>JBBMOL010000032.1:3577500-4969894 GCA_037954665.1 Laguncularia racemosa | reverse complement strand
CTACCATGAGATTGTTGGTGCACTGCAGTACCTCACAATTACTTGATCAAATATCAACTTAGTGGTGAATTAGTTCATAAAATGTACAGTCTAACCACAAATCACATGCATGATCTTCGATATCTTTGGGGCACACCCATATTAGGACTTCTAATCGTTCTCACATCATGTAGCTCTTTGACTACCTTTGCTAAAGTTGATTGGGTTCAAATGTGTAGAAACTTGTCATTCCATGACTAGCTATGCTATCTATCTTGGTCGCAACCTCATCTTACAGTGATCCAAGAAATAGTCTATAGCATCTCAAAAATTCTACTAAGGTTGAATACATAACTCTTGCTTATGTGGTTGCAAAATCCACTTTGATCTATTGCCTTGCTTGCAAACTTGGAGTTCTTATTTAGCACTCCTCATCTAATGTTCTAACAACCTTGGTGTAGTCTATCTAATAGCAAATTCTATTCAATATGATCGCTCCAAGCATATGGACATAGACTATTACTTTGTTAAAGAAATGGTTCCCATTGGCCAGGTCTTGATTTATTAAATTTCTATATGTTATTAGCATGCTGACATCTCCACTATGAATCTTTCTACATCAACCTTCATTTGGTCGTTGCTCTAATCTCATATTGACTTTCTCATCTTAAGATTAACAAGGCATATTACTATATATATTTGTATAATATTTTTACATAGGGATGTTTTAGTCTTTTCCTTGTAGCACCAGTGTTACTTTAGGGTTGTATTGGCTTATAAATAAATCTTGTAACTATACCTTATAATTTCCACATTATTCGATAATACAATAGTTCTTTTCTTTTGTAAAAAAAAAAAAAAAAAAGGCAATCGTGTACTTTGGAGAAACTTGTGAGGCAAGCGCATTCGAGATTTCCACCGTTAGAGTTTCTGAGGACGCTTATTGCAAGGTGACTCTTGCCATAATCTTGGCATCTTCATGCCCATGCAAAATCTTATAAAACGAGAAAGACCATGATCGTGGTGAGAACATGGTTGATGTTGGCTCCCCTATATCTTAGGGCAACCTTGATGATGCTTTTAATGAGGCTTGATTTCATGATTTGGAAGGAAGCATTTCTAAAGACAGCAAAGTGATGCAATGAAGATTAAAGTCAAGGGGCTTTTGGACACACTACTGTGTGCAAGCATTCTTACTTGGTCCGTAGTTAGGCTCCCGATAGTTGCCTACGTTGACTACGAAAATGGAACTAAGAGATTAAGCAATGGACTCGAGTGTTAAATGGAGAGGTTTTAAATACGTTTGTTCGCCTTCAAATATTTTTACATCGTCTCGAGGAGGGATATTTCCTTCTAAAAGATCTTTACCCCGAAATCCATTCTATGGAAAAATATCGGTAATACTTTTTTTTTTTCAAATACATTTATCTTATAGTAGTATAACCATTTTCTATATATAATCAGTTTGACGAGTTATATACTTAAATATTGTTATTTTAAAAAAAAAAAACTTAAATATTATATTCGTAAAAATTAATACTAAAATTGGTTTAAAAAATGAGGATCACATATGTGCCTTACGGATTTTGGAAAATTGTATGATGAAGGTGTAGACCGGGTTTGCGCCTTGAGTACAAATCACACCCTAATCCCACTGCCCAATTTCTTATTCTATTTATACTCACTGTAGATTTAGAAAAAAAAATCACGTGATAACAGTATGAAAACTAAAAAAATACTCTAACAGTTATAAACACACAGAAAAAACCCACCTAGATCTAGTTTTTTCTTTCATTCACATGTAGGAAAGAGGAAGAAAAAGAAGTGATTCTACACAGGAAAGAAATGATTTGCCCATATTTAAGTGTTTTTGAACAGTTAATCAATTGTGGTATTTTTTTTTTTAGAAAAGTTGAAGTTTTTTTATTTGTGTTTGTATTTGATATAATATTTTAGAAAAAACATTAGTATAATTGTATATTTTATAGAAAATGTTATTGGGTTTTGTTAGATTATAATTTATTAAATATGATTTATATAGATGTTGTAATGCGTAACATGTAATATTAATTTTTGTATTAGAATGAGGATTTTCTATTGTAAAGAATATGAAATATGTATAATGTGGAATAATTGTTGCAGTATTATACGAAATTTTTTGAAATATTTAGTGGAAAATATTATTAAAAAATAATTTTGGGCAAATATTTAGAAAAAAATTTGTTTGAAAATAATGGGAGGAAAATTTAAATTAAAATGAGAAATGATAGGAATTTTTTTTTTATAAATATTATGAAATTGAAAATATAAAAAAATTATTCTGTGAAAATTTGTAATATTTGTAATGTGAAATAATTTTTACAGTGTTATAAAATGATAAAAAAATGGTTAGAATTTTTAGCAGAGAAAATGTTATTAAAAAATAACATTCGATAAATTTTTAGAAAAAAACTTGTTTGGCAATAATGGGGAAAAAAATTAACATTTGAAACGTTATGGAAATTTAATTTTTTTAAAAAAATTTTAGAATGTCAATGGAAAATGTCATATTTATTTTAAAACTTATAATTTATATATATTGTGGATAGGGAAAGAATGATTGATTATGTAAAGTTGATGATTTATGCATTTGGAAATATTATGGCTGGTAATTGGGAGCCGAAGTATGATAGGGATTTGGTAAAAAAGTTGAAAATGAAGAAAAATGTTAATTACAATGAATTTTTATACAGAATATGTCATAGCATTGGAGTTGATCCAATTGAAGTGGGGGTTCAAACAATTCACAAGCATCATATGTTCCATGGGAGTAATACATGTTATGCGTTGATGGCAATCAGAGACGACAAAGATGTTGAAAATTTTATCGAAATAGTTGAATCATATGGAGATCATGGCATACAATAATCATTCATTAGAATTTCTGATAATTCAGGAGGTCCTTCGGTAAGATAGATATTCAATACAAGCAATTAGCCACATTCGTCACATGACATTGCAAAAATGTAATAGGAGCCATCAACATTTCAACCTTCAATTCTAACCCTAATGGAAGTGAATTATGAGGATGAAATAGACAGAGCAGTTACTCCAATATTACAACGACTGGACACACGGGATTCATATGTGGTTCATATGAGAGCAGAGGCTGCAATTGACATCGATGGTGGAATGGGTGTTGAGTCGGAGAGTAGCAATAACAAGGAGAGTTCCAATGAGCAAAATGAGGAAAGTGAAAATGAGGGGGATGAAGTATCGAAAGAAGAGTCTCCAATCGTACATACTTACTCAAGATAGCTAATATATCAAGTAGAGTAGGCTAAACCACTAACCATAGCACTTAGAGATCCTGTTTCGTATTACAATTTTGAGGGTGATAGTGTTTATATTTATTTCGAGTAGGAGTAAACCAATATTTGTAGTGGTTCAAGCAGCAATGACAATTTCTATAGGGGCATGAGATTCGGGAAAAAAGCAGATGTCATTCAAGCGGTGAAGTCTTGCCATGTGAAAAACCATTGTAACTTCACTGTTGTAGAGTCCAATCCACTGTTGTGGTCTATTTATTGTTTGAGAAGGGATGACGGTTGTAAATGGAGGCTTCGGGCCCAAAAGAAGAAGTTGGAGAGCATGTTCATGGTGACGAGATTCGAGGGTCTACACACATGCAATAACCTGCTGATTAGTCAGGATCACCCTTAATTGGATTGCAATCTCCTTGTCAACTGATTTGTAAATCTTCTTAGGGAAAATCCTGATATGAAGGTGGCAGAGTTGACTTTTGTTGTCAAATAGGAATTTGGCTACATGATCAGCAAGAGATGGGTTCGGGAGGGAAAGAAACTGGCTGTCGAGCTCGTGTATAGGAATTGGAAGAAGTCTAACGATGAAATGCTAAAACTTCTCAATGTAATAGAAAATATAAATCCTGGAACACAAATAGATTAGGGGTGGGGTAGATCAAGTACCCCCCAGTGTATCTACTTTGAAGTGGGTATTCTAGGCCTTTGGGCCATACATCGCAGTGTGGAGATTCCTTAGACCTGTAGTTACCATTGATGCCACTTTTTTGTATGGGAAGTACACCTACAAGTTACTAGTTGCTTGTAGTGTTGATGGCAACAACCATATACTTTTGTTAGTATTCACTCTAGTTGATCAGAAGACAGTTGAGACATGGGGCTGGTTTTTGAGAAAATTGAAGGAATATATTGTTGGTGACCGTGAAGGTCGTGAAACCATTTGCCTCATATCGGATAGACACGCAGGCATCATATTAGTAGTCTAATAAGAAGCAAATGGATGGCAACCTCTAATTGTAGTGTGGTAGTTTTGCCTCTGACACATTGCAAGCAACTTCAACTTAGCATATAAAAACACTTAGTGCAAGAAGTTGGTTACATATGCCGGGTTGCAAGCACAATCTTGCAAGTTGAATTATGTGATGGAGCAGGTGGGGATGATTAAGCCAGATGCATTAGATTGGTTTGATGACGTGCCATTGGATATATAGATGCTAGTTCATGACGGTTGCTATTGGTTTGGGTATATGACCTCTAATATTGTTGAATGCTATAATTTCGTGTTGAAAGGGGCTTGAGGGTTACTTGTGACTACTTTAGTGAAGAAAACGTTCTACAACTATGTCGGGTACTTTGTCTAGAAGCGAATGAAGGCATTGAAGAATATGGCAAAGGGTATAATTTTCACCAAATATGTAGCAAAAAAGATCGACCAATGGAGTTCATGAGTTAGCAACCACAGGGTCATCAACTATAGCAGACACGATAGAGTTTTTGAAGTCCTCACTAGTCGTCGTTGCATTGCTAGCGGGTTAAGGGGAGGGGGTCGAACATAGGTTGTTGACTTTGTCGGCAGCACATGCAGTTGCCAGAAGTAGAAAATATACAAAATTCCATGCTCCCACGCATAGGTAGTAGCCCTTCGCTTAGGCTTCGTATGACACATTCTATACTTGATTGGTATAGATGGACAGATTAGGACCAAACATATACGTTGTACTTCATGCCTATAGGGGTTGAATTGGATTGGGAGCCAGTGTACTTCCCATCACTCTGCCCAAGGGAAGGCCTCGTACGAAAGAAGGGAAAGCCGAGGCAGAAAAGATACGATAAGTAGATGGACATTAGGGAGTGTCCAAATCAAATCACATGTGGACTTTATGTTGGGGGTGGGGGGGCATAATAGAAGAATGTGCCCACGTCGATGCAGTAATGTTAACTAATGAATTTATGATACTAACACTAGCTTTTTCTTTTTTTGTAACCTAGGTGAATCTTCGACTACTTCATCCAATTTATTTAAAGACATGGTAGAAGGGGGATGCTTGATATTCTGTATATATACATGCAATTTTTTCATTTATTGAGAAGTTGTTTTGAATGTCAATTTGTTTAGACATTTGTTAAATGTTATGAAATATTAGAAGTTGTAAAATCGTATATGCACACATTGCATGTGAAAAGGGCAAGGGGTAATAGTGTTAGTGCATGGAATGCATACTAATTTATTACAAATTATAAAAATACATCAATTCAATCATTGTAGTCGACCATATACATATGCAAAGAATTAAAAAAATAAAAAAATCATCGCTTCCTATCCTTATCCCCTCTTATTTCCTACCTTTAGTCAAACACTTAGCTAGCCAAGCGAAGGCATTGGTTGGCCTTGCACGCGAAGTTAGAGGAGATTCAAACTCCTAGGTTAGATGCTGGTGGGGAGTACTGTTGAATGCACGTGGAGGCACGGGATTTCACTTTGTTGGCTAACTAGATGATTCACCTTGGCACATAGTTTGTTTTCCAAGGTGTTTCTTTTATAGAGCTGGTGGTGTTGGGACAGGACCATTGATAGAATGCCGATGTGATGTCTCGTATTGGCTGAACATCGGCCCTAAGTTAGCATGCACTGCATTGGAATCAATATTCATCTGCCCCCCCGAGCAACTATTCTCACAGTCATGTCTATATTCGATGATAAGCAAATTTGTCATAAGGTGTCACCTTGTAAGTATGAACAAAATGTATATTAAGGTTAACATGATCATGTAATTATTTGGACACTACTGAGTATTTATGTAAATCGTTCTTACCAGAAATTTAAGAACAACCCCCATACGTCCAATGTATCGCCTATTATCAATCTATACCATTGCAAGTAACTATCATGCACACCATGAGGGCCATCCATATGATCAACTCGATTGACCCGCTGTTCCTACATGTTTAAATACATTGCATGCTGGATGGTCCAATCAACATCAATCTAGCCATGTAGGTTGATTTCATGGAGCTTTGGTTGCGTGTTCACCGGCTATGGGATATATTAGAACCTACTAAACTACTTCTCCACTCGATCTAGGAAACGACACTCAACAATGTGGAAACAAATAAGTGGTACCCGAGTCATCCTAATGTTCGTGCTAGCTTTGCAGAAATACGGCAGGAGATTAATTAAATTCCTATCGTATAACTCTCATTCAATATGAAAATAGGAAATTATATTGACTTCAAATGATAAATATGATTAATTGCAAGGAACAAATTTGATTACTAAGGTACTTGTGACATATTTTACCTATCCAATGAATCTCGATATACGCCAATTATGTGGGTGGGGTGAAATTGTGTGTCCCTTGGCGTGTTCCAACATGTCTCCAATAGACATCTAGTTGGTATAGATGGTTTGTGTCAACTAATGGGTGTGATGTGGGGAAATCTATCACGGACCCACACCTATAGCAAAATGGCAACCCCTCCAATCTTGTGTGCTAACAGTGATGACGTGACATAAAGTTGGCAATACAACCACGCTAAACATACCGACCCCCAACTATATGTCCCAACAATGTCGAAATGTTCCAGTAAAGGTAACCGCATCGCGTAGATGAGGGTGCTGGATTTATCGACAAAGATAAATCCCCTTAAGAGTTACAGTATGTACGCACGAGTAGCTCAATGTATTTGCTCAACATTGGCGTTCGGTGGGATCAGCTAGAACATATCACAGAGCCATATTATATTAATGTGCCCCTCTGTCACTAGACACTAGTCTCGCCCTCGGTAGTTCTTTGCATATCGCTCCTTAATCTAGACAACTACTCCCTATAACTGCTTGTCCATCCATGAGGAGTCTTAACTGGATCTCTACATCCTTAGTGTAATTATAGACTCTCCCGTTGGCATATGGAATGTATGCATTTCTGGACACTATCACTCCACTAAAGCTGTAATCATGTGCCAATCAAGGTGTATGTACAGTAGACAACTCGCACCTTCGAATCCAACCAATTGCAAGTATGGCTCCATTCGAGCATTGAATGGGATGGTACATTTGTCACAATGGAGTGACAACTCATGCTGTTGAATAGTGAGGGTTGGTTGATCCTATGCCAATAACATGTTAAATGTTTTCCTATTTCTAATGAAAACATAAAGTAATTGATAAGTGAAACGTCGGTTACCTATCCGTCCCAAATGATTTGTGATCGATGACTCACTTACTATGTCAAGATTGAAGGATTGAAAGGTTCAGGCTCTATTTATTATGCAAAATCATATAAATAATTTACATTTGCAACAAATATAAATTTTTTCACTAATTAATTTTATAGTAATTAAATAACGATATATTAATGACTAATTTCCTTTGATTAACAGATAATTAATAACTAATTAATTTTATGACTCATTATACAAAACCATACAAATATTTTTCATTTTCAACGATTACAAAAATTTTCACTAATTAATTTTATAGCAATTAATTAATGATATATTAACGACTAATCCTCTTTAATTAATGGATAATTAACAACTACTTACTTTTTGACTAATTCTACTAAACCGTATAAATAATTTACATTTGCAACCAATAATTTTTTTTACTAATTGATTTTATAGCAATTAATTAACGATATATTAACTACTAATCCCCTTTAATTAACAGATAATTAACAACTACTTACTTTTATAAATAATTCTACTAAATCATACAATTAATTTACATTTGCAACCAATACAAATTTTTTCACTAATTAATTTTATAGTAATTAATTAATGATATATTAACAAATAATACCCTTTGATTAATGGATAATTAATAACTAATTAATTTTATAACTCATTTTACAAAACCATACAAATATTTTCACTTTGCAACTAATTTGAAAATTTTCACTAATTAATTTTATAATAATTAATTAACAACATATTAACGATTAATCACCTTTAATTAATAGATAATTAACAACTACTTACTTTTATGACTAATTCTACAAAACCAAACAAATATTTTTTGTTTGCAGTGAATATGAAATTTTTCACTAATTAATTTTATTGTAATTAATTAACGATATATTAACAACTAAGCCTCTTTAATTAACGGATAATTAACTACTTACTTTTATGACTAATTGTACTAAATCATACAAGTAATTTTCATTTGCAACTAATACAAAATTTTTTATTAATTAATTTTATAGCAATTAATTAATGATATATTAACGACTACTTCCCCTTGATTAATGGATAATTAATGACTAATTAATTTTATAACTCATTCTACAAAACCATACAAATATTTTCACTTTGCAACAAATACAATTTTTTTCACTTTGCAACAAATACAAATTTTTTCACTAATTAATTTTATAAAAATTAATTAATGACTAGTCACCTTTAATTAACGGATAATTAATAACTACTTTTATGACTAATTCTACAAAATTATACAAATATTTTTCATTTGCAATGCATATGAAATTTTTTACTAATTCATTTTATAGAAATTAGTTAACGATATGTTAACGACTAATCCCCTTTAATTAACAGATAATTAACAACTACTTAATTTTATGGCTAATTCTAGTATATCGTACAAATAATTTACATTTGTAACCAATACAAAATTTTTCACTAATTAATTTTATAGCAATTAATTAATGATATATTAACAATTACTCCTCTTTGATTAATGGATAATTAATAAATAATTTATTTTATAAATCATTCTACAAAACCATACAAATATTTTCACTTTGAAACAATTACAAATTTTTTCACTAATTGATTTTATAACAATTAATTAATGACTAATCACTTTTAATTAATGGATAATTAACAACTAGTTGCTTTTATGACCAAATCTACAAAACCATACAAATATTTTTTGTTTGCAACGAATACGAAATTTTTCACTAATTAATTTTATACCAATTAATTAACGACATATTAACGAGTAATCATCTTTAATTAACGGATAATTAACAACTACTCACTTTTATGACTAATTCTACTAAACCATACAAATATTTTATATTTGCACCAAATAATTTTTTTTTCACTAATTAATTTTATAGCAATTAATTAACAATATATTAAGGACTAATCACTGCTAATTAACAGTTAATTAACAATAACTTAATTTAACAACCACGTTTACAAAAATACATTATAATAACATATATACATAATTCATGTGCTAGTGTTAATTAATCATATATTAACAATTAATTAATTACTAATTAATAGTTAATTAATAATAACTACTATTTCAATAAAATTTATATAGTACATATATTTACATGTCTTTTTTTTTTCCATTTATCAAAAGTAATATATCAACAAAAAAAATAAATTTTTTCTTGAGAAAGCATATCGAGATCTTGATAAAGATATTTCCACACATGTATTTCAATAGTGCAAAACCTGTGTATTTACAAAAATTTGCAAAAAACGATATAGAAATTTACAGAGGAAATTGAAAGACGAAAATGTGAATGTATGAACAGACTTGAGTATTTGTATTTATATTAGACATTGTCGGTGCAAATATTTTCCTGTTTATTACAAATCATATGTTATAATACTGTGTAAATTTATTGTATCACTTTTATAAGTTTGCAAACATACTTTTATAATAATTTTATAGGTTTGTAGTTTTGTTATAGGTTTGCACTGTTATAAGCTTTATAGGTTTGCAGAACAAGATTCCATAGGGTTGTAGGAAAAAAAAATGTTATTTTATATTGAAGGCGCAGACTGGGTTTACGCCTTCAACGTATAATTTTCCAGCATCCCTAAAGGCGTATACGTGATTCGCATATTCGAAACTTGTTTTAGTAATAATTTTTATGGGTACAATATTTATGTAATTTTTTTTAAAAAATGACAATATTTAAGTATTTAACCCTCCGTTTCACAATGGCTAGTACTAAATAAAGCTGACTATGTTGTTTTGCTAGCCCCCCTCCCCCCCCCCCAAAAAAAAAAAAAGAATGCAATGCATTTTTTGTTTTTGATATTATTGCATAACAATTCCCGTCTTGAATTGAAACAAATTAGAGTTTAAAAATTTTAATTCTATGATGCTGCTTTTCATTTTTACACACACACACACAAAAAGGCATTTTGGTTTATTTCATGTATGTCTTGATCATAACAGGAAGGAATACATGTTGTACTACTATTTTGGACAGGTGGAGAGATTTCGTGGGACTCAATTGCTTTTTTCCAACTAAAAATAGTATGATAAGATAAGAGGCACAAAATTGATTATAGTTCAAAGTTATGATCCAGTAAGTAATTCCCAATATGAGAAAATATGGGCATTCTAAATATTGAGATTATCCTACAACTATCTAATCTAAACATTTAAGTTTATAAATTTAGTGTAGATTTTATATTTATTACTCAACACTCTTTCTTATTTGTGGATTGACACTCTTGCTAAAACCCATCAAGTGTATCATTTAGTTAGATAAAGGTTGAATAATGAAGCCGAGATTTAAACCTAGGCCTCTTGCTTTGATACCATGAGTAATTGTATGATCATTTTTATTATTAAATTGATTATAATGTGTTATGGAAGGAGTATTTATACAGGAGGATTAAGGTTTATAACTTTATTGTAAAAGTGAAAAGAACTATTCTAACCATAGTACATAAATAATGCAGATAATGCATAATTATACTCAACGCCCTCTCAACCCTACAAATAGTTGTGCAAGCAACTTTGGCCAGAATGGGAATACAGATAACGCATCAACATGTCAACTTTATTTGGTAAATTTTGGTGTCTAACGTTAACTTTTTACTAGATCATAACCTTATCAGAAGCTCAGTGTTGATACTTTTTCTTGCATATTAAGGTTATATTTTGTTTATACTTGTAGAAATAGTTTCTACAAATTAGTCTTCTTGACCAGAGACTCTGCCAGATTGGAGCACCGTACCTGTTCAGAAAGCAAAGGAGTTACGTGGTTGCATGTGATAAATTTTAAATTTATGACCAGCAGATCTCATTAAGTTCAACATTGTCAAATTTTGTTATGTGACGATGCTGAAACTTTATACGGATATGTTATGGTAAAATCAAATGATAGTAAAGAAGAGAGAAAAAAGGAATACATAATATAGACATTCCTTATATCAAAATAAAAAATCAAATAATCTTACTAGGTATGAACTAACCTTTGATTTGGGAATTTTTAACCATCTCGGTATAGTGTAACACGTGTGTTGTTTGTTAGGATAGAAATAATGATTGGACTAAAAATCTAACTTAGCTAAGTAACTAGGTGCCACTTATGAGTAATTGTCTCGAGTCAGTGAGCAACACTTTAGGCCTGAATTAAAGCTACAATCCTAGTTTAGTAACCTTGGTATTAGGCACTAAGATCATCAAGGAATGGCTAGGCAGGTAGCTGATAGGTTGAATCGACTTAGATAGTGGGCATTGTGAACAGAGGGAAGATATATTGGGAGTTGTCTAGGATTATGAGTCTCGTTAGACAATACAATATAGTTGAATTATGATAAGTGAAAACCACATAACGGTGATGACACTTAGATAAGGTTACTTAGCTTTGGATTTCATGATGTGGAATTTGATTCCTCCGATCAACCCCCAATTACCACTGCAATGGTATCAGACTCCAAGTCCCTCACCATGTTGCTCAGAGCCATGAGTACTCTTGTACTGCTTACTTACATTAATTAAGATAATTACAAATTGAATGATTGTTTGTTACATTAGAATGTAGGTTTGCTTGACATCTTCTTGTGTTTTCATTACCATTGTACTGGGTCTTCTTGGCTCACTTTTTCTTTATCAGATGTGTACTTATGGATCCACCGTATGATTCCACGGGATATGGCTCCAAGGAGGAGTTCTAGGGATTTGAGGAGGATTTAGAGAATGATGACTTTTAAACTTATGTTTCTTTTACCATGCAAACTTTTATTCCTATAGTACTGTATTTAGACTTATTTAGGAGTCACCTATGGTTCCATGGTCTATTTACCTCATACTTGTAAACTTATTATGAGCCCCTTAAGCCTTTAAACTTAGCTACCCTACCTTTTACTTACTATCATGTTTTCCAGCTAATGAAACTATTAAATGTTTTTCAAAATCTAATTAACAATTTCAAAATCCTAAAACTGGTTTAGAAACCCATTTAGTAATTTCAAGTCTTACGTATTTTACTTAGTTAGGTTACATAGCGAACTATCATTGTTATAGAGAATTAGGGGCATGACAAAACTTATGAGATTTCTCCCACTTCTTAGAGTAGTGAAGTTCTATAATGTAGCAGAAATCATCCTATCAAGATATGTTTATAATATGTTCTTGATAAAACCCAAGATATCTCTATATAGATTTTCAAATCCCATTCGTGTGTCTTGAATCCGATCTAAATAATAAGTGGTGGCTAGAAATTAGTTATCTAGACTACACACATAATAGTTTAACCTATACATATTTGTGAATCAATATCAACAAGGTTCATGAAATATCATTTCATCAAATTTATCCTGGCAAAATCCTTTCCTTATGGTACACATAGTTTATGCAATCAAGCTACATAAATGTTACAAGTTTTGAAATTACAACCAAAATACTCATAGCTTGATTGTTTGACCCATGTAAAACCTACATTGTAGGCTAGAACATTAAGGGTTTTAGTTCCCTTGAGCTAAAGAAAACTTGCTAAAAGTAAAGAAAAAAACAAAAAAGTGAAAAAATTCTACAAAAATTACCCCCTTTTGCTCCTCCCTTTTATATGTGCTTCCCCTAATGCCAAGTATCACCTTTTAGATAAATCCTTAAGAGGATAATGGGTTTTTCCCAAAATGAGAAAGGAGCAATGACCTTTTTCTTTATCTATTGTCCAACCTTTAAAAGAAGGGAATGTGTTAGTAAGAATAAGATAGCCATACAGACCTTTTTGTGAGTGGATCCTTCTTTTATATTAAGCGATCACGTTCTAAGCCCACTATCCAGCATAGTGTCATGTCGTAATTATACTTTATTTGATCGATCATGAAGCTAGTCTTTGTGTTAGCTGATGTACACTAGTATTACTAATTTTGATAAAAACTTAATTCTTTTGAAAACTCTTGAGAAGCATTGGATACTTGATTGGCTAACATGTTAGTACATATAGAGTAATAACTTGGTGAGTATTCACTAGGTTGATTCTCTTAAGGAGGAAAGGGGTCGTCTAGCGGCTAGGTAGCAAGCTAAAGATGAAGAAGGTTAAAAATACTACTGATAACATGACTAACTAGAAATGTAAAGATATCAATGTATGAAAGGGTGAATTTGTGATAACTTATCCTCTGGAATTGTTGGCAAATAGTGTTTGATCAAGTATTAAGTATGGTATTCAATTGGGTTTTAATGGAATTTAGTTGAGCTTATCTCCTTTGTTGGGCAGATGAAGTTCACTCTATAGCAAAAACATCCAATTATGACATGTTTTTGTATATAACTACCTAGATATTTGATAATCGTCACTAACCAAATATCTTAGTTATGATTATAGACTAATCACTTATTTAGTCTCATAATCCTTATTTGCAACCATAATAAGCAAGTAACTTTAAGTGATTTCAATAAAACTTGTTAGTTGCACAATTTTACCAAAAGCACCCTAGTTGCATCTAACAAAGTTTAAATCCTTGGTTAGGCATTTGAAGTCTCTTAAGTGTATTAAATCCAATGGTCGTGCAATTTAATATACATTCAAGAGCAACTACATCAAAATCCCAATTCAATACACAATATCTATACTTAATCTACACTACTCATGCCAACAATTCCATCAAAACACCATAAACCCACAAGCGATATTTAGCTACTCATGTAAATACAAATATAAAAATAGTCATTAAGAAGAGTTTAGAGTAAACTGTGTTGAAGTTACACAAAACCTAGACCAAAAGAGTGAAGAACTTCACTTTCAATGCTTGGAATTGAGTCCCCAGTGTTCTAAAATTACATAAAAAACTAAAATCTAGCAAAACTATGCTAAGAAGTGCTAAACCCTAGAAAACCCTACACTATATGAAGAGAAAATGAAAAATGGAGTGTAGCTCCTCTTTATGATTCGTGATAGTAGGTTTCTACATTTGTAGCGTACTGACTGGATGGTCTAATAAGTTACCATTTGGCCAATATATACGTGTCATCTACCTGTTGCTTAGGCTTTTAGAGCAACTAGGATTTTAGGGTGGTGATTAGACAATGACTTGAATAGTGCTCTAGATGCATTATTGGAATTTTTATATTTGGCGACGTTTGCATATTTTTCAAATGTCACTGATTTTAATATACTTTAGTTATGTTTATTAAATGTTGCAAAAAATATATTATTAGCGACGTTTATAACTAAAGTGAAATATATAAACTATAATTTAATAACTTTTTCCATTATTTTTTTTTCAATGAAAAAAATAATTTTGTTCTTTTTTTTTTGTAATTATCCATTTTTTTATTTAATTGTGCCTTGTTAAAAGAAAAAGAATTTTTTTATTAAAAAGAAAAAAGAAAAAGCTTTAGCGGGCCAATCGGGTGGGTAAAAGGGAGCGAAATAGGGAAGAGGTTAAACCGATTTGTCGCCAAAACACCTTGCAGCAATCCCATTTCATCCTTCGAAGCATTCTGAAATCCCTTTCCCTTAGCTTGCTACTCCTATTTTCTTATGAAGGTATGATTTTTGTTAGAAAGCATCCTAAAAGATTAGGGTTTCGAAGAAATTATTTGGGTAATTGTAATTTTTTTTTGGGAATGTTTAAAATGCAGCTTTCTGACGTTACTAGTAGCATTGTTCTTGTTCAATAGTATGCTGCTTCTTCTCCGGTTCTTCGTTTTGGTTGAACAACATCTAGCATCCAACAGTAGCTTTATTATCTAGGTAAGTTGTCTACACCTTTCCCAATTTAATTAATTGAACACATGGCATGAAGCTATGCTATTGTGTTGTGTGATGTTAAGATGCCGTGTTGTCCTGTTATGCTATGTTGTCCTGTTATGCCCTGTTTGATGGAGAAAAGGGGGTTTAGTTTACTTAAGGTGTTTGATCTTGAAGGTATTTACAAGCCACAACTTCTTAAGTTGCTTAGGAAATTGCTTCTTCTAAATTCCTAAGTTCCTTATTCAGTTTTGAAAAATTGAGTGAGTTGTTTCCATCATCTCTAGGAATCCTCACATTGTTGATGTTAGGATTGAGGGAAAACCCAATGGAAGTCCTAGGAAAGTTGAAGTTTCTTAAAATCCTCAAGCTTCTTGCTACTTTCTACATAGGAGCACTTCAAGCACTAACATCTTAACTCCTTCTCTTTGGCAACTGCTTAACAACCATAGGTTCATTTTGCTTCACTTTTTTAGGCTCCCTTCTCTAAAGCTTCCTTTTGATCTACTACTCCTCTTTATACTTATCATGTTTAAGGCTAAAGGATATATGGTGATGTTGTGGTACTCTAACTCCCCAGTGCTTGTTGCCTCTCCACCCTCATAGTTGATTTGATTACATCCTCTAAAGAAGTGTAAGATTCAAGTTTAACTACATAGGTAAACCATCACAAAGTTTACTAAGGAAATGAGTTATAGGTTGCTCAATTGATTCATTCAACTCACACAAAGTCTAACATTTTTTTTGTAATATTCCTCAATACTAGCTTTTCCTTCCCTCAATGTCTACAGCTTAAAGAACATATCTTTCTTAAAATAGTCATGCACAAACCATATAGTCCTTAATTCTCAACTAAAGCTTCATCATTTAACTTTTCCCAACCACTAACCTCTAATTAGAACTACTATTGCTTCTCTCATCTACTTCTTGTTTTTCACCTCTTTACACCTCCTTCCCCCTATACAATATTGCATTTAGTTCCTGCAAGGAGTTGATGATATTTTGCAATTAATATTCAATGTGATACACTCCTAATTGCAAACTTACCATGATACTATCTTCTCTATTGCTGCTCTTGATTGCAAACTTCCTACGATACTATCATCTCTATTATTTATACTCTCACTAGACATCTTGATAAAGCTTCAACAATTCACCATTTTGTTTTGAGCTATCTATCAAACAACTTGCCTACTTACTACACCTTTTATGCACATACCTAACAATTAACACAATCGACCTCTTCCCAATGCAACACAACTATAATGCCATTAACAACTTCATAACACTGTAATCAACTTATCAAGACAATTATTCATATTCAAGCTTTTATTCACATCATTGAAGCTTTAATTATCCTCACTTTATGCTAATGATTATTGGGCTTTTACAGGGAACAATGTTTGCACTTTATGCTGATAATTGAGAATCCATAACTATAACTATGCAAGAAGTGAATCCTAGACCTGTGGGGGCTCTTATTGCACTATATGAGCAGGCTGCTAGGCTATATGCATCACTAGTAAACATCAATGCATATTATTAACCCGATACTTGTGCATTTCCTTTCAATTATCTGATCAGTGAAGGGTATTATTTATTTATTTATTTTATGATCATCACAATGCCATTTGATTTTAAGTGTGGCTTCTTAAATAATATGTACATCTATTGAATTCATAAAAACCTTACCTATATAGCGAATTATGCCCCATTCATTATCCATGTGGCTATAATTAGAAATTGTTTTACGTGTGGAAGCTGGGAGAAGAAAGCTGCAACATAAGTATTAGCTCTTCAGAAGCAAGTTCTGGCTGTTCTCAATGAGGCTAAGTATGATTAAGATTTTTTGCTATATTAGCTTGTGGTGTATTTCCTTATAGCAATGCATATTTATATCTTGTATATAGAGGCATAGCTATGAGCATTAGCATTTGATTTTGACATTATGCCTAAGCACAATAACAATAATGCTTGGATAGTAAGTTGGATTGGCAAGGGGTTTAGCAATGCTTCATCTTTGTTGTCTTCGATAAGAATTATTGTCTCCCCATGGTTATAGCTTAGTCAGTGCTAACTTGGACCTAAATCTAGCTATGTTTTCATATTATTATTTTTTCCATGGTGAGTGGGTGAAAATGCGTATATATTGCAATGGCTTTATCGGTTATCTTGCAAGGAAGTTAAGTTACTTGAAGTGTAATTTATGATTTTTTTGATGTCTTCGCTTGATCTGATAAAGACCATGTTGTAGGCTTGATAGTTCTTTATATTGAAGAAGAATAATAAGTGAAAGATGAGATGTTTTTAGTTGAATTTATTAGACATCATTCTCAATGTCATGTCTATAGCGGCCCAATGGTAAGTATTCCATGCAATGTGCTAGTTATTCATTGAGCACTAGCGAGAGGAGATCATTTTGTCAGTTTATAAGGGGAGTTAGATTACCCTATGGTTATGCATCGCATATTGGTTTGTGTGTCAATAATTCAAACTCGAAGCTTTTTGGTCTGAAGAGCCATGATTGTCATGTTCTAATTGAAAGGCTGTTACCTGTAGGTATTCGTGGTGTATTGCCTAAAGAAGTCACCATGGCTATAACTGAGCTTGGAACCTTTTTTCAAATGCATTGTAGATGCATTCCTAATGTTGAAGAGGTACAAAAGATGCAGAGTGATATTGTCACCATACTATGTAAGCTAGAGTTGATCTTTCTCCCTGCATTTTTTGACATTATGGTATATCTAGCTATCCACTTGCCTCAAGAAGCATTGATGGCTGGACCAGTTGCTTATCGATGGATGCATTCCATTGAGAGGTATGATATTGGTTTTCATATTCACCAGTTATGTGTTAGTATTATTCTACCTTCTGACACTCCATGTAAATTTATAAGTGTGGGTACTTGGGTTCGTTAAAGCAATTTGTTAGAAATAGAACTTATTTAGAAGGCTCCATTGTAGAAGCATATGTTGTTAACAAGTGCTTAACTTGGTGCTCACTTCACTTACAAGACATTGAAATAACATTTAATCGTCTAGATAGGAATTTTGATTCCTCGAAAGAAGGTTATGTTGATCTTTTCACTAACAGTGTTGGTCTCATTTCCCCTCCTACATATGTTGTCTTATTGAACAAGGAGGTTGAAGTCATGACATGGTATATCATCAACAACTGTCACGAAATTTAACCTTATTTATAGTAAGTGTGAATAGGTGCATCTTAAATGTTACAATATTGCTATAAATTAATGACTAAACATAGTTGAAAACTGTGATGTAGGGAACATAAGGTCATTTTAAGAGCACAATATGGTGATAACATAGATGAGCACCACAAAAAGGAATTTTGTCAATGGTTTATGGATAAGGTAAACTCAATAACATAATGTTGTGTCTAATTGAGAAGTTAACTTTTTCAGATAAGCATTCACTTTTTAATTTGTGGATGATGTAGATGAGACCATGGTATGATAGTTCTGACCCAGTGATCAGTACATTATATGCATTGTCCATAGGACCCGATTCATGTTACAAGAGATACAACAAGCTGATATATAATGGTGTTCAGTTTCACACATCAGAGTTTGATAGTAGGAAGAAGGCTTAGAATAGTGGAGTTCTTGTAGAGGGGAATCATGGGGATGCGTAGGCATCAATAGAATTTTATGGGGTTGTAACATATATATATGAGTTCAATTACATACATAATAAGAGAGTATTTTTATTTAAATGTAAGTGGTGCGACACAGATAGCCGACATCATAACGTTAGAGTTGAGAATGGCATTAAAAGTATTAAGATCACTCATACTTGGTATGTAAATGACCCATATGTATTAGCATCACAAGCTAAACATGTATATTACTTGGAGGACATGAAGTTAGGTGCTGATTGGCGTGTGGTGCAATGTTTTGAGCATTGCCATATTTACAATATGGACTATTTAATTGGTAATGTAAATTTGTTCACTGATGTGGAGGCTCAATTGGTAGATGAGAGCTTAGATGATCTAGTCATCGAGGATGGGGGAAGAGGGTATGAGCGACATTCAGTTGTCGATTGTGATGTTGATGTGCTATTAAGAACCGATATGTGTCCTGATACGATCCAACGAGAATTAGTAGAAAGGACAGTTGAAGCATCTAGTGGAGTGCATCACAATGCTAATATTGAATCTAATGATGATGAGGATATAGACAAGGCACTCGATGATACACTTGTTGAATATGATATGATTGACAATGATTGTATGAATGAATGTTATTTATTTTTCTTTTGCATGAAATTTGTAATGTTGTTTTGATTTTATTCACATATTCATTATCATATATGCTTTTACTATATTTTACAGAACTCTAATGGAGGGGCGAAGGAGGAAGACCCAAAGAAGGAGAGGAAAGGTTAGTCGAGACACTCGACATGCAATTAGAGATGAGTTAGATTAACACCATAGTGATGGGGAGGTGTGTGATAATGCTGTGACAAATGCCTCCATAAATCAACAAAGGGAGCCCATAAATTCATTTGAGGAACATGCTACACCAAATGCACCCACACAAAATGATGCTTCCACTAATAATGCAATTGATTTATCCACATGGGCTGATGGCATTCCCTTTAACCCTACTCGATCCTCAGGTATTCTACGTAATTGTGTACATGAAGCTAGAATCAAAGTTCAGAGTTAACCTCCATTATGATGGACTTGTTTTTCAAATATTTGCGCTAGCAGCGAACTTAGTGTCATATAAAGGCAAGAGGAGTGTGTATCGAGAACAAACATTAGAAAGAGAAAATAGAAGACGAATGAGTAAAATGGTCATTCAATTCACGACATCTGTTGGTCATTCATTAACACCAGACCAATTAGCCAAGATGGCATCGAAAATAGGGAGGGCTTGTCGGGACTTGCTACCACTTTGTATTGAGGATTGGAGAAAATTTGATTTATCACAAGAACAACGTGCTTAGGAAAGAGTACAGGTGAAAGTAACAACTAATTTGGATTGTCTCTATATCAATTGTTTTCTCAATAAAAAGTGAATATGTCAAATTGTCATTGTCCTTGTTATTATAACCTATTGCAAGGTGTTTCTGACATGTATATTACATCTTTATCTCATTTTTTTTGGTAGAATCGTTTAAATATGGATGACATCACACAAAATCCTGAAAAGTTTTGTGCTACTGATTGATGGATGGGAAATATCCATAGAAATCATTGAAGTAAAACTGAAGTTCATGGATAAAGATTGGTAATGCAATCTGACTTAAAGGTTTAAGTGATGATGACTGGAAAAAGAAAACAGAGGAATGGAGGAGAGAGATTGCAGAAGAGAAGGAGATTCTGTAATTAGGAGATCCATATGCAAAGGTAAGCTAACTTAAGTCATGTTTTTTCAAGGTTTTGACTAAATGATATCATTAACTTGACGATGTCTTGATAAATAATAGACTAGGGCAATGAGTGGGAAGGCTGCACGTAGGAAAGTAAAATATTTACACATGTTAGTATCTAGATCATTTGAGAGTAAGAGGAATGAATATGTGAGTATTTCATTTAATTTAAGTATATAAGACTTAAATTGATAAAGTCCTTAACTTTATGTATATTGTGTGATTAGATTGAGAGGAATCACCAACCACCAGATGCAATTGAGTTCTTTAAGGTTACTCAATACAGTGATCCAAGGTCTGATGGTGGTGGCGGTTAGTTTTCCCAACAAGCTGGCTAAGATTATGTAAGTTGATGGGTTAATTTACAAATAAGCACTGTCACTATGTTTTATGTTTCTATCTACATTTCTATTATGTTTGCATTGTATATTGTTGTCATCGTTACTCTAGGAGGATATGGTCAAGATGTATCAAGAATCTCAATCCTCAAGAAATCGTAAGACTGCGGAGGAGATAGTTGATGAATTTATGGGTGTAAACGCATGAATTGACTATCATCCTAGTAGAAGATATAGACCACCGGCCATTGGGAAAGCTACACATTCATGAATTTATATGGAAATGATGGAAGCATTGCTGCAAGAGACACAGGGAAAGCTTGAAGAGGAAAAACATCAACATGAACAATTGGAGGGAAATTTCAATAACCAACGTCAAAAACTATTATCAATGCTTCAAGAAGAAGGGATCTACGTATCGCCCAAGCTCAAGAGGTTAGTTTAAACTTGTACTTTTGAGTTAAAGGTATATGTGCTATGCTGTAAATGCAAGCATATTGCTTCTATGTATAGAGTAGGAATGTTGTGGGTTTTGATGATATAGTGATTGTATTGATGTAGCGGACTCCTTTGGTATGTTGTGTTATAGTTTTTCATTATGTGCAATATAAGAGTATGTTGTGTAATACAAGGTTAATGTGTGGGTAAACTATGTTTTGCAGGGATGTTGGGTAGGGAGTAATGTTGTCATTGTGCAATATGTGTTGTCATATAGGTGTTAAGGGACAATATTCTGGAATATTCAAGAATCTGCATAGTTATAATTCCTTTAGGGCAATATTGTAGAATATTGATGTTTTGCTTGCATGTTAAGGATGAATATGCGAGTACTTTGTAAAAGTCTTATAGCTATTTGAGCTTTCTCAAGTAATTGCACTACTTGCTAGGAATTTTCCAAGTACTTTAGGTAAATAATCATAAATATGTGATAGTATTCTGTCCCTCACTCTCTCTCTCTCTCTTTCTCTCTCTCTCTTTTAATTAAAAAAAGAGAGGATATAATTGTATGCATGTGTTGTTTAAAGGTTGTATATTTTGTGATAGGAACAAAAAATGCACAAGACCTTGGGGTGAAAGTAGTGATGATGAGGATTGATGCAAGAAATAGGATGTCAGACGAGTTCATGTAATGTTTAAGGTTAAACCTATTGAAGTTTGACTTTTTCTCATCTTATTTAGATTTGTTTAGTTAAGAATATTCCTCCTAAGTTTTGTTGATATGAAAGCATCATGTTTATGGGGTTCATTTGAATATGTGAAAAAGAAATGTGTAGGGTATATATAATTGTGTATAACTAAACAGGTGTATGTTGGCTCATATGAAAATTATGAATGCAGGTTAAAATCAATGCCTATTATAATTACTACATTTAAACATTGCTAATCTAGCTTTATAGTGACGTTTAAACGTTGCAAATGTACTATTTCACAACGTTTAAATGTCGCACATAATTACCTTTTGGCTAAGTCTAAATGTTGCCAATATAACTCTTTTACTATGGTTAAACGTCGCCAATATTACTCAACTACAATGCTTTTTTTGGTTCACTATTTTTTTAAATTGTGATTTAACTACGTTTAAACGTCGCATATAATAACTTTTAGTTAAGTGTAAATGTTGATGATAGTCATCTCTCACGACATTTAAATGTCGCCAATATTACTCATTTACTACGTTATTTGTCGATAAATTTTGTGATTGTGCTATTACTATGTTTAAACGTCACCTATTATAACTGTCAGTTATGTCTAAACGTTGCTAATGGTAGTCTTTTACTACGTTTAAATGTCGCCAATATTACTCATTTACCGCGCTGTTTGTGTCCATAAATTTTTTTATTGTGCTACTACTATGTTTAAATGTCGCCTATCATAATTGTTAGCAACGTTTTACTATATTTAAATGTTGCCTGTAGTACTAATTTACTGTACTTTTTTTTTGCCCTTTAAATTTTTAATTATCATTTTACTATGTTTAAACGTCACCCAATATAACACATTTAGCTATGTTTCCACCTTTAGCGACGTTTCATAAACGTCGCAGATATTTTTTGTGATGGACCTTTGGCGACATTTATTAGCAACGGTTATTAAACGTGGCTAAATTTTTTTTGTGACGTTTATTTCATGTTTAGCAACATTTATTAAATGTTGTCTAAGATTGAATTTGTTGTAGTGATGGTAGGTTATCATCATGGAGCCATCTTTGATCTCCGGATGCAATAGTTGAATGGTTCTGATTTAGAGCTATCGGATGGATGATAGCAAGAATACTGGTCGGATAGTATGCTTTATTCCTCATTTTTCTTTATTTTTTCCTTGATCCAACAATGAGGTTAACATTGTAGTGGTACCCCTCAGTGCATTTGCACACAACATCTAAAATCAATAATTTTTCAATAAAAATGCAATCCTTTCATCAAATTTGCATTTTAAAGCACCATTGATGTCACGCTTTGACGAGTACTTGAAATGTAGTAGTCCACTATATATTGTATGGAAGCTCGAGAATAACCCTATTATTATTCAGGAATTTGCCTTATGGTATATACGATATACTTACCTCTAGTTACTCCAAGTAGGATCTACTATTTCTAAGTAATAAAAGAGCAATAAAATTATAATAATTTCATATCACATAGCATATTATGAAGCTCACATTCCACAAAATACCCAACGGGTAATAAGAGTTACCACAAGGGTAAAAACCATTTAAGGTAGTTTATATATTTGTTAGAACATAATATAGCTTAAAACAAGAAATAGAGTCTAAATGAAAAACCCTTATGCCCGTTAATTTTGTAATAAGAAAAAAAAAATGTGGTCCCAAATAACAGAATATGCATGATACTTATCAGTTAGATGCGTATACATCATATATATTATGTCTACTATTATTAAAAGAAAACCTTTACTTTTGGACTCCAAAACCATCTTAGAATATTAGTTCTTAAAATACAAAGTCCAAATTGATTTAGTGAAATTCGGAAGGAGCCGTTAAATGTTTTCGCAAGCTAACCATATGTATTAACAAGCACGTCCTCAAAACATGAAGGTACTTCAATAATTGGGATCTACTTTCTAGAAGTTAAATATCACATCACCTGTTCCAAAAATAAAAAATCACAGTCAAAGTGATGACTGACATAATAAATGAACAATAATTACTTGAATCTAATTTGTTAGTGTATGCCAATTTTCTTAACCTTTTGTGATTATCTAATAGATGAATGTTATCGTTTGAGATCTTAAGTTTTAGCTCGGATTAATGCAGGGTGATTAAGGAACTGAAACTAGTAGGTGGAGCAAACAAAATATAGTGGTCTTTGCAACAAATGATTTCAAACTTAACAACTATAAATAATAAGTAGTTTCCATGACCACAAATCTACGTCAAACCATGGAAGGCTCAAATCACGTGTTGTCCCTTATGCTCCTATCTATTGTTTTTCCTACTTTATTCATTTCACTGGTGGCCCAAATCTTCGAACCCGAGAAAAGTTAAGTGACAAAGATAGATGATGCATGTGGAGTGCAAATCGGTGTAAGCATATTCCAGAACACGGGTGAAGTTACCAAACAGTGTTGTAGTGCCCTCGTAGACCTTAGGAGAGAATGCCATGACTCCTAGGTAAATGCAGTTTTGATTTCTAGTAATTATGAACAAAATGCAACCTAAATTCTAAGGAAAAGCTCCAAAATGTAGAATGCATGTGCTCCAAATACTAAAAGTGCCTCCCTATGCAAAAAGATGAAAGACGCCGTGCGCGAAAGAGAAATTGTCAAGAGTGTATTCCACAACGCCGATTTAGTTATAGAGGCATGTTGTGAAGCCCTCGTGGGAATAGGAAGAGAGTGTCATAATGCATTAGTAAATGCACGCATCACCTTTGGGGGTTATGAAAACAACGCAACCCGGGTCTTAAAGAAAATTTTACAAGTATGGAATTCGTGTGCTTCGACCGTTCAGAGAGACTGCCAGAGGATGAAAGATGGAGCATGCGGGAAACAAATAGTCACGAGTGTATTTCACGGTATAGGCCAAGTTTCCGAAACTTGCTGTGGTGCTCTTATGAACTTTAGCAAGGGTTGCCACGAAACGTTGGTGAATTCACGCATTATTTCCGGTGGATATGAGAACAATGCTACTAAGGTTTTAAAGAGAAGCACCGATACTTGGAACAGCTGCGCCTCAATTACTAAGAGTAGAGCTGCACTTGGATGTGAGAGGATGATAGATGGTGTTTGCGGGAAGCAAATTGTCATGAGTGTATTCCATAATATAGATCAAGTCATTCCAAATTGCTACAAGGAACTTGTTGAGAGAGGAAAAGAATGCCATGATGCCTCGGTAAATAGACGTATCGCTTCCGGTGGATTTGAAAATAATGTAACCACGGTCTTGAGGAACAGCCTTGAAGTTTGGAATGGGTGCTCTTAAACTGCCAAAATCTCCTCATCAATCTATAAAAAGATGAAAGATGATGTATGTGGAAAGCATATCGCTATTAGCGTATTTAACAACAATGATCAGGTTACAAAAAAATGTTGTAATACCCTTTGGCAGATGGGGAAAGAATGCCTCGATGCTTTGGTCGATGATTGTATCCTTGCTGCGAGGCTTTAGAACAACTCGACTGAGGTTTTAAAGAGGAGCTCTGAAGTTTGGGCACACTGTGCTTGAGTTCTATAAACAACTGTAGTACATGCAATGTATTGTAAAATTACATTTCAAGGTTAATGTGTGATAATAATTTCTAATTGTACGTTTTCTAATTTTTTAACTGCCATCTCCAAGAAGCAATTTTTGAAGGAAAGCCTTTCGATATAACAAATTATAATTAGTTCAAGCTCAATACCAACAAGAATATCTTGCCACATTATACTTGCACTTAATAAACATTTCTATAAAGGCTCAAAAGGCAAGTTAAATATAAAGTGGAGGTAACACTCTAACTCAATAATATTTTATAATTCCTTGATTCTCCAGTTAATTTTAAATCATAGAACAAGATTCAGTTGGATATATAATCTTAAATTGTAGCTCTTTAGACTCAATTGTAAGTTTGTGTTGTAATACCCCCATTTTCTTTGAAGTATATAATTTAAAGTTTTGGGAAATGATCTCAATTTTCTATTTATACTTTACAATAGGGTCATTGATGTTAGGTGAAGTGATTTTGTAAAGTTAATTTTTCAAAATTTAAAGCTATAAGAATTTTATTTATTTTGATAAGGTTGATTTTACCTATTAGATAAGTGCTTAATTATATATATATTAAATGAGATTTATGTGTTTACGTGTCGTAGTCATTTATGCCAAGCAAAAACACGATCATTCAAGGAAATTAAACAACAAGCATTATCGATTTCAGCTAGTTTTATGAGAGAGATATTTCTTTTCCTAATTCCTTCAAATAATCTTTCATCATTTTCAATAAAAGCATAGCACTTGTCTTGATAAAAAATCATTCTATAACCTTTATCACATAACTGACTAATACTAAGTAGATTATGTTTTAAGCCTTGCACAAGATATACATTTTCAATGAGAAAAGTAGGCATACCAATCGTTCTAGTGGAAATTATTTTACCTTTACTATCATCTCCAAATTTTACATATCCTTTTTCTTCCTAAGTTATGCTATTGAACAATGAAGCATCTCCAGTCATATGTCTAGAACATCCACTATCCAAATACCATATTCCTGTACAAATAAAAAGAATTAAGTCCTTTTAGGAACCCAAGCAAGTTTGGGCCCTTTAAAAGATAAGCTCATTTGATTTCTTCGATTTACTTGTTGACTACTGAGCTTATTTCTCTTATAATAGCAAAATTTCTCAATATGACCAAATTTATTACAGAAAAAACATGCATAAGAATTAATATTCCTATACCTGTTATTTACCTGTTTTTTGAAATTCTGGTTTGTATAACTTCTGTTATACCTTTTGGTATTGCTTTTGTAGTACCCATTGTGTGGATACCTCTTGTCAGAATAACTTATGTACAAGTCTCTGGTATTTCTTCTTTTAACATTATTTATATTCGAAATGCACTTTTTACTGTTGGATTCATCACTTAAGACTTGTTTAGCTTTAACAAAAACTGTATTTTGATTCGATTTTGAACTCGAACCATGCTCATGTCTTAATCCATGTTTTTCATTTGAAACTCTTTGTGAAGAAATTAACATGGTCAATTTCTTGTCACTTTCATCAAATTTCTTAAAGGTAGTTTTCAACGAATTGGATAGATCATCAATTTTTACCTTCATGTCACTTGTTTCTACTTCAAGTAGATGATTTTCTATTCTTAATTTTTCAATACTCACATGCATGGATTCATTTTCTTGTTTCAAGATATCATTTTCATCCGCAAGTAAAGTATTTGTTTGCTTTACTGCTTCCTTTTCATTCTTAAGAGCTTTTATTTCGTTTTCATACTTAGCTAATCTTGTATCAGCCCTTTTTAGTGCCTTTAATAGCTTACTCATTTCTACTAGCATGTTAGTATCGGTTACATCTTCATCAGATTCAGAGTGTACCTCAAAACTAGCCATTAGACAAAGATTTGCCTCATCCTCTTCTTCTTCTGAATCTTCTGAATTTGTTTCTGTGTCCTCTAAATCACTCCACATTGCTAGCATTGCACGACTTTTCTTTTTATAATTTTCCATTTTCTTGATCAGTGTTGGACATTCATATTTGATGTGTCCTGGCTTTTTGCATTCATAACATTGAATCTCCCTTTTCTCTTTCTTCTTTTCTTTCTCCTTGTAAGCTTTTCCTGCATCATTATGCTTATATTCAGTACTTTTCTTGAAAACACTAAATTTCTTACCTCTTTGCTTCTTGAGTAGCCTGTTAAGTCTATGTGCTAGAAGACTGATGTCCTCTTCTTTCTCATCGTCGCTATCATCTGTTTCAGTTTCATTTCACTTTATTTCCTTGACTTTAAATGCAATTCCTTTGGTGTCGTCTTCTCCTCTTTGCGTGGTTTTTATGTGTGACTTATATGCCATGAGCTTTTCTCTCAATTGACTGAGAGTTAGCTTGTTTAGGTCTTGAGCTTCCTCTATAGCAGTTTTCTTTGCATCCCAAGATGGTGGCAATATCTTCAACATTTTCCTCACAAGATCTGGATCTGGAAGTTTCTTTCCAAGTGATGCAAGCTCATTTGTAATAGTTGTAAACCTATTAAAAGCATCTTTGACATCTTCATTAGACTTAAACTTAAATAATTCATACTGTTGAATTAAGGCATTTATCTTGGTTTCCTTGATGGTATCAGTCCCATCATATGTATCGGATAGGATATCCCAAATCTCCTTTCCACTTGCACACGATGATATCAAATAGAACTCTGATGGAGCAATAGTAGTCAGTAATAAATTTTTTGCTTTGTTGTTCTTCTCGATAATTTTCTTCTCGGAATCTGACAAGGTCAAATTTTCGTTCAAGGTGATCACATTGTCCCCAAGTGAAATGACCTGCCAATCATAATCATTAGCTTTAATGTAAGTTTCCATATGCATCTTCCAATATGAGAAGTTTGAGCCATCGAAGTAAGGAGCTCGATTAATTGCAACATTATTTTCAACCATTTTGGATCACTCAAAATAGATGAGTCCAGCTCTGATACCAATTGTTGGTCCCAATTAGATTAATCAAGAGGGGGGGTGGGTGAATTGATTAATTACTTAAAATTTCAATTTTTGCAAATCATTTAAAAAACTCTTGTCTAATAAAATGACGTGAATAACAAAAATGAAGAACAATAATGTGCAATAAATAAAATGAGTAGAGAAGAACAGAATGCTCAGAGATTTATAGAGGTTCTGCCTCAAGCGTCAATCCTCTCTTCCAGCTCCACGCTGGGGTCTTGGTTGTCTATACCGACTGTGTTTCACTATATCAAACAAATTGAAAGTGTACAAAATAAGCCTCTTCAAGGCGAAGTCTCAGTGCTGAGTCTTTCTAGCTTCTTCACTAAGCTAATCACTCAAACTATAGTGATGAAACAACTATCAATTCCTTATATAAGAAAGGAATTACAATAACAATGAGGAATATCCAATTTCCTCTATAAATTAGATCACATGTATAAAAAATTTGCGCTTGAAGAAGTATAAGTCTTTTCTTTTCCGTGTTCCTTTTTTTTTTTTTTTTTTTTTTTTTTCTGAAGAACGTTCTCTCTCTTTTTTTATTTGAACTGAACACTCCTTTTATGAAGAGAACATAACAGTTACTTGGAGTTCCACGTGATAAGCTTGAATTTATTTTTGAAATTTTGTATTTAAAAAATAAGTTGAATCTGTTAGAGAGGATTTGCATTCCATGATATTTTTGATGAGGATAAGCTTGGATAAATCAGTTTGACCGAGATATTCTTTGGAGATATTTCTTAGATCAAGTTTGTTGAAGATATCCCTCACATTGTGGAACCTTATCTTGATATCCCATATATTGTGGAACCATATCTTTATGTAACAACCATATTTCTTATCCTTATCTTTGTAACTGTTGGATCTCCTAAAATATAGCACAAATATCTAGATTTAAATCTTGATAAAACTTGTAAATCTTATATGATCTCACTTTATCATAAAATAAAATCTTTGAATAAAATCTTGTAAAACTTTATGTAAATTAAAAACCCCATAATATAAAATAAAACTTTAGTAAACACATCAAGTATATTACCCAAATATACTTGACACGTAGAGCTAGACCTTGAAATTTATTAAAAACTATCGATATAAAAATTAGAACGAAATCTGGAAAAAAATTGTCATAGGCATGGAAGGTTTTGAAAGAGCTTCTGAAGAAAAACTTGTCAACAGTTCTCCTGTTGTATAGGTTCTGAAAGTGCTTCTAAAACAAACCTGTCAACTGTTCTCCTATTGTAAAGGTTTTGAAAGTTCTTTTGAAAGGTTAACACGAGAACTACGGATACACTATACAACTTCTGAAACACCTTCTGTCAGAACAAAAATAGTCTATATAACACTTTTGAAGGTTCTGAACAAGCTTTTGTCTCTTTGTTCAATTTAGAAAAATTTACGTACTATCTTCTGAAAAACTTTTGACAAGCTCAAACATACGTTACACATTATTCCTCTTTTGTTAACATCAAAACTAAATTAGAGAACTTAACAGTATTAATATTCGTAATCCTTGTAGGGCAATATTCATATTTAATATAATATCTTACTAAATTTGATAAGTATACTTGCCTTCCATTAGGAGTAGAGACAGTTTTTGTTGAAGGTTGCAAAGTGAAATGAGAAAGGTTAAGGTGTTGATCTACTTGGGAGTCTAAATGAAGAGACAGAAGATATTTTATGGGATTATAAAAGGATTTGGGGGGGGGGGGGGGGGGGGGGGGTGTTGTTAGGGAGGAAATATTGGGAAAGGACAAGATTTCTTATCCATTTAAGATTTACTAGATATCTTAGGTACTTCGTAAGATCATATGAGATTTGAGGATGATATTTGGTTGCATTTGAAGGAATTTTTGTGGGTCTTGGATTAGGTAGGGCAATAAATGAGTCAAGTTGCTTGCAAACTACTAGTGCTTGGCTTGCTTTGATTTCGACTCTGCTTGTGCTCGATTAGTAAGCCAACTTAACTTGAGCTTAAAATAAAGTTTTTTTGTTTAAAAGATTGAGCTCGAGCTCTTGTTTAGGCTCATGAGATGATCAAAGAGCAAGCCATTTATATTGTTAATGCACAAGTTGGCTAGAAAATAGTTTTGTTTATATTATTAATGAGTCAATTTGCGAGCAGGCTTAGTTGCAATCTCACAAGTCGATATATTATATCAAAAATCATATTCTATTGAAAAAATATAACATAAGAGGGGACTTCTATGATGGAATCACTTAAAAGTAATTGTATGGTATAATCACCAATCTGGATTATTCATATAAAACAATTTAATCTAAATCATTCATTCAAATTTATATCATTAACTTGTAACCTACTATATGATAAATTTAATAATAAAATAAAATAAATCTAAAAGGAGAAAATAATATAACTACAAAAATCTTTCAGCTTAATTTATTCTTTCAATACAAAAGTTAAGAAAAAAAGAAATAATGCCCTTTAGTAAAAGCACAATTCCTCTAAAAAAATCAACATGAAAACATTATTAAGTCAAAACAAACTTCTCTATTAATTAGAGATGTGATTAGACAATAGTAAGTTACCAAAAAAATTATTAGCCAAAAATAAGCTACTTCCCCTTAATTGCTAATGTGATCCATTAACAATAAAAGTGTCTATTGTTAGTAATATAGGCCAACATTAGTTAATTTAGTTCCTATTATAATAAAATCTCTCAAATTATAGCAAAAGTCTCCATCTAACAGCTATTAGTTAATAGTAAATTACTTCCTTTTATTGACTTGTGTGGGCCATTAATGATAAGAAGTGCCAAAAGTTAGACATATGTTATTTCAATATCCATTCTAGTAAAACCTCCCATTAATAGCAAATACACTTGATCTACAACCATTGCCCACTAGTAAGTTAGTGCCCTTTAATAGTAAATATGACTGTTCCACAATAAATAAAAAGAAAAAAAGAAAACATCTTTAATAAATTGAAGATAATGCTAAAGTGATTATCAACCTATGTTTTGGATCTCATGTTTTCTTGTTGCTTTTATATAAAAGATTAATAGACTTTGAAATTTTGTTTGGATATTGCATGATTTTGTACAAATGCAACCATTTATTATGATCTCATAAATTTTTACTTGAAATCATAAAATTTTGAATTAATATCAGTAAAAGAAAGATAAAAGGTAAATTTTTAAATTTTAAATTAATTTCAAGCTTAAGCTCATTTTTTACTCGTTATCTAAATAAGCTTGAGCTCAAGTCCATGCTCATTTATCTAAATGATCTTAAGCTCAAAGCTTGGCTTGTTTAAATTTGTTTATCTACATGAGCTCAAGTTTAAGCTCATTTTTCTAAATGAACTTGTTCTCAACTTCATTTAGATAAATAAGCATAACTTGAGTTTTAAATTCCTTAATGAGTTAAGCTTAAGTTTATAATTTTTGCACTTGATAAAAGCTTAGCTTGACTTGAATTTGATAGTTTTTTTAACAAACCAAGTTTGAGCCTTCAAAAGCTTAGCTCGTCTCGTTTACATCTAGATTAGGCATGAATTTAGGCTTGGTTTTTGCAAATTTAGAGTGAGTTTAGTCCATTAGAAGCTAGTTTTAGGCCCCCCTTATGCACCCTTGAGTGTATTGGGCTACTCTAGTTGTTTTTATCAACTCTTGAGCCCATTTAATTCCTTTAAATCTTAATTTATGAGTCTTACAATTATTTTGGCATATCTCTTGCATTTCACACAAGTTTTGAAATTCAAACTTCAAGTTTCCAATTATAGTGATAATTCCTATATTACTAAAATCACTTTTTTTTTTGAAAAAAATTCCTTACACTGAAAATTTGAAAAAAATAACTTTGTAAGGTTACTTCATCTAACTTCAAGGACTTTGTTATGAAGTTTGGGTGAAAAGCAAGGTAATTTCCCAAGGCCCTAAATTTAGTGATTTGATAAAATTAGGTTATTATAATATTACAATACTTATTTGATCATTTAAGACTAACTGTAGAGTTTATGACAATATAAGATAGAGTACTATAACAAAAGGGAAGATTGGTCATTTTGCATGGCTTAAAGTTGATGATAAAGAGTGTAATAGCTATTCATCAATATTGATTATGCAAGTTAATATGATGATTATTTAAAAATTGAGTAAAATTTGAGCTAAAATTGAAGTTAAGGTAAATTATGAATAAACCAAAAGTAAGAAAAGGGCATTTAAATAATTTTGAAAACTTCGTTAGATTGGTATTCATAACATATTTAGATTACTCTCAAAATATCTCTCATAATGATGTAAAGGTTTTAAAATTTAGATAAAAATTGGAAAAATTATAACCGTTCAAAGTTGACTAAAGAAAAAACTTGAAAGTCATGGATGTAAGCTAGTAAATGAATGTGAATATGTAGTGACATTGGGTTATGTATGCTTAGGTCAACTTGAGGAGCATCTTTAGGAGCTTATGTGTGCTCAGGTGAGTCTCCTTGACTTTGTGTGTATGTAGTCATGAAAAAATATGACCATTGATAAGTTTTTAAGTATCCCCAATAGTTCATTAATGTGACCTATACAGTTTGATATGATATTGAAATGTTGAATGATGAACTATTTGTTGTGGCAATGCGATTACTATGAGTATCCTTTGTAATTATGATTTTAATACAAGTCTATATCTAAATTCTAAAAAAACTTAGGACTTTATGCACTCAAAACATGTAAAATAGAAAATATAATGGGGGAATTGTAGATGCCTTTAGCTGATTGTCCACCCTTTCTCCATTCGACTAGCAAATAGGGTGGTCAAATGCTAACTGCCTCAAATGGACCCACCGCTTGATGGAACCTATATCTTCCTCCATCCACACGTCCTCTAAATCGCTTGATAACTGAATTTTGACATTGATTTCAGATTTTACAGTTTTAATGCGTGCGGTAAAGTGGTAGCTATACCCATCCATCCCAAAAATCTTAACGATTCATATACATTATATGTTATATTATGTACGTATAATATATAAATATTAATAAAATTGTAATATATATTAATTATATAAAATATGAGTAATAATTATTTTAGAAACTATCCATTTAACTATAATATATATTAAAATTTTATTAATATTTATACTATATATATACATAACTTATAACATATATTAACCAATGAATCTTTTTTCCCATCTTACCCACTATCTTCGCACAAGCACATTTAACTCAGGTTATGAGTAGAGATTTTAACACTACTCTTCATTTAGATCGAGATTATCAAAATCCAATAAATATTTAGCTGCTTTAATGCCGTAAAAAAATTTTAATCAACGACCAGTTAATCTAATAGGTGAGCAGGAGAATCATAGAAGCCGTATATATTGGACTGCGTGGTGCCCCATTTTGATGACCCTTATTGATGGAATAAAAAAGTCTTCCTCTTTGTGGCAACTTATGGATTGGATGACCTTGATTGATGACAATGAAAGGGGTCTTCCCCTTCGCGGAAAACTTACAAACAAGGTTTCCTCGTACACCCGGGACATGATGAAGATTGTTGAAAATGAAGTCTTCTTCATCAAGATTTGTTTAGAAAGGCTCTCATTTTCTCGTCCTTTAAATGGAAATGATCCACTATTTTTAAACCCTAATCACGGCATTTTTATAGTAATAAGGTTATTAACGTGTTTTTATATATCTTCAAGATTTTATAGTCCAATTGATATTAATATTATTCCTCTATAGTGATTATACAGATTTAAATTGCTCCATTATAATTACTGGAATAAAAAAAAAGGACACAATGCATCAATAAAGTGATGGATGAACCTATATAGTTAAAAGAAGAAATAGGGTAAGATGCTAATAATTAAGAAGATTTAATAGGAAAAAAAAAATAATACTTGCTACATCGTGAGAGGTCAGAAAACCATTAATAAAAGAAAACTATTGGTGAAAGAAAACTGATAGGATCACAAATACATGTATAAAAGTTTACATTAGTGTTATTGGTATGTAAGGTATAAAGATTTTTATATTTAATTATTTTATTTTATATATAGGTTAAATATAGTTTTATTAGTTTTATTTAGTCAATTAAACAATAATTTTATCATTTCTTTTAAGCAGCTAATTAATAATCGTTATATTACATTTAGATTGTAAGGCTTATATTTACAAGAACCCTTTTATTCTTGTGGTGAATTTTCTTATTATTCTTATCATAATTATTGCTTATTTAATTTTCTAATTTAGTTTTCTAAACTTGGACATTATTTCCATTCCTTCGAATTAATCCGCTTTCATTATCTTGTGTTAGTTTTGGTATCAGAGTCTAGATTGACGTTCTTTCTAAAAAGTCTCTTTCTTTTTTTTTTTAATTATTTTATAAGAAAATTATAATTTATATTTTTATGTTTTAATTTTATTTATCAATGGGCAAAATTGCGAGTTTAAGTTTAGTTTGTATTATTTATACAAAGAATGACTTATATTTGCTAAATCAATCTTTGTCTTGTTTATGTTAACAATTCTTTCTTTTTCTTTTTTCTTTTTTTAATACCAAAACATGCCACCTTAGATTACAGTATTGATAGATAGATAAAAGTTCCAAAATAAGAATAATTTACAAATTTCGAACCTTAAGTACATCTTCTTTTTATAAGGAGTACAAATTTAGGTGCTACATTCAAATTTTTTTCCTTTTTCGTTTATGGTAAGAAGGGAAATTTTATAGTTCAATTACTTAAAAGTGATTGGATAGTATAATTATGTCTCTTGAGTATAGTATAATGAGGCTTATTAGTAATAAAAATAACAATCCTCTATAAATCATTGACAATTTCATATAAATTATCGATAATTTTTTTTTAAATAGTAAATCAACAATAAGTGTTTTGATCATAAAAATAGCAAATAAAATAATTAGCCACATTATTGAGATGTCAAATTACAGCACGAGAAAGTGGATACACCGTGTCACTCCACTCATGACAATTTGAACTCCACAGCATATGGTTATGAAAGGTCAAAATAGGTGGCTCACAGTGGAGTAAAAAAAAAAAAAAAAGCTAGAAAATTCCAATCTCATGGAAGGAAAATGCCAAGGGATATGAATTGTTGAAAGAAGGAAATCTCCCTTTCCTCAATATCGGTTGATCTCCAAAGTCACCATTCTTGGTCCATATACTAAACTACTAATTCTTTGCAGCATTAATAATCCAAGTCCGCTACCTTTAGTGACAAGCTCCCAAGCAACACAACGAATGCAGATTACAAGTCAATATATTTTGTAAACATCATCCTGGCATCTTGTGATAGTAAGGGATACTCTTGACATTCGGTTAATGACACAGTTAAGCTTATTGTTGACATGGGGAAAAAAAAAAGAATAAGGAAAAGAAATGGTTTGCATCAATGTGAGTCAAAATGCTTTCATCATAGATGCATTGTCATGCCCTAAAACGGAGTTTGGAAGTTTTAATTAAAAGTTATCACATCATATATACAACTGTTACATGATAGCTATTTTGTAAGTCAGAAATTACAAGATTTTAAATAATTATTTAATCAATTATAACTAATCATATTACATATAATTATATAATAAAAATATAATTACAGATTATCATGTTTTATAATTGACCAAGATCGTAGAGAATTGGAATCTCCTACCCAAACAATAAAATGGAAAAATACATTTAAGTTTTACAAATTCCACTTCTATATTGAGTTCCTAAGAATAATATTTCTTCTAAATAATTTATTAATACATATCTTATTATATCATTCTTGATTCCTAAAAACTTTTGTCGCATCATATCTTATCCCATCCCAAGCTTTTGTGATGTTTCTTGAAAAACAGTCTAAAGAGGGGTATGCACACTACGACTCAATGAGATGTGAGTGCAATACTCTTAATACTACACACGCACAAGCAATTCAAAATAAGTTATGCATGAACAACCATACGAAGTAGTCATTGCACGCAATCTTCTGGTAACCAACGTGAAGTCCAAGGTTTAATGCTCCCCTTGACTTTGGGTTAGGGATTCTCATTTACCATCAGTGCTTGGACATCCCATCTTACTTAATTATCGCCTTTCACTTAATTAATTATCTCAAATCTTTTAAAGTTCTAATCTCTAAGTGCCTTAAATGCACACTGAGCATACATACTCTTAAGGATGGGCAAAACCCTTAGACTTAGTTACATTGAAGGTGCAATAGCCCCCAAGCCACTTAGTTCGCCAATGGTACAATGGTAATCCCTAAACAATTACTTCTTACATATCCTGTAGCAGTGATGGCCTTCAATACAATTTGATGTTTTGTATAATGCATGTTGAATTTTATATTAGGCAAATATCATTATGTCAATTTAGATTTAGGTGACACATTAACAAATTGGATAAGACAAACAAATCATAAGGAAATAAAGTTTCACAATACATCAACATGCAAGGTCAGATCGATAATAATGTATTACAATCCAATTTCATCAACCATTTAGTTACATAGGCTATCAAATGTCAAGTATTTACTTTTGTGTCAAAACGAAAACAACCAAATATCACCCCACTTTGAAACATTCTCAATTCGCCACAATCTAATTAACTAGCACTTCAATTCTTGACTACCAATATACACTACATAGTTATCAACCATAAATGTTAAATTCATATTGTTATCATCCATACTCCCATTCATGACTTCATTGTCTTAATCTAGCAACTCCTTTATTATTATTGTTATTATTATTATTTTTTACACTATACCAAGTGAAATTGGTAAGTAATCCAATGCATTATATTAAATTATACTCGTCTATTAATCCCAAATCTCTATATATACTTTATTTTTATTTTATACATAAGCTTATTGGTTTAAGAAAAATATGTACCTATATACATATAAATGTAACTAAGGAGGATTTGATTAAGAAAATAAGAAAAGAAATAAGTAAACAAATTAGGTGAGCTTGTCTCCTAGTTTCCTTATCATGTTTTTTTTTTTTTTTTTGGATAGTGGTCAACAACATAGAAATAATAAACTTCATTATCATAAATGTATATGTATGTAAACATATCTATATTTATATTTTCGATACATATGTATAGTTTATATTATACTTAAATTTCTTTTCCATAAGCTATTGTTAAGTTTATGTATATTGTACATATATGCATGCATTTGTTTGATGAAGAAGAAAGAAAAGGAAAATGAAAAGAAAAGTAAAAAGAAATGAAAAGAAATTAAAAGCAATTTCAAAGGAAAGCAAACACAAGCAAAGAAAGCAAAAAAAAAAAAAAAAGAAGAAAACAATAGAACAGAAAAAGAAATGGAAGAAGAAAAGAAAAAAAAATTATCATAACACCACAACAGTTAAACACAATATATTACACACACACATACACATATATATCTATATTATAAGTAATATACAAATATTGTAGTATATCTTGGAGTTTCTCACTTATTTCCATCTCTTAACTTTAAAACTCAAAATAACCTTAGGGAAGTTGTGTAAATTTGTTTTTTCACCTAGTAATAAATGAATAGTAAACTTAAAGCTAGTTTTAATAGTTAAACTCATTAAAATTTAGAATAAAAATCAAGGTTTAAGGAAATTTTATTTTCTGGTTTGGTTAGTACATATAATAATATTTTATTAAATTATTTAAATTATAATATTTTTATATGAAAATTTTCGCATATACTAAATTAAATATTTTAAGTATAAATATATATTTAAAAATTCTATTTAATTATTATAAACCTAAAATTTTAATTCTTGTTTCTTATTTATTGTAATTACCTAACGATCTCATTTCTTACTTTTCCATTTTGAAGTTCATTATTATTTGTTATAAGATTTCTGTTATATGTAAATTATTATAGTAGTATTAATATATTATAAATAGTTGTTATCAATCTTTCTGAAACTTTTGTCCGTTGTGAAATTTACTTATGAAGTTTTAATAATTCTGAATGTATTGAAATTAAATGTTTATATTGGTGATTATATTATTATATTAGAACTTTATAGATATTTATTTTATTCTATAGTCACTTTCAATTATTATTAGAATTCTTATGGTATTCATGTAATCATATAGTTCTATTAGTTGTAGTCATATCTATTATTTATAATTAGGCCATGTGCTAGATTTTATTTATGTACTTATATAACTTATATTTATTGGTTTTGAAATTTATTAGACTAAGTATTTAATTGTTGATTTATTTATTTTTGTATGTCTTGCTTGGTGTCAATATATTAAAATGATTTAATTGTCATTATTAACCTTCTCAAATTTTTGAAATCACGAAAGCGTTGTGTTTGCTACCCTAGCCTAGGAGTATTTATTATTTTTCTTATTTTCTTTAATTTTAGTATAGTTTTTCAAAATTTATGGGGTGTTTCATTAACCCCTAAGCAATGAGGAAGAAGTTTCAAATGTTGTAAGCAAGGTTGTTAAAATGGCAAGTTAAATACATAATTTTACGAGTTTATAATTTTATGATATTTTTTTAATTAAAATGGATGCAAAATTATTTAAATACAGACTAATAGTAAAATTATAAATTCAAATATATAATATTACAAGTTTCTAATTCTATCTAGATAAAATTATGAGTTTAGCAACGAGAAGTACTTGCGTTTGAGCTCATGCTAGAGTCAACTGGAGACAGTACACGCGCATTGAGGAATGGGGGTTGCATTGGGTACGCAACAACCTCTGGTCTATCATTTATCATCTCCAATACTTCAGACATTGAAGGACGCAGTTCTGCGGAAGCTTGGGTACAAAGCAGCCCTATTTGAAGCATGCTGCATGCTTCCTTACTTGGAAAGCTTTCTTTTAAGGTGGGATCAATACATTCAATGAGACTGTTTGACTTGTAATGCTTCCAAACCTGTAAAACAAAACATTATCCCCAAATTAATTACGAAGACCCTAGCGCATGACTAGAAGAGAATAATGGATACAAGGCATCATAGTCAATTTTAGGTGAAGAAAAAAAAAGTTTCATGCATGAAGATAGATGAGAACTTAAATGTGAAAAATTAATTGAGAATCTTACGGAATGTAGGAGAGGACCAAAACCCGGCTTGCATACACTATTCCTTCTGCCACTTAAAATTTCAAGAACAAGAACCCCGAAGGAATATACATCTGCCTTCTCTGTTAGATGTCCTCTAATAAGATATTCTGGAGCCATGTAACCCCTGACAAATATCAAATATGATTACATCATTAGCTTCAGCGTCATAGCCACCTGTTCTATACACTTAAGCTTATAGATCGTTATAGGCTTTTACACTTCATATTTTAAGGTACATCATAACTAGAGCAGGGCAATATATATCACAGTATCAATATGCTATAGATATGTAATTACAAGAGACCTTACTCCAAAGAAAGTTAAAAAAAAAGAAAAAGAAAAAGAACAGGTAAAATAGAAGAACTAATGTACTGTTGGTTTATTCAGTCAATATTTATGCTTAGTGATCTTCTTTCCTTCCCACAAGTAAATAGTTCTTCATTCTTCGTCAGTAATTCCTTTATCCTCCAGGTTTTAATGTAGAGCAAAGCTTATTAGTGTTCAAAATAGTTAATTATGTCCATACTGTATCCACAAACTTCTCGCTAATAAGAAACACTTAGAAGAACTGAGAAAGAAGCAGAATTTTTCTTACAAGGTTCCTGCTATCCCGGTGCTGAGATGGGATTTATTTGGTTCAATGCACCGAACAAGTCCAAAATCAGCAATCTTTGCATTAAAATTCTCGTCAAGGAGGATATTGCTGGTTTTTATGTCTCGATGTATAATCTTAACCCCACAACCTTCATGAAGAAATGCAAGTCCCTCAGCAGTTCCGGAGATGACATGAAGGCGATCCTGCCAACTTAATTCATGGATGGTATTCTGATCTGCAACCAGCTGGAACTTTTGTTATAAACATTATTCCTATTGTTAAGCACATTCAAAATCACTGGAAGTGATAGGAAAACTATGAAAAGAATAAATTACCAAAGAGGAATCGATCAAGGCTTCCATTAGGAACATATTCATAAACGAGAAGGCTCTCTGGGCCTTCAATGCTACAACCCAAAAGCTGGACAAGGTTCTTGTGTCGAATTTCATTGAGTAAGTTCACTTCATTGAAGAAATCATCCACCCATTGACATGTATTATAGACTAGTCTCTTGACTGCAACCACTCTTCCATCAGGAAGCTTCCCTTTATATACAGAACCGGCACCTCCTTGGCCTAATTTCCTTGATTTGTCAAAAAAATTAGTAGCTTTTTCAAGTACCTCATACTTGAAATGCAACTTAGACCTCCTTAACAATGCTGGTGCCTGCCCAAGGTTCCTGCTTACTGAAAACCGAACCAAGCATGTGAATATATCAGATAGAGAAACAGTGAGATGAGAAACGTTACTCGGCAAACTAAGCATTTCAGAGGAGTCACACTTACTTTCTCTTTTCTCAGAAACCCTTTTATATCCAATATATGCTCCACTTAGGATGAGAGAAGTTGCAGCAGCAGCAGCAGATAAAGCAATTGCAATTATCACTCCAACTCCATAAGTTGACCCTTTGTAAAGAATGAACAAAAACTTATTTTTATTTTAACTAACCAATCCAAATTCTCTTTGATTGACTACTTTACGTTTGGTGTGCTTATTTGCAGAAAATATTTTTCTGACTTCTTTTCAACATTTTTCACAGTTAAAAGCCACTAATATCCGCAATCTCTTGAGATTATGAGGATGATATTTAACAATTACAATTTTTTTTATTATAACAAATATCGAAAGAGTATGGAAAAAGCTTTTGGAGAAGCAAATACACAAATTTACTCTAGGTTTAAATGGTAAAATTTAGGGCATAAGAAAAAATCTGAGAGCCAAAAAGAAAAAGAAAATGGTCTTAGGCAGAAAGATGATACTATTTCCTCCTTACCATGATTAAGTGTGATGCTGTAAAACTTCTGTGTTGAATACCTTACATAGCATCCAGCATTCATTGCTCTTCCCTCAGCGCCAGGAACACAACCCTTCAACTTCAATGTAGCATTCTCGAAACATTTCCTACATCCATTAGTATCAATTGTACTCCAACACTGTCCCAATGCAAAAACTCCCACGGAAACTCCATTTCCGGTCTCTTTTGCCACTGCAAACCCCTTATTCTTAACCGCGGCGGCTGTCAAGTTTGTCAAAACCTGACTAACTCTATCACCAAATTGCTCCCTCACTTTCTGATTACTCAGAAGCACACCATTTGGATCACCACAACTCACATTATCATTCTTAGGATCAAGTGTCTCGTTGTAGAAATTATAGTAATCATAGCGTATGAAACAACCGTCAAGATATAAACGACCCCACTGGCCCGTACTAGGAAGACATCTTGAGATTTTCGGTCTACCACTAGCGAAACATTGGAGACAGTCTTCTTGGTCTAGATCAGCATGGCATTGAGCTAAACCATAAATTGCAGGCGTCGGTGTGGTTACAGAGTTGTTACTCCATTTTTCAGTATTTAATGCCATCAAAAGATTTTTCATTACCGCTATGAAATTTTGCTTCATATTTTCAGCGACAAAATCTGGATATAAGCTTATGTCTCGCAGGATGTCTGCTGTGGTGTTTCCACATAACAGTCCCGCTTCTGAGATTCTAGGATCAGAAAAGGCTCCATGCATCAAGAATAGAGAGAGAACGAGAAAAATGGAGCTGAGATAATCGAAACTCGACATCAGAAACCAATCCAAGCTAAAATTCGGAGAAAGCCGTGAGGCTGGAAGAAAAAAAAAAAAGAAAAAAGAAAAATAGAAAAAATCTCCAAGTAAAGTTGCCTATTCTTTGGTTCATTTATATCTTTATCCTTTGGAAGATTTGCCTGGGAAGAAAAGTCTTGTTGCCATTCGATTGAATATCAAGTGGCTATTGAATCTCATTTCCGTTTCTGGCGACTTGAACGTGACCCAATAAGATAAGGAATGAGTTGACTTGAGTGGTGACTCTAAAGTCTAAATGGACTATGATTTCAGAAAGTGGTCATCGGCATTATGCCCTATAAGATTCTCATGCTGGAAACTTGAACCCATAAGTCAAGGATTGAGTGGACTTGAGTGGTAACTTCAGTACCGCACATTGCGCGAAATAACTTTGAAGTGTTATATGGAGAGGTTCTAACAGTCCCTTCGTTCGCCTTCTCATATTTTTACATACTCTGTATCCCCAGGAGGAATATTTCCTTCTAAAAGATCCTTACCGCCGCGAAAAATATCAACAATATGTCCCTTCCTACTGAGGATGAAGTCAACCTTTTCTTATTATATATTAACACAATGGTAATAGGTGAATGTTCTTGAGAATATCGTAGTTTTGATCTCTTGAGGAAAATTTGGTAGCATGATGATATTTTTTCAAAGAAAAGTCCCCTTTGAATGAGAATGCCTTGGGTAGTTATAGGGTTTGACTTTGAATTTTGTTCGTTAGATGGTGATGGTAATTAATGGTTTTGAATGAATGAGCCCCCATATAAGCTTTTCATGAGTTTAGGCCTATTAGTGGCTTCTAATGTGTGAACCTTATTGAGAAAGATTGGATTAGACTGATTAATCCAGTAGACTCTACCCTAAGCCCACCATGTCAAATCTTTCCTAATCATCCCAAATCATGGACTTAACTTTTCGAGTTTTATCACTTTGACTTAAAGAGTTAAATCCATTAAAATATTAGGCTAAAAGCCCATGAACAGAATTTAGCCCTCTACATTTTGCCTATTGACCAAAACCCTTCAGATAGAGTCAAAGGGGGTTTGGGCATTGAATAAGCCTTACAAAATAGTTAAGGCATTGCCTATCATATATATGCTTTATAATAGCTGCACTGCTACCATGTGCATTTATCCGATCAAGAATTTCATTGCTTCGTGAGTAACTTTCCACTAGCCGATGACTTTAGCTCTAACTAGATCAAGTCTTTTTCTTTATTTTGTATGAATTTCCTTTCTTACTGAATTGATTACTCCACTTTAATTCCATGTCCATGCTCTTTGTGAGGGGGTAAACTTTGCTACTGTTTCCCCAAATCCCTTTCATATTTCATGAAGGTTTTCATATAGGAAGGGAACTAAAAATTTCCAATATCAATCAAGAAATGAGTTTACAAAAATCATTATTCCTCTTTGGATATCTCATTATCTTGAAATACTTGAAGGGATAAATAATTGTAGGGGTCACTCTTTTTTTTTTTGTCAAAGTCTGAACAATAAAATAAAATAAAATGAAAACTTCTAATTGTGAGGCATATGCCAATGGCTTGATGGAAATCCACATGCACGTTTTTGAGGAGACATGAGTTTGAATCTTGCAAGATGCGCTATGCACGCCTTCGTCCCTTCTTTTTTTTTTTTGGTTAACAATAAGATAAAAGGACAGCTTCTTAAAGCAAGGCATAGGCTAATGACCTAATGGAAAGACACATGCATGTGAAAGAGGAGACCCAAGTTTGAATCTCACTAGATGCACTGCTAATTTTTTTCCCTTCTTTTCTCATACAATAAAACAAGAGGGCAGCTCTTAAAAGTAAGGCATAGGCCAATGACTTGATGGAAAGACACACACATAATACAACAAACATCTTGGATTTGATCCTTGCGAGCGCATTGCAACGAGGACAACTATAATGCTTTGATTGGTGCATTGTGTCATTAAGAACATTTTCTGCTCTTTTTCTTTTTTTTTTTGTTGCTACATAGTCAAGCATCCCATTTATTCTCTTTATTGCTTACCTCACCTGGTGGTTGTTGTGGACAATAAACTGTAGAACCATTGCAACATTCTTTATATATATATAATATACAGTACCATATACATCAAGCAAACTTCCACACCATTTCCTCATGTCCTTAGCCCTTGGTCATTCATCTTCGTACAAGTTCGTTGACTTGTTTTTTTAGCAATTCAATTCTTGGTTAGTTTGGCCTTAGACAATGGCACTAAGCAATTGTAACCGTTGTATCAAGCGTTATCATTTGCATTCATTGTCTATCACACAATATTCTGGTTTAATAGCAACACAGAATGACTATAATAGTTGCATTGGACCTCATGACATAAGTTTGTTCTCCATTGCGGGACATTTTGACTACTAGTTGACCTTGGCTAGTTGACTATAATGTGTTCATGCATTTTTTAATTTCGTTTTACCACTTGTGGAGTTGAGCATACTTTCTAAATTTGAAAGAAGTGGGCTCAAGCTTAAAGAAGCTTGATGGTGATTAAACCTATTAAAGTCATCAAAGACACCCGAGGAAGTGGATTGGAGTGTTTGAAAGTATTCATGTAAACACCACATTTTTGCCCTAATAATCAATTTTCAATTTTTTCATTTTTTTTCTAATTTAGCAAAAATAAGAAAAATATTCAAAAAATAAAATAAATAGGAAAAATACATCAATTTTGGAAAATAATTGCAGAAATGGTAATAAAAGGGATTAAATAATTTTTACAATTTTTTGAAATTTCAAAAAATACAAAAATAATAAAAAATCGCATTGCATATATGCAAATTGTGAAAATAAAAAAAATCGAGCAAGTGGGCTAGCCTAGCTGGTCCGAACCATAGCTTAAGGTGCGGGGCGAGGGGCGAGGTCACGGGTTTGAAATGTGGGGGAGGCAGATTCCGCGTTTTGCAATTTTTTTCCTTGTTTGGGACACGTGTCAACAGCTGATTGGCTAGAGCGGACGCATGTGCCGGTCGTGTGATCTTCTTCCTTCTTCGTCCGAGATCGTCGCTGGTAAGGGAAAAATCAATTTCGGCCGTTTTGATTCAATTTTTTGCACAAATCCAACAGATCTTCAACAGAAATAGGATAAACATCATCCAATTAAGAATCAAATCTCAACAAATTGATGGATTTACACAAATCGGAGGAGGGATGTAACCGAAATCCGATTTGCTTCAATCGGAGGAAATCCGAGCTTATCCAACTCGATTCCTTGCGGCTATAAATAGAGGATGAAGGGAGGAAGCAGGATTACGGATCAGAAGTGAGGAAAAGAGAGAGAAACGAAGCCTCGCCGGAATTTCTAAGCCACGGCCACCGATCAAGCACTAAGCTGCCACCAGGAGGTATATTTGGAGAAATCCACCACCACGGTTGAGTTCCCCACCCCCAAAAACCTAGGAAACGACACCTCAATCGCTTCGAAAGGCCGTCAGAATGCCGTCAACGAGCACTCCCAATCGCCGTGACCGACCAACCCTACCCGACCCGATCCACCCAACCCGGGCACCGACCCAGATCTAGGTAAGTCGGATTTTTCGATTTTTTTTGTATTATTTTTTTATTTTTATTTATTTAGTTATTTTATTTAGTTTTTCGAATTTCTTTATTTATTTACTTGTCATTTATAATTCAAAAATGAAAAAAATATTAGAATTTAGATTAGTTTTTTTTAGGGTTTAATTTAGGATGAGTAATAATAAAAATAAAATAAAAATTATAATTGTAATAATAAATAATAAATAAAAATATATAAAGAAAATGATAAAAATATATATTAGAAAAAAAATAGTAAAATTTAGATCTTAGTTTAAGATAGATAAATAATATAGGAGAAAATTTTTCAATATAAATTAATAAAAATCATAAAAAATTAATAAAAATTAATAAAAATTTATAATAGTAGAAATGGGTTGAAAAATAGAGAAATGAAATTTTTATCATTAGAAAAATCATTTTCTTAAATAAATCCAAAATTGGTTTTTCCTTAAAATTATTATTTTTCAAGAAAATCAAACGATCAAGTTTAGGCTTAGATTTTTTTTAGAAATATACTAAAATGGTAAGAACGTAAACCAGAAGCAATTTCATAATTAAAAAAAATCATCAACACATTAAAATTTTTTAGGAAAAGCGAACTACGGCCTGTTTGATCTTGAATAGTAGGTACGTAGGCACTTATTTTGGGGCAGCCCTAAAAAGAATAAAATCATTTTCTTATAATAAGTTATTCAAAAAACACAATGAAAAGACAATAGAAATAAATAAAAGACATTTTGGATAAGGTTTAGATTTAGGAGAATAGGGTGGTAACCTTAGGGTTTTAATAGGTTAGCCACCGAATCCAGAAACTCTGGTTTTTCCTTTCCTCTTTTACAAAAAAAAAAACGAGAAGAGGAAATCTCTCTAACTAGTGGTCCAAATTAGGATTAATCTGCTCAATTAGTTCTAATTCAATCTTTCCTAACCACAGTTGGGTGGCGACTCCAAAATGAAAATGAAATTCCTAACTCAAGTCGATGGTCTACATTAGATGAGCATAGGGTCTAGTATAGATCGGATTAGAAATGGAAAATAAAAAATTAGACTTGACAATTCACTTTTCCTTTTATTCAGCATTGTTCATCTATATTCGCGTTCACTTTCTTTTGGCTTTATGTATTGATGTCTACATTACTGGAGCTCCTTGTTGTGGAGGTCCTGGAGGGTACTTTTCATCTGGGGCATCCCAATCTCATCCAACGCCAAATGAGTTAGGTCTTGTGATTCTTCTAGGAGGCATTTTGCTTGAGAGGAGGCAACCGAATAGACTCGAGAGTTAGAGTAAGTTTAAAATGTTAGTGATGGTATACACATATGTATACATATATCTACACACACACACACACATATATGTAAAATAGAGATTTAAAAGAAACTACAAATAAAGATAATAATTAAAATAAAATTGTAATGCCTCAAAACTCGGAGCATCATAGCCCGCCAGATGTCACTACTATAAAGCGATACGCTAAGGCTTTAAAACTCTATAAAACTTCGAAACCTGATCATTTACATTATCTATCATACTATTATAACTTCAATTAAATAAACGACTCTCAAACGAGTCACCTCATTAGTTAATAAATATAAAATATCAAGATAACAATTATCTCCATAAGTTCAATTTAACTAATAAAAACTTCAAATTATAAAAAATCTTCCTTTACATAATAATATTGTTCTCTTCCCGTCTCATCCATGTAATGTCTCACTAGTTTCCCATTTTCATCATACTTTAGTTGCTCGTCCCAGTCACCTGCAGCTAAAACAAATATAGGAAGGGGGGTGAGCCTTGACTTTATACGTGAGTACTACACTCACATGCAAATAACACACCACAATAATAGCATATGCATATATGCAACATTTACCTACGACATATCCACATTTCAGTTTACACACCAATCTCAAAATAAACCATAACACATAGAGGTACTCATGACCCTGGTACACACAACATTTGTCATAGTGGAAACTGCCGCTATGAACCCTATCTAACCTTAATGGGAATTGCCATTGCAGGCCTCATCTAACCCTAATTTATCTTAGATTATTTTGATACACCGCTCCACTAGGGACAACGCGACATATCAATCATCGAGGTGCCTCATAGGGATTTGCCATTGCAAGCCCCTAGGTTGAGCCGAGCACAAGCAACATACGTCAAGCAATTCATATAACACTTTAATACTTCATTATTTCATAGACAATTCATTACATAGCTACTTAGCAATTACATACAACAAATAAGGTAAACACATACCTGGAAATCCTAGCCTTAAATATGTCTTGTCTTAAACTTAAACTAAGTTGATATTGTATAATCATCAAGACATCATTCTTAGTACTAATCTAACAATAATATAACTCTCTTGATTTCTCTTAATCTATTAGGTTATCTAAGGTCTTACTAATTATCTTGGTTGTGTGGAACTTGGTTTAATTAAGAGTTAAATAGATGTATAATGATATTGTTTTTCACTTAACACGGCCATGTAGCTTAACACGGCTATTACACAATCGTGTCAAAAGGTCATGTATCTCTCGGTGGGTTTTGAGTTCAACACAGTTGAAACACGACTGTGTAGATAAGTTGTGTATCTCTTGGTTTCAACATGGTTGGAACACGACCATGTAGACAGGCTGTGTATCTCTTGATATATTTGTTATGTTCAACACGGAGTAACACAATCGTATTGAGAGGTCGTGTATCTCTCGGTATGTCTTTCATGATCAACATGGGAGCAATATGATCATGTCGGAAGGTCATGTATCTTTGTAGTTTACACGGTCGAAACACAGCCATGTTGGGAGGCCATGTATCTCTTAGCAAGGTTCTAATTGCTATGTTTTCTAGTCTGACTAATCATTATTTTACCCATATAGAACATAAAATTAGGTTTTAGTGTACTCACTTAGCTTGGATTCACACTTAGAGTTGAATTTGGTTAACTCCTTGCTTGTTCAACCCATCCTTTGATTCGATCCTTATGAATAACCAAGTCAATTTGATTTTTTTTTTATTTCAATTGTTAGAATAGACCCTTGTTTAACTAATTACGATCCTTACCTATTTGATTAGTCACTTGATTTACCTTTAGTTGCCTTAGGTTTTCTTGTAGGGTTTTTTCGCCTTCTATCTCTCTATACTACTATAATTTTTCCAAGTGTGAAAAAGGAGAAACCCTAGGTTAGTTCGCTTTTATAATTTGACCAGGAAAAGACACTTTTAACTCTTATCCCACATGTTTATTTACGACATTGCCACTTGTTATATTTATACATATATTTATTTATTTTTAAATGTGTATTACAAAAATAAATTGCTGAGCAAAAATGATCGACCCGTCATTTTACCCACTCTCTTCTTATCTCACCATCCTATAGATTCAATGCCTAATCCATTTAAAGATCATAACCTACTTTCTATAGATTGATGCCTATACTTATTGATCATTAGCCCAGTTCCTAGGGATTTTCAAACCTAAGCTCTATGGATCACAAACCTATACTCTATTGATCAAAACTTAAGCTGTAATGCCATTTAAGCCGTAACACCTTAGAACCTGGGATGCCACAATCTACCATATGTCTTTATAAGGTAAAGACATGTTAAGGCTCTTAACTAGCTAACACTTTGTAACCTGTAATAACTGTTAACCACAATTGAAATAATTCAATTGAAATCATTCATGATGATCTAATTGGGTCTCATTACAAACCACAAACTGTTTCAAGGATGATCTTGGTACATCATTATCATAAAAGCTCAAAATAGTTAAAATGCTAACTAATAACAATCCTATCATACTCTAATAGTAATCATTCTTTTAGCGATGTTAAGAACTTCAGTTGCATTTCTCGCTTGGTCTTCATGGTAAAAATAATACTCTATATTACTTCCATCCTATGCATATGAACCTAGGTCCTCGTCATTGGAGTTGTAATCATCCGTGTCTACAGCTAAAAAAACATCCCCAAAAGATGAGCTAATGCCCAATACATGTTACCCATAAGCACATGCGCATGACATACACTAACATGATTCACATACAATCAAATGCAAATAGGAACATAACAAATTTATTATCTTCATTTTAAATCCATTAAACGACATACAGATTATCATAACTCTATACAATATAGTTGTTAGAAGTTTTATTAATATATATAATCATATACTTTTGGAATAATCGAAACTCCACATCAGAAACCAATCCAAGCTAAAATTCGGAAAAAGCTATGCGGCTGGAAAATAAAAATAAAGAAAAAAAAAATCTCCAAGTCAAGTTACTTATTCTTCGGTTCATTTATATCATTATCCATCGGAAGATTTGCCTGGGAAGAAAAGTCGTGTTGCCATTGGACGACTTGAAAGTGAACCCATAAGATAAGGATTGAGTTGACTTGAGTGGTGACTCTAAAGTCTAAATGTACTATGATTTCAGAAAGTGGCCATCAGCATTATGCCCTATAAGATTCTCATTCTGGAAACTTGAACCCATAAGTCAAGGAATGAGTGGACTTGAGTGGTAACTTCTGTACCGCATATTGCGCGAAATAACTTTAAGTGTTATACGGAGAGGTTGTAACAATCCCCTCGTTCGCCTTCACATATTCTGTATCTCCAGGAGGAATATTTCCTTCTGGAAGATCTTTATCCCCCGAAAAATATCAACAATACGTCCCTTCCTACTGAGGATGAAGTCAACCTTTTCTTATTATATATATTCTATCATAATCGGTTTGACAAGTGTTAGTACTAAATGTAACTAACTGTGTTTTGCTGGCAAATAAAAATAAACAAATAAATAAAATACAAGAGTTTACTTTATATTGGATAGTATCTAATTTTAGGAAGAGAATGAGTTTGTTCGGATCTATGATTGAGCTAATATCACAATGACCTAATCTCAAAATTTAAACTTATAAATTTATAAACTCTGTGGAGTTATTGTGTAATTGAAGCCATGGAAGAAATATCACAAAAAGAATATCTAGAAGTGTTATTTATTTAATGTAATTGACTCTCATCTATATACAACGCGTGATATATATATATATTACAAAGTGAAGTTCCTTAACAAACTAACTAACTGACCAATAGAAATATAACACATGGACTGCAGCTAGACACATCTATATTTGACACGAGTAGAAGACGACATACAATATACAAACTCTTCATCCCCCTTAAGTTAGTGTTTCTTAAAGCCCCAACTTAGATCATAAAAAAATAAGTTGCTACTTAAAAAGAGGCTTGGTACATAAGTCTATAAGTTGAAGCTTAGAGGGAATAAAAATGGTAGAAATCAAACTAGAGGCGATATGGTCTTGGACAAAATGAATGTCTATGTCAATGTGCTTTGTTTGGGCATGATAGCAAAGATTAGTAGCAATGAGTAGTGTAGATTTATTGTCGCATCTCAAAGGAATAGGGAGCTAGATAGGAACATGTAGATCTCGTAAAATGTAAGAGGTCTACAAGACTTCATTAGTGGCTACGACAAGACTTCTATACTTTGCTCTAGTGGATGCGGTGGACATAGTTGTTTGTTTCTTAGTTTTTCAAGAAACTAAGGTCGACCCTAACATAATGCAATATCCACTAATAGACTTTTGATCCAAAATATCAGCCGCCTAATCAAAATTGGAAAACACATGAAATTAAGATAAAACAATCCTAATGATATGGTTCCTTTAAGATACTTTAAGACATGTAAAGTAGCTTGCATATGTGGAACATGCGGTTTGGATAAAAATGTGCTCAGATGATGAATAGCAAAACTAATGTCTGATTTAGTAAAATTAATATAGGACAACCTGCTAACTAGTCTTCTAAACAAAGTAGGATTATCGAGCAAATCACCATTATAGATGCCTCATTTTTCTCCCTTTTGTTTTTTTTTCCTAATTTAAGCTGTAATTTTAGGAAAAAGGCCGGAAAAAATAATAATAATAGTAATAATAAAATGAAAAAAAATTATTAATTAAATTTTTTCATATAACTATTAGAGTCCATTAATAGAAAAAAAAAAGAAAAGAAAAAAAAAACATTTGAAGTTCATTTACATTGTGCATGCAAATTTAGAAGTGAAAAATGCTTGGTCCATTTTGCCAGGCCCAAGGTTGATTCATGCACTGGGACAAGTAGGTAGCATGTTCGAAACTCCCGGGAAGCGCAATTGCGCATCACAATTTTTCTTCCTAGGCGCCCGTGTGGGCACGTTGGATGAACAGTGAACAGTGCTCGTCATTGTTCATCATCTTCCCCTTCTGAATTCAAATTTGTCCAGTTTAGGAAAGCCCGTGGTCGCCTTTTTCTTGCTTGATTTCAACCAGTTTTCGACCATTTTTTATCAAAAAAAAGTGAAAATCAATAGAGGGCGTGGGATAGAAGTTAAAAGATATTAAATTTGAATAAATTGATAAGAAAATGTGCTTAAAAAATATACTCAAAGTTTGGCCAAAATAAAAAAATACATATATGGGTCCAAATTTTTAAATCAAATTGGGACCAAATTTTGTGTGTAATATTCAATCTAATCACATATTTAGGGCAAGTAAAACTTCTAGAACAAGAATATATCTTTTATTGCTTTCAATTATTACAATTTCATGTTCAATTTTGGACTAAAAAATTTAAGAACCATAAATACCCATCGATCCGATTTCCTAAATCTAAGGTTTCCTTGCTTGCAATTGATGTTATAGAACTATAAATAGGACCTTGGGGAATCATTTAAAGGAGGCTTTCCACGAAGAAAACATCCAATTCGGCTAGATTCCTTGCTCTCTCTCTCTAACCCGCGACTCATAGACTCCCAATCTCTCTCTTCAATTACTCTTAAACAAGAGAAACTCGAAACAATCCAAAACCACCAAACACTTCCCATCACCAGAAGATTAAAAATCAATAGCTAATTAGGTTTAATTTTCTGCGATTTGTTTCAATCGGATTGAAGATCAAGCTTACAGTTTACGCTATTCAAGTTTTGATTTGCTTCAAATTAGACAGGTTAGAAGGCTTGGATCTAGAAATTGGTTGAGGGGTTTTGCTTTCCCACAATAGAAGGAATTCGACTAACACTTGAGCTGCTGTCACTGACAATTGAAGGCCTTTGAATTGCCTGCGCACAGGTTAAGTTCTTTATTTTTTTGAAATTGATAATAAAAATAATTTTTTTTTATGATTTATAATATTTAATTTTTTTGTCTTTTTAATAAAAGAGTTTCTTTTAAATATTTCTCTTATTTTTTTTCTCACTTAGAAAAATCATTTTTTTGATAAAAACCTTTTAATTGGCCCTTTTCCAAAAAAAGGAAAAAAATAGATTTCTAGGTTTTTTTATTTAAAGGAAAAAAAAACTTAAGATTTTAGAATATTTTTTATAAAAGAAGTAAAATGGCAAAAAACGTAAAGTCAATATTTTTAAAAATAAAATAAACCAACAAACTAAAGTTTTTATAAATAAATAAAAAGAATTACATGGATCTGATTAGCGAGTATGTAGGCACTTTAGGCGGCCTTAAAATTTGAATTTTTTTTTTTAAAAAAAGAAACTCTTTTATGAATTTTTTTTTTAAAATAATTTTGAAAGCCTTTTAATTATTTTTAGAAACTCTGTTATGGAAATCTCAAAGTTTTAATAAGATAGCCTTCGAGTCCATAATCTCTTGCTTCTACTTTTTTTGAAAAATAATTTTAGAAAAAAAATAGACTAGTGACTAAAATTAAGGTTTATTTACCTATAAACCTTGATTTTGCACTTTTTCCTAACATAAGTCGGGTGGCAACTCCATTTTTAAAAATATTTTTTTTTTTAAAAAAAAAAAAACTTTTCCTTCATTTGGTCGAGAGACTTATGTTGAGTGTGTCAAGCTTAATGTAAGCTAAATTAAGGAAAAGGGAGATCGAAATTTAGGCTTGACAAATTAGCAACTCCATTGAGGACTAAGTAGGCTACGCATAAGGGAATTTCCAAAAATAATTTTGAAGGCCTTCATTTTTTTTTTGGAAGTAGTATTTCTTTATTATAAATATTTTTCTTATAAATAGTTGTACTAACTGGGTGTTGATGGTGTAAAAGAAAACAAAAGAAACTAGAGAGGCCTAATGGACTAATCTTAGGTGGATTTTTTTTTTTTTAAAGAAAGATGTGTGTTAGTTATGGTTAGGACTGGACCGTCTTAGGAACTTAGGAAGGGGAACCATTGTGTAACCATTCAGGAGTTATGGTGTAACCACTTTTCGTTAGTGATTAGGTTACCCTACTTTTGCTTCAATGTGACATAGGATCCATTTCTTTGAGAATGTTTGAGGCCTCAAAGCTTGAGGACGTATAGAACCTATCATTTTGCATTCACAATTATGTATCAACAAATGAAAAATAGTGCGACATGATAAAAAAAAAAGAGTTGTAATTTTAATTGATACTCCAATGTGTCATGGTACTTTGTAAGATATGTAAATTTCTATGTATATAAACTTTAATGTAAGCTTTGTTTTTAAATTTTGGTTTATTGTAATTTACAAGAAAAGAAGGATGGTAGGTTCATTAAATGCTCTACCTACTTAAGAGATTTACATCAAGCAACTAATGGAATCCAAGCCCTTCCTAACACATTGGTTCAATCAGTGCAACCTAGATCATTAACAATTCATCATCACTAAGATCAGCCTAGTACTTTTCCTAATGAATACTAAGCCTAACATGACCTTGATGCAGGCTTTAGCCCATTTCCGGAGCTTAAAGACTTCTTCCTTCTTATTTGGCACAAATATGCTCAACCTTACTACTAGAGAGTACACCAAACTACTCTAAGCCCCTCCATGCATTGAAGGCATAACAGTTTTGAACCTTAAAGCTACCCCAACAAACACCTTTACTAAGTTTTTAAGGTTGGGAAAGACTGAAGTGGCTTGAGCCCTTGATGAGTGTAGTGGAAAAGCCATAAGACTATCAGCTCTCCTTGATTGGTTTGAAAGCCCATTAAATTATAAAAAACACATGGCTATATTTAGTGGTGGCTTTGAAGTATGGAGGGAGAACTGAATCAATGCATTTATCCTAGTGGCATTTAGAACCATCCTATTTCCTAATGGGCTTTTACATGTTCATTTTAGAGTGGCAGAGCAAGTAGCCAAATTCTTGGCCAGAAAGTCATATATTTTAGCCCTTTTAGCAAAGTAGATTTGTTCCCTAAATTTTTTGAAGCAAAGAAACCATGGACATTTTAAGGGAAGCTCAATGTTACTTATCATTTGGTTTGCTAGCCACGCCAAGACTTATGGGTTAGGCCTACTCAAGAGATCTTTGGCCTAACATATTGATCTAATAGACAACTTTATTCTTAAGATCCAGAAGGAGTTACAATTTAATGATGGATTGAGGTCCTATAGAAATTCCACTAGAAGACATACTTTGGACTACTCGATGGAACTATTGTACACATGCCATACTTAGGTGTGAAAGGTATGCTGTAGTCCCTCTTATAAGCATTACTGGTTGTATGGGGTACTTCTCAGCATGTGTAGTTAGACAATTAGGGCCCATTCAAGACATAGCCCACAGAGATTCCCTATAAGCGGTGACGCTTGATTTCCGGAATTCTTAGATTATCCTATTGTTAATGCAAGAGACTTGAGAGGAAGAGTTGGAGATTACTAAGCCTGCACTTTAGCATCCTACATTAGAGCTTAGAGCATCTATAGATTTAGTGCAAGCCCATGTGAAAGTTTGATATAGAGCCATGGAAAAGAAAAAGAACACTTGGAAAGCTTGATTTAAAAAAGCCTAAGATTAGACAAGGGTCTTAGAGGGCCAACCGAGGACGGCTAAAAAGCAAATTCACCAATTACTAATCGATGAAGCAAGAGCATGCCGGCCTCAACAAGATTAGGAGTTTATCTAGAATAGTCTATTCAATTTTATGTTTCTAGTGTACGTTTATAATTTTAGTATTCTGATGCTATGCGTCACTAGAATATTAATAAAATTAGAACTCTAGTGAAATTTGGAAATGAAATTGCCGCACTATTATTCAATGGTTATTTCAACATCTTGCATCCATGTGTCTCATTATTCTTTGTTTTACTTACTTACAATTACATATTTTATTTTATAAAGCATGTTTCTTTCACCAAAAAAAAAAAAAGAAAGAAAGAAAGAAAGAAATAAAGGATTTTGCTAACAAGTAGGAGTTCTCAAAGGGCTTTTGAAAATTGCTTTTAAATAGAGTGGCCTAATCCAAAACCTATAGTCACTCATTCTAGATCTATGAAACTCAAAGTAAATCACATTTCAAGATCAAAATACCCTATTCCATGAAGTCGAACATGCCAAGAGACTATTGAAATCCAATATGAGAGACAAAAGGGGGCACTATAGGAGTCGGGCATATACTAAAAAGACTTGGTAAAAATAACTCTCAAGAATAATGGAGACAAAACCATCAACCCATTTGATGTGCTTCACTAATTGGATAGCAAACACATCAATCAAGTGGTGTGAATAACCAATTCCAACAACAAAATGACGTGAACACCAACTAAACAATTGAACCCCAATCCATGAGTTTAACACTAAATTGATGTAAGGAACAAACAATTGTATAAACCTCAATGGAAAACAATTGAAATGAACTAAATTCAACTTAATTTGAAATGATTCAAATATGAAAATGAAGAACCCTAATTCACGTGACAAGGACAAATAACTAATAAATTGTACTTAGATATTACTCACTAAACAAAATTTGTAAAAAACAAAAACAAGAGTAAGATTGATACTACTCACAATCCACTCTAGTTGGTTCTCGCCACAATTTCACTTAGAAATTGATAAGAGATCTATTGCAATGAAAGGAAACCCCTCACGGCAACAAAGTGTTTTGGTTTCTAAATTTTCAAAAAAGCTCCTCAAAAACCTTAGTTAGCAAGTAGTCATACTTACTCCAATTAGGGTAAAAATAACACAAAAATTACAAGGATGCCACTTAAGTGGCCAATTCCAAAATAAAAAAATATAAGTACTAATAAAATGGACGGTTCCCAAAAGAAACAATTACAAATACAAATGGTCTTCAAGTGGCCAGTTTTTCGCTTCAATTGAACAATTTGTGGATCATTGGATGTGATTCCAAGAATGTCTCGTAAGTTGATCCTGAGTGCATGTTATTTAGCCATCTTATAAAAATCGATAAATGTACTTGCTAAAGTGCAAAATAAAATGTTATTAGATAAAATGTGGCTATATGTGGATTTTTAGGCTCACGCATCTAATTTAGGTTTCCTCACTGCTGGAACCACTGATTAATTTCCATCATCTCCTCGGGCCTCTGAAAGATTTTCCCTTAAATCTAAGGGGTCTTCTCTTGGACTGAAACCTAGTGTTTGTGTTTGCTTGTTGCTTGGAAGTTTAGAAGAGCCAGAAGTGTTTCTAATCTATTATTGGAAAGAGCAAACCTCAAACGGAGACATAGGAGTTAAGACAATCTATATCCCATCCTTTTGAAACATGTAAGTGTTTTTGAACCTGTCATGTAACGCTTTTCTATCAAATAACCACGATCTACCTAATAGTATATGAAAGGCGCACATAGGAAGCACATCACAAATAATCTCATCACTGTATCTATCTCCTATACTAATTGGCACCTTTGCCTTCTATGTAACATGCTGATTATCTCGGTTTTTTAACCAATGCAATTTATAAGGATTAGGATGTGGGCTAGTGGCTAGTTGTAAGTTATCTACTAATGCAGCAAATATGACATTAGTGCAACTACCACTATCAATGAAAAGCACACATTAGTTACCTCGAATCTAACAAGGTGTGTGGAACAAATTCTCCCTCTATATGTCCCTAGCATCTAGAGATAAAGTCATAACCTAGTGCAACACATTAATAGGCAAGTAATTTTCACACTTTTTGTCCTCATGTGTCTCAGCGTTCTGATAATCATAATACTCTTGCAAGGCTATAGATAAATTTGTAGGCTTGATAATTTCTTCCTCATCATCTTCGTCGTTGCCTTCCATAACACTCATTACCTTTTTATTAAGACACTGTGCAGCCATATGTCTAAATCCCATACATTTGAAATATTTAATCTGGCGCGTCTTTCCACTGGTTGACCCCGGTACTGTCTACCTAAAATCAGATCCAACTACCTCTTTACCTTTCTTAGAAACATTTTTCTCTTTTTTAGTGCTAAGGATAACTTTGTCCACAGCCTTAGCATGTTCGCCTACTCCCTTTGGTCCAACCATCTGACCATCTGCCCCATGGGTTTAGTAGTAATACTAAACTTGTTACCAGTGGCCCAAAATAGATTGGATTGCCTCTACCTTTCCATTTTTAAGGCTAAATGTATAACCTCATCAAGTGTACTATACCTTTGCAGCTCAACAATACAGGCAATCTCATATTTCTACCTAGACACAAGGCATGCTAGGGTTTGCTTAAGAGGTTCGACTGATCTACATTTGATCATTAACGTCTCAAACTCCTGTACGTAATCATCCACTGTTTCGCCTTATTGTCTTAATGTTTGGAGACGTATAAACAGTTCCTACCTGTATTGTTTAGGTATAAACCTTTTCCTCAGAACCCATTTCATGTCCCTTCAGGAATGTATTTCAGCCTCTCCATCTCTTCACCTGCTGATCACTAAATTCTTTCACCACAAGGCGGCATAACCTATGAACTCCACAACTGCAAGATGAACCCTAGTGTTATCATCAATCTCATAACACTCGAAAAGATCCTCAACTTTATCTTCCCAATCCAAGTAATCATTTGTTGAGCCCCTACCATCAAATGAAGGCATTTTTAGTTTCACATACTCTAATCCCCGAGGTGGCTTGAAATCCGTATTCGGGTACGGATTAACCCAAAAATTATCATTTGTTTCCTCTCTAAAAGCATGATGATCGCCTTCCACACGTTAATTATGGCTACAATAAGTAGAAGTAATAATAACACTTCTTTAATAGTAAGTTAATAATTCCAACTAAGTAAGGTGTTCAAGCATCAATACATAATAACTTCCACACTTTAATGCTCGCTTTTTTTTGAAATTTAAATTTAACCACTACAATTCCCTTACTTACGGCACATACACACACTTAAAATCTACGTGCAGCACCCTTCACCATAACACAAACAACACAACATGTTGCTCCCTTCACAACACAAACTCACTACACCACTCACACACTCACTCACGGTGCAACACACTCTCCCCTCTTCCAATTATGGCACAACAACTCAAATGCAACTCTTAATGAGGTTTCTTCACAAATGGTAGGAAACAATTCAAAAATATTTAAATTGCATTCAATCAATACTACACAATAAATTCTTCAAACTTAATGAATGTATTTGAATTCAAATAATTTCCTTATCCTCCACGCAAAAAAAATATGGAAATGCAATTTACACTCCTCAATTCTAAAACAACATGCAAGGAAATTCACTTCTCTTTTGTCACAAAGAATGTATCTCCAATTCCGAAACACACATAAGGAAATACACTTCCTACTTCCCCTTCTCCTCATGGCAAGATCAAGATCACAAGGAATACAACAAGATCTCCACTTCCACTTCAACAATCAATAAATATAACACAACAAAATCAAAATTAAGTACTTTAATTTCACTTCAACAATTCGGATCAAGAAGTAAAATTCAAGAACCCTAATTTTTTTTTCAATTGAAGTTCACACAAACCCTACTCCATAACCTTTGCTCTGATACCAAAAAGGATGATGTGCCTCACTAATTGGATAGCAAACACATCAATCAAGTAGCATGAACAACTAATTCCAACAACAAAATGGCATGAACACCAACTTAAAAGTTGAACCTCAATCCACCAGTTTAACACTAAATTGATGTAAGGAACAAACAATTGTATAAACTTTAATGGAAAACAACGGAAATGAACTAGAATTCAATTCAATTTGAAATGATTCAAATATGAAAATGAGGAACCCTAATTCATGTGATAAGTACAAATAACCAATAAATTGTACTTAGATATTACTCACTAAACATAATTTGTAAAAAAACAACAAGAGTAAGATTTATACTACTCATAATCCACTTTAGTTGGTTCTCGCCATCATTTCACTTAGAAATTGATAAGAGATCTATTGCAATGGAAGGAAACCCTTTATGGCAACAAAGTTTTTTGGTTTCTAAATTGTCAAAAAAACTCCTCAAAAACCTTAGTTAGCAAGTATTTACACTTCTCCAATTAGGGTAAAAATAATACAAAAATTACAAGGATGCCACTTAAGTGGCCGATTCCAAAATCAACAAAATACAAGTACTAATAAAATGGTTGGTTCCCAAAAGCAACAATTACAAATACAAATGGTCTTCAAGTGGTTGATTCTTTACTTCAATTGAACAATTTCTAAACCGTTGGATGTGACTCCAAGAATGTCCCGCAAGTTTATCCTAAGTGCATGTTATTTGGCCATCCTGTAAAAACCGATAAATGTACCTGCAAAAGTACAAAATAAAACTTTATTAGATAAGATGTGACCATATGTGGATTTCTGGGCTCATGCGTCCAATTTAGGTTTCCCCACTTCTAGAACCACCATATTGATTCCCATCACCATTTCCATACCAAACTTAACTCTTAATCCATTAAGAAAGCCTAAAGCCTAAACACAACTCTTGACCTAGCAAAAAGACCCAATAATCTCAAGACTTAACCTTTTCTAAAGACTTAAGATACACCGAGCTTTCTTACCCATTCCTAATAACCTTTTTCAAAGAGTTAAGATACATTGAGCCTACCTACCCACCCCAAACCCTAGTGAGCACATACACAAAACCTATCTATTCCATAAAGCTTGAAAAACAATCTAAGCTAGTCTCCACTATAGTTTAGAAAGTTACTAGTCAAAAGTCTAATGAGATTAATTCCAATTTAGCCTAAGGGGGGCAATCAATTTAGTGAAGGTAAAGGGAGCAAACTCCTCAACTTGACATTGGCATCACCACCATTGGTGCATGTGGAGAAACAACTCAACCATGTTTGGGGGCAACTGCCACAAGTAAGTTGATTAAGCTTAATTCACTAGATTAGGCTTAGAGTAATTATTTTGACTTAGTTAATGGGCCCATCTCATTAGGGGACACATTTCTAAGACTAAAGAACTAGCCCAATATGAATGGGCAATTAGTGAGGTAGCTTTAACTAGTTAAGTTTGGAGCAAGTTGGAGTGGATAGAGTAAACGTTGAGCCTAATTGAATGCAAGAGATTAAAGACAGACAATCATAATTTCTCCTTAAGAGAAACTATCCCATTATTTGAAAATTTTAGGATGAAAAGAGGCAAACAAATTCCTAAACACTAACCTTAAACACTTGAGAGTTGAGTGACATTAATGTAAGCAGATGCAACTCATTCCTTAAATGAGGTTTATCTTGAACTTGATACATAAGTTGAAATGATGGTAGGCATTCATTTCTCTACCCTAAACACATCCATCCTTTACAAATGCCCTTGAACTTTCTTAAGAAGTATTTTCAAAACTAACCCCATCAAGAATCAGCCCATGATAGGGCAATTGGGAAGCTAGGATTACCAATCAAAAGAAAAGGATAAACTATTTTGTGCTTGCCTTAGTTGCATTAATTCATGAGTAATTATTGCCATTGATAGTATATCTCTTTCAATATGATGGAGAGCCCCTATTATAAAAGCTATACATGCTTTGAGCTGTAAACCATTTAGAAGGAGAGAAAGAAAAAATAATCACCACTTCCATTAGAAGCTTGCAAGAAGAAGATAAAAAAAAAAAAGGAAAAAGAAAAAAATTAGAAAAGAGAGAAGATGAAAGAAAAAGGTAAAGAGTGAAAGAGAGAGAGAGGGAGAGGGAGGAAAAACTAGAAAAAATAAAGTGAAGATGAAGGAAGAAATAGAGCTAATAACCAAGCAAATAAAGTGATCAATCCTTGTGATCAAGAAAAGGAAGTCAAAGCCTAAAATAAAAACTTATAGCTTAAAGGCGAAAGTCTACGCCTAAATCATGAGGCCACCTATAAAGCCACCCTCAAGAGACTCTTTTGATTAAAGGAATTAAGTTATCTTAGGTAAAAATTACTCATGGAACTAAAGCAAGCCCATTTTAGTTTTTCTTATAGTTATTGACTTGTAAACTTAGGTTGGAATGAAGATTAATTCTCTCAAAATTTGCCTATACACACTATATTTTGTACTACAAGTTGATGACCTAAAGCTTATGGTATAACTTAGGAATGACTTAGTTGATTGACTAAGATATATCGCTTACAAGATAGATCATAATTTTTAGAATCAAAGTCGAGAGTGAATCTAAACCTTGTGAGAGTGAGGAAGCCCTCTTAAACTAAACAATTCCAAAAGTGGGATACCTATTCTTAAGTAGAAAAATTGAACAAATGTTTCCCTACGAGAGGTCATTTGCCTCCAAGTTGATATCAAGGTCCTAGAGCATTGAAGTAAAGCCCTTAGAAAATTCAAAGACTCAACAAGAGAATTTCCTAGATACATGAAGGACACAAGCTAAGCTGTTAGTTAAGCCCGATTAGCACTATCCCTAAAGTGCAAGCTTAGGATTTCTAATAATATTGGTATAGAGCTAGTGACTATTAATAAGGGTTTTAAAGTATTAATTATTTATATAAATTATAATAACCTTTTATTTAATTTTCTTACATTTTATATAAATAATGCACTTAATTAATCTTTATTTTAATTTTAGAGTCTTTAAATTATAATTTATAAATTAATGGGAAAATTACATGAAAATTAAAGAAGAAAATATAATTTTTACAAGATAGAAATCCAATACATGAATTAACATGGACATGTCCAAACAAAGCAAAGGAAGCTTTGACCAACAATGGAAATTAGCCATGCTAAAAGGTGTGCTCAAAACTGCGTCAAAGGAAGCTAAACAAAGAAAATGCACAGATTGGATGCATGCCGAATTGCAGAGTCATGTTGTGCTAAATTTCTAACCATGCCAAATTTGATATATATATATATACATGTAACGAAGATAAGGACAGATATCAGAATTTAAAGATCAGATTAATCTAGAAACCAGATTTGTCCATCAAAAACACAATAGACGAAGATCAAATCAGGAAGAATATACAGAAAAGTTGCTGGAAAATGCACAAGAATTAACATGCTCGAAAACATGGGGAAGATTTGATTTCGTCTAAAGCAACATGCCAAATCTAATATATATAACAGCAAGAAGGAGAAGGAAATCAGATAAAGCCAAATCAAATTTAAAGAAATCATCCAAGATATCCAGTTGCATTCAACATATATATAGTTGACGAAGAAAAAAAAAAAGAGAGTAAAGTTTTAGTTTTTAGTAGAGTAGAGTAGAATAGTTTAGATTTAGTTTTTAGTGCCATAGGAAAAATTAGATTAGGAAAATAGAATTAGAAGATTAAGAATAGAATTAGATTAGGAGATTAGAATAGATTTTTATATTTTAATTTTAATGCTTTTATTTATGCTTTCTTTTATTATCATTGTTTTTAGATTTAATATACTTATAACTTAATTTCTTTTATATTCGAAGTATGATGAACCTTAGAATGAACATGCAATTTTTATGATTATTATTCAGTTATTCATTTAGTATTCTTATGATTCAATTATGTGTTTTTATTGTTTTCAATTTAATATAGCTAGCATATTAGTTGAAATTTAATTTCTTATATAAAAATTGAGAGATTTTATATAAAAATAGATCTAACATAATTGAAAAGAGTTGTATGCAAACCTAGAAATAGGTTGACATAAATCTTCCGAATTAAGATCAAACCTAATAACGAAATTCATAAATCATATGTAATGCAATTTTAGGGGTTTTAATTAGGAAGAGATTCTAATTAATCAACCTAGCATTAGGAATTAATATAACTTGAGAGAGCTATTAGTTCAATTTAGAAATTTCCACGGTTCAAGAATAAAGTAAGAATTTAAATAATAAGTTATTAATTACACTAGCAATTCTAAGGAGATTCAATACCCGAATATATTAGTTTTATTAATTATTGTTTTCTTTAATTTATTCATTATTTATTTTATTTACTCGTTTATTTAATTTTGTTTATTAGATTATTAGAAAAAGGATAATTACTAGTACTCGTAATCCCTGTGAGATTGACACTTGATATCTTTATCCACTATATTATAGAATAAATAGGTGCACTTGCCTATAGGTTTAAAGTTAGATAGTAAAAAGACCGGTATTAACTATTAAGCAATGGGACGAGCTCTCTACTTATTAGTAATCTTCAGAGCCGGTAGGGTTCCCTTACTTATTAGTAATTGAAGAAAAAAAAAAAGTTCTTCAAGCTTAGAGGCCTTAAACAAAATAGTTCTTCAAAATTAGTAATTGAAGAAAAAAGAGTTTTAAAAGTTTTTCTTCCCTCAAGAGCTCTTAGAGGCCTTAAACCCCAAAAGAGCCTTAGAAATTCAACTCACTTAGTCAAAACCAATAATTAAGCAATCAATCATCTTAATTGATTAAGTTTAGGTCCATCTATCGTTAGCACCTTTAAAGCTTAAGTCATATTTCTGCTCCTTTAGATAGCTTAATCAATATAGTGCTATCTCGCAACCCTTTCATCAAATAGCCTACTCATCACAACATATCCTATTTCCTCAAATAACTTACTTATTAAAGCATTATCCAATCTACTATGACTTTGATTACCTACTTATTGAAGCACAATTCCTTTAGATTGCCTATATTTGGTTTTGATTATTTGATTCCCTTAAAGTTGTCTGGCCTTATTCAAGTCCAGTCTTGTCAGTAGTTAGCTCCATTAGAAGTCTAGACTTGCTAAAGCTATCTAACCTCCTTTTACACCCAATCTTGATAGTAGTTGGAACCCTCTGATGTCTAAGCTCATAAGTCACTTAGCCTCATTCAAGTTCAATTTCGTTAGTAGTTGGCTCCCATAAATGTCTAGATCGACTAAAGCTGTCTGGCCTCCTCTCAAGCCTAGTCTTGATAGTAGTTAGCACCCTTTGATGTTCAAGCTCATAAGTCACTTAGCCTCGCTTAAGTCCAGTCTTATTAGTAGCTAGAACTCTTAGATGTCTAGACTTGCTAAGGTTATTTGCCCTCCTCCCAGCTTAGTTTTGTTAGTAGCTAGCACTTTTCGATGTCTAGGTCCATTTAGGTCACTTAGCCCCTTTCTTAACCCTAGTCTCATCAGTAGCTGGCACTCTTAGATGTTTAGGTCCATTCAAGTTACCTACCCTTTCAAGCTTATTCTTGTTAGTAGTTAGCACTCTTCGATGCCTAGGTCCATTGAAGTTACCTAGTCCCTTTTTCAAGCTTAGTCTCATTAGTAGTTGGCACCCTTAGATGTCTACACCTGCTGAGGCTATCTAGCTAAGCCTTAAGTCTAGTTTCATTAGTAGCTAGCCCCCTTAGATGTGCAAACCCGCTAAAGTTGTTTGGCCCTTTTCAAGCCTAGTCTCGTAATAGCTAGCACCCTTAAATGTCCAAACCTATAAAGGTTTTTTGGCCTCCCATTAAGCCCAGTCTCATCAATAGTTGGCTCTCTTTGATGACTAGGTCTATATCTAACACCTTTAGATGTCTAGACTTGCTAAGGTTGTCTGGCCTCCTCTCAAGTCTAGTCTTGTTAGTAGTTAGCATCCTTTGATGCCTAGGTTTATTTAAGTAACTTGGTCCCTTTTAAGCTTGGACTGATTAGTAGCTAGCAGCCTTCAATGTCCAGGATCATTTAGGTTACCTGGCCCCTTTCAAGTCTAGCCTCATTAGTAGTTAGCCTCTTCTATGCTTAGGTTCATTTAGGTTACTTGGTCCCTTTCTAGTCCAGTTTCGTTAGTCACTAGCACCTTTCAAGGTCCAATCTTGCTGAGGTTGTCTAGCCTCCTCTCAAATCCTGACTCATTATTAGTTGACACTCTTAGATTTCTAGACTTGTTAAGGTTGCCTAGCTCCCCTTTTAAGTCCAGTCTGTTAATAGCTAGCCCCCCCCCCCCCCCCCCCCCCCCCCCCCCCCCCTAGATGTCTAAACCCACTAAGTTTATCTGGCCTCCCCTTAAGCCTAGCCTCATTAGTAGCTAGCTCTCTTTGATGACTAAGTCCATATCTAGCACACTTAGATGTCCAGAACTACTAAGGTTGTTTGGCCACCTCTTAATTCCAATCTTGTTAGTAGCTGGCATCCTTCGATACCTAAGTTTATTTAGGTTATCGAGTCCCTTTCAAGCCTAATCTCACAAGTAGCTAGTACATTCTTGAACTCAAGACTCCATTCTCACGATGGGCAACAATGGGTAGTCTCCTTTGTCTTTGTGGCAATGTTTTCTTCAAACTTCACCACAAAGAGGTGCAACTATAGACAACCCATTTTTGCCCCCTTGTTTTTTTTTTTTTTAGTTTAAGTCCTAATTTTAGGAAAAAGGTTAGAAAAAAAATAATAATAAAAAATAAAAAATATATTAATTAAAAATTTTCATATAAATATTAGAGTCTATTAACATAAAAAGAAAAGAAAAGAAAAGATGAAAAGGTCCGAAGTTCATTTACATTATGCGTGCAGATTAAGATGCGAAAAAGGTTTGGCCCAAATGGCTAAAAGCCCATGGCCGAATCACTCATAAGGATAAGCAAGTCACAGGTTTGAAACTCTAAGGAGGAAAAATTGCGTCCCAAGTTTTTTCATCCTAGCCATGTGCACTTCACATGCACTTGTGGGCGCGTTGGACGAATAGTGCTCATCTTCGCCTTTCGAATTCAAATTTGTCAAGTTTAGGAAAGCCTGTGATTGCCTTTTTCTTGCCTGATTTCGACCCGTTGTTGACCATTTTTTATCAAAGAAAAAATGGAAATCAACAAAGGACATGCAATAGAAGCTAAAAGATATCAATTTTGAATAAATCGATAAGGGAAAGTTCTTCAAAAATATACTCAAAGTTTGGCTAAAATAAGAAAATACAAATGCAGGTTTAGATTTTAAATCAAATTGGGACCAAATTTTGTGTGTAATATATCACATATTTAGGGCCTGTAAAGTTTCTAGAACACGAATATATCTTTCAATACTTTCAATTATCACAAATTTGTGTTTAATTTAAGACTCAAAGATTTAAGAACCGTAAATACCCATTGATCCGATTTCTTAAATCTAAGGTTTCTTTGCTTGCAATTGATGTTATAGAGATATAAATTGGACCTTGGGAAATCATTTAAAGGAGGCTTTACATGAAGCAAACATCTAATTCGACTAGATTCCTTACTCTCTCTCTCTAACCTACGACCCGTAGACTCCCATTCTCTCTCATTGATTTTTCTCAAATGAGAGAAACTTGAAACAACCTAAGACCACCAAACACTTCCCCATCACCGGAGGAGTATAACCCAGTAGCTAGTTAGGTTTAATTTTTCATGATTTGTTTCAACTGGATTGAAGATCAAGCTTACAGTTTACGCTATTCAGGTTCCAGTTTGCTTCAAGTTAGATAGGTTAGAAGCCTTGGATCCATAAATTAATCAAGGAGTTTTGCTTTCCCATAATAGAAGGAATCCGACTAACCCTCGAACTATCGCCATCGACAACCGAAAGCCCCAAACCAGTTTGAACTGCTCGTGCACAAGGTAAGTTCTTTGCTTTATTTTTGTTTTTCTTTCTTTTATTTTTTTCAAAATTGATAATAAAAATAATTTTTTTGATAATTTAAAATATAAAAAAAATTATTTTTTATTTTTTTTTACTTTTTAAAAAGTGTGTCTAGCCTTCCCCCCCCCCCCCCCCCCCCCCCAAAAAAAAAAAAAAGATTTTTAGGTTTTTTATGTAAAAGAAAAAAAAACTAAGGATTTTAGAAAATTTTTTATAAAAGAAGTAAAATGGCTAAAAATGTAAAGTAAATATTTTTAAAAATAAAATAAACCAACAAAATAAAGTTTTTATAAATAAATAAAAAGAACTATGTGGGCTTGATCTTGATTAATGAGTACATAGGCACTTGGGGCGACATTAAAATTTGAAAACTTTGTTGTTGTTTTTTTTTTTAAATTATAATTTTTTTTAAAAAAGAAACTCTTTTATGATTTTGAATTTTAAAAAAAGAACTCTGAAGGCCTTTTAATTATTTTTAAAAGCTCACTTACGGAAACTTTAAAGGTTTTAATAAAATAGCCTCCAAGTCCATAATCTTTGGTTTCTTTTTTTTTTTTCAAAAATTAATTTAGAAAAAAAATAAAACATTGATTAAAATTAAGGTTTATCCACCTGTAAAACTTGATTTTGCACTTTTTCCCTACATAAGTCAAGTGGCGACTCCATTTTTTAAAAATCTTTTTTAACAACAAAACTTTTCCTTAATTTAGTCGAAAGGCTTATGTTAAGTGGGTTAAGCTTAATGTAAGCCTAATTAAGGAAAAGGAGACCGAAATTAAGCTCAACAACCATGTTCATTATCAAGCTTAAGTCCAGTAGGTAGAGGAGTTTTTGTTGGCTTTGTAGTAGTGAGGCGGACTTCATCAAGCATATCAAGTAAATTTTTTTGTTAATTAATCAAGCAACAACTATTAGTTCTATAGATTTCTATACCAAGAAAATATCTAGCCAATCCTAAATCTGTTATAGTAAATGTAGCATCCAATTGCTACTTCAAGAAACCAATGAGAGCTTCATTAGAACCAATAATTAGAATATTATCCATGTATAGGAGAACCACCACAAGGCCAGTAGATGTCTATTGTGTGAACAAAGAATGATCATGCTTCAGTTGATTGAAACCATGAAAGATTAAAAAACTAGATATTTCAACATTCCACTATTGAGAAGCCTATTTAAGTCCATATAAAGACTTCTTCAAACGGCAAACCTGATTTCGTTAGGCTTTATCATAACTCTCTGGTGGTAATGTAAATATCTTCATCAAGTTGACCATGTAATATAATATTGTTGACATTTATATGATGCAAAGGACAAGAATAAGCAATAGCAACAACAACGATAATGTGAATAATATTCAACTTTGCAACCATAGAAAAGGTGTCATGGAAATCTTCACTTCCTACCTATGTATATCCTTTAGCCACCAACTATGCCTTATATCCTTCTTCAATTCCATTAAGTCGATATTTCACTTTCTAAATCCATAGCTTGAACCCACTCTTTTTTGCTTAATTGCTTGAGAGTAATGAGATGGCTCTTTTATAGTCAAGACATTTGCTAATGACACAACAAAATCTAGTGGATATTTAGCAAATGACTGCATATTAAATAAAGGATAGTTAGTTGCATAGGAAGTTTGGTAAGTTTACATCGAGTTGAAGAGCTCTGGAGGTGTCTAATAAGTGACAATGTTTCCTCTCAACTCTCCCATTTTGTTGTAGGGTATAAGGAATGGTGCGTTGGTGTATTATTCCATGGTTGTGTAATAGATCATGCTAAGTTTTAGACATGAATTCTCCTCCATTGTCAGTTCTTACAACCTTTGGAGTAATAGAAAAATAGTTGATGACATATTGAAAATACTAGTCAAGAATAGAAGCAATTGGATGTTTATGATGCAACAAGTAAGTTCATGTTACTCTAGTATAATCATCAACAATAGTCAAGAAAAATCTTGCACCATCCAAAGAAGCAAGACAATAAGGACCCTAAACATCAATATGGAGCAATTTAAAGGCAAAAGAAATTGAACTAGAACTATTTGGAAATGGTAATCTATGAAATTTTGCTTCTTAACAAATATTACAAAGAAATTTATTAAAATCCAAATGTTTAAAAATTTTCAAATGTTGCAACTTGGATATAGAAGTGTGTCCTAGACAATTGTGAATCAAATGAATTAACTTACTATATGAAGTATTCACAGCATTATAGAACGAACATATGCAAGAATGAACCAAAACATCAATACCATTATTGAATTCATAACTAAGTACAAAAAGTCCATTAGTTGCCTTTGCTGAAGCCATGACTTTATTAGAGCTTAGGTCTTGGAATTTACACATAAAGGGATACAAAACAGCTTGTAATGACTGATCATAAACAAGTCTTTAAACAGACAAGAGGCTATATGAGAATTGAGGAATGAACAGAACATGTGATATGGTGAGGTTTTGAGAAAGTTTTACTTGTCCAACTACATCAACCTTTAAATAACTTCCATTAGGCAACTTAACTGTTACAGGAAATGGTAATTGTTTTATATCATGAAGCAATTCATAACAAGAGGTCATATGGTTGAAAGCCCCTATGTCAACCATCTAAAAAGTCAAATTATTACTAATAGTAGTAAAACATAAAGAAGAAGAATCAAAGTTATGGATGCCTGCGTGAACCACATTCATCACTATCGGTTCCTTCCTCTTTGTCTTTCATCATTTTATACATCTCTTGAAAAATATTTTTAATGAGTTGCTTATCTATTGACTTGTTTATCTTATCTATTGCTAAACTTATAGAATTTTGCTCATCAAACGGTGTTTTGAGTGCATTTTGATAGTAATTTATAGTGGCTCCTTGTTCTCCTTTCGAAAAAAACTTTTTGCCCTTGTACCATTTGGAATAGCCTACCAATTGAAAGCATGAATCAATCATATGACCTTCCCCTTTACAATATTTGCAAAACAAAACCTTTGTTAGCTTTCTTTTTTTATAAATAGTTTGCTCTTATCACTAGCAAGAACAACGGCTTTATTTGATGTAAACGCAGATACCTCCACAATAGAAATCAATGAACCAATCACTTATCTTTGTTTTTCCACCTATTGTGCTAAATATTATGCTCGATTCATAGATGGAAGTGGCTCTGTATATAGAATTTGATTTCTAATCCCTTCATAAGACTCATTGAGTTCCATTAAAAAATGAACCAATCTATTAAAAGAATCATATTCTAAAATACTATCCTTGAAAGCACAAGTGCAAAACTCAAATCTTTCACACTCACAATTGGAAAGCAATGTAATTCATGCAACTCATCCCAACAATGCTTTAATTTGTTAAAATATACATTGACAACTTGATTATTCAGTCTTAGATTTGCAATTTCATGTTGTATATGAAAAATCAAAGGACCATTTGCAACACTGTATTGTTCCTTTACTTCTTTCTAGAGTTTATATGCAGATTTAGTGTTAAGAAAATCCTAGGCTAAATTAGTAATCATAGAATTTGGTAACTAGCATCTAACCATGTAATCACACCTATTCCATTTAACTAAATTTGGTGAATTATCCATAGGTTGCTCAATCGAACCATCAATAAAGCTTATTTTCATTTTCGCTGCAAGACCTAATTTCACTAACTTACTCCTTGAAAGGTAATTGCTTCCATTAAAAATTAGATTTCCTATTGATATACCTAGGCTCTCTAATCTAAACAGATAAATGGATCGATGATGGTTAACTCAAGATTGCTCAACTTCAAATTGAAAATGAGCAACAAAACACAGAAGAATTCTTGAGCAATAAAATCCATTTGGCTCTAAGAAATGCACCTAGAAAGCCGCTTTGATAACATGACAAGCTCTATGGAGTTATTGCATAATTGAAGCCATGGAAGAAATATCATAAAGAAAATATCAAGAACTCTTGTTTATTCAATGTAACCGACTCTCATTTATATACAAGACCTACTATATATATATATATAATATTACAAAGTGAAGTTCCTTAACAAACTAATTAACTAACCAACAGAAATATAACATATGGACTACCATTGGACACATCTACGTCTGACTCATGCACAAGATGATATACAATATACAAACTCTTCATAAATTTGGTAGAACTTCTTATTTATTACTTGACACCCTCTTTCACTTATGTAGATTAAGACTCGTAATAAAGCTCATTAAGTGAATGATTTAACTAGATGAGAGTTGAATAATGATGCAAGATATAAATCTAAACCTCCTGTACTATGAGTGATTGTATAATTATTCGTATTATTAATTTGATTACAATGTGTATTATACAAGGAGTAATATAGTAAGACTAAGTTCTTTAACTTTAATGCTATAGTGAAAAAACTATTCTAACCATAGTACATAAGAAATACAGAATGCATAATTATACTCAACAACTTCTCAACCCAGCAAATACTAGTGCAAACAAATCTATCCAGAATGCGGTAGAGATATAACACGTAACATGGCAATTTTCTCTGGTAAATTTGGTGTCATATAGCCTAGTGCAACCGATCGATTTTAATGTCAATATAGAGATTCACGTGGAAAATCTCAAATAAACATGGGTAGAAAATCATAGGAATGGAGTGGTAAATTCCTTATATCAAAATAAAGATGGTTTTCAATACAAGAATGGGCTCACTTCTTATGTTTAAACCCTAATACAAGTCTATATCTAAATTCCAAATAATCCTAGGGCTTTATACGCTTAAAACATGCAAAACAGGAAATATAATAGGCCGATGCAGATGCCTTTGGTTGATTGCCTGACCTTCCTCCATTCGATCTGTCAATAGGGTTGTTGAATGCTAACCACCAATGCACCCACCCACCGGTTGATGAACCTCTCTCTTGGTCCATCAGCACATCCTCCAAATCGCTTGATGTGCTGAATTTCGATTTGATTTTGGATTTTATAATTTTAATACGTGCCATACTATGTGAACATCTCCCCAATACCCCATCCTACTAACTATCTTTGTTTTGCTCAAGCACATTAAAACTTGGAGCATGAGTTGAGAATTTAATGCAACTTCTCACCCATATCGCAATTTTAATTAAAATCCATTAAATATTTAGCTGCTTTAATACCATAAAAAATTTTAATCAACAACCAGTTAATCTAACAATCAGCAGGAGAATCATGGAAGCCGTACATATTGGACAGCGTATGATGACCCTTATTGATGGAAATAAAAGAGTCTTACTCTTTGTGGCAACTTATGGGTTGGATGACCTTGATTGATGATAATAAAAGGAGTCTTCCCCTTCGTGGAAACCTTACGCGGTTTCCTCGTATATCCAGTAAAAAATGACGATTGCTGAAAATGAAGTCTTCTGTCTTCTCCATGAAGATTTGTTTATAAGGTTCATTTTCTCTGGTCCTTGAAATGGAAACGATCCAACTTCTCCACTTATAAGGTTCATTTTCTCTGGTCCTTGAAAAGGAAACGGTCCACCTTCTCCACTATTTGCAAATGCTAATCATGGCATTTTCACAATTATAAGATTGTTTCCATGCGTCCCCAAGGTTTTGTCGTCTTCCATGAACATCGTTCTTCCATAGGAGTAATACAGCTTTAAATTGTAAAATCCTAAAATTAATCACAAATTTAATATCAAATTAGTCTGTAAATTATTTTAAAACCTTATTCATAACCAGTATAATTTAAAATTAAAAAAATAATAGTTTAAAAAGTGAACCGTATAAAATTACAGAATAAACGATAAAATAAACTAAAATTATAGACTTATGATAATAAAATAAAAATTTTTAGTAAATATTTACACTTAAAATAATTCATTTACTCTAGTGTAGAATTTTATGTCGAAATACTATAGTTACTATCTTAACTAAATTATCGCGTACAATCAACGAACTTGGAAAATCCAGAAATTAACTTTTATATATAAACACCCTCGGTAACAGACCTCCCAATAAAATTCATCCACCGAACATCGAGTGAGAGACGAAAACATGAGCGAGTGAGGAAAAGAAAAAAAAAATTGCTAATTACATGTAAGATGTCTAAATTATAATTTGGGACCACTTATGCAATTCTTAAGGTGAACTCTATAAAACTAGATTACTCTTGTATAAAAAAAAAAATTAATTTCAAAATTTAGATACAATTTTTTAAAAGAAGTGTAAAAACAAATTTTCAAGCTTAGAAAATAATGAAAATTACTAGAAATATAAAAGATAGGATGATATTAACGCGAGTAGTAAGTAACAGTGCTATTTTCTTGTATTTTAAGAGAAGAATTTGACCATTCACAAGTACTCGAGGATTACTTTGCTTTGTAAAGAAAAATGAGACCTAGATAAGTGAGAATACTATAATATACTGCTTATTTGTAATGTAGGGTGTAATATAACTATGTACATGCATATATATATATATATATATATATATATATATATATATATTTGTTATTGTAAATTCCGCTTGACATTGTTGTGGTTGAACTTTGCACGTGTATGGAAATTGGTGATGGCTATGTGTCTGTGAGTGCATGGGTCGCATGGAGCATGCTTGGTGTTTGCTATAGGGAAGTGCTTTGTGTTGGTAGATGTCGTGCGTGCGAGGTGCTACTGCTCTGTTTCATGCTTTGTTGGTACTTTACCATTCTCAAGTGTGCATGGAGTGGTACCCTATTGTGTAGATTGTGTGCTTGTGTGGTGTGTGATCATGTGTGATGTTGGTTACATGGACTGTATGTGTGTTGGTTGTGTAGTCTATATGCATGTGTAATGTGTGATCATGTGTGTGTGCTATTGCATGGACGGTGTGCTGTGTGGTATGTGATCATGTGTGCTGTTGGTTATAGGTCTTTGTGTATGTGTTGTGTTGTTCATGTGTGAATTATGTTTTGTTGTGGGAGTATTCCATTTTGTGTGTGCATGTGCACGATCGGGTGTGTAGTGTGTCTATGTAATATGTTTTTATTTGTTCGTGTGCATGCTGGGAATGTAACGCCCTAGAACTTGGAGCATCATAGCCCGTCACGTGTTACTATTATCAAGCGACATGCTAAGGCTCTAAAACTTCATTATGCTCCAAAAACCTGATCATTTACATAATCCATCATACTACTATAACTTTAATCAAATAAATGATTCTCAGATGAGTCATTCCAAATTCTCATTATTTAATAACAACTAAATCTTGAAATAACAATTATTTCGATCAATTCAATTTAACTAATAAAACTTTAAATTACAAAAACTCTTCCTTTGCATAATAGTAGTGTTTTCTTCCTATTTCATCCATATAGTGCCCCACCAAGTCTTTGTTCTCATCATATTCCACTTGCTCATCATTCTCGCTTAAAGCTAAAAAAAATATAGGAAGGGAGGGTGAGCCTAAGCTTAGTACGTGAGTATCATACTCACATGCGCATGACACACCACATTATTATCACATGCATATGTGCAACATTTATTCTCAACACATTCACAATTTAGTTCACACATCATCATCAAAATGAATTATAACACATATGGGTACTCATGACCTCGGTACACACAAGTTTTGTCTTAGTGGGAACTACCTCTACGACCCCTGTCTAACCCTAATGGGAACTGCCACTGTGGGCCCTAACTAACCCTAATCTACCTTAGATTATTTTGATATACGACTCCACTAGGGATAATGTGGCATACCAATCATCGAGGTGCCCCTAGGGATCTACCACTACGAGCCCCTAAGCTGAGCCAAGCACAAGCAACATATCTCATTCAATTCATATAACACTGTATTGCTTCATGATACCACTTAATTCACATAACACCTTAACATTTCATTATTTCACATACAACTCATTAGATAGCTACCTAGCAATCACGTACAACAAAAAAGTAAACACATACCTGGAATCCTAGCCTTAAGCACTTCTTGTCCCAAACTTAAGCTAAGTTGATATTTGTGTAATCATCATCACAACATTCTTAGTACTAATCTAAACATAATATATCTCTCATAATTCTTCTTAATCTATTAGGTTATCTAAGGTCATATTAATTATATCGGTTGAGTGAAACTTGGTTAAACAAAAAGGTAATTTGATATATATTGATAATGTCCATCACTTAACACAGCCATGTTGCCCAACATAGGCTAGTACACAACTGTGTTAAGGGTCGTGTATCTTTCGATGAGATTTAGGTTGAACATGGTTGGAACATAGGGGAAGCCGTGTATCTTTCGGCATAACTTTTGAATTCAACAAAGTCAAAACACGATCGTGTTGGGAGGCTATGTATCTTTCGGCATAACTTTTAAATTTAACATAGTGAAAACACGACCGTGTTGGGAGGCTATGTATCTCTCATCCAATTCTATGAACCCTAATTATTTTACTCCAAGTTCTCGTAAACTTGCTCCTCTTTATCCTTAGACTCAATTAGATTTTTAAAATATGTAAATACTCCTCAATTAACATAAGTTAAAATACTTACATCAAACTTCCCACGTATTGACTCCTGATCTGGGAATTCCCTTGTTCTTGCATTCTTTGTACACAACCAAAAATCATTTCGTGGTTGGGTCTTCACTTGTTATAATAGTTCTTTCAATAGCTCTAAACCATTACCTTTTATTACATCGCAATATCTAGATTACTTTAGGTTTTCCTAAAGAGGCTCTCTCTTTCTCTCTCTTTTTGTGTCACTCAATCTCTCTAGGCTGCTATGAATGGTCAAATATGTAAAAAGGAGAACCTTAGGTTAGTTCAGTATATATATATATATAGTCCTATTAGTAAAAGACAAAACTACCCCCATCTTTTATCCTTATTTGCACGATTGCCTTAGATCTTATATTATTTATTTATATGTTTATTTAATAATTACGATTATTTAAATTTGTATATAATATATTTAGAACCATGTATTACATTCTCCCCCCCTTATTAAAGCTTTCATCCTCGAAAGTTACCTAGAATTGTAAAGAGTTTTGGATACTTTCTCTTCATTTCTTCTTCTAATTCCCATGTTGCTTCTTGTGCTATTTGTTTTTTTCATTGCACTTTAACATAAGGAATTCTTCTCCTTCTTAGAACTTATTCCTTTGTGTCTACTATTCTCACCGATCTCTCTATAGAGAATAAATCTGGCTCTACCTTCAAAGGTTATAAGGCCATCATTTGATATGGGTTTAGTACAAATTTTCTTAACATCGATACATGAAACACATCATGTACTCTGGCCAGACTTGGCGGTAGGGCCAACCTATATGCAATTGTCCCGACTCTTTCTAAAATTTCAAATGAATCTACATATCTTGGATTCAACTTATTCCATAGTCCAAACCTGATTACCCCTTTAGTTGGAGATATCTTCAATAAGACTTTATCTCCCACTTGAAACTCTAGAGAGCATCACCGTTTATCTGCATAACTTTTTTGGCGACTCTAGGATGATAGAATTCATTACCTTATTACTTTAACATTGTCTACTATTCCTTGTACTATCTCTAGCCCCAATACCTATCTTTTTCCCACTTCATCCTAATGTAAGGGAGATCTACACTTCTTTCCATATAATGCTTCATGGGGAGTCATTTGTATAGTAGCCTGGTAACTATTATTATAAGCAAATTTTGCTAAAGGTAAATGATCAGTCCAGTTACCCCCTCGATTTAAGGTATAAGCTCGTAGTAAATCTTTCAGAATTTGAATAGTTCTTTTAGATTGCCTATCTTTCTGAGGATGAAATGTTGTACTAAACTGGAGTTTGGTTCCCAGAGCTTGATGTAGGCTTTTTCAAAATTTGCTTATAAACTAAGTATCCCTATCATATGTAATTGTAGCGGGTACCCCGTGTAATATGACAATCTTTTTAATATACATTTAAGCAAGCTTTTCTAGTCTGTAGTCCACCTTAATTGGCAAGAAATGTGCAGACTTGGTCAATCTGCCTACTATCACCTAAATTGCATTATATTTCTCAGTTCTCAGAAGTGCTATTAAAAAATCCATAGTTATATGTTCCTACTTCCATTCATGTACAAGAAGAGGTTGTAACTCACCAGTTGGTCTTTGGTGTTCAATCCTTATTTGCTGATAGGTGAGACACCTAGACACATATTCTACTATCCCCCATTTCATATTTTTCCACCAGTAAGTGTTTTTGAGATCCCCGTACAACTTGGTGCTTCCTAAGTATACTGTATACCCTAAGTAATGGGATTCCTTCATAATCATCTTCTTTAATTCTATGTTATTTGGAACATACCATCCGTTACCATAGTTAACTACCCCTTTAGTGTTTAACACAAATTTTGTGGCTTAACCCTATTCTAATTTGTTTCTTATCTTCCGAATATCAGGATCTTCCATTTGTGTAGTTTTAATTTGATATGCAAGATTGGTTGGATACTAAGTGTAGCCAACCTATTTCCCACTTCTTGTGTCACCATTTCCAATTTCAGCTTATCCATATCTTGTAGTATTTTTCTCTAGGATGTGATTAATCCTGCAATATTTATGTGTTTCTTCCTACTTAAAGCATCTGCAATCACATTTGCTTTTCTAGGGTGATAACGAATTTCCACATCATAATCATTTACTAGTTTTAGCCACCTCCTTTGCCTCATATTCAATTCCTTCTCGGTAAATAGATATTTCAAACTTTTATAATGTTTGAATATTTTACACTTCTCCCCATAAAGATAATGTCTCTACAATTTCAGTGCCAAGATCATAGTAGCTAATTCCAGGTCATGGGTGGGGTAATTCTTCTCATATTGTTTCAACTGGTGAGAGGCATATGCAATGACTCTCATTTTGCATAAGCATACATCCTAAACCTTGATTTGATGTATCACTGAATACTTCAAATTTTTCTCCTGTCTTCGGTAAGGCCAACATTAGAGCTATCATTAATTTATTTTTCAATTTCATGAAGCTACTCTCACGTTCATCACTTCACACGAACTTAGCCTTTTTCTTTGTTAGTTGAGTCAAGGGAGTTGCTAACTGAGAGAATCCTTCTACGAAGCATATGTAGTTCCTAACTAATCCTAGAAAACTACTTACTTCTATTATAGTTCTCTGTCTTGGCCAGTTACTTATCGACTTTACCTTTTTTGGGTCGATTGATATTCCATTCTTATTCACTACATGTCCTAAGAAGGATACCTGCTTTAACCAAAATTCACACTTACTGAATTTTACATAAAGCTTTTCTTCCCTGAGTCTTTCCAGTATATTCTAAGATGTGCTTCATGTTCTTCTTTGCTCTTAGAATAGATGAGGATATCATCTATGAAAACTACTACAAACTAATCTAGCCAGCCTTTGAGCACTCTGTTCATGAGGTCCATGAAGGTTGTTAGAGCATTTGTTAAACCAAAAGGCATCACCTAAAATTCGTAATGCTCATACCAACTCCTAAAAGCAGTTTTCTGTATGTCTTCCTCCTTGATTCTTAACTGATGGTACCTCAATCTCAAGTCAATTTTGGACAAGACTTGAGCTCCTCGTAATTGATCAAATAGGTCATCAATCTTAGGGAGAGGGCATTTGTTCTTGATTGTGACTTGGTTTAGCTCCCTATAATCTATACACAACCTCATATTCCCATCCTTCTTTTTAACAAATAACACTAGAGCACCCTATGGTGAGACACTTGGTCTAATAAACCCATTATCTTGAAGTTGAGTCTTTAGTTCAGATAGTTTAGTAGGTGCCATTCTATATGGTGCTTTAGATATGGGTGTCGTTTCCGGTACAAGGTCAATACAGAACTCTATCTCTCTAACTAGTGGTAAACCCAGCAAATTCTCAAGAAAAACATCTATATACTCATTCACTACAAGTATAGTGCTCAATTCCTTAACCTATCTTGTCCATATTGATAAGGTTGACAATCTTTCTTTATTCTATAACTTGTATGTTGGAAGAGTCGCAGGCCTTTATGGATCTAACTTGTATACAATTTGCTCTTCATCGGGAAAATCAAACTTAACCACTTGATTGTGACAATCTATAGTGGCATTATAGTTATACAACTAGTTCACTCCTAAAATTAGATCAAACTCTATCATCTCTAATATAAACAATTCAATTAGCATTTTCTTGCCATGTATTACAATCTCCACCTCTTTACATATTTGGTCTAATTTCCTACCTACTCTAAAAGGAGTACTTACAATCATAGCATTATCTAATACAACAGGTTTTAATCCACATACATTAATAAATATACAAGAATGCATTGCACTCATGTCAAATAGTACATAAGCAGTATTTGAGTTTATGAGCAGTGTATTTGCTATGGTATCTTGATCATGGGCATCCTATTGCTATTTCTGTTGTAATGCAAACACCCTACCAAGTGTCCTCTGTCTTGGTCCCACGTTTTGATTTTTGCCTAGTGGTCCTCTAGGTGCAGTTCTTATAGGTTGTTAGGCTTGTAGGGCTGCAGCTACCTGAGTATGTTGAGCACCATACTCAAATGATTTGTTCCCTCTCTGCTTACAAGTGTAGTAGAAGGGTTGAGGGAGGGTCCTTTCAGTGCAACTCCTACTAGTTTGTCTTATTTTTCCATAGGAGAAGCATGCGCCTTCTAGCCAATTACATTGTTGCAAATCATGCAGTCCTAATCTTCTAAGACATCTCACACCTTGACTTACCTACGGTGGGGGAGGTAGTGCTAGAGGTGCACGCCTAGTTTGAAGAGGTCTAGGCACATAAGCCATAGGTTTGGCTGGATATACACCTGGTCTCTTCCCTTTACCTGCATAAGGTATGCTAGAAATAGGCCTTTTCCCAAGAATTGATCTTGATCTATAGGATAGCTGTTCCTTTGTTCTCTTTTTTATCTACTCCAAGTATTTTTCTTTGTCAACTACTTTTGCATAAGTAGTCAACTAAAAAGCCCCCACTTCATGTTGTAGGGTAGGCTCTAGTCCCCTCAAGAGTCTTCTAGCTCGAGAGGCATCATCTCCTCTCATCACCTTTGGCAAGAATTTACCTAAGTGGTTCAACTCCGCTTCATATGCCTCCACAGATCTACTACCTTGCTGGCAGTTATAATAATCTACCTCTATTTTGTCCTTGATGCTGCTGGGGAAGTACTTTTCATAAAAGAGTTCCTTAAACCTTTGTCATTGGTTAGAAGCTCCTGCTAATCTAGACATAATAGTCTACCAATTTACAATTGCTCCCTTCAGCATATAAGCAGCATATCTCACTTTTCTAACTTCAGGGACCATGAAGGCTTTAAAAGTCATTTCAATCTTAGTGATTCAATATTCAACCTCTATTAGATCATCAACCTTTGGGTGGAACTTGTTAGCCAATCTTACAAATTTTTCTAGCCTACAAAGTTCCTCTATAGGCCTGACAGGTCTCACAACCTGATGTTGTTGTTGTGCTAACATTCCTACTAGAGCATTTATAGTCTCTAGCAACTAAGCAACTATGACATTAATCTGCTATAGGGTTTCCTACTGAGGTGGTCTTTAAGGGTTCCTATCCTCTAAGGCATCTCCACCTTGTCCAACACTAGATGAACCTCGCATGATATTTCTTCTTGGAGGCATTCTGTATAAATTGAGACAACAGAATGATTTTGAAGTTAGAATTTATAAAGGGAGTTAGTGACAGTATACATCTACATAATTAAACATGAATATTCAATAGAATACTAATGCATAAATTATTGGGATTTATATAGCATAATAGTTATCTCTTAATTTACCCACTCTCTTCATCTTTATGGATTTATAGATCATTTACTTAACCTTCTTAATGATTCCAACTTACCTTTTATTGATTGAATCTTACACATTTTTTATCATTACTTAATTCTAGGAGTTATCAACTTAACCTTTATTTGATCACAACTTAAATTCTAAAGATCATCAAAACTTAGTGCTGTGATACCACTTAAGTTGTAAGCCCTAGAACTTAAAGCATCATAGCCTGCTATGTGTCACTACTATCAAGCAACATGCTAAGGCTCTAAAACTCCATCATCCTTCAAAAACCTGATCATTTACATAATTCATCACACTACTATAACTTTAATAAAATAAATGACTCTCAAATGAGTCATTTTAAATTCTCATTATTTAATAACAACTAAATCTTGAAATAGCAATGATTTTTATCACTTCAATTTGGCTAATAAAACTTCAAATTACAAAAAATCTTCCTCTACATAATAGTAGTGTTTTCTTCCCATTTCATCTATATAGTGCCGCACCAAGTCTCCATTCTCATCATTTTCCACTTGCTCATCATTCTCACCTGCAATTAAAAAAAGAAAATAGGAAAGGAGGTGAGTCTAAGCTTAATACGTGAGTACTACACCCACATGCACATGACACACCACATTATTATCACATGCATATGTGCAACATTTATTCTCAACACATTCACAATTCAGTTCACACAACATCATCAAAATGAATTATAATACCTAGGGGTACTCATGACCTCGATATACACAAGTTTTATCCTAGTGGGAACTACCATTGCTAGCCTCGTCTAACCTTAAGAGGAACTACCATTACGAGCTTCGTCTTACCTTAATCTACATCAAATCATTTAGATACATGGCTTCACTAGGGACAATGCGGCATATCAATCATTAAGGTGCCCTTTAGGAATTTGCCACTATAAGCCCTTAGGCCGAGCCAAGCATAAGCAACATATCTCATTCAATTCATATAACACTATATTACTTCATGATACCACTTAATTCACATAACACCTTAACATTTCATTATTTCACATACAACTCATTAGATAGCTACTTAGCAATCACATACAACAAACAAAGTAAACACGTACCTGGAATCCTAGCCTTAAGTACTTCTTGTCCCAAACTTAAGCTAAGTTGATATCTATATAATCATCAACACATCATTCTTAGTACTAATCTAAATATAATATATCTCTCATAATTCCTCTTAATTTATTAGGTTATCCAAGGTTATACTAATTATCTCGGTTGAGTGAAACTTGGTTAAACAAAAAGGTAATTTGATATATATTGATAATGTCCATCACTTAACGTGGCCATGTTAGAGGTCGTGTTGCCTAACACAGGCTAGTACATAAACATGTTAAGGGTCATTTATCTCTCGGTGAGATTTGGCTTCAACACGGTTGGAACACGACTATATTGGGAGGCCATGTTTCTCTTAATTCAACACGGTCTAAATACGACCGTGTTGGGAGGCCGTGTATCTTTTGGTATAACTTTTGAATTCAACACAGTCGAAACACAACCATGTTAGGAGGCCTTGTATCTCTTGGCTAATTCAACGAACCCTAATTATTTTACTCCAAATTCTCCTAAACTCGCTCTTCTTTATCCATATACTCAATTAAATCTTTAAAATATGTAAATACTCCTCAATTAACATAAGTTAGAATACTTACATTGAACTTCTTGTGTATTGACTCATTGATTCAAAGAATTCCCCTGTTCTTATGTTCCCTGTACATAACAAAAAATTGTTTTGTGGTTGGGTCTTCACTTGTTAGAATAGTTCTTACAATAACATTAAACAATTACCTTTTGTTACGCCACGATATGTCCTCAAATTACTTTAAGTTTTCCTAAAGAGGCTCTCTTTCTCTCTTTTTATGTTATTCAACCTCTTTAGGCTGCTATGAATGGTCAAATATGCAAAAAGGAGAACCCTAGGTTAGTTTAGTATATATAATATAGTCTCATCAGAAAAAGACAAAACTTCCCTCGTCTTTTACTCTTATTTTCACGATTGCCCTTGCTCTTATATTATTTATTTATTTATTTTTTATTTAATAATTACAATTATTTAAATTTGTATATAAAATATTTAGAACCATGTATTACAGGGCATTGTGTGGTGAGGGGAGTTTTGCGTACATGTGTGGGTGATGTGTGGTGTTGTTGTATGTGTTGCATGATTGTGCCTATGTGTGCGATAGTGTATGTCGTATGTGTTGCTGGTCATCTATCACGTGCCATGTGCTGTTGTTTGTTGTGTGCATTTGTGTGTGCCTATGTGTGTCAGGTTTATATGTGTTCGTGTGTCTTGATGTGTAGTGCTAACTGCATGTGGTGTGTGGTGGGATTTATAGAGTGCGTGGTATAGTGTTGTGTGTATGCTAGGTAGCGTGTTGATATATGTGTGATGTGCATGGTGTTATGGTGTGTAGGGCATGGTGTTGTGGCATGCAAGCATTGTGTGTGTTGGTGTCGTGTTATGTGTGTTGCATGTAGGAAGGGTGAGAGGAGTGAGTAGACGTGTTTATATTTATATTTATATATATGTATGTATGTATATATATATATATATATCAAAATGATGCAAAGAAAATTGTTTTATTTTATTTATAATATTATTGCACAATTTATCTATATTAATTAAAGTTGAATTTTTGCAATGTGCTTCTAAGTGTGCAATTTTGTGATCGTAAATATCTACTGTTTTTTGTATTTTGTTATTAGTTCATGATTATACCTTATTTGATCACTCTGAAATAATAAACTAATTCTTATGACTTAAATAAAATTCGACATGCATTACACCATGATTGAAGGCTATCACTACTATAGGACACACAAGAAGTGATCATGTAAGGATTACTATTCCACCATTGATGAACTATGTCACCAAAGGGGATTGTCATGTCTTTGATGGAATCGAGTAGGAAAGTCTTGCATGTCCTTGAGGGTGTGTACTCAGTATGCAAATTGACACTTAGAGCTTAAAACTTTTAAGTTATAAGATAATAAATAATAAAGAGATAATATGGAAAATAAGTGGACTAAGATACCTGGACATTGATGGTAATGAGAATTCCCAACCCAAGGTTAAGGGGGACATTAAACCCTAAACTTTACACTGGTTACCAAAACGCCACGTGTGATATTGCATTGCATAAGAATGATCATGCATAGCATATAATTGAAAACTTGCTTAATTTGCCTGTACATGTGCAGTATTGCATTCCCATCTCACTAAGCGATAACAGTTCACCCCTTATAGATTTTATGATATAGGTTACGACTATGTGAACCTACTGAGTAAACGCATTACCCAAGTAAATAAATCTCAATGTGAAACTACTTGAATAGGGGTTAAGAATTCGAGAAATGGAATAGAGTTCTCTTGTAAATTATGTTAGAAGTTTAAATGACTATTTATTGTAGATATTTTGATCAAAATTAGTAGAATTTTAGCCTATGGTGTTATAGGACCTAGATGAGGTCTACTTTTGGAAAACATGTTTTATATGTTATGTTGAATATTGAATAATTTGAATGAAATAGAATAATGCCAAAGGCATTCGATTTTATTATTTGAAATTGGACAAGTCAGTTTGATGTGATGATTGAGACACTTCATGATTGCCTATCGAGGCCAAGTAGCCATGACAGGTTGTCACGATTAGGGTTTCTTGCTAGATGGGACAGTAATTATTGGAAAAGAAAAAATGATTTGTGCATCAGTAAAGTAATTGATAAAACAATATAGTTGAAAAGGAAGAAATATGCTAAAATTCTAATAATAATGAAGATTTATTAAGGAAAAAAAATGACAATTAGTCTTCTTGCATCATAAGAGGTCTAACAAATTTAACTTTATATTTAAGTGAGGTAATAAGATTTTAAGTTTATGCCAAATATAGTAAGATCTTGATTAGTCTAGCTAAGATTCAAGATGGATGATAAGTTGTTGTGAACTAGAAAAAGTGAATAAGATGGGAATAAAAGATAAATTGTTCATCGTACTCCTGAAATCCATATCTTTCTCCACTTTTCATAGCTGATATAAACTCAATACTTTTTACAAGGATAAGGTATCCATGATAAAGATCATAAATAAGTAATTGAAATGGAGATATGATTTATTATTTAATATTTTAAATAACAGTAATTTATTAGGATTGGTTATTTTATATTTAAAATTCAATTGAACACTATAATAGTAATTTCATATGAAATAAAGGAAAAATGAAATAGTTACTTTCTCCAAGTGAACATGCAGTTTGTCATATTGCATTATGAGAGGTATAAGAAATTTAGCTTTATATCTACATAAGATATTAAGATTTAAAGTTTATGTCAAATGTAATAAGATATTTAATAATGTACCCATGTGAGTAGATAACCTTGTTATATAGAGTATTTACCCATGTTTTACTTGACCGAGTAGGTTTTGAGTAAGTGTTAAGTGTTACATAGCAGATTTTGAGTACAAATTTTCAAAATTTGCTCCCATAGGGTAGGGTATAGATATAAGGTCTTTCTACTCCATACTCACTTTGAAATATTTCTTCTAAGATGTACAAGGTAGAGGTTCCATAATACTTTATACCCAACCTTTAAAAATTATTAAATAATATTAATAATGAATAATAAATGATAATATTATATTTTTTTTTGTTGATAAATGTTTTAGTAAAATGAGAAAAAAAGACCTCAAGCCCTTGAATTAATAGCTTTAAACTGTTAAATGTAATATTGTCTCTTTTACTTTACATTTTTTTTTTATTTTTCTTTGTTCTTCCCCATTTTCCCTTCTAATTTACATTTTCCATTTTTTCCCCTTATTCTATCTCAATTGCTAAGTAGTAAGATCTCAAAAACTTAAAATAAATAAGGTAGGAAAAACTACTCTTTTTCAATTTCACATATTTGCTATATGTTCTATAGGATTTGCATATGAAGATATTGTATTATCACTTATAAATTATTTTTTTGATATCATATAACTTTTGAAATTTACTGAAAGAAGTGCAAAATTTTAAAACTCTATAAGGTACTATATATATTATAGGTTTTATAGGATACAAATTTCAAAGTGGTTTTAAGGTATTACAAGATAGGCTTTGTCTCTAAAAATTAATACCCTATACCTTTAAATAAAGTTTCATATTCTACATATTCTGATCATGCTTAAACCTAAGTGTAGCTAAGATTCAATGATAAGTTGTAAAGTTGAAAAAGTGATTAAGATGTGGCTGGAAGTTGATAAAACTGTTAAATCCAATAGATAATATTTTCATTTGGTACAAGGAAAAAGTAATTGCTCACGAGTAATTTTATATTATCGAATATAAAGTAACTGAAGAATCAAGGTGAAAATTCTTGAATCAAATAACCATGTATGTTGAATTCAAGCTAAGGAAGCTAGATTGAAAACTTGAAAGGTTGGTGGGTTAATTTTAAACTTAAATTGTTACTCAATAGACTTAATTCAATTCAGTTAAATTTCATATTAAGAAAAATTAAATATTTTTAATCTAGTATATGTTAAAATTTAGGTTCAATTTAGTTTAAAGTTAAATTCGACTAGGACTTCGATAGATTATATGTTTAATGCATTAACGGAGTTAGAAGCTCAAATTTAAGTCCTTAAGTTATTTCATGTCATGTTTAGTAAGTGGAATGAATTTGAATAGAATGGAATTAATTGGAATGAAATTAAAATTGCAATGATAGATTCATTCCTGTATTTAGAAGTACCAATGGAATGAAATGCGTATATAGTAGTATTTGTTAAAAGTGCCCTTAATTATTAATTGTTATAATTAGATTAATGGTTAAATAGGTAATTTTAATTAATAATAGTTGAATAAGGTAAAATGAAATCACAAGTCCATTCTAAGCCCTCAAAGCCAGAATCACAATTCTCTTTGAAGCTAGAATCATGATTCCCCATCAAGCTAGCATCACTGGTTTTAAAAAAATTGCTATTTTGCCTTCAAAAAGTACATTCAAATAAGGGAAAGACAATGGAACTTGAAATCGCAATTCTATTTTAGGTTTATTTTTGCATACCAAACTTTATATTAGGAGAAATGAGAAAAGAAAAGGGAGGGAAACCCACTAATAAAAAGAAAACTCTTAATGAAGGAAATATTCTAGTGAAGGGAAATGAGAAAGATCTTCTTCTCCAATTAAAGCAACTCTAATGGTGAGAAAGCAACACATTTTTCCATGCAAAGAACATAATTTATGAGGTCCTTGTGCAATAATAAGAGGTCCTTTAAAAGGTCGAGGTCTTTATTAAGACCCTAAAAACATACTTTTTTTTTTCCCTTATCTTTTGTTTACATGTTATATTGTAAGTCCTATGAAAAAATGTGATGGCCTAACAAATCCAATTCTCTCACTCTCTATCTCTTTTATTTATTGGGGGAGGGAAAATGGATGTTCATGTCATTGTGATACAAGGGCTTTCGGTAAATCCAATTCTCTTATACAGTAAAAAAATATGAAAAATATAACTATATTTATACATTAACCTTTTTATCTTTTTTCTTTTTCAATCCTTTTATTATGATGCTAATTAGAAATCACTCAACTGATATATTACATTAAATTTGTTGAATAATTATAGAGATAGCTTTCGGTTACTACACATTTTAGGAAGCTACATCTTTTGGCCAAAATTCAGAAGTAATCACGTAGAATTTATTCTTTATGTAATATGTCCTGAAGTTACTAGTATCATACGACTTCATGTATTTTACTTTTTAGCATGGAAGTTATGCTTGATTTTAAAACTTAACACATGCTGTGTTATCACTATAATGATTTATGTTTTATTTGAATACTTTATAAAACCAATTATTCACCAATTAATATATTTAAGAAACAAAATAGAGAAAACTATGCTCAATTTGAAAATTTGTGAAAGAAAAGTTTGATACTAGGAGAAGAGCATTGATTTATTCCAAGGTAGTTCGGCTTGAATTGGAATTTTATCTCGATAAAGTTAAGGGTGAGTTGAAGGATTGAACAAAGGTTGAATGGGATTGAATAGGGATCACTAGATTTTATAAAAATTATTTATATTTTAGTTAAATGGGTATAAAATATAAAATTTAATTAAATCGCATACTCAAATAATTAAAAACTTGATAGATCAATAGTTTCATTAAAATTCATCAAATAATCATCATTATCTTTTAGTTATAATCCTTATTAATTGTTGTTTGTATCTCTAATGGTACCAAATGGGAAGAGATGATTTTATTTTATAATATAGAATTTTGATGTGTATGTATATTCAGTAAATAGTATTTATTATTTTGCTTTTTATATAATATTGTTTTTTTTCAATATTTAAAAAAAAAATTGTATACATTATAATTCGTTCAACCCTCTTGGATCATTTGAGTTGATTTTAAACTATCTAGATTAATTAAATCTGAATGAGTCTGTGTTGATATGGATTTTTTGATTCAAATCGATGTGTCCTTAACTAATGATCACGTTTGGACTAGTTACAATTAGACAGGTTAAAATGGATTCAACTACATTGATTTCTACTATTTATTCAAAGAAAGACCTTAATTTCTTAAGTATGCATTTAAGGATTTAGTTTGTATTTTTATACAAACAGTAACCTGAATTTGTTGAATCGCACGTCTGTCATATTGATGTTAGCAAATTTAATGTCAAAACGTACTACAGTATTGGCAGATAGACAAGGACTCAAAATAAAAATAGTTTATAAATCTAAAGCCTTAAATGCATACCAATAAATCCAAGCTTTCTTTATATGAAGAGTACGGAATTAGGTTGGCCCTTTAAATTCTCTTATTCTTTTTCTTTATGGTCGGAAAGGAATAATTGCATGCATTTTTTTTTTTAATTCGTAATGAAATTGGTTTAATTTTTAATTTTATTATTAATTTACATATTAATAATAAATGTTTGATGATAATTAATAATAAAAATTTAATATATATAATTTAATGATAAAATTAGTAAAATTAAATATTAGATAAATTCCATTAAAACAATGTACAGGAGGCTAAGATGTCTCAACCAAAGACGGATAAAAACCGGTTGACGCAGCGAAGGACTCTTCCTTTTCAAAGTCCAATTTTTGCGGCAAGGTCTTGTAATGACGCATGGACTCATCATGGTGGGCTCCTCTCTCTCTCCACTACATTCATTGCTGTCACCGTCATCAGTCATCATCGTAAGTGGCTCATCTTCATCACTCGTGCATTCGGATGAAACCCCATTGAATCAGCGGTCCTATAATAGCTTGGAATTTTTTTATTATTATCGATTAATTTTTTTTTTGTAAAACTTTATTTGACTTGAAGACTCTGCAAGGTTGCTTTTCTTTTTTCTTTTTTCTTTTTATTATTATTATTATGAGTTGCAGAATTTTAGGTCTTTTAGTATTCGCTAATATTACTCTATTTAAATTTAGTCAACATAACAAGTCTCATTATGGAACCTCCGAGGTGTTTTCCTTTCTTCAGTTTATTAACATTTTTCACTCGACAAAAGAGTTTAAGGTTGTGTTTGGTTTGGTAAAAATCAAATGAAATCAAGAGAAATAGGTGGAAAATAATAAAAATTTTGTGTTTGGTAATTTAAGATTGGAGTGAAAATAAAAAAAAATGAATAAAAAAGGGTAAAAAGTATGATGCTCCAAAAATGATCTAAAAGTTTTAATTAAAAGTTATTATTGCGTATATACCTGTTATATGATGATTGCTTTATGAGTTAAAGGTTGTAAAACTGTAAATAATTATTTAATCAATTATAGTTAATCATATTAGATATAATCAAATAATAAGATAATAACTATGGATTTTCATATTTCATAGTTGATCAAAATCGTAGAGAATCAAAATCTCCTACCAAAATAGTAAAATGAAAAAAATATATTAGAGTTCTACAATTTCTATTTCTACATTGAATTCCTTAAAATAAAATCATATACATTTTGCAACTAAGAAATCTACTATAATACCTTTTGCACTTTCAACATTGATATAAATAATTTTGGATCACACCATATTTTATTCCTTCCCAAGCTTTTGAAATTCTTTCTGCAAATAGTCTATTAAGAGGTGAGAACATTGCAACTCAATGAGATAAGAGTGTAATACTCTCAATATTACACATATATAAGAAATTCAAGCAAGTTTTCAATCAAATGCTATGCATAGACAACTATATGCAATGCAAAATCGCACGCGATCTTCTGGTAACCAGCGTAAAGTATAAGGTTTAACACCTTCCTTGACTTTGGGTTAGGGATTCTCATTTACCATCAATGCCCGAGTATCACATCTTACTTAATTCTTATTTTCTCACTTAGTTAATTATCTTTCATCTTTTAATTTTTAAACTCTAGGTATTTCAACTGCACACTGGGCACACAAACCATTCTTAAGCTCCAGGTGTCTTAACTACACACCGAGTACACAAAATCTTAAGGATAGGTAAGACCCTTAAACTTAGTTTCGTCAAAAGTGTGACAACCTTAAAATCACTTAATTCGGTAGTGGTGGAATAGTAATTCTAAATGATTACTTTTTGTACATCCTATAGTAGTGATAACCTTCAATACAATGTAATGTCTCGTGCAATACATGTTGGATTTTATATTAGCTGAATATCATTATGTCAATTTAGATTTAAGTGACCAAACAAATAAGGCAAACAAATAATAAGAAAATAAAGTTTCACAATACATCAACATATAAGGTTAGCTCAACAACAATGTATTACAACCTAATTTCAATAACCATTTAGTTACAGAGGCTATCAAACATCAAGTATCCACTTTCATGTCAAAACAAAAACAACCAATGATCACCTCACTTCGAAATATTCTTGGTTTGTCACAATCCAATTAACTAACACCTTATTACATGGCCACTAACATACACCACATAGTAACCAACCATAAATGCTAAATCCACACTATTGTCATCCATGTTCGAATTCATGACTTCATTGTTTTAATCTAACAAATTCTCTATTATTATTATTATTATTATTTTACACTATATCAAGTGAAATCGATAAGTAATCCAATACTTCATATTATATTATACTTATATATTAGTCCTAACTTCCTATATACACTTTATTTGTATTTTGTACCTAAGCTTATTGGTTTAATAATATATATATATACATATATATATATATGTATACATATAGATATAGCTAAGGAAGTTTTGGTTAAGATAAGAAGAAAAGAAGACAGGAAAATGAATAAATAAATAAATTAGGTGAACTTGTATCCTAATTTTCTTATCATTTTATTTTTTAGTTTTTTGATAGTGGTCAACAATATAGAAATAATAAATTCTATAATCATATATGTACATATATTCATACAATTTATAATTAATATATCTATATATATGTATTTATATTTCGGATACGTACATATACTTTATGTTATATTAAAATTTTTTCTTTCGTAATCTATTATTAAGTGTGTGTGTGTGTGTATATATATATATATATATATATATATATATATATACATACATGCATCTATTGGATGAGAAAGAAAGAAAAGAAAAAAGAAAAGAAAAGCAATGTAAAAAAAAATCATTAAGAAGAAAAGAAAATAAAAGAAAACAAAGGAAATAAGAGCATAAGACAAAAGGACATGGAAGAAGAAAAGAAAAAAAAAAATTATCATAACACCACAATAGTTAAACACAACATTTTACACATATATATACCTATATTATAAGCAATATATAAATATTGTAGTACATCATGGAATTTTCCACCCATTTCAATCTCTTAGCTTCAAAACTCATAATAAACTTTAGGAAGTCACATAAATTCATGTCTTTCATATAGTAATAAATGAATAACAAACTTAAAACTAGTTTTAGTAGTTAAACTACTAAAATTTAAAATAAAAATAAAGTCTATTTTTTTTTAAATTTGTGTAAATTTAACTCAAATTTTGAGTTTAAAATTTGCTTAGCAAGTGGGGTCTTGATGCAAAGTATTCATTCTAAGAATCATAACGGCATTTATGGTTTTTTTATTTGAACATCGAATGAGAAAATTATGGATTTTTGGAAATTTTTTGGAGAAGGTGGAGTTTGTAGTGTGAAAGGAAGAAAAAAAGTGGAGAAAAAAAAGAAAGGAAAGAAATGAAAGAAAAGAAGAGTCTGACAAGGAGAAAAATGAAATGAGGAGAGAGAAAGTTTGGCAAGGAAATATATATATAAGAGGATGGAAATATTTATTTATGGATTTGGTCAATATGTATATTAATATTTTATTAAATTATTTAAATTATGATATTTTTATACAAAAATTTATGTATATATTAAATAAAATATTATGAGTATAAATATACACTTAAAAATTCTATTTAATTATCATAAACATAAATTTTTATTTTTATTTCTTATTTATTATAATTACTTAATGAATTTCGTTTCTTTTTTACATTTCCATTTTAAAGTTTTTTATTATTTGTTATAAGATTTTTGGTATATGTAAATTATTAAAGTAGTGTTAATATATTATAAATATATATCATTAATCTTTCCAAAACTTTTCTTCATTAATATATTTTGTCCAAAATATGTCAGAATTAAAGTTCTATATTGGTAATTATATTATTATATCATAATTTTACATATATTTATTTTATTCTATAGTCACTTTTGATTAGCATCGGTATTCTTATAGTATCTCTTTAATTTTACGGTCCTACTAGTCATACTTATATTTGATGTATATAATTAAGCTAAGTATTGGATTATTATTTGTGTACTTATTTAACTTATATTTGTAGGTTCTAAAATTTATTAAACTAAGTATTAATACTTAAAGTGACTTAATTTTCATTAATAATTTTCTTAAAATTTTAGAATCGTGAAAACGCTGTCATTGTTACTCTAACTTAGAAAGTACTTATTGTTCCATTATTCTCTTTAGTTTTAGTTGAATGTTTCAAAATTTGTGGGAATTTTAGAAAGTTTTCCATTTTTAAAATCAACATGTTTTTTTTTTCAAAATTAAAGAAAAAATAGTAGAAACAAATGAAAATTGATTTGAAGTTGTATAATCTATTCAATGATTTATTTCCTTTGAATTTCTTTATATGAAAGAACGAAACATAAAAAATAGAATAGTTTTCTATACTTCTTAAATAACCAAACATAAAATGAAAATCACATTTCTTTTCTTTTCCTATCTTTTCGTTCATTTCCACTTATTCCGCATTTTCAAAATTTTGTCAAACACGGGATTAAAAAATGTCAACTTTATTCATCTTCTTTGTCGACGCACTCAGGATTTTGGTCCGAGGAAATGAAACTATAGTCAACAGCCATCAACAACATGTACTGATAAAATCTCGATTATAAGAATTCAATAATTCAATCCAACAACTACACGCTGCAAGCAGATACATTCTAGAGCCCTGCCTTCTTCTCCAAGCATAGTAGCACAAAAAAAGGAAAGAGAAAAAAGAGTAAATGATAACAGCTACACGCTGAAGCAGTGCTTCATAACTTAATCAACGAAAAGGAAGATTTTCTCTTCTTCTCTTTACCTCCTCCTCCTTCTTTTTTACCCCTTACAGCGTCAAATTATTGTGACGAGATCATCTTAGACCAGTTTTTGATGTCAACTTTTAATTATCTCAACTGCGTTTTCCTTATTTTTTGTTTTTTATTGCACGAAACTCTGTGTGATCCTAGAATAACAGCAGCAGGCCTTCTTTGTGGAAACTCCACAATGGAAGTTGAACAAACTTCAAACTTAGTTACAAATTTCCTCACTTTAATGACCAATATTTCATCAGAGTTAACTAATGAAAACTGGGCCACTTCCTCTGTAACCGCACCACTTCCTCGAACCTACGGTTTAGTTCAATGCCATGCTGATTTAGACCACGAAGACTGTCTCCTATGCTTTGCTAGCGGCAGACCAAAAATCCCAAGATGTCTTCCCAGTACCGGCCGTTGGGGGCGTTTATACCTGGATGGCTGCTTCATACGTTATGATTACTATAACTTCTACAACGAAACGCTCGATCCGAAGAACGATAATGTTACTTGTAGTGCTCCGAGTGTTGTACTTTCTAGTGATCAGAATTTGAGGGGGGCATTTGGTAATAGGGTTGATCAGGTATTGACAAACCTGACAGCCACCGCGATTGAGAATAATGGGTTCGCGGTGGCCGAAGAGACCGGGGAAGGACTTTCCGTGGGGGTTTATGCATTGGGGCAATGTTGGAGTACTATCGATGCTAATGGATGTAGGGAGTGTTTAGAGAATGCTACATTGAAGTTGAGGAGTTGTGTTCCTGGAGATGAGGGAAGGGCCATGAATGCTGGGTGCTATCTGAGGTATTCAACTCAAAAATTCTACAGAATCTCACCTAATGGAGGTAAGAAAGTACAATGGCCTCTTTAAAATCGTTTCCTTTTCCTTTTTCTGAAAAGCAGATTTTAGATAACATATTTGTAGGTTAATTACCAAAAAAAAAAAAGGAAAATGAAAAAAATAAAAACCTATGTGAGTGTTTTCACTTTGCATATCTAAGTTTTTCTTAGTTACATGTCCATCATGAAAACGTTACTCGACCTTCGATTCTAGGGTTTGATGTGGTTGGGTCTTGGAATTACATTGGGGGTTCTCTTTGATTTAGGGTCTGAATTGAAGAGGAATAAGAGAAAGATGGTGAATTTGGGTGTTTCAGGCCATCACAAGGTGTGGTTTTTAACGGTGGAACAACGTTCTCATAACAAAGCTAAATTCTACTCAGATTATTCAACAGATAATATCCATTATAAAAAAGCTATGTATTGTAATTGACCCTTATTTCTATTGAGGTAATTCAGTGTAGATTTCTGGATTTGATAATTTTCTGTTTAGTCGATTAGTTGATTCAGATAGATGCTGATTAAAGCTTCTTTATTTTTCTTAAAGGGCGATCTTATAGTGTTGGAGTGATCATTGCGATTGCTTTATCTGCTGCTGCAGCAATTTCTCTCATTCTAAGTGGGGCTTATTTTGGATATAAAAGAATATCCAAGAAAAGAGAATGTAAGTGCATAGTTAAAGATGCACCTACTTTTCTGTAACTTCTAGGAAATTTTTTATCAAAGTAAAGACTTGCCACAGTTAACAGTTCTCCATCTGATATGTTAAAATGCTCGGTCAATTTGGTTCTCAGTACGCAGGAGCCTTGAGCGTGCACCGGCATTTTTGAGGAGGTCGAAGTTGCACTTCAAGTATGAAATGCTTGAGAAAGCTACAGATTTTTTCCATGAGTCACTGAAATTAGGCCAAGGTGGGGCTGGTTCTGTATACAAGGGAAACCTTCCTGATGGAAGAGTGGTTGCAGTTAAAAGACTCGTATTTAATACACGCCAATGGGTGGATGATTTCTTCAATGAGGTGAATTTGATTAACGGGATTCAGCACAAGAACCTTGTCCGGCTATTGGGTTGCAGTATCGAAGGGCCTGAAAGCCTGCTGGTTTATGAATATGTTCCCAACAGAAGCCTTGATCAAGTCCTTTTCAGTAAGTTGGTAGATCTATGTGATTTTTGCAATTGCATTAAACAGAAAATTTGTTGGCTTGCATATTTCCAGCTAGTTCCCAATTTCCATCAATGTCATTTGATCTCTAATGCATCTTGTTCACGCTTGTGCAACATATTTTGAAGGAGTTGAAAATGTAGCTTTGGCAATACACGTAGAAGAGTAGAGGACAATGTTCAGAGTGAAGTTCAAAGAAAGTGAAATCAAACGAATTAAATCAAAGTGAGCTTCAAGTATGTTGCAAATCGTGTTTAGTGTACCGTCCCTTGAGATTACTGAAGTTAGTTGGTGATGATGGAGTATTTACTGTTTTCAGATGTAGCTGACAGTTAAAGCAAAGAACTTCCTATTAACACTAAATAGATATAATTTTATGCCACTTTGAAGTGTTAGATTTTACTCCAAAACCAATGATCTAAAAGCTCAAGCTTGTAGATATGGCGTAGGCTAAGACTCATTACTCAATAGAAAGATTACAAGTCTTGGTATGATTGAAATTTCCACCAACATATTGACAAAAGTTTTGTATGGGGCATTTCAATTTCTTGTCCTGTCTTTAAGATAGTTTGTACTTCATGTCAACTTTTAGTTCCTCTGTTGAATAGAAATTGTATATGTTCAACAATTCCGGTAGCATATTATAACAAGAATCAAATCATACTTCAGATCCAAATACTATCCACGTACTAAGTTGGTGTGAACGGCTTCATGTCATTTCTGGAACTGCCGAAGGGCTTGCATATCTCCATGAAGGTTGTGCCATCAAAATCATACACAGAGATATAAAATCCAGCAATATCCTCCTTGACAGGAATTTCAATGCAAAGATTGCTGATTTTGGACTTGTTCGATGTGTTGACCCGGATAAATCTCATATTAGCACTGGAATTGCTGGGACACTGTAAGAGAGATTTTAATATTTTCCACTATTTCTAAAGTATTTCCTATTAATGAATAGAAGTATTTAGCTATCATGATTCTAGTTCATTCTTTCAAAAGCTTAGCTCTGTGATGTAAATTGGAGAATAAGTTAATAAATGATGAAGGAGAAAATGAAGTAATTAATGAAAAAAAAATTACCAAAAATTTAGTGCTGCCTATAGATATTGTGCCGCTCTAGTCTTGTTGTGTAATAGTGTAAATTTGCAGGGGTTATATGGCTCCAGAGTATCTTGTTAAAGGACAGTTAACAGAGAAGGCAGATGTTTATTCTTATGGGATTCTCATTCTTGAAATTTTAAGTGGCAGAAAGAACAGTGCATTCTTGCAGGGTTCTGATTCCGTTTTACAATCGGTAAGATTCTCGGTTAGCACTTTTAACTTCTCATCTCACTTTAATTTAGTTATCAAACTTGAAAGTTTGTTCTTTACTGAGAATCTATAATTCCATGCCTTAATGCATAAACTGAATTTGTTAGATCTTGTAGCCATACAAGCGTATTCTGACAATTCTATTTTGTGTGTTATTTTTCAGGTTTGGAAGCATTACATCTCAAGCAGTCTCACAGAATGTGTGGATCCTGCCCTGAAAGGAAAATTTCCATGCAAGGAGACGCCAAATATGTTCCAAATCGGCCTTCTTTGCACTCAAGCTTCTGCAGAATTACGTCCGTCAATGTCTCAAGTAGTGGAGATGATAAACAATAGAGACGTCGCAGTTCCCTCCCCAAAGCAACCTCCATTTCTTAATGCCAGTGCACTAACAATATCTCCAAACGACTCTACTAGTACAAATACATCGATCTCGAACCAGCTTACAAAATCTGAAGTTTCATTAACTTTCCCTGGAGGGTCACCTATCCATTAGCTGCTTTTAATCTTAGCATTTGAGCTCACATAGATTCAACCAGATTCTTTCATTAACCGAAGGTTCATAGTGATACCTTACCATCATAATCCAAACCTTGTGCGGATGGCGTTCTCAGGACAAGTGAATTGGAAATCTAAATTCGTTACTGTCTACCGGCGTGTCATCGGTGGAAGATGACTTTGTGAATATCAATCTGATGCTGTAAAGGAATTAGAAGGCCTAAGAGTTTTTGGATGGCTTTGTCTTGTAGCTACTTTCCTCTGCACTGCATGCCTCCTTCTTTGACCCTTTTACGGCCAATTGTACGTGGTCTATTGTTGTCTTGTCAACATCTAGTGCTATGTCATAGTGAAGCAAGATTGTACATCCATATGCTACAATCTCAAAGACATTAAATTAATTCAATAGTGATGCTGATTTTTGATTTGTAAGGCTATAAATTTGCATTACAGTGATTGAGGATTCATCCAAGATAACCTCTGTGGGGGTATAGGTTTCAGTGCGAGGGTCACGTGGATGCTGTGTGAGAATGCACTGCATATGGCCTAACAAAAGAAGTGAAAAGTATAAGGATGATTAAAGGCACATGAGATGGGGAAAAGGAGTAGGCGATCTTGAATAAGGCTTAATGCTCTAGTGATAGGAGAGTGTTCTTTGGTATATTGTGGTTTTGGATAGGAGAGTGTTCTTTGGTATATTGTGGTTTTGATTTCTAAGAAAAATCTAATAGAGTAATGGTGTTTCTCCCAATAAAGTCCCCTAAGTTTAACGAGGATGCCTTGGGTATTTATAAGGTTTAGCTATAAATTTCATTCGTCAAATGGCGATGATGATTGACGGTTTTGAGTGAATGAACCCCTATATGAGCCTTTTATGACTTTAGGTCCATTAAAGGCGTCTAATGTGTGAGCTTTATTGAGAAATATTGAATCGGACTTGCCGATCCAATGGACCCTACCACAAACCCACCATGCAAAATTTTCCTTGATCATCTCAAATCATGGACCTAACTTTTTGAGCCATGTCATCTCGATCTAAATAGTCAAATCTATTAAAATATTGGACTAAAAGCCCATGAATCAAATTTAGCTATCTACATTTCTCCACTAACCAAAGTTCTTCAGATAAAGTCAAAAGGGTTTGGGCATCGAATAAACCTTATAAAATAGTTAAGGCACCGCTTGATGCATATGTGCTTTATAACAGCTACATTGTTGGCAAGTGCATTTACATAATCAACGATTTTGTTTCTTTGTAAATAACTTTTCGCTAGTTGATGATTTCAACCCCGATTAGATCAAGTCCTCTATCTATTTTATATGAATTTCCTTTTTTGTTGAGTTGATTACCCCACATTAATTCCATGTCCATGTGCTCTATGGGGTGCGGTTAAACCTTGTTACTGTTTGTTTAAATCCTTTTTATATTTCATGGAGGCTTTCGTATAGGGAAAGAACTAGATGATGATATTTCCAGTATCAACTAAGAAATGAGCTTTTGAAGATCACTATTCTCCTTTGGATATCTCATTAGCTTGAAACACTTGAAAGTCTTCACTCATTTTTTTTTAAGTTCCCATTTGTATTGGTTTAAATGCATATTAATTAGGGCATGCATTTTTTCTATCAAAATATGAACAATAAAGCAAAAGGGCAGCTCCTGATTGCAAGGCATAGGCCAACAGTTTGTTCGGAAATACATGGACGCAGTACATAGGAGAACTAAGATCGAGTCTTCCAACGTGTGGATTGTGCATTTTTTTCTTTTTTTGGCATATAATAAAACAAGAGGGTAGCTCTTAAAAGTGAGGCACAAGGCCTTTTTGGTAAACACATGCACACAGCCTATAGAAGACTCGAGTTTAAGTCTTCAAAAGCGCACAAACGCATTCTTTTTGCATACACGAGACTAGCTGGTAGAGGTATGTGTTCGATCCAACAAAGGCGCACAAGCTGAGGACGGCTGAGCTGGTTCGAGGTGTGTGTGCATGTGGCCTGGGGACACAAGTTTGAATCCTGGAAGGCATGCAGTAACGAGCTGAGCTAAGCTTTGTTTCTTTCTCCTTTTTTTTTTTTTTTTTGAAATTCCTCCAATTCTCCTAGCTCATATGGATTATATGCTATTTTTGCAATCATGTGCTCCAAATAGGCACATGACGATGAGAACAAATGCTATGCTCTGATTGGTGCATTGTATGATTAAGAATATTTTCTGTTATTCCTCACTACACAGTCAAGCCTCCCATTTATTTTCTTTACTGCTTACCTCGCCCGGTGGCTACTGCAGATAAGGAGGGGAGGAAAAGAAGTAGTAGATTACTAAGCTTGTTGAAGAAAGACTGGGAAATAAAGAACCAACTCAACCCGAGAATATAGAAGCTTGGAAGGAGAAGATGATGAATCGGTGGCCGAGCCATAGCGAACTATAGATTAGCGGAATCATCGTAGTGGAAATGATGAAACAATAGCAGAGGAGACGACAGAACCATTGCGACATTTTTTGTTTTTCCTTTTTATACACCTAGTACTACATATATCAGGTAGACTTCTACGCCATTTCCTCACGTTCTCAGCCCTTGGTCATTCATCTTCATAGAAGTCCGCCGATTCTTTTTTTTTTTTTTTTCCTTTAGCAACTCAATTCCCGATCAGTTTGGCCTCGGACAGTGGCATAGAGTTACTGCGACTGTTGTATCAATCTTCATCATCTGCATTCGCTCTCTATTGTGGGACAATCTGGTTCAATAGCAACACAGAATGACTGCAATAATTACATCGAACCTCATTGGTAGGATTGTTTTTCGTCATAGGACATTTTGGTTGCTTGTACAGGGTCTTTTTGGCTAGAGTCACAGGTTGAAGCAAAACTACTTAAGGAAGAGAAGACTAGGCTTTGAAGACAAAGATTGTCGCTCAAGTAAGCCAAAGCTTCAGAGTAGTAGTAAAATTGGACGATTTAAATCTATCGAACAAACTTCTTTGATTTCCTTTATACGTGGGAAACCAAACATAAAAAATAGAAAAAATTTCTATCCTTCTTAAAGAACCAAACATAAAATGAAAATCACATTTCTTTTCTTTTTCTTTCTTTTTGGTTCATTTCCACTTATTCCAAATTTTCAAAATTTTACCAACACGGGAGATTAAAAAATACCAACTTTATTCAACTTCTTTGTCAACACATTCAAGTTTGCTAGAGCTTGCCTTGATTTTGATACCGCTTTTGCATTTTGCACTAAAATAGTGCTTTATAACTTAAGCAACGAAAAGGAAGATTTTCTCTACTTGTCTTTACTTCCTCCTCCCCTTCCTTCCTTTTTACCCCTTACAACGACAAATTATAGTGAAGAGATCATCTTAGACCAGTTTTTTATGTTAACTTTTAATTATCTCAAGTGGGTTTTCCTTATTTTATGTTTTTTATTGTATGAAATTCTGTGTGATCTAAAAGAACAGAAGCAGGCCTTGTATGTGGAAACTCCACAGTGGAAGTTGAACAAACTTCAAACTTAATTACAAATTTCCTCACTTTAATGACCAATATTTCATTAGAGTTAACTAATGAAAACTAGGCCACTTCCTCTGTAACTACACCACTTCCTCGAGCCTATGGTTTAGGTGTTGATCTACTTGGGAGTCTAAATGAAGAGATGGAGGATATTTTAAGGGATTTAGGGAGGATTTTAGGGAGGAAATATTGGGAAAGGACAAGATTTCTTATCTATATAAAATTTGCTAGATATCTTAGGTACTGTAACACCTTGAAACTCGGAAATGAATACAACTCATTATGTATCCTTATTGGGTGAAGACACACAAAGGCTTAGAATCTACTAAATTTCACCATTAACATTTAAATACTCATGACAATCAATAAAATCATTCTCCACATATATATATAAGTGGCTTAATAAATATTACTCAAACTCTCCATATAAAAAGAAATTGGAAAGAATAGTTGTCCTCAATAATTAAACCACATTCAATCTTCTACAATTAATATAGCGGAAGCATTTTAGAACTTAAGGACAATAGTAGTCCCAAGTTAACTAAACAAAGCCATCAAATATTTATCTTTCTTTGTCTGCCTATCACTTCTCATAGTACACATACTTTACACCCTCCCCAAAATTTTGATTCTTGTTCACTATTATCTCATCATACCCTATGATTTTCCCTGAAGTACCAGCAACTAAAAGATGGTCTTATGAGGGGTGAGATAATGCTCAGTACAATGTATACTAGCAAGCACACACGCATGTCATGCTAGAAATTGTAACACAAATATAATGCAACAAGATATCTAAATACAATTGGTTATCTTTCATTTCAACACACAATTGTCATCATCATAGTCACCATATACACCTTACACACACACACACACACACACACATATGATAAAGGGTATTCCCCTTTGTTTATGAGTCTAATTCATACATAATTATACATATGCACAGTAGGTACTCTCCACTATCAATGAGTTTAAGAGTCCATATCATACATACGTATATGTATATGATAATAGGTCCTCCCCATTGTCTATGAGTCCATACCATATATAAATTATATAGATATGACAATGGATACTCTCCACTATCCATGAGTTCATGAGTCTTTCCATACCATACATATATACATATACGAAAGTAGGCATTTCCTACTATCCATGAATCCATCTGATATGAATAAAAATCTGACAAGACCTATCATTAGGGCAAGAACTAAAGGAATTCGAATTTTGGCGATGAGAGCCCATTTTGAGCAGATCGACCCCGGAATTATTTATAAATTAACCTCTTTTCTATTATTTTTGTATTGTGTTTTCCAACAGGCACACTTATCATATTTTATAGGGCAATGGATAAACTCCCTCAGACTCAGCTTGTGGGTTATCCATGGACCGACCTGAACCGGTGATGAGCTAGGCCGATGGATCCTATAGAAGACCGGTATCTTGAAGACCAATTTCTTTTATATATTTTTCATTTACATGGACTATTTATGTTGTAATCATTTTTGGGAAACTTTTATTTCCTTGTAATTTTCATTTGAGGCTAACCACCTTAAAAGTGGCAAACTTGTAATTTTGACCACTTTCTAACCTTAGGAGTAGCAAGTATAAATACTTGCTTAAGAGAGGTTTTGAGGAAGCCAATTTTTACAGATTTGAGAGACACTTTCACGTGTGGAATTAGGGTTATTTCCTTAGTTCAAAACTCTTATCAATTTCAACCCAAGAATTGGAATTGTGGCGAGTGCGGCGAAGGGGAATTGTGAGTCATATCGATTCCATCTTTGTTGTATGTTCATTTCTTCTCTAGTGAGTCATATCTAAGGTAGATTTGGATCTTTCTTGGATATATTTGTGTTTTTTTTTTCGAGAATAATCATCTTTTAGGATTGATTGTTCATTGAGAATTGAATTGCTCTTGGTGATTGGTGTGAATTGGCAAGGTTGGAAGGGTGTGAGTTCATGGTTTTTGAGCTTGTCTTTTTCATCCATTTCATGTGTAATTATCTTGTTCTTATTGTTGATTAGTGAAATTTCTCATTAGTGGAAGTTAATTGAATCTTTGAATCATTGGATTTCATCATAATTCCATTAGGGTCATGCAATTTCCTAGTCACTTGGACCGGTTTTGTATGAGAGTTGAGGCTTGTTTTCTTGAGTCATTTGATTGTGCTTGGAAGTGGTTTTGAACACATCATCTTTTGGTATCAGAGCATCATCATACTTTGATTCATTATTGATTCACATCTTAGTTGAAGAATCGATCATAAACTTTGAGGATTTGACGCCATTGTTCATATGATTGAGACTAGTTTGATTGACGTTGTTTAATTTTCTTTCAAATTGGTTTGCACGTGCTTAATCTTGGTTTTAGGCACATCACCATCCATATCATTTCATCCTAAATCTACTTGGATCATTTTGGTACATGACTCCACTAGGGACAACTTCACATACCAATCACCGAAATGCCACCTTAAGATCACCAACATTTTCAATTCCTCGGGCTTAGCTAATCACAATCATACAAACATACAACATCATTCAATTACAATATCAATTTCCTCCATTTTTAAGGTTAAATTACACTTTTAATATAACACGCACAAGCAACAAATATAGTATACATGTACCTGATAAGCAGTAAATGATCCATCCACACTCTTGTAATCTCCCAACCCTTAAACCTATTCAAATCCACAATTATGTACACTTAGAATCACAAGTGAATAAAATACAATAAAATAGTGAGTGTCTCAAGACAACACAATTGTGCGAGTGACTATGTAGAGGAATATGGGAGAGAACATGGTTATGCTAATGGCCATGTACCTTTCTATGTATAATTGTTATTCTAGCATGCCTAAGTATATGGTCATGTATTTAGCTGTGTACTTCAACATGGTAAGGTACGCGATCGTGCATGGTGGTCATGTACCTTTTAGTGATTTTTCATAGTTCGACACACTTGAGTACATGGGTGTGTCTGGTGACCATGTACCTTTCTATACACATTTGTGTTTTGACATAAGCAGGTACACGAGCATGTTCTTAACCATGTGGTCCACTATTCCTTTGTGAATCCCTTTTTCTTCTTCTCTAATTGTTCCCCTAATCTAATTTGTATGAATCTAAGTCTAATTGATCATTTCACTTGTTAATCTTAATACATTATATAAATTTGTAACTTTCTTATTTCAAATTGTGATTGAGATCTTAGAATTGCCTATTTTTATGCATGTTTCATCTTGCTCTTTGTTTTGAACTCTAACAACATATTATCAAGGTTACTTAGAGCTATGAATCTATAATCTGATGCATGTCTTAGTGATCAAAACCTTTACCTAGCAAAAAGGGGTTAATCTTACTGCTTTTCGTTAGGTTACCTTGTGAGTCTCTAAAAGGGCTTTTATGATTGCAACTATGAAAAATGAGAAAACGGGAGCATTAGGTCAAGTGAGATTTAAATATCTTGAGCTTGAAATGTCCAAACTACCCCTCATATTTATAGGTTATTTACACATGTAACCTTAGGTTTAATTTTAATAAATATTAAATATACATACATACATACACACATATATATATATATATATATATATATATATATATACGGTACTTACATTCTCCCCTCCTTATAAAAAAATTTGTTTTCGAAAGTTACTTAGGTTGTGAAAGAGCTTTAGACATCTCTTCCTCATCTCTTCTTCTAACTGCTAAGTTGCTTTTCTCTTCTTTTGATTACTCTGTTGTACCTTAACATATTTGATCACTTGTCTTCTTAGAATTTGTTCTTTAGTGTTTACAATCCTGATAAGCTTCTCTATTGTTGTGAGGTTTAGCTACACATCCAAAGGTTCTAAAGTAGTGACTTGGTCTGAGTTAGGTACATATTTCCTTAGCATGAAGATGTGGAAAACATCATGTACTCTAACCAAGTTTGGTGGTAAAGCCAATTTATATGCCATTGGTCCAACTCTTTCTAAGATTTTGAAGGGTCCTACATGCTTAGGGCTTAGCGTTTCCCTTAGCCCAAATCTTACCACCCCTTTTGTAAGTGAGACCTTTAATAAGATTTGGTCTCCCACTTTAAACTCTAATGGGCATCATCTTTTATCTACATAAGACTTCTGGCATCTCTAAGCTGACTACATTCTTTGTCTGATCAACTTGACCTTATCTATAGCCTCTTGTACCAAGTAAGGTCCCAATACTTGTTTTTCAACCACTTCATCTCAATGTAAAGGCGATTGACACTTTCTTCCATATAATGCTTCGTATGGTGCCATTTAGATTGTAGCTTGCTAGTTATTATTGTAGGCAAACTCTACTAAGGGTAGGTGATCATCATAATTCCTATCGAGATCTAGTCAACACACCCTTAGCATGTCTTCTAATATCTAGATGGTTCGCTCTAATTAACAACCCTCTGCAGGTGAAAAGTTATACTAAACAGTAGTTTTGTTCCAAGTGCCTTGTGTAAACTCCTTTAGAATCTCCTTACAAATCTTGTATCTCTATTTGAGACTATTGTAACTGGTAAACCAGGTAACCTCACAATTTCCTTAACATATGATTAAGCGAATTTCTCAAGTTTATACCTAATGTCTATAGGTATAAAATGGGCAGATTTTGTGAATTTGTCTACAATTACCCATATGGTGTCTAGCTTAGTTACGATTTTAAGTAATGTTGTGACAAAGTCCATGGTCACGTGCTTCTATTTCCACTTTGGTATTGATATAAGTTGCAACTTGCCAGTGGGTCGAATGCTTTATTTTGATTTGTTGGCATGTTAAACACTTAGACACATACTTTGCAATTTCCTCTTTATATTCTTCCACCAATAGTTGCAGTTTAGATCTTTATACATATTGGTACTCCTAGGGTAGATAGAATATCCAGAATAGTGCGCCTCTTTCAATATCTTATTCTTCACTTTAGCTAAACCTAGTACACACAGCCTTTAACCATACCTTAGCACCCTTTCTTCATCTTTCTATTAAATTCCATTACCCTTCCTCCCTTCATTATTTCTTAATTTCTTGTAGTCCCATATCATTAGTTTGAGTAGCTTCTATCCTATCCACCAACGTAAGTTGTATGCATAAACTAGCCAATCTCGTCCCAACCTCCTAAGTTATAATCTCTAGGTCTAGTTTATGCTTATCTTACAATATGTTTCTTTGAGTTGTGACTAGAGTTGCCAAATTATCATGCCTCTTTCTACTTAGTGCATTGGCAATCACATTCACTTTCCTAAGGTAATATCGAATCTCAATGTTGTAATCCTTTATCAGCTTTAACTTGCATCTCTACCTCATGTTTAATTCTTTTTAGGTAAAGAGGTAGTTTAGTCTCTTATGATCTATGAATATTTTGCAATTCTACTCATACAAATAATGTCTCTTGTAAAATTCACAAAAATTTGAATATGTATAATACTAAAATAGTTAATAGATCGTATTAAAAGCCCTAACATACCCTGCATAAATTTATATTAAAAGAAATAATCACATGAAAAATGAATTGCAAAAATTTTTAGAATAAATGATAAAATAAATTAAAATCATAGACTTAGGATTGTCAAATAAAAATTTTGAGTAAATATTTACACTTGAAATAATTTAATTAGCTTAGTTGTAAAATTTCGCATTCAAATATTAAAGTTACTAAATTTACGTTAATTTTTGTGTGTGATGAACGGACCTAGAAAATAAAAAAGTTACTAATATATGTATATCTTAACCATTGACTCCAGAAGTGTCCATTGCCCAAAAACTAAAAAAAGAAAAACGAAAAGCGAGAGAGAGATAAGGATAGATGAAGACAGTAGAAGAAAAAAGGAAAACAGAGAAGGGAAGAGAAAAAGAAAAAATAGAAGGAATTTGATGTAATTTCCACGTACGACCTCCAAATCATAAACCGGGATCACCAATGTAATCCTTGAGGTAAGCTTTACGAAATTAGACTAGTTTTGTATGGGAAAAATTTTATTTTCAAGATTTAAATGCAATATTGATATGTATAAAAATAAGATTTAGTTTAGAAAATAGTTAAAATAACTAGATATAATGATATTAGTTATAAGTAGTATATACTAGTGCAATTTTCTTGTGTTTTTAGGAGAAGAAAATTTTTCCTCGAATTTACCTGAAGATTATTATGAGTAGTAAAAAATGAGATCTAGGTGAGTAGGAACTCTATGATATACTATTATTTTTGTATGATATTGATATTTAAATGGATGTATATTTGATTTTGATCATGATGAATTAGGGAACTTAAATGCTCTATTTTGAAAAATATAAAAATATATATGTTATGTGCAAATTTTGAAGTGGGAGTGCAAGCGTAGCCTAAAATTGTGCTACGTGTTAAGTTATTGGCATGTGATCAATTCACGTGAGTGTGAAATGGTTGACTAGCTTGTAATGTGTGTGATTTACTTAGTGTGTGTCTGTTCGAGATGTGCGGCCCCAGCGGATGTTTGTACGTGGTGGGGGCATTGTGGTGGTGCAGGGGAGAAGGCAAGTGGGTGTATTGAGTGTGAGGGAGTGCATAAGTGCATACAAAAATGTGCGCATATTTTGAAATGCCGTGAGCGTGGGAATTGTGTGTTGCTAAACCACTACTACTGCTGTCATTTTAATTGTAGTTGCTGCTATTACTATTTTAATCGTGATTGTTGCTGTTGCTATTCCAATCGTGATTGTTGCTGTTGTCCTTTTTGCATTGAAATGTGTTTGGTTGCGGAAGGGGTGAGTATATGTACATGTGCGAGTGTGGGTAGTTTTAGGCGTGACGGTGCGTGTGTGTGCGCTAGGAAAAGAACGCGTGCTTGCTGGTTTGGGGAGATGAATTGCGTGTCTGTTATGCCATCAGTTGGTATGTCGGGTGAGAAGGGAGAACTTGGGTTTATACAGGTGAGAACGTGTGTGCTGGTGTGTGGTTGAAGACGTTTCGGTGTGGTGGCGAATGGAGATTCCCAGCCGCTATGGTGTGACATCCATGGCATTGAGAATAAGTGTGGCATGGCCATGAACGTATGTGTGAGCTCCAATGGTTAGTGTGGTGAGAATTACAGCCGAGAAGAAGTAGATGAACGGGAGCCTTAGGGATTTGACGACATGAAGATGTAGAAGAAACAAAAGTATAAAAGTTAATATAAATAAATAAAATAAATAAATAAATAAACAAATAAATGAATGCAAAAACATGTATTTATATTAGGTAAATAAGTATGATTTAATGTAATAATAATAAAATAATGTTATATATTTTTTTAAAATTACTAAATTGGGGGTGGAAATAAAAATGGATTGTGATTTAATAAACTCAGATAAAAATATGATATTTGGTAATTTATCTTTTCTGATGTTGTGGGTGTATTTTGTGATCATAATTGAATGATTGTGTTTTGTATCTATATTTGATTTGATTGAATTCGATGCGTTTAAGTCTTGTGTGATCACTTCAAAATATCAAATTAATTATTATGACTTAAATAAAACTTGACATACATTGCACAAGACATTGCATGATCAAAGGCTATCACTGTTATAGGGTACGTCGAAAGTAATCGGAGGATTACTATTCCACTAAGAGCGAACTAAGTGATTAGGAGATTGTCATGCCTTGACAGTTTTGAGTTCAGTTTATCATTGAGGGTATTTATTTCTTGGTGTGCTAACTACACTTAAGCTTATGAACTAAAGCTAAGACACAAATTTTAACTAAGAGATAAGAGTAAATTAATTAGGTTTAAGACCTAGGTAAGGATGATAGTGATGTGAATCCCTAACCCAAGGTCAAGGAGTGGTGTAAACCCTAGACTTCACATTGGATATCAAAAGACTGCATATGATGTTGCATTCTTATGATTGTCCATGCATAGCATATAATTTGAGAACTTGTTTGAAATTGCTTGTACATGTAAACAATATTGAGAGATTGCACTCTTATCTCACCAGGCTATTAGCTTACCCTTCTACAGATTTTTGTTATGCAGGACATGACTACCTATAGGTCATTGCACGTAGGTATGTAAAAGTGTCGCAAAAACTCTAGGAAAAAGGGGTAAGATGGAGAGATAGCAAGAGTATCTTGTAGAGTTTGATAATTTCAAACAATTCATAGTTTGTAAATATTTAATTTGATCCAAAGGGATCTTAGTTGTATTTATTCTATATAGGACCTTGATAAGGCTCTCTTCTGAGACTTATGTGTATTGCTTCCATTGCATATGGAATGAGTTTTATTTGTGATGAAGGAATTCTAGAGGCATTTGATTAGTTAACTATTATGATTTAACAGGTTAATTTGTATTGGTTTGAGATGCTTCACAATTGCTTAGTAGAGGTTGAGCAATCATGGTAGGTTATTATGAATTGGGTACCCTACAGGGCATGACGACTTTTGATGTTATCAAAGTTAATGGTTCAAGATAAAGCAAGATGTAAATTAGAGATAGGTTGGGTTGAGAGTCAATTTCTTAAGAGATTGACTTGGCAACCCTATAGATAGGAAAAACCTATCTTATTAAGGGAGAGTGGATAGAACCTGAGAATGAAAATAAATAACTTAAAACTTATAAAAATTTTCATATTCGAAAAAAATGCAAGCAATGTTTAGATGTTTGGATTGGAGATAGAACACATGTTGTATGAGACATGAGGATGATCTAGTAGAATATAGATTAAGGATGTAAATGTTGCAAGACCAATATGAACACTTCTCACTTTACAAGATAGTGTGGATGAAATAATAGAAGATTGGAGAATCAATTTGATTGAGCAATGATGGATTTAGCTAGATAAGTTAATAGAAGATCTTGGAGATAGGTATAGTAGGTATATTGCCATACCTACTTTAGAAGCTTGGTTTGCAATAATGACGAAGATGGAGGAAGAGCCACCTAAAATACTATTTGTAGCTCAATTTGATCTAGGAATGGGGTATCCCTAAGAAATCCTAACCCCTCTAGTCAAGTCTAGAAGAAATTCACACATGTATGTGAGAGGGATTTATGACTAGAAGCTGAGAGTTAATTGAAGGTTGTTATACTCATAAGACTCTTGGGATATTATGGACTACATCGAGCATCGAGAGTTTGAGATCGTAAACCAAGGAGGTATGTTTGTGATAGAATTAGAATTATGGGAAGATGAGGAGGAGGAAGATCTACAAGAGGTCTACTTCTTGAAGAAAATTTTGATTTAGAGGGTGCTCTAGAAAATGAGAGCATAGCTTTAAACTCCCCAAGAGAAGAAGAAGAAGAAGAAGAAGAAGAAGAAGAAAGAGAAGAGGAGGAAGAAGAAATAGGAGAAAGCAATAAGGACATAAGTGAAGGATCAAGAAATGTCAACTAGGAATATAAGGGTAGAATTAGAACAATTTTTGGAAGGAACGATGTGTATAAGGAATAGGAAAAACTTGGGAAGGGAAAATTTTGTAGTGTAATATAAACCCTTCCAAGTTGATGTATACATAGGCTATGAATATGGAAGATGTAAAAATTTTGAAATATATATATGAAATATTGTAAATCTTGCATATTTTTAGATCTTGATGCAATGATACAAATGTGTTATATGACTATTATTGATATCCTTATCATTCTTGATTTATAATCATTGGAAATGTCTTAACATATTTTGTATGTTGTGTTAATATATTATAGTGGAAATACTAGTAGAGGAAGGAAGATGATGACACTCGCTAGATATAGAGATACGAGCAAAACTTCTCAAGCGGGAATGCCACCTCTAATATCACAAGAAAATCTAGAGTTATAACCGAGGATGTTAGGTAGAGCGACTAGGCTAAGATGAAGAAGTGCATTTCAAGTCCCTTTCGGTGGAGAAGGATGTGGAGAAGAACGTATGGCAAGGCTGGAAGCAATGGTTCAACAATTAACCCAACAACAAGCCTTGCTAATCCAACATCTAATGCTAAGAGGTTAACCTCCATTAAAACTAGTCCCTTAGCCATCTCAATTGTAGCTGGTGTCACCTGTAATTGCTCCTCAACAACCACAAGTGCCACCACTAGCTTTGCTAATCCCAATTGCTTGTGCACCTTATGTGGAAGGCTAACAAAGATATGACTAGAGGGGAGTTGGTTGAATTCAAAGGAGCATATTTCTAGATTTCATCTAATTAAATAGGTACTTTGATGGGGCATATGAAAAACTTAAGAAAGTAGAAGAATGGATGGCATGATTGGAAAGATCATTTGTGGCCTATGAAGTAGCAAGCCACTAAAAAGTGGCCTATGCATCATACTTTTTAAAAATGAGAGCCAAGATGTGGTGGGATGCCAAATGGAGGGCTTTGCCCTAACTGATCTCATAGGAAACATTATGAGGGGAATTTTTCAGAGAATACTTCCTAGAGAGTATCAAGACACAACTGAGCGGATAATTGTTCCAACTAAAGAAAGGTACAAAAACTGTTAATCAATATGAGAATGAATTTAATCAATTGTTATAGTTTACTCCAGACATTTACAAAGATCCGAGTACACTGAAATGATGGTTATTCATGAATGGACTAAACATAGACAGACAAGGATGAATCATGGAGTTTAAACTACAGACATATTTAAAAATGTTAAAAAAAGGCCTGAGCTCTATACTACATCACAAAATTTTCCCTCTCGAGTCTTACTAACACACAAGCATTATTGTTCTTTATATACATTGCTTTTCCAAAATTATTCTAACTCCATCCTTAGACTCCTAAGCGACGTCTCCTGATCATTCACTTGCATTTTTGTAGGTTTCTCCTATTTCTTCTTCTTCCTCTTCCTCTTCTTCTTCTTTTAGGGAGTTTGAGGCTATACTCTCATTTTCTAGAGTTTCCTCTAAATTAGAATTTTCTTCGGTTTGTGGATCCTCTTCTGGATCTTCCTCCTCCTTATCTCCCATAATTCTAGTTCTACCATGAACATGTCTCCTTAGTCTACAATCTCAAACTCTCAATGCCCGATGTAGTCTATAGTATCCCAAGAGTCTTCTAAGTGTAACAACCCTTGGTTAACTTTCGGCTTCTAATCATAAATCCCTCTCTTATTTGTTTATGCATTTCTTTTAGACTTAATTGGAGGGGTTAAGACTTCTTGGGGATAACCTATTCCTAGATTAAATCGAGCCATAAATAGTATTTTAAATGACTCCTCCTCCATCCCTATCATTATCGCAAACCAAGCTTCTAAAGTAGGTATGGCAATATACCTACTATACCTATCTCCAAGATCTTCACTTAGCTTATCCAATTGAATCTTCCACTACTCGGTTAATTTGATTCTCCAATCTTCTATTATTTCATCCACTGTCTTGTAAAGTGAGAAATGTTCATATTGGTTTTGCAGCGTTTGCATCCTTAATCTATATCTTACTAGATCATCCTCATGTCTCATGCAACATATATTCCATTTCTGATCCAAACACTTGAGAATTCCTTGCATTTCGCCGAATATGAAAAACTTTTGCTAGTCTTAAGTTATTTATTTTCATTCCTCGATTCTACTCACTTTATCCAAGTAAGGTAGGGTTTTCTTTTCTTTCTTTCTTTTTTCCCTATTTAAGGGGTTACCAAGTCACTCTCTTGAGATATTGACTCTCAACCCAACTTATCTTTAATTTACATCTCACTTTATCTTAAACCATTAGCTTTGATACCACCAAAAGCTGTTACGCCCCATAAGGTGCCCAATCCGTAACAACCTACCACAATTGCTCAATCTCTATTAAACAATCGTAAAGCGTCTCAAATTAGAATAGATCAACTTGTTTTATCACAATAATAACTAATCGAATGCCTTGAGCATTCTTTCATCACGAGTAAACTCAATCCATATTCATAGAAACATTACACAATAGTCTCATAAGAGAGCTTCAACTAGGTTCTATAATGAAACAAATACAACTAAGATCCCTCTAGATCATATTAAATATTTACAAATCTTGAAGTTTCTAAATCTATCAAGTTATATAAGATATTCTCGCTATCTCTCCATCTTACCCCTTTCTCCTAAAGCTTTGTGACAATTATACATAACTTGTTACAATTTCGCCTACAAGGCAAAATCTGTAGAAGGATGAGTTAATAGCTTAGTAAGTTAGGAGTGCAATTTTTCAATATTTTTTATACGCATAAACAATTTCAAATAAGTTTTCAAATCATATGCTATGCATAGGCAATTATATGAATACAACATCACACATGATCTTCTGGTAACCAGCAAGAAGTCTAAGGTTTATGCCCCCATTGATCTTAAGTTAGGGATTTAGATCATACCATCAATGCCCGAGTCTCACATTTAATTAATTACTCTTATCTCTTTATTAGAGATTTTGTCTTAATGTTAATGTTATAATCTCTCAATTATTACTCACACATCAAGTAATAGACACCCTCAAAGACAAATTAGACTCAGAACCATGAAGGTGCGATAATCCCCATATCACTTAGTTCGTAATTGATGGAAAAGTAATCATTCGATTACTTTCGATGTACCCTATAGTAGTGATGGCCTTCGATCATGCAATGTCTTGTACAATGCATGTCACTTTTAATTTAAGTTAAATATGAATATATCTATATATTTATATAATTATTTCATGTACCACTCCTCCTTACCCCACTTGGCACCTTATTTTCTCTTCTCAACCGCTACATATATATATATATATATATATATATATTCCTATGTCTACTATCATCCCTTTCTTTCCTTAACTCGTTGGAATTCTTCTCTTAAATCCCACTAGATCTCTCTTCTCACTAAACCTCTCTTCTCACTAGACCTGTCATCCTCACTAAACCTCTCTTTTCCCTTACCAATTCCCTCTTCTTGCTAGAATTCAACCAAAAGTTGTTTCACCCATTTCACTCCATTTTCATGTGCACAAACCACACTCTACTCTCATGCGCACACATAATTTAAATCCACACGTACGCACACACAAGTTAAATCCACACGTACGCACACACATATAATTATATAGAACCCTTAAGCACCTCCATGTCTATAAATAAAATAAAATAGCAACTAAGATCGAATTAATAACAACAATTGCAGCTTGGAAATCATGAATTCCACACCAACAAACTAACACGTGCATTCCTCAATTCAACACCCACACATATTCAAATACTCACCCACCATTTTAGACCAACACAACATACACACACACAGACACACACACACATATTTAAACTTACACCCAAACTTACACAATTCACATGCGCCTATACATGCTCAACATAAACAGGTCATGCATCCACACATCATTTCAATACACTTACATGCAAAACACATATCAAGCAACACACTCATGTACATACAAATTACGCAACTGGGTAGTTCCAAATCACAATCATTCAAATTTCATAACAACAAGACATACATATAAATATACAATACCACATACCATGAAACTAAATATAGTATATCACAAAGTTCTACTTGCCCTGATCTCATTTCCGATTATTCATAGTAATTTTTGAGTAAATTTGCAGAAAAATTTTCTTCTCCTAAAAATATAAGAACACACTATTACATGCTATTCACAACTAAGATCATTTTATCTAGTATATTCCTAACTATTTTAAGTATTTTCTAAACTAAATCTTATTCTTATACACATTAAAATTACATTTAAATTTTGAAAATAAAACTTTTCTCATGCAAAACTAGTCTAGTTTCGTAGAGCTCACATCGAGGATTGCGTTGGTGGTCTTAGTTTGTGATTTTGAGGTCATACATGAAAGTTACATAATTTTTTCTTTATGTTTCCCTTTTTCTCCTTTGTTTTTGTCTCTCTCTCACTTTTTGGATTTCCTTTTCACTTTTGGAGATTAGAGGCTTCTAGAGTCGATAGTTAAGACTTATATATATATATATAGTAACTTTTTTAATTTTTCAAGTATGTTCGTCACGCGCGCAATTTATGTAAACTTAGTAACTTTAGTGTTTTATTATGAAATTTTATGACTATACTAATTAAATTATTTTGAGTATAAATATTTACTTAGAATTTTTATTCAACAATCATAAGTTTATGATTTTAATTTATTTTATTGTTTATTAAAAAAATTCCATAGTTCGCTTTCTATATAATTATTTCTTTTAATATAAATTTATGTAGCGTATGTTTAGGGCTTTAGTATGATTTTTTAACTATTCCGATGTTATACATATTCAAATTTTTGTGGATTTTACATGAGTCATCATAGTAATAAAAATATCTATTTTCCTATTGTTCTCTTGGATCGCTTGTATGATTTGGGCATTATTTGGTGCACCCTTTGATGCAGTATTTCCTTGGATGCATAACTGATGGTAGGTGTGATTTATTTAGTAATTTCAATATTGGTGTCTAGTTCTTGATTGTTTCTATTTATAGTCGGGTATTCTTTTCCTGAAAGGTGTCATGTTGTTAGCTTCCTCATTCACCAATGGAGTTGCCAAATAAATCTAAGGGTATTGGTCTAAGTGCAATGTCACGCGTGTGTTGCATAAGAACATGCTACATATGACTTAATGAGAGAAGCGACACATATAAGGATGATTAAGAGATAAATGGGATGAGAATAATGAGTAGACAATCTCATATAAGACTCGATACTATAGTGATAGGTAAATGTTTTTAGGAGTATTATAATTTTAATCTTTTAAGGAAAATTCAATAAAATAACAACATTCTTCTAAAAAAAACCTCCCTTTTGATTGAGGATGTATAGAATATTTATAAGATTTTGTTTTAGATTTCATTCTTTGCATAATAATGATCAATAATTTTGAATGAATGAACCACATATAAACTTTTTATAAATTTAGGTCTGGTAGTGATTTTTAATATGGCTTGGACCTTCCTTTTCAAAGTCTACTTTTCAGCGGCCAATTTTTGCTGCTAGGTCTTGTAATGACATCTCATACGTGAGCCGACTTTCTTCCTCCTCGTCCTTTCATGTGCTTTTCTAATTATAATATTAAATATACATTTCCTTGTATTACACGGCTCATGGCTCTCATTTTTATATAACTCCAGTTGTAAAACCTGACAAGATCTTTTTGCATAGATGTCGGCCTCTATGTTAATTAGGTTAGATTTGATTTTTTTTTTTAATTATTATCGATTAATTTTTTTTGTAAAACTCTATCTGACTTTAAGACTCTGCATGGTTGCTTTTCTTTTTTTCTTAACTTTTTTATTATGAGTTGAGTATTTAGTATTCGCTATTATTACTCTCTTTAAATTTAGTTAACAAAACAAATCTCATTAAGGAGCCTCCGAGGTGGTTTCCTTTCTTCAGTTTATTAACAGTTTTCATCGGAAAAAAATAGTTGAAGGCTGTGTTTATGTTTGGTTGGGTAAAAATCAAGAGAAATAGGTGAAAAATAATAAAAATTTTGTGTTTGATGATTTAAGATTGGAATGGAAATAAAAATAAATAAATAAGTGAAATTAAAGAGAAAGTATTTAGAAATGAATAAAAATTAATTTAAAGTTATATAATTTATTCAACAATTTATTTTTTAAATTTTTTTATATGAAGAAACCAAATATAAAAAATAGAAAATTTTTCTATCCTTTTTAACAACCAAACACAAAATGAAAATCACTTTTTTTTCCTTTCTTTTCCGTACATTTCCTCTAATTCCACATTTTCAACGTTTTGCCAAACCCAGGAGATTAAAAAAAATCAACTTTATTTATCTTCTTTGTCAACGCATTCAGGATTTTGGTCCGAGGAAAAGAAACTATATTCAACAGCCATCAACAACATGTACTGCAACATGTACTGATAAAATCTCGATTATAAGAATTCAGTCGTTCAAACCAACAACTACACGCTGCAAGCAGCAACATTCTAGAGCCCTGCCTTCCTCTTCAAGTAAATAACACAAAGAAGAAAAGAGTAAATGATAACAGCTACACGCTGAAACAGTGCTTTATAACTTAAGCAACGAAAAGGAAGATTTTCTCTTCTTTTCTTTACCTCCTCCTCCCCCTCCTCCTTCTTTTTCACCCTTTACAGCGTCAAATTATTGTGAAGAGATCATCTTAGACCAGTTTTTTATGTCAACTTTTAATTATCTCAACTGGGTTTTCCTTATTTTTTGTTTTTTATTGAACGAAACTCTGTGTGATCCTAGAATAACAGAAGCAGGCCTTGTATGTGGAAACTCCACAGTGGAAGTTGGACAAACTTCAAACTTAATTACAAATTTCCTCATTTTAATGGACAATATTTCATCAGAGTTAAGTAATGAAAACTGGGTCACTTCCTCTGTAACCACACCACTTCCTCGAACCTACGGATTAGTTCAATGCCATGCTGATTTAGACCACGAAGATTGTATCCTATGCTTTGCTAGCGGCAGACCAAAAATCCCAAGATGTCTTCCCAGTACCGGCAGTGGGGGGCGTTTATACCTGGATGGCTGCTTCATACGTTATGATTACTATAACTTCTACAACGAAACACTCGATCCGAAGAACGATAATGTTACTTGTAGTGCTCCGAGTGTTGTACTTTCTAGTGATCAGAATTTGAGGGAGGCATTTGGTAATAGGGTTGATCAGGTATTGACAAACCTGACAGCCACCGCGATTGAGAATAATGGGTTCGCGGTAGCCGAAGAGACCGGGGAAGGACTTTCCGTGGGGGTTTATGCATTGGGGCAATGTTGGAGTACTATCAATGCTAATGGATGTAGGGAGTGTTTAGAGAACGCTACGTTGAAGTTGAGGAGTTGTGTTCCTGGAGATGAAGGAAGGGCCATGAATGCTGGGTGCTATCTGAGGTATTCAACTCAAAAATTCTACAGAATCTCACTTAATGGAGGTAAGAAAGTACTATGACCTCTTTAAAATCGTTTCCTTTTTCTTTTTCTGAAAAGCAGATTTTATATAACATATTTGTAGGTTAATTACCCAAAAAAAAAAAGGAAAAGGAAAAAATAAAAACCTATGTGAGTGTTTTCATTTTGCATATCTAAGTTTTTCTTAGTTACATGTTCATCCTGAAAACGTTACTCGACCTTCGATTCTAGGGTTTTATGTGGTTGGGTCTTGGAATTACATTGGAGGCTTTCTTTGATTTAGGGTCTGAATTGAAGAGGGGTAAGAGAAAGATGATGAATTTGGGTGTTTCAGACCACCACAAGGTGTGGTTTTTAACGGTGGAACAACGTTCTCATAACAAAGCTAAACTCAACTCAGATTATTCAACAAATAATATCCATAATAAAAAGGCTATGTATCATAATTAAGCCTTATTTCTGTGGAGGTAGTTCAGTGTAGATTTCTGGATTTGATAGTTTTCTGTTAAGCGATTAGTTGATTGAGATAGATGCTGATTAAAGCTTCTTTATTCTTCTTAAAGGGCGATCTTATAGTGTTGGAGTGATCATTGCGATTGCTTCATCTGCTGCTGCAGCAATTTCTCTCATTCTATGTGGGGCTTTTATTGGATATAAAAGAATATCCAAGAAAAGAGAATGTAAGTGCTTAGTTAAAGATGCACCTACTTTCTGCAACTTCTAGGAAATTTTTTTATCAAAGTAAAGACTTGCCACAGTTAACAGTTCTCTATCTGATATGTTAAAATGCTTGGTCAATTTGGTTCTCAGTACGCAGGAGCCTCGAGCGTGCACCAGCATTTTTGAGGAGGTCGAAGTTGCACTTCAAGTATGAAATGCTTGAGAAAGCTACAGATTTTTTTCAGTGAATCACGGAAATTAGGCCAAGGCGGAGCTGGTTCTGTATACAAGGGACACCTTCCTGATGGAAGAGTGGTTGCAGTTAAAAGACTCGTATTTAATACACACGAATGGGTGGATGATTTCTTCAATGAAGTGAATTTGATTAACGGGATTGAGCACAAGAACCTCGTCCGGCTATTGGGTTGCAGTATTGAAGGCCCTGAAAGCCTGCTGATTTATGATATGTTCCCAACGGAAGCCTTGATCAAGTCCTTTTCTGTAAGTTGCTTGATCTATGTGATTTTGCAATTGCATTAAACAGAAAATTTTCTGGCTTGTATATTTCCAGCTAGTTTCCAATTTCCATCAATGCCATTTGATCTCTGATGCATCTTGTTCATGCTTGTGCAACATATTTCAAAGGGGTTGAAAAGTGGCTTTGGCAATGTCTACATGTTAGAAGAGTAGAGGACAATGTTCTGATGAGGTTCAAAGAAAATGAAATCAAGCGAATTAAATCAAAGTGAGCTTCAAGTAGGTTGCAAATCGCGTTTAGTGTACGGTCCCTTGAGATTACTGAAGTTAGTTGGTGATGATGGAATATTTACTGTTCTCAGATGTAGTTGACAGTTAAAGCGAAGAACTTTCTATTGACACTATATAGATATAATTTTATGCCACTTTGAAGTGTTAGATTTTACTCCAAAACGAATGATCTAAAAGCTCAAGCTTGTAGATACAGTGTGGCTAAGACTCATTACTGAATAGAAAGATTACAAGTCTTGGTATGATTGAAATTTCCACCAACATATTGACAAAAGTTTTGTACAGGGCATTTCGATTTCTTGTGTTTTTGTCTTTGAGATAGTTCGTATTTCATTTGAAACTTGCAAAAATGGTGTATGACTTATTACTCAAAAGAAAGATTATAAGTCGTGGTATGATTGAAATTTCAACCAACTTATTAACAAAAGTTTTGTTCAAGGCATTTCAATTTCTTGTCCTTTGTCTTTAAGATAGTTTGTACTTCATTTCAACTTTTAGTTCCACTGTTGAACAAACATTGTATATGTTCAACAATTCTGGTAGCATATTCAACAAGAATCAAATCATACTTCAGATCCAAATTCTATTCCACATACTAAGTTGGTGTGAACGGCTTCATGTCATTTCTGGAACTGCCGAAGGGCTTGCATATCTCCTGAATGTGGTGCCGTTAAAATCATACACAGAGATATAAAATCCAGCAATATCCCCTTGACAAGAATTTTCAATGCAAAGATTGTGATTTTGGACTTGCTCGATGTGTTGACCTGGATAATCTCATATTACACTGGAATTGCTGGGACACTGTAAAAGATTTTAATATTTTCCTCTATTTTAAATATTTCTATTAATGATAAAGTATTTAGCTATTATGATACTAGTTCATTCTTTCAAAGCTTAGCTCTGTGATGTAAATTGGAGAATAAGTTAATAAATGATGAAGAAAAAAGGAAGCAATTAATAAAGAAAAAAAAAAACCAAAAATTTAGTGCTGCCTATAGATATTGTGCGCTCTAGTTTGTTGTGTAATAGTGTCAAATTTGCAGGGGTTATATGGCTCGGAGTATCTTGTTAAAGGACTTTAACAGAAAGGCAGATGTTTATTCTTATGGGTTCTCATTCTTAAATTTTAAGTGGCAAAAGAATAGTGTATTCTTGCAGGGTTCTGGTTCCGTTTTACAATCGGTAAGATTCTCATTAGCATCTTTTAACTTCTCATCTCCTTTAATTTAGTTGTCACACTGAAATTTGTTCTTTACTGAAATCTATAAGTCCATGCCTTAATGCATAACTGAATTTTAGATCTTCTAGCCATACAAGCGTATTCTGACAATTCTATGTTATTGTTTCTTTTTCAGGTTTGGAAGCATTACATCTAAGCGTCTCACAGAATTGTGATCCTGCCTGAAAGGAAAATTTCCATGTAAGGAGGTGTCAAATATTTCCAAATCGGCCTTCTTTGCACTCAAGCTTCTGCAGAATTACGTCCATCAATGCCTCAAGTAGTGGAGATGATAAACAATAGAGACCCATAGTTCCCTCCCCAAAGCAACCTCCATTTCTATAATGCCATGCACTATCTCCAAACGACTATACTAGTACAAATACCTCAATCTCGAAACCAGCTTACAAAATCTGAAGTTCTCGTCAACTTTCCCTGGAGGGTCACCTATCCATTAGCTGCTTTTAATCTTAGCATTTGAGCTTACATAATCAACCAAATTCCAAACCTTGTCCGGATGCTGTTCTCAGGACAAATGAATTGGCAATCTAAATTCTTACTTCTACTGGCGTGTCATCGGTGGAAGATGACTCTGATATCAATCGATGCTGTAAGGAATTGGAAGGCTCAGAGTTTTTGGTGGCTTTGTCTTGTTCTACTTTCCACTGCACTGCATGCCTTCTTCTTTGACCCTTTTACAGCCAATTGAACGTGGTCTATTGTTGTCTTGTAACATCTAATGCTATGTCATCGTGAAGTAAGTTGTATATCCATATGCTATATCTCAAAGAAGTTAAATTAATTGAATAGTGATGCTGAATTTTTATTTATAAGGCTATAAATTTGTGTTACATCAGTATAAAAAGTGATTGTGGATTCATTCAAGATAACCTCTTTGGAGATATAAGTTGAGTGCGAGGGTCACATATATGTTGCGTGGTACTCGCTACACGTGATCTAATGAGAAAATGACAAATATGAGGATGATTGAAGGCAAATGAGATGGGGAGGAGTAATGATCTTTTAATAAGGCTCAATGCTTTGTGACATGAGGTTGTTTGATATATTATGGTTTTGTTTTTTAGAAAAATTTGGTAGAGTAATGATGTTTTTTCCCAAAGAGTTCCTCAATTTGATGAAGATACCTAGGTATTTATAAGGTCTAGTATGAATTTCACTATCAAGTGGTGGAAATCAATGGTTTTAAGTAAATGACCCTCATTGAGCCTTTTATGATCTATCCCATTAAGACTTCTAAATTATGAACTTTATTCGAAATATTAGATTGAACGGGTTGATCCAATGGGGCTATCGCAAACCCACCATGTAAAAATTTTCCCCAATACCTAAATTTGGGACTTAACTTTTCGAGCCTTGTTTTTCCCAATCTAAAGAGTCAAATCTATTAAAATTTTAGCAAAAAGCTACGATGAATTTAGCATCTATATTTTATTCCTTAACCAAAGTCCTTGGAAGAATCAAAAGATTTGGGATTGACTAAGCCTTACAAAATAGCTAAAGCACTGCTTTTTGGGCAATGTGCTTTTAATACTACACTTTGCCAGCGCATTTACATGATAAGGATTTTGTTTCTTTGTTTAAAACTTTTCACTAGTCATGATTTCAACCAATCGGATCAATCCCCATCTATTTTGTTGAATTTCCTTTTTTGTTTTAGTTGATTACCCCCATAATTCTATGTCCCCTGTTCCTATGGGGCAAGGTTAAACTTTGTTACTATTTCCTTAAATCCCTTTTATATTCCATAAGGCTTTCATTAAGGGAAAAACTTGAAGAGGATATTTCCAATACAACTAAAAAGAACTTATAAATCACTATTTGCCTTTGGATATCAATTAGCTTGAACACTTGAAGGCTTCACTCTTTTTTTTTTTTAGTTCCCATTTGATGGTTTAAATGCATATTAATTAGGGCTCACATTTTTTCTACCAAAATTGAATTAAAGTAAAAGGCAGCCTTGATTTAAGGCAAGGCAAAAATTTGTTTGTTAATACGGGACGTTGTCATAGGAACCCAAGATCGGTCCCCTAGGCTTGATTGACATTTTTTTTTCTTTTTGGTATACAAAAAAACAAGAGGGTAGCTCCAAAAAGTAAGGCACAAGCCATGCTTATTGTGTAAACACATCACATCCCTATAGAAAACCAGTTAATCTTCAAAGTGCACAAGCCATTCTTTTGCATACACAGATTACTGGAGGGGTTTACGTCTTTGATCCAACAAATGCGCACAACTGAGGACAATGGGTGGTTAAAGTGGTGCGCATGTGCTTGGGGACATAAGTTTAATCCAAGAGGCATGCAGTAACAGCTTTTTTCCTCTCTTTTTTTTCTTTTTTTTTAATTAAATTCCTCCAATTTTGCCAGCTCATTTGGAAAAATAGCTATTTTTGCATGATGTCTCAAATAGGCTCATGACGAGGGAAACAAATTTATGCCTGATTGGTGCATTGTATCATAAGAATTTTCTGTTATTTTCCCACCACAAGCCGGCCCCCATTTATTTTCTTTACTACTTACCTCGCCCGGTGGCACTGCAGATAAGGAGGGGGGGGAAAGAATAACAGTTTTCGAAGCTTCTTGAAGAAAGACTAAAATGAAGAACCAACTTCCCCCGAATATAAAAGCTTGGAAGAAGATGATAACGGTGGCCGAGCCAAAGCGAACTGCAGTTTTGCAGAATCATCGTAGTGGAAATGATGAAACATACCAGGAGACGACAGAACCACTGCGACATTTTTGTTTTTTCTTCTTTTTACCTGGATACTATATCGGGTAGACTTCCACACCATTTCCTCACGTTCTCAACCCTTGGTCTTTTACTTCAACAATTTTGCCAATTCTTTTTTTTTTTTTTTCCTTTAGCAATTTGATTCTCGATCGTTTTGTGACGCAAGCGGAAAGCGAAACGGAATCCGAATATGGATGGTTTCACACAACAAAGAAACATCTTTTGCAAATCTGTTGCGCACAACCGGGAAAAAGGAGAAAATTTCTCTCACGAAATGTATTTGATAATAAAACAAAACGTAACCCTATATGTCTGACAAAAGAGTTTTATACTTCCCCTAAAAACCAAAAGGGGAAAATCTAAGTGTACACGGGGAAAAAAATAATATATCGCTCTGGAATTATCGCAAAAAAGGCCGTGCCTCGCCGTTATGTCACTGGGCATGAACGAGCGCAGGCAGGCGTTTCCAAGCCGGTTTAACCCTGTAAGCTTCTGTAAAAGTTCGCAAGCCGTGCCCCAAGCCGTGCCCGGAACCGTGTCAGCGTCTGTGAACCTGCGACCGTTTCTCAAGCCTGCCCGGACCGTGTCGCGTCTGTGTCCTCTATTATGTCCGGGCCGTGTGTTTCCATCATTTCCCCCATAAGGAGAATCGACCCCGATTCTCACCGGATATAAAGGCGTATCATCGGGTAAAGGTGAAATCCGCAACTTTAAAAAATTGCGGGAGAAAATTAATTTCCGGGATTGTACAACAATGCTTGTCATTTATCTTATGACAACTTCATAGGGCCGTATTCTTGGGGTTGAAGTTTCCCATATTTCCCTAAGGGGGAAAAGCTCCTTTTCGGAAAGGTAAACCATTACCTGATCCCCACGCAAAGAGCTTCTTCCGTCTTGCTTATCTCATCCCCTTTGCATCGTGTATTGGACTCCTCTATCTTTCGTTTAACTTCCTCATTTTGGCTTGGTGTTGTTTTTCATATGTTTAGCTGCCACATCACCCACCATGTCCTTGGGTAATTTGGAGTATGTCCAGCGCATTTTGTGGTGTCTTGGTGTATACCCACTGAGAAGGTGACCTCCCATAGTTCCCGGGGGACGGAACTATTGTAAGCGAATTCACCTGAGCCCAATGCTTGACCCACTTTTCCCGACTCTCGAGAGATGCTTCTGATGGGTTTTTTCCCAGGGTCCTTTAGTTACCTCGGTCTGACCATCGGTTTGAGGATGAGCGGTGCGCTGTAAACAATGATGAATCCCAAACTATACCCAAAAAGTCCTCCAAAATGACTGAGGAATTTGCTCCCCCGTCGGAAGTAAGGCTTGAAACCATCAACCGCATACTTCCTTAAAGAACACCGTGCAATAGCCTCGTCATCTGCTCTTCCTGCAGGGAATGAAGAGGGCATCTTGGAAACCCGTCAACTACAACAAACACGGAGTCAGATCTCGTTGGGTACAAGGCAAAACCAGTATAAAATCCATCGATGGTCCTCCCCGATGTTTGTGGTACGGGAAGAGGAGTATAAAGGCCCGTGTTTGGGTTGCCCCTTAGACATGGCAAATGGCACCTTTCCACAATCCGATACACTCTCTTCTTTTTCGAGGCCAAAAGTATCTTTAGTTACTGCGGCTGGGCTTATCTTACCCATATGTCCCGCCATCCTCCACCAGCAGATTCCATGCTTTTCCCGAAGAAGTTTCAAGAATCCAGTTGATTCCCTTTCATAAAAAACCCTCTCAGGATATGATAGTCTCCACGGTTCCCTGTTGGTACACTTAATCCAAGTGTCCTTGTCGCTATCATTTTCATACAATTCCCTTAGCTTCTCAAACCCAACAATATCCCACTTAAAGAAGTAGGGCATTCGCTCTTCTACTCAGGGGTCTGCGACCTTTTGGCACACCCGACTTGTGCTCAATCTAAAAGAAATCTCTGCAAGAACTCATCCTTTCTGGCGTGCATGTCCTTACTAATTCGGGCTGCCACTCAAGTTTTTTAAAAGCCCCACAATCTGAATACAAAATGAACCTTTCCCAACCAATAGTGCTCCCACACTTTAAGGGCCCCCACCACGGGTGAACCCTTATCATATTTGACCAAGCCCCTCCTTGCTTCACAACAATTTTTCCTATAAAAGGCTATTGGTCTTCTTCTTTGTTAGTACTGCCCCACTCCAAACCCCCATTGGCATCGCAATCCACCTCGAACAATTCTCAAAGCCCGGGTACGCAGTCTCGCTACACAATTCTGTTTCAAATTATGAAGCTCGATTCTTCTTCGCCCCATTGGAACTTTCCCTTCTTAAGCATTCGGGGGGGGCCAAGTACTAAAACCAAATGAATCTTCTGTAGAAACTAGCTAGGCCGAGGAAACTTCTCATTCTGAACGTTCAAGAACAGGTATTTTAATGCCTTCACCTTCTCACATCCACCATCACTCCTTCCGCAACCACAAACCCAAGGAAAAACATCCCTTTGAATAACGTCACTTTTTTTAAATTAGCGAACAGCTTGTTCACCTTTGTGCAATAACACACACTTTAGATGCTCCAAATGTTTTTCCCTCGGATCTACAAAAATTTATAAATCGTCAAATTTACACACAGGAAACGACCTTGAAAGGTTTGAATACCTGATTCATTCCCTCTGAAGGTGCTCGGTGGTTCCAACCCGAATGGCTCATTTACCAAACTATCAGCCCCCCTTTTGGTCTTAAACGCCGTCTTCCACTCATCTCTAGGACGGATTCAATCTGGTGATATCCACTCCGAAAGCTATCTTGGAGAAGATAGTACGCCACCAACGGCCAACTTATCCTCGGCGGGTATGGAATTTTATACCCTAGGTAATTTGTTGATACTCGGCTACAACACACATCCCCCCGCTCCCTTCTTTTTGGGAGTAAACACGCTGGAACCGCACATGGACTTAAGCTTTCCCGGATGAACCCTTTGTCCAAAAGTTTGGACCTTCTCCTGTAGAATCCCGGCTTCCTTGGGATCATTTTAATGCGGGGGTTTGGGGACAGTTTCCGGGCCCAGGTCTATCTGGTGTTGAATGTCCCTAAAGGGGGGGGAGCCCCTGGAGGTGTCGGAACCACTTTCCTTAAACTCCTCAAGAAGTCTTCCTCCCCTGGCACTTTCCCACAAGTTCCTCCCCTCCTTCGGTCACACCTTTCCATGAAGGCGTGACCACTCGCGACTCCCTTAAGTTTTCCCAATCACATCCTTCTAATTGAGTGACGTTAAGAATTTCGACTCCAACCTTCTTTCCTTTTGCTCGTCCTTCCCTCTTCAACGGCAACAAGGTGTACTTCACACCCTCCTTCTCCAACCTGTAGACATTCTCTTTTACCCGCATGTTGCGCGTCTATGTCAAATTGCCCTGGTTCCCCAAACAAGATTGTGGCGACTCCATGTCTACAATGCGCAAAATGCTTCATGCGGACTTCCCTTTTGAAAAGGTTCCCTGCATCTCTCCTTGACCTCAATTTTCTCGGCTGCCCTTAAATCCGCCAATAGTGTACGGTTCGGGTGCTTCTCGATGGCACTGCAGTTGTTTCAAAACCTCCCTTCCTATGATGTTCTCGCAACTGCCCCTGTCTACTATTAGCTCAAACAACTTTCCCAGATAGTACACCGTGACGAAAAAAATTGGTGTCTTGCGTGATTCTTCTTGCTTCGGGGTGAGCATCATGCGCGAATTACAATGTTGGTTTCCCCCTGTTTCTTCTCTTCCTCATAAATTCTCCCTTTCCATCGGCTCACAGCAGTTTTCCTCTTTACTTCCCTATCAGGTTTTGCCTCTTCCTCGATGGCATTCGTTTGACTGATGACCCGATTGGTTGCATCGGAACATTTGCCCAATATAGGTTTGGCATAGGGGTTGTTTTGTTTTGATTCCTTTGCTCCATCGGCTTCTTCCCCTCACTTTTTCTTCCCTCCTAGACAGTCCTCAGTTGGTTTATATGGTAAGTCTTACTTTTCTCAAAAACCTCCGACTACCACCACCCACGCTTCGCCTTTCATATCCCTTCCGTCCTCCTCCATATTTACTCCCTTGTTCCGTAACACAATTCAGCTCGGAGAGCCAAGTTCTTTGTTCTATAAGGGTTCTCACCTCGTAACCCTAATCTTGTCTTTAATTTGGAGCTTCGTCCTTCTACATACCTTTCAACTTGGACCTTCGCTCTCCCTCAAATATTCCGCTCCGCCAACCTCTAACTCTGCCTTATACTCATGCCCCGAACGTTGTCCTTGGCGGCACCGCTATTTGTTGGAACAATATCGCTATAATCCGGGGAGAAATCATGTTGCAAAAATGCTTCTGCATACCATGATCTCACCGATGTTTTCCTTCCCTCTGCCTCCTACTTTGTAGCCTCTCCACCAGCCGAGGCGCCACTCTTCAACCTGCATGCCACCAACCTTACACGAGGTCCTCGGGAATTTCCATTAAATCAACAACCGGTCCACTTCCGCAAGCCAATCAAGGAAGCCTTCGATGTTGAGGCTGCCATCGAACCATGGGATGTCGACCTTCAAACGATAGTCTCCCCTATCCCCTGATCATAGCCCCACGGTTCTCCTGTAATCACCTTCTCTAGGGTGGTTTCCATGATGAGCCATCCGATGACCACACCTCTACCACCACCCCTTGCCGTGGCCTACTCCCGTACATGTCATCACTTTCTTCGCTGGACTCTTCACTCTCCATACGCCCCCACCTGTTCTCAACGACAGGTCGGATCACGCGTCCCCCGAATTCCTCCACCGCACTGTGGATTTCTGCCACGCCTCCAACCCTATTGGGGTCTACCACCAGAGCATCGAAACACTCAATCAGTTCATCAAGGCGCCGTTCCATACGCCCGACCTTCTGATGCATTGCGTCGAATTCTGCCCTTGGAACCCATTGATGGTTCCCTTGAAACCTCGCCTCTTGAAACACTGTCAAGAACACAACCGCTATCATCGCCTTGATGAGTTAACATCTCCACAGGAAATAGCCTTGCTCTGATACCAACTGACGCAGCGCGGAAAGCGAAAACAAAAACGAATCCGAATATGGATTGGTTTTCCACACAACAAAGAAACCCTCTTTGATACAAAACTAGTTGCACACAACCGGAAAAGGGAGAAAATTCTCTCCAAATGTATTTGATAATAAAACAAAACGTAACCCAATATGTCTGACAAAAGAGTATTTATACTTCCCCGTAAAATACCTAAAAGGGGAAAATCTAAGTGACACGTGGAAATAAATAATAATATACGCGTCTGGAATCTATCGCATACACGGCCGTACCTCTAGCCGTGTATGTCACTGAGCATGTAACGAGCGCAGGACACGGCTGTGTCCCAAGCCGTGTCTTAACCCGTGTAAGCTTCTGTGAAAGTTCTACAAGCCGTGTCCCAAGCCGTGCCCGGAACCGTGTCAGCGTCTATGACAGTCCTGCAAGTCGTGTCTCAAGCCGTGCCCGGAACCGTGTCAGCGTCTGTGTCCTCTACTATGTCCAGGCCGTGTGTCTCCATCAGTTTGGCCTTGGACAGTGGCATATAGCAACTACAACCGTTGTATTAATCTTTGTCATATGAATTCACTCTCTATCGTGGGACAATCTGCTCCAATAGCAACATAGAATGATTGTAATAGCTACATCGGACCTCATGAAATAGAATTGCTCTTCATCACAGGACATTCTGGTTGCTTGAACAATGTCTTTTTAACTAGAGTCACAGCTTGAAGCAACACTGGTTAAGGAAGAGGAGACTAGGCTTTGAAGACAAAGGTTGTTGCTAAAGTAAGACAAAGGTTGCGCTCAAGTAAGCCAAATCTTCAAAGTAGCAATAAAATTGGATGATTCAAATCTTTTAGACAAACTTCTTGATTTCCTTTATATGAGGGAAACCAAACATAAAAAATAGAAAAGTTTCTCTTCTTCTTAAATAACCAAACACAAAATAATGCAAATCACATTTCTTTTCTTTTCCTTTCTTTTCAACGCATTCAGGATTTTGGTCCAAGGAAATGAAACTATATTCAATAGCCATCAAAACATGTACTAAAAAATCCAATTATAAGAATTCAGTAGTTCAATCCAACAACTACAAGCTGCAAGCAGCAACATTATAGAGCCCTCTCTTCTTCTCCAAACAAAGTAGCACAAAAAAACATAAGAGAAAAAGAACAAAGATTGTCTTTTCTTTTCTTTTTTTTATCATTTCATTTGAAACTATCTTGAAGTTTGACTAGGAGCGATTTTTTAGCATCAGTTCTTGATTATCTACTTTAGGATCATGCTTATATTCAAAGTTTGCTAGAGCTTGCCTTGATTTTGATACCGCTTTTGCATTCTGCACTAAAAACAGTGCTTTATAACTTAAGCAACGAAAAGGAAGATTTTCTCTTCTTTTCTTTACCTCCTGCTCCCCCTTTTTTTTTTACCCCTTATAGCGTCAAATCATTGTGAAGAGATCATTTAGACTAGTTTTTTATGTCATCTTTTAATTATCTCAAGTGGGTTTTCTTCATTTTATGTTTTTTATTAGACAAAATTCTATGTATCCTAGAATAATAGAATCAGCCTTGTATGTGGAAAAATCCACAGTGGAAGTTGAACAAAACTTCAAACTTAATTACAAATTTCCTCACTTTTAAAGAACAATATTTCGTCAGAGTTAACTAACGAAAACTGTCCACTTCCTCTATAACCACACCACTTCCTTGAACCTACAGTTTAGGTGTTGATTTACTTGGGAGTCTAAATGAAGAGATGGAGGATATTTTAAAGGGATTATGGAGGGTTTGGGAGGATTTTAGGGAGGAAATTTGGGAAAGGACAAGATTTCTTATCCAATAAAATTTGCTAGATATTCTTAGGTACTACACTTTGAAACCCAAAATGAGTACACCTCGCTATGTATCATCACAGGTGAAGACATACAAAAGTCAGATTCTATTAAATTTGACCATCAACAATTAAATACTCATGACAAATCAACAAAATCATTCTCCACATACATAAGTGGCTTAACAAATATCACTTGGACTCTCCATATAAAAGAAAACCGGAAAGAACAACTGTCCTTAATAATTAAACCACATTCAATCTTCTATAATTAATACAACGAAAGCATTTTAGAACTTAAGTACAGCAGTAGTCCTAAGTCAACTAAACAAAGTCATCCAATATTTTGTCTTTCTCTTTGTCTAACCCATCACTTCTCATAGTACACATACTTTACTCCTTCCCCAAATTTTGATTCCTGTTCACTATTATCTCATCATACCCGTCATCATACCCTACGATTTCCCCTGAAGTACCTGCAATTGAAAAATGATCCCACGAGGATGAGATAATGCCCAGTATAATGTATACTAGCAATCACACACACATGCCATGCCAAAAATACTAACACAAACATAATGCAATAGATATCTAAATACAATTTGTTATCTTTCATTTCAGTACACAAATTCTCATCATCACGGTCACTTATAGACCTTACACACACACACACACACACATATATGATAAAGGGTACTCCACTTTGTTTAGGAGTTCAATCCATATATAATTATAATCTATGACAGTGGTGCTCTCCATTGCCATGAGTCCAAGAATCCTTATCATACATACATATATGTATACAACAATGGGTCCTTCCCATTATCCATGAGTTCATACTATATATAAATTATACATATACGACAATGGGTACTCCCTACTATCCATGAGTCCATGAGTCTTTTCCCATACCATACATATATACACAAACAATAGTAGGTATTCCCTACTATCCATGAGTCTATCTGTATTCATATCATCCTAAATCTATTCGGATCATTTTGGTACTATGACTTCACTAGGGACAACGTCACATACCAATCAATAGAGTGTCACCTTAAGATAACCAACATTTTCAGTTCCTCGAGCCCAACTAATCACAATCATACAAACACATAACATCATTCAATTACAATATCAATTTCTTACTTTTTTAGGTTAAATTACACTTCTAAAAAACAATACAAGCAACAAATACAATATACACGTTACCTGATAGCAATGAATGATCCCTCCACACTCATGTAAATCTCTTAACCTAAACCTACTCAAATTCACAATTATGTACACTTAGAATCACAAGTGGATGAATACAATGAAATAGTGAGTGTCTCAAAACAATATGGTCCATGTGAGTGGTCATGTAGAGGAATATAGGAGAGAACGTAGTTGTGCTAATGGCCAAGTACCTTTTGTTATATTGTTATTCTAGCATGCCTAAGTAAGGTCATAATTTGGCTATGTACTTTGACATGGTAAGGTACATGGTCGTGCATAGTCGTCGTGTACTTTTCTATGATTTTCGCATTTGACACACCCAAGTATATAGACATGTCTATGACTATGTACCTTTTTGCATACATTTTGTTTTGACACAAGCAAGCTCATGAGCGTGAACCTAGCCATGTAGTCCACTGGTCCATTATGAATCTCTTTTTCCCCTTCTCTAATTGTTCCCCTAATCCAACTTCTATGAATCTAAGTCTAATTGATCAATTCACTTATTAACCCTAAAACATTATATAGATTTGTAACATACTTGTTTTAGATTGAATCCTCGAATCACCTGTTCCATACTTGTTCGTCTCGCTTCGTGTTTCAACTCTAAATATTATCAAAATTTACTTAAAGTTATGAGTATATAATCCGAGACATGTCTTAGTGATTAAAACCTTTAATTAGCAAAAAGGGGTTGATCTTATTGCTTTTCGTTAGGTCACCTTAGAGTCTTCGAGAGGGTTTTTGTGATTACAACTATGCGAAATGAGAAAAGGGAAGCATTAGGTCAAGTAGGGTTTAAAATCTTGAGCTTGAAATGACCAAACTACCCCATATATATAAGCTATTTACACATGTAACATTGGGTTTATTTTAATAAATATTAAATAGATACATATACGGTATTTTACATTCTTCCCTCCTTATAAAAAGTTTTCATCCTGAAAGTACCTAGGTATAAAAGAGCTTTAGATATCTTTCCTCTCCTCTTCTTCCAACTCCCAAGTTGCTTTTCTCTTCTTTTGATTACTCTATTGACTTTAACATATTTGATCACTCGTCTTCTAGAATCTATTCTTTAGTGTTTACAATCCTAACAGGCTTCTCTTAATTGCGAGGTTAGCTACACGTCTATCTAAAGTAGTGACTTGGTCTGAGTTAGGTATATATTTCCAAAGTATGAGATATGGAACACGTCATGTACCCTAACCAAGTTTTGGTGTGTAAAGTCAATTTATATCCCACTGGTTCAACTCTTTTTGAAGATTTTGAAGGGTCCTACATACTTGGAATTCAGTTTCCCCTTAGCCCAAATATTACCCCCCTTTTATAAGTGAAACCTTCAGCAAGACAGGTCTCCCACTTTAAACTCTAATGGGCATCATCTTTTATCTACATAAGACTTTTGATAGCTTTGAGCTAACGCATTCTCTACCTAATCAACTTTACCATATCTATAGCATCTTGTTACCAGGTAAGGTACCAATACTTGTTTTTCACCCACTTCATCCTAATGTAAAGGCGATTGACACTTTCTTCCATATAATGCTTTGTATGGTGCCATTTAGATTGTAGCTTGATAGCTATTGTTGTAGGCAAACTTACTAAGGGTAGGTAATCATCCTAATTCCTACCAAGATCTAGTGCATCCACCCTCATATGTCTTCTAATAATCTAGATGGTTTGCCTGATTAACCACCTATTTGTAGGTGAAAAGCTGTACTGAACTGTAGTTTGGTTCTAAGTGCCTTATGTAAACTCCTTCAGAATCTCCCCACAAATCTTATACATATTTGAGACTATTGTGACTAGTACACCAAGTAACCTCACAATTTCCTTAACATATAATTATGCGAATTTCTCAAGTTTATACCCAATGCCTATAGGTGTAAAATGAGCAAAATTTGTGAATTTGTCTACAAGTACCCATACGGTGTCTAGCTTAGTCCAATTTTTAGGAAATGCTATGATGAATCTATGGTCACATGCTTCCATTTCCACTTTGGTATTGATAGACGTTGCAACTTGCTATAGTTCTTTAATGCTTTATTTTGATCTATCGGCATGTCAAACACTTTGACACATACTTGTAATTTCCCTCTTCATATCTTCCACAATAGTAGACTTCAGATCTTTATACACCTTGGTACTCCTAGGGTGAACAAAATACCCAAAATAGGGGCCTCTTTTAATATCTCATTCTTCACTTTAGCTATACTTGGTACAAACAACCTTTGACCATACCTTAGCACCCCTTCTTCATCTATAGTAAATTCCATCATCGTTCTTCCTTCATCCGTTCTTAATTTCTTGTAGTCCCATATCATCAGTTTGTGTAGCTTTTATCCTATCCACCAATAAGTTATATGCGTCAACTAACTAATTCTCGTCCCAACCTCCTAAGTTACAATCTCCAGATCTAATTTCTACATATCTTCAAATATTTTTCTTTAAGTTGTGACTAGAGTTGCCAAATTACCATGTATCTTTCTACTTAGTGCATTAGCAACCACATTTGCTTTCCTAGGGTAATATTAAATCTCGATATCATAATCCTTTATCAACTTTAGCCAGCATCTCTACCTCATTTTAATTCTTTTTGGTAAAGAGGTATTTGAGGCTCTTATAATCTGTAATATCTTACACTTCTTCCATACAATAATGCCTCCAAAGTTTGAGTGCAAGGATAACAATTGTTAATTCCAGGTCATGACGAGTTAGTTCTTCTCAAAAAGCTTCAACTGTTGGGATGCATATGTTATAAACCTTCCATTCTGCATCAATGCACACTTGAGCCTAGATAGACCATCATTGACACAATAAATTTTTCCTCACTAACAAGTAATGTTAGAATTGGTGTTGAAATCAGTCTCTCCTTTAAGCATGAAGCTTGATTCACATTGTTATCCTAAACAAACTTCACCCCCTTTTAAGTTAATCCGGTTAGAGGGGTTGCCAGCTTAGAGAATCTTTCTATAAATCTTTTGTAATATCATGTTAACCCCAGAAGCTTTTGACCTCTATCACTATCTTCAGTTTAGGCCATTCATTTACAGCTTTTATTTTCTCAAGATCTACAAATAACCCTTCTTTACTGATCACATGGCCTACGAAGGTTACCTGATTAGTTAAAACTTACATTTTTTGAATTTTGCATACAACTTCCCTATCTAATCTATTTAACACCATCGTCAAACGTTGTTCCTGGTCTTCTTCACTCTTGGAGTATATTAGAATGTCATCTATAAACATAATAACAAATTTATCTAAAAAATGTTTCAATACCTAGTTCTTCAAGTCCACAAAAGCTGGTAGTGCATATGTAGTCCAAATAGCATTACTTGAACTCTAATACCCATATCGAGTCCTGAATGTGGTCTTTGAAATATCTTCCTCTTTAATCCTCAACTAATAATACCTGGATCTCAAGTCAATTTTTGAGAAGACTTGAGCCTCCTACAATCGATCAAACAAATCAACTATTCTCAAGAGGGGTATTTATTTTTTATGGTGACCTTATTCAACACCCTATAATCAATGCACAACCTCATACTACTATCCTACTTCTTCACAAATAACATAGGCACACCTTAGGGGGAGACATTAAGTCTGATAAACTTTTCATCCAACAACTTTTGTAACTATTTCTTTGGTTCTATCAATTTGGTAGGCACCATACAGTATGGGGCTTTTAGATATAGGAGTCATACTAGGTACACATCTATTCCAAACTCGATCTTCCTTATTGGGGGTAAGCCTAATAGATCTTTTGGGAATACATCTATAAATTCCCTCCCCCACCCATACCTAATCAATTCTCACCACTTCTTTAGATTCAACCATCACTGAAGCCATTATGCTCTTACCCCACAATTCAGATGTAGGCAATCCCATTGGTCTATGTGCTTCTAACTTGAAATAAAAAGGTTCTCCTTTCGGTGTATTGAAATAGATTATCATATTATGACAATCAATGGTTACATGGTGTGTAAAAAGCCAATCCATTCCCAATATCACATCAAAATTCATCATTTCTAAAACCAAAAGATTTACAGCCAGAACTCTACCTTACACTTCCACACTAACCCTTCTACATATTTTATTTAATCCTCTACCTACACCCATTGATGTACTTAAATTCAATACATTATCCAACTCCTCAGCTTGAATATCACATATACTTCTAAATGCATTAAACACACATGAATGCAATGCACCGGCATTAAATAGGACATATACATTAGTAGAATGTACTAATAGTGCTAGTGCTTTTTGTCTTGGTCTTGCTGGTTGAGGTATGCCAACATGGTTCATAACCTAGTTTCTCCCTACCTATGCTAGTTGTACATTTTAACCTCCTATATTTAGGCAATCAACCATCCTGTGACCCTTCTATTTGCAGGAGAAACAAAGGTAAAGGAAATCGATTTCTCTATAGAGGTTTTACTACTATGTCCTGTCTTCCTACACGAGAGACAGACACCTTCTAGCCATTTACTCTCATTCAACTCATGTAGCCCATAGCATCTCTCACATCTATGGCCTTGATCTATTAGGGAGGTTCTAACTTGAGAGGCAGGCATTACAATGACCATAGGTTTAGTTTACACAATTTGAAGTCTCTTGCCCTTCCCTTATATGACAATTACTTAGGTAAGAATTTTCCCTAATATAACCTTAATCCTTGTGCCCTCATCTCTTTAGTCCTTCTACGACTTTGTTATAGGAATTTGGCCTTGTTTACCACCTTAGAATATGTGTTTAATTGAAATGTTCCCAATTTATGTTGTAAAGTAGGTTCTAGCCTCAATACAAATCGATGAGCCTTTGACCTCTCAATTGTTCTAAAAGTTGGTGGCATGAACTTCACTAAGCAATTTTAACTCCGCCTCATACTCATTCACAAATCTCTTTCCTTAATAGCAACTATAGTAGGCTGCCTCCATTTTGTCCTACATGCTACTCAAGAAGTATTGTTCATAAAGCATTTCTTTAAACCTTTCCAATTGATGAGTTTGACTATTAATCTTGACACACTCAACTACCATTCCAAAGTTGAGCCCTTCAACAAAATATACAACATATTTTACCTTTTTCTCTTTGGAAATTCCAAGTGCTTCAATGGTCTTCTCAACTCATCAATCCACTACTCAACATCCAGTAGGTCTTCTACCTTAGGCTTGAACTCCCTGACCATCCTAACTAATCAATCTAAACATACTAGCCTAGCTAGCCTATCTCCAACCTCTCCCATCATCTGTCCTTGCTTGCTATTCAGCAATTGCAGTTCTTATATTTGTTGTTGTTGTTTGTGCTACCACTCGACTAGAATATTAATTGCCTCTAGTAGCTACACATATTGACATCATTAGCTTCTAGCCCATGTTGAGGCAGTCTAGGTAGCATTTGGTTATCAGGAGCATCGCCTCCAACACCTAATGTTAAACTTGGTTCGAAAATTCTCTTAGGCATTTTACAAAATACATTTACAATAGTAAGGAAACATATAAGAATATAAGCATTCCTTAAGATATAGAATATCTAAAAGTGATATTATAAACATCATTGAAGGATTCATTTATCAATAACATCAATCCCATTCATCACCCACTCTCACAATGTCTCACCACTAAAGATTTTATTCCTAGGTAGTCTATGGATCAATAAACCTAAGCTCTGATACCACTTAAGTTGTAACATCCTAGAACCCAAAAATGAGTACAACTCACCACATATCCTCACTAGGTGAAGATACGCAAAGGCTCAAAATTTGCTAAACTTCATCATTAACATATAAATACTCATGATAGTCAATAAAATCATTCTCCACATATATATATAAGTGGCTTAACAAATATCACTTGGTCTCTCCATATAAAAAGAAATTGGAAAGAACAATTGTCCTCAATAATTAAACTATATTCAATCTTCTATAATTAATACAACAGAAGCATTTTAGAACTTAATTACAACAATAGTCTCAAGTCAACAAAACAAAGTCATCCAATATTTATCTTTCTCTTTGTTTGCCTATTACTTCTCATAGCACACATACTCTACATCCTCCTCTAAATTTTTATTCTTATCCACTATCATCTCACCATACCTCACGATTTCCCCTAAAGTACTTGCAACTAAAAAATGGTCCCATGAATGCCCAATACAATGTATACTAACAATCACACATGTATGCCATGACAGAAATACCAATACAAACATAATGCAACAAGATATCCAAACACAGTTTGTTATCTTTCATTTCTTTCATTCCAATAGACAATTCTCATCATCACAATCACCATATACACCTTAAACACACATATATATATTCATATATATACGACAAAGGGTACCCACCACCACCCCACCCCCCCCCCCCCCCCCTTTAGCCATGAGTCCTATCTATATATAATTATACATATACAATAGTAAATACCTCCCCACTGTCCATAAGTCAAAGAGTTTATATCATATATATACAGATATGTATATGACAATGGATCCTCCCCATTACCTATGAGTCTATACAATACATAAATTATACATATATGATAGTGGGTCTCCCCACTATCTATAAGTCCATGAGTCCTTCCATACCATACATATATACATATACAACAATAGATACTTCCTATTATCCATGAGTCCATCCATACCATATCATCCTAAATCTACTTGTATCATTTCAATACACAACTCCACTAGGGACAACATCACATACTAATCATCGGGTGCCACCCCGTGATCACCAACATTTTCGATTCTTCAAGCCTGACTAATTACAATCATATAAATACATAACATCATTCAATTATAATATCAATTTCCTCTATTTTTAAGATTAAATTACACTTTTAACCTAATATGCACAAACAATAGACATAGTATACACAAACCTGATAAGCAATGAATGATCCCTCCACACTCCTGTAATCTATCGGTTCTTAAATCTATTCACATCTACAATTATGTAAACTTAGAATCGCAAGTGAACAAAATAAAATGAAATAGTAAGTGTCCCAGAGTAACGCGATCGTGTAAGTGGCTAGGTAGAGGAATAGAGGAGAGAACATGGCTATGTTAATGGCTTTGTATCTTTCTATGTATAATTGTTATTTCAGCATGCTTAAGCACATGGTCGTGTATTTGGTTGTGTACTTTAACACGGTAAGGTATACAGTCATGCATAGTGGTCGTGTACCTTTTTGTGAATTTTTGCAATTTGACATGCTCAAGTACATAGGCATGTTAGGTGACCATGTACTTTTCTATACACATTCGTGTTTCAAAATGGGTAGGTACACAGCAATGTACCTAGCCGTTTAGTCCACTATTCCATTGCGAATCCCTTTTTTCTCTTCTCCAATTGTTACCTCAACCTAATTTCTATGAATTTAAGTCTAATTGATCAATTGACTTGTTAATCTTGATACATAATATGGATTTGTGCACTTGTTTCAAATTGTGATTAAGATCCTCAAATCGCCTGTCCCTATGCTTGTTCTATCTCGCTCTTTATTTCAAACTTTAACATGTTATCAAATTTACTTAGAGCTATGAATCTATAATCCAATGCATGTGTCTTAGTGATTAAAACCCTTAACTAGCAAAAAAGGGTTGATCTTACTACTTTTCGTTAAGTCACCTTGTAGCTTTCTATGATTGCAATTGTAAAAAATGAGAAAAAGGAAGCATTAAATCAAGTGGGGTTTAAATATCTTGACCCTAAAATGATCAAATTGCCCCATATCTATAGGCTATTTACACACTTGACCTTGGGTTTAATTTTAATGAATATTATATCTATATCTATATATATATAGCTATTTCAAGTACTTTGTAGGATCATATGAGATTTAGGGATGATATTTTGCTGCATTTGAAGGAATTTTCATGGGTCTTATATTAGGTAGGGCTATAAATGAGTCAAGCTACTCATAAACTACTAGAGCTCAACTTGCTTTGACTTTGACTTTGCTTAAGCTTGATTAGTAAACCAACCTAATTTAAGCTTAAAATAAAGTTCATTTATTTAAACGATTAAGCTTGAGCTTTTGTTTAGGCTCACAAGCCCATTGAGGAGTAGGCCATTTATATTGTTAATGCACATGTAGGCTAGAAAATAGTTTTGTTTATATTGTTAATGAGTCGATTTGTGAGCAGGCTCGATAGCAAGCTCATAAGTCAATATTTTACATAAAAAATCATATTCTATTGAAAAATATAATATAAGAGGGGGCTTCTATGATGCAATCATTTAAAAGTGATTGTATGGTATAATCACCAATCTGGATTATTCATATAAAACAATTTAATCTAAATTATTTATGTAAATTTATAGCATTAACTTGTAACTTGTTATATAGATAAATTTAAAAATAAAATAAAATAAATCTAAAAAGAGAAAATAATATAACTACAAAAATCTTTTAGCCTAATTTATTCTTTCAATACAAAAGTTTAAAAAAAAAGAAAAAAGAAATAATGCTCTTTAGTAAAACATTCTTTAATCAAAACAATATTCTCTATTAATCAGAGATGTGATTAGACAATAGTAAGTTACCTCAACAATTATTAGCCAAAAATAAGTTACTTCCCATTAATTGTTAATGTGATCCATTAACAATAAAAAGTGTATTAGTAATATAGGCCAACATTAGTTAAATTAGTGCTTATTATAATAAAATCTCTCAAATTATAGTAAAAGTCTCTATCTAGCAACTATTAGTCAATAGTAAATTACTTCCATTTAATGACTTGTGTAAGCCATTAACGATAAAAGTGCCAAAAGTTAGACATATAATCCAACATCGGTTATTTCAATATCCATTCTAGTAAAACCCCCATCAATAGTAAATACACCTAATCAACAACTATTGCCCACTAGTAAATTAGTGCCCTTTAATACTAAATATGATAGATCTATAATAAATAAAAAGAAAAAAAATCATCTTTAATAAATTGAAGATAATGCTAAAGTGATTATCAACCTATGTTTTGGATCTCATGTTTTCTTGTTGCTTTTATATTAAAGATTAGTGGACTCTGAAATATATTTTGTTTAAATATTGCATGATTTTGTATAGATGTAACCACTTATTATGATCTCACAAGTTTTAGCTTGAAATCATAAAACTTTGAATTAATATCAGTAAAAAAGAAAAAGTTAAAAAGGTTAAATGTTAAATTTTAAATTGATTTTCAAGCTGTAATTCGAGCTCAAGCTCATTTTTACTCATTATCTAAACAAGCTTGGGCTCAAATCCATGCTCATTTATCTAAATGATGTTGAGCTCAAACCTTGGCTTATTTAAACTTGTTTATCTACATGAGCTTGAGTTCAGGCTCATTTATTTAAATGAACTTGTGTTCAGCTTCATTTAGATAAATAAGCAAAACATGAGTTTTGAATTCCTTAACGATCTAAGCTCAAGTTTGTAATTTTTGGGCATGATAAAAGCTTAGCACGACTTGAGATCGATAATTTTTTAATAGACCAAGTCTAAGCCTTCAAAAGCTCAACTCGTCTCATTTACATTCAGATTAGGCATGGATATGGACTTGGTTTTGACAATTTAAAGTGAGTTTAGTCCATTAGAAGATAGTTTTAGGCCCCCCTTATGCACCCTTGAGTGTATTGGGCTACTCTAGTTCGTTTTTATCAACTCTTAAGCCAATTTAATTCCTTTAAGTCTTAATTTATGAGTCTTACAATTATTTTGGCACATCTCTTGCATTTCACACAAGTTTTGAAATTCAAACTTTAAGTTTCCAACTATAGTGATAATTCCTATATTACTAAAATCACCTTTTTTTTTTTTTTTTGGAATAAAATTCCTCACACTTAAAATTTGAAAAATAAACTTTGTAAGGTTACTTCATCTAACTTTAAAGACTTTGTTATGAAGTCCGAGTGAAAAGCAAGGTCGTTTCCCAAAGACCCTAAATTTAGTGATTTGATAAAATTGGGGTATTACAATATTACAATACTATTTGATCATTTAAGACTAATTGTAGAGTTTAAGAGATAATATAAGATAGTGTACAATAACAAAAGGAAAGATTGGTCATTTTGCATGGCTTAAAGTTGATGATAAAGAGTTTAATAGCTATTCATCAATATTGATTATGCAAGTTAATATGATAATTATTTAAAAATTAAGTAAAATTTGAGCTAAAATTGAAGTTACAACAAATTATGAATAAACCCAAAGTAAGAAAAAAGGCATTTAAATAATTTTGAAAACCTAGTCTGATTGGTATTCATAACATATTTAGAGTACTCTCAAAATAGCTCTCATAATGATGTAAAGGTTGTAAAATTTGGATAAAAAATGGAAAAGTTATAGTTGTTTAAAGTTGACTAAAGAAAAAACTCGAAAGTCAAGGTTTAAGCTAGTAAATGAATGTGAATATGTAGTGACTTTGGATTATGCATGCTTGGGTGAACCTAAGGAGCATCTTTAGGAGCTTACATAAGATTTGGTGAGTCTCCTTGACTTTGTGTGTATGTCAAGTAATCATGAAGAAATTTGACCATTGATAGGTTTTTAAGTATCTCCATCAGTTCATTAATGTGACTTACATAGTTTGATATGATATTGAAATGTTGAATTATGAACTATTTATTGTGGCAATGTGATTGCTATGAGTATCTCTTGTAATTTTTATTTTACTACAAATTTATACCTAAATTCCAAATAAACTTAAGACTTTATACACTAAAACCATGTAAAATAGAAAATATAATGGGGGACTGTAGATGTCTTTAGTTGATTGCCCATCCTTTCTCCATTCAACTAGCCAATAGGGTCGTCAGATGCTAATTATCTCCAATGGACCCACCACTCGATGGAACCTATATCTTCCTCCATCGACATGTCCCCTAAATTGCTTGAATTTTGACTTTGATTTTAGTAGCTACACCCATCCATCCCAAAAAGACTTAACGATCGATATATGCCACATGTTATGTATATGTAATATATAAATATTAATAAAATTTAGATATATATAAATTATATAAAATATAAATAATTATTATTTTAAAAATTATTCATTTAACAATTATATATATCAAAATCTTATTAATATTTATATTATATATATATATATACATATATCATATATCAACTAATGAATCTTTTTTCCAATCTTACTCACTATCTTCACACAAGCTCATTTAACTCAGGATCTAAGTAGAGATTTTAACACTACTCTTCATTCAGACCGAGATTATAATCAAAATCCAATAAATATTTGGCTATCAGCGACCAGTTAATCTAATAGCAAGCAGCAGAATCATGGAAGCCGTACATATTGGACTGCGTATCCGATAACGGTTTTAATATTCTTGGTTCCCCATGTTGATGACCCTTATTGGTGGAAATAAAAAAGTCTTCCTCTTCGTGGAAACTTATAAACAAGGTTTCCTTGTACATCCGGGACATGATGAAGATTGTTGAAAATGAAGTCTTCTTCATTAAGATTTGTTTAGAAAGGCTCATTTCCTCTTGTCCTTCAAATGGAAATGATCCACTATTTCTAAACCCTAATTATGGCATTTTCACGGTTATAAGGTTATTAACGTATTTTCATAGATCTTTAAGATTTTATAGTTCGGTTAACATGAACATTATTCTTCTATAGTGATTATACATATTTAAATTATCTAAAGTCACCATTCTTGGTCCACAAACTAAACTACTAATTCTTCGCAGCTTTAATAATCCAAGTCCTCTTCCTTCAGTGACAAGCTACCAAGCAACACGGCGAAAGCAGATTACAAGTCAATCTACTTTGTAAACATCATCCTGACATGTTGTAAGAGAAAGGGATATTAGGACATCATTTAAATGCAGACCAATGGTAAAATTATAAGTTTAGATATATAATATTATAAGTTTTTAATAGATTTTAACTCCAGGAAAAATTGCAAGTTTAACAACAAGAAATACTTGGATTTGACCTCATACTAGAGTTATTTGGAGGCAGGACACTGGCATTGAGGAATGGAGGTTGCATTGAGTACGTGTAAAACTCGGAAAAATAGCAAAAATTTAATACTAGATTAGCTTATAAATTATTCTAAAAGTCTTATTTATAATTTGTATAATTTTAAATTAAAAAATAATCGTTTAAAAAGCAAACCATGAAAAATTTACAGTAAACAATAAAATAAATTAAAATCATAGGTTTAGGATAGTCAAATAAAAGTTTCGAGTAAATATTTGCTCTCAAAATAATTCATTTAACTTAGTTATAAAATTTTATGACAAAATACTAAAGTTATTAAATTTATGTAAATTACTACACGCAACAAACATACCTAAAAAAAATTATATAAAAGCCCCTAAACTGACTTTCCCCATCATTTTCCATAATACACCTTGCGAGATTTCCAAAGCCAACGAAGAGACAAAGAGGGAAAGGAAGATAAAACAAGACGAAAACAAGGGAAAAAGAAAAAGGCGGGGGGGGGGGGGGGGGGGGGGGGGGGGGTGCGGTGGAAGTGAAGAAAACGAAGCAAAATTTGTCATAAAGTACTATTTTCTTGTATTTTAGGAGAAGATTTCGATTCCATATATTTACCTGATGACTACTACAAGCAATAAAGAAAGTGAAACCCAAATGAGTATGAACTTCTTAATATACTGTCATCTACATGTAATATGTTGTTATCTATATTGATGTATAAATATTTATATTTTGATCCATAGATTGCGTGTTGCTTTGCTTTGGGATTCCATATGTGCCCTATTTGTAGCGTGCAAATGTGAGGAGAGTGTGTGTCGCATACTGAAGTAGAAGGTTTGGTTATGTGTGTGTGGCTGTGTGTAGTGTGTGAAATGTGCATGGGAATGTGTAGTGGATGACAATGTGTGGGGCTGCTAATTTGGAGACAGGGGTGTGTGTTATGTGTTGTATGTGTGTGCAATGGGGATGCATGGGGTATACTATGTGTGGTAGAGTATTGGTGTTGTGTAGTTGCATGTGTGGTGTGTCGTAGGTGGTGTGTGTTGCGCGTTGTGTGTTATGTATTTATTTTGTGTGTGTTTGCTGGAAGCTTGGGAATGATGTGTGTGCGTGAGGCTACTAATAGTAGGTAAAGTGTGTGTGTTATGAGTGTTGCTATGTTATATGTTTTGTGTGTAGCGTGCTATGTGGAGTTGTGTGTATTGTGTGTTTTATGTGGCCGATTTGTGTAACAGGGTGTGGGGGTTAGTGTGTTGTGTGTGTATGTTATTGTACTGTATGTGGTGTGTGTTGCTAGTGGATTAATGTGTGTAGGGAGTTGTGTTTAGTGCATGAATGTGTGAGCTATGTTTGATGGTGTGTATATGAGTGTGATGGAAAGGGGATAGAGCTTGCATGTGTGTGTGGTGAATTGTAGCATGTGCTATTGGTGGTGTTGGTGTGTATATGTGAGTTGAGTGTGATCAAATATACATGCTAAGTAGAGGCTATGTATATCCATGTGTGTGCTATGTACAATGGAGGGGGAGTGCTGTTGGGTGACCGCATGTGTACGCCATGTGGCTATGTGTTGTAGATTGTTAGGCATGTTGCACGGCGAGTGTGCACGAGTGTGCAACATGGGCATGTAAAGTGATTGTGCTAGGTGTGCAGCATAGGCGTGTAAAGTGAGTGTGTTAGGCATGTAAGGTGTGTGTGCATGGGCGTACAAGTCGCATGTGTTAGGTATGTTGTGTATACGCTACAAAGTATGCTACCATAGGTGTATGTAGGGATTTAAGTGTGCATTTCTATAGCTTTAAACATCTATGGTGTTGTGTATTTTGCTATTTGGTTGCAATTATACTTTGCTTGATTACCTCGAAATAATTAATTAACTATTATGGGTCAATTAAAATTCAACACACATTCAATGATATATTGCACTATAATTGAAAGCTATCACTGCTACAAGATGCATTGGAAGTAATTGGATAGGATTACTATTCCACATTGGCAAACTAAGTGATTAGGGGATTGTTGCACCTTTGACAACTCTAAGTTTAGTCTGTCTTTAAGGGTATGTATGCTTGGTGTGCTCTAGAGCTTAAGGGATTAAAATTAAAAGGCATTTCCTAATAAAAAAGATAAGATGTAAATAAATGGATTGTGAGACCTAGGCACTAATGGTAGTGAGGTGAATCTCTAACCCAAAGTCAAGGAGGATGTAAACCCTAAACTTCATACTGGTTATTGGAAGATTGTATGCAATGTTGCATTACATATGGTTACCCATGCATAGCATATGATTGAGAACTTGCGTTAATTATTTGTGCGTGTGCAATATTGAAAGTAAGTACTCCTATCTCACTAGGTAATTTAGCTCACCTTATTACAGATTATATGATATAGGTCACAATTACATAAAGTTACTAAGCAAGCGCAATACTAGGTTAAGTAAATTTTGTCGCAAAACTTTTGAGATAAGATGCAAGGCTGAGATTTAGAATAACCTTCTTCTATAAATTTACTTTAGAATATTGATGAATAGATGTTTGTAATTATTTTAATTTGGTTATGTGAGACTTCCGGTCTATATTATTGTGGGACTTAAATGAGGCCTACCTTTAAGATACTGCTGTGATCTATTTCAATTAATATGGAATAGTTGGAATGAAGTGTTGGAATACTAGAGGCAATCAATTTTGTCAATTATTGTAATTTAACATATTAATTTATTTGTGTTGAGACGCTTTGTGGTTACTTATTAGGAGCCAAGTAATTATAGTAGGTTGTCACGAATAAGGTGCCCCGCAAGATATGGTAGTGTGCAATAGCATCTACTCTATTGTTTATCATTTCCACTACCCTAGACATTAATGGACACAGTTCTGCAGAAGCATAGGTGCAAAGCAGCCCTATTTGAAGCATGTTGCATGCTTCCCTACTTGGATTTTTTTTTAAGGCGGGATCAATGCATTTAATGAGATTATTTGACTTGTAATGCTTCCAAACCTATAAAACAACATATTATTCCAAACTTAATTAGAAAGACTCTTGTACAAGACTAAAAGAGAATAATGGACAAGGCATCGTAATCAAATTTTGGTGAAAAACAAAGTTTCATACATGAAGATAGATGAGAACATAAAAGTGAAAATTAATTGAGATCTTACGGCCTATAAGAGAGGACTAGATTCCGGCATGTATGCACTAGTCCTTCTATCACTTAAAATTTCAAGATCAAGAACCCTAAAAGAATATACATCTACTTTCTCCATTAGTTGTCCTCTAACAAGATATTTTGAAGCCATATAACCCCTAAAGATATCAGATATGACATTATTATACATCGTTAACTTTTGTGTCATATCCATATGATCTAATCACTTAAACTTATAGATTGTTATAAGCTTTTACACTTCATACTTTAAGGAACATCATATCTTGAGCAGGGTAATATATATCATAAAGTCAATTTGTTGTAGTGATGAGGATCAGCTAGCATGAAAATGGAAGGAGCCAAAATTTCATGATCCATTACATGGTATTAGAGGCTCGATGACCCAAGCTAGAGCTAAAAGGATGAACGAAGCTCTACAAGGACTAGTTATGGATTTGCAAGCCCGAGAATCAAGCTACACAGAAGGAAAACATACATGTGTCAACTTGATTCACGCGATAGAAATATTATATATTTTCATGGACAATATATTAGAGGATACATTCGGTTTTGTTATTATTTGTTGGTTTGTTTTTCATATTATTTAGTTGCCTACTTTGTGACACAAGAATAAGGATATAATAGGTAACTTAGGATTTCCATATTGTGTTAGGTTTTTTCCATATTGTATTCATGTACTATATATGTCATGCAAGGGGGGCAGCTAAGAGACAACTTTGATATATGAAAACACATCTTTTTCATGAGATATGAAATATCTCTTTTTGTTCTTTTGCAAAAGAACTTTTTCCATAGGATTCTTAACCAAATTACTAGGAATAACTTTTGATAGCTTAGGTTACAGTCAACGGGTTTGATTGGGGTCTAGTTACGCATCGCTTATTCAAGACGATCCTCGAAGTAATTGAAACCAACTAGCATCGTTAGGGTTTTAGGTTTAATATACTTAGGGTTACACCCATCATTTGGTGTCAGAGCTTCGGCTTCTTGAATCAAGTAAATTCTATTCTTTTCTTTAATTTTTTTGTTGTTCTTTTCCATATTCATCCGTTGTTCTTTTCCATAGTTGTCTGTTTTTTTTTTTTCCATAGTTGTTTGTTATTCTTTTCCATATTCAATTGTTGTTCTTTTCCATATTGATTTGTTGTTCTTTTCCATATTTATATCATAAAAAAAAATTTGTATAAAAAAAATTTTTGTTATTCTTTTCCATATTTGTCTATTATTCTTTTTCATACTCATCTATTGTCTTTTTTATATTCGTTTGTTGTTTTTTTCTATACTCGTCTGTTGTGTTTTCCATATTCATCTGTTGTTCTTTTCCATATTGGTCCGTTGTTCTTTTCCATACTCGTCTGTTGTCTTTTCCATATTCATAGTTAGAAATTTGTATAAAAAAAATTCTATTGTTCTTTTCTATACTCGTTTATTGTCTTTTTCATATTCATAGTTAGAAGTCGTAAAAAAAAAAAAAAAAACAAATTTCATACTTGTTCAGTCATTACAATCCATTAGGACCGACGGTATTTAGGTTTTCTTGAACAATCAATTGTGTTCAATTCATAGCTTATCTACAAAAAAAAAAATAGAAAAAATCAAATTCGGTTGCAAAAGAAAGAATCAAGAACCGAAATTAAAAAAAAAAAAAAGAAAAAGGAATTTGGCTTTGAAAGAATTACAATTGCCGAAATCACAAGATAGCTTCTTGAATTGTCAATTACATAGTTGGTTGAGTCAATTCACTTTCCATTTCAACTGTTTCCAATTCCAACTGTGATAGATGTTTTGTGATTTCTAAATTGTGCATCCAAAAATTACATTCCATAATCATTCATTGTGTTTTGGTGCAAATTATATCCTTTTGTGTTTGATTGTATATCTATTCGGTGGTGAATCTTTTCCATATCAATTAGATTGTGTAGTTAGTCTTCATTCATTCACGTGACTTAGGCCGATAGTAATCATTAGTGTTGACTTAGTAATTTGAGTTTAAGAGTTCCAAATTGAGTTCCTAGCAAAAAAATTACAAAAAGTAGGTGGTGAGATCATATTTTGTGAGAGATATACATGAGTGGAATTGTAAGCAATACATGAGTGAGTGTGAGGAACATACTTATATATATTTTTTGTAATTGTGATCGTAACTTGCTGTAAATTATTAGAATTACGTTGGGACATAACACTAATGGAGGAGAAAGTCAGGTGATGTTTGAGGAATTGATGAGGGAGATGAAGAAGATCCTAATGGGTGAATTAGAGCAGATCCATGACAGGATGGATAGGATAGAAAGGAGTAGGGAACCGTCTAACAGTACCATTATCAAGTGATGAGTAGTTAGACATAATAGGGGAGGAGTTAGGATAGATGAAGAAGAGGAATATGATTTTGGATATTATCAACATGTGAGGGATAGGGGAAATATCCAGAGGCGTGATAGTAATTTAAGGAGTATTAAGTTGAAAATCCCAACTTTTCAGGGAAAGAATGATTCGGAATTGTATTTAAAATGGGAGAGGAAGATGGAGCATGTCTTTGAATGTCATAACTACACTGAGGAGAAAAAGATAAAATTAGTCGCAGTAGAACTTTCATATTACACTAGTGAGTTGGTGCGTAATAGGCGCAGGTATGGAGAGCAACCTGTTAGCACTTGAGAGGAGATGAAAACGATCATGCAAAAGTGTTTTATTCCTAATCACTATCATAAGGACTTACTTAGGAAAGTCTGAGGGTTGACTCAGAGGAATAATAGTGTAGAGGATTATTACAAAGAGTTGGAGATGGCCATGATTAGGGCGAGAATTAAGGAGGATGATGAGGTCACTATGGCTAGATTCATCAACGGATTGAATCGGGAGATAACTGATGTAGTAGATCTTCATCATTACTTAGATATAGAAGAGTTACTGCATAGAGCTATTAAAGTAGAGCAGCAACTAAAATACAAGAGTGAGCAGAGGACTGACTCGACTTCTAAAACTCCATGGAAGTCCACGTGGAAGAGAAAATCCATTGATTCAAAGCCTAAGGAGGACGTAAGGGCTAAGAATCTAGTTGCTGCACTTAAGGGAAAGATTGACACTAAACCCCATTCCAAGACAAAAGATACAAAGTGTTTTAGGTATCAAGGATTTGGGCACATTGCATCCCAATGTTCAAATTAGAGGGCTATAATTATCAATGAAAGTGGGGATGTAAAGAGTGTGAGCTCTAAGGAGGAGGAGGAGTCACCATCACAGGAGTATGAGGATGTTAACTTAGAGGGACTCGTTAGTGGCAAGTTATATGTTACGAAGAGAGTGCTCAGTGTACAACCCTAGGAGGATATTGAGGGGATCCAACGTGAACATATTTTTCATACACGGTATCATGTACAGGGTAGAGTATGTAGCTTGATAATCGATAGTGGCAGCTGCACTAATGTTGTTAGCACCTTGCTAGTAAAAAGGATGCAGTTGAAAGCTGTAAGACATCCGAGACCATATCGATTACAATGGTTAAGTGATTTTAGGGAGGTTAAGGTGACCAAGCAGGTACTTATAGCCTACTCTATAGGGAGCTACAAAGACGAGGTTATGTGTGATGTTGTACCTATGCAGGTTAGCCACATCTTGTTAAGGCGACCTTGGCAGTTTGAAAGGAAATTTATATACGATGGGTACAAGAATCAATATTCTTTTGTTTTAAACAAAAGGAAGGTAGTTTTTACTCTATAGAAACCATAGGAAGCTTGGAGGACCAAGTGAAAACTGCCAAAGAAGTTAGAGCGAAACACGAGAGTGTGCAAGAGCAGGGAGAGAAAAAAGAAAAGAGTGAGAGATAAACATCGGTGAACTATAAGGGAAGAGAGTCTGAAATACTGAGAGGAGAGAAAATTGTAAGAAAAAGTAAGTGTGAGAGTGCAATGTTGGCGAGGAAACAACTACTTGTATTTATGTACAAGGATGTTTATTTTACTTATATTGACACTAACCTTTCGTTATCTAGTATGGTGTTTTCTTTTGGCTTTGTTACAGGAACAGATGAGCTAGCCGTGGATGAAAGGAAATTGGATGCGATCCAGAAGTGGCCAATACCAAAGGGATGTGTTAGGATTGTGTTTCATCCAGGAGAAAAGGTTTGGGTGCATTTGAGAAAAGAAAGATTTGCACCACAGCGAAAGCCTAAATTACATCTTAGAGGAGAGGGACTTTTCTAAGTCTTGGAGCGCATCAATTACAACATCTACAAGATTGATTTATTGAGTCACTATGGTAATATAAGAACAATTGTAATGTTTCTAATCTTACTTTTTATAATGTAGGTGATTCGAGGACGAATCTTTTCAAGGAAGGAGGGAATGATGAGGATCAACTAGCATGAAAATGGAAGGAGCCAAAATTCCATGATCCATTACATGATATTGGAGGCCTGATGACCCGAGCTAGAGCTAAAAGGATGAACGAAACTCTATAAGGACTAGTCATGGACTTGCAGGCATGGGAATCAAGGTACACAAAAGGAAAACATACATGCGTCAACTTGATTCACGTGACCATGGAAGGATGAAATATTTTAAGAATATTATATATTTGCGTGGACAATACATTAAAGGATATATTCGGTTTTGTTATTATTTGTTGGTTTGTTTTCCATGTTATTTAGTTGCCTACTTAGTGACACAAGAATAAGGATAGAATAGGTAATTTAGGATTTCCATATTGTGTTAAGTTTTTTCCATATTGTATTTGTGTGCCATATATGCCGTGCAAGGGGGCTGGATAAGAGACAACTTTGATATATGAAAACACATCTTTTTCGTGAGATACTAAATATCTCTTTTTGTTCTTTTGCAAAAGAACTTTTTCCATAGGATTCTTAACCGAATTACTAGGAATAACTTTTGATAACTTAGGTTATAGTCAACGGGTTTGATTAAGATCTAGTTACACACCGCTTATTCAAGATGATCCTCGGGGTAATTGAAACCAACTAGCATCGTTGGGGTTTTAGGTTTAATATACCTAGGGTTAAACGCATAATGTAGAAGATAGAATGCAATTACAAGTGATCTTATCCTGAAGAAAGTAAAAAAAAAAAAAAAACTAATGTGCTGTCGGTTTATTCAGTCACTGTTTACGCTTCGTGATGTTCTTTCCTTACCTCAAGCAAGTAGCTCTTCATTCTTCATCAGTAACTCCCTTATCCTCCAGGTTCCTCCAGGTTTTAACGTAGAGCAAAGTTTAATTAGTATTCACAATAGTTAATTATGTCCATACTGTATCCACAAACTTCTCGCCAATAAGAAACAGTTTAAAGAACTAAGAAAGGAGAAGAATCTTTCTTACATAGTTCCTGCTATCCCGGTGCTGAGTTGGGATTTATTTGGTTCAATGCACCGAGCCAGTCCAAAATCAGCAATCATTGCATTAAAATTCCCATCGAGGAGAACGTTGCTGGTTTTTATGTCTCGATGTATAATCTTAATCCCACAACCTTCATGAAGATATGCAAGCCCCTCAGCAATTCCAGAGATGACATGAAGGCGATCTTGCCAACTTAAGTCATAGATGGTATTTGGATCTGCAACTAGATGCAACTTTTGTCATAAATGTCATCCAAACCACATTCAAAATCACTAGAAGTGATAGGAAAACTATGACAAGAATAAATTACCAAAGAGGACTTGATCAAGGCTTCCATTAGGAACATATTCATAAACAAGAAGGCTTTTGGGGCCTTCAATGCTGCAATCTAAAAGCTGGACAAGGTTCTTATGTCAAATTTCATTGATCAAGTTCACTTCATTGAAGAAATCATCCACCCATTGACGTGTATTATAGACTATTCTCTTGATTGCAACCACTCTTCCATCAGGAAGCTTCCCTTTATATACAGAACCAGCACCTCTTTGGCCTAATTTCCTTGATTCATCAAAAAAATTAGTAGCTTTTTCAAGCATCTCATACTTGAAATGCAACTTGGACCTGCTAGTGCCTTCTCAAGATTCCCAAACCAAGCTAATGATTGTATCAGATAGAGAAACAGTGAGACAAGAAGCTTACTTGGCAAACTAAGCATTTTAGAGTAACACTTACGTTCTCTTTTTTCAGATATCCCTTTATATCCGATATATGCTCCACTTAGAATGAGAGAAGTTGCAGCAGCAGTAGATAAAGCAATTGCAATTATCACTCCAACACTATAAGATGACCCTTCATAAAGAAGGAAATCAAATTTAATTTTTATTTCAATGAACCAATCAAAATGCTACCTAATTGACTACTTTACATTTGGTGTGCATGTGTAATAATCAGGAATTTAATTAAATAATATATATATGTAGAATAATAGTGTTTAAACAAGAGAAAGAAAATAAAACAAAGTATAAAAAGAATAAGGTCGGGACAAATGGCAGTAAAAAGGATTTAATGACTAAGGCGATATGGACATTTGACGGGAAGGTATAAATAGTCTCTAACATGCTTTTCTGACCCTTTTACCCATAAGCATGCTACAAAACCCTAAAAATCATCTATAGAACCCTAGGAGCAAAAGAGGAATTCAACCCAGCAAATCTGCATACAAAAGAATTGTGTGAAACAACTCCAAGTGTCAAAATGAATCAACATCTACAATAAGAAGACTTGGACAATTATTTATGGAGTGATACTCTGAGTAAGTTCCCTAAACTTTGTATAAATGGTATGGAATTAGGAGTAAAGACGTTGTAAATTAAGTATAGGATTACAAAACACTTGAAGGTGGAATAGATATGGAGAGTAATGGTGATTAGGGAGTGGAATTTTGAAGAAAAGTTTGATTTTTGCAAAATTGGAGATTTCTAGAAGTACACAATCCATAGCACAGCTATGCTGCACTCGTGTACTTCTAGTACACTGCCACTTAGGTGAGTTACATGGCCTTATGCCGAAAGACATATGGGTAGTAGATACGCCCTTATCAAAAATTGAAAAGGTAAGATATACAAGCAATAGACATAACCATGTATCAAGCTGTGTTTAGCCCTTGCAATAACACATGTAGTACATGAACATAACCATGTAATTGAACATATCGGGCCCCTGTTTTCCAAAGTCAAGTTTTACAAAGCCTTACCTCTCCCAACTTAACCAAATACCTAAACATAAATTAAGACAATTATTATAGGCTCTCTAAGTGTACATGATTATGAATTTGAATAAGTTTGTGAAGGACTAAGAAATTGCAAAAGTGTGAAGAGATCATTCACTGTTTATCAGGTACATGTATACTATATTTGTTGTTTGTATGTGTTAGGTTAGAAATGTAAATTAAATTGATATTGTAATTGAAAACGAATTGTTTGCATGATTGTCCTTGGTTGGGCTCGAGGAACTAAAAATGTCTGTAATCTTGAGGTGGTACCTCAATAATCGGTATGTGACATTATCCCTAGTAGAGTCGTATATCAAAATGATCTAAGTAGATTTAGGATGTTATAGACTCATGAACTCATGGATGGTGAAGAGTACCTACTATCGTGTATGTATATGTATGTGATATGATATAACTCATGGATAGTGGAAAGTACTCATTATTGTATATGTAAATTTATATATGGTATGGACTCATAGACAATGAGAAAAGATCCTTTATTGTATCTATATGTATGGTATGATATAGACTCATGGACAGTAGAGAGTACCCACTATAATATATATGTATGTATAGTATGGACTCGTGAGCAATGGGAAGGATCCATTGTTGTATACATGTATATACATGTATGCATGCGTGTATGTGTGTGTGTGTGTGTGTGTGTGTGTGTGTGTGTGTGTGTGTGTGTGTGTGTGTGTGTGTGTGATGTGTCTTTAGAGTTTGTGATGATGAGATTTGTGTGTTAGGATAAAGAATAAAAAAGATAATAAATTGTTGCTTGAAAATCTTGTTGCATTTTGTTTGCGTTTGTATTCCTAGCATGGCATGTGTGTGTGATTATTAGTATACATTATATTGGATTTTAGCTTACCCCTTGTAGAACCAATTTTTTTAGTTGTAGGTACTTTTGGTGAAATTGTAGGGTATGACGAATACTAGTAAACACGAACCAAAACTTGGAGGAGGATGTAAAATATGTATATTATGAGGAATGACATGTAGATTAGAAGGAGGACTAGCATTAGAGCACAATACTTAAGATGTTTGTTTAGTAGTGTTACATTTAAAACTTTGATTGTAATGGAGTTTAATATGCTTCTACTGTGATGTGATTGTAAGAGATTAACTATGATTGACTATCATAGATAGATTGTTATTTGCAGTTTTTATTATATGGAGAGACTAAGTAGGATGTATTAAATCATCTACTCATATATGTAGAGAATTTTTACTTGGCTAGCATAGTTATTTGGATACTAGTTGTGGAATTTAGTAAAGTCTAAGCCTTTATGTGTCTTCACCTAGTGAGGACACATGATAGGCTATACTCTTTTTGGGATTTAAGGCATCAAAGCATACCTCAAAAAAACACTTCTAATTTTTTTGGCCATTTTTCATGATAAAAGTTTTATAATTATCAAATATTATTTTACTAATATCAAGATATTGGCAATACTAGTAATAATGATTCACTATCACGAAAGTTAGTAATGGAAAATTGAAATAAATGATTTCCATTTTAGAAAGAGAAAATAATTTTTCTTTTCGTCTATTGGAATTTTCCTTGATTATTAACCATCACTAGCAAAGGTTAGTTGTTGCCGTTGTCATGTAACATCATTTATCTCTAAAAGCCGTTAGCATCTGCAAAACAAGTGCACAAGTTTACTCTAGGTCTCAATGGCAAAAAGTAAGGAATAAGAAAAAATTTGGGAGCGTGAACAAATAAGAGAAGCTGTTTTAGGTAGAAAGATGGTACTACTTCCTCCTCACCTTGATTAAGTGTCACGCTATAGAACTTCCGTGTTGAATACCTTACATAGCATCGAGCATTCATTGCTCTTCTCTCAGCACCAGGAACACAGCCCTTCAACTTCAACGTAGCATTCTCTACATCAATTAGTATCAACTGTACTCCAACTCTGCCCCAATGCATAAACCCCATGGACACTCCATTTCCGGTCTCATCTGCCACTGCAAACCCCTTATTCTTAACCGCGGTGGCTGTCAAGTTTGTCAAAACCTCACTAACTATATCACCAAATTGCTCCCTCACATTCTGACCACTCTGAAGTGTTGGGATGTCAATCCAATATCCCACATCGGAAAGCTAAGAAGAAATTAAGCAATATATAAGCATCCACACCCTCCACATAGTATGAGGCCTTTTGGGAAGGAGCCCAAAAACAAAACCATGCGGGCTTGGCCCAAAGCGGATAGTATTATACTATGTGGAGTTGATGGGCGGAGCTCGAGGGCACAATAAGTGGTATCAGAGCTCGGTGCAGAAGTAGAGCCCACAGATGGATCCGTATTCGGTGTGCCTTGTGTCGAAAGTCTTCCTGATGTTGTGGTGGTTAGGCGGCGTGTCCCGTTGAGTAACGGCGGTACAAGATAATAGACAGATTGATGTAGATTATCACTCAAGGGGAGGCCACGTAATGTGTTGTACGTGATGATGTGTGATCCTTTTCTTGAGGGGAGGTTTGTTGGGATGTCAATCCAATATTCCACATCGAAAAGCTAAGAAGAAATTGGGCAATATATAAGCATCCACATCCACCACATAGTATGAGGCCTTTTGGGAAGGAGCCCAAGAACAAAACCATGCGGGCTTGGCCCAAAGCGGACAGTATCATACTATGCGGAGTAGATGGGCGAAGCTCGAGGGCCCAACATGAAGCACATCATTTGGAGCACCACAACTCACATTATCATTCTTAGGATCAAGTGTCTCGTTATAGAAATTATAGAAATCATAGCGTATGAAACAACCATCAAGATATAAACGACCCCAATGGCCTGTACCAGGGATACATCTTGGGATTTTTGGTCTACCACTAGGAGAACATTGGTGACAATCTTTTTGGTGTAGGTCAGCATGGCATTGTGCTAAACCATAAATTGGAGGGATTGGTGTGGTTACCGAGGTATTACTCCATTTTTCAGTACTCAATGCTGTCGAAAGATTCCCATTACTGTGACAAAATTAGCCATCATTGCAGTGACAAAATCTGGATATAAGCTTACGTCTCGCAGGATGTCTGCTGTGGTGTTTCCACATAACAGTCCCGCTTCTGTGATTCTCCGATCAGAAAAGGCTCCATGCATCAAGAATAGAGAGAGAATGAGAAAAATGGAGCTGAGATAATCGAAACTCGACGTCAGAAAACAATCCAAGCTGAAATTCGGAAGAAGCTGTGAGGTAGGAAGAAAAAAAGAAAAAGAAAAAATCTCCAAGTCAAGTTGCCTATTCTTTGGTTCATTTATATCTTTATCCATTGGAAGATTTGCCTGGGAAGAAAAGTCGTGTTGCCATTGGACGACTTGAAAGTGAACCCATAAGATAAGGATTGAGTTGACTTGAGTGGTGACTCTAAAGTCTAAATGGACTATGATTTCAGAAAGTGACCATCGGCATTATGCCCTATAAGACTCTCATTCTGGAAACTTGAACCCACAAGTCTAGGAATGAGTGGACTTGAGTGGTAACATCAGTACCGCATATTGCACGAAATAACTTTGAAGTGTTATATGGAGAGGTTGTAACAATCCCCTCGTTCGCCTTCACATATTTTTATATATTCTGTATCTCCAGGAGGAATATTTCCTTCTAGAAGATCTGTTGTTGCAAGACCACAAAACGAAAAAAAACAGAGGAATACGAATTTTGCAGCAGCAAAAGCAAAATGCAATAATTCATTCAATGAAATCTTTGTGTTTTTGTAAAACACAATCATATCAAAGTTGATAAATATCACTAGCTAAATTGTAGTAAATCAAATCTAAACGAACTTATTTATTTCTTATAGTTTAGAACTAGATTGATCAAATAAAATTATAAAGTATTTGCTATCCTAATAAGCATCCTAATAAGCAAAAGTATTAACACTCCTCCATGCTTTTAGGAGCTTCAAATCCCAAGTTTGTGCCTCAACAATTCAAATTTGTTTGCTGACAAAGGCTTTGTAAAAATGTCCGCCACTTGTTCTTCCGATTTGCGATATACAAGGTTGATTTCTCCTTCCTTTTTCACTTCTCTTAAGAAGAACAACTTTGTCTGGAAATGCTTTGTTCTTCCATGAAAAACCGGATTGTTGGAGATTGCAATTGCTGCTTGATTATCAACATATATCCTTGTTTCTCCTTGTTGATCCATCCTCAAGTCGTGCATCAGCTTCCATAGCCACAACACTTAATTGACAACAGCAGCAGCAGTAGCAAAGAACTCAGCTTCAGCTGTTGATTGAGCCACAGTTTCTTGCTTCTTGGAGTTCTAGCAAAACATCCCTGATCCTAAGCCAAAGCAATAACCTGATGTGCTCTTCGTATCATCAATGGATCCACCCCAATCACTATTGGAGAATCCAAATAAACTTGAGTCTTCACATCTCTTGAACTTAACACCAAGATTGATTGTTCCCTTGATGTATCTAACTACCTTTTTTGTTGCCTTTAAACGTGATACTTTTGTTTATTAGGATGCTTATTAGGACAACAAATACTTTACAATTTTATTTGATTAATCTAGTTCTAAACTATAGGAAATAAATAAGTTTGTTTAGATTTGATTTACTATAATTTAGCTAGTGATACTTATCAACTTTGATATGATTGTGTTTTACAAAAACACAAAGATTTCATTGAATGAATTATTGTGTTTTGCTTTTGCTGCTGCAAAATTCGAATTGCTCTGTTTTTTTCATTTTCTGGTCTTGCAACAACAATTGGTATTAGAGCTCCTATTCTTAAGGGACTTGAAGTGTAGAACTTTTTCCAGCTGCCATGTAGAGTGAGATCAGCTTTTCGTTTGTTGCTCCACCGATGTTTGATGGAGAAAACTATCAGGTTTGGGCTATTCAAATGGAAACGTATTTGGAAGCCTTAGATCTGTGGGAAGTCGTGGAAGAAGATTATGATCTGCCTACACTTCCCGAAAATCCAACCATGGCACAAATCAAGACGTACAAGGAGAGGAAAACCAAGAAGTCGAAAGCAAAAGCATGCCTCTTTGCTGTTGTATCTTCAACAATCTTCATGAGGATAATGTCGTGCAAGACAGCCAAGTCCATTTGGGATTATCTTAAGCAAGAGTATGCCGAAGACGAAAGGATCAGAGGGATGAAGGTGCTGAACCTGATCAAGGATTTTAAGTTGCAAAAGATGAAGGAGTTCAAAACAATTAAGGAGTATTCCAATAGGCTCCTTGACATTGCAAACAAAATCAAGCTCTTAGGATCAAAGTTTATGGACTCAAGGATTGTGGAGAAGATCCTAGTCACGGTGCCTAAGCGTTATGAAGCAACTGTGACAACACTTGAGAATACTAAGGACCTATCAAAAATCTCTTTGGCTGAGTTGCTGAACGCGTTGCAAGCATAAGAGCAAAGAAGGCACATGAGAGAAAACGCAAGCACCGAAGGAGCCTTGATGGCAAAACACCACAGAGCTGATAAAAGCAAGTGGAAAAAAAAAAGAAGAATGAGGAAAGGAATCCTCCGTTTGCTCCAAATGATAACAAGGGATCAAAGGGGAGCAACAAGAACAAATATCCTCCATGTAGACAATGTGGCAAAGAAGGTCATCCACCATACAAATGCTAGATGAGACCTGATGCAAAGTGTTCCAAATGCAATCAAATGGGACATGAAGCAATTATTTGCAAAAGGAAGGTTCAGCAGCAAGTGAGTGAAGCATAAGTTGTTGAACAAGAGGAAGAAGATCAGCTATTCGTTGCTTCACGTGCTGCAAACAACTACTCATCAGAAAGTTGGTTGATTGATAGTGGATGCATAAATCACATGACCAATGACAAGAAACTCTTCAAAAGCTTGAGGCCAACTGACATTACCAAGGTTAAGATAGGTAATGGTGATTACATCTCAGTTAAAGGAATTGGGACCGTGATCATAACAGGGGCAAATGGCTCAAAGAACATATCTGATGTTCTTTATGTACCTGACATCGATCAAAACTTGTTGAGTGTTAGCCAGCTAATCAAACGAGGACTTAAGGTCATCTTTGAAGAGAACTTTTGCAAAATTCTTGATGCCACAGGTCAAAAGGTTCTAAGTGTAAGAATGAGAGGAAAAAGCTTGTCATTCGAACCAATAACTGATGAACCAGCAGCATTCACCTCAGCAGCAAGTAACACCGAGCTATGGCATAAAAGGCTTGGACATTGCCACTTAAAGAGGATGAAATCACTAAGGGAAAAGGTGCCTACGATTGGAATTCCAACTTTGGCCAACTCCCTACCTATCTGCAATGCGTGTCGGTATAGCAAGCAAATTAGATAACCATTCCCTAAGTCAACTTAGAGAGCCACATGTAAATTGTAGCTGATACACACTGACATTGCTTGTCCTCAAAGAACGCCTTTCCTAGGAGGTAGTCTTTATTATGTTATATTCATTAATGACTTCACAAGAATGTGTTGGATTTTTTTCTTAAAGTATATATCAGATGTTGCTGATGCATTTTGGAAGTTTAAATGTTTGGTGGAAAATCAAAGTGATTACAAGATTCAAGCCATAAGATCAGACAATGGGAAGGAATATACATCTGAAAGATTCAATATGCTTTGCGAAGAGGCAAGCATTCAACATCAGCTAACGGCTCCATACACTCCGCAACAAAATGGAGTGAGTGAAAGAAGGAATAGATACATAATGGAGATGGCAAGGTGTATGTTGCACGATAAGGAGTTGCTAAAAAATCTTTGGGCTAAATCTGCAAGTACAGCTATCTTCTTGCAAAACAGACTTCCCACATGAGCATTGAAGGACAAAACACCTTTCGAAGCTTGGTATGGCTACAAACTCTCTTTCGACTTCCTTAAAGTGTTTGGTTGTTTGTGTTTTTCGCATGTTCCAAATGTCAAACATGACAAGCTAGATAAAAGATCAGCACCTGGTATGTTCATTGGCTATAGTTCCACATCCAAAGCATACAAAATTTATCAACCTCAAACTGGAAAGATTATAGTCAGTAGAGATGTGATCTTTAATGAAAATGACAAGTGGAATTGGGAACAATCGAAGGAAACACAAGCATCAAGACAGCAAGCTAACCTTCAGTTTCAAAAAAATGATGATCAAGAAACAAAGTTGTTACGAGAAGAATTGGAAGACGATCTACCTGTCCGAGGAACAAGACCACTTCAAGAGGTTTATAATCATTGCTATGTTGCAGTATGTAAACCAGCAAGCTATGAGGATGCAGCTAAAGATAAGAAGTGGGTAAAGGCAATGGAAGAAGAAATGGGAATGATTAAGAAAAACAAGACATGGAAGCTTGTGGACAGACCAGCTCATAGAAAAATCATTGGAGTGAAGTGGGTCTTTCGAACTAAACTTAATGTTGATGGATCTATTAGCAAGTATAAAGCAAGGCTTGTTGTTAAGGGATATGCTCAAATTTTTAGAGTGGATTATTCTGATACATTTGCTCCAGTTGCTAGATTGGATACCATTCGTTTGGTCTTGGCTGTTGCTGCACAACAAGGATGGAAAGTACTACAACTAGATGTGAAATCTGCATTCCTAAATGGTTCTTTACAAGAAGAAATTTATGTAGAACAACCTGAAGGATTTGTAGTACAAGGTAAAGAAGATAAGGTGTATTTTCTCACGAAGGTCTTATATGGTTTGAAGCAAGCACCAAGAGCATGGTACAGCAAGCTAGATAATCATCTATCAAGTTTAGGATTTGAAAAGAGCATGTCTGAAGCCACTCTTTATGTTAAACGTAAAGGATCAGATATGATTATTGTCTCTCTTTATATTGACGATCTTCTAATTATAGGTGGAAACTTTAAGTTAGTGGAAGGGTTCAAAGAGGAAATGTTGGAAAGTTTTGAAATGACTGATCTAGGATTGATGACATATTTTTTAGGAATGGAAATCAAGCAATAAAAGGAGGAAGTTTTCATATGTTAGAGGAAATATGCAAAGGAAATCTTCAAGAAGTTCCATATGGAAGATTGCAAGGAAATGACAACTCCAATGAATCAAAAGGAGAGCTTAAGCAAGGATGATGGAGCTAATAAAGTTGATGAAAGCTACTTTAGAAGCTTGGTTGGATGTTTAATGTATTTGACAGCAACAAGACCTGACATACTCTTTGCTATAAGTATTTTATCTCGTTTCATGCATTGTGCTAATGAGATCTTTACCCCCTAAAAAATATCAACAATACGTCCCTTCCTACTGAGGATGAAGTCAACCTCTTCTTATTATATATATTCTATCATAATCAGTTTGACAAGGGTTAGTAGTATAAAATGTAACTATCTGTGTTTTTCTAGCAAATAAAAATAAACAATAAATAAAATACAAGAGTTTACTTTATATTGGATAGTATCTAATTTTAGGGAAAGAATGAGTTTGTTGGATCACTGGTTCCTTATCTTCTCTCCTGAAGCTTTATTTATTTATTTCATAATAATATAGCCAACTTTTCTATAAATAACAAGTTTGACAATGGTTTGTTTCCAACCGAAACAAATTAGAATTTTTAATTCTATAATGCTGTTTTTCATTCTTATACCAAAGGAAAAGAAAAAAGAAAACGAAAAAGCATTTTGGTTTATTTCATCTATTTCTTTACCAGAACAAGAACGAATACTTGTAGCACCACTATTTGAATTAGAAGAGAGCTTTCTTGGAATTCAATTGCTTTTTTCCACCTAGAAATAGTATGATAAGATAAGATAAAAAATTGGTGGTAGTCGGAAGTTATGATCCAGTAAATAACTCTTTGCTCGGGAAAATTCATATGAAGCATTTTCAATATTGAGCTAATATAACAATCATCTAATCTCAAATTTTAAATATATAAATTTGATACGGGTTTCATATTTATTATCTGACACCCTCTCTCACTTATAGATTAAGACTCATGCTAAAGCTCATTAAGCGGATGATTTAACTAGATAAGGGTTGAATAATGATGTAGGATATAAACCTAAACCTCATTTACTATGAGTGATTGTATAATTATTTTGTATTATTAATTTCATTACAATGTGTATTATACAAGGAGTAATACAATAAGACTAAGGTTTTTAACTGTAATGCAATAGTGAAAAAACTATTCTAATTGTAGTACATAAAAAATACAAAATGCATAATTATACTCAACAACTTCTTAACCTAGCAAATACTAGTGCAAACAAATCTGTCTAGGATGGGGTAGAGATATAACACATCAACATGACAATTTTATCTAGTAAATTTGGTGTCTAATAGCCTAGTGGAACTATTGAAGTAGATATAATAGCAAATAGGTACATAGCTAAATGGGACAAAAATGGATTAGTTACAATTTACTAATTTCTAAACCTTATTTCGAATGAAACAAGCTAATTTGAAAAAGTCAATACATTCGGTATTGAGCTATACTGTTTTTAGGGTAAATTCCCTTATTTAATCCCTCAAACAAGTAGTTTTACTATTTTTTGTAATTTTTAGATTTTTTATAACTTTTTATAGATATTTCTATTTTAAATTTCATTTTGTGGTATTGTATTTGTCTTTTAAGGTACTTAGTGCCCTTATGTTTTGAAATTTTCTATTTTTGACAATTTTAGGGCATTTCTATTTTTGATAAATTTTTATTTTTTATTTTTGACAGTTTGCACTTACTATTATTTGTATATCCTAAGGCAAGGAGACGGATTATTCATTGAATATGATCAAATTTTAGAGCCGTCTTTGCTCTATTTTCTTCCTAAATTCTCAAATTTTATATAATTGTCGAATTTGGATGCTAAGTACTTAGGAATTCATAAAATTAATTGATATTTGAATATCATACTTGAATATTCATATAATCAACGGTTTGTGATAAAAACCTAATTTAATTTCACATGCGCTACGACAAGAACCAATCAATTTTAATGTCAATACAAAGATTCAATTGGAAAATCCTGAATAAACATGGGTAGAATGAAGTGGTAAATTCCTTATATCAAAACAAAGATGGTTTTCAGTACAAGAAAGGGCTCACTTCTTATGTTTAAACTCTAATACAAGTCTATATCTAAATTCCAAATAATCCTAAGGCTTTATAAGCTTAAAACATGCAAAATAGGAAATATAATAGGTCGATGCAGATGCCTTTCGTTGATTGCCTGGCCTTCCTCCATTCGATCAGTCAACAGGTTTGTTGAATGCTAACCACAGATGCACCCACCCACCGGTTGATGCACTGAATTTTGACTTGATTTTAGATTTTATAATTTCAATTGTTTATGGTAACATCTCCCCAATACCCCCATCCTACTATCTTTGCTTTGCACAGGCACATTTAAACTCGGAACATGAGTTGAAATTTTAACGCAACTTCTCATAGGTCGAGATTTTAATTAAAATCCATTAAATAATTAGCTGCTTTAATGCCGTAAAAAAAAAATTCAAATCAGGACCAGCTAATCTAACAGTGATTGGGAGAATTTCGGAAGCCGTATGTATTGTAATGCGTATTCGATAATGGGGTTAAATATTCTTGGTTCCCCATTTTGATGACCCTTTTTGATCGAAATAAAAGAGTCTTCCTCTTTGTGGCAACTTATGGGTTGGATGGCCTTGATTGATGATAATAAAAGAAGGCTTCCCCTTCATGGAAAGCTTACACGGTTTCCTCGTACATCCAGAAAAAAATTAAGATTGCTGAAAATGAAGTCTTCTCCATGAAGATTTGTTTATAAGGTTCATCTTCTCTGGTCATTGAAATGGAAACGGTCCACCTTCTCTACTATTTTCAAATGCTAATCGTGGCATTTTCACAATTATAAGATTATTAACATGTTTCTATGCGTTCCAAGGTCTTGTAGTCTTCCATGAACATTGTTCTTCAATAGGAGTAATACAGGTTTAAATTGCTCATTGTAATCATCAGACAAAAAAAAAAAAAAAGCTTTGTGCATCAATAAAGTAATTGATAAACCTATACAATTGAAAAGGAAGAAATATGCTAACATTCTAATGATAATGAAGATTTATTAAGAAAAAAATGACAATTAGTCTTCTTGCATCATAAGAGGTCCAACAAATTTAACTTTATATCTAAGTGAGGTATTAAGATTTTAAGTTTATGCCAAATATAGTAAGATCTTTATTAGTGTAGCTAAGATTCAAGATGGATGATAAGTTGTTGTAAACTTGAAAAAGTGAATAAGATAGGGATAAAAAATAAATTATTCATTATACTCCTAAAATCTATATCTTTCTCCACTTTTCATAACCGATATAAACTCAATACATTTTAAGAGAATAAGGCATTTATGATAAAGATAAAAAATAAGTAATTGAAAAGAAAATATTATTTACTATTTAATATTTTAAATAATAGTAATTTATTAAGAATGACTATTTAGTATTTAAAATTCAACTAAACACTATAATAGCAATTTTATATTAAATAAAGGGAAAATGAAATGGTTACTTTCTCCCCGTGAATATGTAGTTTGTCTTATTGCATCATGAGAGGTTTAAGAAATTTAACTTTATATCTACATGAGGTATTAAGATTTTAAGTTTTTGTCAAGTGTAATAAGATATTTAATAGTGTACCCAAGTGAGCAAATAACCTTGTTGTACAAAGTATTTACTCGTATTTTACTTGTCCGGGTAGGCTCTAAGTAAGTGTTAAGGGTCACATGGTAGATTCTGAGTACAAATTCTCAAAAATTGCTCCCACTGGATAGGATACGAATATGAGGTCTTTCTATTCCATACTCACTTTGAAACTTGTATTCTAAGATATACAAGGTAGAAGTTCCATAATACTTTGTACCCAACTTGTACAAAATTATTAAATAATATTAACAATGAATAATAAATGACAATATTATATTTTTTTACTAATAAATATTTTAGTAAAATGAGGAAAAAAAAAAAGACCTCAAGCTCATGAATTAATAGCTTTAAACGGTCAAACGTAATATCGTCTCTTTTACTATACATTTTCCATTTTTTCCTTATTCTTCCCTATTTTCCCTTCTAATTTTACATTTTCCATTTTTTTCCCTTATTCTATTCCATTTGCTAAATAGTAAGATCACAAAAACTTGAAATAATGAAAGTAGGAAAAATCACTCTTTTTCAATTTCATAGATCTACTACATGTTTTATAGGATTTGATTATGAAGATCTTGTATTATCTCTTATAAATTAATTTTTTGATATTATATAAACTTAAAATATATAGAAAGAAATGCAAAATTTATAAGCTCTATAGGGTACCATGTATGTTATAGATTTTATAGGATACAAATTTCATAGTGGTTCTAAAGTCTTACATGGGATAAGTTTTATCTCTAAAAATTAGGACCCTATACCTTTAAATAAAGTTTCATATTCTACCTAATTTGATCCCACTCAAACCTAAGTATAGCTAAGATTCAATGATGAGTTGTAAAGTTGAAAAAGTGATTAAGATGTGGCTGGAAGTTAACAAAAACATTAAATCCAATAGAGAATATTTTCATTTGGTACAAGGAAAAGATAATTTGCTCATGAGCAATTTTATATTATCAAATATAAAGTACTAGAAGAATCAAAGTGAAAAATCTTGAATAAAATATCCATGTATGTTGAATTCAAGCTGAGGAAGCTAGCTTGAAAACTTGAAAGGTTGGTGGGTTCGATTTAAATTTAAAATGTTACTCGATAAACTTAATTCAATTTAGTTAAATTTCATATTAAGAAAAATTAAATATTTTTAATCTAGTCTATGTTGAAATATAGGTTCAATTAAGTTTAATATAAGTTAAAACTGACTAGGACTCCGATAGATTATATGTTTATTGCATTTAAGTAGTTAGAAGCTTAAATTTAAGTCCTTAAGTTATTTCATGTCATGTTTGGTAAGTGGAATGAATTGGAATGAAATTAAGACTGTAATGATAAATTCATTCCTTTATTTAGAAACATCAATGAAATGCGTATATAGTAGTATTTGTCAAAAAGTGCCATTAATTATTAAATATTATAATTAGATTAAAGTTTAAACAAGTAATTTTAATTAATTTTAGTTGAAGAAGGCAAAATAAAATCACGATTCCATTCTACTCTCTCAAAAGTGGAATAACAATTCCCCTTCAAGCTAGAGTCACTGATTCCAAGAAAATTGCAATTTCACCTTCTAAAAGTACATTCAAATAAGGGAAAGACAATGGAACTTGAAATCACAATTCTATTTTAGGCTTATTTTCGTATACCAAACATTGCATTATGAAAAATGAGAAAAGACAAGGGGGAGAAACCTATTAATAAAAAGAAAACTCTCGATAAAGGAAACACTATAGTGGAGGGAAATGAGAAAGACACTATAGGAATTTTTATATTTGGAAACTTTTGTATACTTTTCAAACATCGTTGATCCTAATGTACTTTAGTCATATTTATTAAAAATCGCAAAAAAATATATTATTAGCGACGTTTATGATAATTGAAATATATAAACTCTAATTCAATAATTTTTGCCATAATTTGTTTTCACTAAATAAAAGAATTTTTTTTTTAATAATCGGTTTTTTTTATTTGATTTGACTTGATAAAGGAAAAAAAATCTTATTATTAAAAAAAAGGAAAATGTTTTGTTTAGTTAAAGGAAAAAAAAATCAAAACATTGAATCGCTCTTTATACACAAAATTTCATGTTTCCGCCCACTTCATCCCTCGACGTGCTCCCAATTCTCTTTCCCTCGGTTAACTTAGATGGACGAAATCACCAATGAGTTCATGCGAATGATAGGACTCCAAGCCAACACTATCTCTCATGTGAGGAATGAAGACATTGACTAGTGAACGTGAACCCTAGTCTTCTTTTTGTATAAAGGTAAGATTTTTGTTATTAAACACTAACTGAAATTAGGCTTTCAAAGGAATTTTTCGGTTAAATCATTTTTTTTTGGTAAATAAGATTTCTAGCTTTTCGATGTTAACAGTTGCATGGTTCTCGATTCAACAGTATCTAACTTCTTTTCCGATAGTTCTTTTTGGTTTAACAACATCTAGAGTTCAACGATTGCTTTGCTATCAAGGTAAGTTGTCTACTCCATTCCCAATGTAATCAATTGAACTTAGGGTGTGAATGTGTGAAAAGTGAAGCTGTGTTGTTGCGTTCTGCGATGTTGCAAACCATGTTGTTCCGTTATGCTCTGTTTCAAACATTATGCAATGTTTGTGTTATGTTATGCTTTGTTCAATGGGGCTATTGAAATCTTCCTTTAGTCTAGCAATCTTTCTTTAGTTCAGCGGGGCTATTCACTTCTTTCTGATCTGTAAAAGTAGTACAAAGAGGAGTAGGAGTGTAGCTAGGAGATTCTCATGTAGCTTAGGGTTATGGATCCAACATGTGATTTCTGCATATTCATGAGTCTTCTATAAGCACAAAATTTGATGTTAAGGAAATTCTTGAGAAAATATTTATTTTCGTATAGCATATATGGTTGCATAGGAATGACTGTGTTTAATTTTAATAATAAATATCTAAACTTACATTGAATTATTGCTTCAATTCGAGTTTTGCTATAAACTATCTAAGTATCAAGCTTCATCTCAAGTTCTATATAGGATTTCTACAATTAACAAAACTAGATTTGTTTGGAAGCCACCTTTACGTGCACATATGAAGATTATTGTGATGGACCTTTGGATCTAATCTTAGAAAGAGGTAGAGTAGGAGTTGCTTATAGGAATTCCAATGGAAATTTATTGGCTCTGACTTCCATTCATGTTTAGGCAAAAACATAAAGGTCATTAAAGTGCAAGTAAATAAGGAAGGACTCCTATTAGATATTAATAAAGGCTAGTCTAATGTAAAGTTGGATTCAAAGTAGACTATCACAGCCATCTTGTTGTCCTCTTACAACTCATGAGGATACTAAGGAATTGTTAATAACTTTTGTCTATTGAAGGACTCATTTTCTTTCTTTGCTTTGCTTTTAATTGAAAGGGAAATAAATGCATATATCAATTAAGTCATTATTCAAGATAAATTAAGGATGAGTTATAGCTTTAGGGTGTCTTCACTTCTATCCTTTTAGCAAATCTTTTGTTTACACACTCGGAATCATAGCCACTTGACTAATTGTTTATTTTATCTTCTTATAAAATAAATTTTCCTTTTGGCTAAAAACACAAACCACTATAATTATCCCAAAATCTATGAAAACATAAATGTACATCTATTAAATTGAGTTCATCCACTCCTCATGCTAGCAAAACAAAAAGAAGTAGAGGAGGATAGCATAGGGGACATTTAGCAGCCATAACATATTATAATTAATTAAATAATAATTGTTTAAAGCTTATAAAGTACCATAGAAATTGCATTAGAGATTCATTTATTCACCTAATTAAAATCATGAAACCATCAAAACCAACTAAAGTTTAAGTAAATTTATTAAATAGCTCTATACATAAAGACTATGCAATAGAAAAATAAAGCTTTGCAAAACTAGTAAGTGCTTAAGTAAATTTAGCGAAGGGCTTTAAAAATGAAATGCCCCAAAATATAAATCAAAAGTAAGAACATTCTAGTCATTTGCTTTTTCAATTATTTTTAAATTAATCTAACTAAATCCTTATATTTTATAGAACCTAACCATAGCCTTTAAATGAACCTTATTGTTCTGTTTTGCCCTCTCTCTTTGTCTTCTCCCTTTTCGCATGCTCTCTCTCTCTCTTTGTATTTGCTCTCTTACCTTGATTGATATCTTATAATTCAGGAAATTGGATAGTTAAATGGGTTTGAAATATTAAATTTAACTAAATCACATACTCAAATAAATAAAAACTTGATAGATCAATAGTTTGATTAAAATTCATCAAATCATCATCATCATCTCTTAATTATAATCCTTATTAATTGTTGTTTATATCTCTAATGATACCAAGTGGGAATGTTGACTTAATTTTAGAATGTAGAATTTTGATATGCATATATATTTGGTAAATAGCATTTTACTATTTTTCCTTTTATATAATATTGTTTTAATTTTTTTCCAATTTTTAAAAATATATATATACTTGCATTATAACCCGCTCACCCCTCATGGGTTGTTTAAGTCAAATTCAAACTATCTAGATTAATTGAATCTAAACGAGTTTTAATCGATATGGCTTTTTTGAGTCAAATTAGTGCATCTTTAACCAATGATCATGGTTGGATTAGCTATAGCCAGATGGGTAAAAATGTATCCAACTACATTGATTCCTACCATTTATCTAAAGAAAGGCCTTAATTTCTTGAGTATGCATTTAAGGATTTAGTTTGGACTTTTATATAAAGAGTAACCTAAATTTGTTAAATTAGACCTCTTTCATAATCATGTTAGCAAATTTAATGCCAAAACATGCATACCAATAAATCCTAGCTTTCTTTATATAAAGAGTACAGATTTAAGTCTTCCCTTTAAATTCTCTTCTCTCTTTTTTTTTTTTTTTCTTATGATAAGAAATGAATAGAATAATTGCACCCTTTTTTTCTAAGCAAAGTCAAAAATAAATTTTTTATGTTTTATCCATATTTTTAATGACATCAATCAGTTTATTTATTTATTTATTAATGATAAAGATATGATGATAATTAATAATAAAAATTTAATTATAAGACTAATAAAATTAAACGTTAGATAAATTCCAAAAAAAAACAATGGACAGGAGGCTAAGAGGGGTCTGTAAGAGACGGATGAAAACCCACTGACGCCGCGAAGGAACCTCTTTTCAAAGTCCAATTTTCAGCGGCCAATTTTTGCTGCTAGGTCTTGTAATGACATCTCATAAGTGCATTCGGAAGAAGCCACTTTGAATCCGTGGTCCTGTAAAGGTTTTGCAAACGTATTATATTAATGAACCGACTTTCTTCCTCCTCGACCTTTCAAGTGCTTTTCTAATGATAATATTAGATATACATTTCCTTGTATTACACGGCTCATGGCTCTCATTTTTATATAACTCAAGTTGTAAAACCTGACAAGATCTTAACATAGATGTCGGCCTCTATGTTAACAAGGTTAGATTTGATTTTTTTTTTAATTATTATCGATTAAAAAATTTGTAAAACTCTCTGACTTTAAGACTGTGCAAGGTTGCTTTTCATTTTTTTATTTTTTTTCATGAGTTGCAGATTTTTTAGACTTTTGTATTCGGTAATATTACTCTCTTTAAATTTAATTAACAAAGCAGGTCTCATTAAGAAACCTCCGAGGTGTTTTTCCTTACTCAGTTTATTGACATTTTTCATCCGACAAAATAGTTGAAGGCTGTGTTTGGTTAGGTAAAAATCAAATGAAATCAAGAGAAATAGGTGGAAATAATAAAAATTTTGTGTTTGATAATTTAAGATTAGAGTGGAAATAAAAAGAAAACGAATAAAAAAGATAGAAAGTTTTCCATTTTTAAAACTAATATGTTTTTCTTCAAATTTAATAAAAAAATAGAAATAAATAAAAATTAAAGAGAAAGTTACATAATTTATTCAACAATTCATTTCCTTTTATTTCCTTTATACGAGAGAAACCAAATGTAAAGTATTGGAAAGTTTTCTATCCTTCATAAATAAACACAAAATGAAAGTCTCATTTATTTATTTATTTATTCGTTTCTTTTCAGCTCATTTCCACTTATTCCACATTTTCAAAATTTTGCCAAACACAGGAGATTAAAAAATATCAACTTTATTTATCTTCTTAGTCAACGCATTCAGGATTTTAGTCCGAGGAAATGAAACTGTATTCAACAGCCATCAACAATGTGTACTACACCCTGGACTGGTAAAATCTCGATGATAAGAATTCAGTAGTTCGATCCAACAACTACACGCTGCAAGCAGCAACATTCTAGAGCCCTCCCTTCCTCTCCAACCAAAGTAGCACAAAAAAAGAAAAGAGAAAAAAGAGTAAATGATAACAACTACACGCTGAAACAGTGCTTTATAACTTAAGCAACGAAAAGGAAGATTTTCTCTTCTTTTCTTTACCTCCTCCTCTTCTTTTTTACCCCTTACAGCGTCAAATTATTGTGAAGAGATCATCTTAGACCAGTTTTTTATGTCAACTTTTAATTATCTCAACTGGGTTTTCCTTATTTTTTGTTTTTTATTGCACGAAACTCTGTGTGATCCTAGAATAACAGAAGCAGGCCTTGTATGTGGAAGCTCCACAGTGGAAGTTGAAAAAACTTCAAACTTAATTACAAATTTCCTCACTTTATTGCACAATATTTCATCAGAGTTAACTAATGAAAACTGGGCCACTTCCTCTGTAACCACACCACTTCCACGAACCTTCGGTTTAGCACAATGCCATGCTGATTTAGACCACAAAGATTGTCTAGTGTGCTTTGCTAGCGGCAGACCAAAAATCCCAAGATGTCTTCCCATTACCGGCAGTTGGGGGCGTTTATACCTGGATGGGTGCTTCATACGTTATGATTACTATAACTTCTACAACGAAACACTCGATCCGAAGAACGATAATGTTACTTGTAGTGCTCCGAGTGTTGTACTTTCTAGTTATCAGAATTTGAGGAGGGCATTTGGTAATAGGGTTGATCAGGTATTGACAAACCTGACAGCCACCGCGATTGAGAATAATGGGTTCGCGGTGGCCGAAGAGACCGGGAAAGGACTTTCCGTGGGGGTTTATGCATTGGGGCAATGTTGAGTACTATCGATGCTAATGGATGTAGGGAGTGTTTAGAGAATGCTACATTGAAGTTGAGGAGTTGTGTTCCTGGAGATGAGGGAAGGGCCATGAATGCTGGGTGCTATCTGAGGTATTCAACTAAAAAATTCTACAGAATCTCACCTAATGGAGGTAAGAGAGTACAATGGCCTCTTTAAAATCGTTTCCTTTTTCTTTTTCTGAAAAGCAGATTTTAGATAACATATTTGTAGGTTAATTACCCAAAAAAAAGGAAAAAGAAAAAATAAAAACCTATGTGAGTGTTTTCACTTAGCTTATTAAGTTTTTCTTAGTTACTTGTCCATCATGAAAACGTTAGTCGACCTTCGATTCTAGGGTTTCATGTGGTTGGGTCTTGGAATTACATTGGAAGCTCTCTTTGATTTAGGGTTTGAATTGAAGAGGAATAAGAGAAAGATGATGAATTTGGGTGTTTCAGGCCACCACAAGGTGTGGTTTTTAACGGTGGAACAACGTTCTCATAACAAAGTTAAACTCAACTCAGATTATTCAACAAATAATATCCATAATAAAAAAGCTATGTATCGTTATTAACCCTTATTAGTTGATTGAGATAGATGCTGATTAAAGCTTCTTTATTTTTCTTAAAGGGCGATCTTATAGTGTTGGAGTGATCAGTACGATTGCTTTATCTGCTGCTGCAGCAATTTCTCTCATTCTAAGTGGGGCTTATATTGGATATAAAAGAATATCCAAGAAAAGAGAATGTAAGTGCTTAGTTAAAGATGCACCTACTTTTCTGTAACTTCTAGGAAATTTTTTATCTAAGTAAAGACTTGCCACAGTTAACAGATCTCTATCTGATATGTTAAAATGCTTGGTCAATTTGGTTCTCAGTATGCAGGAGCCTTGAGCGTGCACCAGCATTTTTGAGGAGGTCAAAGTTGCACTTCAAGGATGAAGTGCTTGAGAAAGCTACAGATTTTTTCCATGAATCACGGATATTAGGCCAAGGTGGAGCTGGTTCTGTATACAAGGGAAACCTTCCTGATGGAAGAGTGGTTGCAGTTAAAAGACTCGTATTTAATACATGCCAATGGGTGGATGATTTCTTCAATGAGGTGAATTTGATTAACGGGATTCAGCACAAGAACCTTGTCCGGCTATTGGGTTACAGTATTGAAGGCCCTGAAAGCCTGCTGATTTATGAATACGTTCCCAACAGAAGCCTTGATCAAGTCCCCTTCTGTAAGCACAAGAATCTATGTGATTTTTGCAATTGCATTAAACAGAAAATTTGCTGGCTTGTATATTTCCAGCTAGTTTCCAATTTCCATCGATGTCATTTGATCTCTGATGCATCTTGTTCATGCTTGTGCAACATATTTCAAAGGGGTTGAAAAAGTAGCTTTGGCAATGTCTACATGTTAGAAAAGTATAGGACAATGTTCTGAGTGAGGTTCAAAGAAAATGAAATCAAGCGAATTAAATCAAAGTGACCTTCAACTAGATTGCAAATCGTGTTTAGTGTACCATCCCTTGAGATTACTGAAGTTAGTTGGTGATGATGGAATATTTACTGTTTACAGATGTAGTTGACAGTTAAAGCGAAGAACTTCCTATTAACACTATATAGATATAATTTTATGCCACTTTGAAGTGTTAGATTTTACTCCAAAACCAATGATCTAAAAGCTCAAGCTTGTAAATATGATGTAGACTAAGACTCATTACTCAATAGAAAGGTTACAAGTCTTGGTATAATTGAAATTTCCACCAACATATTGACAAAAGTTTTGTACAGGGAATTTCAATTTCTTGTTCTTTGTCTTTGAGATAGTTCATATTTCATTTAAAACTTGTTAAAATGGTGTGTGCTTTTAGACTTATCACTCAAAAGAAAGATTATAAGTCGTGGTATGATTGAAATTTCCACCAACATATTAACAAAAGTTTTGTTTGTTCAAGGCATTTCAATTTCTTGTCCTTTGTCTTTAAGATGTTTGTACTTCATTTCAACTTTTAGTTCCTCTGTTGAATAAACATTGTATGTGTTCAACAATTCCGGTAGCACATTATAACAAGAATCAAATCATACTTCAGATCCAAATACTATCCACGTATTAAGTTGGTGTGAACGGCTTCATGTCATTTCTGGAACTGCCAAGGGCTTGCATATCTCCATGAAGGTTGTGCCGTTAAAATCATACACAGAGATATAAAATCCAGCAATATCCTCCTTGACAGGAATTTCAATGCAAAGATAGCTGATTTTGGACTTGCTCGATTTGTTGACCCGGATAAATCTCATATTAGCACTGGAATTGCTGGGACATTGTAAGAGAAATTTTAATATTTTCCTCTATTTCTAAAGTATTTCCTATTAATGAATAGAAGTATTTAGCTATCTTGATACTAGTTCATTCTTTCAAAAGCTTAGCTCTGTGATGTAAATTGGAGAATAAGTTAATAAATGATGAAGGAGAAAACGAAGTAATTAATGAAAAAAAAATTACCAAAAATTTAGTGCTGCCTATAGATATTGTGCCGCTCTAGTCTTCTTGTGTAACAGTGTCAAATTTGCAGGGGTTATATGGCTCCAGAGTATCTTGTTAAAGGACAGTTAACAGAGAAGGCAGATGTTTATTCTTATGGGATTTTCATTCTTGAAATTTTAAGTGGCAGAAAGAACAGTGCTTTCTTGCAGGGTTCTGATTCCGTTTTACAATCGGTAAGATTCTCGGTTAGCACTTTTAACTTCTCATCTCACTTTAATTTAGTTGTCACACTTGAAAGTTTGTTCTTTACTGAGAATCTATAATTCCATGCCTTAATGCATAAACTGAATTTCTTAGATCTTCTAGCCATACAAGCGTATTCTGACAATTCTATGTTATGTGTTCTTTTTCAGGTTTGGAAGCATTACATCTCAAGCAGTCTCACAGAATGTGTGGATCTTGCCCTGAAAGGAAAATTTCCATGTAAGGAGGTGTCAAATATGTTCCAAATCGGCCTTCTTTGCACTCAAGCTTCTGCAGAATTACTTAATATATTAAAATACATTAATTGACAAAATAAAATGTCTTAGGCATTCCAACATTTCACTCTAACCATTTCATACCCATTAGAATAGGTCACAACAGTATCTCAAGAGTAGGCTTTGTCCAGGTCCCATCATAATACAAACTGAAAGTTTAACATAACCAGATTTAAAATAATTTCAAACATCCGACCAACGAAACTTACATGAATCTATAGAAGAAGGTCATTCTAACTTTCACTCTTACATCTTATCCCATCCTAAGATATTGGAATTTTCTAACAAAACAATTTGTAGAGGGGTGAGCACACTATGACTCAATGAGATGTGAGTGTAATACTCTCAATATTGCACACACATAAATAATTTCAAACAGGTTTTTAAATCATATGCTATGCATAGAAAATTATATGCAATGTAACATCGCACGCAGTTTTCCAGTAACCAGCGTGAAGTCTAAGGTTTATGCCCCCCTTGACCTTAGGTTAGGGATTCGGATCATCCCATCAGTGCTTGGTCTTAAACTCAATTAATTACTCTTATCTCTTTATTAGAGATTGTCTCTTAGTTTTAATGTCATAAACTCAAGTGTTACTCACACACTGAGCAATAAACACCTTCCAGGATAGACCGGACTCAGAATTATCAAGGTATGATGATCCCTTAATCACTTAGTTGGTACTTAGCGAAATAATAATCCTTAAATTACTTCCAATGCACCCTATAGCAGTGATGGTCTTCAATTTCATACAATGTATCGCACAATGCATGTCAGATTTTTATTAGCTGAATATCATTATATCAATTTAAATTTAGGTGACCAATCAAATAAAATGAATAAGATAAGGTGAATAATTCATAAGGAAATAAAAGTTCACAATAAGGCAATATGCAAAGCTAGTTCGATAGTAATACATTACAACCCAATTTCATCAACTATTCAATCAACCAGTCAAGAAACATTAATTGCTCACAACTCAAAAGGACAAATCACAAGATTTTGGTTTTTTCATCTGAATTTAATTATCACAACTCTTTCCTCTTTCAACTCAAAATAATAATTTCACAAATATATATGCACCTTTCCATACTCATCATATCCCCAAAATACTCGCACTTCCCGTACGTTTTTATTGAATCACTCATATAAGACTATTTGTAGTTTCCTCAATGACTCTGCACAACCTTACCCATCCAAAGTCCCAAGTCGGCATGCCCATGTCCCCATACGTACTCCCATCACGCTACAGTCTTTCCACCCTAACACACACCCACCGTATTAGACTAGCACACACACTCACACACTTATCATATCAACCTATAGGTCATGCACATACATAGATCAATCCACACGCATACACACATACACACACAACCAGCACACGTTCTCTCTCACACACACAACCAGCACACGTTCTCTCTCACACACACACTCTCATGCACACATTCAGCATACACACATACACATGTCAAACCAAATACTCATGCACTGATTCAGCACACACATGCACACACAATCCAACACATACTCTCTCACTATCACATACCCTCTCAACAATAGCAGCAACAACATGCACACACAATCATTCCCATACACAACAACATTGCTCCACAGCATACACTACCCACTCACACACCATACGCCCACAATAGCTACACATCACAATCACATAACACATCACCACAAGCCCTATGACGAACCTAAAGGGAGGCTTCGAAGTTTTTGCTAAAAGTTATCATGTCACGTGTGCACCCATTACATGATAACCATCATACGAGTTAGAGATTATAAGACTCTAAATAATTAATTACATTTATGACTAATCATATTACATATATTCGTACAATAAAATATAACAATGGATTTCATGTCCCACAATCAACCAAGATCGTAGAGAGTCGGAATTCCTTACCAATCAGTAAAATGGAATAAACCTTAAGTCTCACAAATTCAATTTTTACATTAGGGTCCTAAAAATAACATTTCATCTAAATAGTTTACCAATTATAATTCTTACTTTATCTTTCTTGGCTTCCAAAAACTCTCGACACTTTGCATATTATCCCATCCCAAGCTCTTAAGATTTTTTACCTACAAAATAGTCTATGGAGGGGTAAGCACACTATGACTCAATGAAGGGGAGTGTAGTGCTCTTAATGCTACACACACACAAGCAATTTCAAATTAAGTTATCTAATCATATGCTATGCATGAATAACTATATGAATGCAACATCCCACACGGTCTTCCGGTAACCAACATGAAGTCTAAGGTTTACGCCCCCCTTGACCTTGGGTTAGGGATTCTGAAGCCACCATCAGTGCCTAGGTTTCATTACCTAATTTAATTATCTCATCTCTTTAATGATTTAAATATCTTTTAAACTTTGATATCATTAGCTTGAGTGTTCTCATACACTGAGCGCTCCTGTGCCTCATACACTAAGCAACATCTTCAAGGACCGGTCAGACTCAGAACTGTCAAGGCATGACAATCCCTTAATTACTTAGTTCGCACTTGGCGGAACAGTAATCCTTTGATTACTTTCGGCGAGCCCTGTAGTAGTGATGGTCTTCAATTTCATGCAATGTCTCGTGTAAATGCATGTCTAGTTTTATTTGAGTCCAATCCTTTAATTAATTAGTTCAAGGTGATCGAATAATATATAATTGCAAGCTAATCTACATTCAAGGCAATAAAGTAAACTATCAAGCATTTAAAGAATACAATTCCAAGGACAAACCATAGGAATCAAGTGAAGTCCTACAAGCAAAATTGTTACACTTTATATTTACATTTACTACAACAAGAAGAGATCATGCATTTCACATCACAGATAAAGTAAGGAAGGTTAGACCAATCAGATAGAAACGATCAAGCTAGACACAAAATTTTAGTTAAATAATAGTGTAATATAGTTTAAATCTCCTTGACTATCAAATCAACCACTCAAGATTGAGCTACAGTCCTCATTTCTTGACACCTCTATGCTATTTCACTTAAACGTCAAATCAATCACTTGGGATTGATTTACAATTATTATTCCTTGACACCTCTATGTTATTACACTTTTCAAGTACTCGAATTCTATACCTTCAAGAATTGCGCAGGGTAATACAAAATGTAACCTTTCTAATCCTCAAGTATCATATATTTAGATAATAACAATATATATATATATATAATATATATTGATTTATAACTTGTTTTTAACTAAAGGATAAATTTGTTAAATATTTTTCCTCATATACTCAAGAGAAGTAAGAGGATATAATTATTGCATTGCAAAATAAGGACTTTTGTTTATGATTTGTATAATTATAGGTATCAATGTAACCGACATAAATATAGTGGGAAAATCGTTTTGTCCAAGCATATATATATGTATTTAGAATTAGATTCTTATACATTTACATAATGATAAATAGTTTGTTCCATATGTCTATGTGTGAACATTAACTATACATATATATAGAAAAAGTTAAGTTTACATGTATTAATTTAGTTTAAGAAAACAAAGCTAAATTTGGATATTAAATATGTAATGATAATATTAGTAAAATAGGGTAAGGTGCTATTGTCAAAATAGTGATATCTACCCTTAGCCCATTCTATTCTTTATATTGTTACAATAGTATCTATCCATAATCTACCTAATTACTATTTTCTTCGTATGACTTTCTTTCCAACTTCTTTGCCTCATTGTTTACTATGGAAATAATAAAAATTACAACAATTGAAATCATAACCAAACAAGGCAAGACACATATATAACATACCAAGATCAAACACAACATATCAAAACCAATTACAACATTATAGCATATCATAAAGTTTCCCACTCACCTATTTATGGCATCTTAATCCTAACTATCGTCGAGTGATTTTGACATATAATCCCTTTACCTAATGATAAAATAAAATAAGATAAATGTCTAGAATCTAAACCGAGTCTTAATTTAGTTAAAGGTACTAAGTAAGGTTCGTTTATATTTTACTTATACCTAATTAAGTGTTTTAGTATAATTTATTCGTTTTGCATTAGTACTTCATAATTTTATAATGACATATCCTCTCTACGCTCACTCGTACACCTAATCATTTCATCAATAGTATGCATGCATTTCCAAGACTTCCTATTATAACTTGATCACTTGGTCGAACTACTTGAGCCATTGTTTCTATACCGATAATACCTCTTATTTTCCATTTAATTCCACATACATACACAATTGCTTCATTCATATAATTCCCCTTTTCCTCCTCGGCTTCACCATTTCATTCCTTCTTTCCCCTTTTTCCAATTCTTTTCCCTCTTACTCTTTGCTATATATTTGCACTTCAAATATCACACACACACACACCATAGTCACACTCCACACATACTCTCATGCACCTTCATATCTCCCTTACACATACACACATCTCCACATTCACACACTAATACACACACATCACACCCCCTTTATGTACACACACCAACACATACACACATACAAGCACACACACAGACACACATACACACTCCTCATGCACACACTTACACACACACATTCTCTTCCCACACATACTCTAGCATACACACATGATCCAGGACACACACATGATTCAGGATACACACACACACACACACACACACACTTCACTTCCATGCCACACACCGACACACCTTCATACAATTTCTCACATTGAATCACCTCCCCATCCCCACAAAAATTGCAAGATCTCCATTGCCAAGCTTCGCTTTCCTCGGTTTCATAAAAATTTTGGGTATATTTTTAAATAATTTTTTCTCACTTAAAACATAAGTAAAAATACATTATTATATATTATTCAAACTCATGATACTCATATCTATAGTATTTCTAACAAATACAGCCAATTTCTAGGTTAAATACTAAAATTTTTACATATTTGACATTAGTACTTATACTAAAAAAAATAATTCCATTTTGCATAAACTTAGTCTTGTTGAGTTGTAGTTACTTCAAAGAACACGTTGGTGGTTTCAAATCGTCAATCGGAGGTTGTATGTGTGAGATATGATTTTTTTGTTCATTTTTTCTTTTTCTCTTTCTTTTTCTCTTTTCCCATGTTCTCTCATTGTCCTCAATCTCTCCCTCATTGTTCGTCTCTGTTTCTCTCTCGCTTTTCGTTCCTTTTGGCATCTTTTTCTCTTCCTTTTATAGCGTCTTTTTCTTTTTTCTTTTACTATTCACACCATCATATATATATTTATATATTATATTATATTATATTATATTTTAATATTCCGCGTGCATACGAAAATATTTTAAAATTTTATATTTTTAGTATTTTATTAGGAAATTTTACATCTAAGCTGATTTGATTATTCCGAACATAAATATTTACTCAAAATTTTCATTTGATTCCGAAGTCTATAATTTCAATTAATTTCATTATTTAGCTAAATACTGTTCGTATTTTATGTTTTGAGAAATTTATTTATTTTTAATTTAAATTGCACGAACTAAATTTAGGGCTTGCAATTGTTTGTTTTTATTTATTTGTTTATATACTTATATATACGCATTTTCCAACTTACTTTGTTCCCTAAATTTATTTAGTAATATGTTTTATATAATTTGTAATTCTAAGCTTGTTATCCTTTTCCTTGCATATGATTATTCTCTCTGATTGTTTTCTATGTCTAATTCTCATTAATTATTATAATTATCAAACGAATTTCATGTCTTCATCATTTTTTTTAAAGCCTATTATTATTTCTCATAAGTTTTTGGTTATTCTAAATTATTAAATTAATATTAATGCATCATGATGTTAAAAATTTTTCATCATAAATTTATCAAAAATTTTAATATTGCAAAATTGTTATTCTTGCTACCCGGCTTAGAAGTATTTATTATTCCAATTATTTTCTTTAATTTTTATATAGTTTTTCAAAAATTTTGAGACATTACATGCCCAATACCCATGCATATACTCATGCACCATAGGACACTCAGCCCCAACCACCATTCACCCCACATCATCCTTCCATTCCCATGCACACACAACTATAGATACATATCAGAGTGTCTACAGATAATCTAAGCAAAGCAATATGTAATTTTCTTGCTCACATAGAAATCAACCACTGTAAATTTTCATATAAAGTTCACAAAGACAATAAAACATATATATATGTATGTATATATATATATATACTTATTTACATAAAAACAACACACCACAACACAAACTATAATATACCATAGAGTTTTTCGCTCACTTGGATCTTTTAGCTTTAAAACTTTAAATAACTTTTGGGAAGTTGTGTAAATTTGGATCTTTTACCTAGTAGTAAATGAATAACAAATTTAAAGCTAACTTTACTAGTTAAACTCACTAAACTTAAAAAAAATGATTTTTTTTTTAATTTGTATAGATTTTAGCGTAAATTTGGAACTCAAAATTTACCTAATAAGTGTGGTCTTGTTGCGAATTACTCTTTTTAAGGATCATAATGGTGCTTATGGTTTTTGATTTAGAGTTAGTATGAGAAAGATATAGATTTTTGAAGTTTGGGGGAGAAAAAGGGCAGGCAAAGACATAGGAGCAAAGAAGAAAAGAAAGGAGGAAGAAAGAAGAGAAAGGATTAAGTCTAACCATGGAAAAAAAAAAAGGAGAGAGAGAAGAGAGATAGGAATTTAAGGAGACATGGGTAGATGTGGATAAATATCTAATTATTGATTTATTTGTCTCGTGTGGTAATTTATGTAAATTTAATAATTTTAGTATTTTAATATAAAATTTTATGATTAAGCAAAATGAATTATTTCGAGTATAAATATTTATTCGAAATTTTCATTTAACTATACTAGACTTATTATTTTAATTTATTTTATTATCTTTTCTTAAAATTTTATGTGGTTTGTTTTGTAAACAATTATTTCTGTAAATTTAAATTTACGCAAGTTATAATTAAGACTTTTAATAATTTTTTTAACTAATCTTGTATTATTTTATTCTAAACTCATGGGTTTTACAACAAGAATCTTCTGGGTAGACTCATTGCTCAACTAAGTAATTCTCCAATGGGAAGAGACAAGAATTGGAAGCAAGGATCAAGAGATAGAATAGAAGCCCTTTAAATTATTTTGAAAGACTGTATTGTATTATATGATAAATATTTTAACCAACTTAATGTAATTTTAGCCTACTGTGTAATATGACTTAGATAAGGTCTATTTTGGGACAATGTGTATATTAAACAGGTGATGGAAAACCTTGAATGTGTTTTGAACCTTGGTGTTTAGATTTGAAGCAAGGAAATATGTAATGAGAGCCTATATAAGACCTTTTTTTTAATGTTAAATTTTGACATGATAATTTGATAAAATGGTTTAAACGCTTCATGGTTATCTAATGAAGATTAGATAACCATGGTGAGTTGTCTTGTTTAGGATCCCTTTTGAGGCATAACACCTTGAATCTTTAATTTTGAGGGTCACTTATAGAGAGTCCTTTGATCATATGAAGACTAAACTCTAATTAAGTGATAATACATAGAACTTGTTTATTTCTCCTCTAAAATTCCCTATTTATACGAGTATAGGACACTTACAAATGTAGAAAGATGTTGAGTTAAGAATATCTATATAGCTTCTAAAATAAAAAAAAAAATAGTTCCCTAATAAAATCTAATAAAAAGGCTTATAAGAATAATTTGTCTAAAATAAAACTCACAAAGTAAGTCATTTATTTTATTTCCTAAACTTTATCCCTAGAGGACAAAATAAATAATTTTTTTCCTTTTTTTTTTGTTTAATTTATGTGATAAGATTCCACGAAAACCAAGTTACTATAGCAATGGCACGAGGTCCTATTTATAGTCATCACCTTTGTAAAAGATAATAGTAAATTCGATTCCTTATAATCCTTTCCATTGGTTAACCAAACTTGATCCGATGTTATATTATCCACGGTCCTAGTAATATGGGCCTCTGCCTTTTTGTCAGTTTGAGAGGCCGAAAGAGAATCTTATGACACGACATGGCGTAATGCTGATTGACAAAGTTTCAAAGTACTTTTCAATAGAAATCTTGTAATCCACGGCTAAAACCAGTAGCGATAGAAGAAAGAAAATATACCTGGATTGATACTGAGAGGAACAGCTTAAGCAAGGCTTTAGTTTCAGATATTTTCCAAGTAAATCCCCTTCAACTAACTCCCTTATTATTTATAGCCTTCACTCCTTGTGGCTCCTTTGGAAGACTCGAGAATCTTTCCTTATTCTCCAGTTTATTAACCCTGTTCATAGTAACTACTTATTATTTACAAGACATGTGAACAGCTGCCACTAAAGAACAGGACCAGAACCACAAACTATCGCCCCGATCCTTCCTCTTACAGACTAAAGGGTTTAACTACTGGTGTTGTATCATTGCCTACTCAGCTAATATTGTCCTTGCTCCCAAGGACAAAATCAGGATATTAGAGTTAGGAAGAAGTATCCATCAAAGAAGCTTCCCAGGAAGACTGCCCACCAATTTTTTAGTTACTGATGGCCCTTTCTGAATTCTTAGTCCATTTAGGTTCGCCACTCTAGTCAATTCATTCCCAAGTTGCCAAAAACGAAAGGACATTGAATAGCTACATTTCATTCAAGCGAATACCAACACGTTTATTTATTTTTTTATATTTTCTCCAATAAAATCTTACAAAAGAAAAGAAATAAATGAACCAAGGAATAGGCAACATGACTAGAGTTTTTTTCATTTTTCCTTTCCAGCCTCAAAGCTTTCTCCAAACTTTAGCTTGGATTGGTTTCTGATGTCGAGCTTCTATTATCTCAGCTCCATTTTTCTTGTTTTCTCTCCGTTCTTGATGCATGGAACCTTTTCCGATCCTAGAATCACAGAAGCAGGACTGGTATGTGGAAACACCACAGCAGGAATCCTGCGAAATATAAGCTTATATCCAGATTTTGTCTCTGAAAATATGAAGCAAAATTTCATCGTGGTAATGAAAAATATTTTGACAGCATTGAATACTGAAAAATGGAGTAATAGCTCTGTAACCACACCGACGCCTGCAATTTATGGTTTAGCACAATGCCATGCTGATCTAGACCAAGAAGACTGTCTTCAATGTTTTGCTAATGGTAGACCAAAAATCTCAAGATGTTTTCCTGGTACAGGCCAATGGGGTCGTTTATATCTTGATGGTTGTTTCATACGCTATGATTTCTATAATTTCTATAATGAGACACTTGATCCTAAGAATGATAATGTGAGTTGTGGTGCTCGGAATGGTGTGCTTCTGAGTGATCAGAATGTGAGGGAGCAATTTGGTGATAGAGTTAGTCAGGTTTTGACAAATTTGACAGCCACCGCGGTTAAGAATAAGGGGTTTGCAGTGGCAGAAGAGACTGGAAATGGAGTTTCTGTGGGGGTTTATGCACTGGGGCAGTGTTGGAGTACAATTGATACTAATGGATGTAGGGAATGTTTTGAGAACGCTACACTGAAGTTGAAGGGTTGTGTTCCTGGATCTGAGGGAAGAGCAATGAATGCTGGATGCTATGTAGGGTACTCAACACGGAAGTTTTACAGCATCACACTTAATCAAGGCAAGGAGGAAGTAGTGCCATCTTTCTACCTAAAGCAGCTTCTCTTATTTGTTTTCGCTCTCAAATTTTTTCTTATACCTTACCTTTTGCCATTGAGACGCAGCGTAAACTTGTGTATTTGTTTTGTAGAAAGCGTCTTCCGTACTTTTTCAATATTTACTATAAAAAAAATCTATAATTGTCAATTAATATCCTTATAATCTCAAGAGACTGCAGATATTATTAGCTTTTAGAGATAAATGATGTTAGAAGACGATGGCAACAACTAACCTTTGCTGGTGATGGTTAATAACGAAGAAAAATTCCAATAGACGAAAAGAAAAATTATTATCTCTTTTTCAAATGGGAATCATTTATTTCAATTTTCCATTAATAACTTTTGTGATAGTGAATCATTATCACCAGCCTTCAGCTACCATCTTTACCTCTCACCATATTTGATAATTGCAAAACTTTGATCAGGGAAAATGGTGAAAAAAGTTGGAAGAACGTTTTCTTCAAGGCATGCACACCAAATGTAAAGTAGTCAATTAGGCAGCATTTTGATTGGTTAGTTGAAATAAAAATTAAATTTGATTTCCTTCTTTATAAAGGGTCATCTTTCAGTGTTGGAGTGATAATTGCAATTGCTTTATCTGCTACTGCTGCAACTTCTCTCATTCTAAGTGGAGCATATATCGGATATCAAAGGATATCTAGAAAAAGAGAAAGTAAGTGTTACTCCTCTGAAATGCTTAGTTTGCCAAGTAAGCTTCTTGTCTCACTGTTTCTCTATTTGATATTATCATTTGCTTGGTTTGGTTTTCAGTACGCAGGAATCTTGAGAAGGCACCAGCACTTTTAAGGAGGTCTAAGTTGCATTTCAAGTATGAGATGCTTGAAAAAGCTACTCATTTTTTTGATGAATCAAGGAAATTAGGCCAAGGAGGTGCTGGTTCTGTATATAAAGGGAAGCTTCCTGATGGAAGAGTGGTTGCAATCAAGAGACTAGTTTATAATACACGTCAATGGGTGGACGATTTCTTCAATGAAGTGAACTTGATCAATGGAATTCGACACAAAAACCTTGTCCAGCTTTTGGGTTGCAGCATTGAAGGCCCCGAAAGCCTTCTTGTTTATGAATATGTTCCAAATGGAAGCCTTGATCAAGTCCTCTTTGGTAATTTATTATTTTCATAGTTTTCCTATCGCTTCTAGTGATTTTGAATGTGGTTTGGACGACATTCATAACAAAAGTTGCATCTAGTTGCAGATCCAGATACCATCCATGAATTAAGTTGGCAGGATCGCCTTCATGTCATCTCTGGAATTGCTGAGGGACTCGCATTTCTTCATGAAGGTTGTGGGGTTAAGATTATACATCGAGACATAAAAACCAGCAACATCCTCCTTGATGAGAATATTAATGCAAAGATTGCTGATTTTGGACTGGTTCGATGCATTGAACCAAATAAATCCCATCTTAGCACCGGGATAGCAGGAACTATGTACGAAAGATTTTGCTCCTTTCTCAGTTCTTCAATGTGTATGTTATTAGCAAGAAGTTTGTCGATACAGTATGGATATAATTAACTATTGTGAACACTAGTTAAGCTTTGCTCTACATTAAAACCTGGAGGATAATGTGATACGAATCCCAGAGTTTTTAAACCATTACTGATCGTTTATACTAGGCATAGGACTACTACGTCCAATTAGTGGTGTTTTGGTGTTGTGATGTGTGTGTGTGTGTGTGTAGAGTGCTTTATGATGAATGACTCTGTTCTGTGTTGTATAACTATGTAGTAGCAGTCATAGTAGTGTTTGGTGGTGTTTGTAGGTATTATGCTATGGCATTATGGTAAATTGAAGGATTTTAGTTGTTAGTTAGTTAGAAATGAGCAACAGCATAAATAAGGGATGAATTGTGGAGTAGTGGGGGAGTTTTGGATGCTGAAAAGTGAAACCCTAACAGAGAGCGTCTTAAAGACAACTGCCTTCTCTGGGGAGATTGTGCTGGAACCTATTGAAAGGCGCCTATCCAAATCAATCTATTGTGTTGTTGAGCCCCATTGTTTTATCGTAAGGGATTACTTATGAAGAATGAAGAAGAACTACTTGCTTGGGGGAAGGAAAGAAGATCACTAAGCATAAATATTGACCGAATAAACCGATAATACATTAGTTCTTTTTTTACTTTTTTCAGGATAAGGTCACTTGTAATTGCATCCTATCATCTACAGCATATTGATTTTGTGGTATATATTCCCCTGCTCAAGATATGATGTTCCTTAAAGTATGAAGTCTAAAAGCTTATAACAATCTATAAGCTCAAGTGTTTAGATCACATGGATATGTTGCTGAAGTTAACGATGTATATTAATGCCATATTTGATATCTTCAGGGGTTATATGGCTCCGGAATATCTTGTTAGAGGACAACTGACAGAGAAAGCAGATGTATATTCTTTTGGGGTTCTTGTTCTTGAAATTTTAAGTGGCAGAAGGAATAGTGTTTACATGCCGGAATCTGGTCCTCTCTTACAGTCGGTAAGATTCTCAATTAATTTTCACTTTTATGTTCTCATCTATCTTCATATATGAAATTTTATTTTTCACCAAAATTTGATTGTGATGCCTCGTCCATTGTTCTCCTTTAGTCATGCACAGGGGTTTTTCTAATTAAGTTGGGAATAATGTGTTGTTTTATAGGTCTGGAAGCATTACAAGTCAAACAGTCTCATTGAATGTATTGATCCTTCCTTGAAAGAAAAATTTCCTAGTAAGGAAGCATGCAACATGCTTGAAATAGGGCTGCTTTGCACCCAGGCTTCTGCAGAACTGCGTCCGTCAATGTCTGGAGTAGTGGAAATGATAGACAATAGAGTAGAGGTTTTTGTGTACCCGACGCAGCCTCCATTCCTCAATGCTAGTGTACTATCTCCAAGTGACTCTAGCATGAGATCAAACCCAAGTACTTCAACCTCGAACCAGCTTACAACATCTGATACTTCTTCCTCATTTCATGGAGTTTCATCTATCCCATAGCTGACTGTGATGAAAGCATTCGGCCTTACATCGATGCATTTTTTTTCCCCATGTTAACAATAAACTTAACTGTATCATTAACCGAAGGAGAAGTGTATACCTCACTTTTATGACATGTCAGAATGGTGTTTACAGAACAGATTGACTTGTAATCTAAGTTCATCGTGTTGCTTGGGAGCTTGTGATTGAAAGAAGAGGACTTGGATTATTAAATCAATGCTGTGAAGAAATTGGGAGTTTAGTTTATGGACCAAGAATGGTGAGTTAGAGATCAATTGATATCGAGGAAAGGGAGCTACTCTTCTTTCAAAAATTTGTATGCCTTGGCATTTCTCTTCGGTGCAAATTGAAAATTTCTAGATCATTGTAGTCTTAGCTCTTTTTTTTTTTTTTTGCTACTCCACTATGTGCCACCTATTTTGACTTTTCATAACGACATGATGTGGTCTATTATCATATTGTGAACTTCCTACTGTCATGAATGGAGTGACACGGTGCATCCAATTTCTTGTACTGTAACTTGACATCTCAATAATGTTGCTGACTATTTTCTTGTTCCCAAACTCGCTTTGTTATTGGTGTATCGGTTTCGTTGTTAATACCATAACACTTCACGGTTAGGGACGTGTGGAAGCAACTGTTTCTGGCTGCACTAAATCCTGATATTATTGGCCAGGGTTATCAAAATCTGCATTTTCAAGAACTTAAGTAGCCTACTACTAGAATGAATTCCTATTCTAGAATTGTTGTTACAAAAGATGCATTGGTAACGACAGTTGAACTATCTACGTCTTCACAACTACTTGTTAAACAATATCCATTCTGCATCTTTGATTCCATGAATTGGAAAGAAGAGGGCAATCTTTGTGCTGTTTTGCCCATGCCAGGATGTCATGCATAAGCAGACAGGCATTAGACATCCAGACTTCAGCAAAGTGGTCTATCTCGGTTAGCATGACATCCGGTGGAACCTTTAGGCTTAGCTTTAGCCAAATATTGTCAAAGTGCCCATATGTTTCAGTTCAACCTGTCATCCGGACCAAGAGATTATGAAAGATTTGCAGCTTTATCGCTTTAAAGGCTTCTACCAAAATGCCACTGCTATCATTTATAGAGGGTTGAGGAGACTTTCGAGGATGATAGACTGAGGAAAAGCTTTGCTGTGCTAATCCTCTGATCCCAAAAGATTACGGAAACCTAGTTACCTGTAACTATCAAATCAGTCGTGCACTTTTCTTTTGACATGAGCACTGCCAATTTCTTGTCTAGGTCATTTCTTACTTGTCTTAAATTTCTAAGCTTTCAACTATTCTGTGATATATTTGCTTAGTATAATAACTTAGGCTTTATGCAAGATCTTCATGCAAAGTAAATTTAATGGTAGAAATACAATCTAAGCATATTTATTTATAGATCAGAGAACCCTTCAGTATGCATATGTAGCCAAACTTAAGGTACTCTGATTTTTTTTATATTTGTATATGCTAATCATTAATTTCACGTCCTATGACAGTCATAAAAATTCATATCTTCTATCATATTAAGAAGGCTGGATCAAATAACTCAAAGTTAACATAGATGATACGTGTAAATTGAGTATCTTTCAGTGTTGCTGAAGCATAGTTTCAACTCATTCCACACAAATGAAAATCTGTTCTAGCCAACCAGCTAAGTGGGTTTGCCAATTGCACTGGCATCGAGGTATCAGGGAACCCGCCTGGTGTTTCCCCATGATGGCTGCAGTAATCAAATTACAAAGTATGAATATTTCTTGGAATGAGTCTCCTAATGACTCAAAATAATCATGAATTGACAAGGAAATAGAGTAGCTTGGAGAAGTCTTACAATCATAACCACCAACATGTTTTCCACCAATAAAGGCATTAGGTACGGTCCTTCGCCCCGTCCACTCTGCTAAAGCTGATTGAACATGAGATCTATCACCTACAGGGGAAACTTGAGGGCTCAATAATACATTTGAAATGGGCCTTCACATGGTAATGCTTCAGCAATGGTTTCAAAGGGAGCTATTGCATGAAAAAGGTGAATTGAGCAGCATGGCGGACTTATATACCCATTACACTATAGCCTTTGGCCAAAAACTAATACATGAGACCCTGGATGTTATTTGTTATTGAATTTAGGAGAAGGATTTGAGACTTCGGATTTGCATGTAATAACAGCATCTTCACCCTAATTTCAGTTTCCAGATTGAGGACCTAAGAATCCCATAGCACGGACAACTAAAGATTATCAACTCACTCAAATCAGATTAAAAAGAATGTGAACATACTCTCCCTGTCTAGTTCAATGACCTTGTAACTGGCACCTAGCTGTGTAAGCAACTGCTTGACCCTTGTGCAATAGCCACAATAAGTTTTACTGCAGCAACAGTTTTATACTAAACGTAGATAGTCGGCTCATAGAACAGAAAAGCATATAGAAAAGCTTGTAAGCTACAGTGAGCTAGAGTGAAAAGAAACAGTCCTGTGCTGACAAATTTAGTGGTAGTGTAACAAAGGCCACAGACCTCCCTGACTTGAGTTGCAGTATTGAAGGCCCGAAAGCCTGCTGGTGTATGAATATGTTCCCAATAGAAGCCTTGCTACATGGAAAGTGCCAGCTGGGTGAGCGCCCTGGCTAATCTTTTGTGTAAAACCAATGAAAATTAAATACGCATAATATCGGAATAACTAAAAGATTATATTAAAAGTCTTAGTTATATCTTATGTAAATTTAAATTAAAAGAAATAATTATGTAGAAAGCGAATTGTAGAAATTTTTAAAATAAACAATAAAATAAATTAAAATCATAAACTTAGGATAATCAAATGAGAATTTTGAATAAATTTTCATGCTCAAAATTATCTAATGAGTTTAGTTATAAAATTTTGTATTAAAATACTAAAGTTACTAAATTTACGTAAATTACCGCGTGCAACGAATGGACTCAAAAAATATAATCTTAACCCTCAACTCTAGAAGCCTCCAGTCCCCAAAAGCAAAAAGAAAAACAAAAAGCTAGAGAGAGATAAGGATAGACGAACATAGAAGAAAAAGGAAAATAGAGAAGGGAAGAGAAAAAAGAAAAATAGAAGGAAATTTGACGTAACTTCCACATATGACCTTCAAATCATAAATCGAGACCACCAATGTGATCATCGAGGTGAGCTTTATGAAACTAGACTAGTTTTGCAAGGAAAAAAAAATATTTTTAGGATTTAAATACGGTTTTGATGTGTGTATAAAAATATAATTTAGTTTAGAAAATAGTTAAAATAATTAGAAATATATTAGATAGGATGGTATTCGTCAAGAGTAGTATGTAAAAGTGTGGTTTTCTATGTTTAAGGAGAAGAAAATTTCACCAGCCAATTTACTCGAAGATTATTATGAGTAATAAAAAAAATAAGACTCAAGCAAGTAGAAACTCTGTGATATATTGTCTTTGGTTTTATGGTATGTTGTATTATATATTTATATATATATCTTGGCCATTGTGGTAATTTGCCATGAATATTATTGTATTTGGCTATGTTCTGAAAATGAAGGTATACATATATATGTTGTGTGTAGATATTGGAAGTGTAGGCATGACGAATTGGTTTGTATAGAAGTGTATGTATATATTGTGCAAGTGTAGATGGGAATCATGTGTATACAGGTGGTGAGCGCTTATGTGCGTGGATGTGTGTGTGTGTTGTACTCGTGTGCATTGTGTAGGGATGATTTCTTCTCTGTTAGCAAAGTACACAACTAGGTACACAATTGTGTATCTCTAATTTGCTCCTAGGGTTTACGATAGAGATGTACACAAGAGAGTATACGGATTATGTACATTTTTTATGTATATGAACACTTTAAAATAGAACTTCCACCTTAGATACACAAGTAGAGTACACAACTAGATACATAATCGTGTATCTTAGTTGTGTATTTCCAATTGCTCTTGGAGTTCACGACAGAGATGTACACAAGAGAATACATGAATTGTGTACTTTTTTGTGTATATGAACATCCTAAAATAGAACTTTTACCTTAGATATATTGTGCACTTTTCATGAATCATCAACTTGCTTGAAACTTGTTCGATTCCTTCCAACTCAATTCATTTCTTTAAAACTTCTTCCTCTCTAAAAAGCTGTAAAAGGTTTGAAATCAATATTTGTTCAAATAAATATTCTTTTCTTTAATGAATTACTAACAAAATACATCAATAAAGCATAAATTCACCATTTTAGATAAGGGTCTTTTGGTTCTTATCAATAGGTATAAAAAAATAATAACATATAAAAAAATAAATAATTAATTAACTTGATAATTGTTAAAAAGATACCAGTATATATATGTATTTGTGAGTCAATAGGTTTAGACCAAAAGAGGGATAGATGGCAATTAAATAACTTTGGATAAAATTTGATGTTGGTGAATTATCTTTTATGATATTGTGATTTGTATTATGATCATAATTGAATGGTAGTGTTCTGTATTCATCTTCAATGTGATTGAATTGTGTGTGATTGATTCTTACGTGATCACCTAAAAACAATAATCTAATTATTACAACTTAAATAAAAATTGACATGGATTGCTTGAGACATTGTATATTGAAGGTCATCACTACTACAGGGTAAATTGGAAGTAATCAAAGGATTATTATTCCACCAAGAGTGAACTAAGTGATTAGGGGATTGTTATGCCTTGACAATTTTGAGTTCGATCTGTCTTTGAAGGTTTTTATTTCTCGATATGTTAACTGCACCTAAGCTTATGGACTAAAGTTAAGACATAAATTTTAACTAAGAGATAAGAGTAAATTAATTAGGTTTGAGACCTAGGCACTAATGGTAGTGATGTGAATCCCTAACCCAAGGCTAGGGGAGGTGTGGACCTTATACTTGACACTGGTTATCGGAAGACCGCATGCGATGTTGCATTCATATGGTTACTCATGCATAGCATAAGATTTGAAAACTTGTTTAAAATTGCTTGTGCATGTAAACAATATTGATATATTGCACTCCTATCTCACTAGGCTATTAACTTACCCTCCTATAGACTTGGTTATGTAGGATGTGACTACCTAAACTACCTTACGGGGCATCGCACCTAGGTATCTATGATTGTTGCAAAAACTTTGGGAAAAAAGGGGCAAGATGGAGGGATAGCAAGATTATCTTGTAAATTTTGGTAATTTTAGACAATTGATGGTTTGTAAATATTTAACCTGATCCAGAGAGATTTTAGTTGTATTTATTTTGTATGGGATCTAGATGAGGCCCTCTTTTGAGACTTATATATAATGCTTCTGTTAAATATAGGACGATTTTTATTTCAAATGAAGGAATGCTAGAGGCATTCGATTTGTTAATTGCTATGATCTAGCAAGTTGATCTAATTTGGTTTGAGATGCTTCACGATTACTTAATAGAGGTTGAGCAATTGTGGCGGGTTGTCACGAATTAGGTATCCTGCGAGGCGTGACAACTTTTGGTGGTATCAAAGCTAATGGTTCAAGATAAAGCAAGATATAAATTAGAGATAAGTTGGGTTAAGAGTCAATATCCTAAGAGATTGACTTAGCAACCTTATAGATAGGAAAAACCTACCTTATTAGGAAAGAGTGGGTAGAACCTGGAAATGAAAATAAATAACTTAAAATTTACAACAGTTTCCATATTTAACGAAATGCAGGCAATGCTTAGGCACTTGGATTAGAGGTAGAGTACATGTTATATGAGATATAAGAATGATATGGTAGAATATAGATTGAGAATGCAAATGTTGCAAGACCAATATGAGCACTTCTCACTTTATAAGATGGTTGGATGAAATAATAGAATATTGGAGAATAGGATTGATTGAATTGTGACAAAATAAACTGGACAAGTTAAGTGAGGATTTAGGAGATAGGTATGGTAGGTATATCACTATACCTACTCTGGAAGCTCGATATGCGATAATGACACGGATGGAGGAAGAGCCATATGAAATACTATTTGTGGCTTGATTTTATCTAAGAATGGGGTGATGTGCCTAAAATCAAGTTTAAGCACACAAAAACCAACATTGAAAGACAATCATACAATGTCAATCAACATAGTTACTCAATGGTGTCAATTTTCAATTAATGTAACCAATTCTTTAATTAGGATGTGTTCAATCTTAAATCCAAGTATGATATAGCTCCGATACCAAATTATGATATGCCTAAAAGGGGGATTAAGCACAAGAAAAAACAACCCTAAAAGACAAGACTAATTCGGTTCACTTTTAGAGCAAAATTGGATCGTAAACCCTAAATGAAATCTTTGATCCAAATGTTATATTTCATGAAATGATTGACACAATGAAGTATTCCTCAATGAAGGTCACAAATTATACTTGAAAAGCCATGTGATTGCTACACAAAATCAACAAGAACAATAACCGTGATCCACCTTCTACAATAATTGCTTTCACGGTTCAACCATGTGCAAAATGGAGAAATAGAAATCAAGTATAAAAGTAACTCAATTAACCACAACAATTCTAATAATAATGATTCAAATTTAACCAAGAAAGTTTCAATACAACCCTAGATATTACACACTAGAAAAGAAAAGAAAACACAACAATTAGAAATTGATATAACTCACAATTTCAATTGTTGCACTTGCCACAATCTTAACTCTTAAGATTGAAATTGATAAGAGAAAATTGAACTAGGATAACCTTAAGCTCTCTTACGTAAAAGTGATGTGTCTATTATGAAAATTGGCCTCCTCAAAACTCTACTTAAGCAAGTATTTACACTTGCTCCCTTTAGGGTTAGAAAATCCATAAAATTACAACTATGCCATTTTTAGGGTAGCCGGTCCTAAAAGACATTACAAGCAAATAAAAGTATCCCAAAAGAAAGATTATAACATAAATACTCCAAAGAAATAATTATAAATAAAAATAGTCTTCATTATAGTAGCTCTTCCATAGGATTCGTCGACCTAACTCATCGTCGATTTAAGTCTGTCCATGGATAACCCATAAGCAGAGTCTTAGTGAGTTTGTCTATCGCCCTGTAAAGTATGATAAGTGTTCCTGTTAGAATATACAATACATGAATAAGAGAAAAGATGTTAGTAAACTAATAATTTGGGGGTCAGTTTGCTCTAAATGGGCCTTCATCGCTAAGATTTGAAATCCTTTGGTTCTTGTCCTAATGATAAGTTTTGTCGGATTTTGATTCCTATCATGGGGTATCCCCAAGAAGTCTTAACCTCTCCAGTTAACTGAGGGTTGTTATACTCAGAAGACTTTTAGGATACTATAGATTACATCGAGTATCAAGAGTTTGAGATTGTAGACTGGGGATATATGTTTGTAGTAGAACCAGAAATTGTAGGGGGACAAGGAGGAGGAAGACTTAGAAGAGGATCTACTTCTCAAAGAAAATTTTGATTTAGAAGGCGCTTTAGAAAGCAAGAGCGTAGCCTCAGACTCCCTAAAAGAAGAAGAAGAAAAAGAAGAGGAAGAAGAAGAAGAAATAGGAGAAAGCAATAAGGACAAAGGTAAAGGATCAGGAAATGTCACTTAAGAATATAAGGGTAAAATTATAACAATTTTTGGAAGGAAAGATGTATATAAGGAATAGGAAAAACTTACGAAGGGAAAATTTTGTAGTGTAATATAAATCCTTCCAAGTTGATGTATATATCGGTTATGAATATGGAAGATGTAAAATTTTTAGAAAATATATATGAAATATTATAACTCTTATGTACTTTTAGATTTTGATGCAATGATACAAATGTGTTATATGACTATTATTGGTATTCGTATCATTATTGATATATATATAATTGGAAATGTCTTAACATATTTTATATGTTGAATTAATAAATTACAATGGGAATACTAGTAAGGGAAGGAAGACGACAACACCCGCTAGATATAGAGATATGGACGAAACTTCTCAAGTGGAAACTCTACCTCTAATATCGCAAGAGAATCTAAAATTACAACCTAGGATGATGCTTGGTAGGATGACTAAGCCAAGATGAAGAAGTATAACTTAAGCCCCTTCTAGTGGAGAAGGAAGTGGGGAGGAACTTATGGCAAAGTTGGAAGTAACGATTCAATAATTAACCTAACAACAAGCTTTATTAATCCAACATCTGATGCTAGGAGGTCAACCTCCATTACAACCAGTCCCTTCTCCATCTTAACCATAGTTTGTGCCACCTATAATCACTCTTCAACAACCACAAGTTCCACCACCATCTCCACTAATCCTGGCTACTCATGCACCTTATGTGGAAGGCCAACAAAGATATTACCAAAGGGGAGTTAGTCAGATTCAAAGGAGCATATGAAAACTTGAGGAAGTAGAAGAATGGATAGCACAAGTTGAAAGATCATTTGTGGCTTATGAAGTAGCAGACCACCAAAAAGTGGCCTATGCGTCATACTTACTAAACAATGAGAGCTAAGATGTGGTAGGATACCAAATAGAGGGCTTTGCCCTAGCCGATCTCATGGGAAACATTTTGAGTGGAATTTTTTAGAGAATACTTCCTAGAGAGTATTAGGACACAACTAAGCAAATAATTATTCTAGCTAAAGAAAGGTACAAAAATTGTTGATCAATACAAGAATGAATTTAATCAGTTCTTATAGTTTGCTTCAGACATTTACAAAGATCTGGATGCACTGAAATGATAGTTATTCATGAACAGATTGGACATAGACACATGGGGACAAATCATGGAGTTTGAATTGTAAACATATTCAAAAGTGGTAAATAAGGCTTGAGCTTTAGAAGAAACAAGCTAACAGTGGAAGAAATGAGAGCTCAAGCTCAACTAAGTGCAGGGATACGTGTTCTAGCAAAGAGACCACTATTTCAACTGAGTCCAAGTGATAAGGGAAAACGGCCTATGTTAAATGTAAGGCCACCAAACAACAAACCATTAGTTATCTCATCATTAGAAAAGCCTATAACAGTAGTTTTTTGGAAACGTGGCCAAAGACATTACCCTCAAGAGTGCCTACAGTTGAAAGGGAAATGTTTTTGTTGTGGGTCAAGCAATCATAAGGCACCAGATCGTTCACAAAAGAATTTTGCAATATGTTTTGTGTGCAAACAATAAGATCCTTTGGCTAATGTTTACCCTAAGAGACACCAAGGACCTAGAGAGAAGGTTGCAGCACCTAAAACTACCTTTGGAAGGCCAGCCAATTAACCATTCAGGCAAGGAACACAAGGAGCCAACATGCAGACCACAAATGCTCAAGTGTTCGCTACTAAACGCATTGATGCAGGAGATCGAGTGAGGGAAGAGCCTAGACAATACTAAGACATTGAATTGGCAGCTATGGAGTATACAAATAAGGGAGATGTTGTAACAAGTACGTTAAGTTTGGATTTACCTATATATAATATTATGTATATGCAACTTAAGTAGGAGATTAATTGGAAGAAATAAGAATATAAAAGATTCACTATTAAAAGATCTAAGTAGGGAAAAATTATAAATTAATCAAGTATTACGTAATTAATAGGATCCATTTTAATCACTACTTAATCGACTTTGGCTCTCTTTGACATAGGAGCTACACATTCTTTCATAAATTCAGTTGTAGCTTAATGATGGAAGCTGGAAGTTCAACCTTCTTTAAAGATCTTAAAGATTATCACTCCTATTAAAGCAAAAGCCATCACTAAGGAGATAATGATGAATGCCTAATTGAGATATAAGGAAGAAACATGCCTGCGAATTTGATCGTTTTATCCATGAGAGGCTATGAAGTGATCTTAGGAATGGATTAGTTATCAAAGCACTTTGCCAACGTAGACTGCAAGAATAAGGAAATGCAGTTCAATAAGCGGGATTGGAGACTATAGTATATTGAGGACAATCAAGGAGAAATCAAGAAGCTTTTGCTAATGTATTGTGAGAAGGAGAATATCTTGGAAATTGGATTATGTGTTTAATAAGTGCAATAGAGATAGAAAAGGAATCACCAAAATTTGAGGAAATACCTATCATCAATGAATTCGCTGGGGTGTGTCCTAAAGAATTACCAGGATTACTGCCTTTGAGAGAGATAGGTTTAACCATCAAAATAAAGCCTAATATTGAACCAATCTCAAAGGCACCTTTTCGAATGGCCTCGATCGAGTTAAAGGAATTAAAGAAGCAATTGCAAGAATTGATCGAGATGAGATTCATTCGTTCAAGTGTTTCTCTTTAGGGAGCTTTAGTGTTATTTGTCAAGAAGATGAACGGATCTATGTAGCTATACATTGACTATCAAGAATTGAACAAGTAACTATTAAGAATAGATATTTATTACCTAGAATTGATGATTTGTTTGATCAGCTATAAGGAGCAAGTGTCTTTTCTCGAATAGATTTGTGATCTGGGTACCATCAGTTAAGGATTAAGTTAAAAGACATACTTAAGACTGCCTTCCAAATGAGATATGGTCATTATGAATTTCTAATAATGCCATTTGAGTTAATGAATGCTCTGGCTGCATTCATAGACCTCATGAACAGGATCTTCGAGCAATTCTTGGATAAATTCATTGTGGTTTTTATCGACGATATCCTAATTTATTCTAAAACTCAACTAGAGTATGAAGAACACTCGAGGATTACCTTAGGACTGTTGAAAGAACATCAATTATATGTGAAATTGTCCAAGTGCGAGTTTTAGATGAGTCAAGTGGCATTCTTAGGGCATATTATATCTAGTGAAGGTGTGATGGTAGACCCAGCCAAGATAGAAGCCATAGTCGATTAGATACAACCCACTACGGTTATAGAAGTAAGAAGTTTTCTTAGGTTAGTCGAATATTATAGAAGATTTGTGAAGAACTTATCATAAATATCGAAGTTGTTGACCAGACTAACCTAAAAAGACGTAAAGTTCGAGTGGGATGATAACTGTAAGAGAAGCTTTCAGGAGTTAAAGCAATGGTTGATCTCAGCTCCTATCTTAACGTTACCCAACTCAGAAGAATCCTTTTGTGTATATAGTGATGCTTCATGAAACGGGTTGGGATGCATTTTGATGTAGAACAAGAAAGTTATGGTGTACGCTTTAGGGCAGTTGAAACCGCATTAAAGGAATTATCATACATATGATCTAGCACTTATAGTGATCATATTTTCCTTGAAGATCTGAAGAGATTACCTATATGGGCAGATATGTGAAATAACATAGATCACAAGAGTTTAAAGTATTTATTTACTCAAAAAGAGCTCAATATGCGATAAAGAAGATGACTTGAGGTCATCAAGGATTATGATCTTAGTATCAACTATCACTCGGGAAAAGCCAATGACATAGCTGATGCTTTGAGTTGAAAGAATCACAGCCAGGTAGTAGTGCTATTAATCAAATAACAACAATTGATATAGGAATTTGAGAAGTTAAGGATTAAATTCTTATGCACGAAGAGGAAGCCTAGATAACAACTTTGGAATTATGGCTTACTCTCTTAGATAGAATAAAGGAGATACAACTTAATGACTTAAAGATAATAGACCTTTGAAAAAAAAGTAGAGTAAGGAGCCAGTATTGACTTTGAAGTAGATTAAGATGGAGTCTTGAAGTTAAGAGGTAGATGGTGTGTGCTTGAAGATAAAAAGTTGAGAAACGACATTATGGATGAAGCCCACAAATTTGGATACACAATACACCCAGGGCGAACCAAGATGTATCAAGAGCTCAAGAAGGATTATTGGTGGGAAGGCATGAAGAGGGACGTAACATGATTCATCTCTCAATGTTTTGTCTGCCAACAAGTCAAAGCCGAACACCAGAAACTTGGGGGGTTACTACAACCATTACTGATTCCAAAATGGAAGTGGGAATGAATCACCATGGACTTCATTATAGCTTTTCCAAGGACAAGGGTTGGATATGAAGTGATATGAGTAATTGTGGATCGTTTAACCAAATATGCCCATTTCTTACTTGTTAATATGACCTACTCCTTGGATAAATTAGCTAAGATTTATCTCCAAGAAATTGTAAGACTCCATGGAGTGCCACACAATATAGTATCTGATCGGGATCCACGGTTCGTATCGAAATTCTAGATAAGTCTAAAACAAACTCTAGGGACTAAATTGTAATTTAGTATGGCCTATCATCTATAAGCAGATGGGCAATCAAAACAAACCATCTAGATTTTGGAAGATATACTAAGAGCTTGTGCATTAGATTTCAAAGATAGCTAAGATCGACATTTGCCATTAGTTGAATTCACTTACAACAATAGCTATCACTCATCAATTATAATGGCCCCTTATGAAGCCCTATATGGAAGAAAGTGTAGATCTCCGTTATATTGGGACGGGATCAAACGAAGTACAATTGGGCCAGGCTTGCTACAAGAAACGGTAGACAAGGTTGCCTCCATTAGACAAGGAATAAAGGAAACTCAAGATTGCCAAAAGAGTTTGGCTAATTTGAAAAGAAGAGATATTGAGTTTCTACTAGGGGAACATGTTTATTTGAAGGTTACGCCAATAAAAGGGACAAGAAGATTTGGAACAAAAGGAAAACTAAATCCTAGATATGTTAGGTCATACGAGATTCTAGAAAAGGTTGGAGAAATAGCCTACCAACTAGCTTTACCTCCTCAATTATCAAGAATCTACAACTTATTCCATATGTCATTACTCTAGAAACATATCCCAGATCCCAATAGAGTGATCAAGATGGATATCTTGACGATTTAGTCGAATTTGATGTATCGGGAACATCCTATCTAAGTTCTTAACACTTAAACTCGAGAATTGTGCAATAAGGCTATTAGATACATTAAAGTTTAATGGAGTCGACATTTGGAATAAGAAGCTACTTAGGAAAGTGAAGATGAGATAGAGGAGAAGTACCCTCAACTATTCAGAGATTCAGGTATGTTCTAAAGTTTGTAAAACTCGGAATAGCTAAAAGATTGTATAATATTGGAATAAATAAAATATTGTATTAAAAGTCTTAATTATAACCCGCACAAATTTAAATTAAAAGAAATAATCATGCATATTGCAAATCATAGAAAAATTTATAATAAACGATAAAATAAATTAAAATAATAGACTTAAGATAGTCAAATGAAAATTTTGAGTAAATATTTATGCTTAGAATAATCTAATGAACTTAGTCATAAAATTTCATATTAAAATACTAAAGTTACTAAATATAAATAAATTGCCGTACACAACGAACAGACTTGAAAAATAAAAAAGTTACTATATATATATATATATATATCTTAACCCTCAACTCTAGAAGTCTCTAGTCCCCAAAAGCAAAAAAGAAGAACAAAAAGCAAGAGAGAGATAAGGATGGACAAAGACAGAAGAAGAAAAAGGAAAATAGAGAAGGGAAGAGAAAAAAGAAAAAATAGTAGGAAATTTGACGTAAGTTCCACATACAACCTCCAAATTATAAACTGGGACCACCTACGTGGTTCTTGAGGTAAGCTTTATGAAACTAGACTGGTTTTGTGTAGGAAAAATTTTACTTTTAGAATTTAAATACAATTTTTATGTGTGTATAAAAATAAGATTTAGTTTAGAAAATAGTTAAAATAACTAGAAATACACTAGATAAGATGGTATTCATCATGAGTAGTACGTAAAAGTGTGGTTTTCTTTGTGTTTTAGGAGAAGGAAATTCTCCTACCAATTTACTAGAAAATTACTATGAGTAATAAAAAAAAGGAGACCCAAGTGAGTAGGAACTCTATAATATCTATATTTGGTTTCATGGTATGTTGTGTTATATATTTATATATATATCTTGGTCAATATGGAAATTTGCAGGAATATTATTATATTTGGCCATGTTCTAAAAATAAAGGTATACATATATATGTTGTGTGTGGATATTGGAAGTGTAGGCGTGAATAGACCGGTTTGTATAAAAATGTATATGACCACCTTAATATAAAATCTCCACCTTAGATACACAAGCAAAGTATACAATTAGGTACACAATTGTGTATCTCTAATTGCTCCTAAAGTTCGAGATAGAGATGTACACAAGGGAGTACACAAATTGTGTACTTTTTTTGTATATATGAACATCCTAAAACAAAACCTTCACCTTAGATGCACAAGCAAAGTACACAATTGTATACTTTCATATGTACTTTTCATGATCTTTAACTTGCTTATAACTTGTCTGATTCCTTCCAAACTTGATTTATTTCTTCAAAACTTCTTCCTTTAGCTCCAAAAAGTTGTAAAAGGCCTAAAATCAATATTCGTTTAAATAAATATTCTTTTCTTTAATGAATTACCAAAAAAATACATCAATAAAGAACAAATTTACTATTTCATATAAGGGTCTTTTGACACTTATTAGTAGGTATAAAAATAATAATAATACATATATAAATAAATAAATAACTTGATAATTATTAAAAAAGGTATCGATATATATATGGACTTGTGAGTCCATGGGTTTAGACTAAAAGAGGGACAAATGGTGATTAAATGACTTCGAATAAATCCGATGTTGGTGAATTATCTTTTCTGACATTGTGGTTTTTTTTATTCTGATTATAATTGAATGGTAGTGTTTTATATTCATCTTTGATGTGATTGATTCCTACATGATCACCTAAAAACAATAATCTAATTATTATAACTTAAATAAAAATTGACATGTAGTGCATGGGACATTGCATATCGAAGGCCATAGCTATAGGGCACATCGGAAGTAATTCAAGGATTATCATTCCACTAAGAGTGAACTAAGTGATTAGGGGATTGTCGTGCCCTAATAGCTCTAAGTCCAATATGTCCTTAAGGGTGTTTATTTCTTAGTGTGCTAATCACACCTAAGCTTATGAACTAAAGTTAAGACACAAATTTTAACTAAGTGATAAGAGTAAATTAATTGGGTTTGAGACCTGGGCATTGATGGTAGTGATGTGAATCCCTAACCTAAGGTCAAGGGGGGCATAAATCATAGACTTCATGCTGGTTACTAGTAGATCACATGTGATGCTGTATTCATATGGTTACGCACATGATTTGAAAACTTATTTGAAATTGTTTTTGTATAAATTGTATTAAAAGATTGCACTCTTATCCCGCTAGACTATTAGCTCACCCTTCGACAGACTTTGTTATGTAGGATGCAACTACCTAAACTACCTTATGGGGCATCGCACCCGGGTATGTATAATTGTTGCAAAAACTTTGGGAAAAAAGGGGCAAGATGGAGAGATATCAAGATTATCTTGTAGAGTTTGATGATTTCAGACAATTGATGATTTGTAAATATTTAACCTGATCCAAAGGGTTCTTAGTTATATTTATTTTGTATGGGATCCAGAGGAAGCCCTCTTACGAGACTTACATATAATGCTTCTGTTGAATGCAAAACGGGTTTTATTTTAGATAAAGGAATGCTAGAGGCATTTGATTTGTTAATTGCTATAATCTAATAGGTTGATTTAATTTAATTTGAGACACTTCACAATTACTTAACAAATTCTAAGCAATCATGGTAGGTTATCACAAATTAGGTACCCTATAAGGCATGACATTTTGAATGCTCTTAACTTGCCTTATTGAGCTCTACCATTCATGTAGAGCACTTGTAGAGCACTCAAGTCTACCTCAATTTCTTTATCTCTTGTATTGAGCTGCTCAATTAGATACTTGCTTTTGCTATCCCAGCTGCAAGTTGAGCAAGGAAGTAGGTTGGTACTATCGATCTATCAAGTTTGCATCTACTTCTTGCAAATGGGGCAATTCGAATCTACTTGTAGAGTGGAGATGGGTTACTACAATGGTTTGTTCTGTTTGGTGCTGTTGCTCATTAGGTTATTTCTATTCATCAGGGGCACTCTTAGCTTGGTTCTCTTTGCTTGTTGTCATGTTCTGTAATGCCCTAGAACGTAGAGTATCACAATTCGCCATGTGTCACTACTACTAAGCGACACACTAAGGCTCTAAAACTTCAACATACTTCAAAACCTTCTCATATACATTATTCATTATACTATTATAACTATAATCAAATGAATGACTCACAGATGAGTCATTCTAAATTTCATTATTTAATAACTACAAAGTCTCAAGCTATAATCTATCTCCATAATTTCAATTTAACAATAGAACATCAATTTATAATAATTCAAAATTCTTGTCACTCTTCCTCTACATAGTAATAGTGTTCTCTTCCTATCTCATTCATGTAATGTCCCACCAAGTTTTCGTTTTCATTGTATTTTAGTTATTCATCATTTTCGCCTAAAGTTAAAAAAAAAATATATAGGAAGGGGAGTTAAGCCTAAGCTCAGTATGTGATTACCACACCCACATGCGCATGACACACCAAATTACTATCACATGCATATATGCAACATTTTTCCACAACTCATTCACAATTCCATTCACACATTAATACCAAATGAATTATCACACATAGGGGTACTTATGACCCTGGTATACATAACATTTATCATAGTGGGAACTACCTCTGTAGGCCTTATTTAACCCTAATGGGAACTGCCACTACGGGCTCCATCTATCCTTAATCTACCTCAGATCATTTCAATACACGGCTCCACTAGGGACAACGTGGCATACCGATCATCAAGGTAACCCCTAGGGATCTACTACTATGGGCCCTTAGGCCGAGCCAAGCAGAAGTAACATATCTCATTCAATTCATATAACATTACATTACTTCCTGATACCGCATGATTCACATTATGTCTCAGCATTTCATTATTTCACATACAACTTATTATATAGCTTCCTAACAATCACATACAATAAACAAAGTAAATACGTACTTGGAATCATAGCCTTATACACTTCTTGTCCCAAAATTAAGCTAAACCAATTTCTATATAATTAACACATTAATCTTAGTACTAATCCAACATAATATATTTCTTCTAATTCCTCTTAATCTAGTAGGTTATCTAAGGTTATAATAATTGCCTCGGTTGTGTGGAACTTAGTTAATTAAGAAGGTAACTTGATATATAATAATAATGTTCATCACTTAACACGGCCATGTTAGAGGTCGTGTTGCTCAACATAGGCTAGTACACGACTGTGTTGAGGTCGTGTATATCTCGATGAGATTTGGCTTCAACACAATTGGAATACGGTCATGTTGAGAGGTCGTGTTTCTCTTAATTTAACACGGTTGAAACACGACCATGTTGGGAGGTCATGTATCTCTCGGCATGACTTTTGGACTTAACACGGTTGAAACATGACCGTGTTGGGAGGCCGTGTTCCTCTCATTTTAACTCGGGGGCAATACAACTGTATTGATTAGACGTGTGTCTCTTGGGACACTTTGTAATTCAATACGGTTGAAACACGACCATATTAGGGACCGTGTATCTCTTGGTATACTTTTAAATTCAACACGATCGTAATATGACTGTGTTGGGGATCATGTATTTCTTAGTATACCTTGGTAAATTAACATGAGAGCAACACGAGCGTGTTAGATAGTCGTGTATCCCATGGTTTATTTTTCAAACCCTTATTTTTCTACCCTTAGTTCGTCCAATCTCCTCATTTCCTACTTCTAAGCTTAAGTAGATAAAAAAATATGCATTATAATCTCTTACCTAATTTGAATTTCTCTTGAAACTCCCAATCCAATCACTTTTATGGTTATTAAATCTGTCTTCGAGTTTGATTTCTATGAAATGAGGAGATTAAATCTATCAAAATGATTAAAACCATACCTTTTTTGCTTTGTTGCACTACCTCTTCGGATTGATCTAGGTTTTCTTGAAGAGGTTCTCTCTCCCTTTCTCTCTTTTTGTGTCTTTAGGCGGTTAGGACTATCAGATTTGCAAAAGAGAAGAACCCTAGTTCAATTTAGCTTATATATATATATAGTCTCGTTGGAAAAGACAAAAACGCCCCCATCTTTTATTCGTAATTGCACGATTGCTCTAGCTCTTGTATGATTTATTTATTTATATATATATATATATAAATTCATGTATTATATTCTCCCCCCCTTATTAAAACTTTCGTCCTTGAAAGTTATCTGGAATTGGGAAAAGTTCTAGATGATTTCTCTTCATGTCTTCTTCTAATTCCCATGTCGCCTCTCTCTCTATTTGATTTGTCCATTGCACTTTGACATGAAGAATACTTCTTCTTCTTAGAACTTGTTCCTTGGTATCCACTATCCTCATAGGTCTTTTTATAGAGGACACGACTAGCTATACCTTCAAAGGTTCTAAGGCTATCACTTGATTTGGGTTTAGTACAAACTTTCTTAACATCGACACATGAAGCACATCATGCACTCCGACTAGACTTGGCAGTAGTGCCAACATGTACATGACTATTTCAATTTTCCCTAGAATTTCGAATGGGCCTACATATCTTGAATTCAACTTACCCTACAGTCTAAACTTGATTACCCCTTTAGTTGGAGATATCTTCAATAAGACTTTATCTCCCACTTGAAACTCTAGAGGGTGTTGCCATTTGTCTACATAACTTTTCTAACAACATTGGGCTGATAAGATCCATTGCCTTATAACTTCAACCTTGTCTACTATTTCCTATACTATCTTTAGCCTCAATACCCATCTTTCTCCCAATTTATTCCAGTGTAAGGGAGATCAACATTTCCTTCCATATAATGCTTCATAAGGAGCCATCTGTATAGTAGCCTGGTAACTATTGTTGTAAGTAAATTCTACTAAAGGCAAATAATCACTCCAATTACCCCCTTAGTCCAACGTACAAGCTCTTAGGACATATTCTAGAATTTGAATAGTTCTTTTAGATTGCTCATCTGTCTAAGGATGAAATGTTGTACTAGATTGGAGTTTGGTTCCTAAAGCTTGATGCAGACTTTTCTAAAACTTGCTCACAAAATGGATATCCTTGTCAGATGTAATTGTAGCTAAGATCCCATGTAATATGATAATCTCTTTAATATAAATTTGAGCAAACTTTTCTAGTTTGTAGTCCACTCTAATTGGTAAGAAATGTGCAAACTTGGTTAATCTGTCTACTATCACCCAAATCGCATCATATTTCTCCTTTGTACTCGAGAGTACTGTGACAAAATCCATAGTTATATGTTCTCACTTCCATTTAAGCACAGGAAGAGGTTGTAACTCACTAGCTGGTCTTTGGTGTTCAATCTTTATTTATTGATAGGTGAGACACCTAGACACATATTCGGCTATCTCCCATTTCATATTTTTCCACCAAAGTGTTCTTGAGATCCTTATACATCTTAGTTCTTCTTGAGTGTATTGTATATCTTGAGTAATGGGCTTTTTTCATAATCTTCCTTTTTAATTCTTTGTTATTTGGAACACACCATCTGTTATCATACTTGACTACTCCTTGGTGTTTAACAAAAATTTCGTGGCTTCCCCCCACCCCCCTCATGTTCTACTTTGTTCCTTATCTTTTGAATTTCAAGATCTTCCATTTATGCAATTTTAATCTGATCTAAAAGATTGGGTTGGATACTAGGTATAGCCAACCTATTTCCCACCTCTCGTGTCACCACTACCAATTTCAACTTATCCATATCTTCTAATATCTTCTTCTGAGATGTGATTAATCTTGCAATATTTATGTGTTTCTTCCTGCTCAAAGCATTAGCAACCACATTGGCTTTTCTAGGGTGATAATGAATATCCACATCATAATCATTTATCAGTTCTAGCTACCTTCTTTGCCTCATATTCAACTCCTTTTGAGTAAACAAATACTTTAAACTTTTATGATCTGTGAAGATTTTACACTTCTCCCCATAAAGATAGTGTCTCCACAATTTCAGTGCCAAAATCACAATAGCTAATTCCAAGACATGGGTGGGGTAATTCTTCTCATATTATTTTAGTTGGCAAGAAGCATATGCGATGACTTTCCCATTTTGCATAAGCAAACACCCTAAACCTTGATTTGATGCATCACTAAATATTTCAAATTCTTCTCCCATCTTCGGTAGAGCCAACACTAGAGCTGTCATCAATTTATTTTTCAATGCTATGAAGCTACTCTCTCATTCCTCACTCTATACAAACTTGGTCTTTTTCTTTGTTAGTTGAGTCAATGGAGTTGCTAATTGGGAGAATCCTTCTATGAAGTGTTTGTAGTATCCAACTAATCCTAGTAAACTCCTTACTTCTATTACAATTCATGGTCTTGGCTAGTCACTCACTACCTTTACCTTCTTAGGGTCTACTGATATTCCATTCTTATTCACTACATGTCCTAAGAAAGATACCTGTTCCAACTAAAACTCACACTTACTAAATTTTGCATAAAGCTTTTCTTCCTTGAGTCCTTCCAATACGGTTTTGAGATGTGCTTCATGTTCTTTTCTACTTTTAGAATAGATGAGGATACCATCTATAAAAACTACAACAAATTGATCTAACCAGTCTCTAAGCACTCTATTTATGAGGTCCATGAAGGCTGCTAGAGCGTTTGTCAAACCAAAAGGCATCACCTAAAACTCGTAATGCCCATACCGAGTCTTGAAAGTAGTTTTCTATATGTCTTCCTCATTAATTCTTAACTGATGGTACCCTAATCTCAAGTTAATTTTAGAGAAGACTTGAGCTCCTTATGATTGATCAAATAGATCATCAATCATAGGGAGAGGGTATTTGTTCTTGATTGTGACTCGATTTAGCTCCCTGTAATCTATACATAGCCTCATACTCCCATCCTTCTTTTTGACAAATAACAATGGAGCACTCCATGGTGAGACACTTGGTCTTATAAACCTACTGTCTTGAAGCTCTTGTAGTTGAGTCTTCAGTTTAAATAGTTTAGTAGGAGCCATTTTATATGATGCTTTAGATATGGGTGTCATTCCCAGTATAAGATCAATACAAAACTCTATCTCTCTGGATGGTGGTAAACCTGGCAAGTTCTCAGGAAAAACATTTGTATACTCATTCACTACTTGCACAGTTCTTAATTCTTTAACTGGACTTATCTCCACTAATATGGTTGACAATCTTCCTTTATTCCACAACTCGTATGTTGGAAGAGTCATAGGCCTCTGTAGATCTAACTTGTATACAATTTTCTCCTCACTAGGAAAATCAAACTTAACCACTAGATTATGATAATCTATAGTAGCATGATACTTATACAACCAATTCACCCCTAAAATTAAATCAAACTCTATCATTTCTAATACAAACAATTCGACTTGCCATATATTACAATCTCTACATCTTTACATATTTGATCCAATTCCTCCTCAACACCCAACCCCAACCCCTCTTCCACACACCCCCCCCCCCCCCCCCCCCCCCCCAACTCCAAATGGAGTATTTACAATTATGGCATTCTCTAATACAACAAGTTTTAATCCACATACATTCATAAATACAGGTGATATACAAGAATGCGTTGCACTCATGTCAAACAGTACATATGCAATGTTTGAGTTTATGAGTAGTGTACTTCTTATGGTATCTTGATCATGGGCATCTTGTTGCTACTACTACTTTTGTAATGTGAACACTCTACCATGTGCCCTCTGTCATAGTCCTACATTTTGATTTCTGCTTAGTGGTCATCTAAGCACAGTCTTTATAAGCTGTGGGGGTGCAGTTGCTTGAGTGTGTTGGGCACCACACTCAAATGATCTGTGTCCTCTCTATTTACAAATGTAGCAAAAGGAAGGGTCCTTTTAGTATAGTTCTTGTTGGTATGTCTTGTTTTCCTACAGGAGAAGCATGCCCCTTCTAGCCAATTACACTATTGCAGATCATGCGATCCTAAACATTTAGGACACCTCACAACTTCATTTGCCTGTGGTGGGGGAAGGAAGTGCTAGAGGTGTAGGCCTTGTTTGAAGAGGTCTAGGTGCATAAGCCATAGGTTTGGCTAGATATATAGTTGGCCTCTTCCCTTTATCTACATAAAGTATGTTGGAAAGAGGCCTTTTTCTTAAAACTGATCTTGTTCTATAGGATAATTGTTCCTTTGTTCTCTTTTTGCTCTACTCCAAGTATTTGGTTGTGTCAACTACTCTTACATAAGTAGTCAATTGAAAAGCCCCCACTTCATGTTGTAGAGTAGGCTCTAGTCCTCTCAAGAATCTTCTAGCTTGGGAGGCATCATCTCCTCTCATCACCTCTAGCAAGAATTTACTCAAGCAGTTTAACTCCACTTCATATCCCTTAGTAGATTTACTACCCTGCTGGCAATTATAATAATCCACCTCCATTTTGTTCCTAATGCTGTTGGGAAATTACTTCTCATAAAAGAGTTCCTTAAACCTTTGCCATTAGTCAAGAGCTCCTATTAATCCGGACATACTAGTCCATCAATCTACAGTTGCACCCTTCAGCATGTAAGTAGCATACCTCACTTTTCTATCTTTTGAGACCATGAAAGCTTTAAAGGTCCTCTCAGTCTTAATGATCCAATATTCAGCTTCTATTAGATCATTAACCTTTGGGTAGAACTCCTTAGCCAATCTTACAAATTTTTCTAGCCCACAAGGTTCATCTATAGGCCTGACAGGTCTCACAGCCTGCTATTGTTGTTGTGCTAACATTCCCACTAGAGCATTTATAGTCTCTAGCAGCTGAGTAGTGATGACATTAGCTTTCTCTAAGGTTTCCTATTGAGGTGGCCTTTGAAGGTTCCTATCCTTTAGGGCATTTCCATCCTGTCCAACACTAGATGAACCCCGCCTAATATTTCTCCTTGGAAGCATTCTGTGTAAATTAAGATAACAAAATGATTCTAGAGTTAGAATTTATAAGGGAAATTAGTGACAGTATACATCTATGTATACTCAAGCTCAAGCATATGTATATTCCTATATGAAATTAAACAGGAATATTCAATAAAATATATGTGCATAGAATATTAGGATTAACACAACATAATAGTTATCTCCTAATTTGCCCACTCTCTTTATTCTTATGGATCTATAGATCATTTACTTGGTCTTCTGAGGATTTCAACTTAACTTCTATTCATTGAATTCTACACCTTTTAGATCTTTACTTAATTCTAGAAGTCATCAACTAAATCTCTACTTGTTCACATCTTAAATTCTAAAGAGCATCAAAACCTAATGTTCTAAAACTACTTACTTCTTTTCTTTTGATCTAAACCTAAGCTTCTAGGGATCATCAACCTATATTCCTATGGATCATAAACTTAAAACTCTGATACCACTTAAGTTATAATGCCCCAAAACCTAAAGCATCACAACCTGCCTTGTATCACTACTACGAAGTGACATGCTATGACTCTAAAACTTCAACATACTTCAAAACCTGCTCATATACATTATTCATCATACTACTAACTATAATCAAATGAATAACTCACAGATAAGTCATTCTAAATTTTATTATTTAATAACCACAAAGTCTTAAGCTACAATCTTTCTCCATAATTTCAATTCTAACAATAGAACATCAATTTACAATAATTCAAAATTCTTGTCATTCTTCCTCTACATAGTAATAGTGTTCTCTTCCCATCTCATCTATGTAATGTCCCATCAAGTTTCCGTTTTCATCGTATTCTAGTTGTTTGTCATTTTCGCCTGCAGCTAAATATATATATATATAGGAGTGGGTAAGGGTGAGCCTAAGCTCAATACGTGAGTACCACACCCACATGCGCATGACAAACCACATTACTATCACATGCATATATGCAACATTTTTCCATAACTCATTCACAATTCCATTCACACATCAATACTAAATGAATTATCACATATAGGGGTATTCATGACCTCGATACACACAACATTTTTCCTAATGGGAACTGCCTCTGCAAGCCCCATCTAACCCTAATGGGAACTACTACTACGAGCCTCATTTATCCCTAATCTACCTTAGATCATTTTGATACACGGCTCCACTAAGGATAAAGTGGCATACTGATCATTGAGGTGCCCCTTAGGGATCTACCACTACGAGCCCCTAGGTCAAGCCAAGCACAAGTAACATATCTCATTCAATTCATATAACACTGCATTACTTCTTAATACCACATGATTCACATTATGTCTCAGCATTTCATTATTTCACATACAACTCATTATATAGCTTCCTAACAATCACATACAACAAAAAAAGTAAACACGTACCTGAAATCATAGCCTTACGCACTTCTTATCCTAAACTTAAGGTAAGTCGATATCTATATAATTAACACATTAATTTTAGTACTAATCTAACATAATATATTTCTTCTAATTTCTCTTAATCTAGTAGTTTATCTAAGGTTATAATAATTGCCTCAGTTATGTAGAACTTAATTAATTAAGAAGGTAACTTGATATATAATAATAATGTTCATCACTTAACACGGTCATGTTGGAGGTTGTGTTGCTCAACATGGGCTAATATACGATCATGTTAGGGGTCGTGTATCTTTCAATGAGATTTGGCTTCAACATGGTTGGAACACGGTTGTGTTGACAGACCGTATTTCTCTTAATTCAACACGGTCGAAACACGACCGTGTTGGGAGGTCGTGTATGTTTTGGTATGACTTTTGGACTTAACATGGTAGAAATACGACTAGGTTGGGAGGCCCTATTCCTCTCATTTTAACACGGGGGCAACATAACCGTGTTGATTGGACATGTATCTTTCGAGACACTTTGTAATTCAACACAATCGAAGCACGACCGTATTGGGGATCGTGTATCTCTTGGTATACTTTTAAATTCAACACGATCGTAATACGACCGTGTTGGGGACCATCTATCTCTCGGTATACCTTAGTAAATTAACATGAGAGCAACACAACCATGTTGGATAGTTGTATATCCCTTGGTTTGTTTTTTAAACCCTTATTTTTCTACCCTTAATTAGTCTAATCTCCTCATTTCCTACTTTTAAGTTGAAGTAAATCCAAAAGTACACATTATGATCTCTTACCTAATCCAAATTTCTCTTGAAACTCCCAATCCAATCACTCCGTGCTTATTCAATCCGTCCTCAAGTTTGATTTTTATGAATAACCAAATGGATTTCGTTGATGAGTCTTCTCTTAATAAAATACATATCAAAATGATTAAAATTGTACCTTCTTTGCTTTGCTGTGCTACATCCTCGAATTGCTCTAGGTTTTCTTAAAGAGGATCTCTCTTCCTTTCTCTCTTTTTGTGTATCTAGGTGGCTAAGATTGTCAGATTTGCAAAAGAGGAGAACCTTAGGTCAGTTTAGCATATATATATAGTCCCATTTGAAAAGATAAAACTACCCCCATCTTTTATTCGTAATTGCATGGTTGCCCTAGCTCTTATATTATTTATTTATTTGTACATCTATATATATCAAAAAATTCGTATATCACATGTTCTACTATGAATGCCATAAGTGCTATTCATTGGTTTTGCTTAGCATCCATGTGTGTTGTTGTTGCTATGGCTTGCTGTTGCTGCTGTTGCATCTTTGCTGTTTGCTGTTATGTAGTTTTGCTGCTTGTTGTGGTCTATTGCTGCTGATTGCTGTAATCTGTTATTGTGTTACTACTACTACTAGTCTATTGTGCAGTTGCAGTTGTTGGCTATTTCTACTGTTGTCTGCTGCAAGTTGCCTTTTCTAAATGTTGTTTGCTATTGTTAGATCAACTTAGAAGTGGCCTGTGATTATCAAAACATGTTATGACTTCAAGATGAGCTAAAATTGTGTTGTGAACATCTAGTGTTATGTCACCGGTGAAGTAAGATTGTATATCCATATGCTATAATCACAAAGAAATTAAATTAATTGAATAGTGGTGCTGATTTTCTATTTCTAAGGGTATAAAATTGCATTACAGCATTGAAAATTAGTAATAGATTTATCTTTCTCCACACTTTCCAGATTTGGTTGGGACAATGTTACATTATGAGCCTAGATGTAGTCATGGGCAACTTGTGTATAAAAAGTGATTGAGGATTCATCTGAGATAACGTCAAATCTTAAATTTTAAAGGACACTTATAGAGAGTCCTCTGATCATATGAAGACTAAACTCTAATTAAGTAATAATACATTGGGCTTGTTTATTTCTCCTCTAAAATTCCCTATTTATACAGGTATAGGACATGTAAAATTCGCAAAAATTTAGTTATATATAACATTAGAATGATTAAAAGATTATACTAAAAGCCCTAAAGATACCCTGCATAAGATTTTATTAAAAGAAATAATCACACAAAAAGCAAACCGTGAAGAATTATTGAATAAACTATAAAATAAATTAAAATCACATACTTAAGATAGTTGAATAAAAATTCAAAGTCAATAATGATGCCTAAGATAATTTAATTAGCTTAGTCATAAAGTTTCGTAATAAAATACCAAAGTTATTAAGTTTATGTAAATTATCACATGCAACAAACGTATTCGAAACATTAAAAAGTTACAATCCTATCCCTCCCCCCCACCTCAGAACTCTCATCGGTAAAAAAAGTAGAACATAGAACATAGGGATAAGAGAGGGAGAGACGAGTAGAGAAGAAAAGAAGAAAGGAAAAAGTGAAGAAAAATAATCATAACTTCCACATATGACCTCTAAATCATAAATCGAGACGCAATCCTTGAGGTGAGCTCTATGAAACTAGGCTAATTTTGTGTGGAACGAGCTATATTTTTAAAATTTAGATATAATTCTATTATGTATATAAAAATAGGATTTAACTTATAAAATAGTTAGAAAAACTAAAAATACACTAGATAGAATTATATTTGTCATGAATAAAGTGTAATAGCATGATTTTTTATTTTTTATTTTTGTGTTTTAGGAGAAGAAAGTTATTTCGCAAATCTACTTGAAGATTACTACGAGTAATCAAAGAGGAGAACCGGGTGAGTAGGACTCCATGATGTACTGTTATTCGTGTATGATGTGAATGTTGTTACAAATATATAAATGATTTTGATTGCATTGGTTCCTACATTTCATATGTCTTGATTATATATATATATATATATATATATATATGGAATGTGTGTTGCTGTGCATGAAGGGAATATAAGATGGTGTGGGGAAGCGTGAGAGGAGGGAGGGAATCCAGTAGGTGGAATTGGAAATGGTAAAGGAAAGAAAAAAAGAAAAAGAAGATCGACAAGAGCGATAAGAGAATTTGGCAAGAGGGAGTCTAGTAGGGAAAGGGTAGGAAAGGGAAAAGAAGTCCGGTGGGGAAAGGGAGAAGGCATCTAATGTAGGGGAAAGGAAAAGGATTCGGGTGTATACGTATATTTAATGTGTGATAATGCCGGTTATGTGTTTATGGGTGTGGATTAATAAGTATAAGTGCATATGTGTATGTGTCAATGAAACAAGGAACTTAAGGAAAAGGGAACAATGATAACGGAAGAAGAAAAGGGGGCATGGCGATGTACTTGTGATATAAATGTTATGTTCATGAAAGGAGGAAGGTTACGAGGGCATAATGGTCGGTAACATGTATCCTTAGTCAGGAATGGAGGATAGGACACAAATGGAAAGGAAGGAAGGAGAAACAAAGTAAAGATAAGGAATGAAAGTTACATACATATATATATTTACTATATAGGTATGGATTTGAGGAATAGAATAAAGAGCCAAATGGAGAAAGTGGAAGAGGTGTATACAATATATATGTCTATACTATAAAGAGAGAAGGGATAAATGAAAATCTAAATGTCTTCGGACAAAACCCGATGTTGGGAAACTATCCTTCTAATATTGTGATTATGATTGAGTGATTGTTCCCCTTATCTGCATTAGATGTAATTGAAACTTATGTGTGTCTGACTCTTGCGTGATTGCGTATAAAATATTAAATAATTATTACAAATTAAATAAAAATTTACATGCATTGTACGAGACAGTGTATATTGGTTGTCACTGTTATAGGGTGCATCGAAAGTAATCGGAGGATTACTGTTCTGCCAAGTGCGAACTAAGTGATTAGGGGACTTTCGCGCCTTGATGGTTCCAAGTTCGGTCTATCCTTAATGATGTTAATGCTCGATGTGTGACTGACACTTGAGCTAAATTTATAACATTAATATTATATAATAGTAAGAGATAATACCTAATCAAGAAGTAAAGCGAATCAATTAAGAGTAAGACCTAGGCACTGATGGTATGATCTAAATCCTTAACCCAAGGTTAAGGGGGGGCGCAAACCTTAGACTTCATGCTGGTTACCTAAAGACCGCGCGTGATGTTGCATTCATATGGTTGTTTATGCACAATATATATATTTAAAAATTTGTTTGAAATTGATTATGTTTGTAAACAGTATTGAGATGTTATACTCTTATCTCACTGGACTATTAGCTCACCCTCTTATAGATTTTGCCTTACAAGATGCGATTATATAAACTTCCTTAAAGGATATCGTACCATGGTATGTATAATCACCTCAAACTCAGGGAACAGGGGTAAGATGAAGAAATAGTGAGAATATTGTATTTAACTTGATAGATGCTGAGATTTAGAAGGTTGTAAATATTTAATATGATTTCTAGAAGTTTTAGTGGAATCTATTTGTATGGGACTCAAACGAGGCCCTCTCTAAGACATATATAATGTATTCGTTGAATACAAAATGGGTTTTGTTTGAAATGAAAGAATGCTAGAGGCATTCGAATTGTTAATTATTATGTTTTGTATAGGTTAAATTGTATTTATTTGAGATGCTTCACGATTGCATAGTAGAAGTTGAGTAATTGTGGTAGGTTGTCATGAATTGAGTACCTTGTGGGCATGACAACTTTTGGTGGTATCAGAGCTAAAGGTTTTGTTAAAGTAAGATCTAATTTAAAAATAAGTTGGGTTAAGAATCAATACCTTAAGAGATTGATTTGACAACCCTATATATATATGAAACTTACCTTAATAAAGGAGAGTAGGTAGAACTTAAGAATGAAAATAAATAACTTAAAACTTACAAAAAGTTTCGCAATTTCAATGAAATGTTTGAGTACATGGATCGAAAATGGAGTGCTTATTGCATGAGAGATGAGGATGATTTGATAGGATATAAATTGAGAATGCAATCACTGCAAATCCAATATGAACACATCTCAATCTATAAGATGGTGGATGAAATAATAGAGGATTGGAGAATCGAATTGACTGAGTAGTGGAAAATCTAAATGGATAGGCTAAGCGAAGATCTTAGAGATTGGTATAGTAGGTATATTGCTATACCTGCTTTGGAAGCTCAGTTTGCGATAATGACGGGGATAGAGGAGGAGCCACCTGAAAGACTATTTGTGTGGAAAAAAGGAAATCATTTGAATTCAAACATCTATTAACTTGAAGTAGTTATTGAGTAACATTAAGGAGTGTTGTTTGAATTTGAATTATCTTACCTTTTATGGCAAAGATTGCATTTAGTGGACTTATTTGAATTGTTGTTTGGTGCCCTTATATGTGGATTATAGTATAGATTGCAATGTGAAGTGTTGTGTGTGTTGTATTGGGAAGGTCATTGCACCATGGTTGTATGTGTGTGGGTTGCGGTGTAAAAAAGAGTGTAGTGAGTTATTGGAGTTGTGCTACAACGTGTTGTAAGTTTGTGTTGAGAAGACCAAAGCAACGTGTTGTGAGTTTGTTGAGGAGAAGGGTGTTGTCATGGAGTGGAAGTGTGTGTATGTGCCATAGTTGAAAGGAAGTTGTAGTGATTGATTTTTGAAATTCAAAACACTTAAGTCATCGTTTAATTGTATGTCATTTGAATTTGAAATTGAATCTTACCATTTGTGGAAAGTTGCATTAAGGATGTCAATTTGAAATTGTTGCCGTGTTTGTGTATGTATGTGTGGCGGTGTAAAGGAGTATTGAATTTGTGGAGTTTGTGTTTTATGTATTGAGTAGAAGGGTGTTACACCGTGAGTGAATTGTTGTAAGTTGAAGTGAGTGCATTGTGTAGGAGTATAGTGTTGTGGCGTTGTGTTTGTGTGTTGAGTAAGGGAATTGCCATTTGTGAATTTGAGGATTTATGTGTAGTGTAAGGTGATGCACATTAAGATCAAGTGTGAGTGTGAATCGTGGCTAAGAAAGGAAATTAAGTAGTGAAGTTTGAAATTCAAAAATAAGCATTTAAGTGTGAAAGTTATTGAGTATTATTACTTAAACACTTGATTAGTTGAATTCAATATTTTAACTACTTGGAAGTGTTTAACTATTGCTTCCTTTATTTTATCATAATTGAAGCGAGGATAAGTGTTGCACCGTGGTTAAGGGTATGTGTTGCAATGGTTATTTGTGTACCGTAGGTGTATGAGTGTGTATTGTTGTGGTTTGTGGAGTGTATGTAGTGTTGTATTTTTATAAACTCAGTGAAGGTTGTGTACATTTGGTGTTGATTACTATATGTGTTATCAAGATCATTGATGCTAATAGCGTGAAACATTGTGAACCGTGAGCATAAGGGGAATTTGTATGGTGGTGAATGGTGTGTTGTGTATGTGTTTTACTTGTTTCCAATTGTGTATTTAAGTGGTGAGAAGCTAAGGCAAGAAAAAGAAGGTTAAGTACTATAATTTAAAATTCAAACAAGTTATTAAAGTGTAAAGTAATTGAACTAATTACTTAAACATTTGTAGTTGAATTTAATTTTATCTACTTGAAAGTACTTGAGTTTACTCCATTTGTAGCTTGGTTGTGTACTTGAACATGGAAGTGTAAGGATCATTATTTTGGTGTTAGATTTAAACACAATAATGTTTGGTGAAATATTTCATTATGCTAATGTATTACGCTGGACATTGACTACATTTAGTACAAAGGATGACGAACAAAGGGAAAACTTGTTCCATACTTCTTGTAGGGTATAAGGAAATTTATGTGTCCTTATAGTTGATGGTGGTAGTTGTACCAATATGGTAGCAGCATCGTTAGTATCGAAACTAAAACTTGCCACTACTCCATATCCTGAACCGTATAAATTGCATTGGCTTAGTGATTAAGAGAGTTTGCATGTGACCCAAAGAGCTAGGGTACCTTTTAGTGTAAGGGATAAATACTGTGGAGAAATCAAGTGTGATATTCTACTTATGTGTGCATCCCATATATTGCTTGGTAGGCTTTGGTTATATGACAAGAGGGTCTTATATGATGGCTTCAGGAATACTAATGTATTCCAGAAGGAAAGAAAATGAATTATTCTGAATTCCATGTCGCCTTCAAAGGTTTAAAGAGTTCAACAACAAATTAGTAGACCATCAAAGGATCATGAGCAGTTGAACCAACCCTTAGAGCACAAAATTTGTTAGACACAGATGTACCAACTATTAGAGGATCCTAATGATCATAATCAGATGAGTAGACTACTAGAGGACCAAATTATTTAGGGGCAGTTGTGTTCACCTTCAGAGGTATTAAAGGCTCGAGAGCAGTTGAGTAAACCATTGGAGGATTCTGAGGGTCAGAGTTAAATGAGCCTATCATTAGAGAGCTAGACTATTCAGAGATATTTGTGTTCACCTTGAGAGGTTTTAAAGGGCAGTGAGCAGTTAAGCCAACCATTAGAGGGCCATGAGGATTAGTGCCATGCATATGAGTTAGAAAAGGAGAAAACAATTTCAGTGGAATGGGTTGAAACAAGAGAGACCTCGGTGAAAAATGGGTCATTACTATTGTTGCAAATAAGATAAATTCTAGAAATGGAGGAGAGAAAACAATCACCTCTTGTGGTATTTTAGATATTGGGATTCTATAATGATACTTCTTCAAGTGGCTTGCTAGGAGAAAACAAAGTCTCTACTGCATTTGATCTATCATATTTGAGGACAAATCTTTTTGAGGCCCAAGAAGATGATAGGAACCAAAATCTATCAAGACCTCATTAGGGCAAGAGCTAAAGGATTTCAAATCTTGGCGATGAGGGCCTATTTTGAGCAAATCAACCCCAAAATTATTTATAAATTAGCCTCTTTTCTATTATTCTTGTATTGTGTTTTCCAACAAGCACACTTATTTGGCTTCATAGGGCGATGGACAAACTCAATAAAACTCATCTTGTAAGTTATCCATGGACTGACTTAAAAATAGAAGATGAGTTGAACCGACGAATTCCATTGCAAAGCTAGCTTATTGAAGATTATTTTTGTATTTGTAATTTATTTTTTTTAACTATTTATTTTGTAAGCTTTGTGGGACATTTTATTTGGTTGTAATTTATCTTTTAGGACCGGCCACCCTAAAAGTGGCATAGTTGTAATTTTGTAAATTTTTTAACCCTAAAGGGAGCAAGTATAAATACTTGCTTAAGTAGGGTTTTAGGGAGCTTTTGATTTTGAGAAAACACCCCTTTTGTTGCCATGAGGATCATCTTTGCTTGCAGTTGATCTCTTATCAATTTCATCCTTAAAATTGTGGTGAGAACCAACTTGAAATCGATTGTGAGTAATATCAATCATTTCTTGTTGTTTACAAATTATACTTAGTGAGTCATATCTAGGTGCTATTTGTTGTTCCTATCTTTCACATGAATTAGGGTTCTTAATTTTCATATTTGAATTCAATTCAATTTGATTGGAATTCTAATTCATCCATATCTTATCTATGGTTCATTTCGTTCTTACATAGATCCATATCACAATTTAGTCTCATTTTCATTTGAATCCATGTGAATAGGGGTTCAAGTAAATATTTGTTGATCACGCCAAATTGAGGAATTGCTCCCATTTGTTATTTGATTGTGCTTAGTTGTTTTAGGCACATCATCCAATGAGGAAAAAGGGAAAGGAGGTTCGATGGGAAAAGGGAAAAGGGGTCCGATGGGAAAAGGGAAAGGAAGTCCGACGAGGAAAGGGAAAAGATGTCCGGCGGGAAAGGGAAAAGAAGTCTGATGGGGAAAGGGAGAAGGCATCCAGTGTGGGGGAAAAGAAAAGGAGTTAGCGGAAGAGGAAGGAAAAGAATGGGAAATTAGATGTAAATGGGGGTGTGTAGGTATATGCATGTATTTAATGTGTGATAATGTTAGTTGTGTATGTGTGGGTGTAGATTAATAAGTATAATTGCATGTGTCGATAAGATGAGGAACTTAAGGACAAGGGAACAATGATAACGAAAGAAGAAAAGGGAGCCTGATGATGTACTTGTGATATAAATGTTGTGTGGCTAGTAACATGTATCTTTGTTCACGAATGGAGGATAGGAAGGAAGGGGAAATGAAGTAAAGATAAAGAATGAAGTTACATATATATATTTACTATATACGTATAGATTTGAGGAATGGAATAAAGAGCCAAATGGAGAAAGAGGAAGAGGCGTATATGATATATCTGGCTATATTATAATGAGAGAAGGGATAAATGAAAATTTAAATGTCTTCAGACAAAACCCGATGTTAGGAAACTATCCTTCTAATATTATGATTGTGGTTTTGTGATTATGATTGAGTGATTGCTCCCCTTGTCTGCATTGGATGTGATTGAAACTTGTGTATGTCTGACTCTTACATGATCACCATAAAATATTAAATAATTATTATAAATTAAATAAAAATTTACATGCATTGTACGAGACATTGCATATTAAAGGTCATCACTGCTACAGGGCGCATTAAAAGAAATCGGAGGATTACTGTTCCATAAAGTGCGAATTAAGTGATTAAGGGATTATCATGCCTTGACGATTCCAAGTTTGGTATGTCCTTAAGGGTGTTAATGCTTGGTGTGTGAGTGACACTTGAGCTAAATTTATAACATTAATATTGTATAGTAGTAATAGATAATAACTAATCAAGAAACAAAGCAAACCGATTAAGAGAGAAACCCGAGCACTGATGGTATGATCTAAATCCCTAACCTAAGGTCAAGGGGGACACTAACCCTAGACTTCACGTTAGTTACCAGAAGACCGCGTGTGATGTTGCATTCATATGGTTGTTCATACATAGCATATGTTTTGAAAACTTGCTTCAAATTGATTGTATTTGTAAATAGTATTGAGATATTGCACTCCTATCTCACTGAGCTATTAGTTCACCCTTTTACAGATTTTGCCTTACAGGACATGATTATATAAACTTCCTTAAAGGATATCGTACCAGGATATGTATAATCACCTCAAACTCAAGGAACAAGGGTAAGATGAAGAAATAGTGAGAATATTGTATTTAACTTGATAGACGTTGAGATTTAGATGGTTGTAAATATTTAATATGATTTCAAGAAGTTTTAATGATATCTATGTGTATGGGACTCATACGAGTCCCTCTCTGAGACATATATAATATATCCGTTGAATACAGAATGGGTTTTGTTTGAAATGAAAGAATGTTAGAGGCATTCGAATTGTTAATTATTATGTTTTGTATAAGTTGGATTGTATTAATTTGAGACACTTCACGATTGCATAGTAGAGGTTGAGCAATCGTAGCGGGTTGTCACGAATTGAGTACCGTGCAGGACATGACAAGACACTTACAAACGTAGAAAGATGTTAAGTTAAGAATATTTATATCAACTTCTAAAATAAAAATAGAAAAGTTTTCTAATAATATCTAATGAAGAGATTCATAAGAATAATTTGTCTAAAAAAAAATCACAAAGTAAATCATTTATGTTATTTCCAAAACCTTATCCCTAGAAGACAAAATGAATCATTTCTCTTTTCACTTTTTTTTTTTTTAATAAAAATGAGAACTATTTGGTTTAATTTTTGTGATAAGATTCCTAAAAACTAAGTTACTATAGCAATGGCTCAGTTATAGAGGTGAAGTTAAAATAAAAGTTAAGGTGATGACTCAATTTTTTTGAGTTAATTTTTTGCCCCTGCTTATTAGTAGGATTTTTAAGGAGTCATGAGGTCCTATTTATAATCATCACCTTTGTAAATGATATTAGTAAATTCAATTCTTTATAATCCTATCCATTGGTTAGCCAAACTTGATCCGATATTATATTATCTATAGTCCTAGTAATATGGGCCTCTACCTTTTTGTTAGTTTAAGAGGCAGAAAGAGAATCTTATGACACTAAATGGCATAATGTTGACTGACAAAGTTTCAAAGTAGTTTTCAATAGAAATCTTGCAATCCGGGGCTAAAACCAGAAGTCACAAAAGAAAGAAAATATAACCGAGCTGATACTAAGAAGAACAACTTAAGCAAAACTTTAGTTAACGCCACTTCAACTAATTCCCTTATTGTTTATAGCCTTCACTCATTGTGGCTTCTTTAGAAGACTCAAGAATCTTTCCTTATTCTCCAGTTTATTAACCATTTTCATACTAATTACTTATTATTTACAAGACATGTGAACAACTACCATTAAAGAACAGAACTAGTACCACAAACTTATCGCCCTAATCCTTCCTCTTATAGACGAAAGGGTTTAGCTACTGGTGTTGTATCAATGCTTACTTTGCTAATATTGTTTTTGTCCCCGAGGACAAAATTAGGAAATTAGAGTTAGGAAGAAGTGTCCATCAAAGATGTCATGCCCTAAAGGTAAGTTTGGAATTTTTCACTAAAAACTATTATATTATGTGTGCACTCATTATATGATAACCATCTTTCGAGTTAAAGCTCGCAAGACTCTAATTAAATATTTAATCAATTATAACTAATCATATTATATATAATTATATAATAAGAATATACTATGGATTCTCATATTACAATCGACCAAAATTGTAGAGAATTGGAATACCCTTCCAAAACAATATGGAAAAACGTATATAAGTTTTACAACTGTTAAAATATAATAATTTACAAAATTGAATGCATCTAGCATTCAAATGTTTCATTCCAACTATTTTGTATTCAATAGAAAGCAATACACATATAATTCAAGAGTGGGCCTCATCCGGGTCCCATAATAATACAAATTGAAAGTTTCAATAAACTAGATTTAAATGTTTACAATCACCTATCTATTAGCATTCTAACCCAATTTACAAAAGAAGTTCATTCTAACTCTCAACCCTTACTTCTTATCCTAGAAGTTTTGTGACAAAGTTTACTTACTTTGGTGCTGTGCCTAAATGGCAAGTTTTCATAATTGTATCCTACATCATACAATCTATAGGAGGGTGATTTAAATTACCTAGTGAAATAGGAGTGCAATGCTCTTAATATTGTATATGCACAAACAAATCACTCAAATTCTCAATCGTATGCTATGCATGGACAACCATATGAAATGCAACATCGTATGTAGTCTTTTGGTAACCAACATGAAGTTTAAGGTCTATGCTTTCCTTAACCTTGGGTTGGGGATTTGCATCACTACCATTAGTGCCTAAGTCTCACAACCCATTTAATTTCATCTTATCTCTTTATTACAATTGGTCTTTTAAAAAATTAATCCCATAAGCTCAGGTATAGTTTTGCAAAACTGAAGGCACACACTAGGTCTGCACCTTCACACAAATTGCTTGAAGGTGTGAATGAGGTTTACGCCTTCAATGCAATTGTACTTACATGGACTCAGTTTTATTAGACAGCAGTAATTTCCCTAAATGTAGTTAATAATGTTAAGAAATTTATCAACTAAAACGTGAAATGGAAGTTATATATATGAAATTAATAAGAAAAATAGACTCTTATCCTATCTTGTTCTTTCCCCTAGTGAGTTGTCTAGCCATTCAGGAAAACGCATTTCTTGACTCTTTTGATGGCCTTAGATGTAGAGTAGAAGGAGCTTGTGACTCCTATGTTGAATACTATGGGAAGGGGGGGGGGGGGGGGGGGGGGTGGGGGTGGGGGGTGTCTATCGCCGAACACTCAAGGAGGCACTAGACTCCATTCTGTAAGATGATTTGATGATTTACCCTGATACATAAGTTCTTTACTAGGGCGTTTCTTTTGCGAGGCAAGTGGTGTTGAGACAAAACCATTAACGGAATGATGATTTAACATCACTTATGTGCTGAAAATTAGGCCGAGCTATCGTACATCACATCGAAATCCATTAGGAACTATTGGTCCTGTGTTGGATTCTCTTGTGCTTCTCCCCAATTTCGGGGTTGTCAATTTCCTGTAGTCTTATGACATAAAGGAATCATCTACAATTGGAAGACTTCAATTGATTATGCTTAAGTCTCTACCTCTACGGCATTCTGCTACTATGTACCAACACCACCCCCCCCCCCCAACAATAACAATGCATGAAATGAAGACCATGAGCAGCTATTTTGATGGCCGTGTCAAGATCTAATGATAGGAAGATTTATCTTAACATGTCACCTTACATATTAGAAAAAAAATGTAAATAAAGTAAGGAATGGCCATATAATGATTGACCTAACTAGTGTTTATGTTATACTTACCAGAAATCCAAGGATAGCCCCCATGTGTTCAATATATCACCAGTTGATTGATCCTTACAACTGTATGTATTTCTCATGCACACTACTAGGCTTTTCTATGTATAGCACCTAATTGACATGCTGTTCCCACAAGATTATATACACAGCATGCTACACTGGCCAATCCACACTAACACTTCCATGCAAGTCAATTTAATAGAGTTCTAGCTATGTAATATATATGCACATGTATGGTAATGGATTTACTTTGCTTTGGCACCTTCTAAAAGGATCCAGAACATATCACGTAGCCACATCATGCTAATGCAGCACCCCCTTCCCCCCCTATTGCTAGACCCTAGCTTTGCCCCCAACAATCTTTCACATATTTCACCCTAATCCAAGCAACTACTCTTTGTAACTGCTTGACCATCAATGGGGAAGCCTAGCTAGACCTCTATATCTTGTAGGGTGATACTAAATTCTCATATTAGCATGTGGAATGTGTACGTCTCTAACCTCCATTGCTCAACCAAAGTAGTTATCATGTGCTAATGTAATGGAATGAATGGCGGCTCGTACCTACGAATCCCACCAAATACAGGTATGGCTTAATATGAGGATCGACAAGGATGATGTGCTTGTCACGATAGAGTGATAACTCATGACGTCAAAAGGCAAGGGTCAATTGATCCTAAAATGATAACAAGTGAAATGTTATACTATTTGTAATGCAAAATTAAGTAATTAACAAGTTAAAGGTCGTTTAACTCTCCATCTTAGACAGTTTGTGATTGATGTCCCTCCTACCATGACAAGACTAAAGGATTGAAAGGTACATGCTCCATCTATTATGCAAAAATAAATAAATTAGTAAATATTACCATTAATATCAAAATATTAATTAACCACTTATTAGCGACTATTTATTACCGGTTAATTAACAGTAAGTTAAGTTTACAACTACTTTTACAATAACACATAAAGATATTATATTATAATCAATATCGAGTTTTTCACTAATTAATTTTCTAACAATGAATTAATGACATATTAATGACTAATTATTATTAATTAACGATTTATTAATAACAACTTAAATTTATAACTACTTTTACAAAAACACATAAAGATAAACATATTATATTTACAATTAACACAAAAAAATTTACTAATTAATTTTTTAATAATTAATTAATGATATATTAATGACTAATTATTTTAATTAACGGTTAATTAACAAAAAATTAATTTTATAACTACTTTTACAAAAATACATTACAATAACACAGGCAAATCATTATAATCAATACAAAAAAAAATTCTAATTAATTTTCTAATGATTAATTAATGACTAATTAACGACAAATTAGTTTATCATTAGTGATTACTTTTATAATAATTTTTATAACTACAAATTAAGATATTTCATTTACCAAAAATGCCAATTTTTTTTACTAATTCATTTTATAATGTTAATTAATGATTAATTAATTACTAATTAATGATTAATTAACAACTATTGGTATTTTAATAAAAATAGTAGAGTACAAATAATTGCATTTAATTTTTTATGTATTGATTTAAAGTAATATAATAGGAAAAAAAATTTCTCCAAAATATAGCTTTACTTAAGAAGTTAGAAAAATATCCTGTAGATATTTCTACACACATAATTGAAGCTGAACCTATGTAAAGAAAAAATTAAGAAAATAGAAATTTTGAAGTTGTGAGAAAGAAGAAAACTAGAAGAGGAAATTAAAAGATCTGAAAACTAAAAGATCTGAAAATGAACATATGAATTGAGAATTCATATTTATATTACGAACTGTTGGTGTAAAATTTTTTCCTACATTAAATATCACATGTTATGATACCGTGCAAATTTGTAATATCACTTTGTAATAATTTTTATAGGTTTATAGTATTACTTTGTAATAATTTTTATAGATTAACAATATAAGTTTGTAGGATTCCATTACATTATTGCACGATGGGAATAATGCTAGAAAAATATTACATAGTATAATTGTATTGAAGGCACATATGTGCCTTTAGTTTTGCAAATTTTGAAAAAAAGAAGAAGTTGCAAACCAAGTTAGTGCCTTCGAAACTTATTTTTGGAATAATTATTATGGGTATAATATTTGTAAAATTAAAAAAAAAAAGCACAATATTTAAGTGTTTCCTTCTAAATAGATAACAATATTTCTCACATAGATAATAGTATATCACGGAATACCTACTTATCTAGATTTCATTTCTTGATTACTTATAGTAACCATCAAGCAAATATACAAAATAAAAATCTTCTCTTAAAATATAAGAAAATAATATTATTACTTATTATTTTTACTATTATCATTTTATCTAGTATATTTCTAGATATTTTTGTTATTTTCTAATTTAAAACTTATTTTTTTATATATTTTAAAATTATAGTTAAATTCTAAAATAGAATTTTTCCCAGGTAAGTCTAATCTCATTTCATGAGACTTATCTCAAGGATCACATAGGTATTCTAAGATTGTAATTTGAATTTCGTACATGCAGTTACAATGAATTTTCCTTCTCTTGTCCTTTTCCTTTTTCCTTTTCTTCTCTTCTGTTTCTTTTTCCTGTTTTGGTCTTGCTTTGACTCTGTTCTCTCTCTTGCCTTTGGAACGTGAGACCTTCTGGCTAAGGTGGTCTGGGATTCCTTTTATACGAGTCAGTCCATTTAATTTTCCAGATTCGTGCAGTAATTTATTTAAATTTGATAATTTTAGAATAATAACATGAAAATTTATAACTAAGTTGAATGAATTATTCTAACATAACTATTTACTTAAAATTTTTATTTAATTATTTTAAATATATAATTTTAATTTATTTTATTATTTATCTTAAAATTTTATGATTATTTTTTTAAGATAAAATTGTATGAATTATAAATAAAACTTTTAATATAATCCACCAATTTAGGGGTTTTACTAAAGAAACTTCCCAAGAAGACTGACTTCCCAAGAAGACTGACTACCAATTTTTTAATTACTGATGGCCCTTTCTGAATTCTTAGTCCATATAGGGTCGCCACTCTGGTCAATTCATTCCCAAGTTGCCAGAAAACGAAAGGAAATTGAATAGCCAGATTTCATTCAAACGAATACCAACACGTTTATTTATTTTTTTATATTTTCTCCAATAAAATCTTACAAAAGAAAAGAAATAAATGAACCGAAGAATAGGCAACATGACTCAAGAGTTTTTTTCATTATTCCTTTCCAGCCTCAAAGCTTTCTCCACACTTTAGCTTGGATTGGTTTCTGATGTCGAGCTTCTATTATCTCAGCTCCATTTTTCTTGTTTTCTCTCCATTCTTGATGCACCGAACCTTTTCTGATCCTAGAATCACAGAAGCAGGACTGGTATGTGGAAACACCACAGCAGGAATCCTTCGAAATATAAGCTTGTCTCCAGATTTTGTCTCTGAAAATATGAAGCAAAATTTCATCGTGGTAATGGAAAATATTTTGATGGCATTGAATACTGAAAAATGGAGTAATAGCTCTGTAACGACACCGACGCCTGCAATTTATGGTTTAGCACAATGCCATGCTGATCTAGACCAAGAAGACTGTCTTCAATGTTTTGCTAATGGTAGACCGAAAATCTCAAGATGTTTTCCTGGTACAGGCCAATGGGGTCGTTTATATCTCGATGGTTGTTTCATACGCTATGATTTCTATAATTTCTATAACGAGACACTTGATCCTAAGAATGATAATGTGAGTTGTGGTGCTCTGAATGGTGTGCTTCTGAGTGATCAGAATGTGAGGGATCAATTTAGTGATAGAGTTAGTCAGGTTTTGACAAACTTGACAGCCACCGCGGTTAAGAATAAGGGGTTTGCAGTGGCAGAAGAGACCGGAAATGGAGTTTCTGTGGGGGTTTATGCATTGGGGCAGTGTTGGAATACAACTGATAATGGATGTAGGGAATGTTTTGAGAACGCTACATTGAAGCTGAAAGGTTGTGTTCCTGGATCTGAGGGAAGAGCAATGAATGCTGGATGCTATGTAAGGTATTCAACACGGAAGTTTTACAGCATCACACTTAATCAAGGCAAGGAGGAAGTAGTACCATCTTTCTACCTAAAACAGCTTCTCTTATTTGTTTTCGCTCTCAAATTTTTTCTTTTACCTAACCTTTTGCCATTGAGACCTAGAGTAAACTTGTGTATTTGTTTTTTAGAAAGCGTCTTCCGTACTTTTTCAATGTTTACTATAATAAAAAATCTATAATTGTCAATTAATATCCATGTAATCTAAAGAGATTGCAGATATTATTAGCTTTTAGAGATAAATGATGTTAGAAGACGATGGCAACAACCAACCTTTGCAGGTGATGGTTAATAACGAAGAAAAATTCCAATAGACGAAAAGAAAAATTATTATCTCTTTTTCGAATGGGGATCATTTATTTCAATTTTCCATTAATAACTTTTGTGATAGTGAATCATTATCACCAGCCTTCAGCTACCATCTTTACCTCTCACCATCGTTTCCCTCTAAAAGCCACTGGTATTACCAACATCTTGATATTAGTATTACAATATTAGATAATTACAAAACTTTGATCATGGAAAATGGTGAAAAAAGTTGGAAGAACGTTTTCTTCGAGGCATGCACGCCAAATGTAAAGTAGTCAATTAGGCAACATTTTGATTGGTTAGTTGAAATAAAAATTAAATTTGATTTCCTTCTTTATAAAGGGTCATCTTTTAGTGTTGGAGTGATAATTGCAATTGCTTTATCTGCTGCTGCTGCAACTTCTCTCATTCTAAGTGGAGCATATATCGGATATAAAAGGATATCTAGAAAAAGGGAAAGTAAGTGTTACTCCTCTGAAATGCTTAGTTTGCCAAGGAAGCTTTTTGTCTCACTGTTTCTCTATTTGATATTATATTTGCTTGGTTCGGTTTTTCAGTACGCAGGAATCTTGAGAAGGCACCAGCACTTTTAAGGAGGTCTAAGTTGCATTTCAAGTATGATATGCTTGAAAAAGCTACTCATTTTTTTGATGAATCAAGGAAATTAGGCCAAGGAGGTGCTGGTTCTGTATATAAAGGGAAGCTTCCCGATGGAAGAGTGGTTGCAATCAAGAGACTAGTTTATAATACACGTCAATGGGTGGACGATTTCTTCAATGAAGTGAACTTGATCAATGAAATTCGACACAAAAACCTTGTCCAGCTTTTGGGTTGCAGCATTGAAGGCCCGAAAGCCTTCTTGTTTATGAATATGTTCCAAATGGAAGCCTTGATCAAGTCCTCTTTGGTAATTTATTATTTTCATAGTTTTCCTATCGCTTCTAGTGATTTTGAATGTGGTTTGGATGACATTTATAACAAAAGTTGCATCTAGTTGCAGATCCAGATACCATCCATGAATTAAGTTGGCAGGATCGCCTTCATGTCATCTCTGGAATTGCTGAGGGACTCGCATTTCTTCATGAAGGTTGTGGGGTTAAGATTATACATCGAGACATAAAAACCAGCAACATCCTCCTTGATGAGAATATTAATGCAAAGATTGCTGATTTTGGACTGGTTCGATGCATTGAACCAAATAAATCCCATCTTAGCACCGGGATAGCAGGAACTATGTACGAAAGATTTTGCTCCTTTCTCAGTTCTTCAAAGTGTATCTTATTAGCAAGAAGTTTGTGGATACAGTATGGACATAATTAACTATTGCGAACGCTAGTTAAGTTTTGCTCTACATTAAAACCTGGAGGATAAGGTGGTACGAATCCCAGAGTTTCTAAACCATTACTGATCGTTTATACTAGGCATAGGACTACTACGTTCAATTAGTGGTGTTTTGGTGTTGTGATGGGTGTGTGTGTGTGTGTAGGGTGCTTTATGATGAATGACTGTGTTCTGTGTTGTATAACTATGTAGTAGTAGTCGTAGTAATATTTGGTGGTGTTTGTAGGTATTATGTGATGGCATTTTGGCAAATTGAAGGATGTTAGTTGGAAAATGAGCAACACTATAAATAAGGGATGAGTTGTGGAGTAGTGGGGGAGTTTTGGATGCTGAAAAGTGAAACTCTAACAGAGAGCTGTCTTAAAGACAACTGGCTTCTGTGAGGAGATTGTGCTGGAACCTATTGAAAGGCGCCTATCCAAATCAATCTATTGTGTTGTTGAACCCCGTAGTTGTAATAAGGGAATTACTTATGAAGAATGAACATGAACTACTTGCTTGAGGGAAGGAAAGAAGATCACTAAGCATAAATATTGACTGAATAAACCGATAGCACATTAGTTCTTTTTTTCTTTTTCTTTTTTTTACTTTTTCTCAGGATAAGGTCACTTGTAATTGCATTGCATCCTATGATCGACAGCATATTGATTTTGTGATATATATTCCCCTGCTCAAGATATGATGTTCCCTAAAGTATGAAGTCTAAAAGCTGATAACAATCTATAAGCTGAAGTATTTAGATCACATGGATATGGTGCTGAAGTTAACGATGTATGATAATGTCATATTTGATATCTTCAGGGGTTATATGTCTCCGGAATATCTTGTTAGAGGACAACTAACAGAGAAAGCAGATGTTTTTTCTTTTGGGGTTCTTGTTCTTGAAATTTTAAGTGGCAGAAGGAATAGTGCTTGCATGCCGGAATCTGGTCCTCTCTTACAGGCCGTAAGATTCTCAATTAATTATCACTTTTATGTTCGCATCTATCTTCATATATGAAATTTTATTTTTCACCAAAATTTGATTATGATGCCGCGTCCATTGTTCTCTTTTAGTCATGCACAGGGGTCTTTCTAATTAAGTTGGGAATAATGTGTTGTTCTATAGGTCTGGAAGCATTACAAGTCAAACAGTCTCATTGAATGCATTGATCCTGCCTTGAAAGAAAAATTTCCTAGTAAGGAAGCATGCAACATGATTGAAATAGGGCTGCTTTGCACCCAGGCTTATGCAGAACTGCGTCCGTCAATGTCTGAAGTAGTGGAAATGACAAACAATAGAGTAGAGGTTTTTGCGTACCCAACGCAGCCTCCATTCCTCAATGCCAGTGTACTATCTCCAAATGACTAGCATGAGATCAAACCCAAGTACTTCAACCTCGAACCAGCTTACAACATCTGAAACTTCTTCCTCATTCCATGGAGTTTCATCTATCCCATAGCTGACAGTGATGAAGGAATTCCGCCTTACATCGATGCAATTTTTTTTTCCCCATGTTAACAATAAACTTAACTGTATCATTAACCGAAGGAGAAGTGTATACCTCACTTTTATGACATGTCAGAATGGTGTTTACAGAACAGATTGACTTGTAATCTAAGTTCATCGTGTTGCTTGGGAGCTTGTGATTGAAGGAAGAGGACTTGGATTATTAAATCAATGCTGTAAAGAAATTAGGAGTTAAGTTTTTGGCCCAAGAATGGTGAGTTAGAGATCAATTGATGTCGAGGAAAGGGAGCTACTCTTCTTTCAAAAATCCGTATGCCTTGGCATTTCTCTTCGGTGCAAATTGAAAATTTCTAGATTATTGTAGTCTGGCTCTTTTTTTTTTTTTTACTACTCCACTATGTACCACCTATTTTGACTTTTCATAACCACATGATGTGGTCTATTATCATAAGGTGGACTTCATATTGTCATGAATGGAGTGACACGGTGAGTCCATTTTCTTGTACTGTAACTTGACATCCAATAATGCTGTTGACTATTTTACTCAGTAAATCTGTAAGCCTGTAGTTTTGCGCTACATCGTGAAACTTAGTACCCAAACTCGCTTTGTTATTGGTGTAATGGTTTCATTGTTAATACCCTCACACTTCGCGGTTAGGGACGTGTGGATGCAACTGTTTCTGGCTGCACTAAATCATAATGTTATTGGCCAGCTGCATTTTCAAGAACTTAAGTAACCTACTATTAGAATGAATTCCTACTCTAGAATTGTTGCTACTAAAGATGCATTGGTAATGACAGTTGAACTATCTACGTCTTCACATGTACTTGTTAAACAATATCCATTCTGCATCTTTGATTCCATGAATTGGAAAGACGAGGGCAATCTTTGTGCTGTTTCGCCCAAGCCTGGATGTCATGCATAAGCACACAGGCATTACATATCCATACTTCAGTAAAGTGGTCTATCTCAGTTAGCATGACATCCGATGGAACTGTTAGGCTTGGCTTTAGCCTAACATTGCCAAAGTGCCCATATGTTTCAGTTCAACCTGCCATCCGGACCAAGAGATTATGAAAGATTTGCAGCTTTATCGCTTTAATGGCTTCTACCAAATGCCACTGCTATCATTTACAGAGGGTTGAGGAGACTTTCGAGGATGATAGACTGAGGAAAAACTTTTCTGTGCTAATCCTCTGATCCCAAAAGATTATCGAAACCTAGTTCTCTGTAACTATCAAACCAGTCGTGCATTTTTCTTTTGACATGAGCACTGCCAATTTCTTGTCTAGGTCATTTCTTACTTGCCTTACATTTCTAAGCTTTCAACTATTCTGTGAAGTATTTGCTTAGTATAATAACTTAGGCTTTATGCATGATCTTCGTGCAAAGTAAATTTAATGGTAGAAATACAATCTAAGCATATTTATTTATAGATCAGCGAACGCTTTAGTATGCATATGTATCCAAACTTGAGGTACTCTTGGCATTTTTTTGATATCTGTATATGATAACCATTAATTTCATGTTCTATGACAGTCATAAGAAATCATATCCTCTATCATATTAAGAAGGCTGGATCAAATAACATGAAGTTAACATACATGATACGTGTAAATTTAGTATTATTCAGTGTTGCTGAAGCATAGTTTCAGCACATTCCACACAAATGAAAATCTGTTCAAGCCATCCAGCTAAAGTGGGGTTACCAATTGCACTGGCATCTTTAAGAAGAGGTATCAGGGCACTTGCCTGGTGTTTTTCCATGACTGCTGCAGTAATCAAATTACAAGGTATGAATATTATTTGGAATGAGTGTACTAATGACTCAAAATAATCATGAATTGACAGGGAAATAGAGTAGCTCAGAGAAGTCTTACAATCACAACCGCCAACATGTTTTCCACCAATAAAAACATTAGGTACAGTCCTTGCCCCGTCCACTCGGCTAGAACTGATTGAACATGAGATCCATCACCTACAGGGGAAACTTGAGGGCTCAATAATACATTTGAAATGGGCCTTCACATGGTAATGCTTCGGCAATGCTATTTCAAAGGGAGTTATTGCATGAAAAAGGTGAAATGAACAGCATGGCGGACTTAAATATCCATTACACTATAGCCTTTGGCCAAAAACTAATACATGATACCCTGGATGTTATTTGTTATTGAATTTAGGAGAAGGTTTTGAGATTTCGGATCTACATGTAATAACAGCATCTTCACCCCAAGTTCTGTTTCTAGATTGAAGACTCAAGAATCTCATAGCACGGACAACTAAAGATTATCAAGTTACTCTAATCAGATTAAACAGAATGTGAACATACTCTCCCTGTCGATTGGATGCATGTGTTAGTGTGTGTAATCGTGTGAGTGTCTATGTTTATTGCAGCAAGAATGATTATGAGTGTGGTGGAGACGTGTGAAGTTGCAGGCGATTATGTTTAGCGTAGTGGCATGCTTGAATGCTGTGCTTGAAAGAGTGTGTGCGCCGGTGTAGGAAATGTGTGACTAGTGTGTGCAGCAGGTGTGAGTGGGGGTATGCCAACGCGCGTGCTAGATGAGGAAGAGTTTGTGAGTGTGTTGAGTGATGAATTGCTTGCTATGTGCTGTGCGTCAATGTGCTATGCATGTGGGTGTGTGTTCCACTGGTACAAGTGTGTGTGTGTGTTTGGTAGGTATGTGTGAGTGTGATACGAGCTGTGTGTGTGTGGGAGGCGTGTAAAATGTGTAGTGTCACGCCCTAAAAGGAGCCTAGAAGTTTCCAATAAAAATTATCACGTCACGTGTACACCCGTTACATAATAACTACCTTGTGAGTCTGAAATCGCAAGACTCTAAATAATTAATTAATCAATTATAACTAATCATATTACATAACATCAAATAATGAAAATATAACTACGGATTCCCATGTTCTACGGTCGACTAAGATTGCAAAGAATCGAAATCTCTTACAAAAACAGTAAAATGGAAAAATAATTCTAAGCTTCATAATTGCAATTTCCACATCAAGTTCCTAAGAATAATATTACATCTAAATAATCTATCAATCACAAATCTTACTCTATCGTTCTTGATTCCCAAAGCTCTTGTCATATCATATCTTATCCCATCCCAAGCTTTTGTGTTGTTTCCTGCAAAACAGTCTATGGAAGGGTGAGCACACTATGGCTCAGTCAGATGAGAGTGCAATACTCTCAATACTACACATGCACAAGCAATTTCAAGCAAGTTTTCAAATCATATACTATGCATAGGTAACCATATGAATGCAACATCACACACGGTCTTCTGATAACTAGTGTGAAGTCTAGGGTTTATGCCCCCCTTGACCTTAGGTTAGGGATTCGGATCATACCATTAGTGTTTGGGTCTCACAATCAATTAATTACTCTTATTTCTTTATTAGAAATCGTTTCTTAATTTCAATGTCATAAGCTTCAATGTTACTCACACACCAAGCTAGCTCAAGTGTTACTCACACGCTAAGCAATAAATACCTTCAAGGATAGACCAGACTCGGAATCGCCATGGCACAATAATCCTTTAATCACTTAGTTCACACTTAGTGGAACAGTAATCCTTTGATTACTTCTTATGCGCCCTGTAGTAGTGATGGCCTTCAATTTTATGCAATGTATCATGCAATGCATGTTCGGTTTAGTTAAGTCCAATCCTTTAATTAATTGGTTTGGGGTGATCAAATAATATATAGTTACAAGCTAATCTATATTCAAGACAATAAACTATTAAAGCATTTAAGAAACATAATTCCAAGGGCAAGTAAAAAGAAACCAAGCCAACCCTTCAAGAAAAAATAATTCATACTTTATATTTACATTCGCTACTACAAGAAGAATGAAGCATTAAACATCATGGATAAGTAAGGTAAGCTAGGCCAAATAGATAAAATCAAGTAAAAGAGACAACAATTCATAAAGAAATAAATTTTAAAATGAATCAACATTCGAGGTTAGATCAATATTGACATAGCACAACCTAATTCCATCAACTGTCAGATCAACCATCCAAGATTGATCTACAATTCTCATTCCTCGACAGCAACTAAGTCATTCTGTTACTCAAATGTTCAATCATCTCCATTTAAGAACAAACAGGGTAACTTAATGTGTCCTCTTGCAATATTCTCAATTATCAAAATCCCAAAATTTGTAACAATTAGACTACCTAATATACACCAAATAATTATCACAACCGCTAAATCTACATCATTAGAATACACACTCCTATTCTTGACTTCATTGTCTTAATCAACAACTATTCTATTATTATTATTATACACCATACTAAGTGAAATCGATAATTAACTAAATACATTCTATCAAATTGTACTCATATATTAACTCTAAATTCCTATATACACTTTATTTATATTTTATGCATAAACTTATTAGTTTAGGAAAAAATTATATATTTATGTACAATTAGACATAATTAGGGAGATTCTGGTTAAAAAAAAAAAGAGGACAAGAAAATAAATAAATAAATTAGGTAAGCTCGTCTTCTAATTTCCTTATCATTTTTTTTTTCATAATGATCAATAATTTAGAAATAATAAACTCTATAATAATAAATATATATGTATGTAAATATACATATATATTCACATGATCAATAATTAATATTTCTATGTATATATATTCCTTTTTTTTTTTTAATGTGTACATATGTTTAACATTATACCTATATTTTCTTTTCCGAAGCTATTATTAAATATATATGTTTGTACATACATATATGCATTATTGGAAAAGAAAATGAAAAGAAAAGACAAGAAACACACGTAGAAGACAAGGAAAAGAAGGAAGAAAAAGAAGAAGAGAAAAGAAAGGAGCACACAAGAGAAAAAGGAATCGAGAAGGAAAAAGAAAAAGAAAATTGTAATATCACAATATCTAAATACAACAGATTGCACATATATATACTATATTACAAGTAATATACAAACATTATAGTACATCATAAAATTTCTCATTCACTTGAATCCCTTAGCTTTAAAACATTAAATAACTTTCAGGAACTTGCGTGAATTTGAAATTTTCACCTAATAATAAATGGATAACAAACTTAAAGCTAACTCTACTAGTTAAACTCACTAAACTTAAAACAAAAATGAAATCTAAATACATATATGTATATTTTTTAATTCGTATGGAATTTTAGCTTAAATTTGAAACTTGAAATTTACCTAGCAAGTGTAGTCTTGTTACGAAGTATCCTTCCAAGGATTGTAATGACACTTACGGTTTTTTATTTGGAGTTAGTATTAGGAAAATATGGATTTTTGAAGTTTTAGGAAAGTTTTGGTTTTCCTAATCGAGAAAGGAAGAAGAAAGAAAGAAAAGAAAGGAGAGGAAGAGGGCCTGATGAGAAAAGAAGGAAAAGAAAATGAGGAGAGAAAAAAAGACAAGGGAATTTGTAGGAAAATAGATGAGGTCAGGGATAATTATCTAATTGCGGATTCGGTTAGTACGCATATTAATATTTAATTATATTATCTAAATTATAATATTTTTATATAAAAATTTATGTGTATACTAAATAAAATATTTTAAATATAAATATATACTTAAAAATTCTATTTAACTATCATAAATTTAAAATTTTAAGTCTTATTTCTTATCTATTATATTTATCTAATACATCTTGTTTCTTTCTTATTTTTCAATTTTAAATTCTATTATTATTTGTGGTAAGATTTCCATTATACGTAAGTTATTAAAATAGTATTAATATATTATAGTGATTAATTTTTTTTATTGTTGTTACTTTTCTCAAAATTTTTAAAATTACAAAAATATTATACTTGTCTAGAAGTACTTATTGTTCTGATTATTTTCTTTAATTTTAGTATAGTTTTTCAAAATTTTGGGGGCATTTCATTCTTCGCCCCTTCAAGAAGTTTTGTCCCCGAAACTTCACCGTAGTTGTCTCTTCGCTTTTGTCATCTTTATTAAATTTTCAATTTTCATGTTGGGAACTCAATGTTCATTTCGTACATAAACTCACATAATTAAACAAGTTTACTAAATTTTGGAGTTTATATACTTGAGGAATTTAGTTTTATTTCTCAAATAATATTGATATAGTGATAATTAGTATAAACTTATTATTGTAAGGATCTAATTCTTTTATTTATTAATTTCACTAATTTATTCATTTTTATGAATATTCAATTCTTCTAACTAGGCTCATTTCTACGAGAATTCAATTCTTCTGGTATATGTATATTTTAGTGAAGACATTTCTCGAGTTTTTAATAAATTGTAAGGTTTTGAATTTGAAATTTAGGGTGTTAGAAATATTATTTAAAATTTCCATAGTTCATATAGTGTTAACTTTTTTAGAAATAGTCTTTGCTTTTCGTATATACATATACCTTTATTTTCTAAATATGCTTTTGTATTTTTACTGTAGATATTATAAATCATATAGTATAATTTCAAAAGGTTATGAGAGAACTTATTGATCACGCAACAAATGAAATCTATTACTACATATGTTAGCTTATACATATTATATAATGTTATGTACAATACACATACATATGCATATGTACTTATTTTGGATTATATGATATTTCAAAATTATTTATATATGTATATGTAATGTACATTATTAAGTGTGTATAAAATTCTATGATAATACTCTCTATTAATAAGTATATAAATTATATAGGAAGTATCTTAGAATAGTGTTATTTTAGTTGGTAGGTTATATTATATTTTTACATCTTTAGCTTGTAATTTTTGTGATTATCTACATTAGATTTATGAGAATCATGAATACATATTTGGATTTATTATTCCTTTATATTGAGAATTTCTTATATATAGTTATTATTCGTAGAAGGAATATTGGAAATTTTGTGATTTACATTTATACTTTATCAAATATCATTAAGGTGGTTTTGAATCTTCAAGTATAAATTTTGTTATTAGGAAATTGAGTTTATATTATAAATATGTGTATTTCATACTATATAAGATATTATCTCTTAAGATAATATGGGGTCCTATTTAGATTTTTATTTTATGGGGCTATAATTATTTTATACATATACCTTATACTTTCAAGGAAATGTGTTGGCAAGTTTTTGTGTTAGGGTTTTATATTTAAATTTATATTTAAAATTTTTTTTTAGTATACCTAAACAATTGATGTATCTAAATGTTTATTCAATAATTATATTTAAATTATTTTTCTTTTTAATTGTGATGCTACCATGTCATGTACATTAGAATACTATTAAACTATGATGAGTGAGTTTTAGATGGATAATTAATTATATTACACATAATGTTGTTATAATTGCTTTGCCATTAATTTTATAAGTTTAACACTATTTATTATTGTTGTTATTAGTATTTTTAGTAGCACAATTACAAGTGTCCTATCACCCCATTCATGTAATTTATTGATTTATTTGTTTATTTTGTAGAGATCTCAATGTGTTTAGTTGTTGAATTGTATTTCATTATTCATTTTAGTTGGATTTTTAATATTATTTCGATACTATGATATCATATGTTGACATAGTTCATCAAAGTGTTATTAATAAAGGTATTTTAGATCAAAACTCTAATAACAATAAGATAGAGTTATGAATATCCCACAACTCCTTAAAATACTCATTGAAAATTGTGGGGTTCCACCTTATTTCAAATATTTGCTAACTTTAGGTCGTTAAGTTGCATCTCTTGTATTTTTCTTTTTTCTAGGAGTGTAGGTTGTACTTCTAAGTTTGATAATCATGTTTCCTTCCCATGCCATATAAATTTGATCTTGGGACTTGTGGGTTATGGTCCTATACTAGTAACATTTACCTTTGAAGTGTGGACACTTCTAAAGGTAGTGTCATCTTCGAAACTCAATGGCTGTGAATTATTAATCTTCATATTTTGTAATATCTTTTAACTTTGTTTTTCGAAATCTTCATTCATGGTTTCGAATGAGGATTTAGCGTTTTAAGAGTTAACATGCTTTGAGTAGCTTATGGCTAGAAGGGAATCTTATAATGATAAATATGTATATTTACATGTATAAACTATCATATAAGTCTTTTATTATTTTATTTCTAAAAATCTACTCATGTTCTACCTCATCTTGCTGTTTGATAGGTTGGTCCTACCTTTGACAACCTAGAGCTCTAATACCAGTCTTGTCATGCCTCAAAAGGGATCTAGAAATTTCCACTAAAAGTTATCACGTCACATGTGCACCCATTACATCATAACTGCCTTGTGAGTCAAAGGTCGCAAGGCTCTAAATAATTAATTAATCAATTACAACTAATCATATTACATAACATCATATAATGAAAATATAATTACGGATTCTCATGTTCCACAGTCAACCAAGATCACAAAAAATCAGAATCCCCTATCAAAACAGTAAAATGGAAAAATAATTCTAAGCTTCATAATTGCAATTTCCACATCAAGTTCCTAAGAATAATATTACATTTAAATAATCTATCAATCACAAATCTTATCTTATCATTTTTTATTCCCAAAGCTCTTGTCATATCATATCTTATCCCATCTTAAGCTTTTGTGTTGTTTCCTACAAAAGAGTCTATAGAAGGGTGAGCACACTACGGCTCAATGAGATGGGAGTGCAATACTCTTAATACTACACACACAAAAGCAATTTCAAGCAAGTTTTCAAATCATATGCTATGTATAAGCAACCATATGAATGCAACATTGCACGTGGTCTTTCGATAACCAACATGAAGTCTAGGGTTTACGCCCCCCTTGACCTTGGGTTAAGGATTCAGATCATATCATTAGTGCCCAGATCTCACAATCAATCAATTACTCTTATCTCTTTATTAGAAATTGTTTCATAATTTTAATGTCATAAGCTCCAATGTTACTCACACACTGAGCAATAAAGACCCTCAAGGACAAATCGGACTCGGAACCACTAAGGCGTGATAATCCCCTAATCACTTAGTTCGCACTTGGCGGAATAGTAATCCTTCGATTACTTCCGATGCACCCTATAGCGATGATGGCCTTCAATTTCATGCAATGTATCCTGCAATGCATGTTCGGTTTAGTTAAGTTTAATCCCTTAATTAATTGGTTCAGTGTGATCAAACAATATATAGTTACAAGCTAATCCATATTCAAGACAATAAGCTATTAAAGCATTTAAGAAACACAATTTCAAGGGCAAGCAAAAAGAAACCAAGCCAACCCTTCAAGCAAAAATAATTTATACTTTATATTTGGATTCACCACTACAAGAAGAACGAATCATTGCACATCATGGATAAGTAAGGTAAGCCAGGCTAAACATATAAAATCAAGCAAATGAGACAACAATTCATAAAGAAATAAATTTTAAAATGAATCGACGTTCGAGGCTAGATCAATAATGACAAACTACGACCCAATTCCATCAACTGTCAGATCAACCATCTAGGATTGATCTACAATTCTCATTCCTTGACAACAACTGAGTCATTCTGTTACTCATACATTCAATCATCTCCATTCAAGAACCAACAGGGCAACGCAATGTGCCCTCTTGCAATATTCTCAATTATCAAAATCCCAAAATTTGTAAAAATTAGACTACCAATATACACCACATAATTATCAATCATAACTACTAAATCTACATCATTAGAATCCACACTCCCATTCATGACTTTATTGTCTTAATCAACAATTCTTCTATTATTATTATTATTATACACTATACTAAGTGAAATTGATAATTAACTCAATACATTGTATCAAATTATACTCATATATTAACTCCAAATTCCTATATACACTTTATTTATATTTCATGCATAAACTTATTAGTTTAGGAAAAAATTATATATTTATGTACAATTAGACGTAATTGAGGGGATTTTGGTTAAAAAAAAAAAAAAGAGGACAAGAAAATAAGTAAATAAATTAGGTAAGCTCTTCTTCTAATTTCCTTATCATTTTTTTTTTCATAATGATCAATAATGTAGAAATAATAAACTCTATAATAATAAAAATATATATGTATATAAATATACACATATATTCACGTGGTCAATGATTAATATATCTATGTATATATATTCCTTTTTTTTTAATGCATACATATGTTTTACATTATACCTATGTTTTCTTTTCCTAAGCTATTATTAAATATATATGTTTGTACATACATATATGCATTATTGGAAAAGAAAATGAGAAGAAAAGACTAGAAAAGTAAAAGAAAATGTAAAGAAAAGACAAGAAACACACGTAGAAGACAAGGAAAAGAAGGAAGAAAAAGAAGAAAAGAAAAGAAAGGAGCACACAAGAGAAAAAGGAATCAAGAAGGAAAAATAAAATTATAATATCACAATATCTAAACACAACAGATTGCACATATATATACTATATTACAAGTAATATACAAACATTATAGTACATCATAAAATTTCTCATTCACTTGAATCCCTTAGCTTTAAAACATTAAATAACTTTTAGGAACTTGCGTGAATTTGAAATTTTCACTTAATAATAAATGGATAATAGACTTAAAGCTAACTCTACTAGTTAAACTCACTAAACTTAAAACAAAAATGAAATCTAAATACATATATGTATATTTTTTAATTCGTATGGAATTTTAGCTTAAATTCGAAACTCGAAATGTACCTAGCAAGTGTAGTCTTGTTACGAAGTATCCTTCCAAGGATTGTAATGACACTTATGGTTTTTTATTTGGAGTTAGTATTAGGAAAATATGGATTTTTGAAGTTTTAGGAAAGTTTTGGTTTTCTTAATAGAGAAAGGAAGAAGAAAGAAAGAAAAGAAAGGAGAGGAAGAGGGCCTGATGAGAAAAGAAGGAAAAGAAAATGAGGAGAGAAAAAAAGACAAGGGAATTTGTAGGAAAATAGATGAGGTTAGGGATAATTATCTAATTGCGGAATTGGTTAGTACGTGTATTAATATTTAATTATATTATCTAAATTATAATATTTTTATATAAAAATTTACATGTATACTAAATAAAATATTTTAAATATAAATATATACTTAAAAAATCTATTTAACTATCATAAATTTAAAATTTTAAGTCTTATTTCTTATCTATTATATTTATCTAATACATCTTGTTTCTTTCTTATTTTTCAATTTTAAATTCTATTATTATTTGTGGTAAGATTTCCATTATACGTAAGTTATTAAAATAGTATTAATATATTATAGTGATTAATTTTTTTTATTGTTATTACTTTTCTCAAAATTTTTAAAATCACAAAAATATTATACTTACTACCTTAATTTAGAAGTACTTATTGTTCCACTTATTTTCTTTAATTTTAGTATAGTTTTTCAAAATGTTTGGGACGTTTCATGTAGGGACCATGTTGGTGTTGTGACGTGTAGGTGTGTAAATTGCATATGGGATGTGTGGTGTGTGAGGTGTGTATGGGATGCACCGTGTGTGCTATGCCATGGAGGTGTTGTGCATGTGGGGTGTTATGTTGTGTGTGCTGCTACTTGTTGAGTGTTGTGTGCATTGGTGTTAGGTGAGTGTGTAGTGGAAGTGCTTGAAGGGTGCAAGTGATTGTGTTAGGGTTGGGACTTGCCGGTGTGTGATGTGTGTGTGTGATATATGGTGTGTGCATAGAGTAGTGTGTGTTCATGATTGTGTGCGAGGATATGTGGTGCCAAGAGCATGTGTGGTGTAGTCGTGAATGTGTATGAGAGGTGACCAGCTAATGAGTGTGGAAGGAAAACCTATTGAGAAGAAGGAGAAGATGAACAAGAAGCATGAAGAATTCGACAAGTAAGAAAAACAATCCGACAAGAAGGAATGTTAAATGTGGATGGGAGGAAAAGGAGCAAGAGCCACGAAGAGAATATTATATATATATATATATATATATATATATTTGTGAAATTGCTATTTTAGGTTAAAAGAGGAATGAAATGTGAATAATTAAATTTGGATAAAAAATCCAAATCTTATGATTGTTTCATGGTTGGTTGATTAAATGGTTGATTGAATTAAGTTGTAAATCAATCCTAGTTAATTGGATTGTGATGAATTGAGAATGTCTTGAAGTGGTATAATATTTGAATTGTTTTCATTTTGATATGGAAGTAGATACTTGATGTCTAGTGGAATGGTTGATGAAATTAGGGTGTAATATGTTAATTATGATTTAGCCTTACATGTTGATTTATTGTGAAATTTATTTTCTTGTGATTTGTTTACCTTATCTAATTTGTTTTATTAGAGTGGTCACCTAAATCTAAATTGATATAATGATATTTAGCTAATAAAAATCTGGCATGTATTACATGAGACATTGCATGAAATTGAAGGCTATCATTGGTATAAGGCACATTGGAAATAATTGAGTAGGATTACTGTTCCGCTAAGGGCGAACTAAGTGACTAAGGGATTGTCACACCTTTGACAATTCCGAGTTTGATCTGTCCTTAAAGGTGTTTATTACTCGATGCACTAAATTACACTTGAGTTTATAAGATTAAATTTAAAAGACCAATTCTAATGAAGAGATAAGATTAAAATAATTAGGTTGTGAGACCTAGGCACTGATGGTAGTGATGTTAATCACTAACCCAAGGTCAAAAGGGGCGTAAATCCTAGACTTCACGTTGGTTACTAGAAGACTACATGCAATGTTGTATTTCATATGATTACTCATGTATAGCATATGACTGAAAACTTGCATGAATTATTTGTATGTGTACAGTATTGAGAGATTGCATTCTTATCTCACTAGGCAATTTAGCTCATGCTCCTACAGATTGTGTAATGCAAGACGCAATTATGAAAACTTACTGCTTAGGCACAACACTAAAGAAGTAAGGGTTGAGAGTTAAAATGAACTCCTTTGAAAATTTATATTAGAATATTGGTGGATAGATGTTTGTTAACATTTTGATCTATTTTATTAAAACTTTCGATTTGTAATATTATAAGGCCTAAATGAGGTCTGCTTCTAAGAAATTGTTGTAAACTATTCCAATGAATACAAAATAGATGGAATGAGATGTTGGAATGCTAGAGACATTCAATTTTGTAAATTATTATATTTGAACAAGTTAATTGATCTTGTTAAGATGTGTATTAATAGATTACTTAGATGGAATTTTATTCTTAAAAACTTAATATATGAATGGAATTTGTAAAACTTAGATGTGTTTTTCCATTTTACTATTTAGTAAGAGATTTCAATTCTCTATGGTCTTGGTCGACCCTAGAATATAGGAATCTATAGTTATATATTTTTATTATATGATTATATGTAATATGATTAGTTGTAATTGATTAAATATTTAATTAGAGTCTTATGACCTTTAGCTTACAAGATGGTTATCATGTAACAGGTGCACACATGATATGATAGCTTTTAGTAGAAACTTCCAAGCCTCCCTTTAAGGTGTGACAAGAATGGTATCAGAGTTCTAAGTTGTCAAAGATAGGATTAACCTACCAAATGGTAAGACGGGGTACAACCTAGATAGAATGTTAGGAATAAAATGATAAAAAATTTAGACAATAGTCTATACATATAAATAAATAATATATATATATATATATATATATATATATATTATAGGATTTCTTTTAACCACAAACTACTTAAAGTGTGGTAACTCCTAAAATTTTATATCCCCATTCGAAACCATAAATGGAGATTTCGCAAAACAAATTTAAAAGATATCACAAAATATAAAGATAAATAATTCTCAACCATCAAGTTTCGAGGACAACACTATCCTTAGGAGTGTCTACACATAAAAGGTAAATGTTACCAGTGTGAGCCCATAACCCATAAGTCCTAAGATCGAATTTATATGGCATAGGAAGGAAGCACAATTAGTAAACTTAGAAGTATGGCCTACTCTCCTAGATAAAATATGGGAGATGTAACTTAGTGACCTAAAGTTAACAGATATTCGAAACAAGGTGAGAAACTTCAAGTTGGATCACAACGAAGTCCTCAAGATAAGAGGTTGATTGTACGCAAAAAAAAAAAAAAAAAAGAAGCCGAAAGATGAACTCGCTAAGAGGGGATTAATAATTTAATAAAACATACAGATATAGATAAAATAATTAACTCTATCAATTTTAAATGATATTCCTAACACCCTAAATTTCAAAGTCAAAGCCTTACAATTTATTAAAAACTCAAGAAATGTCTTCACTAAAATATATATACCAAAAGAATCGAATTCTCATACAAATGAGCCTAGTTAGAAGAACTGAATGTTCGTAAAAATGAATAAATTAGTGAAAGTACTAAATAAAACAATTAGATCCTTAAGCATATAAATATATACTACTTATTAGTATGGCAATATTATTTGAGAAATAAAACTAACTTCTTCAAATATACAAACTCCAAAATTTTAGTAGCCTTATTCACATATATGAGAGCATGAAATTGAAAATCTACTGAAAAGTACAAAAGCAAAAGAGACGATTGTAGTGAAGTTTAGGGGATGAAACTTCTTGAAGAGGGGAAGAATGTAACACCCCAAAAATTTTGAAAAACTATACTAAAATTAAAAAAAAAAAATGGAACAATAAGTACTTCTATGTTAGGATAGTAAGGATAACATTTTCGCGATTCTAAAATTTTGAGAAAATTAATAATGAAAAATTAAATCATTGTAATATATTAATACTATTTTAATAATTTACGTATAACAGAAATTTTATAACAAATAATAATGGACATGAAAATGGAAAAAAAAAAAGAAACAAATGAGATCCATTATGTAATTATAACAAATAATAAGTAAGAATTAAAATTTTAAATTTATGATAGTTAAATAAAATTTTTAAGTATATATTTATACTCAAAATATTATCTAAATAAAATTAGAATGCTAGTGGCATTTAATTTTGTAAATCATGTATTTGAATAGGTTAATTGATCTTATTAAGATGTGTATTAATAGATTACTTAGATGAAATTTTATTCTTAAGAACTCAATGTAGGAATGGAATTTGTAAAACTTAGATGTGTTTTTCCATTTTACTATTTTGATAGGGGATTCCGATTCTCTACGATTTTGGTTGATCATGAAATATGAGAATCTATTGTTATATATTCTTATTATATGATTATATATAATATGATTAGTTGTAATTAATTAAATATTTCATTAGAGTCTTACGACCTTTGATTTGCAAGGCGATTATCATGTAACGGGTATATACGTGATGTGATAGCTTTTAGTGGAAACTTCAAGGCCTCTCTTTGGGGCGTGACACAAACAATATCCATCTTAGAACATGCACTTGATACCATTTTTAGTAGAATTCATAACAAAAATGCAAGTACATACATATATATACGACCTAAATGGGGATAATGTATAAATTTTCACATTTATTATCTCTTGGCTTGACATCAATGGAAGATGACTTTGTAAATATCAAGTCGATGCTATAAAGGAATTAGAAGGCCTAATGGGGGTGAATGCAATCTTGGTGGGCTACTCTCTAGCCATTTTTCTTTAGTGGGGGTTGAGGGTTTTTGGATGGCTTTATCTTGTTGCTACTTTCCTTTCCACTGCATTGCACTGCACTACATGCCTCTTTCTTTGGGGGAAATGTGTGAGTTTGGCCTTCGGGGATAAACTTATTTTTAAAAAATGGTTCCAAGAAAAATAATTATCAAAATATTCTTGTGAAATCATAGGTTAGCATTGCGATTTCTAAATATAGCAGAAATTGCATATTAAACATGTGACTTCCAAAATCTTATATTGAACATGTGATTTACAAAATCACATAGTGAACATATGATTTCCAAATTTTAAGAAGTCACATATCCAACATGCAATTTGAAATTGAAAATCGTATGATCAACACGCGATTTATGTTCGCAACAATATTTCCAGAATTATTTTTTCTGGAATCATTTTTTTTTTTAAGTTTACCCTAAAGAGATAAACTCTCACATAACTCCCTTCTTTGACCCTTATATAGTCAATAGTATGTGGCTTGTTGTTATCATGTCAGCATCTAGTGCTATGTCATCGGTGAAGTAAGATTGTATATCCATATGCTATAATCACAAAGAAATTAAATTAATTGAATAGTGGTGCTGATTTTTTATTTCTAAGGCTATAAATTTGCATTAAATCATTGAAAATTAGTACTAGATTTAGCTTTATCCACATTTTTCTAGATTTGTTTGGGACAATGTTATGTTATCGGCCAAGGTGTAGTCACGGGCAACTCTTGTGTATAACAAGTGATTGAGGATTCATTCGAGATAACCTCTAATCTTAAATTTTGAAAGACACTTATAGAGAGTCCTCTAATCATATGAAGACTAAACTCTAATTAAGTGATAATACATTGGACTTGTTTATTTCTCCTCTAAAATTCCCTATTTATACAAGTATAGGACACTTATAGACGTAGAAAGATGTAAAGTTAAGAATATGTATATTAGCTTCTAAAATAACAATATCAAAGTTTCCTAATAATATCTAATAAAAAAATTTATAAGAATAATCTGTCTAAAATAAAAATCACAAAGTAAATCATTTATTTTATTTCCTAAACTTTATTTTTCTTTCCCCTTTTTTTTTTTAAAAAAAAAAAACATGAGACCTACTTGGTTTAATTTATGTGATAAGATTCAATGAAAACCAAGTCGCTATAACGATGACTCGGTCATAGAGGTGATGTTAAAATTAAAGTTAAGGTCATGACTCAATTTTTCCGAGTCAATTTTTTCACGAGCCCTTGTTATTAGGATCTCTAAGGATTTAGAGTCACGAGGTCCCATTTATAATCATCACCTTTGTAAAGATATTAGTAAATTCGATTCCTTATGATCCTACCCATTGGTTAACCAAACTTGATCCGATAATATACAATCCGCGTTTCCAGTAAAATGGACCGCCACCTTTTTGCCAGCTAGAGAGGCAGAAAGAGAATCTTATGACACTACGTGGCATAATGCTGATGGCCTCTTTCTGAATTCTTAGTCCATTTAGGCTCACCACGCAGGTCAATTCATTCCCCGGTTGCCAGAAAAGGAAATGAGATTCAATAGCCACTTTAAATTCAAACAAATATCAATACGTTTATTTATTTTTTAATATTTTCTCCAAGCAAAGCTTACCAAAGAAAAGATACAAATGAACCGAAGAATAGGCAACTTGACTTAGAGATTTTTTCATTTTTCTTTTCCAGCCTCAAAGCTTTCTCCTAACTTTTGCTTGGATTGGTTTCTGATGTCGATCTTCTATTATCTCAGCTCGATTTTTCTCGTTTTTTCTCTATTCTTGATGCATGGAACCTTTTCTGATCCTAGAATCACAGAAGCAGGACTAGTATGTGGAAACACAGCAGAAATCCTGCGAAATATAAGCTTATATCCAGATTTTGTCACTGCAATGAGGGATAATTTTATCGCAGTAATGGGAAATCTTTCGACAGCATTGAGCACTCAAAAATGGAGTAATAACTCGGTAACCACGCCAATTCCTCCAATTTATGGTTTAGCACAGTGCCATGCTGATCTAGACCAAGAAGATTGTCTCCACTGTTCTGCTAGTGGTAGACCAAAAATCCCAAGATGTATCCCTGGTACAGGCCATCGGGGTCGTCTATATCTTGATGGTTGTTTCATACGCTATGATTACTATAATCTCTATAACGAGACACTTGATCCTAAGAATGATAATGTGAGTTGTGGTGCTCCAAATGGTGTGCTTCAGAGTGATCAGCATGTGAGGGAGAAATTTTGGTGATAGAGTTAGTCAGGTTTTGACAAACTTGACAGCCACCGCGGTTAAGAATAAGGGGTTTACAGTGGCAGAAGAGACGGGAAATGGAGTTACCGCGGGGGTTTATGCATTGGGGCAGTGTTGGAGTACGATTGATACTAATGGATGTAGGGAATGTTTTGAGAATGCTACATTGAAGTTGAAAGGCTGTGTTCCTTGAGCCGAGGGAAGAGCAATGAATGCTGGTTGCTATGTAAGGTATTCAACACGGAAGTTCTATAGCGTGACACTTAATCAATGTGAGGAGGAAGTAGTACCATCTTTCTACCTTAAACAGCCTCTTTTATTCGTTCACGCTCTCAAATTTTTTCTTATACCATACTTTTTTGCTATTGAGACCTAGAGTAAACTTGTGTATTTGTTTTGTAGAAAGGGTCTTCCGTACTTTTCAATATTTATTATAATAAAAAATCTATAATTATCAATTAATATCTTTATAATCTGAAGAGATTACAGATATTAGTAGCTTTTAGAGATAAATAAAGTTAGAATACGATGGCAACAACTAACCTTTGCTGGTAATGGTTAATAACAAAGAAAAATTCCAATAGACGAAAAGAAAAATTATTCTCTTTTTCAAATGGGAATCATTTATTTTAATTTTCCATTAATAACTTTTGTGGTAATGAATCATTATCACCAGCCTTCAGCTACCACCTTTATCTCTTACCATGTTTCTTGCTAAAAGCCACCGATATTACCAACATCTCGATATTAGTATAATAATAGTTGATAATTACAAAACTTTTATCACGGAAAATGGTGAAAAAAGTTGGAAGAACGCTTTCTTCGAGGCATGCACACCTAATGTAAAGTAGTCAATTAGGCTGTATTTTGATTGGTCAGTTGAAATAATAATTAAATTTGATTTCCTACTTTATGAAGGGTCATCTTATAGTGTTGGAGTGATAATTGCAATTGCTTTATCTGCTGCTGCTGCAACTTCTCTCATTCTAAGTGGAGCATATATCGGATATAAAAGGATATCTAAAAAACGAGAAAGTAAGTGTTACTCTGAAATGCTCAATTTGCCAAGTAAGCTTCTTGTCCCACTGTTTCTCTATCTGATATTATCATTTACTTGGTTTGGTTTGACGTGCGCAGGAATCTTGAGAAGGCATCAGCACTTTTAAGGAGGTCTAAGTTGCATTTCAAGTATGACATGCTTCAAAAAGCTACTCATTTTTTTGATGAATCAAGGAAATTAGGCCAAGGTGGTGCTGGTTCTGTATATAGAGGGAAGCTTCCTGATGGAAAAGTGGTTTAAATCAAGAGACTAGTCTATAATACACGTCAATGGGTGGATGATTTCTTCAATGAAGTTTATCACATCCAAAAGGGACATGAGAGTTTCTATTAAAAGCCATCACATCACGTATGCACTCGTAACATAACAACCGTCTTGTAAGTTAGAAGTCACAAGACTCTAAATAATTATTTAAACGATGCAACTAATTATATTACATATAATCATATAACAAGAATATAACTGTAAATTCTCATATTCTATGATCAACCAAGATCGCAGAAAATCGGAATCTCTTACCAAAACAGTAAAATGGAAAAACAAATATAAGTTTTAAAATTTTTATTCCTACATTGAATTCTTGAGAATAAAATTTTATCTAAGAATTCTATTAATACATATCTTAACAAGATAAATTAACTTGTTCAAATACAATAATTTACAAAACTGAATATCTCTAGCATTCCAATATCTCATTCTAACTATTTCGTATTCATTAGAATAAATCACAACAACATCTCAAAGGTAGGTCTTATTCAAGTCCCACCCTAATATAGATGAAAAATAGCACCTCTCTAGATTTAAAATAATTTCAACATCTGTCCATCCATATTCTATCATAAATTTACAGAGAAGTTCATTCTAACTCTCAACCCTTACTTTTTATCCCAAAAATTTCGTGACAAAATTTACTTATCGAAATACGATACCTACCTAGTAAGTTTACATTGTCATGACCTTCATCAAACAATCTATAGGAGGGTGAGCTAAATTGCCCAATAAGATAGGAGTGCAATATCTCAATACTGTTTATACTCACAAGCAATTTCAAACAAGTTTTCAAATCATATGCTATGCATAGGCAACTATATGAATGCAATATCGCACGTGGTCTTTTGGTAACTAGCATGAAGTCTAGGGTTTACGCCCACCTTGACATTAGGTTAAGGATTTGGATCATACCATCAATGCTCGGGTCTCACACTTAATTGATTAATCTTATATCTTGATTAGATAGTCTCTTAATATTAAATAATATTAATGTTATAAGCTTAGCTCAAATGTCACTCACACACCGAACACTAAACACCCTTAAGGACAAACCGGACTCGAAACCATCAAGGCACGATAATCCCCTATTCACTTAGTTTGCACTTGGTAGCACAGTAATCCTCTGATTACTTTTGATGCACCATGTAGCAATGATGACCTTCAATATCATACAATGCATCGTGCAATGCATGTCTAATTTTAGTTAGGTCCAATCTTTAATTTAGTTGATTCGAGGTGATCAAACAAGATATAATAGTAACCAAACTTTAAATTACACAACACTACAGATTTTTAAAGCCATAGACACGCACACTTACTACTTCTGCGCACACCTACTCACATATACACACACATACATACTTGATCACGCTCGCACACACACTTTCAAGCATCAACACACATGCAAGCACATATAAATGTACCATTCCATCACCTCCCTTCCTCATCAAACCAACACTCATGCACACATTAGTTCATACACTTTCACTCTTCAACCAATACATGTTAGCACCAACGCAATGACACATCACTCATCATGCCCCAACACTTTCACATTTATAGCAACAACCCCAACAATACATAATGGAGCACACACTACTACATCCCATAGTGCACGCGTGACACTCCTTGTTTTGATATGTACACTATATCATTCCATCACACAAAATAGGGCAACACACAATCATAATCATTCAAATTCTACAAGGACAAAGATATATATAAATATACAATACAACACACCACGAAACCAAATACAGTATATCATAGAGTTCCTACTCACCTAGGTCTCATTTCTTGATTACTTGTTGTAATCCTTAGGTAAATATGCAACATGAAAATCTTCTCCTCAACAGCATGAGATGATAAAGTCAAAGACTTAACATTACATATCCCCTTCATGAGCTCACACAAATGATCACCCAATTGATCTTCCCTTCCAATTGGACATCGATTATGAATGTCAATAACAGTTGTTTCCACCCAAGAGGAGGAAGATATATAATATTCGCAGAAAAGCAAGCTAGCATATTCGAAAGATTTGAGATTAACTCCATAATAAACACTTTAAGTTCATTGAGGATATCGGATTTGGAATGAAATTCACAGATAGACAATTTCCTAAGTTTAGGACTGGGAATATTAATAACCTTGAAATCACCCCGGTTACATTTATGAAGAGTTAACACTTCGAGTGTGGGAAGAGAAAAAAAAATATTCTCAATCAAGACGCTATCCACAAGTTAAGAGATTTAAGAGATAGGACCCTCAGACTCGAAAGAAAAAAAAAAAAGTGGTGGAAATTTGAGAAGTGACGCCTTTATCCATAACTCTATTAAGGTTTGACAGGTAAATATAGAAATAGATGCTGATGACACGCATATATCTAGGGAAATCTTCTGAACCTTATGATCGATTGCAGTAGTAATCCAATTATTTAAGCGTGCTTCGGCCAAATCATCTCTTGAATGCAAGTAGACGGAAAAGGATTCTAGTGGAGATGAGTCACAAAGAACAAATTCTTGTTCAACACCACTCCTTAGCCAAGCACTTAAGGTCTTATTCCAAGAAGAACAATCAAAATGAAATCTTGGCATGCAGGTCCACAAGTACTCCCACCTTTAAGATAAGACACTAGCCTTCAAAGCATCTTTCATAAGGAGAAAGGGAAGGATATTTAGAAGAATATTATTGGGCAAATTATTCAAACCTTTGTTGACACCAGCATCCCTATCTTCACGTAACTTCCCCCTTTCTTTCTTTTTTTTTTTCTTCGCGTTTTAAATAACCCATCTCTGCCATCGTGACTATTGAAGATTAATTATGATTTATTAATTTCTTTGTTTATTTAGTGATTAGACAAAATCTTACATTATAGGATTGGATAAATATGATTGAATAAAGGATAAACATGTTATCCTAAGATCACTAGTTAGTTCTAAGTTTTTTCTATTTAAATCAGATTGTAATTTTTTATTAGATTTGATTTGATCTGGAAAAATAAGATTTGAATTCACGTTTTTGGCCATCTGAAATTAGCATGTTGCTACAGTGTGTGTGTGTGTGAGGAGGTTATGAATTCTGCTGTCAGTATTTTTTTTCTCCTTGTTGTTCCTGTATGTTGTTGCATTGTTGTGTTCCTTTGCTGTTGTTGTTATTTGCTCTGTTTCGGAAGTAGAAAATATTTGTTCTAGCTGCTCTGTTTCTATTTGATTCTATAAAGTAGATCAATTGGTATTGCATTTTTTCTTCAATTGGTATCAGAGCCACAATGAACAACATAACCCAACTATCAGTTCCTATCCTAGATGGGAAGAACTACAACCGTTGGTGTGTTCAGATGAAGGTCCTATTTGAGTATCATGATTTACTCGAAGTGGTGGCGAATGGAGTGATTGCATTGGCGGAAAATGCAAGTAATACGTAAAGGGCAGCAAATCGTGATCTAAGAAAGAAAGACAAGAAGGTGTTATATTTCATTCATAAAGGAAAGAATGATGAAACATTTGAACAAATTGAAGGAGCCACTACATCCAACGAGGCATGGAATATCTTGTCTACATCATACAAAGGTGATGAGAGAATTAAGAGGGTACGTCTCCAAACACTGAGGCAACAATATGAACCACTACAGATGGAATCCAATGAATCGGTTGATGCATACATCAATAGAATTCATATGTTGACAAACAACATGAAAACGAATGGTGAAACATTGTCCGAACAAAGCAAGGTTGAGAAGATTTTGAGGACCCTACTTCCAAGATTTGAACACGTTGTGACAGCAATAGAAGAGAGCCATGATCTGTCAACAATGACGGTTAAGTTGTTATCTGGCTCATTACGAGCACACGAACAAAGGATGAATGAAACCAAATTGGACAAACCAATTGAGCAGGCCTTTCAATCTTAAATTTCTATAGGGAATTCCTACCAACGACATTGCAACTTTCATGGTAGAGGAAGAGGACAAAGTGGCAACCAATTTAACAAAATCAAGAGTGATTTGAGCCGTGGTGTAACAGATCAATACAACACCTTTCACAACACCAAGCAAATTAGTAGCCGTGGACGCAGCAGAGGACGATTCGACAAGTCCAATGTAGAATGCTTCAATTGTCACAAATGAGGACACTTTGCAAGCAAGAGTAGATTTAAGGATAGAACTCCAACTGCAAACTATGCAAAAGAGATACGCAATCAAGAATTGGTTAATAATGATCATGCACTCCTAATGGACTCCTCATCAAGCGAGATGTCTAATTGCCACACTTGGTATCTAGTCACGGGCTGCACGAATCACATGTGTGGTCAAAAGGAGTTGTTCGCTGAGCTTGATGAGACATTCCAAGCAAAGGTGAAGTTTGGAGATGGCAGATGTGTCCCAATGACAGGGAAGGGAAGAATCCTTATTACACTGAAGAATAGAGATCATAGGTCTAATGTATTCTATGTTCCATATATGAAAAGCAATCTACTAAGCATGGGCCAATTAGTTGAGAGAGGCTATGAGATGTATATCTCTAGAGATGAATTTACAATTCGAGACAAACAAGGTACATTGATCTTAAGAACTTGTTTATCAAAAAATCGTATGTTTTCTATGGACATAAGTAGGGGAGAATTCAAATGTTTGAATGTAATTGGAGATGATGAGTCGTGGTTGTAGCATCATCGATTCAGGCATCTAAACTTCCAAAGTCTGGAAGCATTGGCAAAACAAAATATGGTGAAAGGACTACCATGAATACAACATCCGGACCAGCTATGTGAAGCGTGTGTTATTGGCAAGAACTACCAATTGCCATTCACAAAACCAGCAGAACGAGCAAAATCACTCTTAGAGCTGGTTCGTACGGATGTATGTGGTCCAATGAATACCATCTCAATTGGAGGAAATAGGTACTTTCTAACATTTACTGATGATTTTTCGAAGAAAACTTGGATTTACTTGTTGAAAAGTAAGGTTGAGGTATTAGATTGCTTTAAGAAGTTTAAAGTATTTGTTGAAAAACAAAGTGGACAAATGCTCAAAGCAATACGAAGTGATGGAGGAGGCGAATATATCTCAAATGAATTTAGAATGTATTGTGAACAACATGGAGTACAACACAATACTACATTTCCTTACACTCCCCAACACAATGGAGTGGCTAAAAGGAAGAATCGTACTATCTTGGACATGGCAAGAAGCATTTTGAAAGCAAAGGGAATGCCTAATAATTTTTTAGCTGAAGCGGTCTCATGTGCTGTGTATTTGCTAAACAGATCTTCCACTAGAAGTGTTCCTAACACAACTCCTATAGAAGCTTGGAGTGGATTTAAGCCAAACGTTCAGCATCTAAAGGTCTTTGGTTCTATTGCTTATGCTCACGTTCTAGCAGCAACAATAACGAAGTTGGATGATAGAGTTGAGAAAACCATTCTCATTGGATATAAGCAAGGGGGCTATAAGTTGTATAATCCAATGACTAAGAGAGTTAAAGTGAGTCGTGATGTGACATTTGTTGAAGATGAAATGTGGAAGTGGAATGCTGATGTTCAAGAGGATTCTCAGAAGTGAGTCATTTGTGATGTTGAAGAAGTTGTACCAGAATTAACATCAGATGAAGGTGCAACTCAAGTGACTGACACAGGGAGACCAAGAAGAGAGCATAGACCACCAGCATATCTACAAGACTTTGAAACAAGCTTTAGTGGTGAAATTGATGATGGAGAGTTAGTACATCTTGCCTTTCTTGCAGATGTAGAACGGGTAGTACTTGAGGATGCAATTAGAAATCCTAAGTGGATGACTGCTATGAATGACGAGATGGTGGCAATTGAGAAGAATAATACATGGAAGCTCATTGATCTTCCGTAAGGACACAAAGCTATTGATGTGAAATGGGTTTACAAAATCAAAGAAAAGGCAAATGGTGAAGTTGAGAGGTATAAAGCCAGGTTAGTTGCAAAGGGATTTGAGCAATGACAAGGCTATGATTATGAGGAGATTTTTGCGCCTGTTGCAAGAATGGAAACCGTGCATTTGATAATAGCATTAGCTGCTAAAAGAAAATGGAAAATTCACCAAATGGATGTGAAGTCAACCTTTTTTAATGGATCACTCGATGAGGAAGTGTATGTGAAACAGCCACCCGGATTTGTACAAAGTGGCAAAGAAGACAAGGTCTATGAACTCAAGCAAGCCTTGTATGGTCTCAAGCAAGCCTTGTATGGTCTCAAGCAAGCACCAAGAGCATGGAACAAATGAATTGATATGTTCCTTAGTGAAGCTGGTTTTCAAAAGTGTCCTTCTGATCATGGCTTATATGTGAAAGTTAACAATTTAAGAGATATACTAATCTTGTGTCTTTATGTTGATGATATAGTATTCATAGGAAGTAACTTTCAGATGATCAACGAGTTCAAGCAATCCATGAAGAATGAGTTCGAGATGACAGATCTTGGTCCTATGTTCTATTTCCTTGGCATTGAAGTTACTCAAGATGATGATGGAATCTTCATCAGCCAAAAGAAATATGCGAGTGAGCTACTGATAAGGTACAAAATGGAAGATTCAAAACCGGTTCAAACACCAATTGAAACAAGTTCAAAGCTGGTTAAGGATGGTGATGAACAATGTGTTGATCCGACATACTTCAAGCAAATTGTTGGAAGTCTTAGATATTTAACTTGCACAAGGCCTGATATATGTTATGCAGTAAGCTTGATCAATAGATTCATGGAAAGTCCTCGACAACAACACTTACAAGCAGCAAAGCGGATCATGAGATATATCAAAGGAATGCAAGACTTTGGTTTGTTCTTCACATCAACTGAAGAATGTGAACTAGTGGGATATTTGGATAGTGATTGGGGAGGAGATTTAGATGAAAGAAAGAGCACAAGTAGCTATTGTTTTTTGTTTGGACGGACAGCATGTTCATGGACGACAAAGAAACAACCCATTATTGCTCTATCAACATGCAAAGTTGAGTACATAGCAACAGCATCTTGTGTTTGTCAAGTGATTTGGTTCAATAACATATTAAGTCAATTTGGATGTGAGCTACAAATTCCTTTGAAGATTTATGTAGACAATATATCAGCAATTAATTTAGCTAAGAATTCGGTTTTTCATGGAAAAAGCAAGCATATTGATATAAGATATCATTTCCTAAGAGACCAAGTTGCAAAAGGAGTAATTAAGCTGGAATATTGTAGAACTGATGATCAAATTGCAGATATCTTCATGAAACCATTGAAGATTGATTCATTCATCAAGTTGAGAAGCCTACTTGGAATGAAGAACTCCACAAATCAAAATTAAGGGAGAATGTTGAAGATAAATTCTGATTTATTACTTTCTTTGTTTATTTAGTGATTAGACAAAATCCTACATTGTAGGATTGGATAAGTATGATTAAATAAAGGATAAACATGTTATCATAAGATTACTAGTTAGTTCTAAGTTTTTGCTATTTAAATCAGATTGTAATTTTTATTGGATTTGATTTGATCTGGAAAAATAAGATTTGAATTCACGTTTTTGGCCATATGAAATTAGCGTGTTGCTGCTGTGTGTGTGTGTGAGAGGAGGTTACGAATCCTGCTGTCAGTATTTTTTTTCTCCTCGCTGTTCCTGTATGTTGTTGCATTGCTGTGTTCCTTTGCTGTTGCTGTTATTTGCTCTGTTTCGGAAGTAGAAAATATTTGTTCTAGCTGCTCTGTTTCTATTTGATTCTATAGAGTAGATCAATTGGTATTGCGTTTTTTCTTCAGTGACAACCTCCATTGCTTTGATTCCGAGTGTGAGAAAATTGTGATTTGGTAAGAATGCGTATTTACGGTTTAACATGATTTGGGGAAAAAATCAAGTTGCTAGTGAATGTGAAGTAGGGGCACTTCACTCTGTTGAGGTCTCCTTTTTCTCTAATCTTCTTATTTAGACAGATGAGTCATGATCACACTCACTTAAGTTCTTGAACTTAGCAAAAGTCTCTTTAACTAACTCCAATATACTCTACCTCGCATTATGCAGTTTCTAGCAGTGGTCAGGAGTGTCCTTCGCAGTGCCGAGAACATTGATGAGGCGATGGAAACCGACGATGGCGATGTAAGTCTAGAATATTCCAGCGACTACTGCCTGTGATGGAGACTGCGATCGCGAGGGCAAAGGTCGAGCCCCACGCTGTATGTCTTGAAAGCTCATCTTTTCTGTTCAGTCTCTTCTCTCTCTGTCTCTCCCTGTTTCGTTTACCTTGCTTTCTTGTTCCTAAAGAAGTAATGTCGAAGTTAGAGAAAAAGGTGAGAGGAGTGGACGGAGAACCGGTGTGACACTTTCTCATTTTTTTCTTCCTGATTTTTTTTCCTGTCCTTGTTCTTATCTTTTCCCCCTCTCTCTTGTTGGCTTTGGGATTAGTGCGAGGCGTATTTTGGAAGGCTAAGTTGATTTAACATATACATATGGATAACTTTTGGAATTTTTTGTGTGTTCGTTTGTTACGAGTGATAATCTATATAAGTTTAATAACTTTAGTGTTTTAATATAAAATTTTATGATTAAGCTAAATAAATTATTACGAGCATAAATATTCACTTAAAATTTTCATTTGATTATCATAAACATATAATTTTAATTTATTTTATCATTTTTCTCAAAATTTTACGTGATTCATTTCGTAAACAATTATTTCTATAAATTTAAATTTACTTGGGTTTTACATTTTTCACCCCTTGAAAAGTTTTGTTCTCAAAACTTTATCATAATTGTCTCTTCGCTTTTGTTATTTTCATTAGATTTTCAATTTTCATGTTTTAAAACTCAAGGTTATCATTTCGCATGCAACCTCATATATGTAAACAAGTTGAAAATTTTTGGAGTTTGTATATTTGTATAATTTAGTTTTATTCATCAAATGATCATGCTATAGTAATAAGCATTATATATTAATATACCTAATGATCTAAATCTTTTATTTACTACTTTTACTAATCTACCCACATCGACAAGTATTTGATTCTTCTCAAATTTAACTTACAATGATAGAGATCTTAGGCTTAAAGTTTCGATTAGCATAGGTTAAAGGGTTGAGCTTAAATATGTATTACCTATTTTTAGGACATATTAGCAATGTTTATTAAATAGAGTATCTTATACATATATTTTGTATATTCCTACTATTATGTATTTTTAAGAAAAAAGGAATTAATGTGTTTATTAAATAATGAACACTATGCATACCCTTCTTAAAGTGTGAATTTTTTTTAAACAAATTTATATTAGTATGAAGTTATAAGTTACATATAAGGAATATGTAATATGTCAATACATATATTAACTATATATAAATAAATGCATATGTATGTATAGGTATTACAATATATAACTTTTGAAAACATCATATTAAGAATAGATTCATAAATAAATTATATATTGTATAGCTTATATTTTAGTAATAAGAAGTGTTGTATATTAGAATGGTATCATTTTGGTTGGTAGATTATATTATAGTTTTACATCTTGGGCTCGTGATTTTTATAATTATTTACATTGGATTTATGAAGAATCATGAATACATTTTTGGATTTATTATTCCTTTATATTGAGAATTTCTTATATTTAGTTATCATTTGTAAAAGGAATATTGGGAATTTTGTGATTTACATTTTTTACTTTATCAAATACTATTAAGGTAGTTTCAAATCTTCAAGTATAAATGCTACTATTCCCATTATATTTGTTGTTAGGAAATTGAGTTTACATTGTAAATCTATGCATCTCATACTATATAAGATACTCTCTAAAGATAATATGGAGGTTTTATTTGGATTGTTTTCTGTATGAGGATATGATTATTTTATACATATACTTTAAACTTTTTAAGGAAATGTATTATCAGGTTTCTAGGTTGGGGTTTTATTTTTAAATTTATATCTAAAGCTTTCCTAAGGATACTTAAATAATTAATATGTCTAAGTATTTATTCAATAATTATATTTAAATTATTTTTCGTTTTAATTGTGATGCTACAATACTATATATACTGGTGTACTATTGAACTATGATAAACAAGTTTTAAATAGATAATTAATTATATTGTGCATAATGTTGTTATACTTACTTTACCATTAATTTTACATGTTCAACATTAACTATTATTATTGTTATTAGTGTTTTTAGTAGCATAATTACAAGTGTCTTATCATTCCCTTCATGTAATCAATTTTTTTTTTTTTTTTTGAAATAAAGGAAATAAATCTTTGAGAAAGGATCTAATTTGAAAGATTTGGGAAAATGAGCAAATTGTCTTTCTATTAAATTGAATGAATTTCTTGGTGACTAATGAAATGTTTATTCATATCTACCTAAAATTTGAAATAACTTTCTAACAACTTAAAACTAATAAATCTAATGTGTTTTGTATACATAACAAGCACACATCTTTGTCCCAATCTTAATATATAATCACTTCTACCATAATGATAAAATTCATGGAAGGATAAATTTAAATCAATGTTACCACAATTTAAAATAATTAGATCTTCAAGATTCCAACTAAGCTACATTTGTCTGCAATTTGGCTTAATAATATAGTTTACTCTTGTTCTATGGCATTGCATCCACCTAATATGGAACAATGGAAAAAGTGAAGGGAAATTAACTAAAGAAGTGGTTTCAAAAGTTCAGAGTGAACTGAAAAAAAAAAAAAAAAAAGCAAATATATTTGGAGTCAAAGATAGAATAAAAGACGTTATGAAAATGTTATAGGTTAGAGAAATTGATATAAGGATGGCTGGAATTTATGATATCGGCGGCATTAGTAAGACTACTCTTGCCATGATATCTACAATCAACTCTTAAAGCATTTAAGTACTCTTGCTTCCTCAAGACATTCATGAAATATTCTCGCTACTAAGGGATTTTGAATAGTTGCAAACTCCACTGGTCTCGAACATCACAAGATCTAAATATCTACAATCTGAGTTTGCTAATGTTGATGAAGGAGTTCAAGTGAGATTCCAAAACAAAGAAGTTTAAATTTTACTTGATGATGTTGACAAAAAAGATCGAATAACTGCACTAGCTGCCAATGTTGACTAGTTTGTTGGAGGAAGTAGAATACTTATCACTACAAGAAACAAAGATGCTCTGGATGTATATGAAGTGGGAGGAACTTACAAAGTCAGGCTAATGCATTTTGATGAAGCCTTTTGTCTATTTTGCATGCATGCCTCAAAAAGGGGGTCACTGACTTCTAAATACATAGATCTATCCAAGAATATTGTATCAGTGATGAGAGAACTCCCTTTGGCTTTGGAGGTCATTGGATCTTTCCTTCTTGTAAAACCCAAGACAGTATGGGAGGAACCCCTTGAAAAGCTACAAAGTGGACCTTATGAGGATGTCCAAGACAAGCTAAGGATAAGTTATGAAGCATTAAAATATGAGGAGAAGCAAAAATTTCTAGACATAGCATGTTCTTTTATTGGAATGGATAAGAGGATCACATCATACATGTGGAGAGATTGTGAAATCTACAACGAAGGGGCCATTCAAGTACTCCTTCAAAGGTCTCTTATAAAAGTTGGGGATGATAATGCATTATGGATGCATAAAAAGCTTAAAGGTCTTAGAAGGGTGATTATACGAAAGGAAAACAATAAAAATAAGGTTAGAGAAGTAAGATAGAGCCTAGTGAAGATGCAATGCGTGTGTTTCACTATCAGCTGGTACAATGTCAATTTTAGATTTCACATATCTCCTCTTTTCTACTTTTAAATATCACCATATACCTCCGTAGTCAGGGCTATATCATAAATCCATGTGAATAACAGGGTACAAAAAATATTGAAGCAAACTCCAAGAGGAGATGCATAGATGGTACTTACAGTAGCACTATGGATTTTGATTTAAACCAAGCCATGTTGCACCATAATTCATTGGTTGCTAATTTGCAAAGATATGACTATGAAGTTTTCTTGACCTTTAAAGGCCTTGATATTTGAATAAGATTCACTAATCATCCGCACAATAACCTTAAAGTTGCTAGTATATGTGCCTTCAAGGTCAGTGACAAGCTTCATGTTGGAGAAGAGATTGGTAGAGACCTTCCTAAGGCCATCGATCGATCTAAGATTTTCATATCCATTTTCTCTAAAGACTATACCTCAAGTAAGTGGTGTCTAAGGAAGTAGCTCAGATGGTAAAACATAAGAAAACTAGCAATTAGTTGGTTCTGCTCATTTTCTATCATGTCACGCCTTATCAAGTCAAACACTAGTTCGAAACTTATGAGAAAGCAGTTAAACAACACTTGAAGCATTATGATGAGGAGATAGTGCATGACTGAAGAAATGCACTTGCAAGGATTGGAGGCTTAAAGGAATGGAACTTGTAGAATAATGCTAATAGGTAGTATGTGATTAGAAAGAAATCCTATAGTATATATATATATATATATATACGAATAGCCTATTGTCTAAGTCTTTTATCATTTTTTTTTTCTAAAACTCTACCTAGGTTCTAGCCCCTCTCACTATTTAGTAGGTTGGTCCTATCTTTGACAACCTAAAGCTCTGATACCATTCTTATCATGCCCCAAAAAGGGGCTTGGGAGTTTCCACTAAAAGCCATCACGTCACGTGTACACTTGTAACATGACAACTTTCTTGCAAGTCAGAGGTCACAAAACTCTAAATAATTATTTAAACAATTGCAACTAATTATATTACATATAATCATATAATAATAATATAACTATGGATTCTCATATTCTATAGTCGACCAAGATTGCAGATAATCGAAATCTCCTACCAAAACAGTAAAATGGAAAAACAAATATAAGTTTTAAAATTTTTATTCCTACATTGAATTCTTGAGAATAAAATTTTATCTAAGAATTCTATTAATACATATCTTAACAAGATAAATTAACCTATTCAAATACAATAATTTACAAAACTGAATGCCTCTAGCATTTCAATATCTCATTCCATCTATTTTGTATTCATTGGAATAGATCACAACAACATCTCAAAGTTAGGCCTTATTTTGGTCCCAGCCTAATATAGATGAAAAATCCCACCTATCTAGATTTAAAATAATTTCAACATCTATCCATCCATATTCTATCATAAATTTATAGAAAAGTTCATTCTAACTCTCAACCTTTACTTTTTATCCCAAAAATTTAGCGACAAAATTTACTTACCAAAATACGGTGCCTAACTGGTAAGTTTACATTATCATGACCTGTGTCAAACAATCTATAGGAGGGTGGGCTAAATTGCCCAATGAGATAGGAGTACAATCTCTTAATACTACTTACTGGTGGTATGTTTGCCATTGGTGGTGGTAACACATTATTATGCCCATTGTGTGGAGAGTGTGTGGACATGTCGTCTAGCTTGGCTTGTTGTTAAGTTGCTCGAGCTCCATCACTTAAGCTCATAGCTTGGCATTGTCACTTTGAATGGATTCATTTTGCGCTACCAATGTTTAGCATAGCTTCTCTAGGTTAAAGAAGTACTAGATATCAAATATGAGTAGTGTTTGAAATTGTGTTTGTGTTTAGTGGTTGTGATGTGGTTGCATGGTTAGTTTAGTCCATTGCCAATTCGCTAAGGTGTTCTTTGGACTTAGTGGTTTTGCTTTTAAGTGCCATTATTTACAATGGTTGTGAGTACGATCGTGGAGCAGGTGCTAAAATGTTGTTGTTGAGATTTTTCCTAGGTAGAAATACCTATAAGAGAGTAAACGTAAGCTCAAAGGGACACTAGGTGTTAGGACTGCAACATCCTTTTTAACACTTTGTACATATTATATAGTAGGGGTTAGTTTTTTTGTAATTTTCTTAGAATAGCAATTTTCATTTTTTGACGTGTTACCATTTCAACAAGTTTAATATCTCCTCCTGTATAAGCCTAAAACACTTGCAAAGCTATTTGCAAGAGTGTAAGTACTTTTGTGGGTACAAGTTCTTACTCATCATCTAGCTGCTCATGACTAAGGAATCTACTTAGACATTATTCCTTTATGCACACACTATAGTTCCTCATAATATTGAGATATCAATAAAAGTGTGGTTACTCTACTTATGATTTTTGCCTGAGTCTCTTTTTATTTATTGTTGCCTTTCTTGTTGTTCTTGTGTATTGCCTACATATATATGGGTCAATCTAAGCCTATCGAGTAGTGAATAGGATTACTTACTACTACAAAGGCAAGACAATAAGTGTTGCACAATCTTCCTATACTAGCAAGAGCCTAAGATCGTGATTGTTGGTATCAAAGCATTGGTTATTCCAATGGGAACAACCATAACATGCCAAGATGATATGACCAAATGTCTTGAGAGCCTTGAGGATTGATTCACTCATTTAAATGAACAAGTAGAATCATTAGTAACTCTTTTGGTAACAAAATCATATCTTGATGCTTCTAGCCAAGGTGTAAACATCAAGATTAGAGAGCCTATCAAAATTTCAATGCTATAGTGCATAGACTCAGGGATGAGTTGTGTGTGGCTATTAAGGATGTGAGGCGAGAAGTTGCTTCTTATGCTTCCATGAGACCATTGAGGAATTAAGGGCACAGGTTATCTTGTTGACGCAAGCTATGGCAAAATGCTCTTACCTAAGCTCCCATTCATGCTCCTACACATGTGGGGCACTTGAAAATTCTTGAGCTCAAAATATTCACTAGCATAAGGAATGCCATGTTGTTAGAGAATTTAATTTTCGATATGGAGCAATACTTTATAGCTGTTGGGACCAACAATAAGCGGGTTGTCAGAACTCGACTAGGTAAACCGTAATAGTTTTATTGTGTACATTAATGGATATTGATAGCATAAGGCCTTTAGTGTACACAAGGTTTCACGTTCAAAGTGGCAACATAATTTGAAGCTAATCCATAGCCTTGAAGAATAATGTACCATTCAATAAAGTTTGCTTATTACATTGAACTCAATTCTTTTACAAGTCTTTAGATTATAGTACCTTAAGTCATCGAGCAAGTTAATCCTCATTCAGTACCCCCATTCCTTTAATCTATGTAGCAACATGGATTTTGTTAAGGTAGTTTAAAACTATGCATACCTACAAAGAAATCTATAGGGGAATGAGCAAAAATCACATGCTTAGTAAGTGGCAAGGATAAGCATTATATGTATCAACCAAGACAAATAAATCCTTTAGAGTGTATATAGCAACCAACAATGCCATCTACATGATGTTGACTAATTCGTTAAGGGTCTAGAGAAATTAACCCCACTCTAGTATGGGTTTGAGGAGTTGATAATTTTGTAAAATACTATCCTACCAAACCCAAACTTGTGCAATGGACCCTCATGTGGGTCTTCTCTAAACCCATTAGGACTATCTATGTGATAACTTTCATCCTATACGGTAACCTCCTTTCTTGTCACTTAGTTCCATAGAGATTTAAAGGAGGACATCAATCATAGTTCTCTCCTTATGGGCAGTGTTTAGTGAGAAGAAATAATGCAAGAAGATTCAATGCATGTCCATTTATTAGGCCAAATATAACATTAATCTAATTTAGAGAATGATCAAACAATATTATACTTAATCCATGATAAAACCGATACTCATAAGCAAAAATTAGACAAACCAAAGTAGGTAGGCTCAACTACCATAAACATTGCAATCACATTTGCTACATGCACACATAGAATCTATATTACAAGCACAAGTAAGTATAATTACTTACAATCCTTTATTAACAAAATAAAGATTGCCATGAGGTAAGCTACTTACTTAGGCTATAATGTGTAGTAATCTTTTGAAGTAAAATTTGAAAAGTCAAGTTAATATGATGTGCCAAAATTATGATGCTCTGATACCAAAATATGATGTACCTAATTCCAATTTCAAAATCAAGTAATTACAAACCAAGCTGATGAATCACAACAAGCAAATTCGATAATCAAACAAAGAACAATAACAAGACAAAAACCCCTAAACCCTTACCAGATATTATGCACTAACAAGAGAATAGTCCTAGCACAGATTTGTTGATATGACTCACAACAAGCCCAATACCTTCACTCGCCATAATCCAAGGATTGATAAGAGTATAAGAAGAATGAGAGCAAACTCAAACTTTTGTATTTCTCAAATATCCAAATTCTGTCGTTTTATATTCCCTTAAATGTATATAAGGAGGCAAAGTTCTATTACAAGGCAAATTGGTTCAAAAACAACATAAGCAACTGGCCTAAATTGTAAGCTTATTAGTTTAGGCCATCAGCCTAAATGGTTACACCACCGGCCTTTATGGCCAACCTTCATTTATGCCGCAAGCCTTCATTTACTCCACTGGCCTTTATGGTCGGCTTAAATGGTGCACTGTTGGCCTTGAAGTTCCATGCTTACTTAAGTCATCACTTGTTGTCCTGAAACAATGATAAATGCATTTGTAGTTGAGATGATTTGATTCCCATTATCTCCTTAGACCTGTGAAAGATTTGCCCTCAAATCTAATGGTTCTTCTATTTTAGGTGAAGATTTCTATGATTTCTTATAGGGAAACCAACCATTGCGGTGATGAATCCTAACCAAGTCACCTGGATTGAAAATCTTAGTCTGCCTATGTTTGTTGCCCTAAAGTCATGGCTACTCTTGAGTCTTCTTAAGATGTTTAAAAGCCTTTTGATGAAGCTTCTAAATCTCCTGGGACTGTTCCACTCCACTCAAATTTTCTTCCAGTTCCTTTCACCCCACAAATAAAGATTTCTTTTCAGTGGTTTATTGATCTATTTCTAGGCTTCTTGCACCTCAATTATTGACATAAGATTCAAAACAATTCACTCACCATTCTTTTGAAACACATAGGTGTTTGTAAACCCATCATGCAATACTCTCCTATCAAATAACTACGGTTTACCTAATAGCATATGTGATGCGCACATAGGAAGAATATCACAGATATTCTCATCATGGTACTTCTCCCCTATGCTGAATAGAACCTTAGCCCTTTGAGTGACGTGCAGACTATCTTGTTCACTCAACCAGTGTAGTTTATGGCTTAGGGTGTAGGGTGGTGACTAGTTTCAATTTATTGACTAAAGAAGCTGCCAGTACATTAGTGAAACTACCACCATCAATAATAATAATATAAAGGTTACCTTAGACCCTACAAGCAATATTGAATAGGTTCTCCCTCTATTCTTTCTCACTAGCAGGAAAAGTAGTCATTACCCTACGCAACACATTGATAGCCAAATACTAATCATTCCCTTTGTCTTCATGTGTCTCAGCATTTACATCTCCATAATACTCATTTAGCATTACTGAAAAATCTGTTGGCTCATGTATTCCTTCCTTGTCATCCTTACTCTCCATCTCCATAGCGGTCATCACCCTTTTGTTTGGACATTGAGCAGTCATATGTCCAAAACCTTAACATTTGAAGCATTGGATTTGACGAGTCTTTCCACCTGATGACCCAGCTACTATTTACTTAATTTCAGTCCCAGCAACTGCTTTTCCCCTTCCAGAAGATTCTTTCTCCCTCCCAACATCAATAACAGTTGCATTCTCTTCCACAGTCTTATCATACCCCCCTTTGTCAACATGTTTACTATCTGACCTATATAGTTTAGTAGAAGATCCATACTTGTTACTCGTTGCTCTATATAGATTAGAATGCCTCTATCTCTCAACTTTCAAAGCCAACTAGATGGCCTCATTAAGTGTGTCGTATCGCTGCAACTCCACAATACAAGCAATCTCATATTTCAAGTCTAACACAAATTGTGCCATCTTCTATTCAAGAGGCTCAATGGTCCCACATCGAATCATTAGCGCTTCAAATTCTTGGACATACTCATCCACAATTTTGGCCTCCCTGCCTTAAGGTTTGGAGGCACATGAATAACTCATGCTTATAATGCTCCAGAACAAATCTCTTCCTCATAACCCGTTTCATCTCCTGCCAAGTATATATTTCAGCATCTCCATCTCTCCTTCTACTAGCCACAATGTTCTTCCACCATAAGGTGGCATACCCTATAAACTCAACTATTGCCAAACGTACTCGAGTATGGTAATTGATCTCATAACACTCAAAAAGTCCTTCCACCTTATCTTCCCAATCAAGATAATCCATTGTTGATCCCCTTTCAACAAATGAAAGCATCTGTAATTTTACATATTCCAAACCCTTAGGTAGCTTGAACTCGTGGTTAAAATAGAATTCATCTTCAAAATTATCATCTCTTCCTTCCCGGTAAACGGGATAATCTCCTCCAACATGCCTTCCCCTATTTCCTCTTAATGCTCCTTCCCTATGTACATCATCAATGACTATCCGAGATGGAGGTGCCTATGGATTTACCACTAGTTGTTGGGGCAAGGTCATCCAATCCACCCGTGTTGCTAGATTAGCAACAATGGTGGTTAGATCCTGTAACTATTCTTCTAAATTTCTCCTACCACCTATAGCACAACACCCTTGAACTCCTCCTCCAACCTGACTGTTGGCTTCATTCCCAATTCCTCCATTTACACTATTGTTCGATGTTCTTCGCCGAATTACAGTCTCAACACAAATTCCCAAATCACAATCACACACAACAACAACCCTAATGACATAATCCATAATTTTCAACCTTCTCTCAATCTCTAAATTACAATCACACAACCCACAATACAAACCACGGTATAAACCATAATTTCAATTCATAATACTTAATTAATCACGGCACAAATCATGCAATAATCCTAGCTTTAATTCACAATCAAACAATTCAAGAGGCTTACAGTATAAACCCTAATTGTTCAATTCAAAATCAACACTTCCACATTGCAATCCCTTCTCACAACCTTACTTTGATACCAAATATGATGCACTAAAATTATGATGCTCTGATACAAAAATATGATGTGCCTAATTCTAATTTCAAAATCAAGCAATTGCAAACCAAGCAACAAATCGCAACAAGCAAATTCGATAATCAAACAAAGAATAATAACAAGAAAAAAACCCCTAAACTCTTACCAGATATTACGCACTAGCAAGAGAAGTCTTAGCATGAATTTGTTGATATGATGCACAACAAGCCCGATACCATCACTCGCCACAATCTAAGGATTGATAAGAGTATAAGAAGAATGAGAGCAAACTCAAACTTTTGTATTTCTCAAATATCTAAATTCTATCATTTTCTATTCCCCCAAATGTATATAAGGAGGCAAAGTTCTATTACAAGGCAAATTGGTTCGAAAACAACATAAGCAACCGACCTAAATTATAAGCCTATTAGTTTAGGCCATTGACCTAGATGGTTACACCACCGACCTTTATAGCTGACCTTCATTTACGCCGCCGGCCTTTGTGGCTAACCTTCATTTACACTGCTAGCCTTTATAGCCGGCCTAAATGGTGCACTGCTGGCCTTGAAGTTCCATGCCTACTTAAGTCAACACTTTCTTGAAATAATGATAGATGCATCTGTAGTTGAGATGATTTGATTCCCATCATAATATGTCTAAGTCTATAGTAGATAATAACATGTGATCCCTAAAGTATCTATAGTAATTTCTAAAGAAGGTTCTACAATAGGTTTTGCATAAGGTTCTACCAAAGTCCCTAATATTAGTTTTTGGCCTAAGGTGATGTATAGTTTTACTACTTTCCTTAAGAGAACGATAGTTTATAGTATGATTCAGGGGTTGGTTAGTAAATGCAATAAGGGTGTAGGTAATCTTTTTAGTATTTTCTATTGAATAGGTTTAGAAATTCTAGTGCACTAGTTATGAGTTTCTAAGTTATATTAAACATTTTAATAGGTGAATCTATTTAAATCAAATTGTACTGGATTCTTTAAGATAGGGAAAATAGAAGTTGTTGATAGTTGTTTTGATTACAAGGTATGTAAGATAATAGAGTAGTTTAACATATAAATTTAATTGAGTAATATAGAAAAAAGGTAATACTAAATAAGTTATATATGTTTCAAATAAAAGAGCCTATTGTTAATGAAAACCCAACTTTGGTATTTTTCTAAAAATTATTTAATTTTCAATATTTTAGCTAGTTATTGCAAAAATAGGCTTAAATTGTAAAATAAATACAAAATATTTGACCAAGGGTTAATGAGGGTTCCAATACATCATAAATAATGTTAATTAGTATGTGTAAAAACATGATGATAAAAAATGGACTATAATTAGGACTTTCTAATTTTTATCTAAAACTAGGAAATTACTTAATATATAACCAAAACTTGAACAAATTATAAAATATTACTAAACATAGGAAATTAAATCTATAAAAATTAATATGACTAAGTAGGGATATAAGGATACAAATGCAAGGATGTGATGAAATAACACTAGAGTATTAATATAAGAAAACTCTGACCAAAACTCGATCATCATTGTAAAACATTGCTTAAATCACCACCACTACTAGAGTGTTAGCCTACCTCAAGAGGAGGGGAAAGCCCTAAACATCACCTCTTGTGATCAATGGAGGCCAACAACTTTGAATGGAAAATGAAAAGAGGAGTTTGCAGTATTTATAGGTGTTAAACCCCCTTTAAAAAATATTATTTAATACTAAAAATTATGGAAAAATTAACATGTGTCTCCATGCATGCTAACACATGTGGGGTTAAAGTTACATGATTTTTGAACACTTGTGTGAATTTTGGTGGATTTTTTATTGAAAATATGGATATACTAGCATTAATCCGATTATGTAAATTATTAATTAATTTATTCTTTACTTTTTCTTACTTTTGCAAAGACATTTACATTATGTCCTAACATGTTCTTATCATGTTTTGGTGATTTGACAATTATTTAGCCATTTAAGGTTATTTTATGGGATTTTTTTTTATGTTTATGTATTATACTATATTATTTTATTATTTTCTTTAATTTTTGAAAATAACATGTGATTAATAGGTGCAGAAAAGGTACTTTTAATGTCTTATATAAATGAAACATATGTTTTTATTGATTTCTTAACATTGCCTTTTTATTATTTACTTATCTATTTTTTACAATTTACTAATTACTATATTACTTTTTATTATAGATTTTTTTCTTTTACTTTAGGTTTTTACTTTTACTATAAATTTTTACTTTTACTGTAAATTTTTATCTTTAGAGTAATTTTTGGATTTTAGGGCTTTTTGATCTATTTTGACTATTTTTGTCGAATTATGGTTTTTTCCCCCCTAAATTTTAGGGTCTTCAGGCTTCCCAACTATATTGGATGGTTAAGTGGTGTTTAATTCTTTAAGTTAGCATTTCATTATCTTGATGGTGTGAGTAATATTTTCTCTTAGCTTGACTTGTGGTGGTTTGTCAAGTGGAAATCGACCTATCATTACTATTTTAGAGTGAATGTAGTTGCTACTAGGCTATGTTCTAACCCAGGTTCTAAGTTAGGTTCTATGAGGCATCGGATTGTCCTTATAGAGTAGCACTCAATGCCATGGCTCAAATGGTTGAGTGTATATGTAAGGAAGAAGAATCAAAGAGTGAGTGTGAAGAATAACTCAGGGTGGAAGTGTTACATATGTTATCAATTGTAAGAAAGAGTTCCTCAGCATAAAGTAAACCTAAATTAGACAATGAGTTAATGCATGTTTAAATGAATGTAAATGGCAAGAGTGCCAATGCAATGCTCGATTTAGGAGCCACACATGATTTCATTGATCTGGTTAAAGCATAGAGATTAGGGTTAGTGCTTGCAAAAGACACTAGTTAGATTAAAGGTATCGACTCTAAGGTAAGACCTGTCTAAGGAGTAGTACAAGATGTGAAAGTGAAGGGTAAGGATTGGAGTGATAATCTCAATTTCATTGCTGCCCTACTAGACGACTTCAGTATTGTCTGAGGGATAGATTTCTTAAGATGTGCCAAAGCTACATCAATATCAACAGTTAAGTGCTTGTTGTTCATAAGTGACAAGTTATGTTATATGTTACTTCAAAGGAAGAAAACTGGCAATGAAGGTAAAGATGGGAAGAGTATTGGAGCTATGATGATGCCATGCTTCATCTCAAGGGAGAGCTCAAAAACTAAGAGCCAACTTTTCTTACAGTCTTTATAGAGAAAGAGGATGGAGGAAAGGAAGAGATACTAGGATCAATTAAGAGTGTCTTGAAGGAGTTCGGTTCTATGATGCTAGACCAACTCCCAAAGGAGTTATCTCTTAGAAGACCTGTAAACCATGAGATTGAGTTGGTTATAGAAACCAAACCACCAGCCAAAGCTCCATATAAAATGTTGCCCCTTAAACTTATAGAGTTAAAAAAGCAATTAGATGAGTTACTGGAGGCAAGCTCCATTCATCCCTCAAAAGCACCATACAGGGCCCCTATTCTATTTCAAAAGAAGTAGGATAGGAGTTTGAGATTGTATATTGACTATCGAGCTCTTAATAAGCTAACAATTAAGAACCATTATCCTGTTCCTCTAATTGTTGATCTGTTTGATCAATTGAGTGAAGCTAAATACTTTACCAAGCTAGACCTTTGTTCAAGTTATCATCAAGTTAACATTACTAAGGGTGATGGTGCCTACGACTTCCTAGTGATGCATTTTAGTCCTATAAATACTCCTACTACATTTTGTACTTTAATAAATAATGTATTTTGTGAGTATCTTGATAAATTTGTAGTTATTTATCTAGACAATATTGTTTTGTATAGCAAGACCTTGTAAGACCATGTAAAGCACTTTCGGATGGTTTTTCAAAAGCTTTAGGAGAATCATCTATTTGTGAAGTGTGAAAAGTGTGCGTTTGCTCAAAAGTGCATCAATTTCCTCAAGCATGTGATTGAAGTAAGGTGAATCTAAATGAATATGGCTAAGGTGGAGGCAATTAAAGAGTGGTTTATTCCTAAGAGTGTAATGGAGCTAAGATCATTTTTAAGACTTGTTAACTATTATCGAAGATGTGTAGAGGGTTATTCTAGATGAGTTGCACCTCTTATAGATCTATTGAAGAAGGACCAAGTGTAATCTTAGAGTGAGGACTGTTAAGCTTCATTTAAAGACCAAAAGTATATTATGACTGAAGAGCCAATCTTCACGCTACCTAGCATTGCCAAGCCATTTGAAGTTTACACAAATACATCAAATATAGCTTTAGGTGATGCAAGAGGGTCATCCGATGGCATATGAGAGTAGGAAGTTAAATCCAACTAAGCACAAGTATTCGGCTCAAGAGAAGGAGCTGTTTGCTATTGTTTACTATCTCAAGACTTGGAAGCATTATCTATTCAGGTTCAAGTTCCTGGTGAAGACAAACAATTCTTTTACCAGCCATATTCCAATTTAACCTAAGCTCTCTACCAAGCAAGCAAGATGGCAAGAATTCCTTGTAGAGCTTGATATGGAGACTAAGTATCATAGTAGGTGGACCAATCAGGTAGTAGACACATTGAGTAAAAGAGTGGATTTAGCTTCCTTAGTCTTGATTGCCTATCGGTCCGTGAGTTGAGTCAACAATAATATCCAAGACCAGATCAAGGAACACTTAAGCTAAGATCCACTGGCCAAGAATTTGAAGCAATTGATTAAAGATGGCAAGAGTTGTAGGTTCTAGATGGAAGGTGTTTTAATGTACACCATGGGTTATCACATGTATGTTCTCAAGGTAAGGAACTTAAGGAAGGCACTTATGAGGAAATTCCATGACACTTTATGGGTTGGACATCCCAGCTAATAGAGAATGATGAGCTTGTTGACATAAGGCCACTATTGGTTGAATATGAAGGAAGATATAATGAACTATACTCGCACTTTTTTGACTTGTCAACAAGATAAGATCGAGCATTAGAGACTTTTGGGGCTACTAAAGTTCCTTCTTGTGCTTTCTTGACCATAGAAGAGTGACTCTATGGATTTTATCACTTCCTTATCAAAAATAGAGGAGTACCCATCAATTTTTGTTATTATTGATAGGTTCTCTAAGTATACAACCTTCATCCTAACCATGAAGAGTTTAAATGAAAAAGAGATGATCTAGCTTTTCTTCAAGCATGTCATGAAGTTTTAGGGAGTACCCTAAGACATTATGAGTGACAAGGCTGCTAAGTTCACAAGCTAGTTTTAGATAGAGTTGTTCAGCCTTCTAGGTTCTGAGTTGAGCATGACCTCCAACTATCACCTATAAAGTGATGGCCAAATAAAGAGATTCAACGAGTTGCCGGAGGACCACTTGCAGCACTTTGTGTTTGCCAATCAAAAGAATTAGGTTGACTTGCTGGATATTGCCTAGTTTTACTTCAACATCCAGCAAAGCTCTTCCTCTAACAAGAGCCCTATTGAGATCATCACGAGTCAGCAACTATTGTTACCCTACATAGTGGCCACACCTTATGTAAGAAGATGCCCTTAAGCTTACCAGTTTACTAAAGATTAGAAGTAGAGTTCAGATGTTGCTAGAGCTTACCTTAAGAAGGCTTACCTTAAAGGCCCATCCAATCTTTCATGTGAGCATCTTGAAGCTTTACCATCCAGACATAGAAAACCCTTCTCACAATGTATTAACGTGACCATATGTTAAGCTCAAGTTCAACATTAATCAAGCTATTGAAGATATCCTTGTTGAGGGGACCGCAAAGACCCCACCACTAAAGAAGAACACACAAAATACTTAGTGAAGTGGAGAGACCAGGGAGATGAAGATAATAGATGGGAGATGAAAGATGACCTCAAGCTAATATTTGTGTGAATGTTAATAGCACTAATTAGAAGACCTCCATTAATGGGTTCAAGCTCCGAAGCACATTGATGAGGACGTCAATAGAATTAAGTGGGAGAGGGTGTTAGGATCACAATATCCTTTATAACACTTTGTACATATTGTATAGTAGGGATTGAGTTTTATTGAAACTTTCTTAGAATAGTAGTTTCCATTATTGGGCATGTTGCTATTTTAATGATTTTATTATCTCTTCCTACAAGAGTTAGAAACACTCATAAAGCTCTTTACGGGGATATGATGTCTCTTGTGAATATAAGCTTTTGCTCACCACTTAGCTGCTTATGGTTAAGGAACCTGTTTACAAATTATTCTCTTCATGCACATATTGTAGTCTCTTATAACATTGAGATACTAATAAAAGTGTGTGGTTATTCTACTTATGATTCTTACCCAAGTTCCTATTTACTTGTTGCCTTTCTTGTTATTCTTGCATTGTACTTATTGGTATATAGGCTAATCTAGGCCTACTAAGTAGTGAATAGGCTTATTTACTACTATAAAGGTAAGACTGTAAGTATCATACAATCTTACTATGCTAGTGAAAGTCTAGGACCATGACATCGAAGGTGATTCCAATATGGTAACTCTGATACTTAAGTTAGCATAACAAGTAATGGGAAATTGATATACTTTAAGAAAGAATAAGGATATTAGATTTCGAACCTAAAACCAAGTAGCCTTAACCTCTATTTATAGGTGTTAAGGGCAAGATAACCTAATAGGCATATTAATGGTGTGGTAGGTGCATATAGCTTGAGACTGGTGTAATTTCTCAAGCAAGCTACACCTTTCCAATGTCTCTTATTTGCCATTGTGCTTGACTCGAGCTCAAGCTCGTATTAGGCTATGGTTCGGAGCTTGAACAATCTCTGGCTTCTAGACTAGAAACTAGGAACTTGGACTTCAATTCTAGGAGCTCAATTGTGGGCCTAGGTAGGTCCACTATCAATAACCAATGTAACCTTCTTTCATCATCTCGTGCTAAATGCCATTAGTGTTACAAACCTCTTGATATTAGCACACTAATATTTCATAATCACAATGCTTTTAACGGCAGAAAATGGTGAAAAAAAGTTGGAAAAATATTTTCTGCAAATAAGCACACCAAATCTAAAGTAGTCAATCAAGGAGAATTTAGATTGGTCAGCTGAAATAAATAAAACTTTTTTTTTGGCAGAAAAAGAAAAATAAAAATAAGTTTTCGTTCGTTCTTTATAAAGGGTCAACTTATGGAGTTGAAGTGATAATTGCAAGTGCTTTATCTGCTGCTGCTGCAACTTCTCTCATCCTAGGTAGAGCATATATTGGATATAAAAGGGTATCTGAGAAAAGTGAAAGTAAGTATGACTCCTTTGAAATGCTTAGTTTGTTGAGTAAAGCTTCTCATCTCATTGTTTCTATATGTGATATATTCACATGCTTGGTTCGGTTTTCAGTGCGCAAAAGCCTTGAGAAAGCACCGGCATTGTTATGGAGTTTGAAGTTACATTTCAAGTATGAGGTGCTTGAAAAAGCTACTAATTTTTTTGACAAATCAAGGAAATTAGGCCAAGGAGGTGCTGATTCTGTATATAAAGGGAAGCTTCCTGATGGAAGAGTGGTCGCAATCAAGAGACTAGTCTATTATACGCGTCAATGGGTGGGTGATTTCTTAAATGAAGTGAATTTGATCAATGAAATTCGACACAAGAACCTTGTCCAGCTTTTGGGTTGCAGCATTGAAGGCCCTGAAAGCCTTCTTGTTTATGAATATGTTCCTAATGGAAGCCTTGATCAAGTCCTCTTTGGTAATTTATGTTGAATCTAGTTTTGAGGATAATTGTTGAATCTAAATTAACCCTTTTGTTAAAATCATCACAAATAAAACCTTAGATCGTTCATATTTGATCATTAAGAATTAATCAATAGATATGCGAAAGCATACCTGAATCCATTGCGATCAACGATTCTTCGAATTGTGTTGTTGGCCTTCCAGATCGATACGTTTTTCTTTAAGAGATCCCTTTAGTTTTCCCTTTATAGTCTATCTGATGATGGGATTCAAAGAGACAAGAAAAAAAAATATATGACCTGGGGACCATAACCACTATTTATATAGATAACTTTATGTTATCTTTTGGTATTTCTATTTTAGCCCATCATAAAAATAGAAATTACCTATAAGGTCTCTACACATAAAAGGGTCATACCCTATTAGATACATTAAAACCCAAATATCCAAATCTTATTGATCACTTTTAATTGAGCTTACCTTAATATGATAGCCCGTAACACATAATCATTTCACATATAAGGCCAACGTTAGATTAAGGATCCAACAATCTCCCACTTGGACTATATGTGTAACTTTATAATTATGTTTTGCTACCATATGAACTCAAATTTGCTGTCATGAGCAAAATGTATCTGTAACCAATCTGGTCCATCAGTCATATCAACATAGGATTAAAGTGGTATTCATTACATTTATCGTAACTCTACCCATCAATGGTCACAATGTCGATATAATTAAATGACATGGATCATGATATGGATGTGTAGCAAGAAAATTCCATGCAATGTGATCTTAACATGTCCATTTTCTACTGGTCCACCATAAACCTTAGTGAGATCGAACCATAAACCAAAAACAGAGTGTAGGCAAACAAGATACTTTATTTCTACAGAAGATATCCTCAAAACATAATAGACCAAAACAACTAATTAAAGTTTGTCTATGACATAAATGCATTCAAAGTAACAAACTCCCACTAAAACTTAATGTCACTTAAGGTCATGACACCCATATGAGCAGTGTGCTCATGAAACACCTTAGGTTGCACTCCTTTAGTAAGCGGATCCGCGATCATAGAGTTTGTCCCTATATGCTTTATAGACAACTGTCCACTCTGAACTCTTTCTTTTACAACTAGGAACTTGATGTCTATATGCTTTGACTTCGTCGAGCTCCTATTGTTGTTAGAATATAGAACTGCTAACTTATTGTCACAAAATAATTTAAGTGGCCTATTAATAGTATCCACAATGCGCAGCCCTGTGACAAAATTCCGTAACCATATTCCATGATTAGATGCCTCATAACATGCTACAAACTCTGCTTTCATAGTAGAAGAAGCAACAAGGGATTGTTTTATGCTCTTCTAAGAGATGGCTCCCCCAACCAACAGATAGATGTAGCCTAACGTAGATTTCATACTATCTTGGCATCCAGCAAAATCGGAATCAGTATACCCAACGATCTCGATTTGATCTGACTTCCGATAGGTGAGCATGTAATCTTTTGTTCTCTGTAAGTACCGCAAGACCCGTTTGGCTGCTTTCCAATGGTCTAATCTTGGATTACTCAAGTATCTACCTAACATTCCCGTAATGTACGCAATATCTGGACGCGTACAAACCTGAGCATACATTAGACTCCCTACTACTAATGCATAAGGAACCTTTTGCATTTCCTTTTCCTCAAAATCATTCTTAGGGCACTGACTAATACTAAATTTGTCTCCCTTAGCTACAGGTGTATCACTTGGTTTGCAATTTTGCATGCTATGCCTTTGAGTACCTTTTCGATATAGCTCTTTTGTGATAATCCAAGAGTACCTCGAGAGCAATCTCGATGTATTTGTATTCCTAACACAAAAGAGGCGTCACCAAGATCTTTCATCTCAAAATTCTTAGCTAGAAATCTCTTGGTTTCGTGCAATAAGCCTATATCGTTGCTGGCAAGCAATATATCATCAATGTATAAAACCAAGAAAATATGCTTGCTCCCATAGAACTTATGGTATATATAATCATCGACCAAATTCATCTCAAAACCAAGCGAAGTGATCACTTGATGAAATTTGAAATACCATTATTGAGATGCTTGCTTAAGTCCATAGATGGATTTTTTAAGTTTACAAACCATATTCTTTGGATCTCCCAATACAAAATTTTCTGGTTACACCATATAGATCGTCTCATCAATGTCACCATTGAGGAAGGCGGTCTTTACATCCATCTGATGTAACTCAAGATTGAATTGTGCCACTAATGCCATTATAATCCTAAAAGAGTCTTTCGAAGAAACCGGTGAGAATGTCTCTTCGTAGTCGATGCCTTCTTTCTGTGTAAAGCCCTTTGCAACAAGACGAGCCTTATACCTCTCCACATTGCCTTTTGAATCCCTCTTGGTCTTAAATATCCATTTGCAACCAATGGGCTTACCTTCTAGCAATGGGATAAGATCCCAAACGTTATTGTCTTTCATAGACTTTATCTCTTCATTCATGGCATCAATCCACTTCTGAGATTTAGAACTTTCAATGGCTTGACGGAAGTTGATTGGATCATCTTCCATCATTCCAATGTCAACCTCATGTTCTTGAAGAAATACGATGTAGTCATCTGGCAACGCACTTCTTCTTTGTCTAGTGGATCTCCTCAATGGCATAGGTTCTTGAGGTGGTAGAGTTTGTTCTTCTGGAACAGTGTCTTGAATGGGATCTCCAATATTGTCTTGTTCTATTGTGTCTCAAAGAAGATCAAGAATAGAATCTTGACCAAATTCAATAACACCTGTGGGAACATCAACGTATTCCTCTTCAAAGACAATGTCTCTAACCGTATCTTCCCCGGCAAACTCGACATCCTCAAAGAACCGAGCATTTCCCGACTCAAATATCGATTTAGTTGTGGGATCATAAAACTTGTAACCCCTTGATCTTTCAAAGTACCCAATAAAATAGCAACTTACTATTCTTGAGTCCAGTTTCTTTTCATTGGGCTTATAAGGCCGTGCCTCAGCTTGACATCCCCACACATGTAAATGTTTTAGACTAGGTTTTTTTTCAGTCCAAAGTTCATAAGGGGTTTTGTTAGTTACTTTAGTTGGAACCCTGTTAAGGATATATGCTGCAGTCTTAAGTGCTTCTCCCTAGAGTGATTCTGGTAAGGTGGAGTGACAAATCATACTCCTTACCATGTCCTTAAGCGTCCTATTTCGTCTTTCAGCAACACCATTCATAGTGGGTGAACCAGGCATAGTATACTAGGAATTTAGCAAAAGGTCCTGGACGTTGTTCACCTGAACCATCATATCTACCGTAGTATTCGCCACCACGATCAGATCTAATGCTTTTAATCCTTTTGTTGAGTTGGTTCTCAACTTCAGCCTTATAATTTTTAAACATATCCAAGGACTGTGACTTTTCATGAATGAGATAAAGATAGCCATATCGTGAGAAATTATCTATGAATGTTATAAAATATTATTGACCATTCCAAGCAACTGTAGGGAATGGCCCACAAATATCTGTATGTATAAGTTCTAAGACGTCTAAGGTCCTATTGGCTTCAAATCGCCTTTTATTGGTTTGTTTCCCCTTTATACAGTTAATACAATCATCAAAATCTGTAAAACCCAAGGAGTTTAGAATTTCCTCTAACATAAGTCTCTCCATTCTCTGTTTGGAGATATGACCTAATCTTTTGTGCCATAATGTAGCTAAATTTTCATTAGTTAATTTTCTCTTTATACCTCATGTACTTACTTGCAGGGATTCATTAAATGAAGCAATAATATCAATCAAGTCAGATAGAGAACCAGATCCAACTAATTTTGAATCATGAAACAAACTAAATTTCTTATTCCTAAATGAACAAGAATAACCAAATTTGTCCAAAGAAGAAACAGAAATCAAATTCCGTCTAAATGACGGTACAATGAATGTTTCATTAAGATCCAAATAATATCCAATTTTTAATAATAATCTAAACTTCCCAATTGCTTCAACTTGAACTGTCTTGCCGTTACCCACATAGATGTATCTTTCACCATCACTTGGTTTTCGGCAATGGAGGCAACCCTTTCTTTGCACGCCAAGCATGATAATTGGTGCACTGCTTCTTATAATGCCCTATAGCTCCACAGAAGTGACAACCATTACCATTCGATGCATCCGACTTCTTTGGTTGTGTCTTCTGAGGTACCATATTTGCAGCTTCTTTATCCCTTTTCCTTTTATTATCCTTATTCTTATTCTTAGGGGTTAAGGCTAGGTGAGCACTCTCAATCTTATCTTGCTTTAGCCTTTCCTCTTCTTGAACACAATGTGAGATGAGCTCATTCAGAGACCAAGTCTCTTTCTGACAATTATAGCTCACTTTAAACTGGCTAAACTGTGTTGGAAGAGAAATAAAAACCAAATGCACTAGTAAGTCCTCTATAAGGTCTAGCTTGAGTGCTTTTAGCTTAGAAGCAAGATGAGACATCTCCATGATGTACTCCCTAATATTGCCCTTGCCCTTGTACTTCATTGAGATTAAGTTTGCCAAGAGTGTACTTATTTCTGCCTTTTCATTCTTAGCAAACCTTTTCTCAATTTCATCAAGGAACTCCTTAGCCTTAGTTATCTTATCAGATATTATACCTCTAAATGCTTCTGGAATGGCCTTCTTCATGATCATCATACACATGCGGTTTGATTTCTCCCACTTTTCCATCTCCCTCTTGTCATCAGAGGTACTCTTATCAATAAGAGGTGAAGGAGAATCAGTCCTTAACGCAAGGTCGAGATCCATAACCTCAAGTACTATTAATAGATTATCTTTCCACGACTAGAAGTTAGTGCCATTTAGCATAGGAATGGAATTGATGTTGGTAGTAATATTAGCAAGATTATCCATAGCTGAATAAGAACAACAAACAAATAAACAAGCTTACATAAGCCTCAAAACAAAATAATAATAATAAATTCAAATAAAGGTAAACCCCATATCAAAATATCGGGTAGCCCATTAATATTTCATCTTTGGACAAAACATTAACTACTAAGTCGTATCTTGGCGTAGTAATCAAACACTGACAATAAGAACACATCAAACAATAAAGCTTTCTTTGGGCCGATTTATTGTTCACATGTAAAAATAAATAATCATCACGAGTTTATTACCACAAGTGCACTTGCAATTCTATTAAACATTAACCTTCCTTCGGGCCGATAAAAAATTCACAGAAGTTGTAAACACACAACCTTTTATATTTTGAAATAAATTAATTTCCGCAAGAGGGACCACTTTGGCAGTATGTTGCTTCAATTAATTCATCTCAAAATACATATAAACATACCAATATTCAAATTTAAAATTATATCAAAATTTTGGGTCAAAGGCAACTCTAATTTTAGCTAAAACTTATTGGGTCTAAGCACCTATATCCAAATATGACTTAATAACTCAAACATTAAAATTAGAGCTCAAAAGAAAAATTGGTATACATAAATACCAATCTATAAGTGATTATAAATATATATTTGAGTACACGGTTGAAAGCACGACCGTATATGTTGGGCTTGAAAAACCAACAGAAACTTACACGGTTTGAGTACACGGTTGAAGACACGGCCGTGTACATTGGGCTTGAAAAACCAACAGAAAATTACACGGTTTGAGTACACGGCCGTGTATAACCATGGGTCGAGGCCGTGTATACGAAAAAGTTTGGCCATATACAAAAATAATTCCTAATGACCAAATATGTATGCTCTAATACCAATTGTTGAATCTAGTTTTAAGGATAATTGTAGAATTAGATTAACCCTTTTGTTAAAATCATCACAAATAAAACCCTAGATTGTTCATATTTGATCATTAAGAATTAATCAATAGATATGTGAAAGCGTACCTTAATCCATTGCGATCAACGATTTTTAGAATTGTGCGGTTGGCCTTCTAAATCGATACGTTTTCTTTGAGAGATTCCTTTAGTTTTCCCTCTATAGTCTATCTGATGATGGGATTCAAAGAGACGAGAAAAAAAAACGTATGACCTGGGGACCATAACCACTATTTATATAGATAACTTTATGTTATCTTTTGGTATTTCTATTTTAGCCCATCATAAAAATAGAAATTACTCATAAGGTCTACACATAAAAAGGCCATACCCTATTAGATACATTAAAACCCAAATATCCAAATCTTATCGATTACTTTTAATTGAGCTTATCTTAATATGACAGCCCGTTACACATAATCATTTTATATATAAGGTCAACGTTGGATTAAGGATCCAACAATTTATTCTTTTCATAGTTTTCCTATCACTTCTAGTGATTTTGAATGTGGTTTGGATGACATTTATAACAGAAGTTGCATCTAGCTGCAGATCCAAATACCATCCATGAATTAAGTTGGCAAGATCGCCTTCATGTCATCTCTGGAATTGCTGAGGGGCTTGCATATCTTCATGAAGGTTGTGGGGTTAAGATTATACATCGAGACATAAAAACCAGCAACGTTCTCCTTGATGAAAATTTTAATGCAAAGATTGCTGGTTTTGGACTGGCTCGATGCATTGAACCAAATAAATCCCATCTCAGAACTAGGATAGCAGGAACTATGTAAGAAAGTTTCTTCTCCTTTCTTAGTTGCTCAAACTGTTTCTTATAGAAGTTTGTGGATACAGTATGGACATAATTAACTATTGTGAATACTAGTTAAACTTTGCTCTACATTAAAACCTGGAGGATAAGGGAATTACTGATGAAGAATGAAGAAGAACTGCTTGCTTGAGGGAAGGAAAGAAGATCACTAAGCGTAAACATTGACTGAATAAACCGGCAGCACATTAGTTCTTGTTTTTTTCTTTTTCTTTTTTTTCACTTTCTTTGGAATAAGGTCACTTGTAACTTCATTCTACCATGTATAGCATATTGATATTGTGATATTTATTGCTTTGCTCAAGTTGTGATGTACCTTAAAATATGAAGTGTAAAAGCCTACAACGATCTATAAGCTTAAGTGTTTAGATCGAATGGCTATGACGCTGAAGTTAACGATGTATAATAATATCATATTTGATATTTTCAGGGGTTATATGGCTCCAGAATATCTAGTTAGAGGACATCTAACAGAGAAGGCAAATGTATATTCTTTTGGGGTCCTTGTTCTTGAAATTTTAAGTGGCAGAAGGAATAGTGTAGGCATGCCGGGTTTTGGTCCTCTCCTGCCGTCCGTAAGATTCTCAATTAATTTTTCACTTTTAAGTTCTCATCTATCTTCATACATGAAACTTTCGTTTCTTTTTCTCCAACCAAAAACTGACTATGATGCCTTGTATCCATTGTTTTCTTTTAGTCATGCACAGGGGTCTTTGTAATTAATTTGGGAATAATGTTTTGTTTTACAGGTTTGGAAGCATTACAAGTCAAACAGTCTCACTGAATGTATTGATCCAACCTTGAAAGAAAACTTTCCAAGTAAGGGAGCCTGCACCATGCTTCAAATAGGGCTGCTTTGCACCCAAGCTTCCGCAGAACTGCGACCGTCAATGTCTGAAGTATTGGAGACGATAAATGACAGACTAGAGGTTGTTGCGTACCCAATGCAGCCCCCATTCCTCAATGCCCGTGTATTGTCTCCAAATGGCTCTAGCATGAGGTCAAATGCAAGTACTTCAACCTCCAACCAGCTTAAAACTTCTTCCTCAACCTCAAACCAGCTTACAACATCTGAAACTTCTTCCTCATTGCCCAGAGGTTCATCTATCCAATAGCTGACTGCGATGAAGCATTTCGGCTCACATTGATGCAAACCATTTCTCTTTTGTCTTTTTCTTTTTTTTTTTCTCCATGTCAACAATAAACTTAACTGTATTCTTCACTGAACGTTAAGAGTATCCCTTACTCTTACAACATGTCAGAATGATGTTTACAGAAAAGATTGACTTGTAATCTACATTTGTTGTGTTGCTTGGGAGCTTGTCACTGAAGGAAGAGGACTTGAATTATTAATGCTGCGAAAAATTAGAAGTTTAGTTTATGGACCAAGAATGGTGACTGTAGAGATCAACTGATATCAAGGAAAGGGAGCTCTTCTCCTTTCAATAATTCATATCCCATGGCATTTTTCTTCTATGAGATTGGGATTTTCTGGATTATACCAGAGTCTAGATCTCTCTTTTTCTTTTTTTTTAGTACTCCACTATGGACCACCTATTTTGACCTTTCATAACCATATGTTGTGGACTTCATATTGTCATGAGTGGAGTGACATGGTGCATCCATTTTCTTGTGCTGTAACTTGATATCTCAATAATGTGGCTGACTAATTTACTTGCTATTTCTGTAAGCCTGTAGTTTTGCGTTACATCATGAAATTTAGTACCCAACTTCGCTTTGTCACAGGTCTGTCTGTTTCATTGTTAACTCCGAAACACTTTACAGTTAGGGATGTGTGGAAGCAACTGTTTTGGCCAGGGTTATTGAAATCGGCATTTCTAAGAACTTGAGTAACCCACAATTAGAACGAATTCCTACTCCAGAATTGTTATTACTAAAGATGCATTGATTCGACAGTAGAACTTTCTACCTCTTCACACATGCTTGTTAAAATATATTCATTCTGCGTCTTTGATTCCATGAATTGGAAAGAAGAGGGCACTTTTTTGTGCTGTTTCGCCAAGCCAGGATGTCATGCATAAGCACACAAGCGTCAGACATCCAGACACCAGCACAGTGGGCCATCTCAGTTAGCAGACATCATGCATAACTGTTAGGCTCAGCTTTTGCCAAGCATCGTCAAGGTGCCTATATGTTTCAGTTCAAACCGTCATCTGGACCATGAGATTATCAATTATTTGCATCTTTATCACTTTAGAGGCTTCTACCCAAAAAGTCATTGCTATCGTTCATAATGGGTTGAGAAGACTTTCCAGGGTGATGGACCAAAGAAAAGCTTTACTGTGCTAATCCTCTGACCTCAAAAGATTATGGAAACCTAATTGTCTGTAACTATTTAACCTGTCGTGCGCTCTACTTTGGACACGAGCACTGCCAATTTGCTTGTCTAGTTCCTTTCTTACTTATCTTACATTTATAAGCATTCAACTTTCTGTGATGTATTTGCTTAGTAAAATAAATTAGGCTTTATGATTGATCATCACGCAAAGTAAATTTAATGGTAAAAATACAATCTAAGCATCTCATTTACAGATTGGCAAAAAATTTAGTATGCATATATAAACATAAGGATACTCCAGCAATTTTTTCTGCAATTGTTTATGCTAGCCATAAATTTCATATTCTATGATGGTCTTAAAATATCATATCCTCCATCATATTAAGAAGGCTGTCAGTCAGCATTGCTGAAGCATAGTTTCAGCACATTCCAAACAATTAAAATCTGTTCTAGCCATCCAGCAAAGTGGGATTACCAATTGCACTGGCATCCTTAAGAAGAGGTATCAGGGCACCTGCCTGGTGTTTCTCCATGACCGCTGCAGTCATCACATTAGGAAGTAAGAATATTTCTTGGAATGAGTCTCCTAACGACTCTAAAATAAACATGAATTGACAAGGAAATAGAGAAGCTAAGCAAAATCTTACAATCACAACCACCAACATGTTTTCCACCAATAAAAACATTAGGGACAGTGCTTTGCCCAGTCCACTCTGCTAGAGCTGATTGAGCATGAGATCCATCACCTACAGGAAAAACTTGAACGTTCAATTATACATCTGAAATGGGACTTTGATAACGCTTCAGCAACAGTTATTGCATGAAAAAAGCGAAAAGAACAGCATGGCAGACTTATATATCCATTATACTGTAGCCTTTGGCCAAATACTGATACATGATACCCGGGATATTATTTGTTCTTAAATTTGGGAGAAGGTTTTGAGATTTTGGATCAGCATGTAATAACAGCATCCTCATCCCAATTTCAGTTTCCAGAATGAAGACCCAAGAATCTGAGAGCATGGACAACCAAAACTAGGAATCAACCTGCCTGATCCCTCCATCAGGATTGTATGTATCAAAGAGCCTTCCTTTTCTCATTTTTTTTGTTTCAGGTTAGGTCGTTCAAGAATGAGGCCATCTCTAACTATCATTCTTTGGCTGAGAAAGTGTCAACTTACTAGTTTTTACTGTTTTTCAAGAACAATAATTTCAAATTGGACCTGAAAACAAGTACACCTTAAAAAAAATTATCCCATCAGGATTCACAAATAAAATTGTAAAAGATAAACAAATTAGAACCTAAAGAATATCATGTTCCTCAAATCAGATAAAAAAGAATGTGAGCATACTCTCCCTGTCTAGTTCAATGACCTTGTAGCTGGCACCAAGCTGTGTAAGCAACTGCTTGACCCTTGTGCAGTAGCCACAATAAGTTTTACTGCAGTCACAATTTCATACTAAACTCAGATAATCAGTTCATATAAAAGAAAAGCATGATGAAAAGCTTGTAAACTGCAGTGAGTTAGAGTAAAAAGAAACAGCCCTGTGCTGACAAATCTAGTGGTAGCATCACAAAAGTGCACAAACCACCCCAAATTGGCTATCCATAGTTACCCATGTATAGCATGCAAACCTCCTTGAATTGGCTATCCATAGGTACCCATGTATAGCATGCAAATTTTCTTTGGGGATTTTAATGCAGTTGTTGACAAAAGATAGCTCATACCATCTTTCTTCCTTTATAATATGCCACACAGCAAGTGAATTCCGTTATGCATAGCATAAATTGTTTGAGGCATCAAAAAAGTGATATAATCAACTATCATCAATAGAAAACAATGTAGGAAATCAATATTTTTTATTAAGTTCAATTGGCATCATTATCCTCGTAGAGAATAAATCATTTGAAGGCATATTTAGCTCTCTGATACACAACAGTGCTGAGCCAATTCAAGTAACTCATACTCTTTGGATTTGCTTTTGGAAGCCCCACCCTCACCAATAACACCTTTTAGGTGAGGATATGTATTGTTTGCTCCCCTATTTAATGCCAACTGAAAGATACTTTCATGATAGAAATACCATCCCAGGAAGAGAAAAGGGAGTTTTATAAGTAATAAGTTCCATTCGGTGAACCAAATATGATCTTCTAGTAATCCAACTCTTTATAAGTAAAATACTTAGAGATGAAATCAGATTCCCATTCTTAAAATATTTAATCATGAAGAATGACACCTTGTTCTTAAACCACATTTTAGATGATAGAAGGGAAACTAAAGAAGCTTTATAGCAAACTTGATCAACCATTTCATTGCCGATAGCTTTAAAATCCATTACTCTCTTAACCGCTTTATCCTATTAATTGAGAATTGACAATAGAAGGATCAAATTGAACTCGTGGAACATGGGGATATAATAGAGTACCATTTCTTAGACACAGCTTTCAGTGCAAGCCTAATAATTCTCCAAGAAGATAGTTACGCTTTTTTGCAGTTCATTGACTAAAGTTCTTATGTTTGCAATTTAATGTTGCACCTGGGCAAATTTTCTCATTAAGTTATGGATGTTAAAAAAACCTTATGTGGACATGTTACTAAAATGCAAATGTGAGTTTTAGACGTTAATTCAAAATACAAGTTGAACACCGGCACTCTAGTTATCCCATTTACTTCAAAAAAAATTGTGCTTTTATAAAAAATGCATTCACAGCCCTGAAAAGCTCTGCAACTTGGGCCATAATACACAATGAGTTAAACGAGCTGGTTTGATTAACCCTTGGCTTCATTTTGGGTTCATCTAGTTACAAGAATTTAGAAAAGGAACTGGCATCAAATTGGGGTGTGTCTCTTTTTCAATTTTTGTAATATATCATTGTTTCTTCTTTGATCTGGCTAGATGTGATGGTGATTAAGAGCAGGGTGCTATCCTCTGTTATTTTTTACTACCGCATCAGGCGCTCACTACAACTACTTCCTCCAGCTTCAACTACCACTGTAAATTACAAGCTACCTCATCCCATATCACGATAATATATAACATCATAGATATCATCAAATTGCATCATAACTAAAAAAATGTATGGAGGAATCTCTCTACAAAACAAACCCACCCTTTCTCGAAAAAATATTCCTCCTTGCATAAATTGAAATATGTTCTTCGTTGATAAATGTATTTTAGTTTCCCATTACATTTATTTTCCGCAAAATAAACAAACTTTCAAAAGTCAAATCCTTAATATTGGCCACGTAGAAATTGTTACGGAACTAATAAAACCAGAACTAGGTGGAATCAAAGTCAACTGTTTATCGAATCCCAATTTAGCATTCAATTCCAGCCGGATTATGTTATATCAGGATATCAGGGATCCATCCTCATGAAAATTGATCAAAATGATGACAAATCAAATTGAGATGAGTGAAATAGAAGGGACAAAGTTTCCAATCTCGTGTCTACTCCCATCACATGCCGTATACTCATACATAATAGAATATGATAGGAAGGGAGATGGACAATTGGGACAGAGGAGACTTGGAGAAAATAGAAGTACCTGAAGACAACGACAGGAGTGGAGGAGACGATGGCTTTGGCCTTGTTCAAGGCTGTCTCTAACTCTTCCTTGCTTATTGACGAAAACATCGACCCCATTTTTCCGTTCAGTTTCAGAACGAGAACCCAGAATGGTTTGACTCTGTTTCACCGAAAGCAGAATGGCGAAGGAAGCTTCAAGTACAAGTGACGCTGTAACATTCTTGTACGTTTGTCAGCTCTTTATGGAAATGCATCTGTAAATTTATTTTTCCCCAATCTTCTTTATTATACTATTATAAAATTATCACTCATAATCGATAATCAATAGTTGATTATAAAAAAAAAAAAAAAAAAGATATCACAAATTATTTTAAAATTCTTGATAATTTCCACTATTGATTTTTAAATTGAGGAAAGTTGAAAAAAGAAAAATTTAGAGATCTAACCCTTAAACATAAGAAAACCTTCAATAATATTAATAAATTATGTGAATGGATTAATTGCAAATAAATACTAATAAATTCTAATACAGAAAGATATGAATGGTAGTTTTTGAAAATTACCCATTATTACTAGCATGCTTTTTCAAACATGAGGTGTATTAGTATTAATAAATTTTTTTCTTAAAGATGAAGTTCTTATCGCTATTACAATAGGTAATAAACTTATGGCTCATTTACTTTTTACAGTAAAATAGATAAAAGGTAGAAAAATTATTTCTTAAGGGTAACTTTTATCAATAATATACTACGAATATATATTCAATTGTTTATTTCATATAAATTTTTTTGTAAGAAATACTTATTTTAATATTTATCACATCTCATTAATTGTAGTATTAAATTAAGAATATAGCTAAAAATACTAATATATCCTTGTTTAGCCATTAAAAAATATAATCAATAGCTATTATCTAAAGGGACCAATTTCTTAATTGATTTTAGCTTGTCATGACCATCATTAAGAGAGTAATATCAACTATCGACTAGTTTTCTTATGAACAGTTAAACTTGCCTTTATAATACTCATATATCTAAAAACAACTACCTTGTTAATGTCACTCATAACACTTAAAGTCTAAGTTGATCCCTCATGTTTGCTTTAAAGTTACAGATCATAACATTAAGTGGTATATAAGCAAAAAGGTTCCAATTACATCAAGTCACTTAAATGCTACTTGAGTGTAATCAATGGTGGGTAGTCTTATTGATCACAAGCTCATGTGGGAGAAGCTTGAGAGGAAGAGTAATCACTAGGTGAAGGACACCATTGCGAGAAAACGGTAGTTGTGTTGCGAGTTAAAGCTTTATAAAAAGGTCTACACAAATTGATATATAATAGAAAAAGGAAGAAAAAGCACCATAGTGGGTTGCTTTACTATTGAACAACTCAATAAGAAGCAATCTCAAAGGACATGGAGAGGGGAAAGGCCAAAAGAGGAGAGTTGTAGAAGCCTAGGAGCTCTAGCTAAGATGATCTTGAAATAGAGTTTGACAATAGGTGGAAGGGGATAATAATTTCTTGGGAGGGAAATATAGTGTATTAGTGGGCAACTCTATAGTTGGGCAACTTAGTAAAAGGAGATTTCAGAGGATAAAGAGAGGGGGTGAGAGCGAGAGAGGAATGCTTGTGGAAGCTTGGAGTCTTAGTCGGAGATAATCTTAGGTGGAGTTTGACAATGGGAGGAAAAGGGTAGTAATCTATTGGAAAATGTAGTGGCAAGAGAATGGCTTAATGATGAAGGCATCACAAATTTAGATGGTAGAGAATGTCATAATTTGTGACGATAAAAAGGACATAGAGGGATCAACTTAAGTTTAATGTGAAATGAGTGGCATTAGCAAGATAGTTTATTTTAAGGCTATAGGTACTTTGAAGGTAAGTTTGGCTACTTGTGAGTAAACTGATTGGAAGCTAATATCACTCTCCTAATGATGGCCATGACAAGCCAATATTGGTTCCAAAGGTTGGTCTCCTCAAACATAAGAAAGACTGTGGTAAAGCTGGTCAAGGGCTCTCCAAATGAGGGATGGGCTTGAAACAATCCTGATAAAGGTAAGAAGAGAAAGCTAGCTGGCTAACTGCAATCAAGTAAAGAGTATGAGGTAAATGATGGCTAAGTGCTGCACGGGAATTCCAAGGTGAGAGTGCCTCTTGTTTCGTGATATGTTTATGTCGCTAGACTATAAAAGTGTTAACTTATGTCAAGTTCACACAAAGTTTAATAACTTAAAATATATTATATTCTTAATAGACAAGTAATGGGAGATGATAGTTTAATTATAGCTACAGATAAATGAGCTCTCCCCTTTTAATTTGTACAATAAGTCAAAGGGTGTATAGATATTCATAATGTTGGACATATTCTTAGAAAAATTTTGCTTAAACCTTAAATTTGTTTTGCAAGTATTATCAAAACAATACAATTTATTGTGTGGGGTATTGCATTCAGTTTAATTGAAGCTACAAGATATGGTCAAATTTAATTTAAAAATAGATTGTGGATATTTAAATTATTCACAAAATATGGGATATGAAGAAAAAATAGGAAGAAAAAACTATTTATCTATAAAATAATAGAGATAATTACCATTTATGACAATGACAACATGTAAATAGATATAAAGTTATAGCAGAAAGTTCATATTTTATGTACTAAAATAGTTAAAGAGGTGTAGAGTACAAAAGTAAACGTACTTGCTTAATAATAATAATAACAATAATATATTTTTCCCATGGGCCAATTTTTATGTATTGATCTTGACATATTCAAAGTTGTAGAGGCATCATTGAAGATGACCACAGGGTTTGCATTAATTACTTTTCAATCAAAGGTCGTTGGATGGAATAATAAATAAACAAACATTAATTTACACAATATCTTTTATTGGTTCAACGCCAAAACAATGGTCCAGAAAACCAACTACTAAATCATGATAGTTGTTGGCAATTTAAACTTATGAATGTTTGTTTTATAATGGCTAGATTCTTTTATATATTTTTAGCTTTTGCTTACTACATTTTCATCATAGTTAAGGAGTCATGTACATGATAGATAAGGCATGAAGGTGTAATATAAAATATGAGAAAGTAATGAACTTATAATATTTAATAATAATTGATAATCCTTTTTAGTAATATTATCTAGTAAGTATTTATAAACTATAAATCCTAAAATATTAAGGAAATTGAAAAGAAAAAAAAAGGATAAATAATTAAATAAATCAAAATAAGTTTTTCTAATCTCAATAAGGAAACTTTAACAATTTGATGTGATATAGAAATCAAGGATTTTAACTGTTAAAATGGTACCAAATGGTGAAGTGGTTTATGTTAGGTTACAGTAGACTTCAATTAATTTTTATTGATATTTTATAGGTTTCATGATTTTTTATAAGTAAAAAAAATTATAAAATATCAAAATTGAACTTTTGAAACTAGACGTCCATTGCAAGTTTAGTGCTTTCTAACTCCCTCATAGCTTTGAGAGCTTATGAATGATTCGAAATACGGTTTCCAAATGCCACATGGCTCTTAGCTTCTGGTTCTCATTGTTTCTTTTAATGGTTTTGCTTCTTCTGAGTTTTCTGCTTCTGTTATTTGCGATGATTGAGTTATAAAGTCCCAACTCATCCACGTTAGTACAACCTCTTTCCATGATTTCAAATTACATTTGTAGGGAGCTTTGTATCTTTTTTCTAAACATGGGATAAATTTTAGGATTGATTAGGGTATTGCTGACTTGATAAGAAAAATATTTTTATTTATGGGATGAATTACATTTGTGTGGAACTTTATCTCTCCTTCTTTCTTCTTTCTATCAAATGTTCTTATTTTTTGCCCTAAATTTCCTTACATATTTCACAAAAAATCTTTCAAACTTTGTCGTTTCAGCAATTCAAGGAAAATTCATGGAATTTCCTAATCACTCCCTCATAAGCAATCAACTAAATCTTGTTGCATGACATGATGAAGATATAGAATAATGGAATGGATACCCACATTTGTGAAATGTAATTATCGGAAGTCTTCAGTGACGGATAAATTATCATAAGGTCTTGCACGAACTAAATTGACTCTAGTGCAATGGATTGCATTGAAATTTATGAACTATTATTAGCTTTATGGCTCTATTTGCATTGTGTTGTTACTGCGTTTCTCCATCTATTATCATAAGCAAATGTTATTTGCTTTACGTATGATCTTCCCGCAAAGTAAATTTAATGGTAAAAAACCAATCTAAGCATCTTATTCACAGATTGGCAAAAACTTTAGTATGCAATTGTATATGCTAGCCATTAATTTCATATTCTACGACGGTCTTAAAATATCGTATCCTCTATCATATTAAGAAGGCTGCATCAAAAAAGACAAAGTTTAAACACATGATATGTGCAAATTGAGTATCATTCAGCATTGCTGAAGCACAGTTTCAGCACATTCCACACAATTAAAATCTGTTCTAGCCATCCAGCTAGGTGGGGCGGACAATTGCACCGGCATCCTTAAGAAGACGTATCAGGGCACCTGCCTGGTGTTTCTTTATGACCGCTGCAGTCATCAAATTACGAAGTATGAATATTTCTTGGAATGAGTCTCCTAATGACTCTAAAATAAACATGAATTGACAAGGAAATAGAGTAGCTAAGAGAAAGCTTACAATCACAACCACCAACATGTTTTCCACCAATAAAAACATTAGGCACAGTCCTTCGCCCAGTCCACCCTGCTAAAGCTGATTGAACATGAGACCCATCACCTACAGGAAAAACTTGAATGTTCAATTATACATCTGAAATGGGACTTTGGTAACGCTTCAACAAGAGTTATTGCATGAAAAAAGCGAAAAGAACAGCATGGCAGACTTATATATCCATTATACTGTAGCCTTTGGCCAAATACTGATACATGATACCCAGGATATTATTTGTTCTTAAATTTGGGAGAAGGTTTTGAGATTTTGGATCAGCACGTAATAACAGCATCTTCATCCCAATTTCAGTTTCCAGAATGAAGACCCAAGAATCTGATAGCATGGACAACCAAAACTAGGAATCAGCCTGACTGATCCCTCGATCATGATTGTACGTATCAAAGAGCCTTCCTTCTCTCAATTTTTTTGTTTCAGGTTAGGTGGATCAAGAATGAGGCCATCTCTAGCTATCATTCTTTGGCTGAGAAAGTGTCAACTTACTAGTTTTTACTGTTTTTCAAGAGCAACAATTTCAAACTGGACCTGAAAACAAAAACACCTTAAAAAAAAAATCATCCCATTAGGATTCACAAATAAATTTTTCAAAGATAAACAAATTAGAACCTAAAGATTATCATGTTCCTCAAATCAGTTAAAAAAGAATGTGAACATACTCTCCCTGTCTAGTTCAATGACCTTGTAGCTGGCACCAAGCTGTGTAAGCAACTGCTTGACCCTTGAACAGTAGCCACAATAAGTTTTACTGCAGTCACAATTTCACACTAAACTCAGATAATCAGTTCATATAACAGAAAGGCATAATGAAAAGCTTGTAAACTGCAGTGAGTTAGAGTAAAAAGAAACAGCCCTGTGCTGACAAATCTAGTGGTAGAGCCACAAAAGTGCACAAACCTCCCTGAATTGGCTATCCATAGTTACCCATGTATAGCATGCAAATTTTGTTTGGGGATTTTAATGCAGTTTGGCAAAAGATAGCTCATACCATCTTTCTTCCTTTATAATATGCCACGTAGCAAGTGAATTCTGTTATGCATAGCATAAATTGTTTGAGGCATCGAAAAAGCGATATTATCAACTATCATCAATAGAAAACAATGCAGGAAATCAACATTTTTTATGTAAGTCCAATTGGCATCATTATCCTCATAGAGCATAAATCATTTGAAGGCATATTTAGCTCTCAGATACACAACAGCGCTGAGCCAATTCAAGCAATTCATACTCTTTGGATTTGCTTTTGGAAGCCCCTCCCTCACCAATCACACCTTTTAAGTGAGGATATGTATTGTTTGCTCCCCTATTTACTGGTAAACATAATGCCAACTGAAAGATAATTTCATGATAGAAATACCATTCCAGGAAGAGAAGAGGGAATTTTATGGGTAATAAGTTCCATTCAGTGAACCAAATATGATCTTCTACTAATCCAACTCTTTATAAGTAAAATTCTTAGAGATGAAATCAGATTCCCATTCTTAAAATATTTAATCATGAAGAATGACACCTTGTTCCTAAGCCACATTCTTGGTGATAGAAGGGAAACTAAAGAAGCTTTGTAGCATACTTGATCAACCACTTCCTTGCTGATGCTTTGACATCCATTGCTCTCTTAACCGCTTTATCCGATTAATTGAGATTTGAGGGTAGAAGGATCAAATTGAACTCGTGGTACCATTTCTTAGACACGGTTTTCAGTGCAAGCCTAATAATTCTCCAAGAAGATAATTACACTTTTTTGCAGTTCATTGACTAAAGTTTTTATGTTTGCAATTTAATGTTGCACCAGGGCAAATTTTCTCATTAAGTTATGGATGTTAAAAAAAGGACATGTTACTAAAATGCAAATGTGAATTTTAGACGTTAATTCAAAATACGAGTTGAACACCTGCACTCTAGTTATCCCATTTACTTCAAAAAAAATCGTGCTTTTATAAAAGGTGCATTCACGGCCATGAAAAGCTCTGCAACTTGGACCACAATACACAATGAGTTAACCGAACTGGTTTGATTATCCCTTGGCTTCATTTTGGGTTCATCTAGTTACAGGAATTTAGAAAAGGACCTGGCATCAAATTGGGATGTGTCTCTTTTTCAATGTTTGTAATAAATCATTGTTTCTTCTTTGATCTTGTTAGATGTGATGGTGATTAAGAGCAGGGTGCTATCCTCTGTTGTTTTTTACAGCCGCATCAGGCGCTCACTACAACTACTTCCTCCAGCTTCAACTACCACTGTAAATTACAAGCTACCTCATCCCATATCACGATAATATATAACATCATAGATATCATCAAATTGCATCATAACTAAAAAATGTATGGAGGAATCTCTCTGCAAAACAAACCCACCCTTTCTCGAAAAAATATTCCTCCTTTTTGCATAAATTGAAATATATTCTTCGTTGATAAATGTATTTTAGTTTCCCATTACATTTATTTTCCGCAAAATAAACAAACTTTCAAAAGTCAAATCCTTAATATTGGCCACGTGGAAATTGTTACGGAGCTCATAAAACCAGAACTAGGTGGAATCAAAGTCATGGGAACTGCATATCGAATCCCAATTTAGCATTCAATTCCGGCCGGATTATGTTATATCAGGATATCGCCGATCCATCCTCATGAAAATTGATCAAACTGAGATGAGTGAAATAGAGGGGACAAAGTTTCCCAATCTCGTGTCTACTCCCATCTCATGCTGTATACTCATACATAATAGAATATGATGGGAAGGGAGATGGACAATTGGGACAGTGGAGACTTGGGGAAAATAGAAGTACCTGAAGACAACGACAGGAGTGGAGGAGACGATGGCTTTGGCCTTGGTCAAGGCTGTCTCTAACTCTTTCTTGCTTATTGACGAAAACGCTGACCCCATTTTTCCGTTCAGTTTCAGAACGAGAATCCAGACTGGTTTGACTGTGTTTCAGCTCAAGGAGATTGGCTAAGGAAGCTTCAAGTACAAATGACGTTGTAACGCTCTTGTGCTTTTGTCCAGCTCCTCTATTATACTCTTATAAAATTAGGTAAATTTTATAAAATTATGCATCTGTAAATTTATTTTTTCCCAATCTTCCTTATTATACTCTTATAAAATTAGATTATAAAAAAAATGATATCACAAATTATTTTAAATTTTTTGATAATTTCCGCTATTAATTTGTAAATTGAGAAAAGTTGAGATATGAAAAATTTAGCGATCAACCCCATAAACATAAGAAAACCTTCAATTTATTTGCTAATTACGTGAATAGATTAATTATAAATACTAATAAAATTATAATACATAAAAAAATAAATTGTTGTTTTTGAAAACTACCCTCTATTACTAGCATGTCTTTTCAAACATGTGGTATATTAATATTAATAATTTCTTATCCCCATAAACATGAGGTTCTCATCTCATTTACTTTTTACAGTAAAATAGATAAGAGGTAAAAAAAGTTATTTCGTAAGAATGACTTTTGTCAATAATATTCTATAAATATATATTCTATTATTTATTTCATATAAATTTTTATTGCAGAGAATATTTATTTCAATATTTGTTCTATTTTATTAATTATAGTATTAAATTAAGAATATGGCTAAAAATACTAATATACTCCTATTTGGCCATTAAGAAATATAATCAATAATTATTATTTGAGGGTATAATTGTCTATTACTAAAATTTTTTATTCTTTGTGAAGAGTAAATAAAAAATATTACTCTATCAACAATAATAACTATTTCTTATAGAAAGGGAATGAAAAAGTTACCTACAATAATTTTTTTTAACTAATTTACAAGTAAACAAGGTAATAGAAAATGTTTTAGTAACAATTATTCTATTTCCTCTTTATTACATCAACATCTAAATTCTAGTAAAGTATAGACAAGGAGAACCTTATGAAAGATACTTTGTATAACTTGTAAAACTTCTTATTATAGTATGAATTTTTTTACCTACCAATTTAGACTATTCTGTTTTGGGGGTAAATTAGCCTAATTAAACAAATAGTTGGCCTTCTAAATATTCTTGAAGAAAGAGATAAGGAACAATATCCACGATCTTTTATGTCAATTTTTTTTTTTATCTTTTCGATGATTACACCAAGGGAAAAAGGATTCAAGTATGATCTATCTAACTTAGAGACCAGCATTTGTCATAGGATAGGAGGTTCTCCTATCTTGGAGTTCTTATGCAATGCTTAACTCTACCCTAAGGTCATCTTAGTTAGAACTATCGGGCTTCCATGGCTCTCTTCTCTTGGCCAAGTCCCCCCTCCACTTTCTTTGAGATAGCCTCCTGTTGAGTTGCCCAACGATAGGGTGGCCTCTTGAGGTACTTTTTCTTTCTTTTCTTTTATATAGATTTGGGTTGATGCAAATCCTTAAGTCGTGACACAGTTGCCTCTCTCTCACAATCGTGTCCTCCATTTGGTAGCTTCTCCTTATCTTAAGCTTTACCTACATGAGCCCTTTGTTAGCAAGACTATCCACACATTGATTGCAAATGGGTAGTATTTAGGTGGCTCAATACAACTAAAACTTCATTTTTTATACCACTTGTCATGAGATAGAAGGTTCTCCCCTCCTAAAGCTCTCATGCTACATTTGACTATGCTTTACATTGTATGTTTTACTCATTTCTGGATGTTAAGCCATCCTTCTCTTCTTATTCTTCACCTAGGACTATTCAAAGCTCATCTTTCATTAGAAGTGCCCTCAATTGGCTTTACTATAACCTCTCTTATGTTTGAGGGGACTAAATTTCTTAATTGATTTTAGCTTGTCATGGCCATCCTTAGAAGAGTAGTATCAACTCTCGGCTAGTTTTCTTATGAATGGTTAAACTTGCCTTCAGAATGCCCATATCTCTAGAACCAACTACCTTATTGATGAAATTCATAACACTTTAAGCCTAAGTTGATCCCTTATGTTCGCTTTAAAGTTACAAATCGTAACATTAAGTGGTATTTAAGCAAAAAGATTCTAACTACATCAAGCCGCTTAAATGCTACCTGAGTGTAATCAATGGTAGGTAGTCTTGTTGATAATAAGCTCATGTAGGAGAAGCTTAAGAGGAAGAGTAGTCACCGGGTGAAGGACACCATTGTGAGAAAAGGGTAGTTGTGTTTTGAGTTAAGGTTTTATAACAAGATCTACCCAAGTTAATATATAATAGAAAAAGGAAGAAAAATCACCACAGTGGGCTACCTTACCATTGAACAACTCAACAAAAAGTAATCTTAGAGAATGTGGAGAGGGGTGAGGCTAAGAGAGGAGAGGCATAAAAACCTAGGAGTTCTAGTCGAGATGATCTTGAGATGGAGTTTAACATTGAGTGGAGGGGAGTAATAGCTTGTTAGGAAGGAAATACAATGCTTTAGTAGGTAACTCTAAGGTTGGGTAACTCAACAAAAGGAGATTTTAGAGGATAGAGAGGGGGTGAAGGTGATAGAGGAATGTTATGTAGAAGCCTAAAGTCTTAGTTGAAGATAATCTTAGGTAGAGTTTGACAATGGGTAGAAAAGGGTGGTAATTTGTTGGATATTGTAGTGGTAAGAGAATGGCTTCGTGATGAAGGTGTCATGAATTTAGGTGGGAGAGAATGTCATAGTTTGTGACAATAAAAAGTATATGAAGGGATTAACTTAAGCTTAATGTGAAATGAGTGGCATTAGTAAGGTAGTTTGTTCTAAAGCTATGGGTACTTTGAAGGTGGGTTTAGCTATTTGTGAATAGGCTAATCCGAAGCTAATACTACTCTCCTAATGAATGCCATGACAAGCTAAAATTAGTTCCAAAGGTTAGTCCCCTCAAATATAAGAAGGATTATGGTAAAGTTGGTTAACAACTCTCCAAATGAAGGATGGGCTCAAAATAGTCCTAGTAAAGATAAGAAGAGAAAGCTAGCTCACTAACCACAATTAAGTAAAACGTATGAGGTGAAGGATGGTCAAGTGCTGTATGGAAACTCCAAGAGGGGAGTACCTCCCATTTTGTGACATGTTGATTCCACTACACTCTAAAAGCCTTAACTTATATCTAGTTCACACAAAGTTTAATAATTTACAATATATCGGATTCTTAATTAACATATAATGGGAGATGATAGTTTAATTATAGCTACAAATAAATGAGCTCCCCCTGTTTAATTTGTTCAATAAGTCAAAAGGTGTATAGATATTCATAATGTTGGATATATTCTTAGAAAAATTTTGCTTAAACCCTAAATTTGTTTTGCAAGTATTATTAAAACAATACAATTTGTTGATACACACACAAAGGTATTACATTTAGTTTAATTGAAGCTGCAAGATATGGTCATATTTAAACTAAAAAATAGATTCTGGGTGTTTAATTCATTCACAAAATGTGAGATATGAAGAGAAAATAGGAAGAAAAAACTACTTGTCTATGAAATGATAGGGATAATTAATATTTATGACAATAGCAACATGTAAATAAATATAAAATTATAGTTGAAAGTTCATATTTGATGTATTAAAACATTTAAAGAGGTGTAGAGTTCAAAAGTAAATGTACTTGCTTAATAATAATTATAATAATATATTTTTCCCATGGGCCAATTTTTATGTATTGATCTTGACATATTCAATGTTGTAGAGGTGTCACTAAGGGTGACTATGGGGTTTGCATTAATTATTTTTCAATCATTTCATTAGATGGAAAAATAAATAATCAAACGTTAATTTACATGATATTTTTTATTGGTTTAACGCTAAGACAATGGTCTAGAAAACCAACTACTAAATGATAGTTGTTTATAACTTAAACTTGTAGATGTTTGTTTTATAATGGCTAGATTCTTCTATTTATTTATAGCTTTTGCTTACTACATTTTCATCATAGTTAAGGAGTCATGTACATGACACAACATCAAGGTGTAATATAAAATATGAGAAAGTAGTGAACTTGTAATGTTCAATAATAATTGACAATCGTCGTTAGTGTTACTATAAGTAAGTATTTATAAACTATAAATCCTAAAATATTAAGGAAACTAGATAAAAATATGACAGATAACTAAATAAATCAAAATAAGTTTTTCTAATCTCAATGAGGAAAGTTTAACAATTTGACGTGGTACAAAAATGAAGGATTTTGACCACTAAAATAGTACCAAACGGTGAAGCGGTTTATGTTAGGTTAGAGTAGACTCCAATTAATCTTTGTTGACATATTATAGGTTTCAAGACTTTTCATAAGTAAAAAATTATGAAATTTCAAAGTTGAACTTCTAAAACTAAGCCTTCACTGTAGATTAAGTGCTTTTTGACTCCTTCCTCATAGCCTTGATAGCTTATGAATTATTTGAAATACGGTTTCCAAATGCTTTGTGGCTCCTAGCTTCTAGTTCTCATCATTTCTTTTAATGGTTTTGCTTCTTCTGAGTTTTCTACTTTTGTTATTTGCGATGATTGAGTTATTATGTCTTGACTCATCTAAGTTAGTATAGCCTCTTCCCATTATTTCGAATTACATTTGTATGGAGCTTTATGTCATTTTTCTAAACATGGGATAAATTTTAGGATTGACTAGGGTATTGTAGACTAGATAAGAAAATATTTACAATTATGGGATAAATTACATTTGTGTGGAACTTTATCTCTCCTTCTTTCTTCTTTCTATCAAATGTTCTTATTTTTTGCCCTAAATTTTCTTACATATTTCACAAAAAATCTTTTAAACATTGTTGTTTTAGCAATTCAAGGAAAATTCATGGAATTTCCTATTTGCTCCCTCATAAGTAATCAAAGACATCATATGCTATTGTTGGAATGATGGAGAACTTGATTGTAAATTCACTAAATCTTGTTGCATGACATGATGAAGATATAGAATAATAGAACAGATACTAATATTTGTGAAATGTAATTATTGGAAGTCTTCATTGATGGATAAATTATCATAAGGTTTTCCACGATCTAAATTGATGTTAGTGCAATGGATTGCATCAAAATTTGTGAACTATTATTAGCTTTATGACTTTATTTACATTGTATTGTTACTACATTTCTCCAACTGTAGGCTTAAGTCTAGCTAGGCGGTAAGTTGCAAGGGAATAGGACTTGCAAGAGAGGAAAATTGAGCTATTGGGGCATCAAAGAGATCTTAGACGTATGTTCTTTAATTCTTAAGTCAGTAAGTGGTGTAAGAAGGAGGTTGATAGTAACAATAGTGAGGTGATATGAGTGCTAAGGTTTCGATCCTTTACCTTTTAGCCTTAGCCATGTATTGATTGATGTGGAGGATGGGGGTTAGATATGGCAAGTGTATCTTCCTTTGAGATATCCTTGCCTAACATAGGAAGATATGGTGGGGGAAATCTAAAGATTTAGTATACTTGCCTCATACGAAACATATATGTCCCACTAAGGCTTGTGTGTATGATTTATTTGATTTTTGTATGTATAATTTTACACTTTTAGTTGTCTATGAATGTTATTTTCATTGGGTATCCATTAAGTACCCTCTCCACATATAAGGGGCAATTGTGATTTAGGCTCTTCATGCATATATTGGCATCTATAAACAAAATTGTGTTCCAATGGGCACAGGCCATTCTCTTCATAAGTTGCATTGTATTATACTCTGCATATTGTCCTTAAGCTAAGCTTACAGATGTTGCCCACTTGTTAAACTTGGGACTTCTCCCCTTTTTCTTTGTAATGGAAATGTTAGTCCTCCATGCATTTTCAACCAATGTAGCAAATGATACAAAAGACGGATTCTCTAAATGTGCCGCATATTTAGTGAACATCCCTTAGATACAAATCTTCACTAACTCTTTTCATCACAAATGTCTTAAATGTTTAGAGAACATTCTCTAAAGTGCTCAATGTACTCCATTAGGTCTTCCTTAGGCTTCTATCGAATCTACCCCATGTCAGTTAGAGTAACTCTCTCTTGAGTAGAGAAGAACTTCTCTAGGAACATCTTGCACACACTGCCCCATGAACCTTCCGAGCTCAGTGGAAGATTGACATACCACATGTATGCCTTTTTCGTGAGGGACATAGAAATTTTTTTAAGCTTCAAATCATCATCTAGCCGATAAACCTCTAGTGTTTCAATAAACTTCAACAAGTGTTCCTTAGTGCTCCCTTTCTTCTCATTGAAAAGCATGAACTTAAGACTCACATAATCTTTGGGGTAAAGCTTTGCTATGATCCATCAGTTATACAAGAGGTTAAGATCTAGTACTCCCAAAGTAGAATTCATCTATATTTCCTTTAAATACATATCTAAATCCTCCTTAGTGGCAAATGTGCTTCTAGGAGCAAACATTGTAGCATCTATAGGAGTAACAGAGGTAAGGTTAGGATGAGTTGTAGATCTTTCAATAATAACTTGGGATACAGGCACATTGTGTGAAGATGAAGAGCCCTTGATATAGATTCCTTAGTTCCTCACTTCAGGTGCGAGATGATGTGTAGTTATGGGCTTTAGTGTAGGAGCCTACTCCTTTGCCTTAAGGGCAACTTCTTAATTGACAAGAGCTAGGTTGGAAGATTGGGGTACCTAGGGGGTAGGTTGCATAGCAACAATAATATGATTTAGCAAAGCTACTCCTTATTGTGTAGTAGCAAAGCCCACCATACTAGGCATACATTAGGTAAGTATCATCATAAATTGGTTTATCATCCTAGTGTTTTCCTAAATGGCATGCACCACTTGGGCACTATTAAGATGAGACTTCTGAGTATTATTGGTAAGATTAGTATTTTCACGTAAGGGTAGTTGCTCAATAACATTAGGGTTAACTTCATAGTCTTGATTGATGTTATTATTAGGATTAGGTATCCTTTTCTCAAGAGTACGATTGAGAGGTTGTCAATTTCCCCTCCCTAGTGGAGTTGTAAAAAAAATGTAGGTGTGGGGGTTCGGTTATAATATGATCATGTGTGTGCTACGTGATCCTCGCGCTATTCACGAACCTAAAGGAGTGACATGTAATGACATATAGAAGGATTATCAAGGATGGGGATGAGGAGTAAGCACTCTCAATTAAGCTCACGCACTTCGTGATAGATAAATGTTCTTTACTAGATTCTTAATTTGATCTTTTGAGAGAATAGTTGACTAGAGTAATGGGTTTTTTCTCTCAAAAAGTTCCCCTATTGAATGGGGCTGATTTAGGTATTTATAGGGTCCAATTATGAATCTCGTTTGTTGGATAGTGATGGTGATCGACGGTAATGAGTGAATAGGCCCTCATATGGATCTTTTATGAATTTAGGCCCATTAAAAGCCATTAATGTGTAAGCCTTATTGAGAAAGGTTGGATCAAACTAACCAATCCAAAGGACTCTACTATAGGCCCATCATGTCAAATATCTCATAATCATCCCAAAGGTTATGAACTTGACTCTCTAGGCTTATTATCTTAGCCCAAATAGTCAAATCCAATTACTTAATGGACACAAGACCTTTGATTGCATTTAGTCTTCTATTGATATCTTGTGTAAGCTAACCATAGAAATATGAATATACTATAAATAAGTGATATATATATATATATATATATATATAGAATAATATAATGCTATGGCAAGCAATGTAAAATTATAGGTAAACCTTATATTTCAAAACTTTCTTCATGAGTAAAAAAGGATATATAAATAAATGAATATATTCCCTTACATAGAATGATAATCTCGAGTCATTTAAATAATAAAGATAACCTAGTAAATGATATTCATAACAATTACTGCTAACTCTAATAGTTTATAATAAAATAAAATGAGCTAATAACCTATTGACACGTATATGAAATAGTATATAGATTAAATGGCATGCCAATGGTTCCTTAAATCTTAAATAATATACTCATGATTCGTCAATAGGATTCTAGATACATATTAAATTAATAAGACTTATTGTAATATATTATTTGTAAAAAACCTTATTTTAATATAAATATAGGTTACTTGATATAGATTGTCGTTTACTAGAAACTCAAAATTTTAAACTCTGAGTTATAACGAGATCCTAGAGAAAAATGTGTGACCTATGTAAGTAATATTAAAGACATGAAAGGACATAAGATGAGTATAGAAACTAGTTATATACAAAGTAAATAAATAAATAAATAAATAGCTTCTCAAAGTAATTGTAAAATATATTCTAAATAAAACCCCTAAAATGTGAAAGTTCAAAAAACCATTCAGAGGGCAGAACTTTATCTGCTATTGAATCCTCTTGTGCGGGCTAAGAACTACTTTAAATAGAGAAATATCTTAATAATATGCAAGGTTGACACTTAGCAACAATAGAATTATGATAGTAGAACCTGTGCATATGTATGTATAGACTCGTATAAAGTAAATATGTCATGGGTCACATGTAAATTTACACAACTATAAATATTTACGTAGGTTATTTATATAAATAATTTGAAATTACTTATTATATATATACACATGAAGACTCAAATATATTTCATATTTATATTATAGTTTATAGTATTTTGAAAAAAAGAGAGAGAGAAAAAAGAGAACATATAATATAACTTGGCTATTTATGCATTTATATGTGAATACAGTGATTATTTCAAGAATAGAAATTAATAGCTCTGCTAGAATCTTCATAGATAAGTCCAAATGGCCATGTGAGAAAAACGCTTACGTTTCAATAGACCCTTACAGCCTCAACTAAAAGATTATTCTTGTTAGCCACCAAAAAAGAAAAGAAGTAATAAAACCTTAAAGATACTCAGGAAGTGCTCACAACAATTAAGTTCTTAACTTACTTAGTGGCCAATGACTAAAACAAATAAAAATATCGATGCTTGAAGCCTTAACCTATGGCAATGACGCTATTAACAAGAGATAAGTCCAAACCATCCCCTTCCTCTTAGCCCCTTTCACTATAAGAATTTTGATGTTTCGTGATGTTTAATAAACATCATAAAAAATTAAGTAAATGTTAAAAAAGACATTTAACGATGTTTACTAAACATCAAAAATAGATTTTACTAAAAGTTTATTATGAAAAGTAGTTGATGATGTTTAAAAGGTAAATGCCACCAATGCTATAAACATTACCAATAAATTGATAATAATAATATTTAAACATCACCAATAAGCGACATTTAATAATATTTGAACATTACTAAAAGTAAATAATTTGATGCCAAAATTCATTTTTTAGTAATGTTTAAACGTTACAAAAAAAGTTTAAACTTTACTAATAAGCAGTTTTTATAACGTTTAAACGTCGCAAATAATTAATAGTTAGTAACGTTTAAGCGTAACTAAAAGGTTTTTGGTAACATTTAAACATCACAAAAAATGATTGTTATAATGATATGATAAATCTATTTATAAATGTAATAACTTGAACCTGTAATAAAATAATAAAGGTGAAAAAAGTGGACATTTGCATATATGCTTATAATTCTCCACTTCCATCATCAACTACACTTTACAAAAGTAGACATTAACGTATCTCAAACAATATTATCCAAACTTTACAGAACTTAGTAGTAAAATAAACTCTCTATTGATAGCCTACTATTGCCTAAATTAATAATCAACTCCCAAAAAGTGACCATACAATAAACTATAATTCATAAACTAGCTATTCTATTGCTCAATCTAATTACCATCTATCAAAAAGTCACTAACAATATAAATCATCCTTCACAAATTACTTTCTTCCCCACTTTCATCACCGTCTTCAAAAAGGTTAGAACCAAAATAAACTCCCTTTCACAAGCTATCCTCTTCACTACTTTCACTATCATCATGAAGATTAGGGGAATTCTAGAAGGCATAATAAACTCCCCATTGCTTAGAGATCCTGTCACATAAACGTATAAAAGGTGATAACTTAATTAATATAAAAATGCATTAAACACGATTATAACGTTTAATAATTCACTTGAATTAGGTGAGAAGTCCGAAAGAAACCTTTACAAAACTTGAAATACACTGTTTAGCTACAAGAATATCAAAATCTAATAAAAAACTAATCTTAAGGAAAAAGAGAGATATAGTACTATACATGGAAAATAGAAGATTCCATTAGTTGCAAATATCATTACTTCTTAGACAATAGAAATGTCAACATCATCCAAAACAATAGGGTTGTAAGTTAACTAAATCTTTATGAAGAAAAAACTCAGTGAAACAACATAACAACTAAGACACCATCCCAAAAATAAAATAAGCCTTGGAGAAAAATTAAAAAAAATGAACTACAAATTGGGCTAAATTAGAAGATGTACCTTATCTTCTTGACCCTACTGTAAATTCTTTAATTCTTCAAACTGAATATCTCACTTTTAGCTCTATTGTTTCTCCGATTCAAGTTCTTCCTGCAATCTTTTATTTTTTTCATTTTTTGACACCCGATTCTGCATTGATTTTCCTATAGCTGGTGGTCCATAACCACGACTAGGATGGTAATCTATCCTAGAATTTGCATCATATATTGATCAACAATCTTTGAAGCAAACTTTGGTGTGTCTAAGCTTTATGACTCTTTAAAAAATTAAACCATTTTAGCCTATATCATTAATAATAAGGACAAATGTTAAAAACATTCCACCCCATAGTATATTCTAACTATGTAATGCAAAAATGTATTCTTTATACTAACATAGTCATTTGTAGCTTGTTTAGAGACCCAACCACTAGTACCATTTGATATAATCTCACAAAATCGAGTTTGCTTGAAGAATTCAATAGCATTGAGTGCTTCTTTGTGTTGCTCAATCTAATTGAATAAACAACAAAATATTAAATATCTGACCTATTTCACCATCAAATATATAACATTATCTATAATACTTACATACTCAAGCTTCCTACTTTCAAAGGACTTACTCCCTACCCTATGCAGATATTTTATTCAGTTGCGTGCATACTTTCCATTCATTGACTTTGTTTTCTATTAGTCAAAATAAGAAATAAATTATTGAAATCATTTTTTGATATTACGAAGAAGTATTGTTTAATGAGAACCTTTCCATGTAGATCATCTGATTCTAGAATATTCATCTTTTCCAAGGCCTCATGATTCCACATATCTGTGACCATTTTCCAATCCTCATCATTGCAGGTCCTTGGTCGTGCATTATCACCCTCCTTTTTCCATTTTTTTTTGTGAACATCACATCTGAATTTCCTATGGAGACGTCTCATCCATCTATTAGCCTCATTGAATTTATCTGGATTGCTCATAATATCGTCAATATTAAGTTGATTTTGTAAAGCAAAGTCGTTTTAGTCATGACAATTGAAAACAGAGAATAATTTCGATATCGTACTTTATTGATATAAAGACCTCTTAACCTATACTCTTGCCTAAGCCCTCCTCATCTCTGATACTAGAAGTGTTCTCCAATCACCCTTAAGATATAGTGGCAATAGGTCCCTGCAAGCTTTCCCAATCTTAGATGCTAATTTAGCTTATTGGTCTCTCATAATTGGATGGCCTGTGGAAGCATCAAACTCTATTACCATCTTACCCTTCCATCTATTGTTCTCCTTCTTTAGTGCTTGTCCTCTATATATACATCTCCTATTGCAATGTGATGATGTGCTAGCATTAACTAAAGTAGAAGGAAATACTTTTTAGTAACAGTTACTAACTTTTATGTAACAAGTTATATGAACAATTAAGCTATGTACAATTACCTGAGCTAAGAATAGAAGTAGGTAGATAGCTATCCGATGGATTTGTATTTACACGATTGTCGAGGATGACATGAGTATGCATCGAGGGAACATCTGCTACAATTGAATCACAAGCTAAGGAATTTATAGCATCTTCAGTATCTTGAGGAGATAGATGTTGCTCTACTAGAGGCAATAGATGTTGCTTTATTGGAGGCGATGGATGTTGCTCTTCCTCAACATCTTGAGAATTTGATGGTGTATTGAGAATGGGTTAAGCCTTTCGTATACTCCTTCCTCCCCTTCATTGTCTAACCTTTTGTCTTCCAGCCATGACAATCCTATAGTAAAAACATGACATAAAGATGAAATGAACAGTTGATGTGATTCCATAGGATTATAAAATGACAAAATAAAATTATGACTTAAAAAGGATAAAGTAACATTGTATTTAACTTAATTATGTTTGTTAGGCAAGCTCTTGTAGCATGGTAATGACACAAATATCATTGGAGCAGCATCTAATTCACATGAATATAATTAAAATACTCACAATCCTCATCATTATTATTGTAATCCATAAGTGTTTCATCGACTTCGTCATCTTCATCTTCATGATAATCAAAATCATCATCATGTTGTGTGCCATTTAAAACTTGGATAACCCTCTCTACATCTCCAACAATAATCTTAGGGCATACATCTATTCTCAACAACGCATCTATATCACAATCAATTATAGGAGACACTAGATTTCCTCTATCCCCATCTTGCAAGAGTAGATCGTCTATATTTTCATTGCATAAATGAGTTTTCACATCACCAAATAAATCATAGTACCGATAAGACAACTTATGTCATAAATATGACGACGCTCAAAGTGCTACACCACACACCAATCATTACATAGTTTCAAGTCTTCTAGGTAATATATTTGTTTAGCTTGCAATGCCAACACATATGGATCACTCTCATACCATGTACGCATTACCTTGATACTTTTGAATCCATTATCAACTCTTACATTGCGATGGTGTTCATTGGTGTCCCACCACTTACACTTAAATAAGAAAACTCATATATGTTAGTTAAAACTCCGTAAAACTCCATTGACGAATGCATGTCTCCTTGGTTTCCTTCTACAAGTACTCTATTGTTTTAGGTCTTCTTTCGACTATCAAAATCAAAAGTGTGATACCGAATGCCGTTATATATTAATTTGTTGTATCTCTTGAAACACGAGTCAGGTCCAACTGATAATGCATATAAGGCACTTTTGATTGGATCAGAGCTTTCGTATAATGTGCTCATCTACAATAATATCAAGCAACTTAACATCATATTTCGCTTACAAGAAGTTCTTTTGAGTGAGAGTAACATTTACCTTTTTCATGAACCACTAACCAAATTCCTGTTTGTGGTGTTGATCAATGTCATCATCATATTATGCACGTAAGATACTTATATGTTCCTTGTAACACACAGTGAAATTTAATTACAAACATATTTCACATTATTCCCATAGTTCAAAATATAGTAATTCATGCTTACTTTAAATAAGGTTGAACCTCGGAACAATTATTAATGATATACCACTTCGCTATTTTTACCTCTTTGTCTAATAAGGCTACATATGTGGAAGAAGAAATAAAACCAATTCCTATCAGGACGATTGAAAACTGTCTCAACACCTTATAAGTGGAGGGAGCACCATGTTAAGCATTCATGTATAATGTAAGCTTTTGCTATGGATCCCTCTAGAAAAGCCTTATTTCTAATAAAATCCTTAAGAGAACTTAAGTATCTAAATTTAACAAAAAAAAAAAAAAAGAATGATGAAGGGTTGACTAACACTTATAAAAGATTACATTCTACTTATACACTCATACCTTTCTATGGGATAAATCCATCGATATATAGTAGGTTCAGTAAGCAATACTTCGTTAGGCAAGTGTATAACTACGTGCACTATCACATCAAGGAAGGTAAGAGGAAAGATCAATTCCAATTTGCACAATATGGTAACAATATCGCTTTGCATTTGCTTTACCTCATTGACATTAAGAATCTGCTTGCATACCTTCTTAAAAAATGAACCTAGTTTAGCTATAACAACAGTAACATCATTCGGCAACATGCTACGAACATCCATAGGTAATAACCTTTGAAGCATCACATGGCTATCATGGCTCTTCATCCTAGAAAGCTTTATGCTCAATTCATTCACACACCTACTAATATGTGATGCAAATCCATCAGGTAAGCTAACACCCTTCAGGAATTGAAAGAATCTTCTCCTTTCTATAGGAGTCAATGTATAACTAGCAAATGGCATTAAATACTTGTCATTATCTTGCTTCACCAAATGTAATTCCTTCCTAATACTAAGATCCTCTATATCAAGTCTAGCCTTATAGGTGTCCTTTGTTTTGCCATCAATCTCGAGTATAGTACCAATAACATTTTCACATATATTCTTCTCAATGTGTATGGCATCTAAATTATGTTACAACATTAGCTTTGACTAATATGGAAGTTGAAAGAATATTGACCTTTTTTCCAATTAAGGTCTTCAAGACGATGAACTCTTTTAACCTTCCTTGAATGCTTACCCATGCACACATCAATTATGAATTGCAATTGGTGGACAATTTCCTCACCAGAATATTCTTGTAGAGTTTCACGAGTGTCACGACTTCCATCAAATTTTAAGCTACGTCTCCATCTATAGTCCTTAGGAAGCCACATTCTATGACCAGTGTATCCAATCTTTCCATTGAGCCTCATTGATGGTGTTTGATCTTGGCATATTGGACAAGTATGATACACCTTCGTGCTCCACCTTAATAGGTTTCCATATGCTGGAAAGTCATTTATAGTCAACATTAAGGCTACATTCATGTTGAATGTTGTCTTCGAAAATGCATCATATGTGTGCAACCCATTATCCTAAAGATCCCTTAACTCATTAATCAATGGTCATAAGTAAATGTCAATCTCATTGCTAGGTGCCTTAGGTTCTAGAATCAACATTGACATCATCAAGTACTCTTTCTTCATATACATCCAAGGAGGCAAGTTATATGCCAAAAGCATAACCGACCACATACTATATGATTGACTCATATTCCTAAATGGATTGAAACCATCGCTAGCTAGCCTTAATCTAACATTGCGAGCATCCATCACAAACTCAAGAAACTTAATGTCAAAATTCATCCAAGCTAACCCATTTGTAGGATGACTCATTACATTTTCCTTTCTCTTATGCTCCTCCTTACGCTAACACATTTTCTGGGCAATTTTAGAATTCATGAAAAGGCATTGCAACCTAGGCTTTATAGGAAAGTAACATAAAACTTTATGAGGAATGGCTTTCCTAACTCCACTACATACCTTATATCTCGAAGTACCATAAGTAGGTCATTGCTTTAAATGCTCATTATCACCCCAAAATAATCAACAATCATATTTACATACATGAATGTAATGATAGCCCATGCCTAACTTGTGCAAGTACCCATTTGCAAAATAATAAGACTTAAGAAGAGACTCACTGTTGGGGATTGCATCTTGTAGAAGTTGAAAAAGCATGTCGAAGGACTTGTTGCTCCATTTATTGTACAAATTCAAGTGGAGAAGCTTCACTATAAATTCAAACTTAGACAACTTACAACCTAAATAAAGCTCCTCTTGTGAGTAAACTCTTAGCCCATTTAGAAAATCCTGTAGAACATCAATACTACCTCTAAGGGATGATTCTTCATCTTCATTGTTGATGAAGGCTTCCACATCTTCTAGCATCTCATCAAGTCCACCTTTATCATCATATCCTACCCCTAGACATTCCTCCTCCATAGGTGGTCCTGCTTCCCATTCTCTATTTGGCCTCCTACCTTAATCTACTAAAGGTAATTGAATATTTGGCTCATCTCCATGATAAATCCAACACTAGTAGGTTATATATAACCCATCTACAAGTAGGTGAGCTCTGATCACATGTTAAGGATGCAACTTATCATTCAAGCATTTCCTACATAGACAATTTATTCTCACATTCACCCCATACTTTAAGTGCACGTACGCAAAAAAGTACTTTACACCATGTTGATACTCTTCAGACTTGATGTCTTCAGTCATCCAACTCTTATCCATGCTTACAGGAATATGACTCCAAACGAATGTATAAAACTACAACAACTGAAAATGTACAAATAACGAAAGAGAATAGAGTGACATTCTAGCATTTAATCATTTGATTTTCTTTTTTCCTAAATATACACATGAATCGTTTGTTAGCTTTTAAGTTTGATAGTCTATCCATTTTATGTTATTAAAACTATTGATGTATGCCAACATTTAGAAAAGTTATTTGATGTTTTTCTACCCAATGAGTGTGCTAGTAGGTTTCATCATAAATTATGTCCTGTATTATTATTACTACATTATGAGCTAATTTCAATATCAACTCCTTGTAAAGTATATATTCCAATGCCATCTTGCACATCTCATAGCACTAACATGAAGGCAATGATGTATGATAAAGACATTATTTAATACATATTAACTTACTAGAGGAAACTTTCAAAGGAGGCAATGTATACTGCTGATAGTTGGAGTAGAGAGGAGAGGCTCGATGATTTTGTATATGATTTCTCTGTTTTGGTCTACGATGGAAGGTAAGTGCTCTATTCTGCTTAATGATGAAAGGGCTTTGCTATGCTTCTTTGTTTTAGTAGGCCATCAATTGGAAATGAAAGTGACCATATGATTGTCGCTCGAATTGAACCGATGGTTTAAGTTTTAAATTTATAACCAATAAAATCTACTATCGAGCTAGGCAGTGTACCTATCGATTATAGTATAGATTTAATAGGTGTCGTTCTCTAGGATCTAGAAAACAAGTACTAGTATTACCATTCTCTACTATCTAATCTAATTTATGATGTAGGAATTATGAATTAAATTAATAACTAACAGTTCCTAGTTATCAATCAAGAATGTTTGGAAGCTCGGAAACATACACGGTCGGATACACGGTCAGAAGGCACGGCCGTGTATTGTGACAGAAAACTTCCAGAAACATACACGGCCGGATACACGGTCAGAAGGCACGACCGTATGTTATATCAGGTACCTCCCAGAAACATACACGACCGAATACATGGACAGAAGGCATGACCGTATATTGTGTCAAGTAGTTACTAGAAACATACACGGCCTGATATATGGCTAGAAGGTACGGCCGTGAATATTTAGATATTTGTTTCGTGACTTAGTTTGTAAATATGGCATGTATATTTTATATTGTATATTTTGGTAGAGGAAGATTTGTTTTCCTAGTTTGTAAGATATAGTTGCTTGGAAGAATATTTTCCTAATGTATATATATACTTGAACATGAATTATACAAAGGCATTCAACCAAAGTTTCTCAAAAGTTGTTATGGTATCAGAGCCACACAACTGAGTATTGTGTTGAATCTATAGTTCTTTTTTTTTAGTCTTGGAATTGTTGGTTTGTTCTTGGTTTTCCTTTGGCTTTAGGTTGATTAATTCCAATCAACAATTTTTTTGATAATTAAGTTGTGAGTGATAATTCTGTTTAGAATGTCTCCTGAGAAAACACATGAAATCTTAGCTATTAAATTTACGGGGAAGAATTATGCTGCATGGGAATTTCGGTTCAAGATGTTTTTGAAAGGGAAGAAGCTTTGGGATCATATTGACGGGTCTTCTCTAGCTCCTATAGAGTCAAAAGATCGTGGTCAATGGGAGGCAAAGGATGCCCGGATTGTTTCTTGGATTTTAGGATCTATTGAGGTTCATATGGTGAACAATTTACGATCCTTTGGCAGAGCAAAAGAAATGTGGGAATACTTGAAGCGCATCGTCAATCAAGATAATACTGCAAGACGTTTTCAATTGGAACTTGATCTAAGTAATTATAATCAAGGTAATCTCTCAATTGAACAATATTATTCTGGCTTCCTTAATTTATGGAGCGAATATTCTGGTATTATCTATGCTAAGGTGTCAAAGGAGAGTTTGGCTAGTCTTCAGGCTGCTCATGAAGTGAGTCATCGTGATCAGTTGTTGATGAAGCTCAGACCTGAATTTGAAACCGCTCGGGCTGGGTTGCTGAATAGAGATCCAGTTCCTTGTTTGGATGTATGCTTTGGTGAATTGCTGCGCGATGAATAAAGATTGGCGACACAAGCCACTATTGGTGCAATTGGTGGATCATTTGGAATAGTTAATGTTGCATATGCTGCTCAGACCCAAGGAAAGGGAACAATGCAGTGTTACAGCTGCAAAGAATTAGGTCATATTGCCCGTCATTGTAGTAAGAAGTTATGTAATTATTGCAAGCAAAAAGGACATATTATTAAGGAGTGTCCTACAAGGCCTCAAAACAGACGGCCACAAGCTTTTCATGCTACGGTATCGACTCTTGTAATCTTGGTTCGACATCCACAATTGTTGGCAATAATCAATCTGTTCTCACACCAGATATGGTTCAACAGATGATTCTCTCTGCCTTCTCTACTCTTGGTCTTCAAGGGAAAGGTAAGACTACTAATTCTGTTCCTTGGTTTGTTGATTCCGGCGCCACAAATCATATGACTGGCACATCTGATTTATTTCATAATCAACATCCATATACTGGTACTCAACACATTCAAGTTGCTAATGGAAATAATATTCCTATTACGACAGTTGGTGATATTAGCTCCTCCTTTCGACATGTCTTGGTTTCTCCTAAATTATCTGCTAACTTACTTTCTGTTGGGCAAATGGTGGATAATAACTATGATGTCCACTTTTCTCGTGATGGTTGTACTATGCAGGATCAAATGTTGGGGAAGGTGATAGCGAAGGGGCCTAAAGTGGGCAGGTTATTTCCATTACAATTTACCATTCCTCGGACTTTGTCATTAGCTTCTTCAGTTGTTGAAAATAAGGCTGGCATCTGGCATAGACGCTTAGGTTATCCAAATAATGTTGTTTTGAATCATTTGTTGCAAAGAGGTGTTCTCGGTTCCATAGATAAGATTTTATTAGTTGATTGTTCTCCTTGTAAACTAGGCAAAAGTAAGACATTGCCTTTTCCTGTTTTGGGTAGTCGTGCCAATAAATGTTTTGACATTATTCATAGTGATGTTTGGGGAATTGCACCGATTATTTCACATGATCAGTATAAATATTTTGTGACATTTATTGACGATTACAGTCGATTTACATGGATTTATTTTTTGCATTCCAAAGCAGACGTGTTTACTGTGTTTCAAACCTTTGTGACATATATTGAAACTCAGTTTTCCACTTGTATTAAAATCTTATGGTCTGATATTGGTGGTGAATATATTTCTCATGAGTTTCAAGCATTTCTTCATAACAAGGGTATTGTTTCACAACGCTCATGTCCTTATACACCCTAACAGAATAGAGTTGTCGAACGGAAAAATCGACATTTGTTAGATGTGGTGTGCACATTGTTGTTAGAATCTTCTGTTCTAGCTAAGTTTTGGACCAAAGCTTTATCTACTGCCATTTATCTGATTAATCGCTTACCATCTCAACAATTGAAGTTTGATTCTTCCTATCAACGAGTGTTTGGTAAACATCTAATTATCATATGCTACATACTTTCGGATGTGTTTGTTTCGTTCATTTACCTACCCATGAACGCCATCAGTTGTCAGCCCAGTCTGTTTGATGTGGCTTTATGGGTTACAGTCCTAATCATAAAGGTTTTGTGTGTTATGATTCGATTAATAATCGATGGCATATCTCTCGGGATGTGATTTTCTTTGAACATAAATACTATTTTCAGTGACATCTTTCGACATCTGATACTGTTGTACTTCCTCACTTTGATGACTCTTATTTTGATAAACGGTTCAAGCCTGGACTTGTCCTTTCCGACCCTACTCCTGAAAATGCTTCAATGATTCTTCGACGATCAACTCGGTACACTCGTCCTCCAAATTGATATGGCTATTTTGCAATTGTAACTAATACTACAATTCCTACCTCTTATTCTCAGGCTACTAAACAGACTTGCTAGATAAAAGCCATGCAAGAGGAACTTCAAGCACTTCAAGACAATCACACTTGGGATATTGTTTCATGTCCTGCTGGTGTTAAACCCATTGGTTGTAAATGGGTTTATTCTCTTAAGATTCGATCTGATGGTTCCCTTGACAGATATAAGTCAAGGTTGGTAGCTCTTAGCAATCGATAGGAATATGGCATTGATTATGAAGAGACCTTTGCACCTATGGCTAAGATGAAAACTGTCTGGCTTATTCTATCTATTGCTGCATCTAAAGGATGGTTCTTACGATAGATCGATGTTAAGAATGCATTTTTGCATGGGGACCTCAAGGAAGATATCTATATGACTCCTCCTCCAGGATTGTTTTCCACACCCTCACATGATGTTTGTAAGCTCAAACGGTCTCTATACGGTTTAAAACAGGCTCCACGAGCCTGGTTTGAGAAGTTTTGTAATACTCTTCTTAGCTTCTCTTTTATTCAAAGTCAGTATGATTCTTCCTTATTCCTGTGCAAGACTGACAAGGGAATTGTTTTGTTGTTAGTCTATGTTGATGATATTGTCATCACAGGATCTGATACTCACTTGATGTCTCAGTTACAGGAGCGCCTTCAAGGTTCTTTTCATATGAAGGATTTGAGATCGCTAACTTATTTCTTAGGTCTTGAGGTTCACTCTTCTTCTGCTGGTATTTTTCTTCATCAACATAAATATACTGAGGAACTTATTACTTTAGCTGGTCTCCAAGAGGGACGTTATGTTGATACTCCTTTGGAAGTGAATGTTAAATATCAACAAAATGATGGTGACTTTCTATCTGATCCATCTCTATATCGACAACTTGTTGGAAGTCTCAATTATTTGACTATTACACGTCCTGATATTTCATTTGCTGTACAACAAGTTAGTCAATTTATGCAGGCACCTACACATCTTCATTTAGCAGCAGTTCGCCATATTCTTAGGTATTTAAAAGGGACTTCTCATCGTGGTTTATTCTTTTCTGCGGAGTCTCCTATTCACTTAACCACATATAGTGATGCTGATTGGGCTGGTTGTTCTGATACACATCACTCTATTACTGGTTGGTGTATGTTTCTTGGTAACTCTTTAATTCCTTGGAAGAGTAAGAAACAAGATCGTGTGTCTAAGTCGTCTACTGAGTCCGAATATCATGCTATGTCGTCTGCTTGCTCTAAGATCATTTGGCTTCGAGGTTTGTTGGCTGAGGTTGGTTTTCCTCAACTTGGGTCTACCTCTCTTTATGTCAATAATACTAGTGCTGTTCGGATTACTGCTAATCCTATCTTTCATGAGCGTACGAAACATATTGAAGTGGATTGTCATTCTATTCAAGAAGCTTATGATAATGGTGTTATTTCTCTTCCTCATATCTCTTCTGATCTTCAAACGACTGATATATTTACTAAGGCTCTTTCTCAGCAGCGTCATCAGTTTCTTGTTGGCAAATTGATGCTTCTTGATCAGTCCGCATCAATTTGAGGAGGGATATCAATCAAGAATGTTTGGAAGCTCGGAAACATACACGGCTGGATACACGGTCAGAAGGCACGATCGCGTATTGTGACAGATAACTTCCAGAAACATACACGGCCGAATACACGGTCAGAAGGCACGACCGTGTGTTGTGTTAGGTACCTCCCAGAAACATACACGGCCGGATACACGGATAGAAGGAATGGCCATGTATTGTGTCAGATAGTTACCAGAAACATACAGGGCCTGATACACAGCTAGAAGGCACGGCTGTGTAACACGGCCGTGAATATTTAGATATTTGTTTAGTGACTTAGTTTGTAAATATGGCATGTATATTTTGTATTGTATATTTTGGTAGAGGAAGATTTGTTTTCCTAGTTTGTAAGATATAGTTGCTTGGAAGGATATTTTCCTAATGTATATATATACTTGAACATGAATTATATAAAGGCATTCAGCCAAAGTTTCTCAAAAGTTGTTACTAGTAACCCTAGAATTGAATGATATTGTCTAAAAATTGTATTCAATCACAAAATATACCCCTCATCTTGTTCCATCCTAACCCTTAAAGTCTTAAATAAGATATCAATTAACAAATCAATTCACACTTTACACTGCAGGAATTCCCAAGTAAAATCAATTACTCCATCAAGTTAATTAATTCATAATCATGCATAAGATAATGGAGACCTCTCCCTCACTATCGTTATGCAAGATCTCATTAAGTTCACAATTCCAATAAATTGCAAAATCAATATTTTCCTATCTCTAGGTAAAACATGTAATCTCTCTATTCATGAAGATCTAATTTACTAGACGAAACCTCTTTCAATCTACTAAAAATCTGACATGCAATCAATTTGCGCACATAAATCAATCACAAGAATAATGGAAACACATGAATAAATGCAAAGATATAAATAATTCATTAATCAATCAATGATTTAGCACATGGGTTAGCATTTCACAAGGTGAAAAATATAAAGAATTACTCCCCCATAGAGTTTTCAATAAAAACAGAGAATCTAGAGAAATAAAGTTGATTCATGCTAAAAAGAATAATCCCTTATTGTTTTGTGATCTTCAATGATGCCGAACAATTATTCTCTTGAAGTTCGTAATAAAGCTCCCTTAGGGTTTCCAAAATGAAGCCAGAAGGAAAGAAGTCTTTTTAAAATAAAACAACGCGCTTATTTATAGTTCTCGCGAAAATAGGGTTCAGTATGGGCATCGGTACAATCATGTTCGAAGTTGTGCTGACTTCAGAACATGTTATTTTTCATTGCCTAATTCAGTACGGCTTCTAACATGGCCGTGCTGGGGGCAAGGCTAAAAAAAAATTGGCTACTGGTCATTTTTTTCATCCAGCATTGGTGTCTGCATGGGTTGTGTTGAACTAAAAATCAATTTTCTTCATTTTTTGCCAAATTTCACCCCACCTTTGCTCATATCATCCTTAAACCTTTCTTTTGTCTCCATTGATGCCTGGAATTATAAAATTATAACTAATAAGCACTATAATTAAGGGTTTTCAAACACTTATCACCATACAAGTAAGAAAATCATGTAATGAGGAACTACATGCATGAATAGGAATTGCAAAATTAAATTGATGTTAGACGGAATCACGTCTTTGAATTCTTTAAGACATTCCTTAGAGTGAATAATAGAGTAAACATGAAATTAAATTAACTTTTGAAATTGGAAAAGAAAAATGAAACCATATAATTATATATATGGAAAATGTTCTAATCAAGCTAAACAAAGTGAAAGACAAACACAAGAGGCAAGCAATTGAGGCAGAGGAGAGTTCCTAGCTTCTAAGAAAAAGGGGATTTTTATCTCAAAAAAGAGCGACTGGATGGATTACTTTTTCCAGAGTCTAAAATATTTTGAGCATAGGAAGAAACCTATTGTCTTGTCATCATGAATCATGTATTATGATTTGAGAATTTCAACCATAGTTTTAGTAGGATATTCAACATAGTAAAAATATTGTCTTTCTCATTAGATTTAATAGAACACTTAAAGGACCTTACTAGCTACAACTAGGAAAATACCTACTAACTTAACATGAAAGGTTTTCATAAGATCCTAGAATTACATGAATTGGTTACCTTAAAGAAAATTTTTGAAACAAAATATGATCTAGGATAGAAGATGATATTATGGATTGAAAACTTGCTAATAGCACAATACCTTAGTCTAAAGCAAAAAAGATGGTAGTAGATAAAGGATAGCAAGCTCTTACTCTGAGTGTTCATGCACAATTTCAAGAACTGGAGCCAAAGACAACATGTTGTCTAAACAGGAGCAGATAGTTTCATGTGCAAGGGTGTCATGGCAAGCTAATCAATTAACAAATAAAGGTTGTGTCATATCCAACATCCAAAGGACTACGACTCCCTAAGTGTGAAAGTTTTGTTCATCTATGTGGAAAAACCCTATTTCTTCCTTGACTAAACAAATAATACTTCACTTAGATTAGGACCTAATTGCGTATTTCTCTTTTAAATGTTCAACAACTTAGAAAACACAATAGAAAAATTCCCACTTTACCTAACTCTCTCAGCACCTAATTAGTTAAACCGGAACTAAATTCATACCATCATGGTGAGGATGAGAAAACATTTCCTTTTTTTGTTCAATTTGTTCTTGGATTTAACATGAACATGTTCAAATAGTTTTAGTTCTTTAAGGTCTATGCTGTATAGAGGGAGAGTATTATTGATTGCTTGAGAGCAAACAGGAATGAAAATGAAACAAAGGAGAAGGAATTATTGCTTAGGAGGAAAACTACTACTATTGTCAACTATTTATGTCTTTTATGTTCTCACTTTATTGGGGGGTAGGGTGGATTTTGGCTCAGCTTAAGCAAACATAACATTACTTATATAATACAAAGTAAAGAAAATCAAAGCAAAGCAGCACTACGAGCTTTGAGATGAAAAAAAAAAGTCCTAGTTGTCTCTCTTTTTTCTACATGAGATCATCCACATACATTAAGTTAATAAGATTATTTATATCACCTTTAACCTTGATGTAAAAAGCAAGCTCATCATAGAATTTGCTAATGCTATAATGCTAGGCTCATGGTGCTTATATGGTATTGTATAGTGCCTTCTTTAGTTTAAGATGATGTCTACTTCACTTTTCATCCTAAACCATAGGGGTTGTTACATTTTCATGAACCTCAAAATCTCTCTTAATGATAAAGTTCTTAGTCCTAAGGTCATATAATCTGTAGCCTTCATATTTTGTATTATAGCCGAAGAAGATTCCTTGCTCTACTTCTCCTTATTCTCATGCCCCTATAGAAGATGCTTCCAATTATAAAGATTGTATTGATGACTTTCATCCATTCTAGGCTTTATTTGGGACGCATTTTGAGTAGATAGATCATAATTGTCTTTTATATTTCTATTCCATCTTAAATTCTACATTTATGTAGAATTTATGGTATTTTTATAGATAAAATATATCAAAATGATAAATTATAATATTTTTAGATGAATTGGACAAATAATTAACAAAAAAAAAAAAAGAATGAAAAATATGGCATGAATGCTTATGTATGATTTATATGTTTTTGTCTAAATTATATGATTTTCTTCATCTTAAGTAAGCAAACATATATAAAAATGATCACTATTTTTATATTAAGATTAAATATGAGTGGTTTAGATTTATTTTATTTTGAAACACACATATCATAAAGTGTATATTCCTTTAATGATGACAAAATATGGAAATGTTGAATACCTATTGCATATCACTATTCACCATGGATAACCCACATTTATTAGGATGCAAAGCATTTTGTCTGTGTGCTTAGACAGAACTTCCCAAAGGCCCAGCTGGCTTAGTCTTACACAGTATATATATGGGCATATTCTCCCCTCCTAAATCACTCTCAATCCAACATTTTTAACAAGCTCTCCCTATATAGAAGCAATCATGAATGTGTAAGTTACATGAGGTACCTAACCCATTTTGCTATAGCAAAATATTGTAAGGACTAAAACAAACACGAGTTGTTGCTACTGCTATAGAGAAAAACTAAGAACAACCTATAGCTTTAGAGACTCGTTAGCTCATCCGTCAATAAAGAAACTACAAATAAAGTGGAAATAAGTAAGTTCTATTCAGTCATTCAGTAATAAATGTGGTAAAAACTTAACCAATGTCCCTTTTATTTTCTTTTTAGATATTAGGATACTAGTAATCAAATGCAACCAAATATTTTAAAAAACCCATGTAAAATAATAATTCGCAAAGAATTAACCATTTCATGAAGAAAGAAGAAAAAAGAAAGAATGAGTACATTTCTCGTATGGATTCAAAACAGATTGCATTCAATGAAATGGCAAACCACAATAGCACTCCGATTTCACCAAAAAGTTGCGGTTTAGAGAAGACTACAAGTTACATGATATAGAAATGAAGACACCATAGCATTATAGTTTCAACTATGATGCACTTACTAATTAATCTCACATAAAAATCTTACCAAAATCTCTATTGTTGGAAGGGAAACTCTATCTCTAAAGCATATCCCACCAAATTCCTTTAATGTGTTTATCAACCTTAGGCTTACACTAGGCAGTTGTGAAGAATTCGGGCCATATTGATTACACTGTGGCAATATTTGAAACAATACAAACCTCTAATTTTACCTACGAAGCTTCCATAGTATGCAACCCTATCCTTAGCTCCAACCTTGTTAATCAATTCAGGTAGACTAAATGGAGCCTACAAAGTTTGAATGACACTATCAACCATCAATAGTACCTCTAACAATGAAAGAGAAGCAAAATGTACCCTATGTACCAACATAATAGTAGATGATATAAGGTATTCCTTCTTTACTTGATGTCATTCACCTCACGAAGATGAAAACAACAACATAAAAACTAAACTTTGCCCATTGATTTTGGTAGTAGATTCCACATAATTTATCATTTCTTAATAAGCCTATTTTTAAAATAAATAGGATAGCTTTTATGCTAGTATAATATAATATGTACAACTCTAGTGTGAGAATTTATGGAGGATTTAATCCAAATTTTTTATCAAAAATAATTAAATACACTATAGTAAAAGAGAAACAAGTGACAAAAAAGTTTTTAAGAGGATTGAGCATCTACTATAAGATTGCGAACAAACCCACTAGTGGAACAATGTATGCAAATTGTTTCAATGTACAAGGTATAATTGATTCCTTATTGAACATGACTCTCACCCTCTTTAATCTTCCCAATAAACTATAGCCATATGCATATGAACAATTATGAAGACTGTAAACCTTACATTCTAATGTAGATAGCCAAACTATGACAAACCCATTTGTAGCATCTCAAGCAACTACAACCATAGGTTCATAAGGACTTATAAGAAATATAAGCACGCTAGGGAAAAACATGGGTAGGTTATTCAATATTTTAGAAGGACTTACAAGAAATATAAGCATGTAGTGCTCATAAGAACCCTGAAATTATCCAATAAAAATTGAAAGGGAAAAACATGAAAAGGGAAAAATTAAGATGCACTAGGGTTCCAAAATTATACCTCCAAGCTGTGCTTTACTAGTGATCAAAGAATGGTGAGGAAGAGCTTCTAAAATGAGTGAGTGTTTTGGGGGCAATGAGTTTTCCCTTTAGTTGATGGAGAGGGGTGAAGGGTATGTGTTCCCGCCGTGATGGGTGTTCTGCACAGAGAGGATGGAAAGGGGTGATGGGTAGTGTTTACAGGGCAATAGGAGAGGGACGATGTTTGGTGGTGGTGGTGCTCTAGGGTGATGGTAAAGAGAAAGATAATATAGGTGTTGATGTCTAACATGAAGGGAGAAAGAGCTAATATTTTCACTTGGAGAGAGAGATATGGAACTAAAGAAACAAAAAACAAAGCATAAGACAAAAGCCATCAAGACACAAGGAAATGGCAGCAACAATTAAGAGAAAAAAATTGTAGTTTATTTATTTATTTTTTAATTTTAAGGTTATTTAATTTTTATATAATAAGTAGAAAATATTTTATAAGATTAATTGCAGTAAATTTTAGAAAAATATTATAAATCAAATTATATATATATCTATCTTTAATTTTTATTTATAAATGTTAATAAATTATATTTTTCTATAACATTTAATAAACGTTACTACATCATATACAAATTAGTAATGTTTACAAAATTTACAAACGTTACTGAATGTCAAAATTCTTGTAGTGTTTTTATGATTTTCTATTTAAGCCTTTTAACTAAAAGTTACTTTAACCAAATTAAGTCCACTAGGGAACTAAACTAGGGAGTATTGAGTCAATTTGCCACTTTGAGGCAAACTTATTTTTAAAATATGGTTTTAACAAAACTAATTCTTGAAATACCGTCTTAAAATCGCATGTTGAACCTACTTTGGTTACCTCACTTTATCCTATATAAATTGCATTGTGAAGATGTGATTCATGAGGAAATCACATGTTGAATATGTGAGTTCCATCAAAGATCTGATTCATGATGGAAATTATATGTTCAACATGCGAGTTTCATACTCACATCTCTAACATGCGATTTCCTTAGTACCCTTAGCCCACTTTAATAAACTTTTAAAATAGCCACCATTACAACATGTTATGATAAGTTCCTACAAAAATAAGTGATCTAACTCCGAAAATATTCCAAACATAAATGAATATTTTCTACTTCATGGAAAATATCAAACTCTATAACATCACCAACTTGTTAAGAGGATAAATCTATGACAATTCTCAATTTCATAACATAGATGAATTAGAGAAAATAAATGATTTCATAAATTTGTTCAAATTGAACAAGTATACATACATAGTTTAAGTAGATGAAATTAGAAATACACATACATCCAAGGAAAAAGAGGGAAAAGGAAAAAGTAGTGTATATAATTATGGATAAGCTAACTACATAAATGTATGTCTAATCTCTCCTTTGACATTGTCTCTCATGATGTCCACATCTATATGGAGTTGAACTCTTTGTAATCTAGAAAGAGTTGCTAAGTCCTCCAATGTTAGATTGTGTGTAGGTATGGAATGGTAGCTCATCCCATGAAATGTACTGAGGATCTATTTGTGTGAGTCCCTCCTCTATATCTAGTAGACTTAAATGTCCTTTTGAGGAGTAGATAAAGTAACTATAGAAGCATATGATAAATCGACATTGGGTGTGTAAAACTCCATCAAATTGATAGTGGATGTTGGAGCACTATAAGATGGGGAAGAATGAGTCATTGATGAGTAATGGGAGGCTAAGGAATCTACATGAGGACTAAAAGGTAGAGGCATCTCTTGATAGCAATCCTGATGATGAGGAGGGAATAATGTAATACCTCTATAGCCTTAGAGGTGGTGCTTCCTAATTAAGGGTGGGAATTGTGGGGCGAGCAAAAAATTTTGGCCCGCTGAAGCTGTGGGCCATTTTGACCCTAGCTTGCATGAACCGCAGGTGAGGCGGGCAAGTTCCCGCGGGCGCGGGTTGGCCCGCGGACCTGTGACCAGAAAAAAAAATTGCCGATTGGCGACGGCGACGACGAGTCAATGGCGATTGCCGATCTAGGCTAGCCCAAGTACATATCCAAAACCCAGTTCATCGAATACCTACATCACACCCAAGTATAACACTTGAGTCGAGCTCGTGAACTACGACGAGGGTGAGGGTGACAAGATATGGAGTGTTAGGGCAAAGGATGTCTTGTCGGGTGAAGCGAAAGAGTACAGGGCGAGGTTCGTGGTGGTGGCAACTGGGGAGAGCTGTGAAGTGAGGTTTCACCGGCTAGATCAGGCCAAGGTTTGTTAGGGCAAAGGATGTCTTGTCTGGACATGGTACGGACTTGAGAAGATCGGAGGGAAGGATAGGAGGTTCAGCGAGATTCATCAGAGTGTAGCCGGCCTCTGCTAATACGGCCACCATTTTGTCAACAACGGCCTTTTCGCTGGCGTTGGGTACGTCTGGACATGGAAAGAAGACTATCATCTCCGGTTTGTGACTGAGTGTGGAGGGACGAGGGAGGAGTCGAGGGCCTTGTTGAGGACTATCGACTCGAGGCGGGGACGATGGTCGACGGACGAGGGAAGAGTCGAGGTGAAGACGACGATCGATGGATGAGCGAGGAGTCGAGGTGAGGACGACGGTTGACGGACGACTGACCTGCACCGGCCACCGCAAGTTCCACTTCCACAGGCCATTGCGGGTTATCGCGGGCCAGCTGTCATTGATAGGAATAAAAATCCGATAAGACCTATCATTAGGGCAAGAATTAAAGGAATTCAAATCATGGCATCGAGGGCCCATTTTGAGCAGATCAACCCCGAAATTATTTATATATTAACCTCTTTTTTATTATTCTTGTATTGTGTTTTCCTATAGGCACACTTATCATATTTTATAAGGCAATGGACCAACTCCCTCAGACTTAACTTGTGGGTTATCCATGGACCGACCTGAACCAGCGATGAGCTAGGCCGATGAATCCTATAGAAGACCGGCATCTTGAAGACCAATTTCTTTAATATATATTTAATTTGCATGGACTATTTATGTTGTAATCATTTTGGAACACTTTTATTTCCTTGTAATTTTCATTTAGGGCTAGCCACCTTAAAAGTGGCAAACTTGTAATTTTGAGCACTTTTTAACCCTAGGAGTAGCAAGTATAAATACTTGCTTAAGAGAGGGTTTGAGGAGGCTAATTTTGCAGAATTGAGAGTTCATATTCATGTGAGAATTAGGGTTCCTAATTTTCATTAGACTCTTATCAATTTCAATCCCAAGAGTTGAAATTGTGGCGAGTACAACACCTTGAAATTGTGATTAGTATCAATTTCATTTTGTTGTGATTTCTTTTCTTCTCTAGTGTGTCATATCTAAGGGTGAATTGAGATAGTTCTTGGACAGATTTGCTTCTTGTTATTTTCGAATTCTTGTGTTAATTAAGATCCCTTGCATTTGAATTCGGTTCATCCTTGAAGAACACCTCTTGAAACGTGATTATCACTTGTGGAAGGGAGTTCTTAGAATTGAAGTTTTCTTTTAAATTTGTGGATTATTCTCGTGGATTATAAGTGATTAGTGTGATGTTAGAAGAGATTATTCTTGTGGTATCACAATTTCAACATTGAGCATTTGGATTTCATTGCATCTTCACTAGGGTTCACACAATATTTTACCCTTTTTTGATCCAATTTTGTTGTTGACTTGAGTTTGTTTTTCTTAAGTCTTTGATTGTTCTTCCAAGTGGATTTAGGCACATCATCTTTTTGGTATCAGAGCAATCTAATTTGGTTATTTAATATTGATCACATCCTAGTTAAAAATTTTGGTTACAAGTGTTAAGGATTTGCGACATTTGAGGACTAGATTGATTGGCATTGTTTGAGTGTCTTTCAATCTTGTTTTGCATGTGCTTAATCTTGGTTTTAGGCACATCACGCATTGGCCAGTGGGGCGGGGCGGGCTGATTTTGTTGACCCGCGAGACTTGCGGGCCACTGCGGGTCAGCCCACAACGACCCGCGAGCCGGCCCGTTTGGCCCGCATTACCGGCCCTATTCCTAATAGCTACTATGGCTTATGTTTCATCTAAGGAACCTACCACATTAATGTGAGTAAAGGCATATGACTACATGGAAAGTCAAGTAAAGTATGTTAGTAATACAATCTAAAAAAACATGAAGGGTACAATATGGTTAAAGTGACTTACCGAGGCACCAAGCATCACTCTAGTGTGACCAATATATCATCGTGTGACAATGTAGTACTAAGGGTAATACTTAGGTTCTACCTCCATTTGACAATGTATCGTCAAACTCTAGTTAAATGATAGACAATTGCCACTCCTCCCACTATTGGATGTAGACCACATGTCTACATGTCTTCTCCTTCAATCTTCATTGGTTTTCCCTTTAAGATCAATCCTATGGAGAGAAGGAGATGTGTCACACTAGTGTGGTATCCTCTGGACCCCACCAAACTACCATATAACCCGATCAAGATGGTACCACTCTATGATGTAAAAGCAAATGAGAGGCATCTATGCATGCCAAAGATCACTCCTTTCTTAGCAAGAAGGGGGAAGCTCCTTTAAGATACTAACAAATCTATAAGAAATAAAGTTATTTAGTAAACAACAAACACATAAAGTGAACAATATTAAATTGACTAATTTACTATACCTTCTCAAGCGTTTGTCGATCGAGAGCATCTTGATATTGTGAAACAACATGAGTGGTGAGTTACATGACGTCAAACATCGCATGCCAATGACATGCTAAAGGGGCATCATAGTGAATGTAGATCTAGCATCAAATTGGAACAATATGTAGAAATCTATCTTAGGCCCATATTTGAAGAAGAATCATAACTCCTCTAATCTTCTATGTAGATACGACAGCAGCATAACATAGGAATCTATATAACCAAATTAAGCATATTGCCCCCTAGCTGTATGGCCTTACTACTTTAAAATCCTCCAAAAGTGAGAAAAATATCAAGTGGACTAGGTTAGAAGATTTATCTGTGAAGATGATTTTGCCCATCAATTGTAGGATGTAAGCACCTATGTAACATATGATAGATAATTCATTTACGTCTTTCAGTAACCCCCTAAAAGAATTCTTTGACCAAGATATCTTAAGCCATCCCCTAAAGATATCACAAAAGCTAGACCTAACATTAAGTAAGTGCTCACATTTGTCTCCTTAAGATAGGCCAGTGATATTGGTGACTACACACACATCAATGGAAAACCAAACAACATAGTTATATCTTATAAAGTCACTATGAGCACTCTATGTGGCATATGAAATGTGTGTGTCTCTGGTCTCCACCTCTTAACAAGAGTTGTAATAAGATGCTAGTCCAATTGTATGAATGCAAGCTAGGACATCCTAAGGAAGCTAGCTTGTTGCAGATAAAGCGTGAGGCACTAGTCAAAGTGTAATCTCTCCTCTAGGGTCTTAAGAGAGGCCTCTCACTGATAGCATACCAATTAAGCAATCTCCTAAAAATGAAAAAAGATTGTAAGGATAATGTGATTCATGAGTTTGCATTGTAATGAAAGTGAAAACCAATCATATACCTATCTTGCCTAAATAGCCTCTGAGTGATGAGTATCCTACAATGTGAAGAGCAATCTATCCATTAGGCCTGGATCCATCTATATAAGAGACAATAAAGAGTTAAGTAATGTTCAAAGTTATGAAACATTTTTTTCTTTTCTTTTTTCTTTTTTTTTTAATTACTAAACATAGGATATGTACAAATTGTTAGCAAATATTCAAATGATTAATGAACATTAACCTTGTCTCCTCTTTCATTTAGAACAACTTTGTCTATTATGCCTGTCTTTTTGAAAAAAAACCACATGCATTCTTAGATGGTGGCTCCTTAAGATCCATTTCATTATGATACTACTTGGATTAGGGTCTACCCTTATCTCAATTAAGACTAACATCTAAATGAATGAAAGGCATCAACATGTTTGACCACCTAATAAGGTCTCTAAGAGGATTGAAGTTAGCACAATAGATGAGGGTTTGATGTGTATAGTAATACCACTTCACCATACACTGCATACCATCCACACAAACATATGCCATAGTAGCAAAAGCATGTGAACAAGGGATCCTATAGATTTGCCATTTTTTACAAGTGCATTCATTGCTCATTAGGTTCACAGTGTGATTGTTGCCTCCTATAATGCCATATCCTATCCTTCTTGTACCTGTGATAACCTTAAAGAGTCCATTCATTCTATCAAAGTTGATTACCTTGTGGTGACTAGCAGCTTGCTCCCATTTCTGAATTTTCTTAGCAACCTATGGTGTAAACACCTCCCTTTCACTAAACCCTTCACTAACTTTATCACGTCACTGTTCCCAATACCCAACACAATTATAAAATATTTTCATAACTAAGGTTGACACAGGTCAACACCTTGTATCCTTCAACACGACATTATAGCTCACAAATGTTAGAGGCCATAAACCCACATTTGAACCCCTTGTCGTATGCTTGAGTCCATCTTTCTTTAAGGATGCTTGTGAAGTAGTTGGGTGTAGGTTCATTTCTTTTTCCTAAATCCTCCGTGTAAAATTCATACTTCTTTTCCTACGACTTCAAACCAACTGTAATCACAAGCTTTTTCAGTGGGGTAACTTTTGTACTTTATATTGCAAATACTTGTCACATATTGAATACAAAACTACCACTACACAAAGGGGGGCTGCCATTCAACATTAATATGCCTAACTGCCTTAACTATTCCTACAAATTGGTTTGAGATAAGACATATCATTTCCCAATCACAATTATAGTCAACAACGTATTCCTTCAACAACACTAAATGTCCAAAACACTCTTTAGATGATCACTTCACCTTCTTTCTTGGTTGGCTAACCACTTCAATCAATTTGTGAGCCTAGGTTATTCATCTAAATGGCATTTAATAGTTTAGGCACTTCCATATATAACCTATCCCAGTCGTCGTATACAACTTTGATCACCCTCCTTTTACCATCACATACTTGTCTCCTTATTACTAAATACCTAAATGTCTTACGGATATTTTCTTTAAGCATAGAAGCCTTTTATATTTGATTCATTCCTAACTTAGCCTAAGAAACACTATGCCATGAAGCCTGAGTCTAACTGTAGACAGTCTTGATTCAAGATAGGATTAATACATGTGTGCGGCCCTTCAATAATGGTAATAACAAAATCTTTATCCATCCACTTTTGGCATGCACATAATCACCATTTACATCCCTTATCGCTCTTTGTGTAGACAACATGCTATAACTTCCTGTTTGACTCATCGACACGATAGTTATGGTGATACTTGATATGATATGACTTCACTACGTATATCAAATCAGACTTTTTGGAAAACTGCATTCCTTTCTTCAACTCTTCACCTAAGCTCAAATCATCCGAAGATATAGCATTCTACTCAAATGTTATATAGCCATCACCACCATCCCTCCTATTAAAGAATGGGATGGGATGCTCAAAGGATGATGTTATAGGATCAACCATGGCAAAGCTACACCAATAATGTTTGGGGAGGCAATTTCTAGAGACACTTAAGGTAAAGGATTGTCAGAAGTTTTGAACTCAATGTTTATGTAAGGACCACTTATTGCATCCTCCTCATTTACTGCTTCTTCTTCTTAATTAACGCACATATCATGGTGAACCTCTTCGATCTCCCTCCTAAGAGCATCTTTAATAAGTAAATCTATGTTAATATCTTGTGCATAAGTCTAAGGAAAGTCATCATTTTTTTTTCAAATGTAGCTACAGCATCCATGCATTCTTGACCCTATAGGGGGGAGGAGGCATGATAGTCGCATTAAGTATAGTTTCACCTTGAGTCAGGATAAAACTACCTTATAATTTAACAAATAGCTCCTGAATGAACAACCGACCCACTGCTTGAGCAAATTCAATAAGAGCCTCTACATCATCATCATATGTGATACGGAATAAAGAATATTATGGCTTGATAGAACTTGAGTTAAAAATTGTAGGTTGCCTATGAAACACCTCCACTTGATTAGAGGTAAGATCAATTTTAATGGTTGCACATATCTCATTCAGCAATTCTGCATACCCTACATCTATCTTTACTTTAATTTTCTTAAGAGACCCCCTATCATAATATCCTCTATCTTCACTATGCATGAGATTCCCATGGGCGAATATTGAAAATCTCATAAACTCCACCATTTCCACCACTAGCTAATAGCAACATCAAACAACATATAAGCCAAAACCAATTTCATATGATATGAACCTACTCTACCTCATTTTATACTAAATATCATATGAAATTGTAAGTCCCTAGTCTAAACTAAATAACATCTTTGTATCAACAACACGAACTTCATACAAATACAATTGCACATCCCAATTACTCATACATAACCACAACACTTACGATCCTTAACTACAATACAGTTCATAAGATATAACTACAACACTCCATATACTCTTTTTTCTTTCAATGTGTAAGGTGCTAATTAGCTTGAGAAACATTCATAACAAGAAAGTCTTCAAATGTAAAATATAAGGATCTTATAAAACAAAAAAAATGCCTTTTCATATTATCAAAGTGTTTCAAATTCAAAAGGTACAAAAAAGCACAACAAAGTTTCACACTTCTTCTTCTAGTAGTCCAAATCATCCCTTTAAAACCCAAACACAAACATTTATGCATTCAAACTTACATCATATACAATAATTATTGGGGTAAATTGAAAAAAGTAGGGCAAAATATAAAAATTAGGATAAAATGAAAAAATTAGGGAAAAATCTAAAAATTAAGGTAAAATATAAAAGTTAGAGCAAAATTTATAAATTGGGGAAAATTTTAAAATATAGAGAAAAATCTAAAACTAACTTGAACCAAGCAATTACTCCACTAATTAGTATGCAACAAAGTCTAAACTTCTAGGTTTAAGCTTTATCTACTACAAAATCAACAATAATATATTCTATGTTTAAAGAGAGAAACAACAATGGAATGGAAAAGCAATACATGAAAGTAAACAAATCTACAACAAAATATAAATGTAATAGTTGATACTTACCTAGCGTACACTAAAATTGTGAGTTGAAGCAATGGAACTAAGTTTTGAAACCAAAAAAAAAAAAAAAAAAAGCGTTTCGTACATGACTTCTAGATGGAAAATAGTGTGAAAAGGAAAGATAGAGAGAAGAAATGACAATAAAAAACCTCCTCGACTTGATATAGGGGATGACAAAATTTCGTTTTGGCCATGCAATTTGCATCCTTAAAAACGCATCATTTTACTTAAAAGAAAATCGCAAGTTTAAATTGTAATTTTCATGATCTTCGAACAGCAATTTCCATGGTTCAAGTTCATTGTAATTGCAACACAATTGCAAGTCTGAACTACGATTTCCATGAAGAAAAAAATCATGACTTATAGATTCAAACTATGACTTCTACACAAAATTTGAAAATCCACAAATCACATGCTTGAGATGCGATTTTGATATAATATTCTAAGAATTACTTTTGCTAAAGCCATATTATAAAAATAAATTTACCCCTTCAAAGCAAACCAACTCAATACTCCTAAATTAACCATCATTTCTTTCCTTTCTCCCTCAAGTTACCACTCTATCTCTTACCACATAAATACTTGCTTTTGCCTCCACAATCTACATAATAGCCTTCAAGTAATATATAGTATATGCTAAAAGTTCCAAGCCAGCAATCTTCACACATAAACAACTAGGTGATTAAAAGCCTCACTAATATATCTTCCCATTTTTGAAACCTAGAGCCCTTCTTCTCATTCTATTTCCCTTTCATATATGTTATATATTTTATCTTTCATCAACAAAACAACTGTAAATACCAAAAAAAATTATTTTATATTGATATTTGTCATAATGTAAAGCCAAGGCTAACGATAGAAAATGTACATAAAATGAGGGGCAAATGGGTCATTTTACATGAAGGGTGTAAATAACCAAGTGAACTTAGAGAGCCTCCTTTTCCATTTTGTGTGGTGAAATAGTAAACAAAAAGGGAAAAACACTCTCAAGAGAGTAAGGCAACTTAATAATCCACCGAGATGATTATAAGGAAAACTAGGTAAAGGGACTTAATGATTTCATGATTATTGTGCATGTGGAATAGAGAACTTAATTTATTTCCATTGCTCATTTCAATTAGGATCTGAATCAATTACAGGATGTAATGAGCACGAGAATTAATGGATCAAGGATTCAATTCGTAGAAATTTTGATGTAAGTACTCTAATCTACGTAAATTGATTAGAAACTACATGTTTTAAGAATAAATTAAACTTAGGAAAAAAAAGAATCAAAATTAGGATGAATTGGTATAGAGGAATTAAGGTTCGTGAAATAGTATTGAGAGATACACGGCCTCCCAAACACGGCCGTGTTTCAACTGTGTTAAACCTAGATTACACAGAGGGATACACGACCTCCCAACATGGCTATATCATGCCTATGTTGAACCCAGACATTACAGAAAGAAACACAACCTCCCAAAATGCCTATGTTTCGACCGTATTAAACCCAGACGTACCAAAAGATACACGACCTCCCAATACGGGCATGTCATGATTGTGTCAAACCTAGGCCTTACAAAAAGGAACATGGCCTCCCAACACAGTCGTGTCTCACCTCACATAAAAAATAAATAAAATAGAAAGGTATACAACCTTTGACACAACCGTATACTATCCCATGTTGAGTTATACAGCCTCCAACATGGTTGTGTTGAGTGAAACATAACCTAATTTAATACCTATTTAACTTCCAATTAAGCTAATTTCCATGCAACCTAGATAGCTAGTAAGACCTTAGAAAATTTAATAGATTAAGAGAGTTAAGTGATTATATTGTTCTTAGATTAGTACTAAGAAGGACTTATTGATGTTGTATAGATTTTAGCTTAGCTTATGTTTAGGACCAGATGTGCTTAAGGCTAGGATTCAAGGTATGTGTAACTTGTGTGTTTCTTATGTTTGCTTAAGTTAGAATATATTGTTGGAATGGATTAAGTAAATGACTAGTTAAGTGTTTAAGTGTATGCTGTATGTGCTTGGCTCGGCCTAAGGGCCCGTAGTGATAGATCCCTAGGGAGCAACCTAATAATCCTTATGTGATATTGTCCCTAGTGGAGTCATGCTTGGAAATGTTCTAAGTTGGTTTAAGGTTTAAGTGTTTAAGTATTCGTGGGTATGAGGCTTGTAGTGGTAGTTCCCATCACCAAGTTTAAGTGGTTAAGTGATCATGGGTGTAGGGCCTATAATGGTAGTTCTCATCACTAAGTTTAAGTGTTTAAGTGATTATGGGTATAGGGCTCATAGTGGCAGTTTTCATCACTAGGTTTAAGTGTTTAAGGGATCATGTATATGGGGCCTATAGTGGCACTTCCCATCACTAATTCATGTTCCAATGTTTTTATGTATGTTAAGTGGGTCATGAGTACCTAGTTGTTGCTTGTGAACTTAAAGTCGATCATGAAATAGTTGTTTGTTGGTTAGTTACTGCATAATGTATGTGATATATGTTCATGTTTGTTCATGCGTATGTGGGTGTGTTATATGTATCGGGCATTAGTTTACCCCTCGAAAATAATTTTTTTTTTTTTATGTAGGTATTGAGGGAGATGATAACCTAAAAGATAACATGAGATTGGGTGAACCACAAAGAGAGGAAGAAGTTAGTTATCATTATTACTATAGCGATTAGAAGTTAAAAAGAATTTTGTTATTGGAATCTAAAAGTTAATAGTATCTAGAGAATATTAATTTAGAGTTTTATAGATTTCTGTTGCATTAGATGTTGATTGTGGATTTATGTTAAATTGGTTTCAAGGTTTAAAAGATGAATTGGAATGTTTTTATATTAAGTTAGAAGTACTGGATATATGTAAATGTTAATTTGCAGGAATTGTAGGATTAAAAGGTATCAAAATAGGTTAGAGCTTTAACGTACTCTTGCATGATAAGGACACATAGCGAATAGTATTACAACCCAAGATCCTTAAAGGTACAATCACTTACCTTGCGTGGGAAAGCTCCATCCTTCCTTCCTTTACCGTTCCGTGACTAACGCCCCTCTATCAACCTTACCACACACCATGCGAGCCACAAGCTTCATCAGCACCACCACTAGCCTACCACTTCATTACCTCTCAAGCCCTTGCACCTGTCAACAAATTAGTCAAAGGAACTCTCTTGTATCTAAGCATTTTGACTGGACAGGCGAGAAAGTTGGCGGACTAGTCCGAGCCACGTAAAACTGGGAGGCAGGAAACTCGAAGGCTACCTCTTTTGGTAGTTGGAGTCCATTAACAACGGTAAAACCTTCCATCTACAGCTAAGCTGTAATATTTCCTGCGCACGAACTAGTGTAGGTAAGGATGATGACAAGAAGGAAAATGATAAGTAGTTATATGGACTACGAGGACATCTCGCCTAGGTGATGAATATTCATACACCACTCGTAGCAGTTGATTAGCATAGGTAAATTAGATGATGAAGGAAAATCATATCACCGTACCTTGGTTTGAAGTGCATGATAACATTATGAGGATATCTTAACATGATACTAGCGCGCGCGTATATATATATATATATATATTAATGATTAAACTTCCATTATAGTGTAAATACTATAAATGATCTTTGAGTAACTTGAACTTTGGATGGTTGACGGCGTTGAATGAAAAGAATAAGGGACGATGGAAGGCTTACTGTAGCCTAAACTTTAGGAAATGGCCTGAAGCAAATGATTTATTTATTTTTTAATGTTAATCATTACTAATTGATTATGTTGCAAACATCCAAGTATAATCCATGGGCACTATGAGAAATTGAGGAGTAGAAGGAAAGGCTTAAGTGACTATGGGCCCTAGCAAAGAATAATTTAATGAAATTAAATCATGATACATGTACTACATAACAAGGAAATGGAGAAAACAATAATTAAGTAAAAATACATAATAATAATAATAATATAGTCGGTCGATTTGAATTAGAGAATCAAACTTTGATAAAAAAAAAAGAAAAAAAATAATTAGAGAATTAGTTGGAACTTCCAAACTTTATGACATCCTTAGACCACCAAAAGTAATCAATTAAACCATCTCAAATGAAAGTACACTTGAAAACCTTTAAATTGTCTATAAGAATGCAAAATGTAGGCTTAAAATAGAAAATTATGGCCGAAATAAAAAACTAGTCATAACCGAAAAATATAGCAAATTTAATTTAAATCCTTCAAATGGTTTACTAAGAAATTGAAATAATACTATTATTTTTCTTATCAGGTGACCTTGATCTTAACCTTGAGTTACCCAAAGAGCTTTACAATTAATAGGCATTGTGGTTTAGTGAGTATTCCTATGATTATTGTACTTGTTATGTGCCGGTAATTTAGTTGCACTAAACTATCTATATATGATGAATTGATTTGTGTGAAGTATGTGAATTGTATGAGCTTGATTGTTATGTTATTGATCGTCAAAACACCATAACATGTTGAGAATAAGTGAGGGTATTGATTGTGCATTAGAATAGTAATTGTGAGTGTTTGCAAATTGTGGTGGTCACCCTATGAATAAACTTAATTATATCAGACTTAAATAAAAACCGGACATGTATTCCATGATTTTGCATGAAGAAGGTTGTTAGCATCACACAATAGTGCGGAAAGGCCATATGGAAGTGTATCTCTATACATAACCTTACCTGAACCTTTGAGAACTATTTGGAACAAGAAAATGTTGCCCCTCTAATTAAGGTCGAATTCCAAGATTCACTACTTAAGGTTGAGTGAGACTATAGGTGTTACCTACATCCACACTCTATGGCATATTTAAGTATTATTACATTAATTGCTTTCGAAACGAAAAAAAAATGTATATATAATAATAAATAATTTGCTTGAGTCTAGCTCACGACTAAATATTTTATTAATTAGTTAAGCTCAAGCATTAGGCTCACAATGAGATATTAAATCCATGAGTCATGATAGCCATTGCTTAGAGTGATTAGAACCTAGAGCCAATGTGTAGTTTATGATTTCCTAATCCCAAGCAATAGAGTATGTTAAATCTATACTATATACAACTAATGAATGGTTGCATAGGTTTTTGCATTTCATATGCATGTTATGTATTCATATATTAGTATAATTAGCTTGATTGAACTTACTTGATGGTACATTATGGGGAATATTTCACAAAACTAGATGTAGCTTACATCCCAATAGTTGTTCCCTTACAGGTTAAGTTAAAGTCAGGAATAAGCTAGGAATCGAGTGATGAGAGCTTTAGACTCAAATATCAATGAATAAGTATAAGATAAGGTAATTATTGGTTTAGACTTAAATAGAGTAATAAGAAATTGTAAAACTTGTACAATCCTTATTTTCAAAATCTTTTTTTTTTTTGAACTTATCTGAATTTAGACTTCTTTAAAGTTGTGACTACCCGATTTTACAAATTGATAAGGGATACCGATTCTCTACAATTTTGGTGAACTATAGATTATCAATCTTCTTAGTTATTTTTATATAATGATTAGTTATATGTATTATGATTAAACAAGATTTAATTAGACTCATACAACCTTTGAGTTGTAAAGTGGTTTTCGTATTACACATGCACACATAATATGAAAATTTTAGGCATTTCTACTAAGTTTCCCTTTGGGTGACATCTTTTTAATGGAACCTTTATATATATGTGGTCTAAAGGCCACTTCATAGTCTATAAGAAAAATCTTGGGATAATGGCAAATATGTCCTTAAACTATTGGTTGTGTGCACATATACTTATAAAACTTAAAAGTGTGGTTTCATGTCTTCTTAATATTTGAAAATATATAAATAATCTATAAAACATTATTAAAGCCTTAAAAGTATGATTTAAGGTTATCTACAAATTTTAAAAGTTATAAAGAGGTTAAACTACACTATAAAAATTAGAAGTTTATCCCCATTAGACTAAACATTTTAATAGATATATTTATCAATTGCCCAATCTTTCTTACATTGCAATCATTCCATATTTTTTTATCCATATCTGAATTTTAATACCCTTTCTTGCTGATTACATAGATTTAAGACTGTACTGCCTTAGAACTTGATACGTTATAGCTTGCCATGTGTCCTTATTAAGTAGTGACGCGCTAAAGCTCTAAATCTCCATTCCAATTTTAACCCGTTTATCTCTACTATACATTAATTTCAATGAAACTTTAATAATAAAAATGAATGACTCTTAGGTGAATCATTCTAATCATCATTACTTAAGACAAATAAATTAAACTCTAAACCTAAAACTAGCGTAAGCACCTATTAACATATAATGAACAACAAATTTAAAAGTTTAACAACTATCTTTAAATTCTCTAATCAACATCCTCAAGTTTTATTAAGGAAATCTTCATCAACTTCTACATTACTCTTCACCATAATAATAGTGATGCTCTCTTCCATTTTCATCCTGATAATAACACACTAAACTCTCATTCTCATTGAAATCGACATATTCATCATATTCACCTACAACTAAAAAATAAATGAGATGAGCTTAAGCTCAGTACGCGAGTACTACACAGACAACAATATCAACACACATAAATGCAGTGGAAATACATATGACATCATCAGGTTATTATCATTAATTAACTAACTTACAATATAAAGGTACTCATGATCCCATCATATCATATAATATGATAGAATGGAAACTACCATTGCGAGCCTCGTCTAACCCTAATTTACTCCAAATCATTTCAATACATGACTCCACTAGGGACAACATGGCATACTGATCATCGGTATGCCCCTTAAGGATCTACAACCTCTAGCCCCTAAGCCGAGCTAAGTACAAACAGCACTTTCAATTAAATCAGATATTCAATTAAATTTATTTATATAACTACATTAACAATTACAAAAAGTAAACACGATAAACATGTACCTAGAAGAGTAGTCTCATGATTAGCTCTTACTTCTTTAGGAAAGGGATATAAACCTATCATATTGCAAAGATTAAGTTTAGTTCTATCCTATAACTTAATCTAGGTTCACTAACTAGTTAATTATGTCCCAATTATATAATTCCCTTCCCCCAATGTCTTATTGTGCATAAGTCTTAATTTAGAATTGTAAGAAAACAAAATAAAACTAAATGGTGAGTATTCCAGAAGAACACAGCTGTGTGAGTGGCCATACAAAGGAACATTGGAGGGAACACGACCATGCTAATGGTCGTATACCTATTTGTGTAAAATTGTTAATCCAGCACACCTAAGTACACGATCATATATTTAGCCGTGTACTTCGACACAATAGGGTACATAGTCATATATTATAACCATGTGCCTTTTTGTGAATCTTCACCATTCGATATGCTTAAGTATATGGGCATGTCCTATAACCTTGTACCCTTCTATACACATTCGTGTTTTAACATGGGCAAGTATACGAACATGTATCTGATCATGTACTACATTGTTCATCACGAAACCCTTTTTCCTCTTCTCCAATTATTTCCTAACCTAATTTCTATGAATTTAAGTCTAATTGATCAATTAACTTTTTAATCCTAATACATTACATGGATTTGTATACTTGTTTTAAATTGTGATTAAAATCCTTGAATCACTTGATCCTACACCCGTTCCATCTCACTCCTTGTTCTGGATTCTAACATGTCTTCAAATGCACTTAAACCCATGAATCTATCATTGAAAGCATGCGTCTTAGAGATCAAAACTCTTACCTGGTGAAAAGGGGTTGATTTTGTTGCTTTCCATTAGGTCGCCTTATGGGTCTTTGAAAGAGTCTCTATGGTTGCAACTGTATAAATGGTAAAAGGGGGAGCAATAGGTTAAGCAAAGTTTAAATACTTTGACTTTAAAAAGACCAAACTATCCCCATATCTCTAGACTACTTACATACTTAACCTTACACTTAAATTTTAATATATATATATATATATATATATATATATATATATAATATAAGTGTATTTTACATTCTCCCCTCCTACAAAAACTTTTGTCCTCAAAAGTTACTTAGGTTTAGAAAGAGCTCTGGATGCTTCCTTCGTATGTCTTCTTTTAACTCCCATGTCACTTCACATTATGTCTGATTTGTTTATTGTACCTTGATGTAGGGAATCACTCTTCTCCTCAAAACTTGTTCCTTAGTCTCTAGAATGCTTATAGGTCTTTCAATGGAGGACAAATCCGATTGTACATTTAAAGGCTCTAAAGCTACTATTTGGTTTAGATTTAAGACAAACTTTCTCAACATAGGTACATGAAATACATTAAGTACCCTAGCCAAAATTAGTAGTAGAGCCAACCTATAAGCAACAGTACTAACTCTTTCTAGAATCTCCAATGGACCTACATACCTTAGATTTAGTTTCCCTCTCTAACCAAATTTGATTACCCCTTTAATTAGAGAAACCTTCAATAGAACCTTATCTCCCACTTGAAATTCCAAGGGGTGTTACCTTTTATCTACATAACTTTTTTAGCGACTCTGAGCTAAAAGGATTCGCTATCTTATCATCCTTACCTTATCTACTTCTTCTTACACTATCTCTAGTCGTATTATCTGTCTTTCACAAACCTCATCCCAATGTAAGGGAGATCTACACTTTTTGCCATACAGTGCTTCATATGAAGTCATTTAAATAGTAGCCTAATTATTGTATGCAAATTCCACCAAAGGTAGGTGATACTCCAATTATCCCCATAATCTAAAGTATATGCTTGCAGTAGGTCCTCTAGAATTTAAATGGTCCTTTCAGACTGCCCATTTATCTGATGATGGAAAGCAGTACTAAACTATAATTTAGTACCCAAAGCCTGATGTAAACTTTTCTAGAATCTACTCATGAACTAGGTATTCTTATTATAAGTTATACTAGCTAGCACATCATGTAATCTAATAATCTCCTTAATATACCATTGAACAAGTTTTCCTAATCTGCTATCTACATTAATTGGTAGGAAATGAGTTGATTTGGTTAATCTATCTATAATTACCTAGATTACATCATGTTTCTCCTTCATTCTCGGGAAAGTAGTAACAAAGCCTATTGTTACATGTTCCCACTTTTATTCAAGTATAGAAAGTGGTTGTAACTCACTAGCTAGTTTTTAGTATTCAATCTTGATTTGCTGGCACGTCATGCATCTATATATGAATTTTGCTATCTCATGTTTCATATTTCTCCACCAATAATGACTCTTTAGATCTTTGTACAACTTGGTGCCCCTGGAATATACCATGTATCCTAAGTAATGAGCCTCTTTCATAATGATGTGCTTTAAAATCCGAATCACAAGCACACAATTGCAATTGAAGAATCAACTAAACAAATTCCACAAATGACATGATTCCAATTTCCACGTAAACCCTAATTGCATGTAACAATTCACTCTGATACCAAAATACGATGTGCCTAAATAATTCAAGCACATGAACATAATCCAATTGGAGAATTCAACAAGACAAAATCCATAAAAGTGGTGTGAAGAAATTAAATTCCACTTAAGCAAATGACCAAATGAAATTTGAACTAGTAAGTATGTGAATGTTCAATGGGAAATCACGCAATTACACTAGGAAGCAATTTCAAAATTGAAATGACCCAAATCTGAAAATTACATCCAAATCACCTGAATAAAAGTAACCACAAATTGCACTTAGATATGACTCACTAAATATAATTTGTTAACAACAAAAGTAAGATTGATCTGACTCACAATCTCCCCTTGTTGAATCTTGCCACAATTTCCTAAGAAAATGACAAGAGATCTTTGATTTGCAAGGCTCTCCCTCACGGCTCAAAGAGTGTTTTTTTTTTCAAAATTGACAAAAGCTCCCTAAAAACCTTAGTTATCAAGTATTTATACTTGCTCTAATTAGGGTTAAAATGTTCAAAAAATTAAAAAGTTGCCACTAGGTGATCGGTTCTAAAAATCAAAATTACAAGTACAAAATAAACAAAATGGTCGATTCTCATAGCAACAACTACATATTCAAATGGTCTTCAAGTGACCAATTGTTCATTTCAATTGAGTAATCTGTTAGACTGGTTCTTCTTTGGTTTATGTCGATCCATAAATAACCCACAAGTTAAGCTTTAGTAAGTTTATCCATCGCCTTGTAAAAACTAACAAGTATACTTGCTAGAATGCACAACAAATAAGTAATAAAAAAGAAATTAGTCTACAAATATTTTTGGGGTCGGTTTGTTCAAAGAGGACCCTCATTGCCAAATTTTGTAATCTTTGGCTCTTACCCTAATGATAGGTCTTGTAATTTTGGTTCCAATCACATAATCTCCTTCTTTAATTCGGGTTATCATTGGGTACACACAATCTTGTACCATATTTAATTACACCTCCAACTTCTTCATTAAATTCAGTTGTCTCTCCCCTTTCTATTTTGCTCTTGATCTTTTGAATTCAAAGATCTCCCATTTATGCTATCTTAATTCAATCAAGAAGACTTGGTTGAATACAAAGAGTAGTCAACTTGTTTCCCACTTCATGTGTCATCATCTTTAACTTTAACTTACACATGTCCTCCAATACCTATCTTTAAGAGGTGATTAGAGCTGCTATATTAACCTACTTCTTCCGATTAAGGGTATCCGCTACAACAATTACCTTCTTGAGGTGGTAATGGATTTCTACATCATAATCATTGACCAACTCTAACCATCTTCTGTCTCTTATTCAGTTCCTTCTGTGTGAATAAGTATTTTAGGCACTTGTGGTCTTCTCATCATATAGGTAATGTCTCCATAGTTTCGGTGCTTAGATTATAGCTGCTAACTTTAAGTCATGTATAGGGTAGTTCCTTTCATATGGTTTCAACTAACGAAAGGCATAAGCGATGACTCTCCCATTTTACATGAGTACAAATCCCAAACCTTGAGTCGACACATCACTAAAGACCTCAAATTCTTCCCTTATCTTAGGTAGAACTAACACTGGAGTTGTTACAAATTTCTCCTTTAGTGTTATGAAGCTATTTTCACATTCATCATTCTACACAAATTTGACCATTTTCTTTGCTAGTTGGTTAAAGGAGTTGTTAGACAAAAGAACCCTTCCACAAAGCATCTGTAATAGCTAACTAGTCCTAAAAAGCTTTTAATCTCTATCATAGTCCTTGGTTTAGGCCAATTAATCATTGCATTTACCTCCTCGGGATCTACTGAGATGCCATCCTTATTTACTGCATGTCCTAAGAAGGATATTTGTTCTAGCCAAAACTCGCATTTGATGAACTTTGCATATAACCCCTCCTCCTGTAGTCTTCAAAAAAAATGGATTTAGATGTGTTTCATGTTCCTCCTTACTCTTTGATTAGATGACGATATCATCTATGAACACCACTATGAATTGGTCTAACAAGTCCTTAAGCACTCTATTTATAAGGCCCATGAAAGCAGTTAAAGCATTTGTTAACCCAAAAGGCATTACAAAGAATTCATAATGCCTATACCATGTTCTAAATGTCGTCTTTTGCATGTCCTCTTCCTTGATTCTTAATTGATGATACTTAATCTTAAGTCAATTTTGGAGAAGAACTAAGCTCCTTGTAATTGGTCAAACATGTCATCTATTTTAGGGAGGGAGTACTTAATCTTGATTGTAACTCAATTCAGCTCCCTATAATCAATGCATAATCTCATGCTCCCATCTTTCTTCATAACAAAGAGTATTGGAGCACCCTATGGTGGAATGCTTAGTTTGATAAACCAATTATCTTGCAACTCTTGAAGCTAAATCTTTAACTCTGGCAATTCAGTGGGTGCCATTCTATAGAGCACCTTGGATACTGGTGTCGTTCTTAATACTAAATCAATAAAAAATTCTGTCTCCTTGATTGGTGGTAAGCTTGGTAGATTTTTCTAGAAAAACATTTGCATATTCCTTCATAATGTATATGTCTTCTAGTTTCATGGCTTGTCTGGTTGCCACTAAGAGTGCCAGTATTTTACTTTTATCTCATAACTCATAAATAGGAAGAGTTGTAAGTCTCTATGCATCTAACTTGAATAAAATTGGATCTTCATTGGGGAAATTGAAATGGACCACTAAATTTTGACAATCTATAGTGGTATGATACTTAACCAACCGGTTTACCCCTAAAATTACAACAAACTCCATTATCTCTAATACAAATAAAACTGCTGACATTTCTTTTCCTTGTATTTGGATCCTAACATCCCTATACATTTGATCTAATTTTCCTCCCACTTAAAAAGCAGTATTCATAACCATGGCATCATTTAGCAGCACAGGTTTCAAACCACACATATACATAAAGATAGATGATATGCATGAATGCATCGTACTTGTATCAACTAAGACATAAGCAATAGTTGAATTTACAAGCAATATACCTACAATAGTATCTTGGTTCAAAGTATCTTATTGCTGTTGTTGTTGTAAAGAAAATACATGACCAGGTGCCCTTTGTCTCGGTTTGGTGTGTTGAGGTCCACCCATTAGTACCCTAAAGGGAGGTTTTACTTGCTACTATACTGGAATCTGTTGGGATACTGCAACTATCTAGTTAAGGGTAGCACCACATTCAAACGATTTGTGCCCCCTTTGCTTATAGGTATAGTATAATGTTTGAGGAATAGATTTCTCTATACAATTCCTACTAGGATGTCCTATCTTACCATAGGAAAAGCATACACCTTTAAGCCAATTACACTAATATAGATCATGTGATCCCAAATACTTGAGACATCTTCTCCCTAACCCTACTTATGGTAATGGAGGTAATGTCAGAGGCATTGGCTTAGTTTGTATAAGTCTAGGCATGAAAGCCATAGGTCTAGCTTGATACACTACTAGCCTCTTTCCTTTTTCAACACATGACATGCTCGAGGTAGGTCTTTTCCCTAAGACAATTCCCGACTTATGGGATAACTAATCCTCAATTTTCTTCCTACTCTACTCCAGGAATTTTGCTTTATCGGCAACCTCTACATAAGTGGGTAATTAGAAGGACCTTACCTCATGCTAAAGGTTAGACTCTTAGTCTCACACAAACTTTCTTGCCTTAGAAATGTCATCAATAAAAACTACTTCAAGTACAAACTCAATCAAGCGGTTTAACTTCGCTTCATATTCCTCTACAATCTGATTACCCATTGGCAATTATAGTACTTTATCTCCATTTGATCTCTAATTCTACTGGGAAAATAGTTTTCATAGAATAGTTCCCTGAACCTTGTCACTAGATAAGAGCTTTGGTTAATTTTAGACACATTAGCCCACTAGTCCATAGTCGACCCTTTTAACATAAATGTTGCAAATTTCACCTTTCTATCCTTTGGCACCATGAATGCCTTAAATGTCTTTTCAATTTTAGTGATCTAATGTTTAGCTTCTATTAGATCATCAACTTGTGGGTGGAATTTCATTGCCAACCAAACAAACTTGTCTAACCCACATTGGTCCTCTATAGGCCTATCAAGTCTCATGGTCTATTGTTGCTATTATACCATCATCTCTACTAAGGCATTCACAATTTCCAACAGTTGAGCAGTCATAATGTTGGCCTGAGCTAGAGCTCCCAATTGAGGCGTTCTTGGGGGATACCTTTCCTTTAGGGCATCCCCATCTTATCTAACACTAGATGAGCCTTGTCTTATAATTCTTCTGGGAGGCACTTTGTTTAAGAGGAGACAATTGAATAGATTTGAGAGTTAGTAGTAGTATAAACCTATGTATACGTATGTCTACACACACACATACACACATGTAAGTAAAATAGAAATTTAAAAGAAAGTACAACTAAAAATAGTAATTGGAATAAAATAAGTTATTAAACAAAAACAATTGTCCCGCAATTTACCCACTCTCTTCATCTCTTACCATTCTACAAATTTAATGCTTAATCCATTTAAAGATCATACCTTGTTTTTTGTTGATTAAGCTTACACTTAATGATCAATAACTTAGTACTTAAGAATCTTCAAACCTAAGCTTTATAGTTCACAAACCTATACTCTATTGAAAAAAACCTAAGCTCTAATACCACTTAAGTTGTAATACCTTAAAACTTGAGACACCATAGGCCGCCACGTGTCCTTATTGAGTAGCGACACATTAAAGCTCTAAATCTCCATTTCAATTTCAACATGTTCATCTCCATATACATTAATATTAATGAAACTTCAATAATAAAAATGAATGACTCTTAGGTGAATCATTCTAATTATCATTACTTAAGATAAATAAATTAAACTCCGAACCCAAAACCAGGGAAAACATCTATCAACATATAATGAACAACATATTTAAACATCTAATAACTATCTTCAAATTCTCTAATCAACATTCTCAAGTTTTATTAAGGAAGTCTTCATTAATTTCCACATTACTCTTCACCATTATAATAGTGATGCTCTATTCTATTTTCATTCTAATAATAACACACCAAACTCTTATTCTCATCGTAATCGACATATTGATCATATTTACCTACAACTGAAAAATAAGTAGGATGAGCCTAAGCCTAGTATGTGAATACTACACAAACATGTGTATGCTACATAGACAACAATATCAACACATGTTAATAGAAATACATGTCACATCATCAGGTTATTATTTTCAATTAATCAACATATAATACAAGGGTACTGATGACCTCATTATACTACATATATATATATGGGAATTGTCACGGTGGGTCCCATCTAACCTTAATCTACCCTAAATCATTTTGATACACAAATCTACTAGAAACAACGTAGCATGTCAATTATCGTGATGCTCCCTAGGGATCTACCACCTTCGGCCCTTAGGTCGAGCCAAACATAAATGATGTTGCCTATAATTCCAATTGTAACAATACTAAGACAATAGCACAAACACCAAAACAATCCCACAAAGGCGTAACCAACAACAAGCACTTAAACCATAATTTACGTGGATTTAAATGACTATAATGCCAAAATTGTGACTAGGATCAATATCAATTGTATAGTATTTAAAGGATAACAATAAAATGAACCGAATTCCACTCAAATTGGAATTAAATCAAATCTAAAATTGGAACCCTAATTCACGTCAAAATGAACAAAGTATCACGACCAATTACAACTAGATATGATGCACTAGAAAATAATTGGAAGCAACTTAAGAAGGATTGATATAACTCACAATACTCCTCAAGCAAACTCGCCACAATTTCAATTGAAATTGATAAAAGTTAGGTTTGCATGAAAAGGCCTCTCCTCACGGCAAGAATAGGTGTATTTTTCTCAAGTTCAAAAAGCTACTTCTAAACCTTACTTAGCAAGTATTTATACTTGCTCCAATTAGGATAAAAACAACAAAACCAACAAATGGCTGGTTCTTAAACACAAAAAAAAAAAAAAATACAAGTATAAATAAGTCTTCAAAATGGTCGGTTCTTCACTTCAATAGAAAACTTGTGGACTAATGGATGTAAGTCCAAGAATGACCCACAATTGATCTTTAGTGCATTTTATTCGCCATCTTGTAAAACAGAAAAATTTACCTATTACAATGCAAAGATAAATTATTATTAGATAAATAAGAGAATATGTGGACATCTGAGCTCATGTATCCATTTTGGTTTCCCCACTATTGGAACCATAAGGTTGATTCCCATCAATAAACAATATTTATGTAACTACCAATTACAAATAGTAAACACGATAAACACATACTTAGAAGAGTGGTCTCACAATTAGCTCTTACTTCTTTAGGAAACGGATATGAACCTATTTAATTCCAAGATTAAGTTTAGTTCTATCCTATAACTTAATCTAGGTTCACTAACTAGTTAATTATACCCTAATTGTAGAATTCCCTCCCCTAATATCTTATTATGTGTAAGTCTTAATTTATAATTGTAAGAAAATGAAATAGAGCTTAATGGTGAGTGTTCCAGAACAACACGACTATGTGAGTGGCCATGCAAAGGAACATGGTCGTGTTAATGGTTGCATACCTTTTGTGTAGGATTGTTATTCCAGCATGCCCAAGTACACAGTCATATATTTGGTCGTGTACTTCAACATAGTAAGGTACATGGTTGTGTATTGTGACCATGTACTTTTATGTGAATCTTCACAATTCGACATACTCAAGTACATGAGCATATCTTATAACCGTGTACCTTGCTGTACACATTCGTGTTTTAACACAAGCAAGTACACAGGTATGTATTTGATCATGTACTACACTATTCATCATGAATTCCTTTTTTCTCTTCTCTAATTATTCCCTAACCTAATTTCTATGAATCCGTGTCTAATTGAACAATTAACTTGTTAATCCTAATACATTATATGGATTTGTGCACTTACTTGTTTCAAATTGTGATTGGAATCCTTGAATTACTTGATCCTATGCTCGTTTTGTCTCACTCCTTCTCTTGAATTCTAACAACATGTTATCAAATTCACTTAGACTGAATTTATCATGAAAAGTATGCATCATAGTGATCTAAACCCCTACCTAGTGAAAAGGAGTTGATCTTGTTGTTTTCATTAGATTGCCTTGTGGGTCTCTGAAAGAGTCTGTGTAGCTGCAATTGTGTAAATGGTAAAAGGGAGAGCAATATGTCTAGCAAGGTTTTAACACTTTGATCCTAAAAAGTTCAAACTGCCTTCGTATCTTTAAACTATTTACATACTTAATTTAGATTTAAATTTTAATAAATATTAAATAAAAATATATATGTGTGTATTTTACAAAGACCAACACCAACACCAAAGGAAAACAATAAGTCAAACACGAAAAAAGAATTTATGTGAATAAACGTCATGACAGAAGGTAAAATCATATCCTATCACACTGTGGCTGCTTTTGTGCACGGATTATTGTGATCATGATGGTCCATCAATCAGTTGATTAAATTCTTAAGCAAGTAAGAACTAAAACCAAAAGTCAGTTTTCCTTGTTTATACTCTTTTTCTTTTCAAAGCCTTTCTTCATGCCATTTCCAAAAGCATAATCAAAGGAAACACCGCCCATTTTTTCATCCCAAGCTTTAAAAAGCAGAGCAGCAAAAACCGAGCAATTCATCATTCTGTTCCTATTCAATGCAGAATTCAACCAAATTTTTCAATCTTTTGACTTGGGTTTTCCTGTTATTATCAATACCACAATTTTCTCCAGCTTTGTCTGACCCTCGGATACCGGAATCTGGAATGGAATGCGAAAACTCAAGAACAATGGTAAGTGGCAACATAGTACCAAACGTTGTTGCTCTCATGATTGAAATATCGGAAAACGTGACAAACCAACGCTGGGGATACGCTTCCTTAACTACCTCACCACCCGAAACCTATGGTTTAGCTCAATGCCACGGTGATCTCACTGACACCGATTGCCTCCTCTGTTTTGCTGCTCTCAAGTCAAGGATGCCTAGGTGTTTACTGAACTTTGGCAGGCTGTATCTCGATGGCTGTTTCTTACGCTATGACGGTTACGAGTTTTTCAATGAAACGGTTGATCCACAGCACGATATGTTGGATTGTAGTGGTAGTGCAAGTTCTAGTACTAATAGCGTTTTGAGTGATGCTAGTTTGAGGGATCAGTTTGACGATAGAGTTGGGAGGGTGTTGAAAAATTTGACCGAGACCGCGGTGGTGAATAAAGGGTTTTCCGTAGCGGAAGAGACAAATGGAATGGATAGTAGCAATGGTGATCTTATGGGGGTTTATGCATTAGGGCAGTGTTGGAGCACCTTGATGAGAATGAGTGTAGGGTGTGCTTGGAGAATGCAACTTCAAAGGCACAAACTTGTGTGCCTAGTGATTATGGCAGAGCTATGAATGCTGGTTGTTTTGTTAGGTATTCCACGGACAAGTTCTATTTCGTTTCGGATAGTGGAGGTAATTTTAAAAATTCTTCCTCTTCAATTGGTCCTGAGCCATGAATTACCCATCACCACTTTGCATCAAGAGCTATAGTGCCTTGGAGAGATAGCAATTCATGTTATCATATCATAATCAGTTTTATCTCATATTAAATTCAAGTTTTTACGTATGAATTGGATTATACACTACGGATAATTAACTTCATTCTATAACCGTCTCAATCAACAAATCATATTGGATGCTGAATCATCCTGCCAGAGATCTAAGCGCATTATTATATCTTGTCATGTTGATATGCAAATTTTGCAGGGTCATCTAGTACCGGAACAAAAATTGCTATTGCTGCTGCAGTTTGCTTGGTTCTTATTGGAAGCTACATCAAATACCAAAGATTATTGAAGAAAAACCAAGGTAGGCATGTGTTAAATCAAGTGTACCAAAATCTTGATCTTTCTCTTATGTGTAAACTATGATTTTGTAGGTGGGATAACTCCGACAAAGATACCGGCTGCTATAAGCAAGTCTAAATTGATGTTCAAGTACGAAGCACTAGAGAAAGCTACTGATTCCTTTGATCAGGCAAGGAAATTAGGCCAAGGAGGAGCAGGTTCTGTTTACAAAGGAATTCTTCCTAATGGAGAAGTGGTTGCGGTTAAAAGACTGGTCTTCAACACACGCCATTGGGTTGATGACTTCTTCAATGAGGTTAATCTGGTCAGTAGAATTCAGCACAAGAACCTAGTCAGGCTTCTTGGTTGCAGCATTGAAGGCCCCGAAAGCCTCCTTGTGTATGAGTATGTTCCAAATGGAAGACTTGATCGAATCTTGTTTGGTAAGTCATCAGTTACTAGTAGTTCTAATTATGGAATCTATTCCTTGCATGCATTAGTGCTCTGTTGGAAGTCTGAATATTTACCAATAATTTTTGGATAAATCGCAAATTAAACCTTTTATCTTAGCATGATGAATTGAGGGAAATTGAGAGAACGTAATTTAGAGATCCAAATCTTTTTTGGTTTCTTTTTAGTTTCCAGATCATTTATTTACTTCTTTATTTTTGTTTTACTATTTTATAAAAGGAGCGCAACCGTAGAATAGGGGACTAAGCATACATTTTTAAAAGTTAAGGAGGGCTAATGGGCGCTTTTTAGAAAAGAGGGAAAAGTTTCAAATCGAGTAAAATATTATCCTAAAATTATTTTATAAGGTATAAGCCCTCTTTCGCTGGCAAGTATTTCCTCATATAAGCATAGTTTCAGCTTTGTAGAACTAGATTTTATCCATTGACATGAATATGGATAAGGCTTAAGAGTATTGTTGTTGTAACAGCAACGTTATCGTGAATAAATTTCTTTGTGCAGCATCAGATGCAGCTCGTGTCTTGAGTTGGCAGGAGCGGCTTTATATTATCACTGGAATAGCAGATGGACTCACATATCTTCATGGGGGCTGTGGAGTAAAAATCATCCACAGAGACATAAAAGCAAGCAATATTCTCCTTGATGAAAAACTTACGGCAAAGATAGCTGATTTTGGACTTGCTAGATGTGTTGCACCAGATAGATCTCATATTAGCACTAGAATTGCAGGCACAGTGTAAGATGTTCTTTTCCTTCTATTCTATTGCATCAAGAATATTTCCTCTGAGATCTCATGATTCATTTTACATGGGAAATGATTATAGTTCACGAATCTTAGATGTGTAGTAATGGAGCATTGAATGAGTGGCTGCATCATTTTGCATTTGAAAAAGAATGAGTAGCAAACTGCCCTTTATGTTTCCTCAATGTGGGCATTGCCAATTTTTCTTTCAAACATGTGATTCGACACCCTTAACTTCTTCAAAGGTGCGGTCACTGCGGACATTGATCATGTTCCATTAAATGAAGTACATGTCTTGCACATTGCTAACAATGATTTATTCGATCTACACATTGCCTCAATTTCTTAAAGATAGGTAATTCATTTAAACAGAAATTTGCTAAAGTTGGTGGTGGCAACATATTTTCCTAAATTAAAGGGGTTGTTAAAGCATGTTTTTGAAGAAAATAATAAGATAATGTACACTTAGGTAGCATTTGGCTATCAACATTTTATGGAATTGGATTGGACAAAATCTTTAGTCATTTATTTGATTTGTATAATTAACCAAGTCATTGGATGAGAAGAACCTCAAGGTATTGAGCAAGACCAAAAAAATAGTACTATATATTTAATGGTACAAAAATTTATTTTATTAGACAAAAATAAGCATATTTTCAAAACAAAAAAATATAACATTATATTATCATCATTTTTTTTTTTTGTTATTATGTCTGCGTCGAAACTCTTTTGGTGAGCTCTCACATTGATATAAAGAGTAACCCTACATTACAACAAAACTTCATGTCCTATACCGTACAAATCAAACATTGTATAAGAGGATTATACTATAATACTCTTCTTATACTATTCTATCTTATTCTCTTTATACTGTTTAATTTTGCAAACCAAACACTACCTTACAAATAAAAAATAAAGTATGTGCAATTTGCAACACACTCTTATAGAAATCATCATTTTCCTCCCTCTAAATATAGCATTTTTGCTTCTTCTTCTTTTTTTAAAAAAAAAAAATTCATTCATCCTCATTGCTAAATCTATTACTTAATTAGTCAAAGTCATTATTCTCTAGAATTTTTAAATCATTTATTCCTAATTATGTGTGTGCTATTAGAGGTTATATGGCCCCAGAATATCTTATTCAAGGACAGTTAATAGAGAAGGCAGATGTTTATGCTTTTGGAGTGCTCATTCTTGAAATTTTAAGTGGGATGAAGAATAGTGTATTTGCCCAAGGCTCACATTCCCTTTTGAAGTCGGTGAGATCACAAAAACCTTACTTGAATTTTTGCTTAATTACCTATATTAATTGTCTTTTAACTATATCATTGAGTTTAATAGGAGTAGATGCAAAACTATGGGATTTAGGGTTAGTGGGGGCAAGGGGGTTAGGGTTTATTATTGGTGAGTGAGTAATCCTATTGTATAAGGTATCTACTTGTACCTTACTTAACTAGGTAGATTCTGGATGAGTATTAAGGATAACATGATAGGGTTTTGGTGTAAATTTTTCAAAATTTGTTCCTATAGGAAAGAATATAGATACAAGATCTTCTTACTCTATACACATCATGGAACTTGTATTTTAAGGTATATAGGATATAAGTTCCAAAGTACCATATACTTACCCTATAAAAAGTTATTAGATAATATTGATAATTGGCAATATTATATCTTTTTGCAATAAATGTTTTAGTGAAAAAGGAAAAAAAAAAGAGCCTAAATTCATAAATTAATAACCTTAAATAGCTAAACCTAATACCACCCATCTTTCTTTCCCTTATTTTTCTCTTACTCTTGATGTTTTCCATTCTTTCCCCTTGATTTTTTTCCTATTTGCTAAGTAGTGACATTACAAAACTTGGAATAATGAAAGTAGGAAAATTTGTTTTTTTAATTTCACAAATTTTGTTATATATTCTATAGGTTTTGCACATGAAAAACTTTTAATATTACATATAAATTACTTTTTTAATATCATATAAATTTTAGATTTATAGGGAAAAAGAAAATTTATATATGGTTTCAAGATACTAAAAGGTAAGCTCAAATTCCAAAATTTTGGAACTTGTACCTCACGGGATAAGTTATGGGTAAAATCTCATACTCTCACTATATTGTACTCGCTCATTTCTAGAGGGGGTGGGGGTAAGGGTAGATATATCACAATTATTCATAATCTTATATATATAAGATGACTGTACTCACGACACTTTTTATACTTAATAAGAAAGACATTTAATTTTTTAATGGAGAAGATTAAGGGTCTTCAATACTCTTTGTAAGAGGCTAAAGATAAATATCTTATCTTTTCATTGTAATATATATATATATATTAATATTGAAATATACCCATCAATTTATTAAAAAAATTAATATATACAACTTATGTAAATTTTATTATTAAAAAGTATACAACACAAAAAAAAAATAATTTAAATAAGTAATTATAAGTAAAGTGGAAAAAGCAAAATGATATAGATATAAATATGCTATGATGTTTTTTTTTTTAATGATGACTTTGCAAGATTGTATTATTAGCAATAATATAAAAATTATTAGTCTTCAATTGTTCAATAATCTGCATTCATTTTCATAATATTAATTGTAACTAAACTATGCCAAGTTGTACATACTTATTATTATTTATTCATACTTTATGAGATAAGATTGAAGCATTTATAGTATGGATAATGTAATTATGCTTTATAATATATAATTAATGAATAAATAGCAACTCAAGAGAATTTATTAATTAACTATGATTTCATATTAAATGAAATTTATTGTTATCAAATATTATAAAGAAAAATAGGGAAAAAAAAAGAAAATGCCATTTAAGCAGCATAAGAATAAACGTAACCTAAAAAAAAGGTAAAATAACAATAATGGAAATTAAACCCATGACCTTTTGTTTACGAATTTATATACCTTACCACTTAATTATATCTAATCATTTGTTACACTTTAGTCTTAAAATACACATGCAATATATGTAATTTTTCATTTTCAATAAATTTTCTTAATTTTTTTTTCTGAGCTTAAGGGGGCTAGAGCCCCATTCCCTAGCCCCTACCTCGTAAGAAGGTTAACCCTAACATGGAAATGTTATACTATCATTAAAAACAAAAACAAAAACAAAAAGGCATATGATGTGTGTGATAGCCTAAAATCTCTTAATTTATCACTTTCTCTTATTCATGTTCCTTCCTAACCCTAATTTAGAGTAACGGAAATCTAAAGTTTATTTGTAATAAGTTGCTAATGCACCTTTAGCTCTTAAATTCAATAAGTTAAAAAGTTAACAAGTATGGTTTTCATTCTTGTTATTAGATGTGGAGGCATTACAAATCAAATTCTCTTGAAGAATGTATGGATCCTTCCTTAAGAGGAAACTTTCCTATCAAAGACGCATCAAATGTACTTCAAATTGGGCTTCTTTGCACCCAATCTTCTGTTGATTTACGCCCATCAATGTCAAAAGTGGTTGCAATGCTAGATAATAAAGATGGTGAAGTTCTTACCCCCAAAGCAACCACCATTCCTCAATGCCAGTGTGCTATTCGCAATTGACACCAACAAAAGCTCCAATACAAATACTTGTGATAGGAATCAAGTGTCAACCAATTCAATCACACAACCAAGAATAGGAGGACTTAATGCTTTGGTCTAAAAGAATCTTTAAGGTGCATATTTAGAGATCATTGAAACAAACCATGACAAGTTTCTAGTCTACAATCATTCACAAGGCAAGCCATAAGTCATTTATTGATCAATGGGAGAATTTGAAGCCGTGTCATATTTATCCCACCAACCAACGCAACTCTTGCAAATTTAGGTGCCATAGAATCTTGGCTTGTTGTTTGAATGACAAGCCAAGATTCTATGATACTTATATACTACTCTTTGGCTAAAGCGAGCTACACATACTTATTTAGATAATGCCTCCTAGGCATTTGAATGGGAAGCCTCTTAATTGAACACCACACCCATGGTATCTAGATGGGAGTTGGATGCCACTAACCCTAGTAACATCCATCAAGGTGTTCTAATAGTGCCTTATACACAATCGAATGACACCTCTATATCCTACACTTTCTATTTCTATGTTTCTATGTTGTAGAAGGACGCTTTTTGCCACTTTAGCTTAATTTAGACATTACTACAAGGGGTTATGTGCTCATGCGTGCCTCATTAACCATTGCTTGAACATTATTGAGTAATTTTGTCTTAATCCCATTCTTGTCAACCTTTGATTGTGATAAACACCCTTATGTTATTAAATTATGAGCCATATCAATCTAATATCACCATAGCCCAAAAATGTTTATTGTTGTTACATTGAATACATGAGTTTTAATTGTGCTTGAGCAAATTTGGTTTAGGCATTTCATAATTTGATATGAGAGCATCTATTAGAAACCAATTGTGTGTGTGTGTGTGTGTGGCACATATAGTGGTTAGTGTGTAGGTATGTTTTATGTTGTGAGATGTTTGAGTATAGTAGAGTCTATTTTTATCGTGTTACGATTGATTGGAGCTTGAATTATGCTTGAATTGCTGTAAAGCAATTAAAGGTGTTAGGAAGTAAGTTAGGTATTCAATATAATTCTCAAGTAAACTTTTGTTATTGTTAGGAGCTTGTAGAGACTTGAGAAGTCAGGGGTGAGTATATCTTGGTGAAGTTAGATTTAGAAGAGGAAGAGATGATAATAAATGGTAAAATGGGAGTCAAGAATGTATCTAAGGCTTCCTTATAGTAACAAATTAGGATATTCATCAAGATCAAGCAAAACTTCATTGCCATGCAAATTGTGCACATGGAAGCCACTATGAGAGTTTAAAAGTAGAGGCATGACTAGCTTTTTAAACACTTGAAAATAATACTATAATTGCATGATTTATAAAAATTACTTTTAAAGCAAGTTAAATCAGCAAGTACACTAGATTGTGATAGTAGTATAATGTGTTGAGTTAACGCCGTATCTATATGGAAAGAGTTAGATAAGTACTAGATTAATTGCTATCTACTTTAATCTAAGTTTACCTAATGAAAACTTTAAGATAGTTGAAAAGAAGAAATTAACAAATACTACTAAAAGAACACAACCATTAAAGGTGTAGGTTTGTGATAACTAATCCTTTGGATCTTATAGCAATTCATGTCAATTTAGGTATGTCACTAAATCATTGAATAAGTTTTAGTGGAATTCACTTCAATTATCTCTATGGTTAGGCAGATGCAATTCACTATATGGCTAAAACCCCAGTTGTAATGCATTTTCCTATATGATCAATTAAGTATTTAGCCCTTGTCACTAACCAAATGCTTTAGTCATAAATATGGGTTAATTGCTTAGTTGCCCTAATAACCACATTTACAACAATATAAAAAGAGTGAATTTAAGTGTTTTGAATAAACTTGAGGATCATACAATCTATTAAAAACACCCTATTAATCTCTAACGGAGTCTAAATTCTTAGTCAGTCATTCATAATTCTTAAACTTGTTAAAACTAATGGCCATGTAATTTAACAATTTTGATAGAGCATTACACTAAATTTTCATTCAAACACACAAGTACATACTCAAATAACACGACTCATGCACTAAATTCCATCAAAATACCACAAACCTATAATGAACTACTTAGATCATGATTAAAAAAAAAAAGTGAAAACACATGTTAAGAAAAATAAGAATCATGCATTCATAATTGAAAATAGATAAAGGAAGGTTTAGAAGTCACCAATGTCAATTACAATTAAACCCATTTCAAAAACCTAAGAAATTTGAGTCTTCAAAGCTTAAAGTGTAGTCTCAAGTCTCTTAGATACAATAAATTAACTAAAAATACTTTAAAACCCTAAAACTAACCTAAACTCTAATAGAGCATTAAGTAGAAGTTAGAAAAATGAAGTAAAAAAAAATGGAGTTTTCCTTTGCAAGCTACGTTTCCAACTTTTCCTATCTAGAGTGAATCAGCTGGATGGTTCAAGGTAAACCAGCTAGCTGGTGGACACATGTTAGTGCTGGTGGAGATGGGATTAGGGTTTTAAGGCATTAATTATTCGGATGGTTTAGGGTGTTACTAGTTAACTAGTTGAGCAAATACTTTTAATATTAGATTGTGTCCTTAGTGTTAAGTTGGTCTAAGTGGTGGTGTTCAAATGGTCTTCAAATTTCCAATGACTAGCCGATTGGTTCACTCGAACCTTTTGATCACTATACTAAGAGTAACCATCTGGACAATAGTAGAGTTACCGGCTAGCTAATTCCCTAATTTCCTACAAAAATAAATAATAATGATATTTTTTTGCAAAATTTATTTCTTTTCATCTAAATTTCACATTTTTGGTTGTCCAGTTCACATATAGTTTGACTATTTTACATATTTTAATCCATTTTCCACATTAAATTACACATGAATTATGATATTAAATTAGGAAAAACACGTAAGTTCAATTGTTATCAAGGCACATAGTGGAGGTTATGTTAGGATCTGAGTTAAAAGGAACGCAAATGAATAGATGAGGATGATAATTTGGTGATGGAGTGATAGGGATTGGGTAAAAGATAGGAATACAAAAAATGCAAGGGATCACATTAGGCAAGGCCGACCATGGCAAGGCTGCCCAAATGGATGGCTTGGTGAAGGCAAAGATCAAGATTGATTGACTTGAGTTGATCAAACAAAACGCAACTAATCTTCATGAGCTCAAGGAAGGGTTGTAGATTGCTTAAGACTTTTGATATTTTTTTATTTTAGTATTTTTCTATTATTAGCCCTTTAGTTATGTTTAGGTATTTAGTGTTTTACAAACTCTATTATTATTCTATGTCCATTTTAGTCATTTTACTTGTTAAGGTTTAAAGCCTATAAATAGGCTATTGTTTGTAATTTCAAAAGTCTTTTTGCCTATGGAGAATTATTCATATTATAAGTTCCTTTAAGAGTTCTTTTTGTATACATGATCTCAACAATTCTTCATTGATTTAGATTATTTCGTGAGTGATATTGACTAATCTAATTTTACCTTTTATTATTTTCTTTAATCGTGAGTCATATCGATTACAAAATTCAATGCTTCAATTCATTTGTTGGTTAAATTTTTAATTAATAAACATTCACATCCTTTTATATTCATTGTTTTATCATAGAAACACTAAAACACACACACACATGTGCACAAAAATAAAAATATATCTTTTCAACATTGAACCTCATAAACCCTAAATCTATAAATTATGAGATTCATCTTAATCATGCTTAGAATTTCATATAGGATATGGGCAAATCATCTTTTGGTATTAGAAAAGAGGTTGCAATAAGGGCCTATCAAGGTTTATAGCGAGCAGATTTGTGTAACACCTAAGGTTATACTATATGGAAATTATAAGTATGATGTGTGAGTGGTAAGTAATTCATTATCCTTATCATGGTTCTTAAATTGTTTAAGGCTTGATATGATAAAAGATTATGAGTTTAGGTTAGTATATATGTTAGGAGTTATAGATGATGGTAGCAATAGTTATATGCATATAAGTGATAATTCAAGAAATACAACTGAATCATCATTATGAGAATTGGTAGAGTTAATAAATTCTTTGGTTAATAAATTCTTCGAATCTAAAAAAGACGGTTCAATCTACAGTTTGAACCATTTTCACACATGTTATTATTTTTTTCTATATACAAGTTAATAAATCATAAAAAATTGTAATTAACGTAAAAAAGATTTAATTCATTATTATTCTCTATTTTCAATACCCCTTTGATATATTTAAAAGGATTTTATTACCTCTCTCTAAGTAATTTTGATTTTTATATCAATCATTAAGCAAAAATATGAAATAAAAAAAAAGTAGTGAGTTATTTAATGAAAACCAAGTAAGATGAGGAATCTAATAAGTGACATGAAATTCTCTTTCTTTGTTATATATTTTCTAAATTTTCACCACCATTTTTTTAACTTCTTATGGTTTAATTCAAAATGGTTCGGTCTGGTTTGGTTTGTAATTTTTTCAAACCTAAAAGACAACGATTTGATTTGGTTTGCATTTTTTTTTTTTTTTTTTTTTTTTTGCATCTAAGAAGATCAAACCTAATTTACAGTTTAATCTTCTTCTTTTTTTTTTTTGCCTAACCCTAATGGCCATGCTAATTATGGAGTCCATTGGGGTCAAAGGGAAGTCCGACTTGTTGATAACAACGATGGTGATTATGTAGTTAATGAGGACAAATTTGAGAGGATGTGTTGACAATTAAGAGGTATTGAACCTATAAAATTAAAAGTGCCTATGTTTGACAGTATTGGTGGTGTTGATAAAAAAATTTGATTAGGAAGACCAAATTAAGAAATTATTTGAGTATCGTGCTTGAGATGATGAACAACAAATTAGGTTAGCGACATTGGAATTTAATAGGTATGTTCATGATGGTAGAAAAATGTATTATCTCATAGGTAGCAAGTGTAGATGATATTACAACTTGGTAAGAGATGAAGGATGCAATGCCTAAATGATTTATTCCTGAATACTATCTCTAAGAATTACTAATGAGATCATATTCCTCATATTAGGGTAATATAAACATGGAGGAATATATTAAGGATTTTGAAATGCTAGGTATTTGTTGTGAATTAAATGAGACTCTTAATCAAGTGATAGCTTACTTTATCTCTAGGCTTCACTATAATGTTGCTAGTGTGATTGAGCTGAGTTTTGACACATTAAAGGAGGTGATGTAGATAGTTGGCAAAGTTGAGTGACAAAGGTGACAAATCCTATTAGGCTACAAGTATTGTCATGCTCTTAACTTCTATGGTGATCACAATTCATTACATAACCTACTTAAGTAGAATACATAAGGTTCTTAATTACTATGTAGGTTTATAAACCAGTTTTAGGACTTTAAAATCATTCAGTTGATTTAAAAAATTTGGTAGCTTTGCTTGATTTTATTGATTAATAATTGAAAGTTAACCCTAAACTAAGAGTTCATTATAGAGTTCTAGGACCTATAGGACCTAAAAGTTCAAAACATTCCACAAAAGTTCAATGCAGTCCCTAAAGCCATAGACAACTCCCAAAACAAAAGTCCATAAAGCTAAAACATAAAGTCCAATCAAAGATAGTCATAACAAAAACTATGCCCCATGAGTGACCATCACTTATCGTTGGTTACGTCACTCTCATATACCCATACTCCCCGTAGTCTTATCCCATCAAATCATAAAGTAGTCAAGATAGTAGTCATCCTCACCTAGAAAGGAAAAAACGTAAGTTACAAGAGCTTAATACACAGTAACATACCCACAAGCACATGTCACATAAGACTAGTTCTAATGCCACAAGTAGCATATTTTATAATAACAATCAATAACATCTAATACAAGAGTACTCATGACTCCAAAAACATAATGAGGGACCAAAGGTTTGATACCACTATAGTAGTCATTAGGAGATGATAGGAGTGGTTAAACTCTACATTGAATCTTAACACCTAAAAAGTAGCCTCATCTAGGTTTTATCACCATTATGCGACTCTCACTAATTGCAATCAATCTATATCTTATCACTTGCCAAGTCCTATAAACCTTAAGTGGCTCCTTATATATCTTCTTTCTGCTTTTAGTGCCTATTATTCGATATGATTTGACCTATCATGTACCCGTCAAGCCATCCAGGCACCTAAATTATTGTAATTAATGGAAATTATGACCATAACTATGATTCTAAACTAAGGGTATTACTTATTGACTCAAGTGACCAAGTATAAGCATTAAGCAAATACTTAGTCTACTTATTTATTTGTCAATTTTAATATTTTCTATCCTAGTATGTAACAAGTAGTTATTGCGTACCTAGAAGGTTGAAGGTATTCTAAATTTGAAGCTAATTTCTAATGATCACAATTGTTCGATTTTATAAAATTAGAAGGGAAAATCATAAGTTAGTGGACTTGTTTTGAACAATTAATTATTATTATAGTTTCTAGATTTAGTCTACTATTTAGCTAAGGCTCATACTAATTATGGGTTTAACAAGGGTATGGGGGCCTAATTAGCCTTTTGGCTATATTGGGCTCATACATTACTTATGGTTTATTAATTAGGTTAATTTGTGTTATTATGATTCCTAACTATTAATTTGCTTATCAAATTCCTATTAGTTCTTAATCCATCAATAACTCACATCATTTAGCTTTCTTATGTCAAGCTCATTAGGCCATGGCCTATTTTAAATATGAGTTTCCTATTAAACTCTAAATAAATGTCAATATGTCTTACTAAGGCCTAGTTAGGGTGTTAGGCCTTAAAGGGAAAGTAGGTCCAATTAGTTTGGAATTAAGCCCGCTTAGTTAATTAAGGCAATGAGCCTTATTAATTAACAAAACCTACTTAATTAATTATTTACCCAATCAATTGAATTAGTCAATTACTTTATGCTCAAATTGTTATTTCTTAGGTTCAATTACTTTATTATGCCTAATTAAGTCTATTTAAGATCCTTGGTTGGTTTTAGGCCTCATCTTGTGTATAGCCTATCAAGAATGTTTTATATTACTTAACCATATTTAGGGTATAGGCCTTAAAGAGAAAATGGGTCTAATTAATTATGGAGATTGGGCCCATTGGACTTACTTGAATTAATTAAGTTTTAATTATAATTAATTCACTAAATTAATTATATAATTGAATTAATTAAGTCAATTTGATCAATTATTTAATGTAACTATGTTATGAAAGAAACTTTGAGAATTGACCAAGAGGAGGGTATTGAGTTAGTTCTTGGGCCAAAATTTAGGTGGGCTAGTTTGCGTTGGATTGACCTTAGCCCATTCCTATAAAATATTATTTTATTATTTATCTTATTTTTTATTCTATTATGCCATTTTCCATGTCCCTTCTAAATAACTTGAAAATTTACATCACAATTACCCTTTTACACATGGGGCGTAGTTCTACAAGTTTAAACACATTTTTCATCAAGCTTTGATTCAAATCTTAAACTTCAATTCAGGTTTTATGTCATTTGAATTTTAAAATTTGGTTTGTACAAATAAATTCAATGACAAAAAATACAAACGAAATTATCATTTATCAAAATTGAGTTTAAAAACACTTTGAGTGATTTTAGTTGAAGATTTTGAATCAAAAGGTGTTTTGAAGATGAACATGATGAACATAAAAAAAAAAAAAAAAAATTGGAACATTTTCAAATCAAATAACTTGGTTATGAATTGAATTTAAGATCATTCCACTTTATACCAAATTAATGTGTAATATCAAAACTATTCTTATAATCATACCAAACCTAAATATCACACATTAAATTAATTAAACATGCTGAAAATTTATAGAAATTAATCAAATTCAATCATGTTATAATGTTTAGGCATCAAAATGGCAAATTTAGGTTCCCAAGTCATTAACTATAGATCATATTTCAAGTTTAACATCTCTTAATCTTATAATCATAAAAAAAACCTCTATTAAACACCAAACCACAATTAAATAAAGATCTACACGAGCTAAAAATTTCATGCACTCATGTAATAATACCCATTTAGCATTGTAAGTGATTAGATATGCAAGATTAATCATCATACTCATCATATATACACCAATTATTATCTAAATATTTATCTAACCTATAAATAATTACATGAATTATCATTTAAACATGATATATAATTGAAATCACAAATCAAAACAAGCAAATGATCACAAATGGGGCAAGGGGTGGAAGCATAAATTTGGAGTCCACTACTCATGCAATTTTGAGTCCTAAACTTACTTCTAAGCTCATAAACTTATGTTTAACATTTAAATGAATATGTTTACTCATCAAACAACTCTTGTAATTATCTAAAACATCTAAATCATGCTTGAGAAGGTAGTGGCCAAAGAAAGGAAGTGCACTACCTTGGTTTTAAAGTTTATCAAGCATTCAAATGATGCACATAAGTATTCCAAACTAGCATTTCAAGGAGGGATTTGAAGCTTAACTTTTTGAAGATTCTAATGAACTTTATCATTAAAAATGGTGTCCTCTTATATTTTTTAAAATGTCCACTTCTTTTATTTACACCTTAAAACTTCTAAGAAATCCATTTATTAGTATTAACCTCTAAGAATTTGACCTTGAAACTAACTTAACTTCAAAGATTAGATAATAACTTACCTTTACACTTTTGAGACCCACGTTTGAGCCTTAATCACCTCCTTAGAACCCTCAATTTTTAGATAAACCTATGTTAACCGCTATAAAACAACTAGATTAGTACAAAGTTAAGGTCTTAATCATGGAGTTTAGGGTTTTAGTTTATTATTAGAGTTTTTCTTATCTCTAAGGCTAAAGAAAAAAGGGGAAAGAGGGTTCTAGAATAGAGGTGGCGGCAAGGGTTTGTTTTATAGGGATTTGGGACTAATAAAACCTAGGTGGATTTGCAGGGCCTACATACTTTATCTTGATGCTAATCTTTGGTCACGTGGTCCTTAGGTTCAAATTAAGATTTAGTTTTATCTAATAACCTAATTAAACTCTAATTTTATTTTTCAACATTCTAATACTCCCAAATAGTTTTCCAAACCTAAATATCGACATTCTTTGATGAAATTGAATATAAGGGTATTTTGGTCATTTTTGAAATTTTTTACCTAAAACTAAGGTTTCCTCCTCAATTGAACTTCAAAATTTATTCTTGTCTCCAAATTGAATTTTCAATATTTTAACCCCCCCTAGTTGAGCTTTAGAGACTCTTCTTTAGATAAGGTTCACTGTAATTTGGTAAGGGGCAAAAGGTTATTTCTGGAAAAATTTGACCCTAACCTTTTAAGATACCTTCTAACTTAATTTGGAACTTCCGTTTCAACTTAATCTTCTAAGTTACCTTTTGATTATTATCGGTGTGGGGTTTTTCAAATATCATCTAAACCTAATACTTCTACTTTGGTTGCTATTGATGATGTTTAAAGGGTAGATGATAATGGCTTAATGTGTCATGCCCCATAACCTAAGGCTATGATAGCCCATGTGTTCCACTTAAGTGAGAACATCAAGCCATATAATAAATCATGTGGTTTCAAATCCAATTTTAATTTAAGAAATTATTTATTTAATTTTAAAATCACTCAACTTGCATGGTTGTTCAACTATTGATTTTGTGTTAAGGTGTGAAACTTGCAAAGGCTAATAGTAACTCTAATGATTAACTAGATAATACCTAAAATATCATAGGGCTCATAAGCCCAATATGTCAAGTCCATAGTTTATAAAGTCTGTATATAGTCCACAAATATCAAAAGTCCATAAAGTCTTAGTATAGTAAAATCAATAAATAAGTCTAGTAAAGTATGTCTAAATCCAGCATGAATCCATAAGATTATAAGGCCTTAAAATCCAAGTACCCTCCTTGGTCTCATCCACATTTAACCTATACTCATATCATAACCATGGCCAAAAATCATCACCTAAAAAAGAAAGGAAGAAATGAGCTACAAAAACGTAGAATGTTACTAGCCACAATCACATGCTATATGACTCAAACACTAGCCTATAATCTAATGCAGCTAACATAAGTTTTAAAATAATCACTGTAAGTATAACAAAGCACAAAGGAGTACTTATGACTCTAGATAACATGACAAAGGGTAATTGGGTTCTGATTCGCCATAATGAAATCGATAATTGGGTTAATAAGACCCACTTCCAATTGACGATGATTTAATGGTCTTGTATGGAGATCATTACTATTTTCTAGACACTGAAGTTACAATCCACTCATAACGTATTATATATGAGTCCTACAATACCATATAACACACACTATGGCTTCCTTCCACTCCCTTAACTGTTAATCTAACGTGTTTCATTCCTATAGACTACTAGCCAAAGCAATTACAATAGTCTAAGTGCTTAAACTACCATGCTATTCTAGTATTTACAATCATGGCCATAAAATCCAAGGGTTATGCTCATTGATTTGAAACAAGTACGTACAAACAATAATCATATACTTAGCTAAGTTTGTTTTATTTTGGTTTAATTCATCTTCCTAACAAACATGCAGCACCAATTGACCATTACATACTTGAGAGGTGCCATAGCATGAACCCTTAAACAATTAGTTGACTATTTAACTTGATAATTAGTTTATATGCAATTAAAGAAAATATAAATTATTATTTAATTATGTAATCATAGAAGTTAATTAATTACTTAACCTTTAGTTAATAAGTTTAAGTCCATTTGTCAAACCTATTATTTAAGTTCAATACTTAAGCCCACAAGTTAGGTCTAATAGGTGACACCTAGTTAAGTTTTTAGTCTAATCCATTAAGCTAGTAAGCCCATATAACTACTAAACTGGCTCACTATATTAACCAACTATTATTTAATTAATTGATCTAATTGTTATTTACTAATCACTTTTAATAATTATTTATTATTATTTATACTTATTATTAATTAATTATTTTTATTTAAAACTTGAAATAGCCAATACTGGTTCATATGGGTGGTAAACTAGTCAAGAGATGACTAAACCAAGTTAGGATGGCTTTAGACCAATTTAGCTCCAAAGGGAGGCAGCTTAGTCCATTTTATTTATTAAATTATTATTTTAATTTTATTTATCATTTATTAGGTCATTAATTTGACCAAAAAAATATTTTTTATTTTATCTATAAACACCTTTTTAACTTATAACAATCTTCCTAAAAGATCAAACTTGTTCTTTCAAGAGTCTTGATCTAGATATTTAATTGCAATTTAGGTGTTTGTTGTTCTTGATTTGGAAATTTTATTAATCAAGATCATTTTAAATTGATTACATTGATTCAAATATGCTAAAATCTAAATTTGAGTTGATAAACAAGTTTTTATTAAATTTGGGTCACTTTAGAGGGTCAAAAGTAGTCTTTTGGTTAAAGGTCCTTATGAATATGATGAACATGCAAAGAACATTCAAAGCATTTTTAGAATATTTAAAGAGCAATAACATTAAAAGTAAATATCCAATTACATTCATAGATTAAAACTTTCTTTTACTATGAAAGGAATATAAATTAAATCCAACTATTAAGAACATTTATATAGCATCAATAACACTCATTTTAGCTTTCAAAGTTCATTATAAACATGCAAAATTTTTGAAAATTTTCTAGAAAACCAAACTTCCACATAGCCAACTTGTTAAGCTTGTAATCAACACCTAACCTTTTCAATTCAAATCTAACTTCAAGCATTAATATGCTATCATCACTTCTAACATATTAATATATCATTAAATTAATATTTCACAAGATTAGATTCAAGAATCGATTCTCATATGCTTAATTGATCAAACGTATAATTAGCCTCACCTAAACATAGTTCAAGCTACTTGAAACTACTCTAATTCATCTCCAACACGGTTCACATGCAACTTTGATTAATATCAAAATATGATAATTCATCAAAATCAATACCCAAACCCATTCAAAGCTAATAGCTACACTTCCTAAAACCATACCAATTACTTCCACTTACTCAACTCTAATCAAATCATTTTAAACACCTAAATTAACTCATATATTATTAATTTTATATAAATAGCACAAAACATACCCATTGATATCCATATGTGTGGCAACATACATACAGAATCCATCTCCAACATTTATAATCAACCAAACTTTACTTAGACATCACTAGACACAGTATATGTAATGAATTAGCATCAACTAACACCTTAATTATCAAATCAACACCTAAAACCAAATCAAATACATACACATACATATACATATGGTGGCATCAACCTATTAACATATCGATTCGTATAATCTTCAATTAAACACATTGAAACTTCTAAATCAAGAATTATTAATCAAATATAATCATCATCATCATCATCTATCAATGGCACCATCATCAACTCTTAATAACATCCAAAATAGTACCTCATTTCACCAATTTATTATATAATCTTTAAACTAACCTTAAGATTCATGGAGTCTTATCTTTTTTTAAAAAAAAAAAATCTCTTCAATAATTCTTACTCCAACATCTCAACATTCCAAATACCTACTTCAATTCTAGTTAACTACCTATTACTCTAAATCTTGCATTTAAAGTGAAATTTAACTTTCAATTAGTGCTTAAACCTATAGATAAAAAAACTATGCTAAACATATATAAGATTCAAAGTCTAAATAAAAAATCGGATTCTAAATTACTTATCACACCAAGTTAAGTGTCATGTTAACCTCCAATACCCATTCTCAAGCTTTAAGAACTTTGATTTAACTCCATATCCTTAATCAATCACAATTGAAGTTACTATTTCATCAGTTGAAATTCATCAAAATTTACCTAAAACCTAAAATAACTCTAGATATTTGCTTCTCATATCTATTTCTAGCTTTCAATGGCTTCACATTCCAATTGTCCACTCTATTGTCCTTAGACATATTTAATTACTTTTTTCTTAGCACCTTTTCTTTCTCATTAGCGATTTTCATTAGATATTCTACAAATGTGAAATCTGGTTGGACATCAAGCTTAGTCAACAATACAATAGTATTGAAATCTAAGACATATTTCCTTAAAAGTTTCACATGAAACACATCATGAACTCTAGAAAGACTAGGAGGTAAAGCCAAGCGATAATTAAGCCACTGATCCAATCCTCTTTAAGATCTCAAATGGACCAATATATCTAGGATTCAATTTCCCTTTTACACAAAATGCACAACACCCTCTATAGGTAATATTCTCATAAATACATGATCACCCACTTCGGACTTTAATGGCCTTCTTCTCTTATTAGCATAACTTTCATATCTATTTTGAGTAGATAACATTCTTTATTTTATCACCTGAGCTTTACCAACAACCTATTAACTAATTTTGGCCCTAACAATGATCTTTCATTAACCCCATCCCAATGTACTGGTGATTGCATATTCTATCATACAATGCTTCATACAATGCCATTTGAATAGTCGATTGATTACTATCATTGCATGCACATTCCGTAAGTTGAGGATGAACATCCTAATGAGCACCAAAATCCAAACTGCATGCTCTCAACATGTCCTCTAATATCTCAATGCTCCACTTTGACTATTCGTCTATTTGTGGATGGAAGGCTATACTAAATTGTAGCTTAGTGCCTAAAGTTGCATGTAAACTCTTCTAAAATCTACTAATAAATCATTGATCTTGACTAAACATAATCAATATATAAACACCATATAGTCATAAAATCTCTCAAATATAAAACCAAGTGAATCGCTTCATAGATTAACCAACCCTCAATGTTATAAAACATGTGAACTTAGTCATCAATAAACTATTGCCCAAATAGACTCATTACTACTACAGTCTTCAATGATGCAACTATAAAATCTATAATCTTATTTTCCCACTTCCATTCTAAAATCAATAGTGCTTGTAACTCTTCTATAGGTCTCTAATGTTCAATTTTTATTCTTTGATAAGTCAAACACTTGGGAACCTACTTTGCTAAATCATGCTTCATATTTGCCCACCAATAATGCTATTTCAAATCCTCATACATCTTAGTCTCACCATGATGTACTGCATAACAAGTAGAATGTGACTCTTTCATAATTTCTTTCTTTAACTCAAGTTCTTCTAATATCCAAATTTTAGAGACAAAATAAATCAAACCTTCAACAATTTCATTTAGCTTTGCCTTCTTGCATGTTTTAATCATTACTTTCATATGCTTCTTCCTTTTGAGTTCGTTCTCTATGTTTCCTTGATCCTATCAATTAATGTGGGTTAAAATCTCAAATTTGTCAACATCACTTCTACCTTTTCAACCATCACATTGATATCCATCATTCTTAAGTCTTCCAATATTTGTTTTTAGCTTGTCATCATAATAGCCACATTAACTTGTCTCTTTTTACTCAAAGCATTGCTACCGTGTTTGCCCTTCCTATATGGCATAAGATTTTCACATCATAATCTTCAATTAGCTCAAGCCATTGCCTCTATTGCACATTGAGCTCCTTTTGAGTGAATATATACTTGAGACTCAAGTGATCCTGTATAAATCTTACAACTTTCACCATATAAGTAATGCCTCCAAGGCTTCAATGCTAATGCCATAGCTTTTAATTCTAAATCATGCACATGGTTGTTTCTCTTATAAGGCTTCAATTGTTTTGATGCATAAGCTATTACTTTACCTTCTTGCATAAGCAAACTTCTTGAATAAAAGCATCACTATAGACCACAAACTCCTTTTTGCTCTTTGGTAATGATAGAACTATTACTAACACAAGTCTATCTTCTAACCTAAATTGTAATAATGTGCTTCTCAAAAGTGGATCGAGTTTTTTCTTTCTTCGAAACTAACCAAGAGTTTCATGGCATCTTTGAAGAACATCTATCATGCTCAAGTTCAAATCTAGAAATAGTGCATGTCTAACAAGGTTACACTTACCAACATTAATTTAATTGCAAAAATAAAAAATTAAAAGTAAAAGCAATTAGTAGTTATCAACTATAGAGCTTAAGAGATGCTATGATGACCTCATTTAGATGCACATGACCAACAAACCTGCAAGAATGTTTGAGCCTTCAAGTACACTCCTGTAGTCTCTATATCTACATGTTGAAAGAAGACATAAGATAGTTTTCTAGGGAAAGAATCAACATTGCATAAATGCCTCCAATAAGATGAACTAGGCATTCGATAAACATGTCTTTATATAGAAATGCTACAAATGTACATAAGCCTACATGGAAAAGTCGACAACTAGGGCTTCTCATCCTTAAATTGCATAGCTACAGCTTTCTCGGGAACATTTGACTCAACTGGATGTTGTAAGTTGAGATTAGAAGGTTTTATGCTCTCCTCACCTACAAAAGTTTGAGCTTTTAAGACCATAGTGTTGCTCAGCACTCAATGCCTAGCAGATCTTTTTTGGAAACTCCATCCCCTTTTATCACCTTTAACTTAGAATACAACTAATAAAAAATTATTATCATAGTTCAAATGCAGCTTGAATAAATCCTCAACTTTTTGCATATTAGAAGTTGATAGGGACGTTATAATCCTCTTGAAGTTCAACACATTTACTTTTCTTCTAGATATGCCATGAGAGAGAATTTCTTGTTCCACTTGATAAAATCACATAATACTAAGATATATCTATCATCATAACACCATTTCAATTTTTCAATCATTACAGCATAATGGTAGAAAGATATATGTTCTCAATAGGAAAAATATGTTATCTATAAATGAAATCATCTTTTAGGATCTATAGATGAACATGCCATAGGTATTCCATAAGTATCATGATAAGTAGTAGAAAATTTCAAAGTAGGTTTACATATTAAACTAATACAAGTTGTCAAAGACCAAGGAGACACTATGAATGGCTAGAAAAGAGAACAATTCATGATGAAGTTGATAAGAAAACATAGATCTATTTTAGTAAGAAAGGCCAAATGATATTCTATTGTACTCCCTAATATATCCATTGCAAAAAAGCAAAAGAATAGAGGAGAGAAGTGATAGAGAATGAACCATTGCTTCAGTTGCCCACTCTCAGTATGTTATTACCCTTCAAAGAATGTACCTATGAGTAAAGCCAAATTTCATAGCCATGAGAAAATGCCTCTAAACCACCTCATGTTGATCTATTGCTTCCCACATTTTTCTATATTGTGAATACCTATATTTTGAAATTAAGAAAGGGATGAAACCAAGTCCACATCTAAGATTAGAAGCACCTTCATTTAGGCAAATTTATCTAAAAACCTGGGATATAAACAGCAAAAGCTTAAAGGAATCTAACCTGCAATTGAGATGCTAACTATGGAAGTTGCCCACAAGATACTACTATTGGGGCATTCCTGCAATGCCTTGGCCATCAATATATCTACTTCCTTCTTGTTTGCATGTTTAGATTCAGCTTTTACAGCAATGAGCCAAAGCTCAAGATTCTGAGGGTTCTTCTTTCTTGCCATTATAAGGACTACATGAGCTTTACTTAATCCATTCATCTTCTCTTCAACATTACCCAAGGAAAGCCAGAGCAATATACAATTAGGGCAATGTCTCGATCTTAATTCATAAGCCAAAAAAGGAAGGTTCATAATCTACACCAAGAATGCGGTTCATGCTTTCATGAAACAAAACAATTATTTTATATTTCAACATCATGAAAATGATATTAAAGAAACTTTATGATTTCATTGCTTTTGTTGTAACATTTACACCATTCACCTAAGTAAAATGTCATGTGGTGATTAAAACCTTAAATTTCTATCTCAAAAAATTATAAAGTTTAATAATAATAATTAAAAAAAAAAGAAATTTCTAAAGACCTAAGATCATGCCAATAAAAGGAAAATAAAGAATCTGTTTGCAGACTCTATACATCTCTATCCGACAAATGCATACAAAATGAAGGCCCACTGTATAATGATTTTGTTTTCTCTGGCAAAAAAGGCCTAAAGTCTTCATGTAAATCCTGTAGTAAGAAACCCTATGTTATTAACTCCTTTCGAACCAATGCAAGATTTAAGCAAAAATAATGGGAAAAATAAAGAGCCTTGTAATTCAAACTCTAATACTTCTAGATTTTTATGAGAGCTGCTCTTGTCCCTTTGCTAAATATTTAAGAACCGAGTTTCGACTTATTAAGAAGTAGCACAAGTTTGAAATTTGATATTCCATAATTTACCTAGTCCTTATCAAGAACACACTAAGTTCTTAGTGAAGACAGTTGTCTAGATTAATTAAATGAAATGACTCTAAGTCAGGACTATTAATATTGAGTTCATAATTAGCCTTTATATACATAATCTCCTCTGAATTCCCCGATCCAAATCTAGACAATAAGTAAAGTAATGGATTACATAAGTTGATCTCCTTGTTACAACAGAGTAAAAAGAATAGCGATCTAACTAGAAGGAGCATAAAGTTGAAATGAGACCTTTTTTCTTCGTTTATTGCTAAAACTTTACTATTTCTCCACATGTCAATATTATGTAGATGCACATGTTTAATATTGTACTAGATTGTGTACTTTGCTTATGCCTGATCTTGGGCACAATTTTCACCTAATCCTAGAGCTACAACAAAAGCTCTTTACATGTGAAGAGATGTTTTTGCTCCTCTTAAGAAGTGTAATTCCAATCTTGCATCCAGAAGAAGGTGAACAACCAAGATATGAGACTCATTTTTCATCAAAAAAATAGTCCTTTTGTGTTCCTCATTTAGTGAACCATGGAACAACTAGGAAAAGAACTTCATCTCTAAGATTATAAGCAACTTCATTCAAGCAAATTTATTTGAAAACCTAGGACATAAATAGCAAAAGCTTAAAGGAATCTAACTTGTAATTGAGATGCTCCCTTTGACCCAATGGAAGTGGATCTATTTCATATATCTTTTGTCTAGTACCAAGTGGGGGAATGATGCTTTGTCTCACTTCAGCCTTCTCTATGCTCCCTACATCAACCACTTGAGGAGATTGCTCATCAATCCTATAACAACAAAGATGAACTAGTAAATATAAGCTTGATAGCATTATTATACTATTAACATGGCAAGCTATTAATAGAGAAGAGCAACATTAAATCCATTCAAGTGTTTGAAGCCAAAACCTCAATTTGATTTTGCATCACAAGTTTTTGTCAATTAAACCAACGGATTCTAGAACACTTGATTTGAAACAATTAATATCATTGCACAATACTTGGGGGAAAAATGGTCTTCATGCATTTATAAACAAAAAAAAAAAAGAGACTTCTACCAAATTTCACGCTTATCTTTTGAATTTCAGCATCTGCATATTCCAAGTCTTTATAATTTGCTGTCATAATGTAACTAACCATATTTTTACCACATCAAGTAATGCTACTTCTGAATTTAGCGTCAATTTCTTTTAGTAGTAATGGAATTACCAATAACTATACACATTTTTAGAACATATTATACGACAGTTGATTAAGGAGATTCCATTCTATTTCATTATCTTGCTTAGGAAATAAAAAATACAAACCACATTCCAGAAGGACTAGACCAATTCTTATGCAAACTAAACACCTTCTATGGAGCTAAACTTTGAAAAAAAAAAACAAAAGAAGGAAAAAGGATACAGATGGTCCCTCAATCAAAGAGGATCCCCATGGTTATGATCAACAAAAAACTAGTAGATCACATCAAACTACATTTTAAAATTGGTATAAACAATACTCTTCATTTAGTTATTGATCTCAACCAAATGGCCCATGCCTTTCTCTTGGCTTGTATCTAGTATTGAAATGAAAAAAAGAAGAAGGAAGAAATACAATTGAATAAGCTCCAACTTAAAAAAAAAAAAAAAAAGATCGGATAAGATGGAGGAAGAATGAAACAAGAGCTCAGGATCTAAACCTCTCTGTATTCTTCAAACTTGCATTAACAGTATTATCAATATTCTATCCTCAATCAACCCCAAATTCATCTTTAGGTACCTGAACCATAATCCTGGCTAACATCTCATTTCAACTACTGATAAATCACATTCTTTTCTTTCCTCATAAGCTAAATTACAAAAATTAAATAGGAGCCTCCACAATAACCTACCAAGATCACCATTTTAGCAATTGGGCATGAAAAGAAACATCATTCCATGAAACAAATCAATGATGAAACACTAAAACTAATTAATAAGCATCTAAAAAACCCACCAAGATCAAATTTTTAGCAACTGGGAATCTCTATTTCCAAGAAAAGAGATGGGAAACTTCTTTGAGAGAGTAAAACACTATTATCCAAGTCAAAAGTACTGCTGCTTCAAAAGTATTCGAAAAAGCTATCTTTCAGCACTACTCTACAATAGACCACTACTCTGCAATGGACCACCTATGCTCCAAAACTAATACCTGAACCACAAGTGGTTTTAGCTGTAAAATAGAATCCAAAACAACTACTGCTCTGCAATGGACTAAATGGTGTTGTCTAAAGTATCATAATCTACTTATCAGATCGTATAAAAATCTAGAAAAATAATTTCTAATACAAGAAATAAAAACCCTAGATTGATGTATATACTACAAATAATGAAAATACATACCTTAGATTTAGAGAAGTGGAAGAAAAAATCGAAATTGGAAGAAGAGTCTCTATCCTATTTGTTGTTTGCCTCAACTAGCATTTAGAAATATCAAAATTAGTGAGACAATGGAGAAAAAAAAATGAAATAGTGAGATAGAGAAGGGGGGAATCTGACCAAAAAGAGAGAGGGAGTACTAGATCGTGAGGTCCAGCAATGCGTAAGGCTAGTTCAGTCTCTACTATCTCATGTATCTCCAACTGCTTTTTTTTTTTTTTTTTTCTTTTGGTGGGTTGTTTAATTTTTTCATTTTTCAATTCACTTTGCCACAACTTTTTTACGACAACAAAATATTCATAAAATAAACTCTTCATTACATAAATGTTCCTACATATATTAAACCTAACTTTATCATTTGTTGTAGTTGGTGTTGGCTAAAAAAAATGCATGAAAATTCAATACTTTCTAAAAGGGGAATGGTGAGCTTAAATTTTGGAGCAAATTACAAAAAAAAAAATCTTAATTTAAACGTTATTTGATTTTTACAGAGTGGGTATAAAATATTTAATAGAATTAATAGTAATTAATTTAAAAAAAATGTTATAAATCAAATTATATGTATATGTCTTCTAAATTTATCTGTAAACGTAACTAATATTATCTTTTTTAATAAAATTTAATAAATGTTACTAAATCAAATACAAATCGGTAATGTTTGTAAAATTGCAAACATTACCAAATCTGAAAATTCATGTAGTGAAAACATTTTGGCTTTTTAAAAAAAATAATAATCAGGTGTTTTTTTCCTTAATTTATCAAGTCTTTAAATCTAAAAAAAAAAAAACCTTGATTATTTTTATTTAAAAAAAACCAAAATTCTTTCATTCAATAAAAAAAAATTATGGCAAAAATTATTGAATTAAAGTTTATACATTTAATTTTAGTTTTAAACATTGCTAATAATATATTTTCTATAATGTTTAATAAACATGACTAAGTTAGATAATTAAATTTAGCATGTTTAAAGAGAATTAATGTAATCTTAGAGATAAGTTAGCTATATTTTGAGTTGTATGAGCTTGAAAGAAAGAGATAGACAACGAAGTACACGATTATTGAAGTCAAGTTTCACGAAATTTAACAACTTACAATATATTATATCCTAGATGGAAGAAGAATGGGAGATAATAGCCTGACTACAGCTATAAATAAAAGAGCCCCCACTGGCTCCTCTTTGTACAGTTAGTCAAAAGGCGTAGAAATATTTATAATCATGGACACATTATTAGAAAAAATAATAGCAATAAGAATAATAATAATTTGTCCAAACCCTGAATTTGTTTTGCATGTATAGTCAACGCAATAAAGTTTTATTGTTTTTTTTTTTTTATTTTCACATGGGCCAATAATCAAACGTTAATTTACACGAGAATCTCGCGGGAAGACCTTGTTGGTCTTTCTAGGTGACAATTGTTTCTTTCTGGGTTCAACGCCGACAATTTTGGTCTAGAAAACCAGCTACCTGAATAACCATGATTGTGTTAATATCGGTGAGGATGACTCCAACCAATGAATGTTTGTTTTGTAATGTCCAGATTTTCACAAATATACATTCTAACTTTTTATATACTTCATATTTTTATATAACCTGTGAAACTTTGGTTGGGCTTAGTAGAACGCATAAGAGACTAAATAAGATAAATTTGGTACTAAATAGGGTTAAGTATGCTGCTAGTTAGAAAAAATCAGTAAAACATAGAATAACATAGGGTGGATGATAGTATATATAATTCGAGAAATGGGATAAGACTGTATAATAGACAACATTATAGCATTATACGAACTGTTTGATGTGTTATATATATATATATAGCATAATATAACTAAATATTTTAGATTATCATCAAGTTTAATAAAAAAATAATAGGATTTTCATCAATTTCTCATTAAGTTTTTTGTCTGTCCCTGATATGTATCACTTTTTTCATTGGTCAATAATAATTAATTTAAGAGAATAATAACATTAAATGTTAAAATGTGTAATATAATAAAAATAATACTTATATTATATTCAATTTCATAATACAATAAAAAATAAAAAAAAAGAGAGCATAAAAGATTATGCAAACCCTAACCATCTTAGCAATCTATCTCAAAGTTAATCAAAAGCTAACATGTATATTTTCTTCACATTTTATAGACTTCCTTTTCATTAACTATTCTTATTTTCCTAAATCTTCTTATAAGTTCCGTAAAAATCTTTAGAACTTTGGGGTTTTTTTTTTTTAACAACTCAAGGAAAATATGTTGAATTTCCTATCCACTTTCTCATATGTAATCAAAGACAGCACAAAATGTTGCTGAAAATTTTGATGAAAAACTTAATTATTGTATATTGGCTAAATCTTGTCGCATGACACGATAAAGATATGGCATAGTGGGATTGATACGCATATTTGTGCGTGTAATTATTATTAAGTCTTTATTGAATGGAAATATTATCATAAGGTCTTCTACTATAAAATTGTCTATAAAGTCAAATCCACGATAATGAAATATTGAACATAAATTTGTGAATCATTATTTAATATTATCATTCGGTTTGATTTATCTGGTTACAATTCATTTTAGTTTGTTTGATATTTTTTATGTATAAGTTATAGTTTCTTTTGATTTTTTTTCTCTAATTAAAGCTTGCGCGATTTAAAAACTATGAAAAAATAAAGAATAAGTTGTAAATTGTTGAGGTATAGATCCAATACATATGGGTCTATACCAAGGTTATCCTAAGTATATGAAGTATACTTAGATGAAGGAATGTTAAGTTTGAAGAAAATTATCAAAATCAAGTGAAACAGGAATACACGGTCTGAAGCACGCCCGTGTATTCAGATCATAGATCCACAAAAGCATACACGGCCTGAGGCACGGCCGTGTATGCCTAGGCCAGCCTAAAGGCTGTCGGGCTTGAAAGTTAGGCCGCCGGCTTTTGAGCCGGCTTAAGTCCTAAGTCGGTTGATGATTGTGGAATATATATATAGACGTATCCTTCTTGTAACCTAGTGGTAAGGAGATGAAAACACACGTGAGAAAAACCTAAAGCACAGCAGACGTGATTCCTAAGCCTAGAGAGAGTTCTAGAGAGGGAAATCATTGTAATTGATCCACCGACTTGTGGTGTGACTGTGTAATTCACTAGTGGGACTAGTGAAGTGTGTAACCCATTATTTTTTATAGTGGAAGTTGGTGTGCAGCGGTCCCGTGGTTTTTCCCCAAATTGGAGTTTTCCACGTAAATCCTTAGTGTTGAATTTTGCTTTAATTCCGCATATTATTATTGATTGTTTATTGTCAATTGTGAATCGCACAAGCAAGAGGAAAAGAACGGGAGCTTCTTTTCTTAACAAGTGGTATCAGAGAACTAGGTCTTAAAAAGAAAATTAGGGTTTCGCTACAAATTGTATTAGGGTTTTGTGTTTTCGTTCACAGACATGGTCGAATCTTTAGGTGCGATGATTAAACTTAACTCTTCTAATTACTCTATTTGGAAATCGATGATGGAAGATTTGTTGTACTGCAAAGATTTGTATTTGCCTCTAGGTGGTGATGTTGTAAAGCCACAGGATAAATCTGATGCAGAGTGGTTGATACTACATAGAAAGACTGTAGGATACATTAGACAGTGGGTTGATCAGAGTGTGTATCATCATGTTGCTCAGGAGACTAGGGCTGATGTCCTATGGAAGAAATTAGAGTCTATGTGTGAAAGACAAATTGCCTTGAATAAAACCTCTTTGATAAGAAGGGTAGTTAATTTGAAATACAGGGAAGGCTCGAATATGTCGGAGCATTTAAATGTTTTTCAGGGACTCGTGAATCAATCGATTGCAATGAAGCTTGTGCTTGAGGATGAGATCCAAGCACTCCTATTATTGAGCTCATTACCCGAGAGTTGGGAGACACTTGTAGTATCAATTAGTAATTCAGCCCCAGATGGAACCTTGACCTTGTCTATGGTTAAGGACAGTTTAATCAATGAAGAAGCCAGAAGGAAATATTTGGGTACTGGTTCAGAATCTAGGGCACTTGTTATAGACAAGTATGATAGGAGAGGTAGAAGCAAGAACAGAGGAAAGAATGAAAAATCTGACAGATCAAATAAGTCAATGGGGAGATCTAAATCAAGGGGCAGAAAGAACTTTAAATGTTTTTTCTGTGACAAGCCAGGACATTACAAGAAAGAATGTAGGCTGTGGAAGATGAAGCAAGGAAAGGCTGATGATTCAGATGAAGATACCACTGCAGCAGCAGATGGTGAGATAGTGGTTACATGGGATGAGGGTTGTATTAGTCTTGCAGGTCATGACAGTGACTGGGTAGTTGATTTTGGTGCCTCTTTTCATGTGACAGCACATGGCGAGTTTTTCCCATCCTACATTGCTGGTGATTATGGAAATGTTAGGATGGGAAATAATGAAACCTCGAGGATTACAGGTATTGGAAGCACTATCTTGGAAACTAATATAGGCTGTAAACTTGTTCTCAAGGATGTGAGACATGTATCAGATATCCGCCTGAACCTAATTTCAGTAGGAAAATTAGATGATGAGGGTTTTCACAGCTACTTTGGTGATGGTAATTGGAAGCTCACCAAAGGGTCTCTGATTGTAGCAAAAGGCAGAAAGGATAACACACTTTACTTAATGCCAGCAAAACTAAGTAAAGGTGAATTGAACTTGATTGATGATGCTATTGTAGAGATGTAGCATAGACGGCTTGGGCACATGAGTGAGAAAGGACTTTAGATGCTTATGAAGAAGAAGCTTCTACCAGATTTGAAAGGTACTTCTTTAAAACCATGCATTGACTGTTTAGCTAGTAAACAACACAAAGTTAGTTTTCAAAGAAATACACCCAGTAGAAAAGCTCATATATTAGATCTGGTTCATACAAATATGTGTTATATGAAGGATTTAACAATGGGTGGTGCAATGTATTTTGTTACATTTATTGATGACTACTCTAGGAAGCTTTAGACTTATGCATTGAAGTCCAAAGATCAGGTTTTGAATGTATTTAAATAGTTTCACTCTAGAGTGGAGCGTGAGACTGGCAGGAAGTTGATATGTGTTAGGGCTGACAATGGTGGAGAGTACAGAGGCCCATTTGAACAGTACTATGCTGATCATGGGATAAAACTAGAGAAGACAATTCCAAAGACACCACAGCAGAATGGTGTTGCAGAAAGAATGAATCGCACTATCACTGAAAGAGTGAAGTGCATGTTATCTCAGGCCAAGCTGCCTAAGTAATTTTGGGGTGAAGCTATGAGAACAACTGTTGATCTGATAAATCTTTCTCCCTCATATGCTCTGGATGGTGATATCCCAGAGAAGGTTTAGACAGGTAAAGACATTTCTTTCAATCACTTACGAGTCTTTGGTTGCAGGGCTTTTGTGTACATTCCAAAGGATGAGAGAGCAAAGCTTGATGCTAACTCTAAACAATGTATTTTCCTTGGATATGCACACGATGAGTATGGGTACAGATTGTGGAATCTTATTGATAAGAAAATTATCTGGAGCAGAGATGTGGTTTTCATAGAAGACCAGACAGTTGAAGATATGGAAAAGACTGAGAAGCCAGCATTCTCAAGTCAAATTCCCACAAATGTAGACCCTGCACCTGTATCTGACCTTACTGATGGAAGATTGATAGAGGGCTCAGGTAATGAGTTATAGGAGCCACAGCAGCAGGCTGAGGTGAGGAGATCTTCTAAAGATAGAAGACCATCAGTGAGGTATAGTCCAGATGAGTATGTAATGATTACTAATGGGGGAGAACCTGAATGTTATGAGGAAGCAATGACTCATGACAACATGAAAGAATGGGTAAAAGCCATGCAAGAGGAAATAAAATCCTTGCATGAGAACAAGTCGTATGACTTAGTTGAACTGCCTAAGGGCAAGAGACCTCTGAGGAATAAATGGGTATACAGATTGAAGACTGATGAAAGTACTTCTCAGCCAAGGTACAAGGCAAGGCTGGTTGTGAAGAGGTTCAGTCAGAAGAAAGGGGTCGACTTTGAAGAAATTTTCTCACCTATGGTGAAGATATCATCTATCAGGGTTGTACTCAGTATTGCTGCTAGAATGAATCTAGAGGTTGAGCAGATGAATGTGAAGACAGCATTCCTCCATGGTGATCTAGAGGAAGAGATCTATATGGAGCAGCCTGAAGGGTTTAAGATCAAAGGGAAGGAGAATCTTGTTTGCAGACTAAAGAAGAGTTTATACGGACTGAAACAAGCTCCAAGGCAGTAGTACAAGAAGTTTGAGTCCTTCATGATTGATCAGGGTTATATCAGGACTGCTACAAACCATTGTGTCTTCATTAAACAGTCAACCAGTGGTGAGTTCATTATGTTGCTACTTTATGTAGATGATATGTTGATTATTGGCAGAGATGTCAAGCAGATTAAAGAACTGAAGATTGCATTGAGTAAGTCCTTCTCTATGAAAGACTTAGGACCCGCTAGCCAAATTCTGGGTATGAGGATTAACAGAGACAGGAAGAGCAAAAAATTGTGGTTATCACAGGAGAGATATATTGAGAAGGTGTTAGAGAGATTCAACATGAGCAAAGCAAAAGCTATCTGCTCTCCACTTGCAGGTCACTTCAAATTAAGTTCAGCTCAGTGTCCAAAAAGTGAAGCAGACAAGGAAGATATGAAGAAAGTCTCATATGCTTCAGTAGTGGGAAGTCTTATGTATGCCATGGTATGCACCAAGCCAGACATTGCTCATGTTGTAGGTGTGGTGAGCAGCTATCTCTCAAATCCAGGCAAAGAGCACTAGACAGCAGTTAAATGGATTCTCAAATATCTCAGGGGCACTTCCAGGTTATGTTTGCAATTTGGCGGTGACAATAAATCTGCACTAGAGGGGTTTTTAGATGCTGACATGGCTGGTGATTTGGATTCCAGGAAATCCACTTCAGGTTATCTGATTACTTATGTAGGGGGAGCAGTATCCTGGCAATCAAAGTTATAGAAGTGTGTTGTACTTTCCACTACTGAGGTTGAGTATATTGCTGTAACAGAAGCCTGCAAGGAAGTCTTGTGGATGAAAAAGTTTTTAGAAGAACTGGGTCAAGAGCAGGAAGAGCTGAAGTTGTACTATGATAGTCAGAGCGCTATTTATCTCAGTAAGAATCCGATGTTTCACTCCAGATCAAAACATATTGACGTTAGGTATCATTGGATCAGGGATGTGCTAGAATCTAAACAGCTGAAGCTTGAGAAAATTCACACTAATGATAATGCGTCAGGTATGATGACAAAAGCTCTACCCAAAGAGAAGATTATTTGCTACAGGAAGATTGCAGAGGTGATGGAACCCCCCATATGAGTTGGAGGGAGGAGTTTGTTGAGGTATAGATCCAACACATATGGGTTTATACCAAGGTTATCCTAAGTATATGAAGTATACTTAGATGAAGGAATGTTAAGCTTGAAGAAAATTGTCAAAATCAAGCGAAACAGGAATAGACAGTCTGAAGCATGCCCGTGTATTGAGTTCATAGATCCATAGAAGCATACACGGCGTGAGGAACAGCCGTGTAAGCCTAGGCCGGCCTAAAGGCCGCTAGCGTAGAGTCTAAAGGCCTCCAGCCTTGAAAGTTAGGCCACTGGTGTTGAAAGATAAAGGCCGCCGGCCTTGAAGACTTAGGCCGCCGGCTTTTGAGCCTTCTTAAGTCCTAAGTCGATTGATGATTGTGGAATATATATATAGACGTATCCTTCTTGTAACCTAGTGGTAAGGAGACGAAAACACACGTGAGAAAAACCTAAAACACAGCAGACGTGATTCCTAAGCCTAGAGAGAGTTCTAGAGAGGGAAATCATTGTAATTGATCTACCGGCTTGTGGTGTGACTGTGTAATTCACTAGTAGGACTGGTGAAGTGTGTAACCCATTATTTTTTATAGTGAAAGTTGGTGTGCAGCGGTCCCGTGGTTTTTTCCCAAATTGGGGTTTTCCACGTAAATCCTTGGTGTTGAATTTTGATTTAATTCTGCATATTATTATTGATTGTTTATTGTCAATTGTGAATCACACAGGCAAGAGGAAAAGAACGAGAGCTTCTTTTCTTAACATAAATGCACCTATCATATTTGTTTTATGTATGTTTATACTAATATCTTTGAAATTACTTAAACCCTTCGAAAAACGCATTGTTAGACCTATATTACTAATTTGAACTTCAATAAAAAAATGATAAAAAAAATTAAAAATCTTTTTAAGAAGCAAAATGGACGTTAGGGGATCAAAGAGCACTTTTTCAAAAGATACTTCCCCTGCTTAAAAACTTCGTAGTCCTCCTCTCCTTGCATAAGTCGAAACTAAACAAGTACTTCTTCAACAAGCTTAATAGAAAAACTGATGGAATTACAAAAGAAACTTCTTCTTCTTCCTTATCTTGCATAAACCCCACTAGATAGTTAGCCAAGACATTAAGCTCCTAAGGCACATAAATCTTCATAGTTCATTAAAGGGATAAAGGCACTACGTGTAAGTGCTTATATTTTCAATTTTTAACAACTTGGTATATAAATTTTTTTTTTTTCAACCTAGTATTTATACTTTTAATTTGATTATAATTTAATGTCTTATTTTATAAGAAGTTAACAACTATTATACATGTAAATATATGTGGCGCTTTAGTGTTTATATTTTAGTCTTCATTTTCTTTAGTTGATAAATTATTTTTAAAATGAAAAGAAAAGTATTTTGACTATAATTTCATGGACATAACTTTCTCATACTATGTTCAATTTTAATAAGCTTTTATACCATTCAAAAGTTTGTAACATATAACTTTTATATGGAAATAACGTCTATTATGTGTTATGGGACTATAGTGACTAGGCAAAATTTTAAAATGATTATACCTTGTACAATGAGTACCATTTGGCCTTGTAATGTGAATTTTTAGACATACTAAACAATATATCTCTATATATTATAATATTTTGTTATATTTATAGTAATGCTCTGATATTGATTTTTCAAACTTTGCGACCTTATAGCTTGCAAATTGAGCATTGTATGGCTACAAACATATAACCCTTAGAAAACTCATGTTACAAGTATATTCAAATTGTCACTTTGATCCAAAATTACACTATTGAAAATCACCCATTTTTTAGGTATATTGGTTTCACCCTTTTGTATCTCTTATGTTTTAAAAAAGAAATGGTTAGAGGAAATTTGGAATTTTTGGTAGTTTTCCTCTAAACTTTTCATGTAATGACTCTTTATTTTAGTAATTCTTCTGTTTATTTTTTTGTAACTCTCTTTTATTTTTAGTAATCTACATAGGTTGCAAATTTCTTCTAAATTTAGCAATATTTGTGCATTATAATTGTCCTCACGTTTACAAATGTATTTATTTATTTTTTCATAATAGAATTGTAACTTTTAATAATGTTTGTAATTATGTACCCAAAGCGATAGTTTCTATCATATGCAAGTATCCATTGTTCTAGTGGGATCCCTTTAATCCATGCTAAGATGTTTGCCTTTATTCTCTCAATTAGCTCAATGTAATATTGAAACTTGTGAGGTTGTGCCTTTATCCCAATAGTCATTATCCATTTCCTACATTGCAAATTCTCATAAGTGATATTGAAGTTGCCCGCAACATAGCGTATGCAAAAGTACCACCTATGACATGCTTCTTCAGTTTTTGAAGAAACCATCTCCATGTTTCTGATGACTCCTCATCCACTATAGCAAAATGAAAGGGGCAAAATACAATTGTTTCCATCTATACTGCAAGCAATTAACAACTTATGAGTGTATTTCCCATATAAGAAAGTACCATCAATACTCACCACAAGCCTACAATACTTAAAGGCCTTAACACATGAATCAAATGTCTAGAAAACCCATTTCAATATTGACTCGCTAGGAACTATTGAACTATGCTAACCCCATTTGACCTGTGTTCCAAGATTACTAATCTAGATTACATTTAGGAGTTTTTGTAATTTGCTGTACAATTTGTCCCAATCGCTATATATAATTTCAATAACTTTCCTCTCAACATCCCACACCCTTTTTAAGGAGAATTTATACCTAAAATTTTATTCAATTACATAATAGAAGTCAACAACCTTTATATCCAAGTTTTTCCTCACATATTCAATGAAGATTCCAACCATCACATTTGAATCTAACTTACGAGGATCTTAGTATATCACAATATTGGTGAAGGTGTGAGGTTCCTAGAAGATGTTGATGACAAAAAGGCCTTCCAACTTCTTACATGCTTGAAGCTTCCACTCACAACCATTGTCCTTTGCATAGAAAATTGACCATAAGTAACTAAAAGATTCTTCAATTATAAAGTTACAATGGTTTTTAATGTGATATATCTTAACATTCCTTACTATTGAATCTCACTCACTTCTTAAGCTCATCACTAATGTCAAAGTCATCGCACATATAATCCATATTTTTCTTAAAGGTGATGTAACCACCATCTCCTCTAGTATTGAAAAATGGAATGATATCCATAAGTTCATTGTCATCTAAGTGACTCACTTCTTAGCATTAAGGTGCTTGCATAGTATGCATGTACACTAGTTAGTGTATGGGATGATCCTTATCATCATTAGAGTACCCATCGTAAACTGCAAAGTATTCCACCACAGTATCAATTTTATCTAGAAAGCGGAGGGCCTCATTTATTTTTGGATCATTTGAGTTTCTTCATCACATAAAGGAGTAGAAGTTGGCACCAAAGCCATTTCATCACACATAGTTGAATTACTCATCATACTTGGTCCTTCTAGGTGTAGAGGAGATGAAGTATTGCTGTCAAGGGTTCTTCTTCATTCAAATATTGTGATTCTTCATAGATTTCAGCATACAAATCTTGTATGCACTACTCCCCAAAAGATGTAGCCATTTCAACTACATTCTCAACATATCATCATCCGTAATAGGCATCAACTTATATCCCACACCCCTATCATAGTAGTAAGGATGTTTATGCAATATTTCAACACGCATCATAGTTGGATTGACCCTAATGCTATCATAAATCCTATGCAAGAATTCTCTATAGCTCAAATTTCTCTTCATCTTCAACTTCTTCATCAGCCCATTCTCATTATTGGGGTCATCATTGTCATTCATAATATTTCCTTTCACATACACAATAAATTTCATCACCGTAACCATCTCTAACTTAATTACATTGCATGTGCGTATTTAGTCTAATGAAAAATTATAGCTATTCCCTATAAGTAATTTTAACAAACACCTTCCATGCATTACAAACAACTATTGTGGCTAACAACTTCTACACCTTTACAATTCCTACATTTCACAAATTTTACCATTGCTATACACACAATATCAATCAAATAATATACATTTTCTAACTAAAATTATCAAATGTATACATAATATAGCTATATCAAATTTAGGTTTCAAAATTAACATCATAATCCAAAAAACAACATAAATTCATATATATAATGTAATATAAGAGAAACGGATGTCATATCTTCGTTAAATTGTGCAAATGAAGGTGAAAATGTGTTTGATTGGTGAAAAAGGGACCAACTTTGAGAGGGGACAACAAGATGGAGAAGAACAGTTGTGGGTATTCTGTCTGTTTGTTGCTTCAAGGGGGTTTATACACAAAAGATGGTGCATGCACTAAATGGGCCTTTACTTGTAATAATATTTGAATGCATTTTGAACTTAGAAATTGTAGGTGTAGGGATTCAATTATGAGGGTTACATGCATACTACCTACATATGCACTATACATGGCTAAAGAAAAGTGACGTGTGATGGTATACAAGGAATGGTGAAGAGAATAAGCCGTAGGATGATCAAGTGAGGATAAGGTAGGAAAGAGAAGTAAGCTATCTCAACGAGCTCGACACACTTGTGATAGGTGAAAGAATTTAATAGCATTACTCTCCACTATCCATAATGAAAAGAGATTGTGTTCTTCTCTAAAAGCCTATTTGATCTTTTGAGGATTTAATCCTAGAGCACGAAGGCATTTATACCAAATTCTTCATGTCTAAAAGAGGAGAGACGTGGGTATTTATAGAACATAGCCATCAATGTCATCTATCGGATTGTGATGATGATGGCTAAGTTCAATCTCTTTACATATGAAACCATTTATGGGCTCTTTATGGACTTACACCCAGTGAAGGCCTTTTTACAATGCATGAGTTCAATGAGAAAGGTTAAATTGGACATACCAATTTAATAGCCCTACTCCAAGACCACCATATCAAATCTCCTAAATCATCCCAAATTTATGTGCTTGACTCGTTGTGTCCTATCATTTTAACCTAAAAAGTTGAAATCATTTAATTATTGATTTCAAAGCCCATAATTGGATTTAGGCCTCCACAAAAATTAGTTAGAAAATATTCAACAACACAATTGAGAAAATAAACTTAATCAAAAGCATATGAGAGAACTATAGATGGTGCTACCATGCATGTATCTAAGGGTAAGAAGAACGATGACTTACTTATTCTAAAATCTTCACAAAATATTACGTCACATAAATTTAAGCAATGTCTTTCTATTATATGTTTTTGTTGGTATGATTTTTTAAGTAATGTATTACACGATGTTTCTTTAGGCATGAAGAAGAGATCCGCAAACCTGCAAGAAAAGAAATTGGAGTGGAGATTACCGATAAGAAAGTATTGACTAATATGAGTTGACTTAGAAAGAGATTACCAATTCTAAACAAATCTTTTAAGATATGCTAATAGTAGATCCCTTTATATGTGTCGTCTACAAAGAGAATTCAATGTTTATTACTTATTTATAGTCAGAAAAATAATAAATAAATAAATAATTTGATGAATGGTGATCCAATAAACATTTCTTTTAAGAAATGGGCCAAATTGGGACATTTCTTAAGAGCTGTTCTCGTCCAAATTTTAGGTATGGAAGAAATTATATGTTAATGAAGGTGCTTATTGATACCAAACAACTCTATTTTATCTTTTGCTCTACGTCAGGATATATATATATATGTAATTGAGGATTATCTAAATTGGTAAGTATTGTTTTAATCACAAGGGCAAAGACAGCTTTTGTATCTTCATATAAATTTGCATTGTCAACTTGAATTATTACAAGGGAAAGCCAATTTACTTGATGGAGACGGCACTGGGCATGAAAACCAATTATGTGCCATATAAAATCACGAAGCCAAGTATGATCCGTTTGTTTTGTCAACATTTTATAATAAACAATGTGAGCCACCTTTAAAAGTTTTTAAAATTGTATCCTTATTTTTATTTTTATTTTTTTTAATTATACATCTACCCTCTTTGCTATATAATATTGAATCTTTTAACAAATTTTAAAATTTTATGGATTTTGATAAGTCTAATAACTATATATCGATGATTTTATAAAAGTGGGTCTAATCTTAAAAAATTAGGAATGTCGGCGATATTTAAAAAATTTATAGAGTGATCAATGTCACACCCAATATTTTAAGGTGCATGAGCTTGAAGAAAGAGATAGAGATCGACGTCCACGACTATTGATATCAAGTTTACACGAAATGTGACAACTTACAATATATTATATTCTAAATGGACAAAGAAAGGAGATGATAGTTTGATTACAGCTACAAAGAAATGACCCTCTCTGGCTCTCTCCAATGGACAATAAGTCAAAGGGCGTATAAATATTCATAATCTTGGACACATTATTAAAAAAAAATATTCGATTTGTCCAAACCCTAGATTTGTTTTACATGTATGGTCAAAGCAATAAAATTTGTTAACATATTTTCCTTTTATAATCCTATTTATTAATTTAAGTAAAAATATATGTTTTATTTTGAGGCACAGATATTGTCAATACGTATTGTTCTAATAATCGTTTATAAAAAACACAAAAAACCAACTAAAAAATATTTAGGTTGAGTTTTATGGAAAATGTTTATTACATTATGAGTTATCCATTATCTATATCATTTAAAGAAGAATAGAGGTAACATTCAAATTTACTACATTAACTCTTCCCCATAAAAGAGTATAAGATACAATAACTACTACTCAAGCCAATTTAAATGTTGACCTAGTTAAATCATGAATTTCAATATTATCCATTAGAATAAAAATATATTTGATAAATCAAGACTCATTGAGCTTAATCTAGTCAAGTTTGAACTCATAGAACGATGTTTTGTTGAGTTTGAATTCAAAACTTTAAATTGGATCAAGGTTGAATCAAGCTCAATTTTTTTTATATATTATCTTAACTCAACTCATTTATAGATATAAATAGGAGTTAAATACATGATTGATCATCTCTTTTTCCTAGCTCAGCATTGTAGGAATCAACTTTTCTTGCTTGTTCAACTATACGTGTCATTTCTTTATCACTGCTTGCCCTAGTGCCATTTGTTCTCTAGTGATCACCATTTTGATGGTACTATTTTTTATCCCCCATCTTATTGTTGTTGAAAGCCATTTTCCTATGTTAGCAATGTTCTATAAGAACTCAAACTCTCTTCTTCACTGTTATTCTCCCAACTAAATTGCTTGTCCTTAAAAAAACCAAACAAGCTATGGATTAGCCAATGTCTCACGTCAACATTTTAGTTTGAGCTTAAGATAAGTACAACGGCAGATGCAATCAAGTTGAGACTAAGTTTTAATGTCAACACACAGCAATATTGAGTTCGTATTTGTACACAAAAACGAATCCACTTTTCGCCTTATCAATTAAGTTGAAGAGGAAACTTGATCCATTCAACGAATCCAGGGTGTGTATATCCTCATTTTCCTGCTCTCTTGTCCAATTCTCATATACAACTCAAACTATCCGATATAAATTTAATGGGAAACCAAATTGATATTCATTCTTGAAAAATTTTAAAAATTGATGCATTTTCGGTACAATTTTTTTAATTGTAGACTTGCACTCTTCGGACATGCATTAGGCCATCTTTATATAATTTATCGGGGTATTTATGAAGTTATAAAATTTATCTAAAAGGTACTTGAGGCTATAGATGTACAATTAAACAAACTTAGGGATACAAAGTGTTCGGGATGCTAAAATAATTTAGCCTTAATTTAAGGTTGTCTACCATTTTTGGTTTTTGCTGGTGCCAATTTTTGAGTAATGTATTACGCTTGGCGTTTCTTTAGATAAGAAGAAGAAAACCACAATCCTTCGAGAAAATAAATTAAAAGATTTGATCCCATAACATATTTAGTCTTTAGGTATAGAAGAAAGTAGTTAAAGGCTCATATTATGCATGAATTTTAATTTAAAGTATATTTATTTATGAAAAGCAATAGATTTTTTAAATATTATTATAATTAATATATTACTGATGTATGTTCATATTTTTTTTAATATGCTATAATTACTATTATTTAATTTAAACTATTAATTTATATGAACATTGATAATCTTTCTATATTTTGCTATGATGAAATATTATATCATTTAGAAGAGTTACAACTCTTTAAAAATATCCATAAAACTATGTAAAAGTTGTAACTCTTGGTATTTTTTACTAAAAGACATATCTTCTTAATAGGAATAAATCAGTATATGTGTTGAATGAAAAGATACAAATGATAAAGGTTTTTTAAATTATATATTATCATAGATGATATATTACTGAATTAGGACGTGCTTTTTGATATTGAATCATGGTATTTTGCCTTTTATTCAACTTCATGTAAAATATGGATATTGAATCATGGTAATATTGTTTTAGATAATATTGGAAAATAGAATTTTTATTGTACATGGTGCCACCTTCATAATAGTTGCACCATCCAATAATTTAATGTAAAACTATATAATTCTTCACAAAAAAGATAAAAATATTGCCGGTCCCTATTATAATTTCTAAAGTACATCCATGGATAAAATTATTTCAAAATAAACTTATTGAAATTATATATTCAGGACATGATTTCAAATTTGTTTCAAATCGAGGTAAGCAAAAGCAAATAAAAATTTGACACGTATGAGTACTTGTAACTATTCCCTTTTTTTCTTTTTCTTTTTTTTACCTAAAGAACTGAAATTCTCATTCACATGAAAACATTCTAGTGCAATGAAAAAAGAAAAGCCCAAATATGGATATGGGATCTAAAATCCTAATCCACAATGATACATCGCTATTATTACAAAATAATGATTGAAACATCATTTTTATAGAAAAAAAATTGAATAAAAATATCGTCCAACTAGAGAATAAACCCACATAAGGGCAAAACTAGAAAAAGAAATAGCAAAACCTCTCAACAGTGATGGAGATGAATCAGCTGCAATGAAACGTAGTGGATCTCCAGGCATGCTTGAAGGATTGCGAACCTACAATAGTGAAGACGATGGAATGGTAGACCTCCACCACAAGCTTAAAGTGCTACAATAATGAAGATGGCGGTAGCAGGATGACAGCGATTGAAGGTTGACAGCAGAGATCGAATCGATGGAGACAACAAAGATGGAGATAGTGGAAAGATGAAGATTTTATTGTAGAGAAGGAGGTGTGGTGGCCAGCAAGAGTTGATATCCCTAGGGTTTGTCAAATTAGGATTTGTCTTTTTGTTGGGTGTTTGGGAAGGAGCAAAGAGAAAAGAGAGAGGCGTGATTAACCATTTTTGATACTTACCTCCTTATGGTGGATGAAGGATCAAATTTTTATTATTATTATTCATATATCATATCAATTATAATAAATCTTTTTTCGTCTTAAAGTTACAATTTCAGCTAAATAAGATATAGTTTAATCAAGCCAAGTAGTCTCCACTCTTTTGCTCTAGAGAGAGCTCTCTATCTCTCCCTATTCCAACACTAAGATATTGAATAACGAATAAATCAACCAATTTCACCGTTTTGGAAATCCGGTATAGCTGCCTCGTATTCTTGATGAGGAAGAAGGTGGTGTCCTTTTCTTCAACATCTTCTTCTTCAGGGTATGCTTTCTTAGATTCTAAGTTCGTTTCTATTTTCTGTACTTTGACTTAACTATTTGTTATATTTACGTATAAAGTAACGAGCATTTGATGGATTATGTAGATATGGTTATGTAATGTGAGTATTGGAAGATGCATAGGCTTCCTGAATAAGACGAGTTGAAGCACCAGTTTTAAGCCCATTGAAATCATATTTTCAAAACACTATTTTAAACCAAGTTGAAATCGCACCTCAGTTTTGAAAAGTTTTACAAGTTATACATTTTAGGGATTATTTTCCAATAAGAAGAAAAAAATTATTTTTTATGATTTTCTCAATTCTTTGCATCCATGATATTTTGCTCATTTCCTGAATAATTATAAATGTTATTAAATGATGCATGATTTCATGAAAAATAATCTTAATTGTACTTCATATAATTTGATAATAGCATTTATTCCATATTTTTAATAATTTACAAATATATATAATTAATATATTTACGGACATAATCCTTTTAAATGAATTTTATTTTTTAATAATTGTAGTCTAAACTAATATCCATGCGACGGTAATGATGGGGCATTTAATCGACGGTAATCGACCGAACATGAAAGTCAAATATGTGCCAAATGAAACGATGAAGCCAGGCATAATCCATTTATTTTATTTCCAAACTTTTTTTTTTCCCAACTACCCAACTATTGAAAAACCAATATTCATAGGGGTTTTTGTTATTTCTAACTAGTAAACTAGTTGTCTGGTTCTAATATTTCAAGATAAATTAGGTTCATCAATTTTAAAAATTTTTGAAATTGCAATTTTGCTCGATTTTTTTTTTTCAATTGTATAAATACCTTCAAAGAATTTTCATATAATCCAATACATGTTAGATGGGTAGAAATGTACAATGAATAAAAATTAGAGATATCATTATAATTTTAAAAAAAAATTATATCATGTATCTAATTGACGCTATATTTTGAGTTGCATGAGCTTGAAAGAAAGAGATAGACAACGACGTTCACGATTATTGATGTCAAGTTTCACGAAATTTAACAACTTAGAATATATTATATCCTAGATGGAAAAAGAATGGGAGATAACAGCTTGACCATAGCTATAAATAAAAGAGCCCCCACTGGCTCCTCTTTGTACAGTTAGTCAAAAGGCGTAGAAATATTTATAATCATGGACACATTATTAGAAAAAATAATAGCAATAATAATAATAATAATTTGTCCAAACCCTGAATTTGTTTTGCATGTATAGTCAAAGCAATAAAGTTTTATTGTTTTTTTTTTTTTTTATTTTCACATGGGCCAATTTTTGTATATATTTTTCTTCACATATTCAAAGTTGTGGAGGCCTCATCGACAGTGAAATCACTGGTGTCCATGACTTTTCAGTCGAATGTCATTGGACGGAATAATAAATAATCAAACGTTAATTTACACGAGAATCTCGCGGGAAGACCTTGTTGGTCTTTCTAGGTGACAATTGTTTCTTTCTGGGTTCAACGCCGAAAATTTTGGTCGAGAAAACCAGCAACCTGAATAACCATGTTTGTGTTAATATCGGCTGTCCAGATTTTCACAAATATATATTCTAACTTTTTATATTCTTCATATTTTTATGTAACCTGTGCAACTTTGGTTGGGCTTAGTAGATCTCATAAGAGACTAAATAAGATAAATTTGGTACTAAATAGGGTTATATAATTCCAAAAATGGGATAAGATTGTATAATAGATGACATTGTAGTATTATATGAATTGTTTGATGTGTTATATATATATATATATATAGCATAATATAACTAAATCTTTTAGATTATCATCAAGTTTAATAAAAAATACTAGGATTTTCATCAATTTCTCATTAAGTTTTTTGTCTATCCTTTAACAAAAAATAATAGGATTTTCATCAATTTCTCATTAAGTTTTTTGTCTATCCTTGATATGTATCACTTTTTTTATTGGTCAATGATAATTAATTTGAGAGAATAATAACATTAAACATGTTAAAATGTTTAATATAATAAAAGTAATACTTATATTATATTCAATTTCATAATACAATAAAAAATAATAAAAGTACAGAAATTTTTTTTTTAAAAAAAAAAAAGAGCATAAAAAATTATGCAAACCCTAACCGTCTTAGCAATCTATATCAAAGTTAATCAAAAGCTAACATATATGTTTTCTTCACATTTTATATACTTCCTTTTCAATGATTATTCTTATTTTCCTAAATCTTCTTATAAGTTCCGTACAAAATCTTTTGAACTTTGGTTTTTTTTTTTTTTTAACAACTCAAGGAAAATGTGTTGAATTTGAATTTCCTATCGACTTTCTCATATGTAATCAAAGACAGCACATAATGTTGCTGAAAATCTTGATGAAAAACTTAATTATTGTATACTGGCTGAATCTTGTTGCATGACACGATAAAGATATGGCATAGTGGGATTGATACGCATATTTGTGCGTGTAATTATTATTAAGTCTTTATTGAATGGAAATATTATCATAAGGTCTCCCACTATAAAATTGTCCATAAAGTCAAATCGACGATAATGAAATAGATTGAACATGAATCTATGAATCATTATTTAGTATTATCATTCAGTTTGAATTATCTGCTTACAATTCATTTTAGTTTGTTTGATATTTTTATGTATAAATTATAGTTTCTTTTGATTTGTTTATCTAATTAAAGCTTGCACGATTTAAAAACTATGGAAAAATAAAGAATAAATTGTAAATGCACCTATCATATTTGTTTTATGTATGTTTATACTAATATCTTTGAAATTACTTAAACCCTTTGAAAAATGCATTGTTAGACCTATATTACTATTTTGAACTTCAATAAAAAAATTAAAAATCTTTTTAAGAAGCAAAATGGACATTAGGGGATCAAAGGGCTCTTTTTCAAAGGATACTTGCCCTGCTTAAAAACTCCGAAGTCCTCCTCTCCTTGCATAAGTCGAAACTAAACAAGTCTTTCTTCAACAAGCTTAATAGAAAAACTGATGGAATTACAAAAGAAACTTCTTCTTCTTCCTTATCTTGCATAAATCCCACTAGATAGTTAGCCACGACATTAAGCTCCTAAGGCACATAAATCTTCATAGTTCATTAAAGGGATAAAGGCACTACGTGTAAGTGCTTATATTTTCTATTTTTAACAACTTAGTATATCAATTTTTTTTTTCAACCTAGTATTTATACTTTTAATTTGATTTTAATGTCTATATTTTAGTCTTGATTTTCTTTAGATTTGATAAATTGTTTTTAAAATGAAAAGAAAAGTATTTTTGTCTATAATTTCATGGACATAACTTTCTCATGCTATGTTCAATTTTAATAAGCTTTTATACCATTCAAAAGTTTGTAACACATAACTTTTATATGGAAATAAGGTCTATTATGTGTTATGGGACTATAGTGACTAGGCAAAATTTTAAAATGATTATAACTTGTACAATGAGTACAATTTGGCCTTGTAATGTGAATTTTTAGACATACTAAACAATACATCTCTATATATTATAATATTTTGTTATATTTATAGTAATGCTCCGATATTGATTTTTCAAACTTTGCGACCTTATAGCTTGCAAATTGAGCATTGTATGACTACAAACATACAACCGTTGGAAAACTCATGTTACGACTATATTCAAATTGTCACTTTGATCCAAAATTACACTATTGAAAATCACCCATTTTTTAGGTTTATTGGTTTCACCCTTTTGTATCTCTTATGTTTTAAAAAAGAAAGGACTATTTCAAGAAATAAAAAAGAAATGGTTAGAGGAAATTTGGAATTTTTGGTAGTTTTCCTCTAAACTTTTCATGTAATGATTCTTTATTTTAGTAATTCTTCTATTTTTTTTTTGTAACTCTTTTTTATTTTTAGTAATCTACATAGGTTGCAAATTTCTTCTAAATTTAGCAATATTTGTGCATTATAATTGTCCTCACGTTTACAAATGTATTTATATATTTTTATCGTCCTTTACATTTTTTAAATTTATTTTCATAATCTTATAGTTTTGCTTAAAATTTTACAATCTTTTCATTATTTGTAAATTGTCATACCTTGCAAAGTTTGAAAAAAATGGTACTAGAATACTATAGGAGACATAACAAAATATTATATCATGTAGAAGTGTTGTATTGTTTAGGAAGTTGAAAATTTTGCATTTCTAGGCCAAAACGACACTTAGCTTGCAAGTTGTGCTAATTTTAAATTTTATTTGGTTCAAGCAATCCAGGACATTACTAGATCCTACTTTTAAATAGAAGTACTCTCACAAGCTTTTCAATGGTATAAAATTTGTGGAATTGACAATTAATTTATCCTGCTTTATTATCACTAATTTTCAACCATTATAACCTTAAGATTGTAAGAGCTATACCATTGAATATATGGCTACTTAACAAATGTATGAAATTTACTTGTATTTTTATAATATAGCATGATTAGGAAGTCGAAGATAAACCTAAATATAAATAAAATTAAGGTATGTCAAAATATAACCATAAAAGAAAGAGATGATGACTTTCCTTTTTATTTGAGGGAAAAAAAAAAAAGAAGCATAATTCTGTTCTCTAATCCGTTTAAAATGGTTTTAGAAAGATGTTGCCAACTAAACAATGAAAAGGTTCAATTTTGACTTGACCCTTAAAGCCAATTAAAACCATGTTTTATCTGCCCCTAATACACCACCTAAATGGATTAGGTCCATGTACATGATGCTTATATATTTATAAGCTAAGAATGAAGTTATCTAGAAGCTCATCATCAGTCATTGTAAATCTAAAACAGATGGAGGCGTGTTTTTGTTTGACTTTCGAGAGCAAAATTTAATAAATGACCCTTTTGTGGGGTTTGGGACATGGTGTGGTTGACTGTTTCTAGAGGTCACGTTACCATCAACGACTCTCACATTTGAACACCCCTTTTAGGCTTACCTGCCAAAAATAATAAATAATAAATGATCAGCTGAGCCTTTTTTCAATGCGTCGTCAATCCTCGTGCATGTACAACATAAATTCCATGTTTCACCGGCATTAAGCTAAAGGAAATTAAAATTTCCATCGAGTATAATATTATCTTTGTGTGTTGTATTTCCGGTTTCTTTGGTCCTAGGTTGAATCTTGCAACAACTGAGATTGATAAAACTTAATTGCATTTTTCATATGTCCATGATGTCATCGTCTGAATCATAAGACGTTTTCTACTCATGAACGGGCCTAAGGAGCCAAGAATGGCCAAGAAATTTATGTAGAATAATTGTGACTTAGTCTTTGAAAAATTGTTCGATTTATTATTTAAAAAATATAATTTTTTAAGTAAATGTTATGTAAATACAAAAGCAATTTCTCGAAATATTCTGTTAAGAAATTTATGTTTATATTTGTAAGCCAACCAACGATTGTTTTGCAACTTTATATAGGCAGCATTTTCTTGGAAAATATATAACATGTTTTGCAACTTTATATAGGAATGATAAATAATACATAGACTACTTAGTAAGGTGGAGCGTCAAATCCCACTGTAGAGTATTTGACTATGTGGTGTGGGTAAGGGGTAAAACAAGGAAAAGTGGTGGAAGCACGTGGATGTGAGAGACAACTCTTGCTTAGATGGGAAATAGGGCAACCGAGGATGTAAAGAGCAAATTCTCCATTTTGTTTTAACAAATCAATATCCTCCTAACTTACCAAATTGCCCTAATTAATGATTAAAAAAATTCAAAAATTATTACCAATTAAATTTCACTTGAGCTTGAACAAGACAACGAAATAATTGAGCCAAATATTATAAAGTTTGACTTCGATTTGACATACCACTTAAATAGATCGAGATTAAGCTTACTCAACTATTCTCTAGTAGATCAAGGTCAAGCACACTCGACTGTTATCACATTGAACTAAAGTAACTCATAACTAGGATTGGCGTATTTATATCTTACATTTATTCTCACTTTCTTATGTCCAATTGATTTCTCTATTATATATTTTTTCTTATCTCCTTATGTTCATTTTCCACAATTCACCAAATGAAGTACACAAGTATAAAACTCATCAATAAATGTTATTCACTATTATTCAAAATTATTTGATGCAACATAAAGCCATAAGAAAAAATATGAGGAAGAAAAAATTTCGCAATTATCAATAATTACTTTTTGGTTACACTATCCACCAATTATTTATAAATTAAAAATCATAAAACTATTATGGATATCAAATAAAAGATAATAGGAAACTAAATTGATTAAACAAACTTACTTAATCTAGATGATGAAAATTCTTGAACACTCCAGCACGCAATAAAAATGTACAATTTTGACCTTGAAAATGATCCCAAACAGCAAAGCAATTTGTACTAACTTGAAGTAGACACCAATAAATTTTTATAAATTATATTATAAGTTTTATAACTTTTTATAAACAAAAGGTTGTACTAGCTTGATCAACTTCTGATTCTAATTATATATTCCGCTGCTTCTGTTACCTATAATTGTTCTACTTCTAATGATTAAATTACTTTATAACTTGTAAACCTGACTTGCTGATCCAATAATCCCATCTTCCTTAAAGTCGCAAGATATGTAGGACCCTCATATTCTTGCTCTAGCTGTGCTTTCAGTCAAAAGTAGTTCTGGAAACAAGTGTAATGAATAAATGAATAGGACATCAAACTGCAAACCCAGTGTGATGCAAATCGGCCAGCAAATCGTAGGACACTTACAACCTTAACACGCCAACTCTCTAGTACATCCTGCCTTGTTGGAGTTTTCCTTCATCTCATAAAAAGTGGGATTATAGATAAATTGTAATACACGTTACATGCTGTCCATTATCTTATCACATGTACAATAATTGTAAGAAAAGATAAATAGGGTTTATCAAGCTCAGCTCCCAGTGTAACCATCTTGCATCCATTCCTAACTTTAGTGAAAAATAAAATAAAAAATCCATGATTTAATAAATAGGATACATAGAAGGCGACCTCGTCCAGTTGCAAGAATCTTGTAGAAAGTGGGATAATAATAATAAGGGATATGTGGTCTTGGCTCTTAACTCAAATGTTGGAATTAATTGCTTATGAATTTTTTCCTTTTAAATTTCAGAGCATCAATTATTGTCTGAAAATGACCCAAAACAAAAAACAAGATGTTACAAAACCTTCAAATAAAGAATAATGAATGCGTGTGGGCATGGTGGGGGTGAGGTTGGTTTGGGCGAAGGGGACTGGAGCGGTGGTCTGGTATTTAATTAAATTTATTTTAAAATTAATAATATATATTATATTTATATTTTTAAGTACAAATTCTATCATAAAATTTACTATAATTTAATGGCTAGAACTTAAAGTTATGGGTTCGATTTTCATTTGAATCACTTTTACTTTTTCAACTTACATTTTTTATTTATCTCTCAATAAATAATTTTCATTCTTTTTTTTTCTATAACTAATAAAATCGTATTTACTAATAAAAAAATATAATAATTAACTAAATAAACTCTCAATAGATATTATGTTTTAGTAGTTTTATGATATATAATAATTATATTCAATATTATAAGTGTTTCAATCTTACTGTATAAATTATTAGTAAATAATAGCAATTTATATTATTTAGAATATTAATATTATGAAAATGAATGAGTACTATTGAATAATTAATTATCTAATTATTTATATTAGAAAAATATATGCATATATATTCTTTATGACATCACTAATGAAATAATCTTATAAAGTTAAGACAAAAAATTATAAAATACTATATTATTTATATTACCTTGTCATTTTTAATCTACTTATAATTTTTTGGTTAAATACTTATGATTTATTTTTGTTAATAATAAAACTTATACGAGTTTTATGTTTTAACTCCATTTTTTATAAATTGATAGTAACATTTTGATTAGTATATATGTCTAATAAAATGTTAAAAAGTTTATTTTTAAGTATTTATAAAGTATATTAAGTATTTATAATTAATATATAAAAGAAGTTTAAATTTACTTTTCTATTTAGTATTAGATTTATTTTTTTTTCTTTAGCCAAAGCATTAGATTGTGTTAATGATATATTATATATATATTTAAGATATATTATAATTGCAATAATAAGTAAATTTATCTTTATCTTACTTTTTTTTTCTTAATAAATGCCTTTTTGTTCCTTGGAGAGTTGTTAATTTTATAAATAAGTAGACATATAATTATTATATTTTTTTTATTTCAATGAAGTTAATTATCTCTTAGCGCCCGCGCTCTAGGCACATGATCTGCTAATATATATATATATATATTATGTTTTACAACTTTATATAAAGAAGGGAATTCAAGGTCCCCCAACTTGTGTTCTAAGGAATGGCAAATAATACTTAAAATATTTAATAAGGTCACTTAAAATATTTAATAAGGTCAATGGTTAAATCCAATGTAGAGAGTATTTGACCATGCTCTGTGGGCAGGGGGTGAAATAGAGAAAAAGCAGCTGAAGCACATGGAAGCTAGAGAAGGCTTGTATTTGACGGGGAAATAGAGGAACCATGGAAGAAAATATCAAATTTTCCATGCTGTATGCTAAATCAATTTGTGCAAATTCTACATTAGTTTTATATTATATAACATATTTAATTTTTAAATTTTATTTAAATGTAAGTTAGTAGTTATAACCTTATTTCTATTTAACCGCTTTCCACGTTACTATCTCCTGCATGAATCTTACAAACACTCACTCTTTATCTTGCATGAATCTTATAAACACTCACTCCTATAATGTCATGACCCTATAGAGTAGGTTTTGATAATAAAAGAGAAAATCCTATAAGGTTTTTATAAAATTCTAAAAAATACTAAATCTTATAAAGACATATTGATGTTTTATAATATTCATCTCAAACTTGCTTTAGTGGCATCCTTATTATAAGTTAAATAAAATAAAGTAATATTGAATTTAGAAAAAGTTACCAAATTGTCCTAATTGATGATTAAAAAAAGCCCAAATTATCAAAATACAAGACAACATGGTAGTATTTCACTTCCGATCCTTTGTCTTACACCAAATTTGAGTAAATATGAAAATAGAAACGATTGCTTTGGATCGCAAATATATTGAGTCAAGACCAAATAGTATTAACTCAAGATTTTAAATTTTGAAATTCACCTTAGCTCAAAGTGATACTTAAAGTATTTTAGTTTAACTCAAATGAATTTATTTAAACTTAATCTTTTTAAAAATATATTTTTCTTTTAATTAAAATAATATTTATATTTAAACTTAACCTAACACAGCCAACAAATTAAGTTTCACTTGAATATAATCAAATTTACAATATAATTGAATTCAATACCATAAAACTCAAACAGTAAATACAAATCCACCATTATCCAAAATGATTCACATCCTCCTCAAAGTCATAAAATATGTAGGACCCTTGCATCTTTCTTTAGCAATCCTTTGCTTTCAAAAGCAGTTTCTGGAAACAAGAAACATGGAGTGTAATGAATAACGGAATAGGGCCTCAAACTGCAAACACAGTGTCGATACTGGTCGGCAAGCAAAATCATGCGACACTTACGGGTTTCGGATTAGGTATTTAAATATTATTATTTAAAAAATTATATAAATATTATATTTATAATTATTATTTTTAAAATAGATTTCAAACATTTTGTTTTAAAGATATAGATGGAATTGTGTTTTTAATTTAATTTTTTTTACTTTAAAATCATCTGTATATTTAAAATTTATTTTAAAAATAATTATTATAAATATAATATTTATATAATTTTTTTAAAAATAATAATTTTTAAATAGGTAACCAATTTGCAGTCGTAAGACGTCAACTCTAGTCGATTCTGCCCTGTCTGACTCTTCCATTATCTTAGAAGATTCTTTCCTACGGTCTGCGTTCGGTATATAATTACATGTAAATGCTTTCTTTTCTACGCAGTTTATTTGATTATATATATATATATGTTAACGAGTGCCATAATAGAAAGAAATAAATTTTGATTTTTTCATACATTTAAATTTTCCATAAAATACTTAATCAACGTAAGACGGCCTGAATTTTTTCTTTTTTAAATTCTAAAGTTTTAACAAGTGATTTTTGGTATCTTTAATAGCATCCTTATATATTAGTTGATTGATATATAAACAAAATATCGAGATAATTGTAAATATATTTTTAAATTATTGGCAAGATATAAATAGATTTTTAAATTTTTTAAATATATTTTATTTTTGTATAATTTTTGAAAATGTGTAAATAACATGAAAATTATCATTGAAAATATAATTTTTTTATATTTGATATGGGTATTTATTACTTTATTATTTTAATATCTTTTTTTCTTTTTACTAAATACTTGATTTCAGACCTAACACCAAAACAATATGAACACGATGAGTTAAACACGAAAAACGATTTCATATAAATAAAAGGTTGTGTGTAATGTTTAATGAAAAACAAGATTAAATAAAAATTTACAGAGTAACATGTCAAAGGCAAGTTTCAATTTCAAAACATGTATTTGCAAAAGCAAAACACTTTGCCTGCCACGCGTACCATGTATCTTTGTATTGTACGTAACCAACCATCTATCTCATTCTCTCGCTTTTCTTGCCCCCTCTTGTTGACAGAACAGTAAAACCATGTCTTATGACATTATGGCTTATGCGGATGGATTATTCTAATCAAACTAGTCCATACAGCAGTTGATTAGATTCTTAAACTAAATGAGAAACCAATACCAAAAGTCAGTTTGCCTCGTGTATTATATTCTGTCTTTTGTACATTCACTGATCACACCCATTCCGGCCTTCTTTCTTCCTTTCTTGAAATCATTTCCAAAAGCATATTCAAATGCTATCATCATGCACATAATCAAACTCAAAATCTCATAAACACCACCCACTTTTCATCCCAAAAGAAAAAGAACAACATTAAAAGCAGAGCAGCTAAAACACAGCAAGAAACAGAGCAAGACATCATTTTGATCCGATTCGATGCAGAGTTTAACCAAAATTTTATATCTTTTGATTTGGGTTTTTCCGTTATTTTCCATAATACACTTTTCTCCAGCTTTCTGTGACCCACGGATCACGGAAGCAGGACTCGAGTGCGGAAACCCGATGACAAATATAAGTAGCAACAACACAGTACCAAATTTTGGTGTTGTCATGAGAGAAATATTAGCTAACGTGACAAACCAACGTTGGGGTTACAGTTCCTTAACTACTCCGTCACCTGAAACCCACGGGTTAGCTCAATGCCACGGCGATCTCACCGACACCGATTGCCTCCTCTGCTTTTCTACTAGCAGAACGAGGCTTCCTAGATGTTTACCGAACTCTGGCAGGCTTTATCTCGATGGTTGCTTCTTACGTTATGACAATTATGACTTTTTCAATGAGACGGTTGATCCGCAACATGATATGTTGAATTGTAGTAGCAGTGCAAGTTCTAATTCCAGTAGTATCTTGAGGGCTCAGTTTAAGGATAGAGTCGGAAGGGTGCTGAAGAATTTGACCGAGACTGCGGTGGCGGATAAAGGGTTCGCCGTAGCGGAAGAGACAAATGGAGCCAACAGTAGCAGTAGTGGTCTTATGGGGGTTTATGCATTAGGTCAGTGTTGGAGCACACTTGATGAGAATGAGTGTAGGGTGTGTTTAGAGAATGCAACTTCAAAGGCACAAACTTGTGTGCCTAGTGATGACAGTAGAGCTATGAATGCTGGTTGTTTTGTCAGGTATTCCACACAGAAGTTCTATTTCGTCTCGGCTAGTGGAGGTAATTATAGAACTTTCTCCTTTTCAGTTCAATTCGATTTAGCTTGAGAGTCATGGCAATTCGTGTTGTATTTATCTATTGTCAAAGTCGATTATACCCTACACGTATTTAATTTTCTTCTTATAATCATTCTCAATCGACAATTTGTGTATTCATATTAAAATTGAGTTTTATTTTAAATGAAATTTGTTTTTAACATATATATTGGATTATTATACGATATAGATATTTAATTTCACTATGTAATTGTGTCAAGCAACACATAGGATTTGTTGTAGTAATATTGTATCGTGTCAAGAATTGTCGTCATGCCAGAAGCCTAAGAGCGTTATTTTATCTTGTCATGGTAATATGTAAAATTTGCAGGGTCATCTAGTACAAGAGTGAAAATTGCTATTGCTACTTCCGTTGCTGCTGCTGCTTGCTTGGTTCTAATTGGGAGCTATATCCAACATCGAAGATTATTGAAGAAAAAACAAGGTAAGATCAAGTATATGAAAATCTATGGTTAATTTCTTGTTTTGATCTTATTCTTATGAGTTGAAATATGCTTTTAGGTGGGAGGAACCAGATAAGGATACCGGCTTTTGTAAGCAAGTCTAAATTGATGTTCAAGTATGAAGTACTCGAGAAGGCTACTGATTTCTTTGATCAGACAAGGAAATTAGGCCAAGGGGGGGCAGGTTCTGTTTACAAGGGAATTCTTCCTGATGGAAAAGTTGTTGCAGTTAAAAGACTGGTCTTCAATACACGCCAATGGGTTGATGACTTCTTCAATGAGGTTGATTTGATCAATGGAATTCAGCACAAGAACCTAGTCAGGCTTCTCGGATGCAGCATCGAAGGCCCTGAGAGCCTCCTTGTATATGAGTATGTTCCGAATAGAAGCCTTGATCAAATTTTGTTTGGTAAGTTAGTCATCAGTTACTTATAATTTTGGTTATGAAGTCTACTCATTACAAGCTTTAGAATTACCCTAAATTTTTTTAAGTTAGAAGCCTAATTTCACTAGCAAGTCATATAAGCACAGTTTGTAGAACTGGATTTATCGAGTCAGATTAGATTAATAGATAGCATAAATCCTTGTCAACTAACATGAATAAATTTCTTGCAGCACCAGATGCAATTCATGTTTTGAGTTGGCGAGAGCGGCTTAATATAATCACTGGAACAGCAGAAGGACTTGCACATCTTCACTGGGGCTGTGGAGTAAAAATCATTCATAGAGACATAAAAACTAGCAACATCCTCCTTGATGAAAAGCTTACAGCAAAGATTGCTGATTTTGGACTTGCTAGATGTGTTGCACCAGATAAATCTCATTTAAGCACTGGAATTGCAGGCACATTGTAAGATGTCCCTTCTTCTATTCTGTATTGCATTAAAAATATCTCTCTAGGATCCCATATTGTTTTTTTTAATTTCTTATACGGAAAATTATTATAGTTCATGAATTTTTTATGTGTGATGATGAAGCATTAAATGGGTGGTGGCATTTATTTCGTATTAGAAAAGGAGTAAATTGTAGATTGACCCTTATGTTTATTTAATGTGGACATTGCCCCTTTTTTCTTTTATAAACATGCATTGACATCCTTAACTCCTTGAATTGACCACGTAAGTTGCTCATATTCCATTAAATGAAGTACATGTTCGATGCACATTGCCGTTGTGTGTTCTGTTTGACCTGCACATTGCCTCAATTTCTTCAATAAAATGTATAATTCCTTCCGCACAGAGTCGCTAAAGTCTGTGATTATAGCATATTGTGATGAATTAATGGAGCCCTAGAGCTTTTATTAAAGAAAATGAGACAATAGGCACATGAAGCGTGCAAATTAAGTCTTGCAAAAATCACCATTCTCTAATATGAGATTTATGCTGTGGTTCTTATAACTATTTCCTTTGTTCATCTCCATTACTAGCCATACTACTTAGCTATTTCAAATCATTTCTTCTTAACCTTGCCTATGTTTGCAGAGGTTACATGGCTCCAGAATATCTTGTTCGAGGACAGCTAACAGAGAAAGCAGATGTTTACGCTTTTGGGGTGCTTGTCCTTGAAATTCTAAGTAGGAGGAAGAACAGTGCATTTGTGCAGGGCTCGGTTTCCCTCTTGCAATCGGTGAGATGACTTCATGAATCTCACTCTACATACCTATATTATTTTTGTTAGCTACATCACCGAGTGTATCGTGAATTTCACTTTGCATACCTATTATATTTTTGTTAGTTACATCACCGATTGTAGCCCAACTGTAATAAGTTTCTTATGCACCTATTGCTCACAGGTTTAACAAACTCAAAAGCTAACAAATATGATGTCTTATTTTTGTTTTTAGGTATGGAGGCATTACAAATCGAATTCTCTTGCAGAATGTATGGATCCTTCCTTAAGAGGAAACTTTCCTATCAAAGAGGCATCAAATGTGCTTCAAATTGGGCTTCTTTGCACCCAAGCTTCTGCTGATTTACGCCCATCCATGCCAGAAGTAATTGCAATGCTAAATGATAAAGATGGTGATGTTGCTGCGCCAAAGCAGCCACCATTTCTCAATGCCAGTGTGCTATCCGCGACCAACACCAGCAGAAGCTCCAATACAAATACTTGGATCACAAACCAGCTTACAGCATCTGAAGCTTCCTCTAATTACACTTGTAGTCCCCGGTCGACTAGTCAGTTGACAATTGAAGCATCTGATCCTAGGTAGAAGGAAGAGGAAATCGTTTTATACGCGGATGGAAGCGTCCTTTTTGTCATTCTATGTTGAAGTTCGAGATATCTGCCATTTGGTTCTAAAATATGATGGTATCACACGAGACACAGGCCAGGGATCTTGTTGGAGGAAGTAGAATTTACAATGTAATATTGATGAGGATATTTTTCTGCAGGAGCAGTTGGATTCGAGACAAAGTGATTTTACCTGTCCATATACGGGAAACATAATACCATGAAACAGTTGTATAAAACTCTATGATCTATAGGACAATAGCACTTTGCATGCTGTAATCTTGGAAGATATGTGAATTGAGAGTGTGACTGGCTTTTGATTTTGCTGTATCATGTAGATGTCAGAGTCCACATATAGGATTAGAGTAATGTAAAGAGAGAGATATCTCTACCATAATGATGTTTGATTGTTCTGCTTAATGCAAAATTAGCTCCACAGCTAATTGATGTAAATACCTATTCATTATAGATAGTAATGCGCGTTTTTGATTCATTATTTAGCATCCTCCCTATCTTGTTTGCCAGGATTTTGATTAAAATTTGTCAAGTGGATAACTTATTGAATTCCTTTGTCAATCGTTTTGGTTTATATCCTACCATGAGTCCTAAGATTCAATTGTCACTTATTGATTGTATGACTGTTTCAAATTAATAGATTGAACTATTTGGTAATTGTGCTAGGCAGTTTGCATTGAGAAACCTTAGGTAATTGTATTAGGAAGCTGATATTCAATGTCACTAAAAACTAACAAGGCTTGGTTTTGTTTGTCGGGGTGATTTATTTCACAATAGTTTGTATTAAACAAAACATTCGATCCTTTCTTTTTAGTCAACTGTTTTATAAAGTTGGGAAGGGGAAATCGAATGCATTTTATTCCTATAAGAGAACAATACTCATGCCAAGTTCCGATATCCCTTCTTCGTAGACATAATATGTAACGGTGAAAAACGTGGATGGATGGTTCCAAATATAGACTGGTACCTTTCAAAGCTCTTTGATTGAAAAACTGCTTTTAAAATAGCAAGTAATTTTGAGAGCTTGTAGTGGATTTGGAATATCTTTACGATGGCGATGTATGTCCTTTAGACAATCAAAACAGGACAAAAGGTGGGAAATCTGGTTGGAAATCAGGTTTCATTGACTATCCTCCTTTTTTTAACACAATATATTTCTGAAACTTTTCTACCGTGGAGACGTATGGGACCTTATTGTTGAAAATCCTCGTACGCCATAATCAAAATGGCTAGGTAGGAATTCAGACTTTGCAGCGCTGACCTTTTTTAGGGAGGATGCTTCTTTGTAATTTGCAGGTGGCCATGGCCCAGCCAACACAAAGAGGAGTAAACTACGTAAAATATGTATAGGATTAGGTGCCCTCGTACATCCCTCACCCAAGGTTATCTCCAAGTCAAGCGTATGTCTTTTTACATTAGTTTCTAAGACAAAGGTTGTTGCATTTCATATTTGAACACCAAAAATGACAAAAAAAAAAAAAAAAGGCCGTTGGAATAGGCGAAGATCTTAAAGATAGCATACAACTGCGTATAGAACTTTTAAGATATATTTTAAAGCATCCTAAAAATAAGATTGAGTACAAAAACTTTATTATACTAATTATTATGTTTTTATGTTTTTTGTGTATAAAATATCTTCTATTTATGTGTATATATTTAATGAAATGTATTATTAAAGATAGACACATCACTACCTTATCATATTTATAGGATTATTACGCCCCTATACATCCCACATCCGAGGTTATCTCCAAATTAAGCTCATGCTATTTTGAGGTTAGTTTATAAGATAAAGTTATTGCATCTCAGTTTTAAAAACCAAAAATGACCCAAAAAAAAAAAAATGGTGGTTGGAATACAATGAATATCATAGAGATAGTATAACTGCCTATAAGCTTTTGAAATACACTTTAAATAATTACAGGACTTTGAATAAAAAAAAAAAGGTATCTCAACAAGGTCACAACACAATAAAAAAACATAATAATGAGTATAATAAAGTTGTTGTACTTTATATTGGAATTGTGGAATTATACCCTATTCCAGTCATCTGATTTGTCATGGATTTCCATTGTAATGTTGCCAGTCTAATTATACACAACCTTGCATGACCATGCCGAGTTCAAATTTAGTCCTAGTAAAAGGACATTAAAGCTTCTGCTGATATTGCTACAGTTCGAACAAAACAATATCTATCGAGTTTATAGTCAATTCACTATGCAAGAATTGTCTCGAACTTAAATTTTGATTGGATAAACACTTTCGTAATTGGAGGGCATGATTATTATTCTTTCCATTGCAAACAAAAGTTGCCCATCGATTACGGCCATGGGAAATTTCCAGGGTCTTGAGTTCGGCGTCATGGCTGAAGTGGAAGGTGATGCGGCTGCTTACTTCACAAGGGCAACCCGGTAATGAGATTCTTGGCACCTTGTACTGTCTACAACCGTAAAAGGAAAAACCTATATATCCTATTATCACGACAACATGATGCATCAATCAAGTGTTGTACTGAAGAAGCCATTGTCTCTGATGTGATAGATGATTTTGATGTTTCAATTATTATTTTTTTTGTTTGCATTATTGTTTTATTTATCACCTGTCTATTTTACTATAATAATAATTTTATTTTCTTTTTATTTATTATAAAACTGTTTTTATGATATTTAATTACTTTTTAATTCCTAATAACAATTCAGTATAGAATTGCAATTCTTTACTGTTATATGTAAATTTTAATTTAATATAACATTCAATAGTGATTTGGGTTAATATTCACCTTGTCAACTTGTTTTGATGTCAAAGCGAAAAATCTTATTTATTGTTATAAATAAACAAGGAGTATTTCCATATTTTAATTAACTATTCCTCAATCATTCTTTTTCTATTTCTACCAACTAAACAATGTAATATTAATAAGATAACACCCATGTGAACAAGTTAATATTCATTCGGATTTGATTACGACTATATTTCATTTCCTAATAATAGTAATCTCATTCTTTCTTATTTCATTTAGTAAAGTGGACGAACTAATAATGTTAGTTGTTATTTTTTTTTTTTGTTAACAAATTTTTATTTATTTTCCTATATAGGATATTGAGTCTTGATAATTTCCTTTAAATTAACTTTCTTTCTTTTTCATTTTTTTTATTTTTTAATAAGTGGTTATTCAATAACCATAGATCAAGTCTAGACTATAAGTCTCATATTTGTGCTTATTTATATAAATATAAGTTTTAGGTAAACACCTAACAACAAAAAGGGAAAATACTATTTGATTTTCAACTCTTTTCTACTTTTATATTAAGTTACAAATGTTTGTTTTCTTCTTTTTTAACCCTTAACTTTTTACAATTTTTACAAACTATGACTTCCATCAACTTCATTAATTTTTTTTTTCTATTCTTAACACCTACTAATTTTCAATTGATCAACAACAGTTAATTTAATTAAATAATATAATTAAATATATTCAATCCAACAATATAATAAAAATACATAAAAATTAAAAGAATGGAAAAGATGGCAGAAAATATATATATATATATATATATATTTAGCTCAACCAATTATAATCATGATCACAAATTTGATTGCTACAATAGTTGGCTTGAGCTGTACTATCTAGTGTTACACCGCAATAGGGGGGGATTGATAGAGGAAGGGGCTCCTTCAGCTTACGTCTTGGTCTACTTTGTACCCTATTGCCAAGAGAAACGTTTTCTTGTATGATAGGTAGCATATAAAATTTAGTAAAATTATCATATTTAACAATTTTTATAAAATATGAATTTTAATTTTTTTTTAAATATCCAATATTACTATCATATATATCAAAATATTATTACAACTTGTCCAGCAGTTGTTCAACAACTCTAATGCTTTCACATTAGAGGTATCTCTTGTTAATAGATGTCATCGGATTGTTTATTAAATGATATCATCAAATCGTTGACACAGGTGTTGTATATACCACATGCTGTGGCCACATGAATTTTGTTCCAAGATGCTGCAATTCGAGTTTAAGGTGGCTGGAGGTAGAGTTATAGAATTGAATTGGCTGGAATTCTCCCCAAATGGCGGCCGAAAACAGCTATGGGGATTTTTTTTTTTTTGGCTTTTTCTTTTTTCTTTTTTCTAATTTTTTGTATTTTTTATTATTTTATTATATTGATAATAATTGCAATTAATAATATTATTTTATTAAATTAATTTCTTGCATTAGTCAAAAGCAACACATGTGAAAGATGGATGCAAAACTTGAAGAAATTAAATCCTAATTTGTAAAAATTAGAAAACAAAGGCCATCAATAAATTATTTGGTCTTGCCATGGATATGTTTATTTGTCTAGATTATTACTTTTAAAAATATTATTGTTATTCTTGGCACATCTAATATAATTATTGTATGGCTTAGTTTTAATTTAATTTACTCGATTTTGCTTGTTTGCATTATTTTTCAATCAATGGCGCCTCCCCCTAAGTAGTGGAGATATCAGAAGTTCGAGCTTTAGGACAAGCTTATGGTTTAAGAATGGAGTAAAGATGGGTCTAGAATCCTTAGAAGAACCAAAGGTACGATCTTATGCGCAGCAATGTAGAAAATAGGATCTCTTTGTAATTTCAGATTTTAATGTGAGGAAAGGAAACAACCTTCATGGATCTTTGGATTTTATAGAAAATTACAGGGATATGGAGAAATATTAAATTGGATATGATGCACCAACTCAAGAAACTAAATGGGATTTTGATTGAATTAACAACAAATATAAATCCAAATTGCTAACGCAACCAAGTCATTAAAGAACAATCTGACATGACTCACGAAGTCCAATAATGAGGACATTGGTGGGATTCGATATGACTCATGAACAATAATAATCTATTGATAAGTAGATTATTCATATTACTCACATACATCAATATAAAAAGGGAAATACGCCACAATCACTCAGGAAGGAGATTGATAAGCACAGAATGTTTGCCACAATAACATAGACTAAAAAGGACAAGACTTAATTGATAATACTCAAACAACGGTAATTTCACTGAAAAGGATAACTATCATGACCCAGAAGCACTTTTGTTGTAACAGCTCTGTATAGAAACTCAAAACCAATACCATTATTGCCCAAGAGTTTCGATACAATATATACAATAGAGAGAAAGAAAGAGAGAGGGCCAACATTCCTAAGGAGAAGACAAGATCAAAGATGAAGACATGTACTAATCAAGAGATGAGCCACAAGATAAAAAACAAAGAGAACAGCCAAAGAGAAAAAAAAATTCTAGGCACTTCATGATGGATATGAGAAATGGACAAAAACGAAGCTGAGATTTCTAGAACATACATAGAGATAACAAGAATGTAACCACAGGATAATTGGAGAAGAAAACAAGAACAAAACCTCGCGTACAAATTTAAAGAACACAAATAGAAGAGATCACATAAAACAGAAGTTGCAAAAGAATTTACATCAAGACAAGGAACAATACGTAATATAATTCAAATTGTTATCTTTAGTTAAGTGATTTCTTGCACACTATAATTAGAAACTTTGATTCTTTAATAGATTCTTCAATGGATTATCTTATGCATTATTTCTATTTGTTAGTGTGTTTTCTCGATTTAATCATTTGCTAAATTCTTTTGTAAGGGAAATTGATGAACTCTAATTACTAATTCATATTTGTTACTTTATTATAATATATTTAGATACTTGAATTATTTTTGTTATGAATCTTGATATTGTAATTGTGTATTTAGAGCTCAAAACATATAATTATGAAATGTCTTATTGAACGTGAAGAGGATTTAGGACTAATCAAGATTCTTGTTTAATTAACTTAATTTAATCAAAAGAATTACTATTTTTAATTAAATTTAATTTTCATCTAGGGCTAAATGCGGCATCTTTGTTAATTTTTGGCTAAAAGAATTTAGGAAAAATTAAATTATGACACTAGTCAATTACAATTCGAAAGAGGAGTAATTGTAAATTTGAATCTATGTTAATTTTACTAGAGGAATCTAGTGATTGATTGATAATTTGATTATTCAAAACATGATTCAAATTATTATATCTTAAAAAGGACTTTAGAACTTGGAAGGAAAATAGAGTACTTTAGCAAATGCATAAGAATAAACAAGTAGCTAAATATAATTATAAATTAGTTATAATACGATTAGTCTATTAGGTGGATTCAATTTTCTAGCATCTTTATTAATTAAATCAAGAAAGATTTATTTTAGTTATTATTTTAATTCCATTATTAGTTTTAGTTAGCATTAGTATTTTTTTTTTCATTTTAAAAATGTTTTATGTCTTAGATAATAATAGAATTGATATTAGTTTGGTAATTAATTTAACCCCCACATGAACGGCAACCCTATTCCTTCTATATTGCTTGATCCACCTATAATCCGCATTTATAAAATTTTCACAGATCAAGTTTTTAGTGCCATAGCTGAGGATTGAAATTAATATTAAACCACTTTTATTTTTTATTAATCTAAGAAAAATTAAAAAAAAATCTTTTAGTTATTTTATTTGTTTCATTACTTTAATTTTAGTCATAATTATTTTAGTTTCTTTTATTTTTAGCTTACCACATTGTTTTTATTTTCTCTTGTAAGTGGTTAATGCAAAGAAGTAGAAGCTTGGAACTTATGTCATTTGATCTAGAGATAAAGCATACTTTCCATTGGTTATTAAGAGAAAATAAAAATTGAGTAAATCTAAATATTATTGAAATGGTAGAGGAAAATAATCAATTAGTAGAGAATGGTAGAGTTTTATGGGAATATACAATGTCTACAATTAGAGGTTCTAGGACTAGGAGACCAACTATTCAAGCGAATAATTTTGAGCTCAAATCCACACTCATTTAGATAGTCCAAGCGAATCAATTTGGAGGATTACCACATGAGGATCCTAATGAGCACATTGCAATATTCCTCTAAATTTGCAACACTTCCAAGAATAATGGAGTCTTGGATGATATAATAAAATTAAGACTTTTTCTCTATGTGATGAGGCAAGAAGTTAGTTGAATTCAATGCCTCATGAGTCAATAACCATTTGGAACCAGCTCTTTGAAAAGTTTCTTTCAAAGTTCTTTCCACTTACATGAACTGTAAACTCAAAAATAACATCACAAATTTTGTTCAGATTGAGAGAGAGTCACTTTATGATACCTGGAAAACATATAAGGAAGCACTCAAGAAGTGTCCACACCATGGGTTACCAACTTAGCTCATAGTTCAAAAGTTCTATAATGGTTTGGGGGCCACATCTAGACCAACAGTGAACGCTACAATAGGAGGTACATTAATGAGCAAGTCAAGTGAGCAAGCATATGAATTGATAGAAAATATGGCCTCCAATGCATATAGCTGGCAAAATGAAAGGGCAAGACCTAAACCTGCAATAGTGAATGAGATGGACTCAATTTCCAATTTTGCTACTCAAGTTGCACAACTTACTACATCTAATTCTTTTAATGCTAATTCAGTTGTTTCTTATGAGTTGTGTGCAAGTCTACATGCTACTAATGAGTACTCAATTCGAAATCCATTTGCATCAGCATCATCAAGTGGTGCTCCTAAGTAAGTCAATTTTGTTAATAATTTTTAGAGGAATAATCAAGGACCTTATTTGAGCACGTATAATCCTAGTTGGCAAAATCATCCAAACTTTTCATGAAGAAATGAGAATAATGTTTTGAGACCTCCACTTAGATTCTAAAATCAAATACACCATCTCAGTCAAAGCAATCAAATTTAGAGGAGCTCATGATAAGTTATATGCAGAAAACTGATACTATGTTACAAAATCAACAATACCCTATTTGGAATTTAGAAGCACAATTGGGTTAGATGTCACTAAAGTTGAGCAATAGACCATCAAGGTCTTTACCAAGAAACATTGAAAAGAATCCCAAGAGTGTGAATGCGATCATGTTGAGGAATGGTAGGCAATTGGGAGAATCGGGTGAGAAAGAACAAAATCATGAAGAAAGGATAGAAAAGAAAGATCAAAAGAAGCAAAAATTGGGGAAATCAGAGCCGAAGGCATCAAAGGTTAAACCATATGTTCCTCCATTTATAAAAGCATGCCATCTTATTCAAAATTCATAAAGGAGTCGCTTACTAAGAAAAGAAAAATTGATGATGCAGAGCCTATGATGCTTACAAGAGAGTGCTCAATTATATTACAAAATGATCTATCTCATCTTCTCTAAAAATAAAGAGATTAGGGGTGTTTCAATAGACCATGCACTATTGGAAATTTTCCTTTTGATAAGGTACTTAATGATTCTGATGCTAGTATTAATTTGATGCCTTCATCTGTTTTCAAGAGTAGCAGTTGTTAGATCTTCTTAGAAAGCATAAGGAAGCAATTGGGTGGATAATATCAAGCATTACAGGAATCAACCCTCTAATATGCACTCATAGAATTTTGCTAGAAAATGATTGCAAACCCACAGTACAACCATAGAGGAGACTAAACCCAACATTAAAGAACGTAGTGAAGAAGGAGGTGCTTAAACTACTTGATGTAGGTTGAAGAGTTTATATTGATTATATAAAATTAAATGATACCACCCGAAAAGACTATTTCCCTCTTCCATTCATAGACCAAATGTTGGAGAGACTTGTAGGACATGGCTATTATTACTTATTCTGGTTATAATCAAATTCACATAGCCTTAGAGGATCAAGAGAAAACCACATTTACTTGCCCTTACAGAACTTTTGCTTTTAGGAGAATGTTATTTAGTTTATGTAATGTACCCACTACATTTCAAAGATGCATGATGGCTATTTTTTCATATATGATTGAAAATTTTATTGAAATTTTTATGGATGATTTTTCTGTATTTGAAACTTCTTTTGATGCATGTCTAAAAAATTTATCACCTGTACTTAAGGTGTGTAAGGACACAAATTTGACTCTTAATTGGGAAAAATGTCATTTTATGGTAAGAGAGGGAATTATTTTGGGTCATAAAATTTTTGCAAAAGATATTGAAGTTGATAAAGCAAAAGTAAAGATTATTGAAAAATTGCTACCATTGACTTCAATAAAAGGAGCCAGGAGTTTTGTAGGACATGCTAGCTTCTACAAGGGATTCATTCGAGACTTCTCTAAAATCTCTAAGCCTCTTTGTAATTTATTGTTGAAAGATGCTCCTTTTGTTTTTAATAATGAATGTTGACAAGCATTTAACCTTTTAAAGGATAAGCTCACCTTTGCACCCATGACCTTAAATGAGGCTCAAAGAAATTATGCCACAATAGAAAAAGAACTTTTAGTTGTTATATTTGCTTGTAATAAATTCTAGCCCTATTTAATTGGTTCTAAAGTCATAGTGTATACTAATCATGCTACCTTTAAATATCTCCTAGCTAAGATTGATACTAAATTTAGGCTAATTTGCTGGATTCTACTGTTGCAAGAATTTGATATTGAAATTAAGGATAGGAAAGGTACTAAAAATTTGGTGACATAACATTTATCCCACTTGGAAATTGATTGGACCGAGCTACCAATTAATGAAACATTTCCCAATGAACAATTGCTTGTAATAGATATTCAAATATTACTTTAGTATGCTAATATAGTAAATTATTTGGTTAGCAAAATAATTTCTTATGGTATGAGCTACCAACAAAAGAAATTTTTTTTGTATGATGTTGAATTTTATTTTTTGGATAAGTCGTACATGTTTAAATACTAAGCTAATCACCTGAATCTAAATAGTCTAGCATTTTACAGTATTGTCATTCTAAAGAAACAGGAGGACTATATGCGGTGGGGTGAATTGTTTATAAAAAAATAAAAATAAAAAAATTTACCGATTTTAATTAAATGATCACTTTTTTAAAATCCCCTTTTCTAATGAAAAGTGTATGTGATGAGTAAAAATAAAATGACCAAACATAATGTGCAATGAAAATAAAAAAGGCTACAATGTATAAAGGTTCCTCCTATTGAGTACATCCTCTAGCTACACTGCTGGGGATCCAATCTTCTACACTGGTTGTTTTACTAATCCAATAGCTAAAAAATGTTACAAACCCCATATTTCTTTCTAGCCTTTAACTTGGCTAATCAGATGCTACAAGACTCTTGTAACCTCACTTTCTAAGCTAAACTTTACACACAAAAATAAATAAAATTTATAAAAGAATGAGAAAATATAAATTCTCTAGTTTAAGCTCGAGAAAACAAAAAATTGTAATTGTTTTTGTTCTATTCTTTTTTTTTTTCTCTTCTTGTGTTCTCATGTCCTTTATTGAACTTGAAATCTTTAGGTTATATAGTTGCTCTTTTGTCACTAGAATCTTTCTAACATTCATAAAGTCTTTTAACGTTCATAGATAATATCCCTACATTTATGGAACTTTGAAAAATCTAATATGAAATTCACATTTGAATTCCTTAATCATGTAATTGATTCTACTCAAGATTGAAATTATCGATGTTAATCTTCATTTTCCTCTTTAACAACCTTGTATGGATAAGCTTTAGTTTGAAAACTAAAGATCCCTCTATGCGGATGAGCTTCAACTGATAATCATATTTGTTATTCTTATCCTTATCTCATTCTTCTTTAGATGATATTTAGTTAAAATAAATCTTAAACTAACTTCATCCGTTACCTTAGAAGAAAAAAATTGCTAACTAGATTTTCAAATAAATCAAACTTGTATTGAATATAGATAAGAACTGTATAAGCATATATTCTTCAAACCAAAGTATTAAACCATCTGTTTAAATGTCTACTGAAACATTTAACAGATTATCTATATCAAACTATCTATTTAAGTGTCTACTGAAATGTCTAACAGATTGCCTAGTTAACTATTGAAACAAGTGTCTATAAAAATGAATACTTTTGTTCTACATACTTAAAACATATTTGTTAGATATTCTATCCACTAATAACTTTTTTGTTATCATTAAAACTTATTTCAAAGAGCTCAACAAGGACATTTTGAAGTTAAAAGAACTACAACAAAAACTTTATCTCATGGATTTTACTAACCTAGTTTATTTGGTGATTGCAAAAAAATTATTTTGTCTTGTGCTTAATGCTATAGAACTGAAAATATATCTAAGAGACATAAATTACCACAAAATAAGATTTTAGTTATAGAGCTTTGTGATGTGTGGGGAATTGAATTCATGAGTCATTTTCCCTCATTTTTTCAAATAAATACATACTTGTGACCATGGATTATGTTTCAAAATGAGTAAAAGCTAATGCTTTACAAACAAACTATGCTTGAGTTATTGTAAAATCTTTGAAAAAGAATATTTTTACTGGATTTAAGGTGCCTAAAGTGATTACTAGTGATTGGGGAAAGCATTTTTATAACAAGAAATTTGAAAATATTTTATCTAAATATGGAATTACTCATAAAATTGCTACCCCTTATCATCCACAAACTTCTGGTCAAGTAGAGGTGTCAAATCAAGAATTAAAGTGTATCTTAAAAGACTGTTAGTGCATCCAGAAAAGATTCATCATTAGAACTTGATAATGCACTGTGGGCTTATAGAACAAATTTTAAGACACCTATAGGCATGTTCTCATATTTTTGGTAAATCATGTTACCCACTTATAGAGCTTGAGCACAAGGCATATTAGGCCATAAAATTCCTTAACTTTGATATGCAGGCTACAGGTGAAAAGAGGTTGCTCTAACTTAATAAATTTGTTGAATTTAGAGATGAAACATATGAGAATGCTCGCATCTACCAAGAAAGAGCAAAGAGATAGCATGACAAGAACATGCTGAAGCAAGAGTTTTTACTTAGACATAAGGTTATATTATATAACTATTGTCTTGGATTGTTCTTAAGTAAGTTGAAGTCATAATGGTCTAGACCATTTGTTATAACTAATGTTTTTCCTTATGGCACTGTTGAACCAAAAACTGAAGATAACTGCACTTTCAAAGTGAATGGTCATCTTCTTAAACATTTTTATGAAGGGGAAGACATTAGTAGAAACACAACCATTATTGACTTAGGAAATCCTGCTCTAAAAAATTGTAAAGTTAAGTTAACAACTATAAACTAAATGCTTTGTGGGAGGCAACCCATACCTTTTCTTATGATTCTTTTTTTTTTAATTATAATTTTCTTTATTTGAATTTTTCTTTGTTTTTCCTTTTATTTTTCCTTCAAGGCATTTGAATTAGTTAATAAAGCATAGATAAGGAAAGCCCAAGAAGAAGAGTAACCAAACCAAAACCCCAAAGGAGTATTCTTCTTTTTACTCTATCTATATTTTTATTTTTATTTTAAACATTGAGGATAATGTTAGTTTTAAAGTGGCAATAGATACAATATGCTACATGATGGAAATTACATTATTTAAATTATCAACATATTTTTGTTTCCTTTTGCATTAAAATGTAACTTTGTTCTTTTTATTTTACACAAAATTTTGCTTGATTTTATTTTATTTTGGTGAAATTTTACCACTTTGTTTAAGCAAAATATAGAATCTTTGAAGTGCAAGGTTTCATACTTTTAAAACTTTAAGTCTACATCCTTGATTTGAGGCAACATTGTTTATGAAAGAGTAGTTATGTGCATTTTATGGATTCACTTTTCTCGTATGCTTGTTCCTAGGAAATTTTTGAAAGATATGAGAGACACTTATTCTTGTGATCAAATAAAGTTTTTTTCTTAGTTATCTTTCTTTAAGTAAAGTTGGGGTCAACAAATTAAAAAATAAATAAATAGAAAAAAAACTAATAATAATAATAATAAGTGTCAATTCTACTCCATTGTCATGAGTCTTTGACTCAAATTATGAGTATCTTTAAGCTCTAGCCTCAAGAACTTTTTTACCTTCCCTAAGGTATTTGGGTAATAAAATTTACTTAACCAAAAAGTTGCAACATGGCACTCAATTTAAATAAAAATAAAAGTATAATAATGGACCTCGTTAACTCAAGTGATTAAGTCCGTAAGGTCCCTTATGAGGGATAACACTTGTTGTCTTGGGTGACGAGCCCGAGAACATCAACCTAAAGTTTGCTAAATGAGATAAGAGAAAAGTATGAAAAAATATATATATATATAAAGAAAAAAAAAGGGACAAGTCTTCCTTTATATAGAGAGATTATTGAGATTGAATAGATGAAACATGCATAACTATTTGAGTTTGAATGTTTGATGAAATAGAATAGGACGTGTATGCAATTTAATTCAATTTTATTAAAGTATATATGACTTTCTTGAGTAGATTAATGTTAAACTCAATTCAAAGATAATGAACTTTTGTTTAAATTTTATGAAAGTCTTACATTGCTTAGATTAATTATTTTAGTCAAATAGTTTAAGTTTTATTATGTATAATATATAAAGATTGAGCTAAATATTTTGTGTAGTAAAGTTGCTAGTACTTTAATTAATTAAACATGCAAAAGTGATTCATGTGATTACGTTAATTTTATTTAGATCATATAAGAGAGATAGGCTATTATAAGTATAATATGATAGTTTTGTCTTAGTTTGAATTGAATAACTTTGCTTGAGGACAAATTTTAAAGTTGGTGGCAATTGATAAGTTATATATTTATATATTTTTTTACCAAATTTTTATTACACTTATATATATATATATATATATTCTTGAAAAAATGTATAAATTCATAAAATATATACATAAATATTTAAGTGCAAAAAGTACATGAAAATGGACCAAGAGAACTTGTGCTTTATCAAGATAGACCACTATAAGTGTTTACAATTCATGAAGAATCCTAAGCACGAAGGTCTATATCCCAATATCTTCACCATTCAATATATTAAATAGAAGGTAAATTAGGAAAGTTACATCTTCCATGCATTAAAGGACTGGCCCATATCTTCTATCAAAGAAATTGATTTTTTTTAGATTAAAAAATAATAAATAAAAGTATTAAGACATTTACCGTGGAAGATATATATATATATATATACATATTTTTAGGCCAACATTCAGAAAATAAAAATAAAAAATAATATGAGAGAGAGAGAGGGCTAACATTCCCTATGAGAAGATGAGACCGAAGACAAAGACACATACTACTTTAAAGAATGGGCCACAAGATAAAAAATGGAGAGAATGGCCAGAGAGAAAAAATTCCAAATACTTCATGATGGATACGAGAGATGGATAAAAACAAAGCCAAAATTTCTAGAATGTACGTGAAGATAACAAGAACATAGCTATAGGACAATTGGAGATCAAAACCTCCTGTGTAGATTTAGAGAACACAAATAGAAAAGATTGCATAAAATAGAAATTGCAAAAGAAATTACCCTGAGACAAGAAACAACACGAGATATAATTTAAATTGTTATCTTTTCTTAGGTGATTTCTTGTGCACTACAATTAGAAACTCCGATTCTTTATTAGATTCTTCAATTAATTATCTTATGCATTGTTTTTTATTTTTCTTGATTTAATCATGTGCAAAATTCTTTTGTGCAGAAAATTGATGAACCCAATTACTAATTCATATTTGTTATTATATTATAATATATTTAGATGGATTATTCTTATTATGAATCTTGATACTATAATTGTGTGTTTGAGACTTAAAACATATGATTATGAAATGTCTTATTGAATGTGAAGGGGATTTAGGACTAGTTAAGATTTTTTTAATTAATTTAGTTTAATCGGAAGATTTACTATTTTTATTTGAATTGAATTTGCATCGTGGGCTAAATATGTTGTCTTTGTTAATTTCTAATAAAAGAATTTAGGAAAAATTAAATTATGACACTAGTCATTTAGAGTAAATTGTAAATTTGAATTCATATTAATTTTACTAAAGAAATCTAGTGGTTGATTGATAATTTAATGATTCAAAAGATGATTTAAATTATTATATCTTAAAAAGGACTTTAGGAGTCAAAAGAAAAATAAAGAACTTTAGCAAATTCACAAGAATAACAAAGTAGCTAAATATGATTATAATTTAGTTACAATACAATTAGTATATTTGGTATATTCAATTTTCTCACATCTTTATTGATCAAATCAAGAAAAGTATATTTTAGTAATCGTTTTAATTTCATCGTTAGTTTTAGTTAGCATTAGTATTTTTTTCATTTTAGAAATTTTTTGTGTGCTTAGATAAAATAGAATTAACATTGGTTTGATAATTAATTTAATCCCCGAGGGAATGACAACCTTATTCCTTCTATATTACTTGATCAACGTAATATACTTACTAGTAATCCGCTTTTATAAAATTTTCACATATCAAAGCCAATAAGGATACTACAAGAGAGTAAAACTAGGGAGTTGTAGGCTACAATAGTTTAGTGAGATATCCCTCATATCACACGCAAACAAATATACACAAGTTATTATGCAATTTAATATGCTATGCATAAACAAATGCATGATGCAACAATATATATAACTATTCGGAAACTATGTATAGTATGGATTTTCGCCCTTCAATACCTAAGGTTAGGGAATAAGTTCTAACATGTCAACTCCAAGCACTACCACTCTTAACCAAATCAAGCAATGACTTAATCTAGGTGAATTAATTTTAATATATCAAAATACCTCGAGCTTAGCTCAAGTGGAGTTTTTAGTATAATTATAAAATTAGTGATCTCATACTATATATATCGATCAAGAGGGTGGCTACCCCTAAGTAGTTGTATTAGCAGATGGAGCCCCAATTAAAAGACAGCATTCCTTGACATGTAGAAGTTTTTAGAGATTAGGGCAAGGTTGTAGACAAAGCATCACCTTCATATGACCTCTCTGTGCTATCGCATGATGCTAATGGGCTTCTTCATGCAATTGTGTAATGCATGCTTAATTTATGCTTTTGTTTCAATAATTGTTAAGTAACTTGTCAGGAAATTTTTGCGAATACTCGTCAACATATAATATGATAAGATAAACAATTTGGTTCTTATAATTTAAAGTATCTTGGCACTTAATTTCAATATTATAATATTTAATGGCCACTAAATTACAAACACAAATAGTAAAATAATCATCCAGAGTACTCATTCATTCATAAAAATCACCGGCAATAATAATTGTCTAACAACTCACTAGTATAATCACTATCATCTAATAAAACAAACTAAAATATAAAAAATATTTAAAAAAGACTTAATAGAGATATTAACTAAGGTTTGTGTATTTTCTAGTTTTATTTATTTCTCTCTTTCTTTAGAACTTTATATTTTTATAATCATGGCAATGGTATCGAGGTGCACTCTGCATGGAACTTGTCTCTTTGGTCATATGGGACTCTTATTTTATTGGCATATTTCCTAAGAAAACTTATGGTGATTTTTGTATCGGAGAGTTCTTCGGTTAAACTTTATATACTTGTTACTTAGCATTTGTTTAAGCCACCTGTTATTAGTCTACACCTAATTTGATTCACGCTAACCTTTAAACTTCTAATAGTTATCATCCTATCATTAAATACTTAAATTAACTTAGTGTCCTATGGATTGTGCTATCCTTGTTTTTCAGTCCCCACAAATTGTATCCTCTATCCTATCATCTATCTTGAAATTAGGCCTTAAATCCTTTATAGTCAATATAACAAAGGCATCAACCTACTCAAATTTACACTGAATCCCCAAAAGCAAGGCCCCGGTTCCATTTTTCTTCTATAATCCCACCATTTAATAGTTTTCTTCCTTAACTCCTCTTACAATGCTCTTATAAGCAAATCCATTACATTTTCTAACTAATGATTATTTCAATGAGTTATATTTCAAGATGTATTGTTGAATGCCATACCATTCTTGGCATATTCAACTGGCTTTGTAAAATATATATAAGATGAAGTGTTAATAATAATAACATATATTATATATATAATATATATATATATATATATATATAATATTATATATATATATATATATGTTATTATTATTAACACTTCATCTTCAAATCTCCCTTTGGTTCCAATAAATTCATTGTCTAGTTCTTATCCCAATAATTCAATTCAACCTATGTGAATCATCAAGCATATGGTCTCGGCATGCTTCTGATTAATTTGCTTTCCACCTAAGTATGCTCTACTCTCTCTCTCTCTCTTATATATATATATCTTTTTATATATATATATATATATATATATATATATATATATATATATATATATATATATATATATATCTTACGAATTCAGCATCTCACTATCGTATTTATTTTCCCAAATGTCTACTAAGCGTTTAGCAAAAATACACAACATTTCCCATTGATCATAAGGTACTCTTAGTCTATAGCTATTATGAGATATAATTCTGTGCTCAAAACCAAGCCCAAGCACATGCAAATGAATCAAAGAAACAATCTCAACTCAAGCATATGAACCGGTTCAATTGGACTATGAAATTGTGTGAACCCTAATGGAAATTTGATGAAATCCAAAGGTTCAAAGATGCAATCAACAATCCAACAATGATAAACTTCACCAATTAACAATAAATACAAGTGAAATCCACATGAATTACACCAAGATGACAACTTTCAATTCCGTGATTCTCCTCTTCCAACAATGAAAATTTACGTCAACAATGATTCAATAAAATTGATGATGATAACCAATGCTAAAACCATTCAATCTTATAATATGATAATTGATCACAATTGTAATAAAAAATCTGACCAAGAACATCTAATTCAACCCTATATATGACTCACTAGTGATGAAAAGGAAACACAACAAAGAAGGAATTGATATTACTCACAATTACCTTTTGTTGTACTCGCATAATTTCAACTCTTGAAAATTGAAATTGATAAGAGAAATTGGAACTAGGAAAACCCTAAGCCCTCTCACGAAAATGTGAAGTGAATTCTGAAAATTTTTTGGTCTCCTCAAACCCTACTATAAGCAAGTATTTATACTTGCTACCCCTAGGGTTAGAAAATGGTCAAAAATTATAAGTATGCCACTTTTAAGGTGGCCGGTCCTAAATGGAAATTATAATAAAAATGAAAGTGTCTCAAAAGGAAAAAATACAACATAAAATAGTCCATAGAACAATTACAAAGTACAAAAATATCATAAGTCTTCATGAATCAATGCTTCGAAATGAAAACAATCGCAGCGGGTCTTTGATTGTAAATCTGAAGATGTCCGTATCCATCAACTAGTGTAAGACATATTGGCATCCCATGGAGAATTATTATTATACCTGTGAGATTATTTCTCAAATATTTATTAGAATAAAAGATGTAAAGTAAAAATATAAGTGATTTGGACCATCAGCCAAATTAGTACTGAAGGTATAGGCGGTGTCGGAAAATTTCTCATCATATAAGCTTACTCTGATTTAAACTAAATTTAAGGGAAGGGCTTTCCTTGATTTGGTGATCCCCTACCTCTAGGTGGTCTTCTAAAATCTTTACACTTCCCTTCCCTTCCTAGACGTAGTCGAAGCTTCCACATTGCAAACTAGTTCCACTAGTTCCCTTGACCCCTTTAACAAGTTGTCCCTTATGATTGATCATTGGGGATGCTATCCTAGCCATATATATAGAATGGGAGAACTTATTAGCAGTATTCCCAATGATATCGAAGAGATCAAGTGGTTGGTGGAGCTGATCTTTGCTTACCTTGTTAATTAAAGTATTGTCTTGTTTTTCTGGAAGATGATGCAGCAAGGACGATGAACAAACAAAGTTGGACGATGGTTGACACTCTAGAAGAGGAGTAAAAAGATGGTAGAATTTTCTTGAGTGGTCATTAGAGGTCGTTGTAGAATATGGAATATACTAGCTAATACCTTTGAAAATTTAATGAAAAGGCCTTTATGATTAAAAGACAAGAATATAGAGTACCAAGTCGAAGAAGTTCCACCAGTTCTATGAGAGGATGAAGTGAGAGTTTGCCTTTATTTCATACTCCTTAATATCTCCTTTGGATCACAAATAGATTTTGGAAATATTTGGAATGTACTTGAGACAATTTTGCAGTACTATAGCATGATTCACAGTCTTTAAAACCCTTGATTTTAGGAGTCTTTTAATGGGAAGGCTGCTACGTGTGTCCAAGGAGGAGGGAGGGTAGTTGATTTAGTTACTCTAACTAGGCCCATCCAATTAGTGCAACTAAGGAACCTAGTGCTATTAAAGCATTGAAGATTGGGATAAGTAAATAAAAAAGAGAAAAGGGTGTTGTGGTTTTGGGAGTCACGATGTCGGCTTAAAACTCCAACACCTAGAGAAATATATTGTTTTAGTGATTAATGTTGGTAATTTAGTTTAACTAATCAATCTAATTATGTCATGAATATCTCTTAGTGATTTTTTTTCCAAGCATTTTATTTAACCTTAAATGTACCTCTCAAATCTCTTATAGCAACTCATTTTGACCTTAAAAAAATTTCAGATTGTTCTCAAAACTTAGAGTTGTACCTAGGTTTTGAAATAGGTGGGAGTATTTCTACTTCACTTCATCTTCTAATTCCCAAGTTGCTTCTTCCCTACTGTGGTTCATACATAACACTTTCACATATCGAACCTCCCTATTTTAAGGCTTTTGAACCTTTTGATCTAGGATTCGAACTCGATGCTCCTCATAAGTTAGATTCTCTTTAAGTCTCACGGGTTTAAGGTCCATGATTTTATCTAGGTTTGGAATGTTCTTTTGCAACACCAACACACGAAATACAGTATGTATTCTAGACAAGTTTTATGGTAAGGCAAGCCGATATGCTAGGTTTCTTACTCGCTCCAATATCTTAAATGCTCTATATATTGGGGGCTTAGCTTTCCTTTGGCCCTAACTAGATGAATACTCTTGATTAGGCTTACCTTTAGGTACACATGATCAATACATCAAATTTGACAATTTGACACTTAAGATCAACCTAACTCTTCCATCTATCTTGTGCCTATTTCATTTTTTGCTTAATAATAGCCACTTTATTTATTGTTTCTTAAACTAAGCCTGGCCCCAAAGTGACCTTCTCAACTTCATCCCAAAATAATAGTGATCTACATTTTTTTTCCATACAGTGCTTTGTATGAGGGCATTTTAATGCTTGAATGGTAACTATTATTGCAAGCGAATTCCACTAGTAGTAAGTATACTTCCCAACTTCCTTTCAATTCCATGATACAAGCCTTTAACATATTTTTCATAGTTTGTATGGTTCACTCAAATTAGCTATTAGTCTGGGAATGGTATGCAATGCTAAATTGAAGCTTCATCCTCAATGTTTTTTGCAAGCTCATCTAAAACTTAGATACAAGATGGGGATCACTACCTAAAACAATACTTGCAAGTACCCTAAGAAGCCCTACAATTTCTCTAATATAAATTCTTACCGATTTCTCAATGAATATGTCTTACTAATGGGTAGAAGTGTGTCGATTTAGTAAAGCAATCTACAATGACCCAAATTAAGTCATAACCTATTGGAGTTTTGGGTAGTGCTTTGATGAAATCCATAGTAATTTGATCCCATTTCCATTCAAGAATGCAGGTGGCTATACTAATCCTCCTGATCTTTGGTGCTCTGCTTTAATTTGTTAGCATGTCTCACATTTTGATACTAACTCAATTATGCCACTTTTCATACCATTCCACCAATATCCACTTTTAAGTTCTTGATACATTTTTGTCCCTTTAGGATATACAATATAGCTAGAATGGTGGGCTTCTTTCATAATTTCCTTTTGAAGTTCTTCATTCTTAGGTGCACATAACCTACTTTCCATCTTTATTGATCCGTCCTCATGTATTTTAAAGTTTGTATGTTTACCATTTTGTATCTCCCACTTAACTTACTGTAGAATTAGATCACCTTTCTAGGTTTTTTAATCTTTTCAATCAAGGTAGGCTTCACAACCAAATTTGATAATTCATGGTCAGTGTCATGCTAAGTAAATTCCAAATTCAACCTTTTAAACTGTTTAATTAATTCTTTTTCTCGATCAAAAGAGATGCCACTTCTACATAATTCTTACGACTCAAAGCCTATGCCATTGCATTTACCTTTTCAACGCAATAATTGATGCCCAAGTCATAATCTTTAATCAAATCTAACCATCATCATTGCCTCATGTTTAATTCTTTCTTGGTAAACAAATACTTGAGGCTCTTATGGTTTGTGTAAATTTCACATCTTTACCCATATAAGTAGTGTCTCCAAATTTTGAGAGCAAAAACCACTACTGCAATATCTAAATCATGGGTTGGGTAATTTTGCTCATGTAGTCTTAATTGCTAGGAAGCATGTGCAATTACATTTTCCTCCTTGCATTAATACGTATCCCAAACTATTCTGCAAGGCATCCCTATATACTACACATGGCTTATTACTATTAGGCAAGGTGAGAATCAAAGTAAAAACTAATATTTGCTTCAATTTCTGGAAACTTTGCTCTCACTTCTCATTCCATTTAAACTTTTCATTCTTTTGAGTTAACTAAGTGAGTGGTCTAACTATTTTAAAGAAGTCTTTAACAATTTTTTTGTAGTTTCTTGCTTGACCTAGAAAACTCCTTACTCTGGTAACTATCTCGAACCTTTTCTAATCAACAATGGCCTTAATCTTTTTTGGATCGATTAAGATTCCATCTCTAGATATGATATGCCTAAGGAATGAGATACTGCACAACCAAAAGTCACACTCAGAAAACTTGGCATAAAGTCGATGCTCCTTTAAAATTTGCAACACTATCCTTAAATGTCCTTCATGCAATTCTAATGTAGGATAATATACTAAGGTATCATCAATAAATACAATTACACACTTATCTAGTAATGATTGGAATACACGATTCATCAAGTCCATAGAGATAACTAGAGCATTTGTCGACCTGAATGACATGACTAAAAATTAATAGTGGCCAAAATGGGTTCGAAAGGTTGTCTTATAAACATCTTCCAACTTAATTTGTAATTGATGATATCATAACCTCAAATCGATTCAGGAAAACATGCATGCTCATTGAAGTTGATCAAACAAGTTATCTATGCATAGCAATGGATATTTATTCCTGATGGTCACTTTATTTAATTCCTTATAATCAATGCAAAGCCTCATGGAACCATCTTTCTTCTTTATAAACAACACAAGGGCTCCTTAGGGTAATACGCTTGATCTAGTAAATCCCTTATCTAATAGAGCCTGTAATTGCTTCTTTAGCTCTTTTAATTCCATTGGTGTCATTCTATAAGGTGCCTTGGAAATTGGTTTAATTCCTAACACTAAACCAATGACAAAATCAATTTCACGCTTTGGTGGCAATCCAGGTAAGACTTATAAGAAAACATCTTCAAACTCCTTCACCATGTGTATTTATGTAATATTGGTGCTTCAATGTCTACTTCTACTACATATGCAAAGCAATGGCTCCAATTTAGGTAATCATTACTCACAATTAATTCCACTTATCTCTATTCTCTATCTTAGCTAAAAGCAGTCTAAACCACAAATGTCACTTTAGACCCATCTAGGCATTAAAAACTACTTCCTTCTTTCGGCAATCTATAATCACCCAAATAGTTGACATCCAATTCATCCCCAAAATAATTTCATATTTATTCATATCCAACAATATCAAATCTATACTTATCTCCTAGTCATTAATAGAGATTGGATAATTTTTTACCATTTCCTTAGTTATCACCACACTTCCTATGGGTGTTTTAACTCCGAAGCTTGATGTCGTAGTGATTTTAGGGATTTTGATTTGATTAGCTACTATTGGAGTAATAAAAGAATGCATTGCTTCCATGTTGAATAGAGTATAAACGGGGTGATCGGATATTAAAACAGTTACTAGTGAAAAAAATTGTATAATTATTGTTAAACGTAAGTTTTAATATTTTTACAATCCTATCAAATTAATTTATAATCTTTCCCCCCTTTTATTATTATTACTATTAACAAGATAGGATTTTGGTACATAACTAAACCAAACTAGGATCATAGTAATCCTCTATATCATAAACGGCTAAGTCATAATCATACTCATACTCATCATCATAAGTGCTCTCAAGGGCAAAAGCTCTAGCTAGTGTAGTTGGTCAATTTCCTCCATTATTAGATTGCCTTGCACCATTTTGGAATTAGTTGGAATGTACTTGTGATGATTTTGTAGTACTGATGTCTTTAAAATCCCTTGATTTTAGGAGTCTTTTAATGGGAAGGCAACCACGTGTGTCCAAGGACAAGGGAGAGTAATTGATTTAGTTACTCTAACTAGGCTCATCCGATTATTGCAACGAAGGAACTGAGTGCTATTAAAGTATTGGAGATTGAGATAGGTAAACAAAAAAGAGAGAAAGGGCTTATGGTTTTAGGAGTGGTGTTGCCAACTTAAAACTCCAACACTTTGAGAAATTTATTATTTTAATGATTAACATTGGTAATTAGCTCAAGCTAATAAATCTAATCATATTATGAGTATCTTTTAGTGATATTTTTTTTCTAAGCATTTTATTTAACCTTAAACCTACCACTCAAATCTCTTATGGTGACTCATTCCAACCTAAAAAAAAAAAATCAGGAGTTTACAATAACATTCTATTTATTCTCCATAGATTACATATTGATACCAATTTGATTACCAACATAGTATAACCATCTTAGAAAGGTAATTAAATAATTGCTAAAAAGAAATAAACAACTATCTAATAGCTACGTTGTAAATGTTTGGATTCTCAATTTTTATCCTGTCAATTCTAAAAGATACGAAATATTGCTTGAATTCAAATCCAACATTTACTAATGTCAACTTCATGGAGTAGAATCTTCGGATGCTTCAATTGCCAAAATGAACTTGGTTCTAAAAGTTATTCCCAAGTTCTTCCCCAAACGTCTAAAGTTAGCAAAATCTAAAACACAGTCATAGTCAAACATAATAGTAATAAAAGTAATTAACCTACAAGTAAGATATGTTAGAAGCGCTTAGATTTTGACATCACTATTTGGGAAATGCTTCATGAGGGTTATGGTTTCTTGTGATGCATGAGTCACTAAAAGAATCCTTGGGAATACATCTCCAGAGATTCTAATTTGCATTCTTGTCTAGTTTAGCTTATAAGTCTTTCTTATGCTACTTTCCACTTGGCTTCATCCTATAATCATGATCTTGCTTTTGCATATTCTAGCCTTCTTTCGCCCTCGGCCTTTTTGAATGCATAACCGAGTTTCAATTTCCCATTAAGTAATCTTAGGAATATAGTTAAAAATAATGGTAAATTGCAAATATACTACCTTATATTTGTTTTATGTGTTTTTAATGTTCTTATGTTTGAAAATGAGTATTTAAATTCCCAAATCTTTGAAAAATGTGCCTTTAGATCCTATGTTATTATTTTATGCTAAGATAAAATAATAAAAATCACTTAAAATAAAAAAATGCATAAAATCAAAGCATATTGGTCATATAGAGCTCAATTGTGCTTTTCTAAAGATTTAGGGATCTAAAAGCTAATTGCATAGATAGAGGATTAAACATACATAATGTAAACATAAAAGGTAGTCTAAAAATAAACGAATTGCTTTATTAACTTTATTAGGCCAATTATTACTGTGGGTCATTTAATGGTTACTATCAAGAAACCATTATCTTTTCACAATAGATATTGAATTCGATTAGAAAGTCCCATCATGTCTTGTCCCCTAGAAAGGATTCGACCTTCAATTGCAAAATTGAACAATTGAATCCTCCAAGATGAAATTCTAATATGTAAATATCAAGCATAAACACATTACTCCAACTCAACCAAAATAATGATGCGAGTAATAATTTGAGCTCCATCCATTCATCATGCATCTTATCAATAAAATCCATCATAGCTAGATAGATTTAAAACAATGATATTGTAATAATGGCGATGGTTCATATCATGTAACAATGGTTAAAATGATGATGCTTCAATAGGGAATGAATTGCAGCTAATAATAAGGGCCTTATTTACTAAGTTGACATGAACATATTTGTGAACTAATGCACCTTGCACTTTTGAGTTAGCTGTCTTTCTTGTAATAAACTCTTCAATCTCTGTCTCATTAATGTTTCCCAGAGCTTTAATAGGTTAATCTTCAATTTTCCCAATTATTTCATTAGGAACCATGACAACAATAATTTTTCTACTTTCACTCTTAACCTCAACTACCTCCACTAACTCTTCCTAACTTTTTATAGCAGGTCTCAAAATTAATGGTATTGGTTTAAATATTTTTAGCCTTGGATTGAGAGGCCTAAATTTATTAGAAGTTTTAAACCTAATTGTATCATGATAGCTCTCACAGTCATACTTATGTCCTATATCTACCTCTCAAATTATCAAGACACTTCTCATGATTGTGCACTCAGGATTATAATAAGCACAGTCCACTCAGTAATCTAATTTTAATAGAAATCGCAAATTTTCTTCCATATAATTAACACTAGCTCAACCCAATGTAATAATAGCATACTAAGCACCAATACATAACTCTCTTATTGAAAGCACACCACCCTTAAGGCTTTATACCTATAATAATGTGAACCAGTTGCTTTAATACTAACAATGATGGAAATTGGATCAATAAGCAATCTAAAACAAGATTTAGGATTTATATGTATGATTTGGACATAATAAAGATGACAAAGACAGTATCTACAATCTTAACTAAGATTAATAAGAATTAAGATATTGAAAGAGAAACTTTAACAATGAAACTGTCAAAAACTTTCTTCTTTAAATCTATTAGAAAGCTTATCATAATGTAGGCTTAAACATGTACTCAAACTAAGAAATTATGCTAAAATAAGAAAATAATAAATAAAATCATAAAAGAATCAAAATTAGTTAAAAATGTTCAAGTTAGACAATTGACTTATTGGAGCAATCAACCAAATGCTAGGACCAATCAACTAGGTCCCTAGTGTGGTCATCATGGGCTTCCACATTAAGCTTGGTCGACCTCCCTTGCTACCTAGTCCACCTAAGCATGCCATGGATGCCACACCCCAAAGGGAGCCTAGAAGTTTTGCTAAAAGTTATCATGTCACGTATGCACCCTTTACATGATAATCGTCTTACAAGTCAAAGATCGTAAGACTCTAAATAATTAATTACATTAATGACTAATCATATTACATATAATCATACAATAAAAATATAACTATGGATCCCATGTCTCACAGTCAACTAAAATCACAAAGAGTCAGAATCCCCTACCAACCAGTAAATTGGAAAAATAATTCTTAAGTCTCATAATTCCACTTTTCCACATCAAGTTTCTAAGAATAATATTACATCTAAATAATCTATCAATCACAAATCTTACTCTATCATTCTTGACTTCTAAAGCTCTCATCATATCATATCTTATCCCATCCCAAGCTTTTGTATTGTTTCCTACAAAACAATCTGTAGAGGGGTGAGCTAATAGCCTAATGAATGGGTGTGCAATACTCTTAATGCTATACATGCATAAGCAATTTTAAATCAAGTTATCAAATCATATACTATGCATAAACAACTATATGAATGCAACATTTCATGTGGTCTTCCAGTAACTAACGTGAAGTCTAAGGTTTACGCCCTCCTTGACCTTAGGTTAGGGGTTCCAAAGCCACCATCAAAGCCTGGGTCTTACACCCAATTTAATTATTCTTATCATTTTATTATGATTGTGTCTTAGCTTTAGTTATCTAAGCTCAGGTATCTCTTATACACCGAGCATTTACATACCCTCAAGAGATAGGCCAGACTTGGAACTGTCAAGGCGCAGCAATCCCCTAGTCACTTAGTTTGCACTTGGCGAAACAGTAATCCTCTGATTACTTCCAACACGCCTTGTAGCTGTGATGGCCTTGAACAATGTAATGTTCGTGCAATGCATGTTAGGTTCTTGATTAGGTCTAATAATTAGTTAAGGTTTTTGGGTGATCATCCAAGGTCAAGCACATATGCAAGCGTCAATCATGTCAACATCCAATACACTCCATTCAGAACACACTCAATCATTTCACATAGTAAGGCACATCTATAGAATCAAACAAGAAGTTATCAAGCAAGGGACTTCTACTCATGATTATAGTTACATGTCTTGTCCTTAGATATATATATATATACTTATGACATATAAGGTTTAAGTTAGACTCCCATCCACCTCTTATCATTCCATGGTGCAATGTAAGGACATATGGTTGTGGTTTATGGTTGACTACGAGTGCCCCTTTTTCCCAATCCTATATACCCTATATGTCTATGGCTTATATCCATTCCAATATCCTATACCTCTATCTCACTTATGCCCGGCATATGTGTCTATGACGATAAGGACTTAGACAATTAGTGACTAAGCTCCTCCTTCTTAACTTGTGATGTATGCGTCTACTTATGATTTAGATCAGCTCCTTAGACTCCCTTCTTTCTAGCCTCCACTTCCAACATTCTCCATGCCAACATTTATCTATAATCTACTCATTAATCTCCACAAGCGTCAACAATGCACATACTATGTCGTCTTCCATTACTCTTACTAGCAACACTACACCCATTCACTAGGAAATAGAGATCCAACACCTATATGCCAATACAGGTCTACATACATGTTATTTCACCTCGTAAATCATGGATTTCCACCCTCCTTCCAAATTCCCAAACCCACAAGCTCATAAGAAAACCAACACCCATATCCTTCCAACTCCTACCTCCATTTCATCTTGTAATCTACCCACTCAAGTTGGAGTTCCATTTCCGCCTTCCTCATCTTGCATGTAACCTATGCCTATGTGACATTCCTATGCTTGCTTCCACTTCCTGATAGTTTGTTCCATCCTCTAAGAATCACACACATATGTATACTTATTCATAACCGCATAACCACTATTATACCTATGTACATGTTTTGCTCCAACAATTACAACTGCATACGCACACACACGCAAGCTAGGAAGGAAACACAATAGCACGTTTAGCAATTTCTCTTCCAGCCTTCAAGCAACAAACCACGTGCACACATGGCTGAAAGAGAAAGAACAATGCCTAGCAATTTCCCTTAAATCAAGTAGCACATACATGCATAAACTGGAATGGAAAGAAATCAGCGAGTCCAGCAACTTCAGCAATTCATCTTCAGCTACATTACATATATAGTTATGCAGGGCAACCAGCATCTAGACATATGTACATATATATATATATAGACACAACAGCTAGCAAAAGAAGGAAGAAAGAAAAAAAAAACGTCTCAGCCCGTTCCAGTAATTAAATCAGCCAACATTTCACCCGCGCACCGCAATTGAAAGGACAGGAGGCACCAGCTCATTCACGTTTAGCAATTCATAGCTATGTACGTTTATGTATATAATTATATATATATCCATTGCTACAGCCTTAAGGAGAAATGGAGGTCGTCCAGCACAATCTAGCAAAAATAAAAACACATGCACACGCACTCCGTGGAAAAGGAGGAACATCGGCCAGCAATCGACATATATATATATGTACAGGTTCATTTACGGTACAGTAGGAACGTCCCCTTTCATATATTTACATATACATATTTTTATGCAACAACACACTTTTGCATGAGGTACACTTACGTAGCAATATACACATAATACAATACGTCATGAAATTCTACTCACTAAAGTCTCATTTTTCATGGTTTTAGTTGAAGTAGTCTTCGGATATTTCTAGGTTAAAATTTTCTTTACCTAAAAAATTAGGAAAAAATATATCATTACATATTATTCATAGTCTAGATTGTCCTATCTAATATTTTTTTTAGCTATTACAACTAATTTTGGGTTAAATACTAATTTTTATATCTATTTGATATTTATACCTAATTTTTAGAAACTAACTTCGTTTTACAAAAAAATTAGTTTAGTTGAGTTATACTTACCTCAAGGAACATGTTGGTAGTCTCGAATCATCGATCCGAAGTCTTATGTGTGAAATATGAATTTTTTTATTCGCTTTTCTTTTTCCTTTTTCCTTCCGTTTCGTCTTCTCCAACGTGGGTCCACTATGCGTCCTGTTCTCTTTGCTTCTGTCTCCTCTCCTTTTCTCTTTTTCTTTTGCTTTTATGGCCATGGGCCCTCCACGGCTCATATATTATTATTATTATTAGTATTATTAGTATTATTATTTCATATTTTATTATGGTTAGGGTTTAGATTTTTATGTATCTTTATACTTATAATGGTATTTATAGATTTTAAAATTTTAATATTTTATTACGAAATTTTATGTTTAAAATAATTTGATTATTTTAAACGTAAATATTTACTCGTAATTTTTATTTGACAACCTTATATCTAAAATTTTTATTTATCTTATCGTTTAATCCAATATTATTTGTAATTTATCTTTCAAGAAATTCACTCTTTTAAGTTAGGTTTTTGCGATTAATATACGAGTCTTTTAGTAATTTTTTTTATTTATTCTAATATTAAACACTACGGGTTTTGTGAGTTTTACAATGGTCGACCTACTCGTTCCCTTGGTCAAGTACGGTATGCTCGAATCGATCTTGTACATTTGAAACTAGTACCTAATGAATTCGATCCAACTTTCCCATTACCACAACTCCGCGTACGCCCCAACATGTGCTCAGATCGTCAAGTGCTAACCACTCACACGGGATCCAACTCCTATTCTTCATCCACGCGTCCAATTGCCATGATGATTTCAAAGTTGAAACCACACAAGCTCTAAATTATGGACGCACAACTAGTTTGTATGCTGCTCGACTCGTACGCATAACCTTCAGGTTGGGCGGAAGGACAAGCTCATGGTTTAAAAAAGGAGTAACGTTAGGGAAATAGTTTAGGAAATTAAAAATAAATTACTTGTTTTTGGTATTTCTGTTTTAGGTAAATTATTATTTGTATTTTAATAAATATTAGTGTAAATAATACTGACACACTTTGAAATTATCAAAATGTTAGAGACACCCTAAATTCAAAGTATGCTCCACTGCATGCCCATTAGACTTGTGGATTACACCCAGTTACTTTCCTGTCATTTGAGTATATTATTCTAATGCCACCTCATCTCTATTGTTTATGTATTAAAAAATAAATTTTATTTTTAAGAAAATAATACTTATAACCACAAAGGAAAAGAAAAAAAAAAGGGACGCTACCCTATGATCACTAATAAAAGTTCATCTTTAATGGAGTTTTGGGAGAGTACTCTATTCATAAGTTGAGTCAAAACCATGAACCAAATTAAGTAACAAGAAAGAGGGCACCTACTAATAATTTTTTTTTTTTCAATTTCCAGTTATTATTATAAATGGCCACATTTAGCTTCAAAAATCGGTGCAAAGGCACTGCTTTTGCATATAAGCTTTTAAAATACACTTCAAACCATTATAAGACTTCGAATTCAAAAAGAGGTTTTCTGTCAATATTTTCACAATATAATAAAAAAGATAAAAGTTTAAATTTAGATGGAGTAATTGATTTTAATAACTAGTGTAATATAGTTTTTTTTGTACTCTATATAAAGCATTAGAATTGTAGAATCATTCGCTATTCCAATCATCTCATTTGTCATGAATTTGCATAGTAATTTTGCGAGTATAATAATTGTACACAACCTTGTATAACCATGCTGATCTTGATATAGGACAATGTGTTATTCAACCTTAGCAAAAGGACATTAAAGTTTATGCTGATATTGCTGAAGTTGGACGACGACTCAATTGCTCAAAACAATATCCACCAAGTTTATGGTCAATTCACTGAATAAAAATGGTCTTGAACTTAAATTTTAATTGGACAAAAGACTCTCATAACACAATGAGATCATTGCAAACGAAATTTGCGTATTACTTACGGCCGTGTGCGATCTCCAGGGAGGATGGAAAAGAAGAGATCGAGGTCAACGCCATGGCTGAAGTGCAAGGTGATGCGGTTGCTTACTTCAGATGGGTGACCCAGCAAGGAATTTCTTGGTACCTTCATAACTTGGTGAACCATGAGGTAGCTGTACTGTACCTCCAATTCTTATCATCTTACTGTTGTGATTATTGTCCTATCTACCACCGTATAGGAAAAAACCTCCATGATTGTACCATAACAAGTTAACAACCATCGACAAATCAGTCAAGTGGTGTATCCAAGACGCCATAGTCTTTGATGTGATAGATGATTTCGATATTTATTATATTTTCATTTTGACTATATTGTCATTGGCTTTGTTCTAATAGTAATTCCACTCTTATTATACACATGCACACACATATGGATATGCACAATGTATACAATGTATAGTATTACATATATATATATTATTATATATGTTTTAATATCATAGAATATACAATATCAATCACTTTCCTCTTTCTATCCAACACCCTTCTTCCAAAAATTGTATACCCAAAGTTATTTTCAATTATGAAATTGTGGTTAGCAACCTTCATATTTGGATTCTTCCTAACATAGTTTACAAAAATTTTGACCATTATTATTAGAATCTAACTTTAGATGATTCTAATATATCATCACATTAACGCATGTATGGAGTCCCTAGAAGATAATGATGACAAAAGGCCTTCCAACTTCTTCTTACAAGCCCAATGCCTCCATTTGTAGCTAATATCCTTTTTCACACAAAAAAATGGACTAGAACATCTTGTTTGATTTTTCAACAAAGAAATTATAGTGATTCTTAATATGGTACATATTAACAACCTAAATTAGATCTTCTTTGCTATTGAATCCCATGCCATTCTTAAGCTCACCATCATTGCCTAAGTTAATATATATGTCATTCATATTTTCCTTAAAAGTGATGTAACCATCATCACCCTTGGTATTAAAAAATGGAATCACATCCTTAACTCCCATGTCTTCCATCTAACTCTCTTATGAGTGTCTAATATTGATTTAATCCTCTATCCTAAGACCTATATGTAAGTATACCTACCAATACTATAGTATAGTAGATTTTAATATTGAGTATCAATCCCACAAAGACTACAAGTACTAGTAATAACCATTTTTCTATTATCTAATTGACAATATTAAATTTGTTAAACTAAAAATAGAAAGAAACTAAACAATATTGGAACATAGTATAAGAGATAACCGACAATTATAAGAAATGCACTCGAATATTGAATCCCCCCAAGATTACCAATGCAATCAATTAATTATTATCCAATTTCATTATCATCTTCTTGGACTGTAAAATTTCCTAAATTAAACTAATCTTTCTCAAGATTATTAATTCCCAACTTTAGGTTGATTAATTGGAATTTCTTCTCAATTAAAACCCCTAAAATCTCATTGACCTACTCTGTGAATTTTACTATTAACTTTGACCATAATCCAAAAGATTTATATTGTCCCATCTCTAAGAATGCATGCAATTCCTTCCAATTATGCGAATCTATTTGCACACAAGGTCTCTCAATCTCCATACATGAAATCAAATATTAAATCAACACACTAGTAATATCAATTCAACTAAAACAATACAAAACACATAATTGTATTACAAGAAAACAATAAAAGTCAATCACATGTCATCCTAAGGTTCATCATATCCAATTACAAAAAGAACTACACTATAATCATCATAAAATCAAAAACAAAACTATTGAAAGAACAATTTATAATGAAAAAGCAAAAAAAAAAAAAATCAATCTAAATCTATGGAAATCTCCAAAACTATCTTCCCTAAACCTTTATCATGTCTCAAAAACTCCATATCTTCAATTAGCCTTAAACCCTCTTTTTATAATGAGAATTTGTATCTTTAATGTCGATGACATGGCCTCAACATGATCATGTACATGCTTGTATAACTTATAGATAAAAATTCTTAAACAGATTCTGGATTATTGCTTAACACGGTTGTGTTGAATGCTCATGTTACCTACACAACTACTTCACATGGTTGTGTTCTCTGGTCCTTTAATGAATCAACTTCCTAATAGATACACCGCATCAACACAAGCATATTCATGACCATGTTGAATCTTCAATATTTTGCAATTTATTCAATTGAATACCATATCACGTGAAACTTAATTAAATCATTCCATTTAGTTAAAATTTACATTAAAGGACTTGAATTCAAAATATAAGTGAAATAAGCATATTATTCAACAAAAATGCTCATTAAATAAACCAAGATAATGTAAAAATCAAATAATAATGTGTAATTAAACACTTTTCAGTGTCTTAGTGTTTGCATGGTGTGCTCTAACACAATAGGATGTGTGACATGCATGTCATCTAAAATATTCTAAGAAGGACCCCATCCTCTTCCAAAGACCCCCATCATCATCAACTATTGCAAAGTGCTCCACATTAGTATCATCTTGAGTTGAAACCTAGAGAAGCAAATGCACTTGTCCCTCAATTGGATTTTCTTAATTGCATAAGGGTTCAAAAACTGACACTAGATCAAATGCATCACATACTAGCATATCGATCACCATGTTGTGTCCTTGTTCCTTATGAATTGAAAAATTCGCTATAAATGTGCGTTGTTCATATGGAGAACCTGATTCTTCATGAATTTTAATGTACAAGTCTTGCATGCAATCTTCATCAAAAGCTTCAACCATTTCAATAAGATTCTTAACATCATTATCATCCTTAATAGCCATCAACTTGAATGAGACAACATTCTAATGGTAGTGCAAGTGCTATGTAATATCTCAACATGAGTTGCAATAAGATCAACTCCAATGCTTCCACATATCTTATGTAAGAATTTACTATAATTGGCATTTTTTTTTTAATTTTCAATTTCTTGATGGCATCCCTATCATATTCCAACTGCTCACTGCCACAAAAAATGTTTCCATTTGTATATGTTATAAATTTCATAAATCCAACCATTTTCAACCTATTCACATAACATTTAGCCAATTAGTCTCAAAAAGATTCTACAAATGTAACTAGTTACCATGCACAACTATTATATCCCCAAATATGAGTCTACTTATGCATAGAAAAAGGCATTATCACAAACAATGTCCCTATAAGTAATTTTCACAAACACGTTACATGCATTACTAAGAATTATCAACCACATCAACTTCTACACACTTACTACTGCCATATTCAACATCTTTTACAACATTTAGTCATACAAGATCAAGAAGTGTAAATATTTGCAACTAAAACTATCAAAACTACACATGTAACATACATGTCAATAAAGGGTTTTTAAAAAAAAACTTACACGTTAGAGAGTTCACCAACAATTTGCATGTAAATTGTAATTTAAGTGAAAAAAAATTACATACCTTAGTCTGATACTTCAATTAGAGATGGGAATGACTTGGGTTTATAAAGAAAAAATTATTTAGTACATAAAGGAGATAGAAGACATGAGAGAATTAAGGGCTACATGAGAACTGAAGCTTGAGGAATGAACAAACTAGTTTTGTTTATATGTGTATATGGTACTGCATGTGCCTTCTTTTGTAAATACTTTGAACTAGATATGTATACATTACATGCACTTTCAATTCAAACCTTTACAAAGAAGGTGCATGAACAATAAAATCACATTACCCAAAGGCATACACATTGGATGATCTTCTCTACGTTACTTGCCATGTAAGTTTTCTTTCCACCCTATTTTAATGCTAATTTTGAAAGTATATATTTTTTATTTACTTAATTCAGCATTTGCTTAATTAGAAATCCAAAATTTTTGGAAAATAATGCCATAACGATGACCATTGTCAGTTTCCTTTACTTTGAAAGGTCTTAGATGTTTGTAGGAGTAACTGGCATTAATGATAAGTAACTATTCATATAACATATACAAAAAGTAATCAGTTTCCTGCATGATATAAATGTAGTGTATAATGTATATATAATATATATATATATATATATTTCCCCTTAAAGTAAAGTTTAATATAAAAAACTTCCGAAACTTAGGATATTTCTTTCAAAGGAGTTTCGCAATTATAAGTGAAATGGGACAATCCATGCTTAAGTAGCTTTTCAAAATTTTACTTGACTCAACAATGCCTATCCGTAATTAAATTGAGGGCAGAATTGCTAGTTTGATTTTATGAAGATCTTAAATGTGCATTAAATGTAAAAACTTCTAATACATAATGTTAATGGATCCGATAGATCAATATATAAATTGTTGTACTTTCATTCTCCCTTTGCACAAAGACTTGATTACTAATAACCCTTTAATCTTCAGGATGTACAGAAATTTTGACTGCCTTCTTCTATTCACAGGTTAGTTTATTTTCCGCATTGCATTTGGTTCATTGAAATGGAATAAGGGTAGAAAGAAATAGAAATTCTTTTTTTTTTTTATGATCAAATACAATTTTTGAATAAAAGTTATATGTCATAGGAATAACAATTCTTCTTATGAAATGAAATAACAGATATTCTTTATCTATTTCCTCTGAAGTGGGTATTCTTCTTGTTATTGCTTCAGGTATTGTTGACTTCAGCCTTAGAATACCTTCATTGCAATATATCTTTCGGTATCGATACAAAGGACTATAAATGTGAAACTCTTAGAAATTGTAAGTCCTATATATCTTTTACTCTCTTAAAACAAACACTTTCATAATTATTTTATATTTACATCTAACATGAAATATCAAAGTGATATTGGTTCTATACTTGTATATATTATTTAAGCTCAAGGTCCAAATCTATTGGTTTCATTTAGCAATCAAGAGGAGGTGAATTAATTATTTTAAAATTAAAAAACTTTTTCAAAAGTAATAGTTGTTTGATTATTAAGGTGGTAGAAAGCAATTAAAGTTGTAGCGAAATATAAATTGTAAAAAATTAGAGAGTAGAGATAAGAAGATTGGGCATTAGAATTTATAGCGGTTTTGCTTTATGTGTCAATCCACTCCTTTAGCCTCCATTGTTGGAATTGTTTCACTATACTAAATATCAAAATCTTGAGAGTTACAAAGTCTACTTGGCACGGTTATTCACTACTTTGCCCATCTAATTTCACCATAAGCTATCTACAAACAATAGTGAAAAAGTGTAACTCCTCAATAATAACAGGGACACTCCCTTATACAAATATAACGGCCAAATGAGAAAACAAAAGAAATATCCTATACAATTTTAGCATTCAAAACATAATAAACTATAAAACTTATATGGCTCAAGTAGACTTTGAATCATAAAATTTCTTCTCTTCATTCTCCATTCTTCTATGAATTGTTGAGATATATATACTTCTTTGTCTAATGGTCAACTTGTGATATTGATGTAAAGTTCTTGACTAAATCCTTTGGAACATCGCCCCATAATATCCTTTGTATGTGCTTTTAATTCTTCAATTATATCCTAGGATAGCTTGATGATTCTTTGTTGATAGTAAGTATAGAGAAATATCTTACTGCCTTAAATACCAAGTGTATTAATTCATGAAAATCATCATGTGAATAACTCGTGATCTTACTCTTTATATCCTTGAAATGTTGATTTGGTTTCCTTAATTGTCATTCCTTAAGCTTTTGTAATAATCTTTAACCATTTTTTATGAAATAATATTTCTATGATATTAATCTAACTTATATAAAACATGTCAAATATATTACCCAAATATATTCAATCATTGGAGGTGGATTTTGTAACCAATTTGTCCAACCTATACTTTCTGAAATCTAAATATAAACATTCAATCAATACTTGTATTTGGAAATGCTAAATTGTATTGATTTTAATTTCTAATAGGTTGCTAATATACTTTCGACTATGAATTCCAATTTTACCTACAAACACGTTGCTTCTAATTTTGCCTGTAGATTTTATTTTGATTCAAGTTTCGATATCCTCCTATTTTAATAAAATGTTCTGATCATAGTTTTGGATTCTATCTTTCAAAATACGATACTTTCTTTTTTTTTTTTTTTATCTATGAATCTGAATATAAATCTAATTCAATCTAGCTTCCGATCACTTGTAATACTTTGTTCTATTGTAACTATTGTTTCCAATACTTTTCTTTTAGATATTTTCTGTACACCAGGTAAACTTATCAATAAAAACTCAACATATGTTTTATTATCATCAAAACCATAATAGGAAACTTAATATTCTCCCATTTTTTATGATGATAAAATAATTTTGAATCACAAGTGAGTTTTTTTTTCCCCCTGTTTTGAAGTTCCAATTATTACTTCTTCTATCTTTTCCTCCTTTTTGTTTATGTTTCATTCTGCTACTTTATATTTTTCTTCTACTTTTTCCCCCTTTTATTATCATCAAAAAATCATACTAGAGTTACTAAAGTAATTTTGAATGAAAAAATTAAATTCAATATAAAAAATTTCTCATTTTTAAATAGTATAAGAAGAGAAGACAAAAGCAATTTTCAAAAGAAGAATTAATAGATAGGAGGAAAGTGTCCTCCCCCTAAATTTATGTATAAGTACTATCCAATAAAATTGATTCAAGAGATTATTTATCTCTCATATAATTCTCAAAATTGTCTAAAAGCAAATTGTTATTCCGCAACAAGACAACTTTTTTCTAGTGAAACCTTTTGAAATTCAAACTTCTTTTTCTAAGTTCTCCTGCAAATTATTAGGCACAAATAAATAAAGATTTTCATGCAAATCATCAACCATCTAATATTTCCATAAGAATAAACTTCCTACAAGTTGTTCCTTCTCTATCATTACTATGAAATATCCATGTACTTACCTAAAATAGTCAACGGTGTCTTATAGAAAAGAGACTTAAGAAAGAAATAAAGATGATATAAAAGAAGTCTCTAAGTAGAAGAAGGTTGCTTTAAGTTTAGAAGATCTTTTTTCAATTTCTCAATAGCTCAATTAATTTGATTCGTAATGTCTTCTTTCAGTTTATTCATCAATTCTTCAGTTTCCGTTGGTAATTCTTCCTTTACGTTATTACTAGATCTTCAGCTTTGTTTTTAGATAATCTTTCAAACTCTTTTAATTCATCAAGGTAAAAAACTCGTTTGTGTCTAAGTTTGCTCCTGCTACCCAATCTTCTAAGAATTCCTTTTCTAAATCAAAAGAACATTCATAAAGTACTAGCCTTTCAAAGCCATCACTACAAAGGTCGTGTTCTTTTGAACTTTATGCAACACCTTAGAACTCGGAACACTACAGCTTGTCACATGTTACTACTACCGAACGACATGCTAAAGCTCTAAAACTTCAATGTACTTTAAAACTTGCTTATATATATTATCCATCATACTATTATAACTATAATCAAATGAATGATTCATAGATGAGTTATTCCAAATTTCATTATTTAATAATCATAAAGTCTTTCGCTACAATCTATCTCCATAATTTCAATTTAACAACAAAACATTAATTTACAATAATTCATAATTCTCGTCACTCTTCCTCTACATAGTAATAGTGTTTTCTTCCCATCTCATCCATGTAATGTCTCACCAAGTTTTTATTCTCATCATACTCTAATTGCTCATCATTTTTGCTTGCAACTAAAAAACATATAGGAAGGAGGATGAGCCTAAACACAATACATGAATACTATACCCACATGCGCATGATACACCACATTAATATCACATGCATGTATGCAGCATCTATCCTCAACACATTCACAATTCAATTCACACATCAACACCAACAATGAATTATAACACATGGGGGTACTCATAACCCTGATACATATAACATTTATCCTAATGGGAACTACCTCTAAAAGCCTCATCTAACCCTAATGGAAACCACCACTATGGGCCTCGTCTAACCCTAATCTACCTTGGATCATTTCGATATACGGCTTCACTAGGAATAATGCAGTATACCAATCATCGAGGTGTCTCCTAAGGATTTGCCACTACGAGCCCCTAAGCTAAGCCAAGCACAAGCAACATATCTTATTCTATTCACATAACACTATATTACTTCATGATACCACATAAATCACTTTGTATCTTAGTATTTCATTATTTCACATATAACTCATTGGATAGCTTCCCAACAATCACATACAACAAACAAAGTAAACACGTACCTGGAATCCTAACCTTAAGCGCTTCTTGTCCCAAACTTAAGCTAAGTCAATATATGTGTCATCATCAACACATCACTCTTAGTATTAATCTAAATATAATATATTTCTCCTAATTCCTCTTAATCTAGTGGGTTATCTAAAGTTATACTAATTGTCTCGGTTATGTGGAACTTGGTTAATTAAGAAGATAATTTGATATATATTGATAATATTTATCATTTAACACAACTATGTTAGAGGTCGTGTTGCCCAACACGAGCTCGTACACGACTGTGTTGAAGGTCGTGTATCTCTTGGTGAGATTTGGCTTCAACACAATTAGAACACAGCCATATTGGGAAGCCATGCTTCTCTTAATTCAATACGGTCAAAACACGATTGTATTAGGCGGCTGTATATCTCTCGACATGACTTTTGGACTCAACATGGTCAAAACACGACCGTATTGGATGGTTGTCTATCTCTTGGTTTGTTTTTCAAACCCTTATTTTTCTACCCTTAATTCATCCAATCTCTTCATTTTCTAATTCTAAGCTTAAGTAAATCCAAAAATACACATTATAATCTCTTACTTGATTTGAATTTCACTTGAACTTCCAATTTCAACCACTCTCATGCTCGTTCGGTCCACCCTTAAACTCGACTCTTATAAACAACCCAGTTAAATCCATGATCTTTAATTCCATTGTTATAATATTTCTAGGTTATAAAATGAAAATCATTACCTTTTGCTCCACTACGTTACCTCCTTGGATTACTCTAGGTTTTCTTAAAGAGGCCCTCTCTCCCTTTCTCTCTTTTGTTTCTCTAGGCTGCTATTGTGAAAATGTGCAGAAAAGAGAAGAGCCCTAGGTTAGTTTGCTCATATATAGTCTCACTAGAAAAAGACAAAATTGCCCCCGTCTTTTATTCGTATTTGCACAATTGCCCTAGCTCCTATATTATTTATTTATTTATATATATATATAAAAAAATCGTATATTACACTTCATCTTCAAAAACGTCCTGTGAAGGAAATTTATCAATTTGCTTGAAGAGTTCTTCAGTGTCAATTGAATTTGAAACTTACGAATTTAACCTAAGTTCCTATGAGATTGCTCTTGTCTCCTAATTAGCTATTTCTTTCAATGGTTCACCATCAAGAATCTCATTCAAGAACTCACATTCGGATGAACCTTCAAATAACATGATTTCTTTGTTAGAGGATTCTATTTGCTTTGCTTCATCAATTTTCACTTGTCCAACATTTTCTAAAGCTTCTTTTTTTCTTCTACAAATATCTCTTGCACTTTTTTCTGTTTTTTATTCTTATTCTTATTCTTTCTACCTTTTGTTAGGATTGGCCCATAATAATGAATTAAAGTATAAAACAAAAAAAAGGAGAAATCGAAACACGATATTTTATCCGAGTTCATTCTTAAACTAAAGCTACGTCCAGCAGAGGATTCCACTATAATTAGTACATCATATCTCTCGTTACATTACTCAATTACAAGCAAAAAAGAGAATATATAGTAACAACTATTCATGAGCCCAAGCTCAAATTGCTAATAAAAAAATATAAGCTTAAATCCTAAAAGTCATCTAGTGTTTTCCTATCATAAGGAAGTATAAGTCATACCCCAACACTTTCTCCAAACATCTTTCTTTTATATATGAAGACATTGTACCTCTCATTATCTCTAACTTTCTAAACATGTCCTATTATAAGACTCGTACTCTTTCTCAAGCACACACTTCCTTCCATGCCTCTCTACATCTATCCTTTTGTATTTCAAAATTCTTGTGATCATTCCACCATACATAAAACTGTTATATCTCTTCATGTGATGGATGTGAGATATCAGGTACTTTGCTAAATCAACATAATAAACATATACGAATCCAAGAATTATTTTAACATGCATTGCTATTACTATTGTCAAACTCCCTTTCCAAGCAAGATACACTTACGGTTACACTTGTTTTCCTAGGATCAAACTATACAAAATTCCCATTATTGATTTCGCTCAACAATAAATCGTTCTCTTCTTCTTCAAATTTAACACCATCCTTCTCATCTTTAATTTCAAAATGTGTAATTAAATCCTTCCTATGATCATTACATTTGTTTTTTGTCCAACAGTCAAGACAAAATTGTCTTTATCATTGTCCATCTTTCAAAAAGAAATCAAAATCTAGATGACTTACCTCTATAGTTCTATTTCCATTTTGTGGAGCCTTCCTTTCTTGCATACTTCGCTCCTTTGAAGTTTGGCCCCTTTCTGAGAGATTTCTTCTTGGTGTCTGTTGTTGATGATCATTTATCTTTCATCCTTAGAGGGATAAGTTCGCTTAAAGGAAGATTATCCTCCGAATTATTGTTAATATTGATTGGCTTAGAAGAAGGTTTAGTGGTGAAGTTTTGGTTCATGATTCTTAGCGATTTTCTTATCATGGTTATGGTGAAAGATTTAGATGGTTATGGTGAAAGATTTAGACAACTTTCTAGGATTTCTAGAAGCAAGTTTGTAACTTCAAAAAAAGAGAGCGAAAAAGTAATGCCAATCGATGTCTTTAAGATTTGTACTTTGTCTTCTTTTTTCTTAAAAAAAAAAAAATAATAATAATATTGTCAATAGTTTGCACTAATCTGAGGGGTTTGTTTGGAAGTTTCTCGAGTGGTGGTTTACTTTGATAGCTCAAACTTGATTCGAATCCCTCTGATCTAACCTTCCATAGCTCTATTTAAATCTGAGAGCTCCTCTAGCAACTTTTTTTTCTTTTTTCTTTTTTCTTTTTTTAATCTTGACCACAACTTGATGCGTGATTCACCATCTAGTTTTTCAGATCTTCTACACCTCCACTAAGCTTCTGAGCTTCTTCTTTAATAAATTGTAGAGATTCTTCCATAATCTTTAGAGAAGACTACTTCTAAATCCTTTCTTAGGCTTCAGAGATTCTTCCGTGGACTTTGTAAAGGACTGTTGGAATTCACCATCATTTCAACACATTTAAAATGAATCTCTAACACCTTTTCTCGTTTTAGAGACAATCCTATTTGATTCCTTCCATACTACTTTCTTTAGTATGTATTTTGATAAAAAGTTAAAGTTTTTTTTGTTACTATTTTTGTTGCCAATATTTGAAAAAATTGTTGTCATAATGTTATGTTTTTTTAAAAAATATTACTGCTTGTTAATTTGTAGTGTGTTAAACGTGATTTATATAAATCCCGTGATATATAATATGCGGTAGTTAATTTTTTGTTACTATGAGAACAAGATAAACATTATACTGATAAATTATTTTATTTTATTTTTAACTATCAATTTTTTTTATTATATGTATTGTTATAATTAAATTTGAAACAAAAATTTCTAATTTTTTGTAAAATACTTTTTACAATGTTATTACTTAAATTTGCCATCTTTTTGTTGCAAAATTTTGGGAAAAAATTAAAATTGATACAGAAATTTGTAATTTTTCAAATTTTTTGTAAAATAATTTTTACATAACATGGATGTTTAAATTTAGCCCCTTTTTTTTTGGAAAATTTTGGAAAAAAAATTAAAGTTGAAACGAAAAGTTGTAATTTTTTTTTATAAAATTATTTTTATAGAACATGGATACTTAAATTGCAAAATTTCTCATTTGGAATTTTTTTTTTTTTTTTTTTGCAAACCTAATAAGAAAAAGATCAATGTTGTGTATTGTAAAATTTAAAATAGCGATATTACCTTTTTTTGAAATAGTTAATAATTTATATATATTGTAAATAGGAAAACAATAAGTGATTACGTGAAATTGATTATTTATGTATTTGGAAATATTATGACTAGTAACTAGGAGCCGAAATATGATAAGGATTCGATTAAGAAGTTGAAAATAAAGAATAATGTGAATTACCCCAAATTCTTGTGTAAAATATGTCAGAATATTTGAGTCAATCCAACCAAAGTAAAGGTTGAGATAATTCATGGGCATCCTATTTTCCATGAGTGCAATACATCATATGCCTTGATGGTAATTAGAGATGATGATGATGTTTAAAACTTCATTGAAACGGTTGAATTCTTTGGAGATCGTGGCATACAACAGTTGTACATAAAAAATTTTGAAGATTTAAGGGGCTCCTCCGAATGGCAAACATTCCAAGAAAGTGAGCATCTGCATTCTTCACATAACGTGGAAGAAATGCCTCTTAAACCATCGACATTTGTTCCAACCCCCATAGAAGAAGTACCATTGAATGATGAAGATGGAGTAGATAGAGTGATTACTTCAATGTTACAACAAACAAACACGTGTGATTCCTACATGATTTGTTTAGGAGCGAAAACTACAACAAATATCGATGTTGGAATGAGTATTAAGAAAGAGAGTTACGATTATAAAGAGAGCTTTGAGGAAGATAAGGAAAATGAAAACGATGGAGATGATAGACCTAAAAAGGATCTTCCAATCGTACATGCATACTCGACATAGGCAATATATCAGTCCAGACGTTGAACCACCTAGTATGGCACTTGTTCCCTACTACAACATTAGTGGTGATGACAGTTACATCTATTTCAACCCAGGGCAAAATGCAATGTGGAGTGGTTCAAACAATAGTGACGAGTTCTATAAGGGCATGAGATTTAGAATTAAGGTGAATATAATTCAAGCAATTAAGGCTTATCATGTGAAGAACCATTATAACTTCACCATCACAGAATCTAATTCATCGCTTTAGTCTATTTTTTATTCAAAGAGAGAAGATGGTTATAAGTAGAGGCTTCGGGCCCTAAAGAAGAAGTTGGAGGGACTATTCGTAGTTACCAAATTCGAGGGTCTACACATATGCATCAACCTGATTATAAGTCAAGATCACCCATGGTTGGATTGCAATATTCTTGCAGGTAGGTTTGTAAATCTTATCAGGAACAATTCTGATATGAAGGTTGCAAAGCTTGCTTCTATTATTGAACAAGAATTTGGTTACAAGATAAGCAAGAGACAAGTTTAAGATGGCAAGAAACGAGCTATTGAGCATGTGTACGGGAATTGAGAAAAGTATTACAATGAACTCCTTAAGCTTCTAAATGTCGTAAAAAATACAAATCTCGAAACACAACTTGATTGGGAGTGAAGAAGATCGACTACTCCCAAGGTGTTGATCCTTACATAGGTTTTCTAGGCATTCGAGTTGTACATTACAACATAAAGATTTCTTAGACTAGTTGTTACCATTAATGGAACTTTTCTATATAGGAAGTATATGCAAAAGTTGCTGATTGCTTATGGCATCAATGGGGGAAAACCATATACTTCCATTGGGATTCACTCTCGTAGATCAAGAGATGGCTAAAACAAGAGACTGGTTTTCAAGGAAATTAAAGGAGCATATGATTAGCAACCATGAAGATCATGAAGCCATTTACCCCGTATCATGTAGATGCCCTAGCACCAAGTTGGCAGTTGATGCTCAAGCCAATGGATGGTGCTCTCCATTTATAGTGTGGCGATATTATTTACGGCATGTTATAGGCAACTTCCATGTAACACACAAAAATATGTAATGCAAGAAGTTGATTACATATGTGAGATCGTAAGCACATGCTCAGAAAATGAACTATTTGATGGATTGGGTGAAGACTATTAAGCTTGATGCCTTGGAATGGTTTGATGACAAATCGGTGGATATATGGATCCGAGCTCATGACGGTTGCTGCCCATTTGAGTATATAACATCTAACATTGTCGAAAGCTATAATTTTGTCTTAAAAGGAGCTCGAAGGTTACCCATGACAATTTTAGTGAAGAAGACCTTTTACAATTATATAGAATGCTTCGTGAAGAAATATTCCAAGGCGCTTAAGAATATGGCGAATGATAGAATCTTCACTAAATATACTACTGAAAAAATAGATAGATGGAGTTCACAAACTAACAACTATATGGTTATCAATTACAGCAAGCAGCAAAGAATTTTTGAAGTGCTCACCAGTAGCCGCTATGTAGCGAGTGGGTTGAGAGGAAGGGGTCGGACGCATACTGTTAACATTGCCCGTAACTCATGTACTTGCCAAAAATAACAAATATACTAAATCTCATGTTCTCACACCTAAGCAATAGCTACTTTACTCAAACTCAATATTTTAGCATCTATACCAGATTGATACAGATGGATGAACCATGAGCTCACATATAGGGTACACTTTATGTCCATAGGTGTCGAGCTCAATTAAGGGCTGATACAGTTTTAGTTACTCTGTCCAAGACCAAACTTTACACGAAAAAAGGGAAAACCAAGGTAAAAATGATACCATATGAAAATGGACATTAAGGAACATCTAGATAAAATTATATGTGGACTTTGTTGAGTGAAAGGCCATAATAGAAAAACATGCTCACATCGATACGATAATGGTATATAATGAATAACCACACCCATGATTTATGGAATCTTTACTTACCCTTATACATTTAAGGTATATAATCATTACCTATATAATTCTAGCATTTTCTATTTCCATTGTGCATATTAGATTTTAATGAAGTAGAAAAGAGATTTCATAGATGTAATTTTTTAGCATTTTGTAATAAATTATTTCACAATTGCTTCTTAACATTTTACATTTGTTTTCATGAATGTTGGTGATTCTTTTACACTTTTATATTTTCTTACACAGTTATTTGTAAACTTTTTTTATAATCATCAAATTTATCAAACAATGTGAGACAATGTTAAAAAAATTCATTAAACTATGTTAATTTCCATAAATACTTTATCGATTCATTTGACTCCACTCTATAACACACTACGTCTATCTATTATGCACCAATAAAATTATTTTATTTTTGTTATTTTTTATGTAAATTTTTAATCTTTTTTTAAAGAAAAAAACTTTAATTGAAGAAATTTTATTTTTTTTACATGATTTTTCATAAAAAAATATTCCAATAATAATTTTTAAATAAATTACACTAAAGGCACAAACTATGTCCACACCTTCAAGTAAATTGGTTGAAGGCATATTCTAAGCTCGTGCCTTCGCAATTTATTTTTAAAATAATTTTTTTAAATATATTATTTCACAAAATTTTAAAAACATATATATATTATTTAATAACATTCCTCGAAACTTTATACCAAGGGTGGGTGAATAAGGAAGATAAATTAATGCGGAAGAAGCATCCGGCGAGATAGCTTTCCATAGAAGAGGCATATAAAATAGTACGACAGTAGGGACATAAGGTCCCTTGGGCAAATTTTGGTGGTTCAAGAAAATAATGCCTAGACATCCCTTTATCCTCTGGTTGGCTGCATAACAAAAGTTATATACATTGAACAAATTGGTGCAATGGAGAGCTACAAAAATTTGAGTTTCTTGTGTACTGTTGAGGGGAAAACACGTGATCTTTTTTTTTTTAAAATGCCCCTTTGTATGTGACATTTTCTAGAAGTTGGAAGAATCTTTTCTAGCTACACCTTTCCTACCAAATTGAACATCTTTTCAATGTGCTTGGCTCTAGGGTAAAATCCCAACTGTGAAGATTCTGTCTAGTCTGGTGATTTATTGGGTGGAGAATAAGAAATGAAAAAGGCTTAGCCTTAATATGAAGGCTCCTATAGATATCGCACGAATTGTCCTTTCCTGATAGCCCACTTTGATTGTGTATGGCCAAGATTTTGAACCAAGCACCCTTTTAAGTTTTTGTGTGGTGCTAAGCTCGGGATTTTAGATTTCTTGTGATACTACTCTTGTATACATTCCCCTCTTCCTAAATGAATACTAACGTTTTACCCCAAAAATAAACCAAAAGTAATTGTAAAGTATAAATTCATGTAAAAAAGAAGGATGATACAGTCCACAGGTCCAAGACCTGGAGCCAGGTCCCAGTAGGTCCATAGGGACTAGTCCTGGACAAGCAGTCCCGGTTTCCCATTAGTGGAATAGGAAACCTGCGGATCCAGGGCGGCTTTAGTGTGGGTACAAACCATACCACTGAAGCATCCGACCGCTACGACACCTTACATGCTACGCCTTCTTGGCTTGAGGTATGACAATGACCACGCCATCACTCCTAGATTGCCTACAATTTTACCTAAGAAGCCCGCCATGGTAGTGCATTGGCATGGCCAACGCTAGGTTATGAGCGTCGATAAAATTAAGAGAACCAACTTTACCCTGTAAAATAGGATCATCCTACCCTGGATCAACTAATATTTAAACATGATAAAATATACCATAAGTGAATTGGTAATTAGTAGATCACTACTCCTACTTCGCTCCTACCAATCGTTTGGATCACAGTGCTCAAAATTGAAAGACAAAATTACAATTTAACAACTTTTCTATTTACATAAAAGCAGGAAGGCAAAACTAATACACTTAGCAGTCACCAACATGTGCACAAGCAAAAATTTCTGGATGCACTGACCTAGAACAGAATGAACGTATGATGGATACACTTTGCTGTCAAGTTGGTGGCATTGGAACCTTTTCTTGTTTAACTTGGTCCAATAATTGCGCTTCAGACAACAACCGCTTGTATTCGTGTCGAGCCACTTTTAGCTCCATATTTAGTCGCAGTAACTGCAAGAGGTGGCAAAAAGAAATTATTTTCCGCCAGATAAATGTAAATGTCAGATAATACAAGCAATATACTGAAAACCAATCGAACTCACCTTGTCTTCGAGTTCTTTCACATTCTTCTCATACTCAACGCACCTATAGAAATAGGTTAAGAAAATGGTTGGTTTGTATGTGAAACAGCACACTAGCAAGGTCACAGAGCAACAAAACGTAACATGAAGACAATTATGTCACCTAAAAAGCAACCCCTTGAAAAGTAATCCTTTGTTTTTCTTTCTTTCCAAATGATTAACACTTTTGTTTAGAAACTTCGAGAAAAAGGAGAATGAGGGCAAACAAAGGGAAGATAAATGAAGGAAATGCAGAGATAAATATTTCCTTTCTCATGTTTGGGGAATGTATAAAAATGAAATAGTTGATTGTTGATTTAACCTTCTATTTTTACAATGTATTTTATTTTAGAAAAAATAGCATCGGTGTTCCTAAAACATTTTAGGATATTCACCAATCAATTCTTAAAGCATTCAATTTCAGCAATGAAGTACTAAAATCTTCTTGAAGCATGCCATCAAGTCCTAACATGCCATTTGATACTAAAATAACATATTTTGATACTTTTTCATCATGTGGTGCTATTGGGGCATCCTACTAAGTAAAAGTTCCACAAAAATTTCCCTTCCCTCCACCTCCATTATGAATTTATGTTACCAAAATGTTATTGTAGGAAATCAAACCAGATTCTCTTCTATATTAGGAATTAATATCCTAGAGATTTCATTGTAATATTCTGTGTATATATATATAGATAGCAATATTGTGTATCATATATATAGTGCATATATTAGGAATAGAAAGATATAGTCAAGAAAATTTCTTTTGTATATATATGTGTATCTATTCCTTGAAATAATAAGAGAAGTTTTATTAAGTATTATTTGCTACATGGTATCAGAGCTTCGAAAAAGAAAATCCTGCAGATACCGCTTCCCTTCTCCACTTCTGTTCTGTTTTGTTTTTTTTTTTTTTTTCTTCTCTTTTCCCATGCTGTCTCTCTCTCTCGCTGTCTCTCCCTCTCTTCCGGGTAGATCTCACAGACCTCTAGTATGGCAGAATCTGATGGATCTTCTGGGGGTTCCTCAACAACAAATTCACTCCCTGGAATAACGCCAACACCTATTGAAAACAGTTTCATCCAACCGGTCATCAGTCATAAACTCAATGGCCATAACTATCTCCAATGGTCACAAGCAACAATGTTGTTTGTTAGCGGAAGGAACAAAGATGACTATCTCACCGGTGTCATTACTCAACCCAATCCACGTGATCCAACATTCAAATCATGGAGGGTAGAAAACAATCTTGTTATGTCTTGGCTAATTGGATCCATGACAACCGAGATTGGAGAGAACTTCTTGCTATACTCCACGGCAAAAGAAATTTGGGATGCTGCTCGTGATACATTCTCAAATCACGAAAACACAATTGAGCTATTCCATGTGGAAAGTACACTCCAAGAATTAAGACAAGGAGAAAAATCTGTCACCGTGTACTTCACATCTCTCACTCGACTTTGGCAACAACTAGATATGTTTGAATCCCATGAATGGAATTGCCCCTTGGACTGTACTTATTTCAAGAAAATCATTGAAACCAAGCGGATATTTAAGTTCTTGATGGGCTTAAATAAATCCTTAGATGAAGTCCGAGGCAGAATCCTTGGAACAAAGCCGCTGCCTAGCTTACGAGAGGTGTTTTCTGAAGTCCGGAGGGAAGAGAGTCGCAAGAGAGTGATGCTGGGAAACTCAGAAAACCTAGCGTCAACAGAAAGCTCAGCTCTTGCTACAGTAAAAGACCGGTTGCACCTATCCAATGTTGCTGCAGCTGATAATAGGAGAATGCATCAGAATGCGGGTGACAATCGGACACGTCGAGGACGTCCTTGGTGTGATCATTGCAAAAAGCCAGGCCACCTCAAGGAAACGTGCTGGAAACTGCATGGAAAGCCACTTGATTGGAAATCTAGCAGAGACCGTGAGGCAAAGGGGAATATTGCCTCCATGGAGACTTCACCAACTGTCAATCAAGCCCCTTTCACCAAGGATCAATTGGAATTACTCCAACAGCTGATCCAGAATTCATCTAAATCAACATCTCCTCATGCTGGGGAACATGGATCAGGTAATCACGCACTATATGTTGCTCAGAACCCATCGTCTTCGTGGATAGTGGACTCCAGAGCATCTAATCACATGACAGGTGACAGATCTCTTTTCACATCTTATTCACCTTGTAAAGAACTACAAACTGTAAGGATAGCCAATGGTACTCGCACACAAGTTGAAGGAATAGGAACAATCTGCCTTTCAAGCTCTCTAATTCTCTATTCTGTGTTGTTGGTACCTGACCTAGATTGCAACCTAATCTCGGTTAGCAAACTAAATAGTGATCTGAAATGTGAAACTAAATTCTTTGCTAACTGTTGTGTATTTCAAGACTTGAGCTCGGGGAGGACGATTGGCAATGCTGAGCTTCGCAAAGGTCTCTACATTCTTGATGTAAACATCTCATCCTCATACAGCATCTCTAGCAATAAAGTTAGTTCTTGTTATGTTAGTCATTCAAATAAGGATAGTACAATCATGATGTGGCATTCTCGATTAGGACATCCAAATTTCTTATATATGAAACGATTGTATCCATCTCTATTTATCAATAAAAATCCAAATTTATTTCATTGTGAAATATGTCAATTTGCAAAACACACTCGGAGCACATACTATCCACTACCCTACAAACCAAGTCATCCTTTTTCCCTCATACATGGTGATATTTGGGGACCAACTCGTATTCCCAATATTACTGGTACTCGATGGTTTCTATCGTTAGTAGATGATCATACACGACTGTGCTGGACATACCTCATGAAAGAAAAATCCGAGACCAATCATATTTTCAAACACTTTCATGCTATGGCTAGAAACCAATTCAAGAGTGACATCCAAATCCTCAAAACTGATAATGCTAGAGACTTCTTTAACTCAAATCTCAGTCTTTATCTCAAATCACATGGTATTGTTCAAAAAAGTTCACGTGTTGATACACCTCAACAAAATGGTGTGGCCGAAAGAAAAAATCGTCATATCCTTGAAGTTGCTCGCTCCTTGCTTTTTCAAACCAATGTTCCTAAGAAATTTTGGGGTGAAGCTGTACTCACAGCTACATATCTCATTAATAGGATGCCTTCACGTGTTCTGAAATTTCAATCACCATTACAAATGCTCCACAAGTTTTACCCAACTTCATGGTTAGTATCCCAAGTCCCACTCAAACTTTTTGGGTGCACTGCATTTGTTCACATTAATCATGGAAAGCTCGATGCACGTGCACTTAAATGTATGTTCATAGGATACTCACCAAATCAGAAAGGGTACAAATGTTTCTCTCCTCTCACAAGTAAATTCTATCATACTATGAATGTCACCTTCTTTGAAGAAAACCCATTTTTTCCCAATTCTGTAATTCAGGGGGAGAATGACTCTCGTACTAATACTCATGAATTCCAGAATTGGGATTGGACTACTTTTATTGAAACAAGTCCATCCGGTCCTCCTCCCAATTCAGTTATATGTCCAGACACAAGTCCAAGGAGTTCATCACCGATGAACTACCCTAAACATCTCCTTCTTCCTATCGAAGAAATCAATGTTTACACAAGAAGGAAAAGACCATTGCAGAATGAACAACAGACCCAAGAGCTCTCCTCGAGTGACAATTCTGAAACAATGCCAACTGAGGAAGGATCTTGTTCCCAATCAGCAAAGGAAAAGGTAATAAATCATGATCCGAATTTAGATTTGCCAATTGCTCATAGGAAAGGAGTCTGATCATGCACGCAGCACCCGCTATGCAACTACATCTCCTACTCAAATCTATCACAGAAATTCCGAGCATTTGTAACCTCTCTGGACAAAGTTGGGATTCCCAGTTCAATATATGAAGCTCTAAAGGTCCCTGAATGGAGGAAAGCAACATTAGAGGAGTTGAATGCACTTGAGAAGAATGGCACATGGGTTCTAACATCATTACCACCAGGAAAGAAGACTGTAGGATGCAAATGGATATTTTCAATCAAACAAAAGGCTGATGGAGGCATTGATAGGTACAAAGCTCGATTAGTAGCTAGAGGATTCACACAGTCATATGGAATTGATTACCAAGAAACTTTTGCTCCTATGGCTAAGCTCAATACAATACGTGTGCTATTATCTGTTGCTGCAAATCAGGATTGGCCACTGTTCCAGCTTGATGTGAAAAATGCGTTCCTCAATGGAGACTTAATTGAGGAAGTCTATATGGACATACCTATTGGCTTTGAAACCGAGAAAACAAGAGGAAAAGTGTGCAAGCTGCAAAAAGCACTATATGGACTAAAACAATCACCTCGAGCTTGGTTCGATAGGTTCACAAGAGTACTTAAACAATGCGGGTACTCTCAATCTCAACCAGATCACACACTATTCATCAAACATTTCATAGATGGGAGAATTACAATATTGATTGTATATGTTGATGATATAGTCCTTACTGGGAATCATGAAGGAGAGATGAGAAAACTCAAGATCTTATTGTCCAAGGAATTCGAAATCAAAGACTTAGGACATTTAAGATACTTTTTGGGAATGGAAGTAGGCAGAACTAGCAAAGGAATTTCAGTCTCTCAACGCAAATATGTTCTGGATCTTCTGACTGAAACAGGAATGAGTGGATGCAAGCCTGTTGAAACACCAATGGATCCCAATACAAAATTAATGCCTCGAACTGGAGAATTAGCAGCAGATAAGGGGCGTTATCAACGGTTAGTAGGAAAGTTGATATATCTTACCCACACACGCCCAGATATAAGCTTTGCAGTCAGTATTGTGAGTCAGTACCTAAGCAATCCATCTACAGATCACATGGAGGCAGTGAATAGAATCCTCAAGTATCTCAAAAAGGATCCTGGAAAGGGGTTAATGTTTGAGAAGACACATGATAGATCACTTGTTATCTACACTGATGCAGATTGGGCTGAGTCCCCTGTTGATAGAAGATCTACATCAGGATATTGCTCATTTGTTTGGGGAAACCTGGTAACATGGCGAAGCAAGAAGCAACAAGTAGTAGCTCGTAGCAGTGCTGAGGCTGAGTTTCGAGCATTAGCTCAAGGCATATGTGAAGGGATTTGGTTAAAACGGCTTTTGAATGAACTCAAAATTGGTATGGATGATCCTATTCAAGTGATGTGTGATAACCAGTCAGCTATTGCAATTGCCAAGAACCCAGTTCATCATGATAGAACAAAGCATGTCGAAATAGATAGGCATTTCATCAATGAGAAAATAGAAGGAAAAGAGATTTCTCTTAATTATGTTCCTTCTAGACAACAGGTGGCAGACATCTTGACAAAGGCTCTATTTCGACCCAACTTCATTGAACTAAGTTCCAAGCTTGGTTTAATGAACATATATCATCTGGTTTGAGGGGGAGTGTAGGAAATCAAACCAGATTCTCTTCTATATTAGGAATTAATATCCTAGAGATTTCATTGTAATATTCTGTGTATATATATATAGATAGCAATATTATGTATCATATATATAGTGCATATATTAGGAATAGAAAGATATAGTCAAGAAGATTTCTTTTGTATATATATGTGTATCTATTCCTTGAAATAATAAGAGAAGTTTTATTAAGTATTATTTGCTACAGTTATCCCTCACTTCTACCAAACAAATGGTAAATTTTTCAAAAAAGGGCAATGGGGACATACAAAGGGAAATGAAGGGAAGTGAAGATTCCCCCAGCTTCTCCCTTGCCAAACACAATAAAATGTGTAAAGAGTGTTCAAGTCTCATGATAAATTCTCCACGTATTTCTTTTGATCCATTGTAATTTACTCTATAATTTAATGTACTACCATAATGATCTCAAGAAAAAGCATATTTTTTTTTTTAACGTTCTACAATCCTATCCACTATTTTAATGGGATCTGTTTAACCTTTAATCTTATTACTAATTTAAATATATTAAATCTCCACTATTAATCACCATTAAATTTCCATTGTTAATATGTAAATTAACGGTAAAATTAAAAAATGAATCAGTCTTAATAAAAATATGAACAGGAAATTAAAGGTTGAATCAGTCTAATAAAAAATATGGATGGGACTAAAAATTCCCTTTTTTTTATTGGGGGGGGGGGGGGGGGGGGGGGGGGGTGGGGAGGATAGGTATGGTAAATAAATAGCAGTTTTTTAGTCATTCAAAACAAAACAAAAAAAAAGTGATTATTAATAACTTTTAGTGATAAGTGGCAGTAAAAAACAAGTCATGTGCTATTAGGTTAACAACCATGGCAAATGAAGTGGAAACCGATTTCTTCCTTTTTTATCATTTTTTCCTCATTTCCCATTCACATTTTCTGCAATGGATAACCATCTCCATTGACCATCAGATCACACTACCTTCGCCCCCCCACCACATTTACTTTAAAGCCACTATATACAACAGTCTATTGAGATTGCTAAATTAATGTATTAATATTGATTAACAGATCAAAGAATAAAAATTCCAGACTTATACGGAACAAACACAAAGAATTTCAGCATAGTGGAATGAACAAAACTGAAGCAAAATTGAAGATTGGTTACTCACTCAGCACGTAGCTTCTGGTGTTCTTGCATCCAGATTGTGGCCTCTTGATCTGTTGTTGGTGAACCACCCATGATTTGGACAGGCTACAGGATGCAAATAAGAATTTAGCAGAGTAATTTTATACTGATGTAAAATTTAAAAGAAAGAGAAAAAGGAAATGATTTCAGAGACCAGATGTGATAAAGAACAAGATATCACGTTGATTTTCTCATTTAGGTTGCTTGCTTAGCAAGCTCGCTTTCAATTCATAGTAGTTCAGGCTTGCTTATAAGAAATACCACAGGAAAATTCATACATCAAAACGATAAGCTGTATCACAGCCATATGTCTGCTCATGATCACAGGGAAGCACATGTATAAGGTCCAGAATGCTGCTTCCCAGGAAGTGGAAAGTACAAAGAAGACTAAAGTGTCTGTCCCATTGAGGAAGCTTGTGCAATTATGCCCACTTAAATGGATTCAAGTTCAGCAATAAAAGGAGTAGATGAGAATCGTCTACCAAAGTAGGCTAAAAAGATTTATCTTTAACAATAGGTTTGGCAACCATGACATCAGTAGAAAATAAGGAAATTGATGAAAATATTAATGTTTGGATATCTGAAATGAATGTGGAAAAGGCAGTGGCAACACTTTTAAACCCAACTAGTTTCTCCATACATTTGGAGAAAGAAAGGGTGGAAATGAGAGGGAGTTGATGTGTAAACGTTAAAATATCCCTAAAGCAAAATTAAAAAGATAAAATAAGGGTATTCGAGTCTATCAAATATTTCATTTTTTTTCCATTTCCTTTTGTTAAGTTTACCAAATCATAAAAAGGAAATTTTTTTCCATTTCCATCCCATAGATCCAAACAAGAAGTGGAAACATTTCTTTCCTTTCCTTTTTCTTCCCATATATGTTTACTCATTTTCACTCCCCCTAAAATTGCCTTGATGAAAGATTTAGGTATTTAGCATCAATACTCCACAAGGATGGGTAAAAGATAAATGTTACAGATAGAATTCAAGCAGGTGGATAAAGTGGTGTTTTATGCAATCATAAGATGCCTGTACAGTTTAAAGGTAATATCCACCATACAGCTATAAAATCAGCAATGCTTTATCAATCTCAATGCTAGACATTAAATTATGAACATCATTACCCCAAAAATAAAAATAAAAATAAAAATAAAAACTATGAACATGTGTAGAAGCAAAGATGGGAATGTTAAAATGGATGTACATCACACAATGGATAAGATAACAATGGGAAGAATTATAGATGAGAAGATGAAGGAAACACAAGATAGATCGTTTGCCCATGTACAAAGATGGGATTTAAAAGCACTTACTAGAGATGATACTTTAGAGACAGCTATAATAAAATGAGGGCAGAACAGGTCAAAGAAGACATGAAGAGAAGCAATAAAAATGATTTTGACATTTTTATATATTAATGAAAACATGATCCATAATGGAATGCAACAGAACAAAGTAGCCAACCCTTCATAGCAAGAATAAGGCCCAAGTATTCTGTTGTTGTCGTCGATTCTTGTTTTATAAGGAAAAGAAATATTGTTTCACTTTTTGATCAGCAAAGAAATTATTCCTTGCATAAGGGGATGGAGATTTTATCAGTAATACATCAGAACACATGCTAACAAAAGGACCGTAAATTGGAAAACCAATGGTGGTCACTATCTAGTCAGATGAAAAGGTAATAACAGGATCCAATACTGTCAATCCACAAAAGCTATTTCCTCCTTTTTTGTGCAAGTCAAGACCAGTTGTCTAAGGAGTGAATGGGAAAAAAAGAAAAAACAATGGTTTTTGTAAAATTGATATTTGAAGTTTCCAATACCTCCTGGACAGCCTGGCTTTCAACACTTTGATGGCGCTTTGTCCTTTCTATTCCAATTGGCACACTAGCCTTCCTTTTAATCCGTGAGCCAGCATCAACTGCACATGCAACATAAGATATTGCAGACAACATTGGTTGGGAAAACTCATGACTTCAACAAACTTACCTAGTGCATATCGACTTTTATAGGTTCCACTAGAAGCCCCATTCATATTAATACTATTCATAGAAGGGGAATTTGGACCCAACATTACAGGTTTCTGTATACCAATATGCAGCACATTATGACAGGGTGCTACTGGAGGTACAGGCTCCCGTGGCTTCTTCTTAACCTGATACCCTATCAATCCACAGTGATAGTCCCTGCCAAGGTCCAACATGCCAACGAAAGGAGAATCAGAAATCTACACTATTAAAAACATGCATGCATATTGAATGAACCACATGAATGCATCATATATACATTTTTATGGATATAAATATTTTTACTTCAAGTTATTCAGAACACAATTTTCCTGGCGCTCATATTCAAAAATGAACATAAGAAACTTGGCATTTATAAAAAGTAAAACACATGCCCCTTAAACATACCATTCTGAAAAGCAATGCACACTTGAATTCGCGAGACAGCAAAGAGAATCTCATACAGAATAAGGATGGGAGTTAAACCAGGATAACTGGCCATCAATGAGTCAAACATTTCAGAATATCCAGAGTGTAAATTTGGAAATACAACAAGAGATTATATGAATTAGATGAATACAGGACAGAAGCTAAATGTTTTATTAACTTCGTATGGAAGAAAGTACAAACCCTAACAATGAAGGTGGCCCAAGGGCAAAATGCTCATCTAACTAACACATGAGCAAGCAACTCTGCTCATACAATCTCTCACTTAGAAACCAAATATTGAACTCTCTTTCTTTCACTTAGGGCCTATTTATAGGCTAGCTAGGACTAACAATACAAACAGAAATTCAACCATGACTAACTAAACCAACAGAAACTTAACTTTAGCCATTAAACCGATATAGGGTCATAACAAAGCATTTAGTGGAAGTCTGAAATAAATGTTTTCTTGCAGGTTTTTTCCCTCCCCCATTCTTTTGCTAATATAGTTTTTGCAGTAAATATCAAACAATGCTAATCACATGAGAGACTACACATCAGACAAGTTGATGTCATGGGGCTTGATTGATTCAACTTGCTGCATCTTTGCAGCAAAAAGGGAGAGAGATGATCACCTATTCCTGAAGAGTGCTTTCTCTAGGGAAGTTTGGAGAGGAGTGGAGGAATATTTGAGCTGGTCTTCACAGGTGCCTTCAGGCCTATTTTTGCCACCTGCCTTGCTCTCTTCTACTGGAAGAAGCCTTAGCAAGAAGCTAAAGAAAGCTACAGCAGTTTGCCATTTTCGGTGGAAGGAAAGAAATAGGTGCCATATGGGAAAGCCTCCTCATTCAGCTGATGATTTTGAGAACCATTTTTTTTCGCATCTTTTGTAATTTTGTACACATCTTAAACGTTTGTCTTCTTCAGGAATCATCCTTGTGTTGTAGGCCACACCTTAATAGTTGTTTTTTTATTTTATGTCAATATTGTAGGTATTTTACATGCTTCCTTTTCTGTATCTTCTCTTTATAATGAAAATTCAAAAAATTGCACTTTACCCACACCCCCACCCCACCAAAAAAAAAAACTCACTAGTAGACAACGTGACTAAAGTTTTTCATCAGATGCATTATGAGGGCACAAGGGCCTGACAAAGGCCAAGAGCAACAATCAAAATCAGATTATCAAAGACAATCTTCATAGTGACAATAGTAATGAATATTGAAGTTTATGTGACAAAGAATAAAGCTAGATGCAAGCTTAGTCTTAGATAGCAAAGCACAATGTTCTTGCATTAAGCAACAAAAGTAAGAAACAATTGATCAAAAAGGCAAAATATACATCATGATCCAAGACATAGTTAATTTTGCAAGAGAAGTAGAGATGAACAGCATTATGTAGAAAATTAACAGGTCATGAAGCTAATGAAAAGTACTATTAATGTCAACTCAGTGCATCAAAGTTCAGAAGTCAGCATGTCGCTTACCAATACTCCCAGGTCATTTCTTTCAAGCGATTCTCAAGCTTTTGAAAAAGAGATGTTCTCTCAAAATCTTGTTTGTTGTGAGTTGGCTCAATAAAATTAGCTTCAAGAACTCCTTCATCCCCAAAAGAAAAATCATTTCAACTCATGATGTGAATGCTGCAACTTTGGACATGAATACACCACAACAACTATGCTTTTAGTATTTTTTTTCTTTTCAGGGTCTATGTTTTAAGTTTCTTTTCCCACCCAAAAAAAACATGGGTCTAAGTTTTGCAAATAAGAGTCAGACAAGGTCTCCATCCATCACCTGGGAAGAGATGCTAGAGCCACTGATGTAGTAACTAAACATTGTTGCATCTCAACCCAGTGGCATGTGATAAAGATTGAAGGTAAAAACTGGCATGGCATGCACAAGACAGTGTCTAGAGGCAACACCAACTTTAACAGCTCTTCTAGGAGACCCCTTCTTGACTAATTTCAGAAGACTTGGGGAAAACAAATTAAAATGGACTCTCAAATGAAAAAAATACTAAAAACATAATCCTCATAACATATTTCATCACCATAACTTTGCTCAAATACCAAATAATTTTTTCAAGCATAAGGAACCACGTAGCTACTCACCAACAACCCCTCTGCCTCGGCTATCTGCGTAATTTACAACCTGCCAAAATGGCTGACAAAGATAGACAAGACTCTGTTAGAAAACTTAGAATACCAAAGTTTGATTATGCTTTAATGAGTCAACCATCTAACTTTCCATACTTCAAGACCTTTAAACATTGTGGCAAAAATAGATTTATATATCTATAAAAAGATAAATCAAAATATTTCTACAATTTAATATTTGGGTAAATGTCACATTGGGTACTTCAACTTTGCCAAATTACACTTAACTTCCTAAAATTTCAAAATATCAATTTATTACCTGAATTTTGCTTATTTTTACAATTAACTATCTAAGCTTTAACCCCTATTACAATCAATTACTTAAATTTTACTCATTTTTACAATTAATTATCCCATCTGGATATTATAAATGAAATCAAAAAGTTTGTAAGTAATAAATCGATACCTTTAAATTTTAGTTAATTGATTATAAAAATTGACAAAATTCATATATTAAACGTGACATTAATCCTTAATATTTTAACTAGACAAATGTCACATTTGATTTTTGAATTTTGTTTATTTTTACAATTAACTACTTGAAATTTCAAAATGTTAATTTGCTACCTAAACTTTGCTCATTTTTTACAATTGACTACCTGAACTCTACTTACTTTTATAATTAACTACCTAGTCCAAGTACTATAAATAATATCGAAAAGTTTATAAATAGTAAATTAATACTTTTAAATTTTAAGTAATTAATTTTAAAAATGGGCAATGTTCGAATACTAAATGTGACATACCCCTTTTACCAACCCAACAAAAAGGAAATAGAAAGACAAAGTGATGAACATAGCACACTTACTAGTATCAAACGATTCCTATGATATACATTAAAACCATGAATATTTACAAGTGGAGCTTCTTTAAGAAAGCCTATGGTAGTAACAACTTCACCCTGCATGGTCAAGCCAAGGAAAGTAATCATTAAATCCACAGAAGCTATGTTTTCACAGGCCGCTTAAAAGTGATGACAATCATGGAGACTGCATCAGAGCCAACTCAAAAAGAAAAGACAGATTTAAGCAAGAAGGTTTGCCGATCAATTCAATAGGAACATCAATTTATAAGTTTGAACCCAAACCTAAACCAGTAGATCTTTCAAAATAGGAGTAGAATATTTTCCTTTTGATGTAAACTAGATCTGGATCCTGCAAGTTGGCGCAGCTATCAAAATGAAATGATTGTTTTCAATACATTGCACTCATCAGTTGATAACAGATACTGAATATATATTGATTTATTTATCTTCATAATTTGAATTTTGAAAGGACAACAATGAAAACTTCAATGTTTTTGTGTAATTTCATACCTTAAAATTTTATAAAAATAAGAATAAATACTTTAACCTTTAATCATATGATTATTTTGTAATTTTTTATGCACCTGTACAAAATGTGCACTGCCACCAGTTTATGATTAAATTGGATCTATAATCTATTCGACATATATGTTGCATATATACACATACATATACATAAATGTAAGTGTTTTAATTTATTTATTTACATTAAGTTCTGTATACTTTGTTTTTACCCCACTAAATGTAAAACCTTTCAACTCTGAAGTTTCCCTACCAAGATTCAATTTAGCATTTACTCCTTCATGTCTCATCCACCACTATGTAAAAATTAAATAGGAGAAAATAACGCATGTCAACTGTCACCATCATCACTAAAATAGAAGTAATATACAGTTTAAAGGTTGGAATGTTTAAAGAACCTCTCTAGTTCTCCCTGATTGAGGTTTGTATAATATATATTCGTAGAATTTGAGATCATCGGCAATATTATGATGCTCCACAACTTGGCCACGCAATATAATCTTAAAACTTTCAGGAATTCGCAAGTACAATATGGATAGATATACCTGTTGAAGGAAAAAAAAAGAAAAAGGAAGACCCTTGTTAACTCCAAATCTTTTTCCCCATAATTAGTTAACTTCAACATTCTTGTATAATTAATATTAAACTCTCCATTACAAACTAAGTTACTCTAGAAAACCTATCTAAGAAAAAGAAACCCTTACATGAAGAGAATAATGCAATCGGTTCGCAAGGTGCTCCACATTTACTTTTTTTGGAAGCTTCTTTATCTCTCCACTTAGAAGGATATCCTTTCAATAAGAGTAAAAAATCAGGCTATTGTAAATAATACAAATTAATAGAACCACCAACAACAGTTGACAAAGTGAAAGCTTACAACCTTAGGATCAGAATCAAAGTCTAGCTCCATATCACCATCATCATTGCACCATAAATTGTAAATAATGACTTTCGTACCATGAGATCCAATGTCATCAAACTGCCATCAAGCCAAAGCAAAGATTGAAGAGGCAGCATATGTTAATTTGCAAATAAAAGCAACATAATTTACTCATGTATGCTTTTTGGATGAAATTTCAGATTTTGCATTTCATTATAAAAGGGAATACAAAGAGAGTTAGAAGGGCAATGAACATCCACTATACAAAAAAAGGATAAACTCACAAGAAACCTAAGATCTCGAGCATAACACCAAACAAAAATAAAGAGTGTTATGATCAAGCTAGTGGCATTAATGCTCAAAGAGTACTTTTCAAAGCACAAAAATATGAAAAAGTAATGCAGGTAACATCCGCAGCCAACTAAGTACTAACATTGAAGGGATAATTCAATATGGCAAAAGATTTATGAGCACAATAGCATTGAGATAAAAATAATAATAATCACATACTATAATTGCAAGTTTAAGCTTTTAGATGAGTTAGCTGCAATATCAAACCAACTATTGTATCAGTACCAGAGATCTAGAAATTCTCATTCTCCTTTAATTCACATTTACATATTTCTAAGAGATGGGCAATAGTTGTTGCTCTAGCTCACGTGTAAAGGAAAGCATCACATTATAAATTTGAAAATCACACCATTGTATCAAATTATAAAACATCAAATTGAAGCCCTATCCAGCCAACACAAGAAGAAGATGAGTGCTAGTTGAGCTTGCTAGACATAGTAAAATTTTTAAACCAACAATCTCTATAGTCTAAGGAGCAAAATAAATATTTTAGTTTATGCACCTAAACCCTTAATATATAATGCGTGCAGTTAACTACTCAAAACCCTCCCAATATACTTGTTAACCATCCAATCTTATAAGCAATAGTTAAGGAAGGGCTACATAGAGGTTTTTAAGGTTTCTATACCTAAATAGGGTAATGCACAAGCTCAATTTTAACTAGGTCAAAGTGATTTTTCTATTTTGCTCAAAAGTGCCACTTGGAAACTACGTTTTTTGCTATTAAGAAAGATGGCTAATATGACTATTGAAAACAGCATTAGAAGGTTCTTGAGAAATAAGTTCATGTTTGTTAAGCTGAGGCAAAGTATAAGTTTATCCACTGTGAGCAACCTTTCTTAGAGAGCATGCCAAAGAATAAAGTAGTGTCTTGGAACATGTTTTTTGAACCAAACACACTTAGTCCAAGGAACATTTGTTCTAGATGAACTTAATGCTGCATAGGCCGATTTAACTGAGAATTTTTACTTAATTTGGCCTTCCATACCAGACAAACAAGGTCATGAGCTCAATTAGGGCATACACACCACTTAATCTCCTCTCACAACCTGCCCCTAGGCCATTCCCAACCCTCATGTCCTATCAAAGGGCATAACCTACCATTCAAAGGCAGACCCATGCCTCATATTTGTCTGAGTATTTGTTACAAAGAGGACTAGAAACATCCCAATCATCAAACCAGAGGGATATGGTGTATCCATTCCCTATTATTCAAGCCAAAAGAGGTTCAAAGATCTCTTTCAGCCCTAGGAGTTTTCACCAAACCCAGAAGTGACTTGCAAACACCTTAACAGCCCAAAAGCTTATCCTTTTTAGTAGAGTGTAACCAACTTGTACACAACGCTCCATCAAAAGATTTGCATAACTTCCACGCATGTTTTGTAATGTCCTAGACCAAAACAGTCAATAATTAAGCCAACAAACACTAATGGGTCTTTTTGAACCATTTGGCCAAAAAGTCTCTAACTAGTGTTGACAAATTATTCACTACTTTCTATTACATGCTACTACTTAACATCTCTCACAATTCACATTTGACTTCATTTACATAGGGTTCCACAACTCCTCCTACACATAAGGTATCACAATCCCACCACCACCCCACACCACCCCCACCCCCCCCCCCCCAAAAAAAATAAAAAACAAAAAAACACGACGCCCTTCTTAAAAGACTTTATAATTGGGCCAAATTTTCCCCTTTTATAACTGTCGTAAATCGGACACCTATTAATAAGGAGTCAACTTTGATCCCATTTGCAATGCCTCAAGCCAAAAATAAACAATAACTAACAAACACTAATGGACCTTCTTAAACCACTTGACCCAAAAGTTTTTAGCTAGTGTGGATATATTATTTACTACTTACCTTAATATACCAGTATCCAATATCTCCCACAATCCATGTGGAATATTATTTGCATAGGATATCACAACCCCTCCTAAACAAGTATCACATGTTTAAGCTGTGCAGCTTCTTTCCACACTATCGGATTGATGATCCAAGCACCCCTTTACATTTAAGAGCACACACAAGATCCTATGCCACCTTAGCTCTTGTGTGCCCCTATTCCTTACCATTCCCAGGAAATGTCTACCATGGCAATTTATTTCCTTCAATACACTCCTAGAAAGAATGAAGCTGGTGACCAATACACTTGAAGAGAGAATTTAATTGATTTGGTAAGCTGAACTCTACCGACAAAGGAGATGGTCTTGCTAGTCCAATGCTTCATTTTATGCACTATTCTCTCCATGAGTTCATTAGACTCCACTTTGAAGCGTTTAGAAGTGATTAGTAACACTCTAGAGTAGCAGTAGCATTGGTAACTCCCCTAAATGAAAGCCAAGGAATATTTGCCTTTAACCTTGTATCCACAGCCTGAAAGGAAAACATTACTTTTGCTGGGGTTGGTGTAAAGACCAAAGAGGACTTCAAACTCATCAAACACTAACTTAACTAAGCTTAACGAGTTCATCAAATTATGGAAAAGATTTGAATCATCTACAAAACAAAGATGAGAAATCCTTTCCTCTTGACAATGAAACCTGAAGTTTCAGTTCGACACGTTATCACTCAAAATACAAGAAAACACTATTACTAACACACAGGGAGGGAGAAATTGAGTTCCCTTGATAGAGTCATTTAGAGCTAGGACACATTCCAACATCACCATTAAAGTTTACAGAAAACTTTGAGGAAAAAATAAACTGCATCATCCAAGTAACAAAAATTGATTAAAAATTCATGGATAAAAGTATAACTTCCACAAAGCCCCAATCCATCATTACATAAGCTTTCCTTAAGTCAACCTTTAAAACCACTCTTTTAGCAGAGTCTTGCCCATGATAAGCACTCAGTTCTTCCTAAGATAAAGAGTACACTATCCAAAATACTCCTATCCTAGACAAAGGCGGCTTTTCTTTCCCCATTAAAATGGGTAGGAAATCTCTCATTTGATTTACCAATACTTGTGAAATACATTTATAGCATATTACAACAAGTGATGAGATGAAAGTCATTAACAAAAATGGATTAGGTACCTTCCATAAGAGAGATAAGGAGGTGGAATCGATTTGCTTTAGAAGGCTCCTCAAGCCAAGTCCTGTCAAACATAGCCTCTTTGATCTCATCCTTATAGACTTGATCAACCAAAGATAAGGCTTCCTCATTCAACTTAGAAAATAACCACCAGGAAATATGCTTCATATCACTACTAAAATTTAGAGAGGACTGAAAAAGGTTCTTGAACTGATGAAGAAGTAACTTTGTGACTCAGATTGAAGATTCTGCTTGTGAACCAACCTCCTTCACTATCCTATTGGTACAATTGCAATGATAGCACTGTTTGAAGGAATTGACAAGGAAGAAGAGTTCCTTTCCCAGCTTCAACCAATTTACTCGTTTGTTTGAGGAATCTTTCTTTCTAAGGTACTCAACGAATAAAATCCACCATACAACTCTTTTTTCCAGATTCAAATCTTCACTCTCACAAGGAACTTGTAGATCTTTTTATATATTTTGACAAGCTCATCCCTAGCCTCTTCAACTCACCCTCAAAACTTTCAACTCAACTTTCAAGAGTTTAAACTCAAAGTCCAAAGATAGGCAAACCACGAAGCTGGTTTTAAGTATGGGGCAAAACTTCTCGCTTTCCATTGGAAAAATTAAACGGCAGATTATGTTCAGTGTTTTCAATCTCAAACTTGAACACTGTTGGCGAGTGATCAAACAACCAAGAAGTAAGGAATGCGGTTAGAGGGTTGGGAAACACTAACAAGCACCTCAGGCAACCCAACTCCCTATGCCAACCTTCCTTCCAATGAAATTTGAGCTACTTTTATCTGACCAAGTGAAGATTGGACCACTAAAAATAAAATCATCCACTTCAAAATCAAATAGAAGCTCCTCAAATTCATGCATGCCACATGAAACACATCTATTTTACCCCAAAAATTCCCTTAGATTTTGACAGGTTTTAAAATCACCCAATAAGATCTAAGGAACATTGAATTCTGCTTAAGTCTTACTGCATTCCACAACTCATACCTTCCACAGGGTGCTACCCATGCAAAAAAAGCAATCTCCATAAAAGCAAGCTATGCTATGTCCTTTTATTTGACCTTTCCTTATCCCTATATGTTGGCTGTATCGATTATATTATCCATGTATGTCCAATCTAGTATACGCCATAGATTAAAGAAGCTTGGATTATCCAAAGTGATAAAACCTATTCACATTCACAATACACCACTTGCTCTAAAAATAATAGTATTTGAACCCACTAAACTCTAGGATACCAACCTACCAGAATGCACCCCTTTAGTTTCCACAAAAAAAGTCCCTATGAAGGAAAAATTCTATCCCCCACACAAGCCACCCTTTCTTTGCATACTCACTCTCAACAATACCCATGAGGGATATGCCAAATTCACGATGCAGTTACGAATTTCTATAATTTTGAGGTGTCATCTAGATTGCAAATATCCCAACTTAATAACATAATGGCATAAACAAAGGAGAGAGGAATGACTACTATTGGAAACAAGGCAACCCATGTTAGGGGGAAGCACCCATTTTTTTCTTTTTATTGCGAGTAAGTTTCTCCTTAATCTTTCTTTTATGGATAAACCTTTCTTTTTAGTCTTTCTTCCTTTCCAAGCCTCAACCTTGTTGCCCTCAAAAGTTGCATGAGACGATTTATCTACCTTTAAGACTCAAAATAAGTCCTAAGCACCCAAGCTCCTCTAGAATTAGAGACAAGGGGGGTTCAAGTCCTTGCACAAACCAAAACAAAGCTTGATGGACTCCTCAATTTGATCCAAAAGGGCTTCAGTGGACTTAGATATCAAAGAGTGAGTTCTTGAAAGCAAGCTAACTTCCCAATCCACACAACTATTCTTAGAGCCCTTTGCCTAGACACTTCATCCTTATTTTGATCCAAAATAGAGATAAAGGGGTTCGAGTCCTTGCGCAAACTAAAACAAAGCTTGACGGACTCCTCAATTTGATCCAAAAGGGCTTCAATGGACTTAGATATCAAAGAGTGAATTCTTGAAAGCAAGTTAACTTCCCAATCAACACACTTATTCTTAAAGCCCTTTTCCTAGACACTTCATCCTTATTTTCCATTGTAAGCGCAAGCACAAGTGGAGTTGGACCACAACCCTCATCCTTTCCAAAGTTGTAAGGAAGCATCTCTTAAGTAACTACTAGTTATATAAGATAATTTGTATTACATATTAGATGATTTCAAGGTCAGTAGTATGGGAAGTCTAAAGTTGTATTATGATAATAAATTGGCTATAAGTCTAGCACAAAATCCACTCCTAAACAAACAAAAAACCCACTTGAGATTGATCACCACTTATCAAAGATTAGCTAAATGGTAAACTTATTAGTGTACCTTACATTCCTTCAAGCTAGCTACTAAAAGATGTTCTTATAGAAGTAGAAAGATTCCAACACTCCTTAGAGTGCAAGCTAAGAATGTGGGATGCTTGCTCACCAACTTGAAAGGAGCATCAAAATATGCTATTTTCAAATTTTGTTTGTATTTCACATAACCCATATATTAACTAGGTACTTAGATTAGAAAATATCTTACAATCAATTACATGATCTTTAGTTTCTAGATTTAGGAAGATAAGATTTATCTTTGCATCTTTAGTACTTTATAAGTGTTTGTTAATCCATCTTTATTTTTCACAGAAAAGAACAACCACTTTCCATACTATCAATTACAACATCACAAAGCCTTATATCTTCCTTAATAGTCTCCTTCCACATCTTTTTTTCTCTCCCCTACTATTGCTTGGAGTGATTAATCTCTAGAGTGTCATAACACCTAACAAGTACTCCAAAAAGCGATCCTACTTCCTCCTTTTCTCAACAATAGACCCAACTCCAACTTTTTCCCCCTACTATATCCATATCATGAATTTCAATCTCAATGATTTACATAGCCATCCTTACATAAAATCAAACCATTTTAATCATGCTTCCTCCCTTTCTCAACAATAGCCCTAACTCCAACTTTCTTTCCAATATATTCATTTTTGAATTATCAATCTCGATAATTTACATAACCATCTTAATATTCCCATCTTTACTACAAATCATTTGTTTATGCACACAATTCACTACATAGCATTCAAAAAATAACCATCAATCTTATAAGCCTCTAATTGAACATAACTCTAATATTAATGTGAGTTGCATAGTACATTTGACATACCTATACACTTCAACCACCTAATTGGAACATTTTATGTCACTTTCTTTCTCAATGCCTCTACTTTGCAATATCAAGCCCAAATCCCTGTAACTCTCACACAAGATTCTTTATCTCCTTCCATAGAGGAAGACTTACCCATACTCCTCGTCACTTGAATTCCATATACACCAGTTTTGCTCAATTCTAAGTAAAAGCCTTCCACCTCTAAAAATTTATGCCAAGATTCAAGTTTACAATTTACAAGTGCCTCATCCACAAGAACAAAGTTCAATGATTATTTGATATCCAAAAGCCTTACAATTGACAAGTGTGTAAAACATAAGGAGCATCCTTCTATGGATAAGTAGCAACTTAGATCTAACCGAGCCTTATATAACCTAACCAGACCAACTAAAACGATCAACCAAGATAGTAGAAGATGAAAGACAACAATAAGAAATGTATCATAGGAAATAGAACATAAAGAGCAAGAGCTCACTTGCTTCAGAAGATCTTCCTCAGTTGAATATGGAGACCAATGTAACAATAAAGAAAGATTTGATGCGAAATGTGCTTTGCTATAACGACTGGAAATTTTGAACTTCCCTATGGATGCATTAAATTCATAATCTACCTGAAAGGAATAAAAAAACTCAAAGTAGTTAGTAAAATAAGAAAACAATCAAATGCCTCCTATAAAGACATAATGAATGACCAAACATGCAATAATCCAATGATTTAGTCATCTAGCATTTTGTAAAACAAAAGACTATTCTATTGCTTCATCAAAGAATTTAATGAATAAAAAAGAACCTCAACCCTTTCTTCATAGCCTCCACCTAAAATACATGAATACATAACAAATGCAAGACAATTTTTGTTTTCCTTTATAGAGGTATGCCGACTTGAGACATTCATTAGAATAAATGTAGATAGTCTAGCTGTATTCTACTTATATTAAATGCCCTCAAGAACCACTTGGAATCGTATAAAGAATTAATAAAATCAAAACAATATATTCCATTGGAAGGAATAAATCACATTCTATTATATAATGTTTAATTAAAGGCATAAATGAGTCAAATTACTTGTGAGTTAAATGAATTCAACTTGAGAATAGTCAAATTGAGTTCAAGATTGAGCTACTCAAACAGTTAATCAAGTCAAACTCAAGCTTTGTAATGTTTGACTCAACTAGCTCACAAACCCAATTAAGCTCGAGTTAAGTGTAAATAATAGTCAAGTTCAAGTTGACTTTAAATATCAATATTATTATAATTATAAAAAAAAAATGCTTTTTAAATAAATCAAGTTGACCTCAGGCTTGTTAAGCATTACTTTGGGTCGACCCTATGCATTGACACTAGAGAGAGGAACTTTCAAGTGACACTGCAAGAGTATAAATAACTTGAATGTAACGGATAATTTACAAAATCTAATCAATCTTTTATTGTTTATTCCTACCTACTATTTACAACTACACCAACCAAGCCATGTTCATTGTATCTCGACAATTCTAAAATATTATAAGAAATGGGTCATGCATTAGTTGTAAGCTCTACATACTAATGAGCTTATAGATATAAGAGGAAAATAGAAAAGGGCTTAATAGAAAAGCCAATGACATTCTCATCCACCTAATATGGTGATATGCTCATCACTGCTCATTGCTTGGTAAACCAATCCACAAGTCCTCAAAAGGGTACACAACCTCTAACAGCTTCCTAGGTCACTTCACTTTCTAGTAAATCCCAAGCAAGATTGCTGGATTAAACTTCAAGTCAAGTGCCCCTGAAGGATTTTTGCTAGCTTCCCTTCCCCCAATTTGCCTTGTACGTAAGTAATTCATCTTTTGATAGCTATTAGGGCCCTCTAAAACTAGGATAACAAGCAAGTCCCCATAAAGGCGCCTATGCCTTTTAACACTTTCAACCAATAGAACTTATCCTCCACCATAGTCAAATTTGGTGGACTCTAACAGGATCAGGCTTCCTTAGATTGTACAATTGCTCGAAGATCTCCTTTTAAAGATGTCATCCTTTTCTGTAAAGTAAATTGTGGGAAAATTATGTGTAAATGCTAGCTATTTTAGTGAAAATATTTTTTAGTATAATTAGGATATAATTAGTTTCTAATTTATAGTTTCCTAATTTTTACTAGGTTTTTCTGTGTATAAAGGCTAACCAACACTCTATGAAAAATAAGAGAGAATATTAATATTACATAGAATTTTTTTTTGTTTGATTTTAAGATGATATCAGAGCCTCTTAGGGTTTACGAAACCTAATTTTTTTCTGGCTTTCATCGTCGGAAATTTCATCTTTTTCTAGCCTTCATCGCCAGAATTTCTTTTTTTATTTATTTATTTATCACTAGATCATTGATCCCACTAAACCGAGGCTGGGAGTGGGTCATCAGTGACAGCTAGACTCCAACCTACGACTTTTGGCGTGAGCAGCAATTTTTGGTCGTTAGCAGTTCTTTTAGGGTTTGTGGCAACCTACAGGTGTTCTATTTGCTCCAACCTACAGCCGCCAGTCACAATCGTTCTGGCCATCTTTTATTGTTCCAGCAACCTTTCTATTTGCTTGCAGTCATTCCAGCAACGATGCTGTAATTTCCAGCAACATTTCTGTTGGTCGCTGGAGTTGCCAAAATCTATTGTGGGCCGCTGGAATCTGCGTGAGGGGTAGGATACCCACATCATTTATTTTTCTCTCATCCAACACATCAAATACTAACTGTCTCACTCTCGTCCACCATGTTGAATAATAGAGACCCATGACTTTTGCAATAGTGAGTTTTTGGCATGATTGACTTGGTCGCTACAGTTTTTTGGTCGCAACAGATCCAACAAATTATTGTCTAGTCCGAGATTCGATCAGCCTTAATTGCTGACAACATGTCAGAAATAACAGGGAATACTATCCAATCCGGGAAAGAACCTCAATTCCAACATACTGTGAACTTCAAAGCACTCAACCCGCATATAGGTTGAATGGAAAAAATTACCTTAAATGGTCTAGGCTTGTTCGAGCAACATTGAAAGGAAAGGGAAAGATCAATCATCTCACAAGTACAAGGCCGGAGAAGGAGGATCCCCAATTTGAAGCATAGGATGAAGAAGACTCCATGATCATGGTGTGGTTATGGAACTCTATGATTTTGGAAATCAGCGATACGTGTATGTTTCTAACGACTGCCAAAGAGATTTGGGAAGTTATCCAAGAGACTTATTCCAAGTCTAAAGATGTGGCTTAGGTGTATGAAGTCAAGATGAATGGCTGCAAAACAAGGGATAAAAATAATGACTAAATATGCCAACCAATTAAAATCACTATGGCAGGAACTTGACCATTATAGGGTGATAAAAACTGTTAAGAGGAAAGGAAAAAATAAAGAGAGAAGAGAAACCTTAAATCATATACAATTTCAAATATTGAACTATACAAGTATTTATATCCGTATACAAACTTAGTATATTCTATAAACTAAAGGATGTGGGACTAGTATACATAACAGTATATAAACTAAAGGATGTGGAACTAGTATACATAACAGTATACAAACTTAGTATAAACTAAGGGATGTGGAACTAGTATACATAACACTCCCCCTCAAGCTGGAGCATATAAATCATATGCACCAAGCTTGCTACAAATATACCCAATATGAGAACCCCTAAGAGATTTAGTCAAAATATCAGCCAATTGATCATTTGAGTTGACATGGCTAGTGATAATACAGCCAAAGATGATCTTCTCTCGAATGAAGTAACAGTCAATCTCTATATGTTTAGTTCTCTTATGACTGGATTGGAGGATATGTGTAATGCAGCTTGATTATCACAAATTAGTTGCATTTGTGATATTTCACAAGACTTTAATTCCTGAACTAACTGTTTCAACCAAATCAGCTCACAAGTTGCTAAGGCCATGGCACGATATTCTGCTTCTGCACTGGATCTAGCCACAACATCTTGCTTCTTACTTTTCCATGATATTAGGTTACCTCCAATCAACACACAGTAACCCGAGGTAGATCTTCTATCAGATGGAGAACCTACCCAATCAACATCACAATATCCAATTACCTGATAATAACCCTAATCTTCATATAGTAACCCTCTACCTGAAGCATTCTTAATATATTTAAGAATCCTAACCGCATTCTAATGACTATTACAAAGTGATTGAAGAAACTAACTAACAACACTAACCATAAATGATATACCAAGTCGAGTGATAATAAAATAACTAAGTCTACCAACCAACCGACAGTATCTACCAAGATCTGCAATTAACTCCCCCTGTCCTGGTAATAATCTCACATTAGGATCCATTGGAGAATCTACAGTCTTACAATTGAGCATCTTAATTTCTTCCAGAAGATCTAAAGCATATTTTCTTTAGGAAAAAACTATACCAAAACTAGATTGAGCTACTTCAATACCAAGGAAGTACCTTAACAAACTAAGATCTTTGGTCTGAAAATACTTGAAAAGATATGCTTTCAAGTCAATAATACCATCCTGATCGTTACCAGTTATGACAATATCATCTACATAGACAATTAAGTAAATACATCTCCCCTTAGATGTGTGCTAATAAAACACTGAATGATCAGATGAACTACGAGTCATACCAAACTCTACAACCACCATACTGAACCGACCGAACCAAGCACGAGGAGACTGTTTCAACCCATAAAGTGAGCGACGAAGTTTGCATACCAGATTAGACTCCCTTTGAGCAACAAAGCCAAGCGGTGGTTCCATATAAATTTCCTCCTGGAGTTCACCATGAAGAAAGGCATTTTTTATGTCCAATTGATATAAAGGCCAGTGTTTCATAATTGCAATGGATAAAAACAAGCGAACAAATGACATCTTAGCAACAAGAGAAAAAGTATCAATATAGTCCAAACCATACACCTAAGTATAACCCTTAGCAACCAATCGAGCCTTAAGCCGATCAACATGACCATTAGGACCGACCTTTACAGCATAAACCCATCGACACCCAACTAAAGACTTTCCAGGAGGTACAGAAACTAAGTCCCAAGTATCATTAGCATGTAATGCAATGATCTCTTCTACCATTGCCTGTGTCCATCCTGGATCTGAAAGTGCCTCACTCACACTTTTAGGAACAGAAACAGAAAATAAAGATGAAACAACATTGCAATACGATGGAGACAACCGATGATAAATGAGAAAATTACATATAGGGTGAAGGTTACGAGTAGAACGAATACCCTTTCGGAGAGCAATTGGAAGGTCTGCTTCAGGGAGGTCCTCGGTCGGTGGAGGCATTGGATCAGAATGTGAGTCTGTAGGAGCATCTAAAGGAGGTAGAGATGCTAAGGAGGGTAGGTTTTGAGAGCATCGATGGTATACCTGCAATGGTAAAGGGGAAGAACCAGAGTCATAGACAAGAGGTACAGACTTAAGAATGGCAAAGACAGACTCAGGAAGAGATAATTGAGATGGAATAGGTAAAACTTCAAACATATGACTATCGGATGAAGATGAGGAATTGAAAGGAGAAGATTCAAAGAAAGTGACATCAAGAGACAAATAATAACGATGAGTAATGGGAGAATAGCATTTGTAACCTTTTTTAAGTTGAGAGTAACCAAGAAAAACACACTTAATAGAGTGAGTTAAGAGTTTGTCCTGACCAGGAGACATATCATGAACGAAGCATGTAAAACCAAAGATACGAAGGGAAAGAGTATATAATGATTGATTAGGAAATAAGATAGTGTGAGGACTTTTGTGCTGAAGGATAGAGGAAAGCGTTCTATTAATGAGATAACATGCAGTAAGCACAGCATCAACCCAAAAATGAGTAGGAACATGATGGTGTAAAAGGAGTGTACGAGCAATCTCAATTAGATGTCAATTTTTACATTCTACAACACCATTTTGTTGAGGTGTGTAAGCACAGAAGATTGATGCAAAATTCCATGAGAAGACATAAATTGAGTAAATTGAGTAGAAAAATACTCAGGAGCATTATCACTATGCAAGACTTGTACAGATGTATTAAACCGAGTTTTGATTTCAGTACAAAAAGACTCAAAAATAGAAAATAATTCAGAACGATTTTTCATCAAATATAACCAAGTACATCGAGAATGGTCATCAATAAAGGTTACAAAATATTGAATACCTAAAACAAAGATGACACGACTAGGGCCTCAAATATCTTAATAAACTATAGAAAAAGAAAATGTGCCCGATTATTGACTCTCTTGGGAAACAAAGTCCTAGACTGTTTTCCAAGTTGACATGACTCACATTCTAAAGTAGATAAATGCGATAAATGAGGAACCATCTTCAGAAGTTGGACAAAACTAGGATGGCCCAACCGATTATGAAGGAGTGTTGGAGAGACTGTAGCAAAACATGTAATGGAAGAAGCTAGTGATTTATTAATGTAGTAAAGCCCTTGTGACTCACATCCTGTGACAATCGTCTGTCCTGTACTGAGGTCCTGGAAAATAACAGAATGAGGGTCAAATTTAATAGAACAGTTTAGTGCACAAGTGATTTTACTAACAAAGACAAGATTAAAAGGACAATGAGGAATATAAAGAACATGTTCCAATGGTAGAAATGTTAAGGGTTGAGCACTACCCATTGCTTTAGCAACTGTATGCGAGGTAGATTTAACAAAATGAGAAAACAGTTGAGGATTACCAGAAATATGTTCAGAAGCACTAGAATCAATCACCCATGGGCCTAAACAAGAAGAAGAATGAGTGAGACATGCAACAGATTTACCAATATAGGCAAAGGAAGCAATAGAAGATAATGACTGCTTTGAAGCTTGATACTGAAGATAATTTTCTAGATCAACTCCTGTAAGTAGAAGAGAGTCCCGATGTTGTTCTTCAAATGATGTAGAAGTAGTATTCTGGATTATGTTAGCATGTGGAGGACATCCATGTAATTTGTGGCATTTGTCTTTAGTATGTCCCCACCGATGACAATAAGTACATCTAGGACGATCTCCTCTATTGCCTTCACGATCTCCACCTTGTGCTTCTCTTGAATTTATTCAAGCTCTAAAAGCCACATGAGAAACAAAAGCTGAATTGTCTACAAGAGGAAACCCAAATAAAGGTGCATTAGGGATGAATGAGACATAAAGAAGGCGGGAGAAAACTTCATCCATAGATGGTACAATAGGATTAGCCAATATTTGATCACGAATTGGAGCAAGATCAAGATTGAGTGTAGCAAAAATGCAGACCATAAAGAATTTGTCCCTCTAAGCTAAATCATCATTGAGTGACTGACCGGGAGGAAGTAGAGAGTTATACTCAGCCTTAATAGATGCCCATTTCCCAAGAAAATCAGTAATAGACGTATCCGACTGTCTCAAATTAAGCAAGTTAAAAATTACCGAATACAGACACTGTATGTCATTAGTATAAAGAGTTTTTGCTTGAATCCATACATCAAAGCATGTGCGATAATGATTATAGATTGGATGAAGGGAAGAATCAATTGATTGCCATAGAAGACTCAATAGTAAAGCATCAAATCGTATCCAATTATTTCTATTTTCATTCTCCACATCCACTACTCTAGTGATCAAGTGGTCCTGTAAACCTTCACCCATACACCATAACTTGACTGCAGTAGACCAAGATAAATAATTTGAACTACCCAGCAGTTTCTCAGTTGCAATGGCAGGAGAGGGAGATAATAAGCTCGAAAAAGGACTAATTTTTTATGATGAATTATCATAAGCCATATTGGATTAAGAGAACACCTTAAAAAAGAATGAGAAAGGTAAAAAGAACAAACAAACAGTGGTAGTTGGTGATGGTTGGCAGCAAACGGCTACGGTCGGCAGCGGATAGTGACAGATGACGATGAACAATAGTGCTTGTTAGCGGACGACAATGAACAAGCTTGGTGAACGACGTGGAGGAGCTTTGAACCCTCGAATAAATAAGGGATGATGGTGATGTGGCAGCGCATGACAGTGCATGACGGCACGTGGAGGAGCTTCCGGCGACAAGACTTCTGGGACTTGACACTAGAGAAGAGAGGAACACAGTAATGTGATCAAATTTTAAATCCGACACCAGAAAATGCCTCCCCACTGAAATTAAGATTTTTTTTTTTGTGTTTAGGCTAATTTAGGGTTTCTCGTTCCTTAACTCTGATACCATGTTAAGAGGAAAGGAAAAAATAAAGAGAGAAGAGAAACCTTAAATCATATACAATTTCAAATATTAAACTATATGAATATTTATATACGTATACAAATTTAGTATATTCTATAAACTAGGAGACGTGGGACTAGTATACATAACAGTATACAAACTTAATATAAACTAAGGGATGTGGGACTAGTATACATAACAAAAACAAAGTGTTCAGAAGATGCAGCTGTTCTAAAAGAATTTATTGAAAAGGACAGAGTATGATTTCCTGTGTGGACTCAATCCCGAATTTGATCCAATGAGAATCCAGATCCTTGGTAGACAAGAACTCTCGAGTCTCAATGAAGTTATAGCACTAATCCGAGGAGAAGAGAGTAGGTCCATGATGCTGGAACCACAAAGTGTTAATAGTTTAGCTATGGTGACTAGTGATGCTAATTAGCCTCAGATTTGACAAAGGGACAGCTCTTGCAGCAAGAAGGAATAATCAGTCTAAGTCACAAAATCGCAATGAGTTATTCTATACCTATTGCAAAAACCTCGACACACTTGAGAGAAGTGTTGGAAGCTTCTTAGAAAGCCCCTGAGCCGAGAATGGAGTAAAAACGGGGATCAAACAACGAATAATGGATAGTGGCAAGTTCTAACTATCAGTACCCGCACAATTACCATCACCATTCTCATGCCGCTGCAACCACCATTGCGAACCATGCAATCACCAAGATCGCAACCATTGTAACCACCACCATTGGGACACATGGATAGTGGAGCACCAAAACCATCTTGGTTGCAAAGCAATGATGACCCATCTAAATGCCCAATATTAGAGGCCCGTGTACATTGCCATTCTACCTTTAAGAGAGGAGAGACATGAAAACGTTGATGGCAACAAATGGGTAAAATCTCAACAAAAACCATAGTTGTAGATCAACAAACGACCAAGTAACTAAGCCCTTGGTACTGTGTTAAGCAAACACCAAAATAAAGAATTAGATTAGTCAATAACTCACTACTCTACCACTTAAGCAATTAAAATAGAAAACATATCCAAGCCTTTAGTATACTTCTAAATACTATGGATTCAACCAAGATAAGAGTGAAGATACTAACAAGGTAACAGCAAAAAAAAGAAGCTATGTGCATAAATTCAACAACATATGAATTGTACAAACATGTAATATGAAGAGGTCAAGAATCATAACTTACCATTGGAACGATGATCCTATCGTATCCCGTCCGCATTAAGAATGTATATGACAAAAGGCCCACGCTCTTGGTCAAAAGCCTAATAGTTTAATGAATAGGTAAGAGTGAAGAACACATAACCACATTATTTTTTTCACTCACAAGTATGGTAAGCTCAAACTTCATCTAAAATACATAAAAGGCTACGTGTAAAAAAGTGAAGATCCTAATAGAACAGGTAAAACTATTTTTCAGTACTAGCATATATATACATGTGTGTGTGTGTACATATAACCTCAATTCTACCTTGAGCACATGGAATGGACTCTAGACCGTCAACACAAAGACTTAAAAGGAAACTACACGTATGGCATGACAAACCAGTAACTTCACCATAATTGCTGGTTGATATTAAACCAAGATCGTGTAATTTTTATAAACATACTTATCATTTTGGTGGCAGCTAAAGACAATCACATCTGCACCAAGTCTCATGGAACTCGTTTTAAATCCATTTCCATCTGCAAGATAAAAGCAACATTATTTTTAGATAATTGATGCAACATATTAATGTAAAAGAAAAGTGACAAAAGTGCATGGTCAACAAAATAGTCCCTCACATCGTCCAATGGTTGACTTTGACTGTTTATCTGAAAATCCAAAGCTCATACACTCACGGATTTTGTCAGGATCCATTCCACCTCCATCATCTGTTCAGAACATGGGTCAATCAAGTTTTCTAATATGGGCAACAATTCAGTTTCAGTCCACGCAAGATATAGGAAGGAAAAAGGAAGTAAGCAAATATATGCGATATCCTTATGAGATCAAATTAGAACAGACCCTGAATTAACAATGCCGGGCTTCCATCCTTCGGATTTGATGCTTTATCTACAATGACAAAAGTTGCCCCACTTTCGATCTACCCAATTGGCAGCATAAAATGAAAAGCATGAAAAACCCATCATCAAAGAGCAAACAAAACTGCTATTGAGGAACAAAATTAAGAAAATATCTGAGCCTATAGAAAACAAAATCATGCTTACACATCATAAAAATCAAGTTGCTGAAGCTTAACAATTAAAGTAGCAGAACCTAGATCTATGCCTAAAGGTCGTTTTTTAGGATTCGCAAGGTAGCGCCTACTAACTGCAGGATTCCACCATATAATTGTCTACCTTTCAGATGTGGAAATAAAAACAACCCTAAAAAGTTATTCTATTGATCCTGCAGTTATTAGAAATCATTATTTTCTCCATAATCATAACCACAAATAATTCACCATGAATTAAATCTTAAAAAATTCATCCAAAAAAAGAAAAAAATGAAATCTTAAAAAGAATTGCATCATAACAAATATTTCGTGAGAAATCACCTCATCCACTGCATTATCGAGCAACTCTGCAATGGCTGCAATTGCAGACAAATAGATAGAGAGAGAGAGAGGAAAAAAACTCTTAGTAACTTGTGATGCACAAGAACTGAGCAAAATCAAAAATTGACCATCAGCATATCAAGACATGGGTCTGATAACAACTGGAAAACTAACATACCTCCAAAGGCCCACTTATGAGAAGTGGCATTTGAATGAAGAAACATGGGATGAACATGCAAATAATTTGTTCCGCCTGTCATGTCAACAGAAGACATATTTAATCACAAACCCAAGTTGTAACTTATCCATGTTTACATTAGACACCTAAGACATGAGGCAACAAGGAAGAGTGATTGAGATCCAGTCAAGGAATTAATAGACAATGGTTAGAAGCTCAGGTACTTTGAACTGAGACTTTCTTCCTCTTTGCATCGCTGTATTCTCCAGATTTCCAAAATTGTCGACACAGTGGGGCTTGACAGATGGTTGATAAAGAAGAAAGGCCTGTATCCTCCAAAGGTGACTGCCCTTGATCCAGCATACTTGTACCACTCTGTGCAGAGCTTAATACATTTGAGCTTTGCCGCTCATCAGACTCTCCCTGATAAGAGGATTTAGACTTCAAAAGCTCTCTACACTCTTGCAAAGGAACTAAGTCTCCATCATGCTGAGGTTCCAATTTGACAGACTTGATGCCTAGATTACCATCACTTTGCAAGTTTGCAAAGCTCATTTCCTGCACTGCAACAGAAGGTATAAAAGTCAGATAAATACAAAAGACACATAACGCAGTATACTTCAACATTGTAACAAATTAAAGACTTTCTTCTTATTCTACCTATTTAATCCAAAGCCCTCAATGGAAAGTAAAATTAATGTACATATATAAGAATGAATAAATTATACAAGAGAGTTAGAATGTTTGGGTTCAATTAGAGAATGAAAGGTTTCAAAAGGATAAAATGGAGATGAACATTATCAAAAAGTAGTGCAAATAGAGAATATCCATTATTTGCAACTAATGTAGCACATTAAGTGCTAAAGTGGATGCTTGTATTGTGTGAGCCACATCAGCAATGTTTAATAGCGGTATAACGAATTCTCTATTTGCATCATTTTTAATAACGTATATCTCCTCTTTATTCTACAAAAATCTTTTATCTTCTATTTAAACTTAAATCCCAAACATTCATCCTCCAATACATAATTTTTTCCAATAATGAATATATACTAAATGAAAATGTGCCTAGTTTAATGCATGCAAGCATTGCCAATAGGCCTATTTAAATGAAGTGAATACCAACAATCATCTTCTCTTCATCACATAGCTCAAGGGTGATAGGCTTGCTACGCAAGTGACAATGAAAAAGAAGTCAATGGGAAGTCTTGAGTTCGAGTCCAATTTAATTATTCCCCATGTAATGTACTATAGTTAATGTCTAAGCTCATGCTCGTGGGAGTGTATGCTTAAATATAAAAATCCACACTGGGTTTATAAGTTTAAATTTTTAAATAAGTTGATAGCGAATCTAAATTCGGCAGCAAGCTACTTTGACAAATATTGTAACTAAAGATATCCTAAGGTTAACCCTTTTTTTTCTTTTGCGTACGCCTAAAGTTGTAACATCCCCTCTTTTTTTTTTTTTTCTTTTTTGGGTACAATGACATAGTAACATTCCCTATTATGTAACATGCACACAACAATTTAATAGTGTACAAGTAATTGGATATGTTCGTCACACACAATGAGTTCACCAAATTTTAGCTAAAGATCCCATGTAGCCATTGTCTTACAGCACATTTGATTGATTTCATACAAATGAAATAAAATAGCTATTCTTCTCTTATAGACCTATTCTTGCATTCGCTTGATAGAATAATTATTCCACGGAATTGTTATTACTGCAAAATGAAGGATTGAAATTCCTTCATAAAACTAAAGGAATGGCCATTATTTGGCTTTTCCCGGCATATTTCTATATCTATCCATTCAACCTTGAAGTAACTATATGAAATAACTATTATTTATTTATTCCATTTCTTAAGAATCACAGTTCTATTTTTATTTTATTCCATTCCGCCAACCAAATGTATCATTAATATTTTCTTTTAATCTTTTTGAGGTAAATACAAAAAACAGAAAAAAAAAATCACTAAAAATGTAGAAGCATGTGTCTTTTTCCCCTTCCCACCCATACCACACAAACCCCCGCCCCCGCCCCCCCAAAAAAAAGACAAAAAGCTTCATGAGTAAGCACATATTTCTTTATATAAAAGTATAAATTAGCATCAACGAATTTCATTATGACAGCCAAATCAAATAAGGAGAATGGCAGCAGAAGCAACAGCAGCAATAGTAGAAACAGTAACAGTGGCAACAATAGTAGCAGGATGACCAGCAATAGTAATAATGGCCATGACTGGTGGAGGAAAGAGGCTAGACAGCAGCAACAGTGCAATGTTAATGGTAGTTTGGTTGAAGAGGTTTAGGTTTGACAAAAATCTGATTCCATGATATAAAGTCTTAACCAAATAGGGAAAGTAGCCTGAGGTTGCACATGGAAATTATAAAATCAACTCAAATAAGCAAAGTACTAATGCCTTGCCAAAATTTTTTTGGATTTAAAAAAAAAAAAAAGTAAATGTATAACAAAGATAATATAAAGATATTCCAGAGATCCACTAAGATATCCTATTACTTGCCAAGAAAAAAGAAAATTAATAAAGCCTTGCCAAATTATAAACAAACTAAATATATAATGAAGATAATATAAAGATATCCCAGAGATCTACTAAATATCCTGTTACTTGCCAGTAAAAAAGAAAAAATAATATCAAAAGAATACAACCTTGAAATTCCTACTTCTTCCTGAATATTTTAGAAATTTTCCCACTTTTTTTTTAATAAATAAAATTTTCCCAGTAGTAATCTGCAAGACTGCACAAAAAAAAAAAAATTCTGTTGCTTACGCTGAGGTGAATCCAATTTTTTCAATACTAATCCATTCTTTAATTTCATCTCCTGGCTAATAAACTATGCCTTAGTTTCTGCTCCTCTATTTATTCTTATAAACTTACTTGATTATTTTATATTTTGGCTACACAACAAAAAACAAGCCAGCAATATGTGTTTCTTTCAAGGAAAACATTTTCAAACTTCTTTCTAACATTTATTATAACCAATTATTCGAAACAGTTAAATATTATCACAATAAAATCAAGATGTTGCAGTTACTAGATATCATCACAATAATGGCATCTATTTTAGAGATTTTGGAGTCTAAATGCACAATTTCAGAAGCAAAAATAAGAAAACAATATTACTAACTTTTTTACTTTCCTTTTGGCCAAAAACATTAATAGTGAAACTAACCCTTCCTGGATCTTGCTTTGCTCAACTCCAAGCAACTCCTAGTAAAAGGAATAGTAGGGCTGAATACCCATCTCCGGAGACGGTGAGGCCTCAGCACGGCATGAGAGCCACCACACTCCGAACTTGGAAGACCATGCCAGGAAGGGAACTATCACTGATAAACAGGAACTACACGAATCATGAAATAAAAAATAAAAAAAAAAAAAAAAAGTATCACAGGTTTGAAGCAACTAAAAGGGGGCAAAATGAACACAAAAACCTAACCTTTCGAAACCGTAAACCTCCAGTTTTCAATTCCACAATGTGAGATCTTGAACACCCTGTTTTATTCGGCTCAACTTCAACTCTTTTAATTTTCTCTCTCTTCAAACCCTAACCCTAGACAGGAGTATCTCATCCAACTCTCTCACCTAAATCCTGCAAACCTCTGCATCTGAGCCAAACTTTCTAACTTTGTAGCTAGAGTATGGTGACGAAGTTTTTTCTGGGTTGTTAAACCAAATAATACTTTCCCAAATTTGGTAACTCTTTACTCAACGGGCCAATTGATAGGACCATTAAAAGCTAGTGACAAGAAGAAAAAGAAATTGAATTCACCCTTCTAACTTCTTGGCAAAATGCAAATAAATCATTCTTTATTTCAATGAATTAGTGCTTTATTTAGATTTAATACGTAAATTTTTACTTCTTAATCTTCTATAAGATACAAGATTCATACATAAAAATAATGAGTAAAGTAAAGCTAAAGATAAAGTTTGAGTTGAAAGTTTCCTCTTACCTGTGAATCTTTATTCATCTAATTTATTGTCTATATATTCACAAATATATAGAAGTGAACATGAATTGGGCTTTTTTTATAATGGGCCCAACTTAAATTTAAAACTATAAGAGGAAGGCGAAATAAAGTATATGTTAATGCATTTCCATATTTATTCGAGGTTTAATATAAGAATGATTATTATTATTTGGTTTTATTCCTCAAGAATTATATTTATATTCTTATTTTATTGTATTCTATAAACTAAATATATTATTAGTATGAAAAAGCAAGTCTCATGAGAGAAAATCATTAATTATTCATAAGTTCATTGCAATAAATACCAAGTCATCATTAATTAAAATGTTTTATGTAAAAGAGATAAAAAGAGCACAAATCACATATGTGAAAGAAATAAAAGTATATATAGGCATTTATATATCTTTTTTGTATCTTATTTTAACTTATAAACAATTTCAAAGCAGTGCTAAAAGGATATTAAAAATTGATAAAAGAAGTCTTGCCATGGTTTTGCTAAGTTGGGATGTTACGCGAATTTTTTTCCTACTTTTTACATTTAACAATATATGTTTGTAAAATGTTTTGACTATAATGTGAATACTATCTTTTAAATATGTAAATTAATTTTATATGATTATTAACAATCTTTTCCGTATTTATTTGAAATATTATGTTATTTAGAAAGAATTACAACCCTTTAATATAATATCATAGGTTAAGTACTCATTTACTTGGAGATAATAGAAAGGTAATAATATAATAATTACGTCTAGAATACTTTCTATTAACTTATTTACTTTCAAATTAGTTCAAAAAAAATTATTTCATGTAACTTTTCTATTCTTTCTCTATAAAAAAATAATTATTACATTTTGTAGAGTGATGTTTTTTATTCCCTTTCTATTTATCTACAAATAAGGCTAATCATTAAACCAAAATATAAATCAAATCGTAACTCATCACAAAATACAGTTCTTTTATATTTTGGTTTGATTTAGATGTAATTCAAATAGTTCACAATTCAGCGTTGGGAATCGAACTACATGAACTCAAGCCAAACCACTTCTTATTAAAAATAAAAATTAAGTAATATATTTTAGTTCCTACTAATATTTTTATCTAACCCTATTTATTATTTCTTTTTTGTCAATTCTTATTCCATTCTCAATCTTTGCAATCCACTCCTTTCACTTCACCTTTGTCTCCCATCTCTTAAGCAAATTAGTATGTTTTCATTATCATCGAAGATGAAATGTTACCAAAATATAATATTACATGGCTCACATTCTCGCATAATGTTCCTCAATTTGAACATTAATGTTTGGTTAAAAGCTCCTCATCAACTATAATAAGGTATTTTTAAATATAATTCAAATCGAACCAAACCAAATTAAACCACATTTTAAACAATTCGGTTTAATACTCTAAATCATTAAAGCGGTTCGATTCATTAACTAATTTAGTCTCCCAAGGCACATCCTAGTAGTCATCTCCCTAGGCACATCATAACTAATTTAGTATCAAAGCGCATGTTTGGTGATAGGAAGTGTAGATTGTAGTGCTTGTGCATGGTGTGCATGGAGCTAAGATTGATTGTAATTGTGTATAGTGTGATTTGAAAAGGTCTTACACATTGTATTATTGTTGTTGTGTAGTCGTAGTAGTGTGTGTGGTGTTGAGAAGTGAATTTTGGTCAATTGTGAGAACAATTGAACCCCTACCCACCAATTGTTTAGTTCAATTCCTCAACAAACACTTGTAACATAATATCACCCCAAACCGTTTCCATACCCATCTGCTATACTTGAACCTATACCTAACCCTAAATATTTCCCATTGACCTTAACCACCATCATAAACACAATCCAAACACTTTAATCCTCAAACACCATAATGAACACTTTCCCACTTTGCTATAAACTACCAAAGAGAGTCAACATGTTGAGTGTAAATGGATATGACTTTATAAGTAGACTATTTGAGTTGAAGCAAGGAGACATGAGTGTTAGGGAGTATGTCATAAAATATAAGTTTTCCTTGAGACAACATGATTGGGATGAGCTTCATATGTGTACTATGAACCGATTGGTGAGTGGATTATTTTTTAAAACAACTAAAGAAGTTAGCTCTTTTAGATATGAAGCGTTAGATGATACTATTCGATGGGCACAAGAAGTGGAGCAACAACAACAACAATGTTCTTGCTATGAGGTGATAAGTTCACCTCTTGTTGATATATCAAATCAGTGGCATTAAAAGTTTTCTTATCCCAAGATATTGAATAGCAAACTACTGAATGGGCAAGTGTTGAAGAGAATATTATTGAAAAGTGTTGCAATCATGTTGAATTAAAGCCAACACATATAGAGGAAGGACACATTAAAAAGAAGTGCTTTAAGTATTTAAACTAGGACATGTGGCTATTCAATGTCCAAATCAACAAACTAAGGTTCTTGATGAGGAGGAGGAGCTTAAAGAAGAAGAGTGGGAGAATCCAATAGTTGTTGAGACACATATTGCTGAAGATGAAGAGTATGAAGAAGAAAAGTAGAGAACTCTAATGGTTACTAAGGTGCAAGTTATTATTGACATGGTTTATGGGGAGGAGTTAGTGATGTAGACATAAAGGAGTAAAAGTATGAAAACACAAGGAGTTCTAGGAGATAATGAAAGTAATGAAGTTTAATTGGTTGTGGATAATGACAAGACATGGAAGAAATCAGTGTATATCACTTCAAGGAGTGATTCACCCTATACATGACAAATGGAAGAAACTTCCAATGTTAAGAGAAAGCTTGTTTTATTTAGGCCCCAATGTAATAAAGCCTATCCTAATTGTTATAGGAGGGGTAGCAAGGAGATGATATTAATGGTTTACAAGGCAATGAAGGAGAAAATAGTAGTGGGTGAGATAGTGTTCCTATTACTACACCACTTAGAGCTAGGAGTTGTTAGGTTAGTGTTAGAACTAAAGAGGTGCTGATGCGAACCCTAGGTATATTAAACCTAGAACCCGTCGATCGTGATTTGAAATCGGATTCCCAAGAATCGTCTTGAACAAGCGATGAACGGAACTAGACCCCAACCACACCTGTTGATTGAAACCTAAGTTATCAAGATGACTTCCCTAAGCGTTTAGATCGAAGAAATCGAAAAGAGTTCTTTCGCAAAGAACAAAAGAGAGAGAGCTCTCAAAAGGTGTATTCAATAATGAAATATCCGTAAAAAATCTGACCCTAGCGTATCTGACAAAAGGGTATTTATACTAAGAAATAATAAAACACACGCGTAGTACACGGCCTCCATACACGGCCGTGTCTCCAAGCCGTGTATGATGCTGGGCATGCGACGAACAAAGTACACGGTCTCATACACGGCTGTGCCTCCAGGCCGTGTATGTGTCTGTGTATATGACGAGCACAGTACACGGTTTCATACACGACCGTGCCTTTTGGCCGTGTATTCATCTGTGAAATTTCGGTTGGGACACACAGTTGTGCCGCTGGCCGTGCTGTTAGGCCGTGTAAGTATACACGGTCGTGATACACGGCCGTGTATAGAGGCCGTGTATGATCCTATTGATTCCTTCATTCCTTCCGGTTCCTTCTCTTGCAGCTCCATCACTAATCCTTGCAAAGCTTCTCTCATCCGCTTAGCTCTGGCTCTTGTCATTGGACCTCCAATACCATGTAACGGGTCATTGGACTTTGACTCTTGAACTCTTGATGCTAGCTGATCCCCATCATTCCCTCCTTCCTCGAAAAGATTCGTCCTCGAATCACCTGCATCATATAGAGTAAGATCAGAAACATTAAAAGTTGCGCTTACATTACCATAGTGACTTGGTAAGTCAATCTTGTAAGCGTTATCATTGATGCGTTCCAACACTTAGAATGACCCATCTCCCCTAGGGTGCAACTTAGATTTTCGCTGTTCGGCAAATCGCTCCTTTCTTAGGTGCACCCACACCCAATCTCCTGGATGAAAGACAACTTTCACATGACCCTTATTGGCCTGGCGAGCATAATGCTCATTCTTCTTCTCAATGTTAGCTCGAACCTGAGCATGCAATTCTTGCACAAATTCTGCCTTTTTCTTTCCATCAAGATCAACAAATTCATTAGCAGGCAAAGGCAAAATATCTAGTGGAGTCAAAGGATTAAAACCATACACAACTTCAAATGGAGAGTAAGATGTAGTGGAATGCACAGTCCTATTATATGCAAATTCTACATGTGGTAGACATTGCTCCCATTGTTTCAAATTTTTATGAATCACAGCACGCAACAGGGTTGAAAGAGTCCTATTGACTACTTCGGTCTGACCATCAGTTTGAGGATGTGCAACAGTAGAGAACAACAACTTAGTGCCTAGCCTATTCCACAAAGTACGCCAAAAATGACTCAAGAATTTCACATCCCTATCACTCACAATAGAATTGGGCAAGCCATGCAATCGCACAATCTCTCTAAAAAACAAATCAGCAATATGTTGTGCATCATTAGTTTTAGAACAGGCAATGAAGTGAGCCATCTTACTAAACCTATTAACAACAACAAATATGCTATCTTTTCCACTTTGAGACCGTGGTAACCCTAACACAAAATCCATAGAAATGTCAGTCCAGAGTTGATTAAGCACGGATAATGGAATGTATTCTCCATGGGGCATTACTTTGGATTTAGCCTGTTTACATGTAATGCACTTGTCACACATAGTTTGCACATCATGCTTCATTTTTGGCCAATAAAAATGTTCATGCAAAATATCCAAAGTCTTTGCAACACCAAAGTGTCCCATTAAACCACCCCCATGTGTTTCCCTTACAAGCAATTCACGCACAGAACTTTTAGGCACGCACAACCTATCTTTCTTAAACAAGTACCCATCATACCTATAATAGTCAGCATATCCAGACTCAGCACAAGCAGCCAAAATTTGACCAAAATCAGCATCAGTCTCATACAATTCCTTAATGAGTTCAAATCCAAGCAATCGAGTATGCAAAGAAGTCAAAAGTGAATACCTTCGAGAAAGTGCATCAGCCACCACATTCTCTTTTCCTTGCTTGTATTTAATCACATACGGGAATGTCTCAATGAACTCTAGCCACTTTGCATGCCTCTTGTTCAACTTACCTTGAGTCTTCAGAAACTTCAAACTCTCATGATCGGAATGAATGATGAACTCCTTAGGCCATAGGTAATGTTGCCAAGTTTGCAAGGTCCTCACCAAAGCATATAACTCTTTATCATAGACTGGGTAATTTAATGCAGTGCCATTGAGTTTTTCGCTAAAGTAAGCGATTGGTTTGGATTCCTACATCAAAACACCACCGATACCTTTCCCAGAAGCATCGCATTCAATCTCAAAAACTTTCTTAAAATTAGGTAGAATAAGTAATGGTGCATTAGTCAACTTACCTTTCAACGCATTAAAAGCCTCTTCATGCACTTTAATCCACCTAAACTCAGCATTCTTCTTAACAAGATCATTTAAAGGAGCAGCAATAGAACTAAAGTCCCTAACAAACCTCCTATAAAAACTTGCTAATCCATGAAAGCTTCTGACCTCACCGGCGTTCCTAGGTGTTGGCCACTCCCTGATCGCCTTCACCTTATCTTCATCCACAGCAATCCCATTTACACCTACAACAAATCCAAGAAAAACCATAGATTCCATACAAAAGGTGCACTTCTTCAAGTTTGCATACAACTTGTTTTCTCGCAAAACAGTAAACACACTTTGTAAATGCTGAACATGTTCATTTAAAGTCGTGCTGTAAACTAAGATATCATCAAAGTAGACAACAACAAATTTTCCAATGAAAACGCGAAGAGCATGATTCATCAACCTCATAAATGTGCTAGGCGCATTTGTTAATCCAAAAGGCATTACCATCCACTCATATAAACCATGTTTAGTTTTAAAAGCCGTTTTCCACTCACCTCCCTCTTTCATGCGAATTTGGTAATAACCATTCTTTAAATCAATTTTGGAAAACAAACAGGCACCATGTAACTCATCAAGCATATCATCAAGTCTAGGGATAGGATGTCTATACTTAACTGTGATCTTGTTGATTGCTCGACAGTCAACACACATCCACCATGTTCCATCCTTCTTGGGAACCAGGATGACAGGAACTGAGCATGGACTGAGGCTTTCTCTCACAAACCCCTTCTCTACTAGATCATCAACCTGCCTTTGGATCTCCTTAGTTTCTTCTGGATTGGCCCGATAAGCTGGCCGATTAGGAATGGAAACACCCGGGATAAAGTCAATCTGGTGCTCAATGCCTCTTATTGGAGGCAATCCCTTTGGTACCTCCTCAGGAAACAAGTCCTCATATTCCTGCAAAAGAGACACAACCACACTTGGCAAAGAAGAGTTAAGGTTAGTAGTAGTAAAATACAAATCCTTATACATGAGTACAAGTAGTTGTTTCCTGGCCACTATTGCACTCTTAACCTCACTTTTTCTTGCAACCCCACTCTCTCCTGCAATTTTCTCTCCACTCAGTGTGTTAAGCTCTTCACTCTCTTGGCTCACAAGTGTTTGCCTCTCACTCTTTCTCTCTTTTTCACTCTTTTCTTGTCCACTCAAGTGTTTCTCTCTAAACTCTTTTGCTAGCCTCACTTGATCCTCACAAGCCTCCCATGGTTTCTGGGGAGTTAGAACCACATTTCTCTTGTTTAAAACAAAAGAGTAATGGTTCTTGTATCCATCATACATTACCCTCCGATCGAACTGCCATGGTCGCCCCAACAATATGTGACTAGCCTGCATGGGAACTACATCACACATCACCTCATCATGATAACTCCCAATAGAAAATGAAATAAGGACTTGCCTGGTCACCTTCACTTCCCCACACTCATTTAACCACTGTAACCGGTATAGTTTCTGATGCTTCGAAGTTTTTAACCTCAACTTATCAACCAATAAGGTACTAGCAACGTTAGTACAGCTACCACTATCAATGATCAAGCTGCATACCTTCTTCTGCACATGACACCGGGTGTGAAAAATATACTCACGCTGAACCCCTTCACCATCATCCTTAGGCTGAGTACTAAGGACTCGCCTAGTAACTAGCAATTCCCCACTCACGGGTCCCTCAACGTCCACATCACTACAATCCTCCAATGGTGGCACATCGTCATCACTGGAACTAATACTCTCCACATCTCCATTATCCCGAATGATCATGGTCCTTTGATTTGGACATTGAGATGCAATATGTCCAAACCCCTGACACCTGAAACATTTGACATCACGAGTTCTAGTGAATGGTTTAGTGTCAGATTTACCTTTAGAGGAAGTAACTGAACTTTTGGCCTTCGCATCCTCTTTTGGTTTTGAGTCTGCAGTGTTCTTCTTCCAATTTGACTTCCATGAAGAGTTAGAAGTCGCCCAAGATTTAGAATTCCCCTTATACTTCAACTGCTTCTCTACCTTGATCGCCTTATGCAGCAATTCCTCAATATTCACATAATGTTGTAAGTCTACTACATCAGCGATCTCCCGATTCAACCCATTGAGGAATCTAGCCATTGTAGCCTCATCTTCCTCATCCACGTTAGCTCTAATCATAGCTATCTCCATCTCCTTATAATAGTCCTCTACACTCTTGGACCCTTGTGTCAACCCCTGTAATTTCCTATGCAAATCCCTATAATAATGACTAGGGATAAACCTCTTCCGCATAATTGTTTTCATCTCATTCCAAGTGCCAACAGGCCTCTCACCATACCTTCTCCTATTACGCACCAGCTGATCCCACCATACACTGGCATAATCAAAAAATTCAATTGCAGCTAACTTTATCTTCTTCTCCTCACTGTAATTATGGCAATCAAATACATGGTCCACTTTTCTCTCCCACTCCAAATACAACTCTAGATCATTCTTCCCTTGAAAGGAAGGTATCTTCATCTTAATACTACCCAAATTACCATCTCGTCGTTGGGTGTCTCTTCTCTCCCTCATGAAACCATATTCCCCTTGAATCAGTATCCTCATTCTCTTCTATACTCACTCCACCTCTTGAATGCCTATTAGTTCTTCTCCCCACAACATTACTACCTGATGGTTCCCTACTCTGCTCCATCTTATCCAACCTCTCATGAACTTGCTCCATTTCAGCACTCAGCATTTTTCTCATCTCACCGAATAATGCCTCAAACATCAATTTCTTATCTACGCCTCCCTTCTCTCCATTAGTAGGACTTTGATCAGACATATTGCTGCAACAAAAGGGTTAGAAATAACACAAAAAAATAAAATAAAATAAATAAACCTCACACTTCTCTCCCTCACCTGTTTACACTCAAAGATGTGAATTCACTCGTGTTTCGTTCACTAAATAGATAATCCTCACAACTCGCTCTTATAGGCTCTTTGATCAGAACTCAATCAAAATTTCTTTAACATAAACCACTAAGGCAACTCACTTTTTAAACAAACGGTTCCAATTCAACAGCCAATTAAGGGAAACACGGACAAGGACTCCAATAGGGACACAATGAATACCCACGAATGACGATAAATATAGATACTGGATTACTGAAATGTTCTTCCTTTTTTTTTTTGATACGAATTTCTCTTCTTCTTCTTCTCTTTTTTTTTTTTTTAAACCTAAGCTAATTTGTCTGCGATTTGCAGTGGCCGCAGTGGAAAAAAAAGGCAACGAATTTGCCTTGCTCAGGAGGATTCGAGAACAACAACAAAACAATAGCAATTTCCTGACGAATTTCCAGACGATTTTTTTTTTGAAGACAACGATAAATAATAGAAAATGATAGAATTACTTGAATCAAGAAGCCGAGGCTCTAATACCAAATGATGCGAACCCTAGGTATATTAAACCTAGAACCCGTCGATCGTGATTTGAAATCGGATTCCCAAGAATCGTCTTGAACAAGCGATGAACGGAACTAGACCCCAACCACACCTGTTGATTGAAACCTAAGTTATCAAGATGACTTCCCCAAGCGTTTAGATCGAAGAAATCGAAAAGAGTTCTTTCGCAAAGAACAAAAGAGAGAGAGCTCTCAAAAGGTGTATTCAATAATGAAATATCCGTAAAAAATCTGACCCTAGCGTATCTGACAAGAGGGTATTTATACTAAGAAATAATAAAACACACGCGTAGTACACGGCCTCCATACACGGTCGTGTCTCCAAGCCATGTATGATGCTGGGCATGCGACGAACAAAGTACACGGTCTCATACACGGCTGTGCCTCTAGGTCGTGTATGTGTCTGTGTATATGACGAGCACAGTACACGGTTTCATACACGACCGTGCCTTTTGGCCGTGTATTCATCTGTGAAATTTCGACTGGGACACACGGTTGTGCCGCTGGCCGTGCTGTTAGGCCGTGTAAGTATACACGGTCGTGATACATGGCCGTGTATAGAGGCCGTGTATGATCCTATTGATTCCTTCATTCCTTCCGTTTCCTTCTCTTGCAGCTCCATCACTAATCCTTGCAAAGCTTCTCTCATCCGCTTAGCTCTGGCTCTTGTCATTGGACCTCCAATACCATGTAACGGGTCATTGGACTTTGACTCTTGAACTCTTGATGCTAGCTGATCCCCATCAGGTGCAAGCCAATCTTTTTATGTAGGTGTAGCATAAGAGGGGTGGTAGCACCATGGAGCTACTATTTGGCTACATGTACCATTGTTTCGTGCTATCACCCTATTAAGAGTGTTGTTGGGAGTTGTCATGCCTGTAATTATTAAAGGTTGGGTAGCTAACTCATTGAGCACTTAGGTGGAGATTATGTGTATCTTATTGAGGTTAGTTGGATTAAAATGAAAAATGACAACTTGATAGAAGATAGAGGCACTATTCTTTATAATTAGATTAACGTTACGTTTACTTCGTTATAATTGGAATTCTATTACGGCTCTATTATATATGGAATAGGTATTGCAGTATTTATTTCACAAAATAGGAATTCATTATCAAATTGCAAATACGTAAATCATTGAATCACCATTCCCTAGCCAAAGCAATGTAATAGCAATTTGAGCTTCATTTTTTTTCCCTAAAGCACATCGACATCGAAGAAGCAGAGGAAGAAGGTTGTGTAGATTTGTTGTGGAGATCCCACCATTGGTTGCTATCGGTCGTCATTTATTGTCCATCGTCGAAGGTGTCTGTCAATCAGTCATTAATGTTGGAAACATCATCACTTGCCTCCGTTAATTTCTAGGAAGGAGGCATTCGTCGCTAGATCTAGCCAGCTGCATCCCATCGTCGCTTTTGTTGGCCATCATCACTGCTGTCCGTTGATCGCTAGCATCATATTTGTGTATGGAAATGTCGGTGGCTAGTGTTGGTTGATCTAGAGAAATGAGGTCTATGTTGTCAAATCTTACCAGGTGCATCCAGTCGTCGCTACTGTTTATTGATTAGTGGCGTCAAATTTGTGCGTCAATTCATTAAATGGCCTAAGTCACCAGCTGTTGCAAGGTACCTGTAGACATTAAGTCGCCAGAGGTCAACAGTGTCATCTCCTTTGCAACTAGCATCCACTAAGGTATGTTATGAAAATGTCAAACTTGAATCTCCACATATCATAGAGGAAAAAGAAGATACTTTGTTTTCTTTTAGCTTTCTTAGTAAAATACTATGATGTTACGCATCGCATTATGTTGTTGTTGCATGCATTGGCCTTGCATACCCATTGACCAACTATCCAATCTTACGAATTAAACTTTTATCAACACTGTGAAAAAATTAAGAAACTTGTTCATTGAAATGATATAACTCGTGTTGAACAGTTGAGAGTAGATAAACGTGCATTTGCAAAACTATGTGAAATGTTAAACCGTATAGGTAGATTAAAGGCAACAAGGCATCTTTATGTGGATGAGCAAGTTATAATGTTTTTGCATATACTTGCCCACCATGTAAAAAATAAAGTCATTAAGCATAACTTTAAGAGGTTCGGATAAACAGTTAGTCGATATTTCTATTCAATATTACATGCTACCTTGTGACTACATCATCATTTATTGAAGAAGCTTAAACCCATTCCAAATAACTGTAACGATAAACAATGGAGATTTTTCAAGGTAAATTTCACATTACAGACATTTCTTCAAGTTTGCATGGAGGTGGATTAACTTTTTTGCTATTGTAGGACTGTTTAGGTGCTCTAGATGGGATGCATATCCAAATCAAAGTGCCATTAAAAGACAAAGGTAGATCTATAACTTAGAAAAATGAAATTGCCACTAATGTTCTTATAGTGTCTACACTAAACATGCTTTTCGTTTATGTTATGCTTAGGTGGGAAAGATCTGCTGCAGATAGTAGGAATTTCTAAGATGCACTCATTAAGAGGTGTGATTTTTTTATTGGTTCATTTTTTAATACTTCTATTCTACAACAACAATTATGTTTACTAACCGATAATTAATGTTTATATAAGTTGCTATTACCTCATTGATGGAGGCTATCTCAATTGCGAGGGATTCCTTGCTTCATTTAGGGGACAAATGTATCATTTAAATGAGTGGTGTTAAGGGCATCGACCAAAAACCGCAAAAGAGTTGTTCAACATGCGCCATGCTTCAACTAGGAATGTGATTGAGAGGTGTTTTAGCATGCTAAAGATACGATGGACCATTCTTAGGAGCCCATCTTTTTATCATGCATGGGTCCATAATCGAATCATTCTAGCATGTTGTTTGCTCCATAACTTTATTAGGATGAAGATGAATTCTAATCAGCTAAACAATTTAATGGAAGGCACTAAGGAATATTTAGTGGATAATGAGGACGATCTGATTCTCATACTTAAGAACAACAACACATGATCGGATTAGAGACAAAGTCTGGCAAACAAGATATTTAGTGACTAGATTGCATGTAGACGTAGTTAGCATTGATTTGCATAGATTATTATTGTAACACAAGTTACAAAATGGATATTTGGATTATACTTCTATGTGTATTTGTCAATACTTGCTATGCCATTTTCAACGTTGATGGTGTACTCCTTAATCTTTCATGTAATATTAAATCTTTATTATATTGATGTGATCTTTTCTAACATTGCATTCCACACTTGTTTGTTTCCATGCTTAAAGGTGCTATTTATTTTTGTCATTAGGCATGGAGGAGGTGCAATCTACAGATGTTGATCCCAAGCAAATGAAGCAAAGTAAGCAAAAGTAGATAATGTTTTGAAGATTATGCATTAGTCGCATACATGGTTGAGTTGTACCATGGAGGGACACACAATGCCGACATCGATTTCAAAAGTGGTTATGTAAATGAGTTGGAGCAAATGCTCATGTAAAGGATACCGAATTGTACATTAAAGGTAAAACCCCATATTGAGTCACACATGTGAACATTGAAAAAGGATTGGAGCATAATGTACGACATGGTATATGGGAAGGGCACGAGTGAGTTCAAATGGGATGACGCAAGGAAGATGGTAGTAGCGGAGAAACCGATGTGGGAGGCTTATATTTCGGTATATGCTTTATGTATTTCTTTTATTATCTTTTTTTTTTTTTATAAAGTCAATAGTAGATTGATGTTACATTTTCATTATGTCAATCTTACAAAGTCATAAAGATGCCAATCTCTTCATGATAAGAAGTTTCCCACACCTGAATGAGCTGTCAATGATTTATGCCAAAGATTGTGCAACAAGTCAGGATGCACAAATTGCTAAAGACGTCATTGAAAAGTTAAATAGGGAGGATCCCCTAATTCAAAACATAGATGATATCATACCCTCGGGAAATGATGTTGGTATGGACTCCATCCACCAAAGTGTAACCCATCCAAGTTTGAAGAGGAGGCGAAGTCAAACAGCAACTATACCTATGGTAGAATTATTTGCCACAATGGATCACTTTGAGGTTGAGACACAACAATTGAGGGATACAATACAAACATGTGTCAATCAGTTGACAATAAATCAACCTAGAGTTGATGCAACCGAACTGACAAGCTTTTTATCCACAATTGAGGGTTTATTTGAGAGCGAATTGTATCAAACGTTAATTAAGCTCCGACATATGGTAGAGAATGTTGCTGTCTTCTATAAGCTCGATCTATCACAATGTGCAACGTATGTAAAAATGCTTTTAAAGGACAATTGAAAATGGCATGTTGTTCTTGGTTGTTCATATATATATTTTTTTAAGAGGACAAGGGAATGACATTTCCATAATTATGAAAATGAGACTTATATATGACATACCCCGTATGCTATTGTACTTAATAATGCTTTGCACGACCAACCAGTATTTTATATTCTTGAATAAATTTGACTTGGATAGGTTTATTCTAATGTCACTTCCAATAGCAGAAAATTACAGTAGCACATATCTCGGAGACATCTACGTAGTTCCTTACCATGGTCAATTGAGGATTACGGTTTTTCGGAGATGTAGTCCAATTTTTTGCTTCAATATTATGTATCGGTATTTAAGGATTATTTTATTAAACCATTTATTATTTCATCCTTATTCATTCCTTTATTCTCTCAAGTAAATAATGTAGCCCCAATTTCATTACATCTAAGTAAACATCATCATACCCATTCACTATAATTGCTATTCCCTAGTAATAATTATTCCATTACAACTCCATTCCATTCAGTGAAGTAAACAGGTTGTAATTTTTTTAATGGACTGCAAGCCCTTGGGTTTGGTACCTTTCTATTAAGCCACTTATTGAGACTAAGGTGAGATTAACTCAAATGATGAGCTTCTTAAGAGTAGAACTAAAGAGTTCATTGGTTTGTGAGCGTCATGCTTAAGCGATACACTTCAAATACATTGGTGAGGCAAAACCTATATTTTTTACCATTAACCTTTTTATGTTACAGATACCTTTTGAATTTGCCATATTGATAACAAAGTATGCTATCTAATCTATCTAAGAGTAGCTAAAGCATAGGAAGCACGACAAGTGGAAGGAATCACAAATATATTGCGTTTAATTGGTCACTTCTTTGAAAACTGCTTGACTATAACTATCCAGGTTCATATTTGAAAATTTTTATTTGATCCTGGAGTTCCCTTTACTACCTGCTTATCAAGATTTGGGTTGAATCTTCTTAAAAGGAGGGGGTGATGATGAGTTGCACTCTACTAAGCTAATTTAGAAAATTTTTAATTTATCAACTCTTTTGTTTTACGTGATCGTAATGATTACAAGGTTCTGTTTATTAGCTGTATGGAACTAAGTTTAGGTTCCAAGTGTTGTAACATAGGTGTAGGTTAAGAAAATGAATGAGATGGAGAACAAGGAGGTACATTGGCAAGCATATGGCCATGTTCTTAACTATGCACCCGTAACACACCACAAGCATGATCTTGTTGAGGGGATTTGATGGCTTGAGAGATATACAAGCCAAAACACACCCGTATACTTACTTATATATCCCTATATGACCTTCGTATGACCTTGTTCTCCTAAAGCTTTGCCCTTAGAGAGATATACAGTCACTAATAGGCCCATGTTGGGGATCATGTACTCATGCCTTTTATTTATTTTCTTTAATATTATTTACCATTTTAGCATTTGCATGTAATAAAATGATGTATTTAAACTCATTTTGATTATTATTGGATATAATACAATTCCTTTGAGTCTAAACAATCTCTTTCTATACTCTTATCAATCATTGGATTGTGGCGAGTATACTTAATTGATTCTTACGTGTGTCATATCCCTAAGTCGATTAAACAAGTGGGTGCTATTGGTGAGTCAAATCTAAAAATGTTCATTCATCTTTATCTTGATATGATCTAAAAACCTTAATTTTATCTTAAATTTAGGATTCCTTCGTTATTTTTAAGTTGTGTTTTATTTGATATCCTAGTGGCCATCTCCTTAGGCACATTACACCCCCATCCTTAGAGAATAAAAAGTTTAAATAATGGACAATCATAATAATAATAATTGATTGTTGGTCATATTTCTCAATGACTAAACATGGACATATTAGTATTTTTCGTTATATTTCCAATTTAATGTTACAATTAATGGGATAAAATAAATATTGGAATAAATGTTTCCTGCAATAAAAATTTATACAAAGTAAACATTGGAATATAAAATTTTAACCTATTACTAATAAAAGTTATTCACAATGAAGATTTTTTTTATTCACAATCTATTCAATTCTAGAAAGTGAATAGGCCATAAGGTTTGTATTATTTTATATTAAGTTACATAAAGGTCGTAACCCACTATGCAAATGTCACAAATCCTTTATGACCACATTTTTTTTCTTTGCTTTTATACAAAGTCATGTCTCTTGAATATACTACTAAAAAAAAAAACTTTTACTAGTGAAATAGTCTAATTTAGAAATGGAAAGTGGTTGAAAGCTATTACTGATAAAAAGTTATATATGGTAAAAACTTTCGAAAGTTAGCATGAGCTTAAAATATAGGTCTTTTGATGTAGAAAAGAAGCATGTCCTTTACGAAAGTTGTTATTAGATTTTGCAGTGTATAAAAAAAAAAGATTTTGTAAAATTTACCACAAGATTCACATGTAACATGTACGATAAAAAAATAAATATTGATATGTTATAAGAAAATTTACCTTTTCTTATTATTATAAACGGGCTCCTTGGAGTTTTGATTCACTTTGCTTTTTGCAAAATATAGGATGGAGTTTTGATTAACTTCAGTTATTGCAAAATATTGGAATTTGGTATATTAAAGCTTACCTTAGAAACACCAAAATATTAGAATTTGGTATATTAAAGCTTACCTTAGAAACACAAAACGTTAGCTTTTTAGCTCTGTATACATGCATGGATAGCAACTAATTCTAATACCTAGACTGTTAGGAAATTAGCATTAGAATTGCTAAAACTTGTATACAATCAAAACTCATATTTCCTTCTCTTCTCTCTTCAATTTTATTGAATGGAATAAGAAATGTGTGTCACATTTTCTCCTCTTTACATCTCTATATATAAGGATGGCAATCTTCCTTATTAAAGTCTTGTAAATAAAATGGGATTTGATCGATCTTTTCCAAACTAGGATCCATAACTTTACTAGAAGATAAGATTTATTTCACAAATGGATTGCATGAGTATTTACATAAATAATTCAAATCTTCTTAAAATTATGCTCTTAATCATACCAAATCTTTTTAAATTATCCCCTCAAACAATTATTTATTGTGTTAAGCTACCCCATATTCATTCCATTTTATGAGATTAATTTAAGTTGTCCAATAACTATTTTACTATTTAAAAATAAATTAATGATCTAATTAGTTCTAATTGCTAAATTACTAATGACATAGTTTTAATATCTACTAAAGTTTCTAGTTAATAAAACTTGTTCCTTTTAGCTATAATATTGTATCAATCCTTTAAGTTCCCATACACAAAAGCAACATCTTTTAGACACAATTATGTTAACCACTTGGCAGTAGTTATTGGTCATTCAATGTAAAAGAAAAGATTGTGGACATAACCATTATCAACTAATTACTTTATAATTAAATCTATTCATAATGGTATCTTTATTAAATTATTGCATGTTATGCCATCAATGTTTGACCTTTCAATTTGGTTTTAGAGAGAATTTAGACTCAATAATTCTAATGTTATTGTGGGTAGTAGCTTATTGGTCACCCTTATCTTAACTAAATGGCCATAGATATGGTTTTAGTGATAATTTCTATCTTAAGTCATGTTAACCTCTTGACATTACATATCATAAACATATTCTCATGTAGTGGGCTAAAATGGGTTTTTAGGCTTCAAGTTAGTGATTACATAAGTTTAACATTTTAGGCTAAGTTACAAAGCTTAGGGGGGGTCAAGTCCATTTATTTAAGATAATTATGGACGGTGGGCTTGAAGTAGAGATTATTTGGAGGGACTTGTTTATTCTCAACCTTTCTCATGGAAGCCTATGCATTAAGAGAGGCTCTTTAGGTGTCTAGACTCAAGAGAAGCCTATAGGAAATCCTCATTTGGGACAATTCAAAGATTAGAAAAATTCCAATAAGGCTCAAAACAAAAATACACTGCCTCTCATTAAGAATAGTAGTGCTGATGCTACCTAGTTTATTCACTTATCACACATGCATTCAAGCTTTCTAAGATAGTTTGGTCTTCCTCCCTACCTTTTTCTCTCTAAGTCATCTCCACATGTCAATTTACATAAGTCCTCTAAGACACGTGTAGCGCAAGACGCATGTTGCATGCACATAACCACTATAATCAAATCCCCCTATCTACAACTTATAGACTCATTTAGGAATTTGTGTAATGACATTAAAGCCCAACAACCAATATATAGAGTACATAAAGGTTTCAAATCCAGAGATTACATAAGCTTGTAAATATAGAGAAGGAACAATGACATTGATCATATGATATCCTCTATTAGCATGATTGTGCCTGATGTACCCATTTAATTTTGAGCATCTATACAACTTAATTCCTTCCCCCGCCCCCTTGGTTTAATAATACTAACTTGAGTCATACAACCTCTTGATGCAGATTTGTATGTCCCTTTGAGATATTAATCAAATTAGGACAATTTTTAGATAATAAAATGTTATGAATTTTCACCAATAACATAAATTGTTATTATTTCATACATTATCAAATTAATCTATGGGACTTTAATGTAAAATATATATGCAGTAATAAAAGTGTGTATATATCTTTATAATATTAAAGTGAAAAAGTTGACTTTTGGTGCCTTACATATTCTCATGAGTTTTAAATTTTTTAATTATATCAAACAACCCTCAAATACTTAATAATTCTTAATAGGTTATGAATAGGTCAAGGCTATTAATGTAAAGAACCATCTTCTATTGTATTAGGCAAATATTCCCCTATTGGTTTCACACATCTATGTTAACTTTTACTAAAAATGTTGTCTTCATATAATGTCCATCATTGATACAATATTTAGTAACTGTAACCAATATAAAATTAGACTTTTAGCATATTTTTTCTCTTCTATCACTGCCCCTTGCTCTCTTTTTACCACTATATATTATGATACATTATATACAGTAATAATTATATCCATATACAATCAACTATAATAAATACATGTTTGTGTAAAGTAACAATGACTATTATTTTTATTGTACATTCATAATAAGACGGGTCCAAGGGGAGGGAGGCCCTACTCCCTAAGGTTGAAAAAAAATTAATTACAAAAATCCATTAAAATTTGAGAAAATGTATATATCATTAGAGTTACACAAGTGGGGCAAGTAATGTAGGCCAATCTATTTAACAAAAAAAAAATGCAGGTTAAATTAAAAATTTCAACTCGCATATAAAGTGGGTCTACCTACATTGATGCATACGACAATGTAGGTTAGGGAGGATAAACCTGTTTAGCTTTAGAACTATGTAAAAAAAATGTAGGTTGACTCATTTAGCTCATGGATAATGTAGGCCAACTTGTTTAACCCTAAAAAAAAATACAATTTGAGTTGAAAAAAATTAACCTACTTACTAAGTGGGCCTCAACAAATAGGTCATTGCAAGTGGGGTGGGTTGACTCTTTACTTGCTTGCACAGATCTACATATCATATATATACATATATTAGGAGCAAAATATAACAAAATATTAAACATAACTAAGTGGTTAAGTATGTGAGTTTGTAAATAAAAGGTCATAGGTTTAAATACGATAATGCCATTTTACTCTTCTTCTTTTTTAATTACATTTATTCTCATATTACTTTAATGACATTATCTTTATTCTTTTTTTGGATTTGTTTAACAATAATTAACAATACTAAATTTTATTCATTATAAAATTATAGTTAATTAAATGATAATATACAACAAATAATAATTATATTGTTAATGCTATGAATCTCTTGGTCTTATCTTACAATTAATATTATTAAAATGAATATGGATTATTAAACAATTGATTACCTGATTACATATATTGAAACTAATAATTTTTGTAATATTGCTAATGATATAAACTTATAGTCATAAAAAAATTGAATAATACTTATATTTATATCATTTTGCTCTTTTTGCTCTACTTTTAATTTCCTATTTAAATGTGTTTTGTGTTATATTATTTTTTATAACAAAACTTACATAATTTTATGTATTAATTTTATCACTTTTTAAATTGATGGATAATTTTCAATATTAACATATATGCTATATGAAAAGGTGAGAAACTTATTCCTTTGACATCTTACAAAGTGTACTGAGTACTGTTAATCATTTCCTTAAATATTTTAAGTTCCTTCCATTAAATATGAAAATGTGTATTGGGTGCACTCATTTACAAAATCCTTCTATTTGTACAAGATAGACATGAGTAATTCTAACATTAACTTAAAGGTGCTAAGTCCAGCGTCCCTAGTTGCATGGTTCTATATCTATCCTTGATTGATAACCTTATAAAATCAAATTATAGTAAACATACATTAATGTACAGTAATAATTATATCCTAGTATAAAATTTAACCATCAAGCCTTTTATAACTTAGTGGTATAAATACTTGTTTTCAAGTTAGATGAACTTAAGTTTGAATCCCCCTCCCCTTTGTAATTACTAGGAAAAAAATAATTACATCCCTATATAATTAAATTATAGCAATATATATATACACAATGATAACCGTGTATAGTGGAACAATAATAAACACACATTAATATACAATAATTTGTATAGTCTAACTAAAGTAAGTGGACATTAATATACACAGCGCTGTATGCTTCTTCAAAAAGTTGTCCTTATAAAAATGACTCATCTAAACAATATTTAGTAATTGTAAACAATATAAAATAAGGATAAAATTGGACTTTTATGGCTTTTTCACTTCACCGAATAGAGGAAGAATTAAATTGCCATTCCCCCTCTATTCCATAAAGGGCTTACAATAGTATTTACTTGATCATAATAGTTATTCAGTAGAACAAAAAGTTATGCAAAATGTTGAATAATTATTATAGACATAGACCTTATAAATAGCTATTATGGATCTAATCATTGTTGTATCCCACAAATACCCTTCACTTCACCATAACCCCAATGATCTCCATAAACTTGAACCACACTTTAATCTCTTTTCCTCAACTCAAACACATCTAAGCCCCCATTAATCTCTAACTGGAGGGGAGAGAGAGACATTTGGAGGAGAGAGAGACAATAAGCCTAAGCTTTCTTTCTTCAAGACAAATTTCTCAATAAAAAAAATAGAAAAAATGACTCAAAATCCAAGCTTTACTCATTATTGCTATCAAATTACAAAGATCTAATCATTTGGAGGAGAGAGAGAGATGACAATATTCGAGCTTTCCTTCATATAGGTGAATTTCTTGAGAAACAAATAAGAAAGAGAAAAAAGAGGGCAATTTAGTCATTCACTTTTTATTATGGATCCATTCCATATTGTTTTTTTTTTTAATAGGCTACAACTCTATTCAATTTCTAATTAATAGAAATCTATTTTGAATTTATTATAGTTGGTGAACTGAATGGGCATTTCTCTCCCCCTACCACTACCCCTTCCTCTCATTCCATCCACTATCTAATACGACACATTAATGTACAATAATAATTATATACATATACAATTAAACTACAACTATAGTAAATACACATTAATTTATAGTAATAATGACTATTATCTATAATATTGAAGTGAGAGATTTGACTTCTAGTGTCTTACCTATTCTTATAAATTTAAAATTTTTAATTTTATCAAGCAATCATAAATACTTAGTAATTCTTAACAAATCATCAATATTTTAAGTTATTAAAGAACTATCTATTATATTTCTATCTTCTTCTATAATACTAAGCAAATATTCCCCTTTTGATTTCACACCTCTATATAACTTCTACAAAAAAAAAAAAGTGGTCCTTATTAAAATGCCCCTTATCTAAACAATGTTCAATAACTATAAACAATATAAAATAAAAATAAATTTGGATTTTCAATTTATTTCTCTCTCTTATCACTACACACTTCCTCTCCCACTTCTACTATTTATTATTGCACATTAATGTATAGTAATAATTATATTCCTATAAGTCAAACTATAATAAATATCCAATAATGTACAAGAATAATGAATTATTATTATTCACATTTATAACTATATAATAAATACACATTAATGTACAACTTTAATAATATCAAAATTATAGTAATAGACATTAATATGCAGTAATTCTTTTCCACAACTAAATGAATAGCTATTCTTTGATTTCTCTCTAGTATACTTGCATATTTATATATGATATCTTAAATGAACTATATGGAAAAGTTATTATTTCTTGATTTTATTCCTTAAAAATTACAATTTTATTACTACATTATTCCACTCTATGAACCAAATAAATACATACTGATTTTTATTTAATTTATATCTTATTTTGATAAACATGTGAATGATAAAAAAGAAAAAATATATATATAAAAACCCAACAAACATGTAACATAATGTAACCTCTCATGAAAAAGAACAAGCAAACGGACAAAAGAGAAGAGAAAAACAATAGAATACCTGTAATTTCTTCTAACAAATAGTACTTCAATGATTGCTCCACAACAACTCACAAAATCTTTGACAAGATGGTATAAATTAATAGTAGTTTTGTCCTTTAACACCCTTGCTTATTTTTTCTTTCCTCTCTTTGTACAAATGAAGTCAACCTCTTTTTGCTCAAATGATAGAAGAGCACCAAACTATATAAAGTCTATATTGTAACGCCTCTGAAATTTCAAAAAACTATATTAAAATTTAAAAAAATAATAGAACAATAAGTACTTTTAGATTAAGGCAGTAAGAATAATATTTTGGTGATTCTAAAAATTTTGAGAAAAATTAATAATGAAAAATTAAATCACTTTAATATTTTAATATCTAACAAAAATTTTATAATAAATAATAATGAACTTTAAATTGGAAAAATAAGAAAGAAACAATATTCATTAGGTAATTATAATAAATAATAAGTAAGAATTAAAATTTTAGATTTATGATATTTAAATAGAATTTTTTGAGTACATATTTATACTCAAAATATTTTATTTAGTATACATATAAATTTTTATATAAAATATAATAATTTAGATAATTTAATAAAATAATAATACACATACTAATTGAACCCATAATTAGATATTTATCCATGACTTATTTTCCTATAAATTCCTTTGCTTTCTCTCTCTCCTCATTTTCTTTCTTTCTTCTCTGGTCATCTCTCCCTATTCTTTCTTTTCTTTTCTTTCTTTCTTCTTCCTTTCTCTTCTTCTTTTTCTTTCCTCTCATTATGAAAAGAAAACTTCCCTCCAAACTTAAAAAATCCATATCTTCCTCATATTAACTCCAAATAAAAAACCATAAGCACCATTACGATCATTAAAAGGAGTACTTCACATCAAGACCCCAATTGCTAGATAAATTTCGAACTCTAAATTTGGGCTAAAATCCATATGATTTTTTTTAAATTATAGATTTAATTTTTATTTTAAATTTTAGTAAATTTAACTACTAAAACTAGCTTTAAGTTTGTTATTCATCTATTACTAGGCAAAAGATCCAAATTCACGTGACTTTCTGCGAGTTATTTAGAGTTTTAATGCAAAAGATCAAGATAAGTAGGAAATTCTATGATATATTACCATATTTCTATATTGCTTGCAATATATATATATAAGTGTGCAATCTGTTATGATTAGATGCTGTGATATTATAATAATTTTTTGTTTTCTTCTTCAGTTCACTTTTTCTCCTTGTGAGTTCCTTTCTTTTCTTTTCTTCTTTCTTTTCTTGTCTTCTATGTGTGCCTTTCTTGTCTTTTCCTTTTTCTAACAAATGCATGTATGTATATGCAATATATATATATATATATATATATATATATATATATTTACTGGTAGCTTATGAAAAGAAATTTTAAGTATAATGTAATATATATTTTTATCTATATTATTATGTATCCAAAATATAAATACATATACATAGATATATTAATTATAGATTGCGTGAATATATACATATATATATATATATATGTATATATATATATTACATGTATTTGTTTATGATTATAAAGTTTATTATTTTAAATTATTGATCACTATAAAAAAAAAGGAAAAAAATGATAAGCAAATTAGGAGATACGCTCACCTAACTTATTTATCTATTTATTTTCTTGTCTTCTTTTCATTTTTTGTTCTTCTTTTCTTAACTAAAACCTCCTTAATTAAGTCTATTTGTATAAAGATATATATTTTTCCTAAACCAATAAGTTTATGTATAAAATACAAATAAAGTGTATATAGGGATTTGGGGTTAATATATGAGTATAATTTGATATAATGTATTGGATTATTTACTTATTTCACTTGGTATAGTATATAATAATAATAATAGAAGAGTTGTTAGATTAAGGCAATGAAGTCATGAATTGGAGTGTTGATTGTAATAATGTGGATTTAGCATTTGTAATTGATAATCATGTGGCATATATTGGTGGTTTAGTTTTTACAAATTTTAGGGTTTTGATGATTGAGGGATGGAATAAGTGCTTGGTGTGATGGGATAAGTTGATGATATTAGAAGGGTGCACATTTGGTTGCCCTATTTTGTTCTTAAATGTAGAGGATTGAGCACTTGAGTAATGGAATGACTTGGTTGTTGCCAAGGAATAAGAATTGTAGATCAATCTTGGGTGGTTGATTTGACGGTTGATGAGATTAGGCTATACTATATTATTATTGATTTGGCCTCGTACGTTGATTCATTTTTAAAATTTATTTATTTATGATTTTGTTTTCTCATTTCTTTGATTTTATCTGGTTGGTTTGGTCTTCCTTGCTTTTATCCATGACGTGTAATGCTTGATTTCTTTTGTATGTAAATATGAAGTGTGAATTGTTTTGCTTGTGGGGTTGACTTGGTTTCTTTTTGCTTACCCTTGAAATTGTGTTCCTTAAATGCTTTAATAGTTTATTGTCTTAAATGTGAATTGACTTGTAACTATATATTGTTTGATCACCTCGGGCTAATTAATTAAAGGATTAGACCTAACTAAAATTGAACATACATTGTACGAGATATTGCATGAAATTGAAGGTCATTACTATTATAAGGCACATCAAAAGTAATTAGGTAAGATTACCATTCCACTAAGAGTGAACTAAGCAATTAAGGGATTATTGCGCCTTAATGGTTCCAAGTTCGGTTTGTCCTTAAGGGTGTTGATTACTCAATGTGCCAAATTACACCTGAGTTTATAAGATATAAATTTAAAAGACCAATTTTAATAAAGAGATGAGATTGAATTAATTGGGTTATGAGACCTAGGCACTTTTGGTAGTGATGTGAATCCCCAACCCAAGGTTAAGAGAGGTGTAAACCCTAGACTTCACGCTGGTTACTAGAAAATCACATGCGATGTTGCATTGCATATGATTGCTTATGCATAGCATATGATTTAGAACTTGCATGAATTGTTTGTGCATGTGTAGTATCGATAGTATTATACTCCCATTTCACTTATATGTAATGTGCTCACTCTTCCATAGATTGTTTTGTAGAAAAATTTCAAAATCTTGGGATGGGATAAGATGTAAGGGTAAGAGTTAAAATGACTTTCTTCTATAGATTCATGTAAGTTTCGGTGGTCAAATGTTTATAATTATTTTCAATCTGGTTATGTGCACCAAAATTTGATAACTTTGAACGTAAAATTCTAACATTGCTTAAAAAATATATATATCTTTAGCTTATGAATAAACAATTTACAGATATACTTAGAGTTGCCAAATTAATTGTATTTACTGATAGGTTATACCCCTATGATGTGTGTATATAAAAAGTAAGAGTTGGTTCGGTTTCCCAAATTGATTTGTGAAGGAAACTAGATCATTGGTTCATTTTGTGAGTTTTCTTTTTCTTTTTTTCATTTTTTTAATTGATATACTTGTTGTAAGTCTTGAAAAATTTCAAAAATATATTAGGTTTTGATTAAAGAGCGTATTTTCAAAATCAAATTACTTAGACACAGAGTAATAAAAGTTTATATGAAGTTAGATTATCTAATCTTATTATATACAAAATATAACGAATAATTCACATTAGATAGATGTTTTTATACCATAAATTCTATGGGATTTTACTTCAAGTTAGGCTAATTAATGACTAAAATTCATAGTTAACTTGAAAGACAAAGAGTTGAACTGATTCAACTCAATATAGATAAAAGTTGACTTAAGTCAACTCACTATAAATCAGAGTTGACTCTTAACACAAATGAGAGAGTAGACTTGAGTTGACTTGGGCCTACTGAAGTAAAGTCCCAAGTTGACTTGAGTTAATCGAATTAAATATTAGAGTTGACTAAGTTTACTTGAGAAACAACTTAAGTTGACTTATATTCAACAAAATATTTCAGGAGAATCATAGACTAACAAGATAAATCCTAACTAAAGATTTGATGAATTAGGCTTAAGAAAAAAAAAGTTAAAAATTCCATTCTCATATAGTTAATGTTAACCCTTGTTCATCTCCTTCCCTTTTCATTTTCAACTGATTTAACTAATCTTAAACTAAGCTATATGATAATAATTACTCTTTACTTTAACTAAATCATCTTAAAAATTAAAAATATGAAGATTAAATCTCAATTGACTAAAGTCAACTCGGGATTGACTAGAGTCAACTCTTGGATAAAAAGAGAAGACTTGAGTCAACTAATGATAAGATGAAGTTGACTTGAGTCCAATCACAATTAACTTGTCCTAATCTCAACTTCATTAAGAGTAAAAATTGAATAAGACTAAAAAAATACAAGTTAAAAGATATAAATTATGATTTTGTAGTCAAATTGAACTATCAATACAACATGAACATCATCTAGGACATTGATACTAGTACTCTTCTAATCTTAGAAATTCCATCTTTTGAGATATGAGTACTTTGATTAGAAATTAGAAGACTTTATCAATCATTAGTAAAAGTAACCAAATTGAAGATTTACTTGGTTGAATTAGAACTCAACTTATCTAAATTAGTCTACATTTTTCACATGTTTAATTCTCTTACCAAACAAGCTAAAAGAAAGACATTATCATATTGAACTTTTCTTCTCCATGATATCCCCGTTAGGCAAAATTTTATCCTCTTAAGTCCACTTAAAATCTTATCTCCATGCACCTTTCATCAATAGTAAGATTGACCACAACTTAGATGAATTATGGCATAGGATAAATAGGTAGTTTTCACTTCAAATTATCCTTCTTCTTCTCCCCATGACTGCCCATTTTTTCCACTCCCTTTCTTATCTTAATCGTCTTCTAAAACACATTATTTACTAATCAAGTTTTAATCCTCTTTATATAAGTCAAGACCAAGTCAAATTGGAAATCATTTTCACTTCTCTTTCCTTTTTCATTTGCCCTAGTTCTTCTCTCCCTCTTCCACTTTCCTCTTTCTTTTCACTTTCATCTTTCTTTTTCACTTCCATCTATCTTCCACTGTCATTAAACTACAACAAAAATCAATTGTAAGACAACCCCACATGCCATTTCCACTTCCTTTTCAACCATTTTCTTTTTCTATTATGGAGGGACTACTAATCTTCAAGTCATCAAGAGGAACTTCCATTCAAAGAGTAAGAATTAATCCCTCTATGAGTTATGTTTGGTTTCTAGAAATTTAGGTATTGAAACTATCTAACTTTCTTGAATAGGCTTCATATCCATAAGTTTCTTCCACCATCAAATAAAAAAGGTAACTCTCATCATTTCTCTAGATAATGCCATCATACTCTATGTTTAAAACTTGATAGAGTAGCAATTCCCTTTATTTTTGCTAAGTTTTGCCTAAGATCAAGCCCTTGCTACTCAAGTCTAGGATTGCTCTTTCAACACGTAAGATCATTCCTTACACTTGTAGATTAATCTATGTTAAAATAACTTTTAGTGTAATTTCATCATGATTAAGAAATGAGACTTAAAAAGCAATTAATCATGTTTTGAAGAGAACTAAGCACTAAGTAATACTTAAGAAATCACCTTTATAAACTTGATATTCTAGTAAAATAACTTTATTGATTTTTATAGAATAAACTTTAAAAGTTGTATCTTGAAGGGATTCTTAAAAACTCTTCTTAAAAAAATTATACCTTATCCTTGTGTGTATCAAAACCATACATGACTTTTGGACATGTGATTGCCTATGACATGATTATAGACTTATTCTTGACTTTAGACATACTATTGGACATATCTTTAGACTATATGACTGTTATGCCTTGATTTGATAACAAGACTTGAAACCGTAAATGAAGATTAAGGACATGGTCTTGGAGATATGACCTTTTGGACTATAGACAAATTCCTATGACTCTAGATAAGCCATTTAGGACAAAACTCTAAATAATACTAAAAACTATAAATAAATCAAGGTTAGGAAGGGGAATAGTAGTTTTAGTGTACTTTAGTTATTTTTATTACTTTATCATGTTTATTTATTTAGGTGAATCCAATGAAAACCCATCTCTTCTTGAAGATTATTATAATACTTAAAAACGGCAAAGTGAGTAATATCATTGATTTCCACTTGTTTGTGATTTTAGAATAGTCACATCTAAATTAGATAATCAATGAACTATGTGCATGTGACGAGTGTGTTTGAATGGTTGGTTTGATTGAAAGTATAGCTAAAAGTGGAACCCTCACGTTATTATGGTTGTTTTGACTATTTGTTTAGTGTTTGAAATTCTCTGGTTGATCACCTATAAATCAATGCTAAGAATATCAAAACCTTAAGATAAAATGAGACATACATTGCATCCTTACATATAATCTTCTTTTACCATCATAGTCACATAGTTAATGGAAAAATGTCCTAAGATGGGGTCATATTTTGTCAATACAAACTAAATGATGTGAATATCATTGTGTATTAATGGAATATGAGTTCATTATACTGTTTAGTGCTTACATATATTTAGAGGTGTAATAGTAAGGGAGAGCACTTTTATTTTGTTTTCCTGGGGAGTAGTAGCTAGGGGATTCTTCCCCTATGGTGCATATTTTTAAGCTTAGAGTATATCTTTAAAGGCATGAAGTAGCTAAGGATGTGTACGAAGTGAAATATGTTTTTAGAGAGCTTGGACTCTTGATGGAGCTATAAGATCCTCAATCTAAGGTAAAAGGAAGGGTAAAAATATAAATACCCTTAGACTTCATGTGGATTCCGGATAGCTACATATGATGTTACATTCATATAGTTGCTTATGCATTGCATATGATTATGAAAACTTGCTTGACTTTTCTTGAAATGTGGTTTTGAGGTGGTTTCTTACTAAGTTGGATGTAGCTTACACCTCTATACTTTCTCATTTTGCAAGTACCATATTGGTTTTACCTTAGTAGAAATCGTTGCCATTGTAAGATTTTGCATGATCAATAGCTGGGTCGGATCATAAAGAAGTGTGAAGCTAGCTATAAATCTTATTTTGTTAGACTATCGTTATGTTTATGGATCATTGTAATAATTTTAGCTTACTCAAACTTAGCTATATTTGCCATGAGACTAGATACCTCTTTATATATAATATTTGATGATGGTTTGTTTAAGTAAATAAGCATTTTTCTTTGAATTGTATTCTTCTCGGTAGTTTCTAGAGTAATAATACACTATGTACTATGTTGAAGTCTATGCAAGCTTTTAATTGGGCTAATCATTAACTTTAATATAGTGTATGGTGAACCACTATGACTTGGGTATTCTTAGGGTGTGATACTTGCTTATTCTTATCTTATTTGAATTGACCTCAAACTATCATGAACTATGGATTAAAAGCAACATTTTTCTAAGGTTAGACCACATAGGTTACCTTTTCCTTAGTGGCATTTCACGATAGTCTAATATAGTGCAAGATAAAGAGAACATCATAGTACAATACAAGGAAAATTGTATAGCATAATTTTTTTTTTTTATGGTGTATGTTGTTTGTCATGTAAAAATGTTACACTAGAATAACAACTATGATAGTTATACTATTTACATTATCCTATATTTATTATAAGTATTTTCCTATTCCATCATCATCTTACCAATATTACCATCACTACCACCACTGTGGTTGCATCACTTTCACCACTATAATATCACCACCTTTATTAACTCCTTAACACCATTAGAGCACCATTATGGTGATAACAACATGCATTGATCAATCAATGGATACAATGATGATAATGGGATGGTAGCTATGTGAAGGAAATGTTAGTGATGTAGTGGGTGTAATCATTGGAGTAATAGTGATGTTGTGAAGGAGCAATGATAGTGGTGGTGATGTAATATAACAGTAATGGTAATGTATGAGGCTTTTAAGGTGTTAATGTTAATAATGGTATTGAAGGTGGTGCAATGGTAATGTTGAACTAATGGTGATTGTGTGGTGGTAATACTTAATTAGTTGATGATGGTGGTGAGTTAGTACTATCTTATATTAATGACGGTGGTAATGATGGTGTCGATGGCAGTCGAGTGCGATGGTTCTGGCTACAATAATGGTGGTGGTACAATTGGCAGTGAAGTTGTGACTAAAAAGAAGTACAAGTTTGGAATTTAGGTTAAGTGACTTTATCTTGTTTGTATTCCAAGATTTTTGTACCACCAAATAAATACTATATGAAAATTATGTTAAATATTAAACTTATCTTATAGGTAAATTGGGCTTCATCTTGTTTACATGTTGAAAAGTTGTAAACGAAACTCTCCCTTAGTTTAACTAGTTGCTAATTTTAGTTAGTATTCTTGTTTATTACATTTTTAGTTTCTCGTGTAAAACAAGGCCATAGAGCAAGGTAGTTTCGATCGGTAAATTAACCTACAACTAAATCATAAGAAAGGGTTTTGAAAGATCTACCCCATAAGATAATTGAGAATTAATCATAAGGATTATTTCAAAATTCCAATCTTGTATATGATTTGTTATTTAGAATAGAAGTAAATTGATTCTATTAAATTTTATATTTTGGGATTCTATGTAAGTTCCTATGCACAAAATATAGTAAATCTTGGAGTTGCTTGCTAGTCCCTTTTTCAAAAATATTTCTCTCAAGCGTCTATTAAAGTAAAAAATATTTATTAAGTATTACATGCTACATATTATGTCTATATTAGTATAAATACCATAAGATTTTAACATATATAGGTAGTTTCTAAAACAACTATCATGTATGTATGTATGCATTAAAATCTTATTGATATTTATATACTATGTGTATATAATATATGGTATTTAATAATGAATGAATCTTTTATCAAGTTTTAAGAGAACATGGAAAAATTTGGAATTGACACATAATCAATAAAGATTTTCAAATCATTTATGGAAAAGAAATCAAATCTCTTTAAAATAAGTTTCCTTTTACATTTAAAATAGATTTGATTTTAATTAGATGTCTTTTCAAAATGATATCAAATATTCTAAAATGGAAATATCTTTATTTTGTTAAGGGTCACAAAAATGTGTGTAAGATAATCAAATCAATTTCATTTGAATAGGAACTTTTCAAAAAGATACTATAGATCGACATTTCTTAAATAGATTGCATGCAAAAATAATAAGAAGAATATCTCTAGATTTACATCCAATATCTTGATAAGGATAATGATTTTTTTATGATGATGGTTTAAACTTTAAATAGATCAAAGACCCAAGCACAATTAATGGACAAATTCAAATAAAAATGTGAACAAGAGACAATTACACTTTATGAAGAGCTTTCATTGTGTTCTAATCTTGTTTGAGCAAATTTTAGTGTTACTCATTAGACTTTTGAGAAATTATGTGACATTTGGAACTTTCAATCTACTAAATTTAGGATTTGAAAAAATATCTTTCATTTTAGTTTAAGCTTTATAACAAAACCATAAAAATTAAATAAAATGATCTCATAAAGTTTGAAATTTTATTTTAATATAAATATAAGGTAATTAACATAGCTCGTTATTTATTGAAATTTCAAAATTTGAATATCAAAATACAATGAAATTCTAGTTGGCTCACAAAATTAATATATCTAAATTATAAAAATACTCACTAAAGACACAATGTATTAAGTTATACATGTGTACAATAACATAGATTATTTGTGAAACCTTAGAGAATTAGGCCATTTTTTTATGATAAAATTATTTAGGACAACAATTTAAGATCTTAATAAAGTAGAATATAGTACCTTAATTTCTGTTATTAAAACTTTCAAATGATTACGATTCATGTCTATATTTTACAGTTAAGCCTTAAATATTATTGACTACGTAAAGTTAGTCTTCGATCTTTATATAACGAGAGTTTTATTTAGTTAATTTAAGATTCTTTTAAATATTTATATACAATTTTTTTTCTCTTAAGAGATATAAATAATTAACTTGTCTAAGAAACTTTTCCAGCTAACTTCTCAAGAAAGATGCCTTAAAGTTAACTTCTTAAGAGAAGTTACTTAATTAGCTTCTTAAAGAAGGTTATTTTACTAACTTTTTGAAAAAGCATACTTGACTAACTTCTCAAATAAGACATTAAAAGAAACTTAATTGAGAGATATACTAAGTTAACTTCTCATAGAAGTCATCTTGATAAACTTGATGATAAAGTTTCTCATAACTTTTCAAGAAAAACCACCAAATCAACCTTTCAATAAAACTACTCATCTTGAAAAATCTTAACCTGTAAAATGAATTAGTCCCTAAATCTAGGAAATCTTATCTCAAACTGATAATTGACTTGAGTCAACTTGCTAAAACAAAGCATTAACTTGAGTCAACTCCATATTGGATAAGGAAAGACTTAAGTTGACTTGGGTCTACCAATAAAAAACCTGAGTTAACCAAAGTAAATTCTCAAGTTGACTTGAGACCTCTTGAGTAACAATGTAAGTTGACCTGCCCACAAAACTAAGTAGACTCAACTAATCTCAAACTTATGAAATGAATTTAACAAAAGTCTTAGTAATCTAAGTATACAAATCAAAGTTAAATTCAACTAAAAAAAACCATAACTTCTACCCTATACAAGTTACAATCAACCATTCTTCATCCTAAATCGAGCCATTAGATGACAATGAGATCCTTACTTTAACTAAAATATCTTATGGAGAAGAAAAACAAGTATGAAAACTTGATAGATTTAGCCCAAAAATCAAAATCAAAGATCATAAATTCTAGCCCAAATGTCATATATAATTCCTAAGGATTTTTGTAGATAGTAGTTTTAGAAATTCTATTAAATAAGGAAATACACTTAGGATTTAACTCCAAATGAACCTAAATAAGGTCTAGGAACTAGAGATGATTCAATATTTTATAATTTGACTTAAGTCAATTTAGTCAAGTTAAAAGTCAACTTGAGTCAATTGACTAAATTAGACTAAGCAACCTAAATCTTCTCCTTGACACCCTTGAGAAGACTTGAGTGGACCTAAGTTGTTAAAATTTAGACTTGGGTTAACTTAAGGAAGAGTTGCTACATAAGACACAAATGATTTATATGATACCCTTTTCTTATAGAATTGATGGATTTGATTTAGTTAAAGTTCAATTGAAAATCATTAACTATACTAATTTCCACTAAACTGCTTACTTGAGAGTTCGATCGTATTATCAATTTTTCACCTAGTAGCCTAAATTCGAATTTAGTCAAATTTCATCTATAGGACTAGTACTCAACCCCAAACATTCCTCGAGTATTAGATTTAAAAACCTAAACTTAGTTGATTAAAGTATACTCTAATTTAATTTAAGTTAACTTTTGCTAAGCAATTAGACGACTAAAGAAAACTAACCTTGACTTGAGCCAATTTCTTTTTAAATCCATTCAATCTTATCATAATCATAAGGTTTAACATCCTAAAACTTAGATTAGTAAGAATAAACACAAATTCAATTACAAAACAAACTTGAAATCGGAAGTTCTTAAACTTTAACCTAAAGTATCATAAGTGATTAGGTTTGAAACCATCTTAAAATCCTAATCTATTTTAACTTTTTTTTTTCATAATTCATTATTACATCATTAATTACCCAATAACACATAAAACACCAAAAAATTACTCACAACCAAACCAGTTTCACTCCCTCTTCATGGTGTCACCTTCAAGTGGAATTTTCAACGCAAATCTTTATTTTTTCAAAACCTTATCTTATCTTATCAATTCCTATCCAATCCTATTAGATCTTATCTCAATCCTACCTTATTTTATCTTGTCTAACTTAAGAAAAAGACATGAAGTTAATATGGAAAAGGACAAAGGATGGCTAGTCTAAAGAATGAGACATTTAACATGTGTTTTATTCCAAGTTCAATGACTTTTCCTTACCTTAGCTTACCTTATCTTATCCTTATCAAATCCTACCCTATTTTACCTTAATTAAACCTTGTCTACTTGGGAAAAAGACATGAAAATATTTAGAAATAGGCTAGCCAAAACTAGTTGCAACTCCTCTTTTTCACATGGACCTTCCCTTGCAATTTCACCTACCATATCCTCATTTAATTTACCCTATCTTATCTTAACTTAATCTAATTTAATTTACTCTAAATTAACTTGATTAATTTAGGATAAAGACATGCAAATATCATGGAAAAATTTAAGTTCTATGGCTGGCCAAGCAAGGAGAAATTTCCATGAGAATCTTATCTTCAAACACATAATTACCCTACCTTATCCCAAGACCATCAATCCTAATCTATTCTATCTTATTTTTAGGCATCATTGCTACCTTAAATCTACCATTAAAACCATCTTCTTAGGCATGAAAAAACCAGGCTACAATGATGGACAAAATAACAAAACAATTCACTATAAAAGGGAAGGTAACCACCTAAATTACCTAAGTAAAACCACCCCTTTTCCCACACCACTTTGAAACCTTTTTCATTTGATTTTTCTTTACCAAAATTTCCACCAAACTCACCTAATATTCCACTAGAATAACAAAAAGTTACACCCACAACTAGCCCTACATACATCTCTAAAATTGACAAAGGTTTCAAGACCACCTATTCCATGTACTAAGGTAAGAAAACTTCCAAGAAGTTTAAGTAATTTCTAACTTTTTAAAGGAAGTTACTAATCTTACCTATTTTCTTTATTTTAGGACCTTTATTTTAGGTTTTCAAGAAGTTTTCATCCAATAAAGGTAATCCCAATTAACCCTAGTTGTATTCGTAGTACACTCTTTATATACGTATACTAATATCCCTATTTGTAAAAAATGTAGTTTCCACCAATAACTCCACTTTAAGGAACTTTACCTTCACAAAATTGTTCTATTTTTCTTTCATTTAGAATGTTTTTGGGTAATTAGATATATTTTTGAACCCTTAATAATCACAAAAGTTAAAAAAAAAATGATGTTAAGGTTATTTTCTCGAATCTTGAGGACTTATGATTACCTATGACCATTTTGACCTATTAAACTTCATTGGACATATTCTTGGATAGATATTTGCCTTATCATGACATCATTTGAGAACAAGACTTACCATGATGAGAACCTAAATGTGAACTTAAACAAAGGATTGTGAACTTAGACCTAAGACCTTGGACCTCGACTACTAAGAATCCAAATATTAAAAAGATACCTAAAAGACTATCTTAAAATTTAAGAATAGGATCAGGGTATTATATTAGTATGTTCTAGTGATAGCTATTCTTATGTGTATGTCTTTCTATGTTTAATCATTTAGGTATATCAGACAACTTTCTATTCTTACCAAAAGATTATTACGATCTTTAAGTCATGCCTAGGTGAGGGAGTTCAAATGATAAACTATTTGCTCGTTGCTTGCTAATTATGTGATGTTTTGTTTATTACTATTGATTGTTTGGTGGAATGACCGATTGCCTCGTATGGTCTCATCCATGTGATTACCTTATTAATTAGTAAACTTAAATTCTTAGCCAAAATAATTGGATATACCTGTCACATGTCTATGATTCAATAGGTATATATAAAGAAATGAAGAGTGTTCAACCTTTGCTAGAAGTTTTTTAAAAATGTTGAAACTTTTTGTCTTTTTAAAATGTTTTCGTAAAGGTTATACTAAAAACCCAACATATACTCTTAGAAGTTGTTGTTTGTGAAACCTTAGTGTCATTGATGATAATTTTATCAAAACTGATTTCATTGGAAGCAAAGCAATCGAAGCAACTCTTGTTTAATACTTATGAGGCATTGTTAATAGATTGATTACAAGTAGATGCCTTGATGCGGGATCACCTAATTTGGTCGTGGAGGCATTATTGAATATTTCATTGATGGTGAATGGCTCGATACGGAATTTACCAAGATAGGCGCTCATGGCATTTTTGTTCTCGGCAATAGGTAAGCATCGGGTTTGTTTGGGGGACATTGCTCTTAGATAGCCTCTCAGGTAAGGTGAGATGCATGCAGGTAAGTATGGAGGTTAATAGAAGTATAGATGATGCAAATTTATACCTTTCATGGTTTCAGACTCTCATGAATGTATTGCTAGCATTCATCATGCAAGCATTTATTTCATGTGTAGATAGATTTCATGATATGCTAATTAATGTTTGATAACTTGCTTGAACGATAGTGGTGATGGACTAACTCACTAAGCCATGGTTTGCTCGCCCTCTAATAGTTTGTCTTACAGGGTACTCTAAAGTTGGGAAATGAGCTAATATCAAAGTAATGAGTGTTCCAAACTCAAACTTGAAGGATAAATGCAAAATTAGAAATTTGTTAAAAGTCTAGGATGAACTAATAAGAATTTGTAAAGCTATTTATTTTATAACTTTATCATTTTCCAAAACTTTGTCAAATTAGTGTTCTTAAATGTTAAGATCGGCTGGTTTTATTATTTGGTAATGGATACCGATTCTTTATAATTTTGGTAAATTGTAATATATTAGTTTTCTTAGTTATTTTTATGATAATTAATTATATGTACTATCAGTTATAGTGATGAATAATTATTTAATTAGGGTTTTACAACCTCTGACTTGTAAGATGGTTTTCATATTGTGAATACACATGTGATATAGTAACTCTCAAGCAAATCTATTGGGCCCCTATAAAGTCGTTACGCTATTTATATAGGTGAAATATGCTTCAAATCCCATTACATAAATCCAATTTGGTAAGACATGCTCCCCGTTGATTCAACAGATGGAAGTGGTAGATGGTACCGTGGAGCAACTAGAGGGACTATTTTGAATTACAGACACCTAGTCAAGGTATGTTACAAGGTCATATGTGGCTAATGTAAGAATTAGACTTTGGATCTGCACAAACAAGACCGACAGAGGTTAGCTATAGATGAAGTATGCCCTATAAATTAAATTATTGTTCAAACATTAGTGTGTACCTATGCCTTGGGAAATGGTGTTAATCTGGCAGTTGCAAAATCAAGTCAACGTCATGAGTCATCAATTATACCGTATACGTTGGAATATTTTACTTTTTATAATCCGATAAAGCTTTAGAATTATAAGGCTGCGTGTGCTAATTACCATATAATTCATGGGCATTAAGCTATATAATTGCTTAACGATAATTAGAAATTAATTGAATAATAATTGTGTTAATGACATTTTTTAAAACTAATGTTTTAATGGAATTACCTTGCTGACCAGTGCGGAATCCGATCATAATTATGGTAACCATCTGAATACTAACTGAAAAAAAAAATACTAAGTATGGATTAAAAATACAAAAAATGATAATTTATGTATAAATAGAGTGATAAAAAAGAATAATTATGAAATTTTCCAATTCAATTAGGTTAATATTTTAACTTAATCACATAATTCTTAGAATGATAATCATAATGATATAAAGAATACTAAAATTAGATAAGAAATAAAGAAATTATGACTATTAGGTAGCGTTTAGTTATTGGTACTGAATAAAACAAAAAGTACTGAACAGTACCAAACAAAAAGGATTGGACAAAAAAAAATTCCATACCACATTTGATTTATTTAGTACTGGATAAAGATTTTTGTGATATCCAGTATTCAGAATTGCAAAGTACTAAACTGAACATAGTAAATTTGACAATTGTCGAGCCTAATTTTTGAATTTTCCCATTCCTAATCCGATCTAGACTAGACCCTATGCTCATCTAATATAGATCATCGACTTGAATTAGGAACTTCGTTTAATTTTGGAGTCGCCACACAACTGTTGTTGGGAAAGATTGAATTAAGACTAAAGGAGCGGATTAGTCTTAATTTGGACCACTAGTCGTCGTGATTTCCTCTTCTCATTTTTGGTGAAAAGAGGAAAAGGAAAACCAGAGTTTCTAAGTTCGGAGGCTAACCTATTAAAACCTTACGGTTACCACATAATCTCCTAAAATTATCTCTATCTAGAAATGTCTTTTATTTTATTTCTGTTGCTTTGTGTTTTTGAATGAATTATTAGAAAAAAATGATTTTTTATTTCATTTTATGGGTTGACCCAAACGGGTGCCTAAGTACCTGCTATTCAGGATCAAACAAGCCGTAGTTCGCTTTTCCTGAAAAGATTTAGTGGGATTGTGGATTTTAATTTTGAAAATCTCTTTTGATTTATGTTTTTAACATTTTTGGGATTTTTCTAAAAAAATCTAAACCTAAGCTTAATAATTTGATTTTTTTGAAAATAATTTTAAAGGAAAACATCAATTTTGGATTTATTTGAGAAAATGATTTTTCTAAGTGATAAAACTCATTTTTTTTCCTATTTTTATAATTTTTGAATTTTTATTAAATTTTTATTATTTTTTATGATTTTCTTTGTAATTTTTATGATTTTTTATGATTTTTTTCGATTTTTCCTTATTCTTCTACAATTTTTATAATTTTTATGATTTTTCATGATTTTTATAGTTTTTATTATTTTAATTATTTTTTATGATTTTTATTAATTTTTCATAGTTTTTGTGAATTTTTGTTAAAAATTTGATCATAAGTTATTATCTATCCTATTTTAAAACCTAAAGTTTTATTATTATTTTCTTAATATTTTTATTATTATTCTCTACATTTTTATTATTTATTATTTTTTAAAATTATTAAATCCTAAAAAAATCTAATTTCTAACATTTTCCTATTTATGGAAGTATAAATGAAACATAAATAAATAAATAAATAACTAATAAAATAATAAATCAAATAAAAACAAATAAAATAAATAAACAAAATTGGAAAAAAATCTGGAAAATTCGACTTACCTGGATCTAGGTCGGTACGCGGGTCGGGTCGAATTGGGTCGAATCGGTCGGACACAGCGGCGGGGAGTGCTCGTTGACGGCGTTTTGGCGGCCTTTTACAGCGGGTGAGGTGTCGAATCCTAGGTTATCGAGGGTGAGGAATTCAATGGTGGCGGTGGTTTGCTCCAGAAACGCCTCCTGGTGGTTGCTTAGCTCCTGATCGGCGGTCGCGGCTTCGATTTCCTTCGGTGGTCTCCGATTCACTCTTTTCTCTCGCTTTTTATCTGTGCTTTGGCTTCCTCCCCTCCTCCTCTATTTATAGGCTCTCGAAATCGAGCTGGATAAGCTCGGATTTCCCCCGATCGAGGCAAATCGGATCGACAGTTAAATGAACCAACTTCGATTCGTGTAAATCATTCGATTTGTTGAGATTTGATTCCAATTGGATGATGTTTATCTCAATTCTGTTGAAGATCTGTTGGATTTGTGCAAAAAATCGAATCGAAACTGCCGAAATTCAAAATTTTCCCCTCGCTGGCGATCTCAGACTAAGGTTGAAGACGATCACGCGCCCGGCGCGTGCGTTCCCTCCAGCCAATTAGATGCTGCCACGTGTCCTCAGTAAATGAAAAAAATCGCAAAACGCGGAAACTGCTTCCCCTGCGTTTCGAAACCTCGACCTCGCACCCGCACGCACCCACTTGACTACGGCTCGGACCAGCTGAGCTAGCCCATTTTCCTAATTTTGTTTATTTCGCAAATTACATATATGTAGTGCGATTTTTTTTATTTTTTTGTATTTTTTTGAAATTTCAAAAATTTGTAAAAATTATTTATTCCTTATTATTGCCATCTCTAAAATCATCTTTCAAAATTAATGTGTTTTCCTATTTATTTATTTATTTATTTTGAATATTTTTATTATTTTTGCTAAATTAGAGAAAAATTGAAAAAAATTGAAAATTGATTATTATTAATTATTATTTATTCCTAGGGAAAAAATAAGGTGTTTACAACAATTATACTCTTTTTAATGATATCATGATTATTTATACATATTTGATATTATTATAAGAAAATACGATTTGAAGATATTATAAATCACATAAAATAAATCGTGTAAATCCATTAATTGAAAAAAATTAATAATTCATATTATAAATTACAATAATTTATGTTATATTTAATAAAATAACACGTTTTAAACATTTTATTATTAATATGAAAATAAAGTTCAACACTCTAAATTTGTTCAACACTATAAAAAAGCTATTAATATGATTAACGCATACAAAATATGGTCACATGATTGGCATTTAATTAGAACATGCACATCAAATGTGCTCTAACCATCACAAAATTCAAAAAAGAAATAGTTTGATGTGCGTAGAAGCCAATGAAAGAAGTCTCAGTTACACAAATATTGCAAACATTTTTTCCATCAACCGATAATACGCCTAACAAATGTTAGACATTGTTCTCCTTAGAGCCTCAAAAAAAAAAAACTTTTCATACTATGGATTTGTCGCCATTTGCATAAGAACATCCAACTCTTCATTTTCTGATAATCCTAATGTTTCAACTCTGCAACAACATCATCCCGTGGAGGATTAGCACTTTTCCCTGCAAGTAAAGCAAAATCACTCCTAACATCATTTATGCTCTTTTGAAATGTAAATATAAATTCAACAGCATAGTTCGCCATAGGACACTTGTAAGTTGGTCGCATAGATGGATCACGCGAGGCATAACTAGAGGCTTCAGTAGACTATAACACTTGTTTTGACTCCATCTCTTCTTCAGAAGTATCTTCACCCTCATTTTGTAACTCGTACATCACATCTGCAAGTGTCTTAACCCTTTTGCCATTTGCTCTATCATTTCCACAAATTCCTTGTAGCCTTTTAAACTCTTTAAAATCCTTATTGGCATGATTACCAATCTTTTGATGTTTCTACATAACAATAGAAATAGTTATTATAACAATAAAGAATTAACTTTAAAAAAATGAGTATATTTCAAAATAAAGATAATGTTAACTATACCTCCATATATTCGGCAAGAATTGCATCACTATCAACTATAACACATTTTTTAGCATCATCCCAACTAAATCCACTAGTATTCATCATGTTAACAACCTCTGCCAGCTTAATTGATCACCTCTTCATTTTGTTAACAATTTATCTAACATCGAGATTGATTTCTGGAATGTGACTTTTCATCATTTTTAAAGCTTCTTCATGAGCCTCATTCTTAAAAGTACCATTTCTCCTTTGTATCCTTCAACAACTAACTCCTCAAGCACTACCAATAACATTTCTTCCTCAACTTGGCTCTAAGAACACCTAGTTTTTTTATATCTACTGTCCATGATTGTAAACCAATCCATATTATAAGTAAAAAAGAAAATAAATAAAATGTAAGTCGTGCTTATAAACAGTAGATAAAATATTTCAATTTACATCACAACATAAAATTGAAAATTCAACAACCAAATGATTTCAATAATATATAACTAACAAAAAATCAATAGTGACAATGATCCAACATGCATAATCAAAGAAAGTACAACAATTAAGTGATATTCTAGTTCCTATGACGTGCTCTCCATTCATCGTACATTTCTTGTGCTAAGTTATTCCTCATCTGAGTCCATTCCTTAGTAGCTTCTATTGTTTCTATTGCATCAATTCCATTTTCTCCAATTGGAACTTCATCACCTTCTATTACAGCGTGCTCCAATAGGTCTAGTAGCATATACATTCAAATGAAGTTGTATAGTAGACAACAAGCTAGTATCATTCGACATTGTATTTTGATGGGATAAAATGATGGACTCCTTAGAATACTCCATAATTTCTTTAAAATTCCAAAACATTTCTCTACAACATTTTTTGTCCTTGCATGTCTATAGTTAAATAATTCCTTATGATTTTGAGGCCTACGTTGACTTATAGCCTACTCTTGAATGTGATAACACCTCCCTCTAAAAGGGAAAAGAAAGCTTGGTGCATTGGAATATCCACCATCCACTAGATAATATAAACCTAAAAAGAAATGTAACCACATAAATTTACATGAAACTTTGTTATTAAATAGATAAAATGAAGACAATTTATTTTTTTAAAGTGCATACTAGGTGCAACTCTCAAACCATTAGATCGAATGATTGCATCACATAATACTCTAGAATCCGATGCAAACCATTCCCAACCTACTAATATGAAGATAAATTTCATGTCACGATCACATATACCCATGACATTTGTTGCAAGATGCCCTTTCTTTGTTCAATACCTAGGTCTATCTACAATTGGTGTTGCAACTGCAATGTAGGTACCATCTAATGCTCCCAAACAATCCTAATATGTTTCTAAACAAACAAAAAAAAATTGTATTGTATTATAAGTAATCATGACCATCGTCGATAAACTCAAGGAAAAAAAAAACTATTACCATAAACCATTTCCACCGTTCGTCAATGCAATCTTGTGGTACTGGATTGGGTTTTGCAAGTAACATATCTTCTAACCTTAACATAGCAGCTAACACTTGATGGCAATTTCTACTAATAGTCTCACCTGATCTACGAAATCTCACTTAAATACTCCTATTCTTTGTATGATGCGCAAGGATGTTAACAAAAATCGCAACTTGTTCTTCAACCGTTGCTGTTCCATTACAATGCATTCCCCCTCGTACCCTAACGAGTTCACAAAGATGTGCAAAACTATTCCTATACATCATTAATTCCCATAAACAATTCGTATCACTTCCATTAATAAGTGAATCAATCACCTCTCGATGCGTTTCATATCTAGCTAATGCTCGCTCATTCAATACTCCCCTCTCTACCCTTTTATTCAAAACAAAGTTCATATAATAGAAACCAGTAGCAACCATTGCAAGCATATTGATATAGACTCTCCATCCAAGAAGGTAAACCAGAAATCCATGATGATCCATGATCTATATGATATATCGAAGGAAAGCAATATGAGTGTAACGTTGGGGATCCCTAAATCATTTTCATAACACAAAACATAAGGGACAACAACCTCAACTCCAACTTGAGGAAGTGAATCTTACCTAGTGAAGTTATGGCAATGATTTAAATCTCCTTGAAGGAAAATGACGTACAACATCATTCAATAAACATAGAAAAAACAAAAGTAGTTGCATAATCTAAATTTATTAGCTAAAGTTAGCCCACTTAAACCATTCAAACATGATAGAAACCACAAGTGATGAAATAACTTATTAGGGCATCACCCACTCAAACCAAACCTAGGAAAATCCTAATATATCTAGACACAACATACAAAAGGTAAGTCTAAATTCCCTATCTCCAAGAGCTACAACCTTTTTTATCATTCTTTTTCTTTGAATTTCGAAGCTAGCTACATGCTAACTTAAGCACCGTAATCATTAAGGTTTGTTGATCCATTAGTAGTCATGTTTGTTTAAGTGCATCGGCAAATGTTTTGATCCATGCCTTGGTTTCCTTCATTTGTTCCTATATTATAGCACCCACTACATCATCAATACGCTTTCCTTTGTGAGTCTCAACTATTGCCTCCATCGATAAGAGGCTTTAATACCAAATGCAACAAATGAATTAAGCAACAATAGAAGGGAAGAAGAAATCATAAACACCGAATGTAGTACTTATCAAGCTCAAATACAAGTTGAATTTGGGAATGAATGTTTTTTGTACTTGCATAATATTTCATGAACACTAGCTAAATGTGACCTGAAATCATAAACTCTAGCTAAACTAATGGCGAAATGTGCATAACTCTAGCTAAACGAATGGCGACAACCAAACGGCCGGCGACAACCACCGTCCCATTTATACATGAAAGATCGATCCATCACCATTGTCCCATTTAAACAGACATCTAAATGGATGGCAACAACCAGACGGAGAGCATGCGAGGAACATAGAAAAGCAAGCAAGAATGTGAGAAAGAACAGAAGGATACGAACCTAATAGTGACTTTTGGCATAATGACGGCAACGTTCAATTAGCGGTTGATTGCACGATGAATTCTGTTGCTGGAGCGGCGCTGATGGGTTTTCCTACTACGCTTGAAGGGCAAGCTGAAGCAGCGCATATGGGTTCGAACGAAAGGGCAAGTTCCTACTGTACGGGAGGGTTTGTCTGTAAAGAGAAAAATATGAAGGGCAAGTTCGGAATTTCGAAAAAAAAAGAATTTTTGTCCAGTACCACATTTTTTTTATCGAATTACACGTGGTATAGAAATTTTCCATTTTGTCTAGTACGATATTGATTTTTTGTCCAGTACTTTTTTCATTGATGGCAACCAAACACAAGACAAAAAATTTTGTCCTATCTAGTACCACATTTTTGTGGCAACCAAATGCTACCTTAGAGGTTGGTAATATTAACAATAAACAATAAACAATAAGTTTTCTATAATTGTATCTAAAATGGGGAATAGATTACAATGAGATTTATGTATAAATATAATAGGTGAAGGTAAACTTAATGAGTGCTAGAGTAAGTTGTACCTTAGGTGAGTATCTAAGCCGTGACTTCCCTTATATAAAAGGTGACAGAACTTTAATCATCAAAGCACCTTTTTGTGTAGCAATCTAGAGTTTGTCGAAATTTCTTCTGCTAAGGTATTGTACATTTTAGCATGATACACCACATAGTTTTGTCTTCAGTGCAACTGCTTCCTAGGACGTTACCTATTTTGGTAATACTCTAAGTCAAGCAAGTTTAACCTTAGAGTTCCAACGAACTCCAAGCAGCTATACTAAAAGGCTTCTCAATAATTTGAGTTCCATCGGCTTTTTATTTGAGAGATGTCACATTTCACTTGTAATGACTTGACTCGAATTCTTCCCACTAAGATATTGTTTGCTTTGACTTGGTACATCATACGATTTTATCCCTTGGTATAGCTACTTCCCAAGGGGTCAACTATCTTAGGAGTGCTCTAAGCTAAGCATGCTTAACTTCAGAGTTTCAATAAACTCCAAACTGTTATACCAAAAGATACCTCGATGATTAAAGTTTTTTTACATTTTATTTAAGAGATGTTATATTCTCTCTATCTTACAAAATTAATGTTCTTGTTAGTTTCATTATATAGTTCTAAAGGTCTATACACCAAATAGGGAAGACTCTAAAGGTGTTTCCTTAAAGACTCAAGAGGTGCCTCCATATTAGAGCACTTTGCCTTGTGTGGCACTTAGCTCCTTACCTTCCAGCTAGTGCATTGCTCTAATACCACCTTGTAATGACTAAATTGGAATTCCACCCACCAAGGTATTTTTTGCTTTAGTATGAGACAATTTTATCTCTTAAAGTAACTACTTCCTAGGGCTCACCTATCTAGGGAGTGCTCCAGGCTAAGCACGCTTAACCTTGGAGTTTCAATAAACTCCAAGCCACTACACCAAAAAATGCACTAATGGTTGGAGTCCCATCATCTTTTATTTAAAGGATGTCGCATAGGCCCTTCTATTTTATAAAGATTGTGAATCCTTGGTGTTTCCATTTTTACTATTGATGGTTGTTTTATATGGTTAACTATCTATTGAGAGTTGTCTTTAGCTTATGGTTTGTTATGAATGAGTGGCTTTAGGCATGATGTAATGAAATTATTTGCTCAGGAATTACGTAAGGATTCTTAGTGTTATGTTCTTGGGGATTACTTAAATCCTAAACCAGATTCTCATTCATTATATTATGATTGTATGAGTGTTTGCTTGGCTAATGTTGTGCTATCTCTTGGTTATCTCAAAAATGTGCTTAAGGTTATATAGTTGCATTCATGGCATAGCATGAAATGACTTAAGGGTCATGTTTTCCAAAAATCTTAGTTCTTGGCATATGAAAAATGCTTTGTTTAAATAAATAAGTTTTAATATATAAATTGCACTTTCAATTGATTTTTTATTTATCTTAGAATAAGCTACCTAGTGCTGCTTTTTGTATTCTTGAATTATTCCCAATTATATCTCGGTTAAGTTGTTAAATGCTACTCATTTAAGATGCTAGTACTAATGCATGTAACGTCCACTAGCATAACATATGCTCGTTGCATAATTGCTAATATTAGGCTTGTTTATTGTGTACTTGTATATATAATTGTGTTGTTATTGTAATTTTTTTTAGTTTATACTCACTCAACTCAAATATGAGATGACAAGTTAGTTTATCTAACTTGAGCTATTAAAGATGGATTATGGCAATATCTAGAAGCTGGGATGGGCACATGAGTGTGTCTAGTTGCTTTGTAAGCATTTTAAAGTAGCGTTAATGGAAGGTCGCCTTGCTATGTTATATTATGTCAAATATCATGCAATGTTTGGATGTTAAACAAGAAACTTAATTGTAAATTCTAAGTTTAGTTTAACAAGTAACATGTAAATATGAATTGCTTTATGATACTTTAAATTGAAGTCTTGGTCCATAAGTTTCCACTACGACATTCTATAATAAAATAGAAAGTTTAAAGGATATCGATGATTTTGTGAAATTTAGTTATTTGCCTATTATAAGTAAACCTTATTTTGAACTTAGGGATGACATAACTGTCTCCCAAACACCAAGGGTCATGGTATAGATTAAGTAAACGTCTAGAAAGGCGGTGTATTACACTTACCTGTAACTTTCTTATATTATTATTTTCAAGTATAGCCTAAATTGTAGTAGTATGCAAGTTTATAATATATGATACATTAAAAAAATGGAGAAAATCATAATATCTATCAAATATTAGAAGAAGCTTCTATATGACATCAGAAAGATTTTTGTAATTATCTTATTTAAAGTAGAGGATAACATCTAGTTAGGTGTAGTCTATTCACCCTTCTATATTTTAATGGATTCTTTAACATTTTACACTAGTAGTCAATGATGCTTATATGGGGAAACAAGTCCACTTCTTTGTTTTCCTAATCTATAGCCAAAACTCTAACACTTAGTCTTTACAATTCGATAAGTATTGAAAAAGACTTATAATTATTTAATTTTTATCTAGTTTCTATCTATTTTATAAGTACATTTGATTAGATATTACACTTAATTGGCATGTATTTTGATTGTAGGTCCTAAAAAGAAACTTTGGACAAAAAAGAACAAATTCGCACAAGTTTCACATGAATCGGAATTAAAACAAACAAGTTATGGAAGTGGAATGGTCAACAAGCCCATTGATATGGCCATGCTAGAGATCGTGTCAAGCTTATAGAGAAAGACAAGTTACAGGACCAAGTAAATGACCGTGCCAAGAGCTATGTAGAAGTTTACACTCACCAACATGGCTATGTCTGAGACCATGTTAAAGTAAAATTGTAAATTTTGAAGAAAATTCATGATGAGGGTTATACAAGCATTTGCATGACCGTGCTATGATCATGTCAAGCAAATATGTAACTTTGCAAATCAATTGCAGAAGCTAAAAATTACTTTCCTTAAGTATGATTATTTTAAAAGATTCAATTTTCTTCTTGTGAAGTCAAGTTTCCTAGTCTTTGAAGAGGCAAATTCCTACCTACTAAAGCTTTATTCCTCATCTATAAAGATTCTGATTCTACTCTAGGAAACTACAACTTTCCTAGATGGGAGGCATCTGATTAATATAAAAAGAGGCGAAGTCCAAGCTTTGATATAGAAAGATTTCTTAGAGTTAGCCTTAGAGTAGTTAAAGATTTTTATCATTATTATCACCTGGTTGATGTTTTTCTTTATGCATTATTTTTACATTTTTGCTTTTAATTTCAATAGGATGCTAGCTTAATTTTCTTTTGCACTTAGGTATGATGAATCTTAGAATAATCATGTGATTTTCTGATTTATTATTCAATGAAATTATTGATATTCTTGTAATCTGATTATGTGTACTTTATTGTTTTCAAATTAATATTATCAGTGCATTAGTTTGAAGTTTGATTTCATTCATGGAAATTGAGAGATCTTATGTTTGAATAGATCTAATGTGAAACCCTATAGAATTAAGTCATTTCTGATGATAAAATTAATTAAGATAACCATTTAAGATCTCAATAAAATAGAATATAGTATCCCAACTCTATATTAGATAAGGAAAGACTTAAGTTGACTAGCGTTTATTAGTATAAAAACCCGAGTTGACTTAAGACCTTTTGATTAACGATGTAAGTTGACTTACCCACAAAACCATGTAGACTTAACTAATCTCAAACTTATGAAACGAATTTTAATGAAATTCTTAGTAGTCTAGGTGTGCAAATTAAAGTTAAACTCAACTAAGAAAACCATAACTCCTACCTTATACAAGTTAGCACCAACCCTTCTTCATCCTAAACTGAGCCATTAGATAACAACGGGATCCTTACTTTAACTAGAATAACTTATGGAGAAGGAAAACAAGTACGAACTCTTGATGGAATTGGCTTGGAAATCTAAATCAAATATCACAAATTCTAGCTCAAATGTCATTTATAATTCTTAAGAATTTTGTAGATAGTATTTTTAGAAATTCTATTACATAAGGAAATACACTTAAGATTTAGCTTTAAATGAACCCAAGTAAGGTTTAGGAGCTACAATTGACTTGATATTTTATAAGTTGACTTTAATCAACTTAGTCAAATTAAAAGTCAACTTGAGTCAACCGACTCAATCAAACTAAGTAACCTAAGTCTTCTCCTTGACACCCTTGAGAAGACTTGAGTTGTTAAAGTTTAAACCTAGGTTGACTTAAGGAAGACTTGGTAGATAAGACACCAAGGATTTATATGATACCCTTTTGTGATAGAATTAATAAATTTGACTATGTACAAATTTAGCTGAGAATCATTAACTATATTAATTTCCACTAAACCCCTTACTTGTTCAATCTAATTCGTAATTTTTCACCTAGTAGCTTAAATTTGAATTTAGTCAATTTCGTTGATAGAACCAATACCCAACCCCAAATATTCCTTAAGTATTATATTTAAAAACATGAACTAAGTTGATTAAAGTCTACTCCAATTTGACTTAAGTCAACTTTTGATAAGCAATTAGACGACTCGAGAAAACTTGCCTTGACTTAAGTCAATTCCTTTCCAAATCCATTCGATCTTACCTTAATCATAAGGATTAACATCATAAGACTTAGATTAGCAATAATAAAATGAAATTAATAACAAATCAAACCCTAAACGTACTCAAGATCGAAAGCCCCTAAACTTCAACTTAGAAACACCTTAATTAAGTTTGAAACCACCCCTTAATCCTAATCTATTTAAACTAATTATTTCCATGATTCATTGTGACATGTTAATTACTTAATAACACACAAAATACAAAGAAACACCCATCAAAATAGGCTAGTTTTACATCCTATTCAAGATGTCAATTCAATTCCCATTTTCCACATGAAATCTTTGATTTTTCTACCACCTTATCTTATCCTATCTCTTAGAAAATGACTCCTAATCATGCCTTATCTTGACCTACCCTCTCAGACATGTTTTCCACAAGAATAATTTGACTCCATCATGTGAAAATGACACACATTAAATTGGTCCTTATCTCCTCAAATTGGCATGTAAAACAAGTTGCAAAAATTCCACATGGAAGTGACTTGTGATGATCGGTTTTTGTTCTTCCAATTGATCATACACTTCATTCCACACATGCCTAATTTTTTTATCCTAACATCATCATACCCTAAAATTATCTAATCTTGACCAAATCCATGGAAATTACACAAGAATCAACCGGTTGGCCTTCCATTTCCACATGTACATTCATCTCTCACTTTCACACGTTTACATCCTATCATATCCTATCTTATCTCATCATATCTTATCATTATCATATCATACCATGTTATACCCTAATTTTATCTTGTCTACTTAGGAAAACAACATGAAAATAATTAGAAAAGAACCAACCAAAAACCAATGCAAACTCTCCTCTCTTCATGTGGACTTTCCCCTATAATTCACCTACTATATCCTTATCTAATTTACCCTATCACACCTTAAATTAATCTAACCTAATTTACCCTAATTTATCTTGATTAAACTAGGAAAAAGACATGCAAATATCATGGAAAAATTGAAGTTTTATGGCCGACCAAGCAAATTTCCATGTGAATCTTATTTTCAAAACACATTATTACCCTACCTTATCCTACCACATCTTAAGACCATCATTCCTAATCTATTCTATCCTATTTTTGGGCATAATTGCTACCCTAAATCTTCCATTAAAACCCTCTCTTTAAGCATGGAAAATGGGGCCCCAATTATGTACAACACAATAAAGCAAAACCATTATAAAAAGGATGGTAAAAACTTAAGTTGCCTAAGTAAAACCCCTCCATTTCCATTCTACTTTAAGATCATTTTCATCTGATTTTCCTCACCCAACTTTCACCAAACTCACCTAATATTCCACTAAAATAATAGAAAGCTACACCTTCAATTAGCCCTAGACATAACTCTAAAACTAACAAAGGTTTTGGGATTACCCATTCAATGTACTAAAGTAAGAAACTTCCAAGAAGTTTAAATAATTTCTAACTCTCTTAAGGAAGTTGCTAATCTTATCTATATTCTATATTTTAGGACCTTTATTTTAGGTTTTCAAGGAGTTTCCATCCAACCAAGGTAATCTTGATTAACCTTAGTTGTCTTTATAGTACAATCTTTGTATAAGTATACTAACATTTCCTATTTGTAAAATTTATAGGTTTTATCAATAACTCCACTTCAAGAAATTTTGCCTTCATAAGGTTATTCCACTTCTCTTTCCTTTAAGATGTCTTTGAGGTAGTTAGATATATTTTTGAACTATGAGGACTTATGACTATTTCTAACTTAATTCGAACTTTATTCTATTAGAATTATCATGGGACAAATACTTGACCTTTAATGACATCTTTTGAGAATAGGACTTACCATGATGAGGACCTAAATGTGGGTTTAGACAAAGGACCATGAACTTGAACACGAGACCTTGGACCTTAACCATTGTCGAGTCTAATTTTTGAATTCCCATTCCTAATCCGATCTAAACTAGACCCTATGCTCATCTAATATAGATCCTCGACTTGAGTTAGGAATTTCGTTTGATTTTTGGAGTCGCCACCCAACTGTTGTTGGGAAAAAGTGAATTAAGACTAAAGGAGTGGATTAGTCTTAATTTGGACTACTAGTCGTCGTTATTTCCTCTTCTCGTTTTTGTGAGAAGAGAAAAAGGGAAAACCAGAGTTTCTAAGTCCGGAGGCTAACTTATTAAAACCTATACGGTTACCACCTAATCTCCTAAAATTGTTCGTCTTTAGAAATGTGTTTCATTGTGTTTCTGTTAATTTTTGTTATGTCTTTGAATTTATTTCAGAAAAAGGATTTTTCATTTATTTTATGGGTTGACCTGAATGGGTGCCTACGTACCTGCTACTCAGGATCAAACAAGCCGTAGTTCGCTTTTCTGAAAATCTTTAGTGTATGAGTGAATTTTAATTTTGAAATTTCTTTTGATTTATGTTCTTACCATTTTTGGGATTTTCCCTAAAACTCTAAACTTAAGCTTGATTTTATTTTTGAAAAATGATTTTATAGGGAAAACATCAATTTTGATTTATTTGACGAAAATGATTTTTCTAAGTGCTAAAACTTATTTATTTATCTTTTTATGATTTTTTATGACTTTTTATGATTTGTTTTGTTATTTTTGTGATTTCTGAGAATTTTGGGGGATTTTTGTGGTTTTGGGGAATTTTTGTTGATTTTCGTGATTTTTGGGAATTTTTTTGATTTTCATTATTTTTGGGAATTTTGTTCATTGTCTATCCTATTTGACATCTAAAATTTTATGATTTATTTTCCTAATTTTTATTATTTTTATTATTATTTATTATTATTATTATTGTTTTCTTTTTTTTATTATTTTTTTATTTTTCTGCATTATTAAATTCTAGAAAAATCTAATTTCTACATTTTCCTATTTATTAAAAATAACACATAAATAAATAAATAAATAACTAAATAAAAAATAATACATTAATTAATTAATTCGGAAAAAATAAAAAAAAATCCGGAAAATCCGACTTACCTAGATCCGGGTCGGTGCGCGGGTCGGGTCGGATCGGTCGGACACGGCGGTGGGGTTGGCTCGTTCACGGCGTTCCGGCGGTCCTTTGCGGCGGGTGAAGTGTCGAATCCTAGCTTCTTGAGGGTGCTGAATTCGATGGTGGTGGCAGTTTACTCCCAGAACGTCTCCTTGCGGTGGCTCAACTCTGATCGGCGGTCGCAACTTTGGGTTTCCTCCGATCTACACTCTTTTCTCTCTCTCTCACGATTCTGATCTGTTGGATTTGTGCAAAAAAATCGAATCAAAAAGGCCGAAATACGAATTTTTTCCTCGCCGGCGATCTCGAGCTCGAGGTAGGAGACGATCACGCGCCCGGCGCGTGCGCTTCCTCCAGCCAATCATATGTCGCCACGTGTCCTGGGCAAATGAGAAAAATCGCAAAACGCGGAAACTGCTTCCCCCGCATTTCGAACCCGCGACCTCGCACCCCACACCGCGCTTTAGCCCATGGTCCGGACCAGCTGAGCTAGCCCACTTTCGCGATTTTATTTATTTCGCAAATTACATATATGCAATGCGATTTTTCTATTTTTTTGTATTTTTTGAAATTTCAAAAATTTGTAAAAATTGTTTATTATTCATTATTGCTATTTCCGAAATCATTTTTCAAAATTGATGTGTTTTCCTATTTATTTTTATTTTTTGAACATTTTTATTATTTTATGCTAAATTAGGGAAAAAATGGAAAAATTTGGAAAAATTGAAAATTATTAACTCCTAGGACAAAAATGGGGTGTTTACAGCTGCCCCTCTTTGTGGTAAAGTTTGAAAAACTTAACTACAAAGACAAACAAAAGACGCTATTTTTGACCTCTTGAATTAGGTTTTTAGTAGGAAAATGCCCCAAGAGCTGATAATCCTACGGTTGAAGATGCTCCTAACAATTCAAGGTAATGTTCCCTCTCCAAAAAGTGCTTTATGGGCTAACTAATTGGCGATAGGACACATGTCAAGCCTCGAGTAGGAATGTATGAGAAATGATGATAGGAAGCGTCTTATCAGACTTGCAACCTTGGAAAGAAAATTTACTTAGGAAGCGCCCTTATGAGCTGGCTACCTGTCGACAGAAGCGTCTTGTTAGACTAGCAACCGTTTGGGAAGGATGTTTCCGAAAAGTGCCCCAAGAGCTGACTAATCGGGAGAATCTAGGAAAGTGCCCATATTGGGCTGACTAACCTTAAAATAGATTTTAGGAAAGTGCCCATCTTGGGCTGACTAACCTGTGATAGTGTCTCAAAAGGTGCCCTTATGAGCTGACCCTGAGAACGGATTTTTAGGAAAGTGCCCATGTTGGGGTAACCAACCTTTGATAAAATTCTTAGGAAAGTGCCCCTCTTGGGCTGACTAACCTGTGGTAATGTCTCAAAAGGTGCCCTTATGAGCTGACCCTGAGAACGGATTTTTAGGAAAGTGCCCATCTTGGGCTGACCAACCTTTGATAAAATTCTTAGGAAAGTGCCCATCTTGGGCTGACTAACCTGTGGTAGTGTCTCAAAAGGTGCCCTTATGAGCTGACCCTGAGAACGGATTTTTTAGGAAAGTGCCCATATTGGGCTGACTAACCTTTGATAAAATTCTTAGGAAAGTGTCCATCTTGGGCTGACTAACCTTTGATAAAATTCTTAGGAAAGTGCCCATCTTGGGCTGACTAACCTTTGATAAAATTCTTAGGAAAGTGCCCATCTTGGGCTGACTAACCTTAGATAGAACTGTCTCAAAAGGTGCCCTTATGAGCTGACCCTAAGAACAGGTTTTTTCGGGAAAGTGCCCATATTGGGCTGACTAACCCTAGGATTGATTTTTAGGAAAGTGCCCCAAGAGCTGACTAACCTAAAATAGAACTGTCTCAAAAGGTGCCCTTATGAGCTGACCCTGAGAACAGGTTTTTTCGAGAAAGTGCCCATATTGGGCTGACTAACCCTTGGATTGATTTTTAGGAAAGTGCCCCAAGAGCTAACTAACCTAAAATAGAATTGTCTCAAAAGGTGCCCTTATGAGCTGACCCTGAGAACAAGTTTTTTCGGGAAAGTGCCCATATTGGGCTGACTAACCCTAGGATTGATTTTTAGGAAAGTGCCCATATTGGGCTGACTAACCTTTGATAAAATTCTTAGGAAAGTGCCCATCTTGGGCTGACTAACCTTAGATAGAACTGTCTCAAAAGGTGCCCTTATGAGCTGACCCTGAGAACAGGTTTTTTCGGGAAAGTGCCCATATTGGGCTGACTAACCCTAGGATTGATTTTTAGGAAAGTGCCCCAAGAGCTGACTAACCTAAAATAGAACTGCCTCAAAAGGTGCCCTTATGAGCTGACCCTGAGAACAGGTTTTTTCGGGAAAGTGCCCATATTGGGCTGACTAACCCTAGGATTGATTTTTAGGAAAGTGCCCCAAGAGCTGACTAACCTAAAATAGAACTGTCTCAAAAGGTGCCCTTATGAGCTGACCCTGAGAACAGATTTTTAGGGAAAGTGCCCATATTGGGCTGGCTAACCCTAGGATTGATTTTTAGGAAAGTGCCCTAAGAGCTGACTAACCTAAAATAGAACTGTCTCAAAAGGTGCCCTTATGAGCTGACCCTGAGAACAAGTTTTTTCGGGAAAGTGCCCATATTGGGCTGACTAACCCTTGGATTGATTTTTAGGAAAGTGCCCCAAGAGCTGACTAACCTAAAATAGAACTGCCTCAAAAGGTGCCCTTATGAGCTGACCCTGAGAACAGGTTTTTTCGGGAAAGTGCCCATATTGGGCTGACTAACCCTAGGATCGATTTTTAGGAAAGTGCCCATATTAGGCTGACTAACCTTAGATAGATTAATTTTTAGGAAGGTGCCCCAAGAGCTGACTAACCTAAAATAGAACTGTCTCAAAAGGTGCCCTTATGAGCTGACCCTGAGAACAAGTTTTTTCGGGAAAGTGCCCATATTGGGCTAACTAACCCTTGATAATATTCTTAGGAAAGTGCCCATCTTGGGCTGACTAACCTTAGAAAGAACTGTCTCAAAAGGTGCCCTTATGAGTTGACCCTGAGAACAGGTTTTTTTTTTTTTCGGGAAAGTGCCCATATTGGGCTGACTAACCCTTGGATTGATTTTTAAGAAAGTGCCCCAAGAGCTGACTAACCTAAAATAAAACTGTCTCAAAAGGTGCCCTTATGAGCTGACCCTGAGAACAGATTTTTAGGGAAAGTGCCCATATTGGGCTGACTAACCCTATTTAAGGAAATGTCTAGACACGTGCTTCATTATGAGCTGACTCATCTGGTACTCTTGAACATGCTTCTTACTAGGCTAGATGATGTGATGCCTTTCGTGATGTGATGATAGTTACCTATTTTAATATGCTTGCCAGTTTATCTCGGATAGCAACCAAACAACTGAACCTTCGTGTTGGTTTGCTCCTGCTTCTTTTCTTCTTATCTTGACACTGGATTGAAAATCTTGATGTGCCTCTTTTCTTTATGCACAAAGCTCTTTAGACGGTAATGTTATCCTAATAATGCGCTCAGTTTTAATGCTTAGGAGTAGACAAAACTATATCACAAATTACATTAAGATTCATTATCGTTTTAGTGTTTATCTTTCATTGACAAAGTGGTGGGTAATGTGTTTAGGTGTATTTATTGTGATAAGAATTGATTGGGATTGTTGACCATTCAGGGATATTAGCTTTGCTTGTAGAAAAGTAAAAAATCGACTCAACGAACTTTGTATCGAATATTGGCTTTCATAAACATTGGCAAAATTTCAATTCCCTTGCCTAAGGATAGTACATCTTTACAGCATCTGTGTTGATGGGGTCTCTCAATTCTGGACCATCCATCTGAGTTAATATTAGAGCATCACCTGACAGAACCTTTTTCACCACATACGGGCCTTCATAATTTGGAGTGAACTTTCCTCTGGAGTCTTGGGCGTTCGGGAGAACTTTTCTTAGCACTAGATCGCCCTCTTTGAAGTACCGCGGTCTCATCTTCTTGTTGAATGCTCGGGCTATCCTCTGTTGGTAACACTGACCATGACATAGTGCGGTAAGTCTTCTTTCATCAATCAGATTCAGCTGATCAAGCCTTTTCTTTACTCAATCCGATTCTGTTAACTGAGTTTCTGACAAGATTCTGAATGATGGTATCTCGACTTCCACTGGTAGCACTGCTTCTGTACCATATACCAATGAGTAAGGGGTAGCTCCCGTAGATGTTCTTATTGAAGTCCTATAAGCCATGAGAGCAAATGGTAACATTTCGTGCCAATCTTTGTAAGTTGTTGTCATTTTCTCGATGATCTTCTTGATATTTTTGTTAGCTGCTTCTATTGCCCCGTTCATTTGAGGTCGGTAGGGGGTTGAATTTCTGTGGTTTATGTGGAATTGTTGACATAAACCTGTCATCGATTTATTGTTGAGATTGGTACCATTGTCGGTGATGATCGACTCAGGAACTCCATATCGGGCTATTATGTCCCTTTTTAAGAAGCGGACTATTACCCCTTTTGTGACATTGGTATATGATGACGCTTCTACCCATTTGGTGAAGTAATGAATCGCTACCAGTATAAATCTGTGGCCATTGGATGCCGTTGGAGTGATTGGGCCGATTATGTCGATTCCCCACATGGAGAAAGGCCACGGCACCGATAACAAATGTAGCTCGTTGGGTGGAGCATTGATCCGGTTTGCGTATACTTGGCACAGATGGCAGTGCTTAACATACTATATGCAATCCGACTCCACGGTTAACCAGTAATACCCTAACCTCATGATTTTTCGGGCCAACATGTAGCCATTCATATGAGGTCCACATACCCCTTCATGTATTTCCTTCATGAGTTCGCATGCTTCATTTTTGTCCACACATCTCAACAGGGTGGTATCATATGATCTCTTGTAGAGTATAGACCCACTTAATAAGAAATGACTTGCCAACCTTCTGAGCGTTCTTTGGTCATTCTTGCTAGCCATTTCAGGGTAATTACCTTCTTGGAGGAAGGTCTTGATGTCGTGATACCAGGGCTTATCATCTTGTATCTTTTCAATTGTCAAACAATAAGCAAGCCGACTTTCGATGTCTATTTTCATCGGTTGCACTTCGGCTCCTCCTGTTATTTGAATCACGGATGCTAGTGTGGCTAGGGCATCTGCGAACTGATTCTGAATTCTCGGGATGTACGTGAAGGTGATTGCCTTAAACTCCTCAATCAGCTCTGTCAAGTGTTGATGGTACGGTACCAGTTTGGGGTCTTTAGTTTTGTATTCCCCTCTTGTTTGTAGTATGATGAGCGACGAGTCCCCGTACACCTCTAATTCGCGGATTCCCATTTGGCAGGCCATCTTGAGGCCAAGAATACATGCCTCATATTCCGCGATATTATTGGTATAGGAAAATGTAAGTCTTGTCGCTGCCGGGAATTGAGTGCTGTCTGGGGATATCAATACTGCCCCAACCCCACAACCGAATACGTTGGCAGCCCCGTCGAAAAACAGTTTCCACCCACCATTCTGCTCTCTCCCAGAGTTTTCTACCGACATATCTGCTACTGTTAATATGTTCTCGTCCGGAAATTGGACTTGTATTTCTTGGGTATTTGTCTCGACAGGGTGTTCGGCCAACTGATCGGCTAAGGCTTGTCCCTTTATCGAGTTTTGATTTACATACGTGATGTCAAACTCGGATAGAAGCATCTGCCATTTAGAGATTCTACCCATCAATGCTGGCTTCTCTGCCAAGTATTTCAAGGGATCATGCCTTGTCAACAGCTCAACATGATAGTAAAGGGTGTATTGCCTTAGTCGATGCATGACCCAAATTAACGCACAACACGTCTTCTCCACCTCTAAGTACCTTTGTTCCCCATCTGTGAACTTCTTGCTCAAATAATATATGGGACGTTCTCTTCCCTCTTCATCTTTCTGCCCCAACACACATCCCATGGATTCGGGGAGTATGGTGAGGTATAAGAATAAGGGTGTTCCTTATTTCGGGACTATCAAGACCGGGGGTTTTATAAGATAGTCTTTGATTGTCCTGAACGCTTCTTCACATTCGTCGTCCCATTCTATTGCGGCGTTCTTCTTCAACAGACGGAATAGCGGCCGGCATTTGTCGGTGAGTTGTGAAATAAACCGAGCTATATAATTTAATCTCCCCAGCAAGCTTCTTACTTCTTTAACGGAGCGTGGGGAAGGTAACTCTAATATGGACTTTACCTTGTCAGGGTCAATCTTAATGCCTTCCTAGCTGATGACGAACCCTAACAATTTCCCCGTTGTAACCCCGAAAGTACATTTTTCTAGGTTTAACTTAAGCTGGAACTTCCTCAGTCGTTTGAACAATTTCCTCAGGATATCTACATGGCTTTCTCCTTCTTTGGATTTGGCTATCATGTCGTCGACATATACTTCAACCTCTCGATGCATCATGTCGTGAAGTATGGCGACCATGGCTCTCTGATACGTTGCCCCGGCGTTTTTCAGATCGAAGGGCATGACTTTGTAACAGAAAGTTCCCCATGTTGTGATGAAGGTTGTCTTGGTCTTGTCTTCCTCGTCCATTTTTATTTGATTGTATCCTGAGAAACCGTCCATGAATGAGAAGAGATGGTTTCCCGCGGTGTTATCCACTAGAACATCAATATGAGGTAGGGGGAAGTTATCCTTTGGCGTGGCTTGGTTTAAGTCCCGAAAGTTCACGCATACGCGCACTTTTCCATTCTTTTTTATAACGGGGACTACATTTGTCACCCATTCTGGGTAGTCGGATACTTCGATGAACCCTACTTCCAGTAGTTTCTTGACTTCTTCTTTGATTTTTAGCAAGATGTCAGGCCTAAATCTTCTTAGTTTTTGTTTTTTATGTTTGACATCTTCCCTTGTGGGAAGCCTGTGAACTACTATCGACTGGTTTAGCCCTGGTATGTCGCCATATGACCAGGCAAACACATCTGCATATTCGATTAATAGCTCGGTTATCTCACGTTTTTGCTCGGCACTCAAACTGGTCCCGATTTTGAGGTTCTTAGGGTTTTCCATGCTGCCTAGATTTACTGTCTCCACAGGCTCATCGATCGAGATTCCGCTTTATTCATGTTTTAGCCAATTTTCTTGTATTATTTCGTGGTCTAAGATATCGTCTTCAACAACTGACCCAGCAGCGTTGGAAATGATATCAGCGTTTTTACATTCTACTTGCGCGAAATATCCCTAATGTTCGATGGTGGGAGATCTGAGTGACATAAAAAATGAAATCATATATAACAATAAAAGAAACAAACTGTAATGGAATTCGATAAATAGTCTCAATAAAATTTGTTCAATGATTTTTTCTACTCTTGAGCTAACCTAGCGCTATTGATAGGACAACAAAACCAGTTGTTCAAAGCTGGATGTTGGTTGGACATGCGGGAGATTGATTCCCCTTCGTTGTTGTCCTCTTTGTTTATTCGAAGCTCTTGAATGGTATTTGCCCTTCGGAAAGATTGTTGGAGAGGTGGGATGCACATCTGGGTGTCAATTAGCTTCCCCTTTATTCTGCCTTTGACACCTTTTGCTTGTGCTTCTTCTTCGGCTATAGGAATGTAGTCGGTGCTAATGTTGTTGCAATTGCTGCTGTTTGCCATTTTTGTCTTTGAGCGGGTATGAACTAGGCTTCTGGGTGGGTTCGGTTGCTTGGAAGCTATTTTGATACCTAGCGCGCATTTTTTTCTTTTTTAGTATGATGGATGCAAGAATGATATGCATGTGTCACGCGGATGCTAAAAGATAAAGGGGTTGACAACTGATTGACAATGTATTATTAAAACTTCACTTTTATTAATAATTCTGGAGTTCAATAAAAATGAAAGATTACAAATAATGCTCTATTTCCTAGCTCTTTTGGTCTTCTGTAGTGGAGGCTCAGGCTTCCCACTGATGATGGCTTCTAATTCTTCAACCCTGGCTTTGGTCTTAAGTGGGGGTGATCTCGCGTGGCCCAATGAAGAAAGTTGCGGGCTCTATTTCTCCCATAACTGGAGCATGGCCTGGACCATAGGTAAATTCGCCTCTGACTTAGTCAGTGAGAGGATGGGGCCGATCTTCTGCTGGATGAAGGCCTGCTCCTCTGGGTTGTACAAGGTAAACCAGTGGTCCAGTACCAATTTTGGGTCCAAAGGTCTGTACACCCGAATCTCTTTGCGGAGGAGGCGGTTGACTGCACTGCTAGCCATCTATTACAATAGGAAAGAGCCTAGTTACAAATAGAGCTATGAAAATGTTACAGGGAAATAGTCCTAAACTCCAAGGACAAAATAACAAACCATTACATTGTCATCCAATTGTCAACCCCTCGTACGATGTTATGTATGCAAGTAGGTTGGTTCTAATTGGTTCCCGAGCTCTATGGCCTCCCGCATTCTCGAAGAAATGGATCTCAGGCCATATCGAAGCATAGGGTGGGGTAGCCTAATCAGTCCCGAACGGTGAATCAACTCACTTCGCCCGAAACCTACACAATGGCTCCCCGTCTCAGGTTTCTAGGACGGTCCGGGTTCGACCGCATCTACTCACACAAACATATGTATGCATGCAAAACCCCCATAGTAAAGAAACTAAAATCTAACTAAATCCTGCAAAGTTAGTAACAAAGTAATGATTGAAACACATTTTTCTTAAAGAGAACAGCTTGGAGAGAATCAGGTGGCTAGCCTGCTGGTATGGGTCCCCAGTGGAGTCGCCATCCTGTCGAGTCTAATTTTTGAATTCCCATTCCTAATCCGATCTAAACTAGACCCTATGCTCATCTAATATAGATCATCGACTTGAGTTAGGAATTTCGTTTGATTTTTGGAGTCGCCACCCAACTGTTGTTGGGAAAAAGTGAATTAAGACTAAAGGAGCGGATTAGTCTTAATTTGGACTACTAGTCGTCGTTATTTCCTCTTCTCGTTTTTGTGAGAAGAGAAAAAGGGAAAACCAGAGTTTCTAAGTCCGGAGGCTAACTTATTAAAACCTATACGGTTACCACCTAATCTCCTAAAATTGTTCGTCTTTAGAAATGTGTTTCATTGTGTTTCTGTTAATTTTTGTTATGTCTTTGAATTTATTTCAGAAAAAGGATTTTTCATTTATTTTATGGGTTGACCCGAATGGGTGCCTACGTACCTGCTACTCAGGATCAAACAAGCCATAGTTCGCTTTTCTGAAAATCTTTAGTGTATGAGTGAATTTTAATTTTGAAATTTCTTTCGATTTATGTTCTTACCATTTTTGGGATTTTTCCTAAAACTCTAAACTTAAGCTTGATTTTATTTTTGAAAAATGATTTTATAGGGAAAACATCAATTTTGATTTATTTGACGAAAATGATTTTTCTAAGTGCTAAAACTTATTTATTTATCTTTTTATGATTTTTTATGACTTTTTATGATTTGTTTTGTTATTTTTGTGATTTCTGAGAATTTTGGGGGATTTTGTGGTTTTGGGGAATTTTTGTTGATTTTCGTGATTTTTGGGAATTTTTGTGATTTTCGTTATTTTTGGGAATTTTGTTCATTGTCTATCCTATTTGACATCTAAAATTTTATGATTTATTTTCCTAATTTTGATTATTTTTTATTATTATTATTATTATTTTCTTTTTTATTATTTTTTTATTTTTCTGCATTATTAAATTCTAGAAAAATCTAATTTCTACATTTTCCTATTTATTAAAAATAACACATAAATAAATAAATAAATAACTAAATAAAAAATAATACATTAATTAATTAATTCGGAACAAATAAAAAAAATCCGGAAAATCCGACTTACTTGGATCCGGGTCGGTGCGCGGGTCGGGTCGAATCGGGTCGGGTCGGATCGGTCGGACACGGCGGTGGGGTTGGCTCGTTCACGGAGTTCCGGCGGTCCTTTGCGGCGGGTGAAGTGTCGAATCCTAGCTTCTTGAAGGTGCTGAATCCGATGGTGGTGGCGGTTTACTCCCAGAACGTCTCCTTGCGGTGGCTCAACTCCGATCGGCGGTCGCAACTTTGGGTTTCCTCCGATCTACACTCTTTTCTCTCTCTCTCACGATTCTGATCTGTTGGATTTGTGCAAAAAAATCGAATCAAAACGGCCGAAATACGAATTTTTTCCTTGCCGGCGATCTCGGGCTCGAGGTAGGAGACGATCACGCGCCCAACGCGTGCGCTTCCTCCAGCCAATCAGATGTCACCACGTGTCTTGGGCAAATGAGAAAAATCGCAAAACGCGGAAACTGCTTCCCCCGCATTTCGAACCCGCGACCTCGCACCCCGCACCGCGCTTTAGCCCATGGTCCGGACCAGCTGAGCTAGCCCACTTTCGCGATTTTATTTATTTCGCAAATTACATATATGCAATGCGATTTTTCTATTTTTTTGTATTTTTTGAAATTTCAAAAATTTGTAAAAATTGTTTATTATTCATTATTGCTATTTCCGAAATCATTTTTCAAAATTGATGTGTTTTCCTATTTATTTTTATTTTTTGAACATTTTTATTATTTTATTCTAAATTAGGAAAAAAATGGAAAAATTGAAAATTGATTATTATTGAAAATTATTAACTCCTAAGGCAAAAATGGGGTGTTTACAACCATTAAGAATGCAAATATTAAAAAAGATTCCTAAAAGGCTATCTTAAAACTTAGGGATAGGATTGGGGCATTTATTCTTATGTGTATATCTTTCCATGTTTAATTATTTAGGTATATTAGACAACTCCTTGTTCTTACCAAAAGATTATTACGATCCTTAAGTCATGCCCAGCTGAGGGAGTTCAAATGATCTACTATCTGCTTGTTGCTTGCTCATTGCATAATGTTTTGTCGATTGATATTGATTGTTTGATGGAATAACTGATTACCTTGTATGCTCTCATCTATGTGATCACCTTATTAATCGGTAAACTTAAATTCTTAGCTAAAATAACTAGATTACTCATCACATATCTATGATTCAACCGGTATATAGAAAGGAATGAAGAGTATTCAACTTTTGCCAGAAAGTTTTTAAACATGTTGAAACTTTTTGTCTTTTTAAAATATTTTTGTAAAGGTTATATAAAAAACTTGGCATGTACTCTTAAAAGTAGTTGTTTATAAAATCCTGGTGTCCCGATGGTAATTTTATCAAAAGTAATTTTGTTAAAAGCAAAGCAGTTGGAACAACTCTTGTTTAAGGCCTATAAGGCATCATTAACAAATTAGTTTCTTTAGCATGATCCAAAAATAGAATTAGCGAATATCATTGCTCAGCCTACCTTGGTAAGTAAGATCAAGGAAACTCAAGAGAAGGATCTAATGATTTAGATGATCAAGCAAGAAAAATAGCCAAGCAAGTATGAAGATTTTGAAATTCATGGAGATGGATCCTTATGAAAGAAAGTAAGATTATGTGTATCTAATAATATTGAGCTTCAAAGGAAATTATGCAAGAGGTACGTTACTTGGGCCATACCATTCATCCTAGAGGTACTAAAATGTACCAAGATTTCAAGAGTAATTATTGGTGAAGGTATGAAAAGAGGCATAGCCAAGTATGTGACTTAGCGTGAAACTTGCCAATGAATCAAAGTTGAACATTAGAGGCTTGGACGTTTATTACAACCTTTGTCAATCCTTGAGTGGAAATGGGATCAAATTACGATAGACTTTGTAAGTGGGTTACCTAGAACTCCATAAGGGTATGATGCTATTTGGGTTATTATGGATCGTCTTACTAAGTTTACTTATTTTCTTTTGATGAATAAGACATATTTATTGGAGAAGTTAACAAGGATTTATATTTGAAAAATAGTTAGACTTCATGGAGTTCCAACAGGTATTATCCTCATTTTGTGTCAAAGTTTTAAGTCGATCTATAGAAGGAGAAGGGAGCCAAACTTTAGTTCAGTATTGCATATTATCCTCAAACAGATGATCAATTTGAACGAACCATACAAACTATGGAAGATATGCTCAAAGCATGCATCATGAAATTCAAGGGAAGCTGGGATTTACACCTTCTATTAGTAGATTTCGCCTAGAATAATAGCTATCATTCAACTATAAAAATCCCCCCCCATATCAAGCACTATATGGTATAAGGTGCCGATCCCATTTATATTGGGCAATATTGAAAAAATTGCTATGGGACCAGAGCTTGTTCAGGACTGTTAAAGAAGTAGCTATTATTAAGCAAAAACTGAAAGAAGCTTAAGATAGATGGAAAAGTTGGGTTGACATAAAAAAGGGGCACTTGAAATTTGTAGTTGATGATCGTGTGTACTTAAAAATAAATCCAATAAAGAGTATTCATCAAATAATGACACAAAGGAAATTAAGCCCTCAATATATTGGACCTTTTTGAAATACTTAAAAAGGTAGGAAATTCAACTTATTGGCTAACCTTGCCTCTAGGTCTAATAGGTATACATGGTTTGTTTCATGTCTTTGTATTGCGAAAATATGTTTCAAATCCTGATTGGGTATCTAAGTTGAAGCCAATTGAGCTTAAGAAGACTCTAATCTATGAAGAAGGTCCGATTGAAATCATCGATTGTAAAACTCAAAGCTTTAAAATAAGGAAATTCATTATGTAAAGGTGCAATGGAAACACCATGATAAGGAAGAAGCTACTTGGGAATTGGAAGAGGAAGTAAGTCGTAAATATCCTCATCTTTTCGACAACTCAAGTACAATTTCAAGTTTTGAGGACAAAACTTATTTTTAGAGGAGAGAATGTAACTCCCGAAATTTTTAAAGATATATTGGATATTGATTACAAACTATATTCTTAAAACAAAAGTTCAAATTTAGTAATTAGGCTTAAAGTAACAAAAGCTGAAATGAATTCATACAACTTATTATCTACTCTAAAGATATATATTAAATATTAGATATCGGAGAGATGTTTTGATACCCTAAATCTACGAGATCTTCTCTTGAATCTAGATGATAGATGTAACAAGACTTCAGTTGACTCAGGAAAACTTAAAGTTGACTTGGGTTTATTAGAACATAAACCCGAGTTAACTTGAGTTTACTTGAAATGACTCGAGTTAACTAACATAAAATTGAGTTGAGTAAGATAATCTTGAAATAATGAGATAAATCTTGTTCAAAAGTGCTTAGGATCTAAGCATGAGAGTTAAAGTTAAATTCCACAAAAAAAAAAAAATCATAACTTCCACCTTAACAACACCAAGTATTGGCCCTTTTTCATCCCTCTCCACTTCCATTTTCAATCAACTAATTCAATCTTAAACTAACTTATTTAGTGACAATAAAATCCTTACTCTAACTAAACCATCTTATGAAGGAAGAATATGAAGAAGAAGACTCAATTGACTTGAGTCAACTTAAGATTAAATGAAGTTAACTTGAGTCAACTCAAGATTAAATTGAGTAGACTTGGTTAATCTCAAATTAACTAAGAATATGAATTGAATAAGAATGCAAAATACAAGTTAAATGATATAAATGACAATTTAATAGGCAATCAAACTTTTGTTCAAGTAAGATAACTACTTCACGGTTATGGATTTTAGTCATTTTCTAATCTTAAGAACCTTATCTTTCTAGATAAAGGTACTTTGATTTGGAATTATAGGGCTATAAACCATTTATTTAAAGTAACCAAAAGGAAGATTCATTTGCATGAAATAGAACTAAACTAAATTAAATTAGTCTTAATTTACACATGCCTCAATTCTTCATCAAACAAGTTAAAAAAGGACACTTTTTTACATTGGAATTTCTCCCCGTTTAGTGTCAAGATAAGAGTAGATTTTTTCTAATTCAATTGCCACAAAATCTTATCTACAAGTACATATAATTGATGCCTAAAATTGACTAAAGACTTCAATAAATTATTATATAAGGACAATTGGAAATTTTGTCTTATTTCACTTTCATTCTCTCCCTTTTACCACCAGCAATCTCTCTCTCTTTCTCACTTTCCACTTTTCTTTTCTTACTTTGATCTTTCACTTTCACTCTCATCTTCCACTTTCATCAATACAACCATCCAAATCTATTCTAAGTGGTCCACACACCCACCACTTACAAGAGAAAACTTCAATTTCCCTTTAAACCATCTTCTTTTTTCAATTGTGGAGGGACCACTTATTAGTTTTTAAACAAACCTCCACTCCAAGATCAATGGTTTTTCAAAAGGTATGAATCCACCATTCAACTTATTTTTTTATTTCTAGAAGAGTAGGTACTTAAGTTACCTAATTTTCTTGAATCAAGATTCATATCTACACATTTTTCACTCAACTACCAACTAAAAGATAAAATTCTATGACATTTTCTAAATGATCATTCCTTAGTCCTTACCTATAGTTTAGAAAGTTACTGATTCCCTTCTATACTTAATAAGCTTTTGATAGGATCGAGTTTCTACTCAAGCTCAAGATTCTCTCATCAGCAACTAAGATATTTCCTTAACACTTGTAGTTTAAAGTATGATAAGATGGTTTTATGTATACCCTAGTCATGAATAAGAATAAGAACTTGAAAAACTAACTTATCATACTTTACCAAAAAGATTAGTATGAAATGAAGCTCAAGAAACAATCTTTACAATCTTAATATTCTAATAGGTAACATAATAGATTTCCATAAAATAGAGTTTAGAAGTTGTATTTTAAAAGACTCTTAAAACATTATACCTATTCCCTTTACTTATTAAATCCATTTATGATGACCGTATGGACTTCTAGACATTTTTATTACCATTGATACAATTTTGGACTTATTCTTAGATAATACGACCATTATGACTTATTATGAGGACATGATGTAAAACCATGTACGAAGGACTCGAAGGAGGACCAAGGACTTAAACTTGAACATATGGACCTTATGACCTATGGACTATAGACAAGTCTCTATAACTCTTGACAAAACTTTAAGCTATACTAAAAGGCATTCAAGAAATCAAGGTTTAAAAAGGAGAAATGCTAAGCATCAATGTAATTTAGTTTGGTCTTATTTCCTTTCAACGTTTACTTATTTTAGGTGAATTCGATGAGACCTCAACTTTACTTAAGGACTACTATAACACTTGAAATGGCCAAGTAAGCACCATCAAGGATTTCCACTTGTTTGTATTTGTAAAGTAGTTGCACCAAAATTAGACAATCAGTGAACTCCATACATGTGAAGAGTGTGTCTAAATGGTTGGTGGTTGGTTGAAAATATGATAACAAAGTGGACACCACTTGTGCTTGTGGTTTGATTTGAATGATTGTTGAATGTCTACTAAATTTTGGTTGATCACCTATAAATTAGAGCTAAGAATATCGAACCCTTAAAGTAAAACGAGTCATGCATTGCATTTTTACATATAACTTCATTTTTACCATCACAATTACATAGTAAATGGAAGAATGTCTTGGATCGAAATCTTATTCTATCAATACAAATTAAGTGATTTAAGGATTGTCATGTTTTGATAGAATTTGAGTTCATTTAACTATTTAGGGCTTGCATATATCTAAAGATGCAATAGCTAGGGAGAGCACTTTTCATTTCATTCTTTTAGGATGTAATAGCCAAGAGATCCTTCTTCTATGGTGCAAAATTTTAAGCTTAAAGTATAACTCTTAAAGCATTAAGTAGGCAAGGATGTGTATCAAGTGAAATACTTTATTCGATAGTCTGTGATGGAACTATGGGATCCAACCTAAGATCAAAGTAGGAATAAATTATATCTTTAGACTTCATGTAGTTTCTAGATAGCCAAATGTGATGTTACATTCATATGATTGATCTTACATTGCATGTGATTATATAATTTGGTTGATTTTTGTTTGAAAGGTGGTTTGAGGCATTATTTTGCCAAACTGGTTATAGCTTACACTCTTATAGCCTTCCATTTTTGTAGGCACCCTTTTAATTTTGTCCCGGTAGATATATAAAGCTATGGTGAGATTTTGTAAGATTGTTAGATAAGTGGGGTTTTGAGGAAGAGTTGATTAGTTAAAAATTTCCATTTTTAAAAACTACGGATAAATAATCTTTAGTTTACTCATACTTAGTTTTATTAACTATGATACCGATTACTTTTATTTATAATATAATTGTCTGTTTGAATAAATATATTAATTTGAATTGTTTTTCCATTAGTGGCTTCTAGAGTAATAGCACCTTATGTATCATGTTGAAACTTATGTGAGCTTTCATTTTGCTAATCATAAGCTTCAATATGGTACATAGTAGGCTATTATAACTAGAGCACCTCTGGAGCATGACAAATTCTATTTACAAGATTCATACTAAGAACTTAACCTAAGAAAGAAAGTCCTTTACTAGAAGTTTCTTTTGAACAATTTGCTCCTTACAATGTTCACAAAAAAGTCTTAGTGCCCATTTACTTTTTGGAATAAAATAGATAGGTAATAGAAAAATTATTTCTTACAAATGACTTTTACTTGTAATAAGCTAAAAATTTATGTTTCAGTATTTAAATTATATAAATTTTTATTACATGTAATATGTATTCTAATATATACTCCATTTTATTAATTACAATATTAAAATGGGAATATGATTGAAAATATCAATATATCCCTTTTAGTCATTAAAGAATATAATCAATGGTTATTTATTGAGATTATATGTGTCCATTACTTAAACTTTTTAATCCCTATACAAAAAGAATAAAAAATATCTAGTTTACAAATTCCTAGACTAATTTACAAGTAAATAAGATAATAAAAAATATTTCGAGAATAATTGTTTTATTTTCTCTTTATTACCTATAAATAATCATGCCTTATTTGCATTCATTTCATGCTTCACTTGGACATTCTTCTGCATCCAGGTCAGAAAAATTTAAATAAATGTAAAAACCTTGCTAAGATGTACCATTTCCCTTACAAAGAAAACGTTATCATACTACAAAGCCCTTTCATCTAATGCATCTTGATATGTGGGGGGCGTATTCAACACTAAATTGAATGGTGCTTGTTATTTTTTTACAATGGCTGATGATTACACAAGATACATGTAGGCTTTTCTTTTGCATGTTTCTAAACTATATATATTTTACTTTAACATGTTGGAGATCAATATAAAACCACAACTCTTTGTTAGAACTGGCTACGGAACTGAGTTCCTTTCCATAGACTATTCCTCTTTGTTTGCAAACAAAGCCATTTAACACCAAAAATCATTGGCATATATGCCACAACAGGACGGCATTTATTGAAAAGACGCATCCACATTTTCTTGATATAGCACGTGCTTTATTATGGATATATGCCAACTAGCACATTCAATTCTGGGATGATTGCATTCCCACAGTAACCTATCTATTTAATAGGATGCCAAAGCTCCAACTGTCCTGGAAAACACCATATGAAATGTTACATGGCTGACTCCCTTCTTTTGCTGAACTAAAAAATCATGGTTGTTTATGTTATGCGACCAATTTAAAACCACGTTTTGGCGAGTGTAATCCTGCGCATAACATTGGCCTTTCTTAGAGGACCCCTAATCACAAAACTTAAAAAACTATATAATCTGGATTATTGCAATTCCTTCAGCTGAGACGTAATCTTTCATGAAGACAAATTTTCTTTCCTTGTTACTAATATTCCTCCTACCATTCCTGCTGACACTTTACCAAATACACTTTCCTTGATATCCTGTACTTCCTTCAGGTTCTGTTCGCTATGCATATGATATTTGACAATTCTTTGCCTCGAATTTCTAGCAGGAATGGGGAAATTCCAACTTGGTTGAGTTTCCTCAGAACTCGTCTTGTACTTCTATCACATGAATTGTTGATCCGTCCATATTTACACCTTATCCCTTGCTCGATTAAACCCCATTTTACCACATATTCATCAACGTACATTGCATCTATCAAAGAACCCTTGATCGTGCACGGGCTAGAATGGATCCTGAGGGGATTGTTATGGATAGGACTGGTTTTCACTAGATGAATACTACTGTGTTTTTACAGAACCCCAGCAATACTTATGTTGATATCTTGAATTCCACTAATGAAGACTGAAGTTTCTTAGCTTTTTCATACAGAGAAATACCTGTCGAAAAAGGAATTAACTGGCGAGCACGTGTTTAAATGCACCGAGGCAGGCTTTAAACAGTTTTATTAATGCAATATGTTGAGTTTAGGCACAAAAGCTCAACCAAAGACCGAACACACAAAGCTCTAGCTCAAATTCTGTTTCTTGCGTTAGATTGAATATTTTAGTAAAATGATTGCAGGCTCACCAGAAGCAATCGTAAACTAACTTAAATGTTTGAGAACCCGTACATGCAATTACACAAAAATACTATGTGTCTAAAAGATTCACGATTAGAGGCTTTTCTTACGGCTTTAACATGCCAAGCAAAGATTTCAACCATGGTACATGAACAGGCTGTTTCCTGCAGCACAAGCGATGAAATTTGAAGTTGGATGCCAGGCCATGTGTAACAACTTCTCGCTGAAGCTATAAGAAACATCTTCAGAGCCAGAGCTTGAATCCTCTTGCACTACAAAATAGCAAGACAATGATTTTGGTTATAGCAGCAAGAGTAGAATTAGTGCTGAACAAATCATAAGCGAATCATTAACACCCCAAAATGTAGTCATAAAGTGAATGATTATCGATCTAACCATGCCAATAAAATCCACGAGCCAGGTTACTTATGGATGACCTTCTTGCTCTTGAAGCAGCAGAGGGGAGCACCCTCCTGTTTAATATCACAATAGATAGCAATTGTAGAAAATACATCAACAACATATAGAAGTTAACAAACCATCAACTTTGGTTCAGTCACTCTCATTGACACTTCAATAACAATGTGCTTTTACTGTCAACTTTGGTTCAGTCACTCTCATTGACACTTCAATAACAATGTGCTTTTACTGTCAACTTTGGTTCAGTCACTCTCATTGACACTTTCATAACAATATGCTTTTTTTAACGAAGTAATGATAATCGCATTGTCCAATGTATAATAGATGACAGTATCTTTAAGTCAAACAGATATCTAGTTGTCTAAGTAGGAGCAGTAGCATCTTCAACAAGGTTTCAGCTTCAAAATAATGCTGAACTGATGTAAAATAAACATCCCTGCATGTGAAAAAATATGGGAGAGATAACAAGACACAGCAGAGTGGGCAAACAAACCAACCTGCTTGGGTTTTTGCTAGCTTCAATAGTGATCCCATCTTCATTAATAGCACCAAGAGAAAAAACGCGTAGGAGATTGCTGTGAGATTTAATGCAAAATAGTCAAATGCCATCACTTATTCATGCACTGGTGAAAGCCAGAACAAGGTATATCATTTTGCTTGGCTGCATATGCAATTGGTAAGTTAAAGAGACAAACCTATATGAACCAGAAGCAAACTGAAGCCCATCTCCACTTATGGAGCAGTCAAACTTATCAAATATACTGTCATCGTTATACAATTCAGGCAACTGCATAGAATGCCAGTAACAGTTACATAATGACAGAACAAATGCCATCAAATCCAAAGATTGAAAGTTAAAAAGGTAGCTGCAAATTCTTAATTCAACAAACATAATTGATCTATGCTTCAGCAAAATACAAGGGAGTCATTTTACATTAAACAGCATCAAAAGGAAAGGAGAGGTGATTGCGCATTTACAGTTAAATACAACCTTACCTTTTGCCTTAGATGCTCATGAACCTTGAATATTGCAACTGGCTTAGAATCCATGCGCAAATCCCACAGCTAATACCGGAAAAACAGAAGTTGAGCACAGAGCTATGGTGATGGTGAACAGGCAAGAAATTCTAGCACATAAAGTTAGAAGAAAAGGAAGGATATGTCATGTTTCCCAGAAAATTTATGTTAGCTGCATGTCATTGACAAAGGAGAAATCTCCATAAGATCATATGTATGCAAACATATCTCCTCTTAAGATTAGACAATTAGGCATCAAACATCTGATATACGAACTTATATTACAATTTCAGTTCTAAAAAAAAATTGTGTTCTACTTATGCTTGCATACAAACTCATATTAAAAGTTAAATTTGAAAAAAGAAAAAAAAATTCTGGCTTCTCCTCATGCTCGTATCACATACTATATTGAGGAGGTCATTGTTTTGAAATTGTCATGGGGCTCCATTCAAATTTCACATGGCAATTGCCATCAGTTTCAAATTCAATTCTCCGAGTTATTTAGCTCTGTAGATAATATTGAGGAAAACGATCATGTAAAATTTAGAAATCATTTGCTTTATGAGTGTATGTATATATGTATGGAAATCAATTTAGATTATGTTGACAGAATGTTTCCTTCATTTTTTATGGTAAATGATTTTTCAGTTAAAATTTCATACAGTAACAAAATGAGAAACCCTGTGTTCAATTCCCATGTTGCCACTTAATTCACTATTTAATAAGTTCTGTATAATGGGTTGCAATCAATGTCTCATCTTACATAAAGGGAATACTAAAGTAAAAACATAACCATGCTTTCCTCTAAAAGCTCAAACCTGTACATAAGCATGTTTTTACTTCTATGAATAACAGTACAAAGGCAAAAGACAAGTTTGAGCAAAAGATAATATAAATCTCACTATTACTTTCTTTGATTTGAAATATACAGCACAAACCTTCAGATTCAAGTAATCACGACTTAAAAGTCGTCGTCCATCTGGCGCAAATTTTATACTGGAGATGGATGCAATGATCTCAGTGAAAAATGATTTTGACCCACAGGTCTCTACATCCTGTAAACTGTCGAAATAAGCTTTTGAAGACAAGTATCAGAGTAATAACATATGCAAAAGAGGGGGAAAAAAGAAAAAGACAAAGACAAAGACAAAGCAATCTTAATAACATTAACCTATTTTAATTAACAATAAAGACCAACAGGACAATCAGCTTACACTCACATCCTTGCTTTGCGATCACAGATGGCTGACTGTCGCATGTCAATCAGATGGATGAAGCCTCTTGAGCTACTATATGCTAGTAGGTTACAATGAATTGGATGGAATTCAGCATGTGTTATGACCTCTGAATTATAACAAATACATTTAAGTTCAGTTATCAAGTTCAAAAGATGAATTAACAGCAAAAGATATTAACCAGTCAGGTAAATCAACAGCATAAGATACTTACCAGTCAAATCTTCCATGCTTTCTGGTTTGATGTCAACCATATTGAAACACTGGTCACTAATCTCCAGGTTCCACAAGTTAATTCTAAGATCATCTGCTGAAATGAAGGTTTCACCATCACTGTTAAATAATTAAAATTCAAAGGGTTATTACAAAGCAATGTGTAAGTAATTTGAACCAAAATGGGTAAGCAAAAAAAGCATTATGATTTTTCAATGAGTAAAAAAAAGAAGGTATAAAAAATTTTGGTTTACCCAAAAAAAAACAAGGTATCAACTCCTCTCCTTTTGTAAGAAAAAAAATTAGAAAGGCAAGCGCTGATTTAGAAGCACTCCTAAAAACGAAGCAGTTATCTGTACCTATTAGTTGAGATGGAATTGATGCTAAAATCATGTGCATGAGCAAAGACCTTTCGGCATCTTGAATAAGCATCTCCTCGGACATAGGCAATCTAGTTCAAGAACCAGTTAGTACTTTCTGATCAAGGGCATTTCTTGGTAACAACAGTAAGTCTCTCATACTCTCCAACAGTGAGTTTACTAGTAGTACCTACCCCAGGAAAAAGCTCCTGAGGGGAAAGCTTCGGCTGTGCTGTGTTCTCTGTCCACTCTAGATGGTACCCATTCTCTGTTGGTCTGTCTTGGTCATTCAAGAAACTCCTTTCTGCCAGAAGCGCATTCTCTGAAGAAACATAAGGACTACGGTCCATTTCTTTAACTACTTTTGCTTTCCCTTCTCTTACCTGGCATCAAACCATGAGCAGATGGGTTAGAACACTTGAAGTATGCATTTGATAGAACTAACACTGTTAAAGATCTGAACAACCATTTTTAATGTAAGTAATTCTTTCAATAAGGAAAAATACCCCTCTTTATATAACTCATCGAGGACGTATACTTTACTTAATTCCCAAAAAGAAAACAATCATAACTCAAAACATCCCTCTTAGGAACTGTTCCTGGCCATTCAACATGAGTCTGAACAATTATCAAACAAACCAAGATTGAAGAAATTATAAGGATAAAATGGGCTTTGAATATGAAGTCCACATGATTCACCCATGATTAATAAACACTGCAAACCATGTATTTGATGTGCACAAAGTTTTTCACTAGGATGGATAAAGGTTGACTAATCACAACTTTGGACGGAGTTGATGACTGGCTTTTTTATTGGATGTAAAGTTGATGAATATGACTAAATTAATGGAAATACAAAGTGCTTGATCATGATTTCTCCCCACTGACACTGCAAAATTTTCCTTCTCATCATTGTCCCAAGGTAGCCATGATTTCTTAATGATGACCAAAAAAGAAGGTTTTCTTATTGAAAAGGGTGGCAATTGTTCAACAAAAGGGAAAGAAAGATCCAAAAACCACAGTTCAGAATTTTTTCTTCGCACTAAGGTAACATGTCCCCTCCTTTTACTGATATTATGCTTTACAACTTGGAAGACTCAAAGAAATTGCAGAGAACTAATTTGGGGATACTAGGATTTTAGAAAAGAGCAAGGAGATTTACCAATTGAGAACAACAGGCACCATTCACCCTTAGCCATCAACTGGAGTATTAATGAGGCAATAAAAGTAATTGAAAATTAAAAGCCCCCTAAGACAGATTGCTTGGGGCAATGTCTTCACAAAATTCATTGTAACAAAGAATTTATAATCATGCACCGTATGTTACCAATATCCGTAAATATAAAAAACTTCAATTTTTCAATAGTTAGTACATTTGTTGTGAATATATCCCCACCTTCCAGAGCTTGATTGTCTTATCATTTGCCGACAGTATCAACAAGATTCCGTTAACCGTAGCACACCATCTAACTTTATTGATTCTTTCTTCAATTTCCACACTCTTCAAGTAATCGAACTGCACATAAAGCACAAAAATAAGAAATGCAACCATTGCAGAAAGAAAGCATGCAAAACCGAAATTTATAAACAAGCATGAAATTATCCAACTTTGCTCCATCCACAATGAACGCGAAAGCCAACCTCGGGTTCATGACTCTGAAATTCTGTGAAATACTGATATACTGGAGGTGAAGAGACAGAATGTTCCAAATGCTGCAATTGATTCTGAAGCAGGTGCATATTCCCAGTTTAGAGTTTGATAATGAAGGGTAAACATAATGGGAAAAATTAATTAACTGAAACAGTTGTACAATACAATATAAATTAGTCATCTTTGCGAGAAGGAAGGTCTTGCTGTTTACACAAAAGGATAGCTGCCTTACATCTTTGCCATCCTTCCTTTTGAAGATGACAACACGGCCTCCATGATCTCCAACGGCAAGGTGGTCACCAGTCTTGTCAAATTCAATAGTAGAAATTTTATCAACTGTAAGGAAAACAGGACATCATCAACTATGAGGATGTTTTTGATACCATGTTTGGTAGGCTGAGTACACCACTCAATTTTTTAAATGTCGGTTGTTTATTAGAAATAGGTAGTAATAGGAAATTGAGGTTGCTACAAATATTCCCCTTACGTTGTTCCATATATCTTTTTACTATATTATTGCCACACTAACACCACCATTATGACCGCAAAATCACTTCCATGACTTCTTCCATTATGTTCAATCTAAACTTTCGTTTTCCGAAACTTCCCTCTAAGCATTTTCTAGTTTCTCTTTCCTTAACATGCTTCCCTTATCACCACCATATTGACAACATAACATCTACTCATCCAAGCAATTTTTTTCAAAGCACATACTCTTTCAGGCCTGTTTGGATTTTTTTTTTCTCGGCCAATATCTTATTTATATGATTTACATCTGATCTGAAATTTAATATTTAAAAAATTACCTTATGAGTTTTAAAAAAAATATTAGTTGGTATTTATAAATAAATAAATAAAATAATAGATAAATAACTCTAAATTTCAAAAAATATACTAGATATTTAATATATGTTTTTTATTCTATTTACTCAAATTAATTTTAGTTTCATAGTAGTTAAACAAACGATAGCACATCTTTTTCATATATCGCATTAGAACAGAAATAAAATTGACTGAGACTAGACATATAGCGAATCAACCACTCCTACTAGTTTCTCGAGTCTACATAGTAGAGGTACATAAACATGTACAGTTGTTAAATATGAAAAGAAGAATTAACCTTCTTGAACTTCTTCTCCAGGAGCTCGCTCACCGAAAACCTGCGAGAACTTCCACTCGACAGTGGAGCTAGGCCTCGAACTTGATCTCAAACTCATACCGTCGGTGTATGATCACAGTACACACACATCACGAGCAATAACATGACACGATACAACAATACAGGTATTGAGTTCACAGAGATCCAGATCCCGATTCTCGTTTTCTGCTCACTTTTCTGCGGTTCTCGTTTGTTATTATCCAATCGAATTTCTGGAGGGAAGAAAAGAAAACACGTTTCATGTACCTTCTTTTGAGTTAAATATATATATATATATATATTGGATTAATTATAAATATAAATATATATTGTAACTTGGGCCCAGCCTTATGAAATGGTTAGCAGCTTTTTTTTTTTTTTTTTTTTGAAATAGAGAACACGATTATTTAAAAAAATGGAAAGAGCACCTTTGGAAATGCCTCCCACAGTGAAATAGGTATATACACTCAGTGGTCTATGATATTAAAATGGAAGAGTTCACTTAGGTGTCTTATATATACGAAAAATAACTTTTCTATAAAAAAATTATATTGTGGAATTAATCCAACATAAAACTTTCCACCTTTGCTTTACAAAATCAACAATACAAAATAAAAAAATTTTAAGTTTGAATTAAGATCTATCACAATCTCTAAGTAACACTTTTAATAAACTTAATAAGAGTGATAAAAAGCTTCAAATGCTCCTATTGAGTCAACATCTTAACTCCTTGAAAAATGATTTGGGATTTGAAAGAGGTAAAAATTTGAATACATATGTAAAACTATGTTGTTAAAGCCAAACAAATTGTGCAAAACATATTTGCTAAAAATAATAATATGCTAGAAAAAGGTAAAAGTGGTGATTAAAAGTAAAGAGGAAGCAAAATCAAAAAGCATCCAAAGTACATCAAAAGGTACTCAACACAAATCATAAGGTACCTAGTTCAAAACAAGAGATATAATAGAAAAAAACTTTAAACAAACTTCGAAGTATCCAATTCAATATATATATATATATATATAAATAAAAGTTATGACAAAAAGTTTGACAATGAGAACCAAGTATACAATAGATATGTTCATCAGACTCTGCTTCTTTTGTTATAAACTTAGGCATATAGAAAAATGAGTAAATTGCACAAACACTCCTATAAACTTTTAAAATTGCATAGACCCCTTGATTTTTTTTAAACCAAGCACCTAAACCTTCCAAAAGTAATGTGGGACCCACTTTTTAATATCTTGGCAACCCATGTGGACATCTTTGCTACTGTGTACACAGAAAATGGGTGGGCAGTGGGGAAAAGCCACATCAAATTATTATGCTTATGTGGCATATTGATCCATTTTATCATAAATGGTCAGATCCTTTTCTTAACAACCAACATAACTTGATTTTGTTTAATAATAATATAAAAAAAAAACCCACCTTTGTAACAAATGAATACAAAACCACTATCAAATTATAGACATCTCAACATCTCGTTGAAGAAACCTTAAATCTAACATTAGCAAACAAAAATCTTAACCTTAATTCCAATTGTGAAATATCCCAAATTGAAACCCCCATTGAGCTTTTCCTTTCCCCAATTCCAATATACCAAAACCCTAACCCCTCTTCTTAACATCAAGTCTCCAAATTGAATAGTCCTAAAGAAAATCCCTAACCCACTACAATGCCGCTAAATGGGAGGGCCAAATGGAATAATGTCGAGGTAAGTAGCATTTGGTCACCTTATGTTCTCGTATGTATGATTATTCTAGTATTTGAAGGAAAAAACACTTCTTTGCATTGATTTACATATTTTTGTTGAAAATTTTTCATATTGGTGTAAAATAATGACAGAATCAATGGCAATTTAATGAAATGGTTATACAATGAAATTTGACTTGTAGAAGCTATTTCTTAAAATTTAGCTACTCATAATGAATTGTTGGAATGAGGAATAACAGTAACCTTTTGAAATGTATTTATGGATTCTATTATGTTGATGCATAGTTTGAAAGGTATTCATGAATTCTACCTTTTTAAATTGGTTCATTTAACCTATACTAATCAAATATTTTCTAGTAATAGGATATAGCTGAACATATTGATTCTATCTTGAGTAGGAAAGGAAAATGAAACATGGTTATATTATATCAAATTAAATCCTCTCATCCAATTGTTGGCATTAGCAAGGATTAACGAATCCATAGTTGCAAAAAAAAAAAAAAGTTACTTACCATATATATAGCACTATATGTATATATATATATAATATATTAGTTCTATCTTTAGTATGAAAGGAAAATGAGACATTGTTTAACTGTTATATTGTATCAAATTAAATCCTCTCACCCCTTATTGTTGTCATTAGCAAGGATTAAAGATTCCATACATGCAAAAAAAAAAAAATTTGCTTACCATATATATATATATATACACTATTATGTATGATATGAAATCAATTTGCATATTTACACATTATTAGGGATGCCACCAAGTGAATCATTATAAGGTACTTGCCGCATAGTTGTTAAAATCACAATTCTACTTATACAATTTTACGAGTTTACGATTTTATGAGACTTTTCCAAGTTGACTCCAGTATAAAATTATTTCTATATAAACTCGTAGTAGAATCATAAGTCTACATGTAAAATTGGTAAAATCTTATGTTTTTAACCAAATTTACCGATTTTACATATTTTAGTCAAATGGGCTAAAAATTAAAAATCACAACTTAACTTTCATAAGATATGAATATTATTAGTTCTTTAAAAGAATTGGAATAATAATATAAAGTAATGTTGATAATAGTACCAATAATGATATGTTAGTATTGATGATAAAGATGACAATGATGATAATAATGATGATGGTGAAGAGAGAATTGATAATAATTTTGACTTTTGATAATAACAAAGGGATTGGTGATTTTTTTTTAACATTTTATTTTATTATTATAATATATGTTGTAATTCATTTCATATTGGTATTATTATTTATATTATAGTTTTATATATTAACTTAAGAACTTATACTAGTTTATTTATACTATAAATATATAATTTTTATTATAAATTATAATTAAAATTCATATTAAAATTTTTTATTCTATCTTATATTTCATTTTTTTTATGACTATAATAGACATATCTATAGTTTTTTTAAGTTGTTTTACATAGGTTATAGAAACTTACGTTTCCATGTTTCAATTCGACGTTCCAATTCTATAAACCCTTTGACAATTTTAAGTAGAATCACGAGTTTGACAACCCTAGGTACTCGACTTGATAAAAACCCCATAAGGTCTGACTCTATAGGGTTTTAGAATGGATTCTAAGAATAGTTTAAAAACCCTATAGGATTACAAGTCGAAGTTTTGGAACTTAAAAAAAAAAACTCAACAAAAAACCCAAACTCTATTAAAAATAATTAATTTATATGTGTGTATATATAGGTATAAGACATATTATTGTCTATTATACCATACACAAGTAAATAAAAATAATAATTAATGAAATATCACATTTTGATCTTTTAAAGAGCCTTTCAAGGACTTTTTATATTATTCATAATTTTTACAAATGAATTTTTACTTTAAATTGTTTGAAAGGAAATGTTGTATTTTCAAAGCAAACTTGAGTCAATGACTAAATAAATAAGTCATTAGTTACTATGTAGAAAGTTAGCTAAATTCATAAGAGGCATAATTGAAAAAATTGATTTCGTGGCATGGTGAGTTAGGTCAACTTGTTAATGAGTTCAAGAAAACCCTACAAGCAATAGGTTTCTAGGAATAGGATAAAAACCCTATAAGGTTCTAAAGCGAGTTTTGGGAAGCCTTACAAAGTACTAGGTCGTGTTCAAGTTTTGCAAAACCCGTCTTAGTGACATCCCTACACATTACTTACTATCGATACTTTTAGCTACAAATATAGGAAAGGTGAAGTACATACCATCAACACTTTCTAGATAACCTAAAGAAGTTTTTTTCTTTTTTTTAACTTCTCATAGTCATAGTTGTTAAAATTACAAATCAACTATATCATTTTACAAGTTTATAATTTTATAAGGTTTTTTTTAGTTAAAATAAATACTAAATCATTTAGGTACAGATCATTGATAAAATTATGAATTTGAGTACATGATTCTATAAGTTTCTAATTCTATAGATTTTACATGATTCCACCAATTCTATAAATTTTAATAGTGGGTAAAATCATAATTTTAACAACCATGCTCATAGTAGTGTAAACACTTGATTTTTGAAGTATATTTTGTATCCTCTAATAAAATTGACCATCCCGTTATTAGATTTGTTATAGTGATTAAATTATTTTGATTTTTTTTTATCAATTGTAGAGCTCCTCAACAACATCAAAAACCTAAATAGATGGGCTACAATTCAAGCATTGTAGATGGTCATGTGGAATTAAAGCATTGGTGAAAATTTCTGAAAGCAAGAGGAATTATGAGAAACTATATTATGCATGTGATACTTGTGGGTTCCTTGGCTATTGTCCCCTAGTTTGAGAAGAATTGGAGTAACAACAACACATTTCTCATCTTAATACTCAAAGAGAGGAGTGTTTGGAAACCAAATCAATGGATGCTATGATTACCAAATTACAAAAGATAAGGGGTTTAATGGAGAAAGAATTTAGATAGCTCAGGGTTTACATTTGTGCACTTTTTTCCCTTCTTATAATTCAAATTATTGTAACAATAATGAAGCGGCACAAGAACAAGGTTAAATAGCTTATAGATAGCACAAAGTTATTGTAAAATTGAGATATGATATATTTAAGTTTCATTTGCACAAGACAATCATTTCTTATTATTTTCATTTCTTATGTCTTACACCATGTGAAACGTATGTAAATGGCTTCTATTTTCCATTATAAAACCAGCTACCTTTTAAGGCTATTAGACATTCCTTGATACCAATAAAATGTCTACTTTGCTTCATGGATAGTTATCGTGTATAGTATATATACTAAGACTTGATACATGCATACCACTTAACTTTTTCTTAGTGGTGTATGAATGACTAGTTATTATTGCCACTTATGCGATTCCTATCAATCTGTGAATTAGAAACTTTGATTTTGGCCAATCTGAGTTGCACACTAAACCAATTAACTATAAGGAAGAGGCAAAACAAGAGAATGAAAGATGCGTTTGGGCCAACCCTTTTTTTTTTATCAATAAGAGTGATGAGATATTGGCTAATATGTGATAAACAAAATAGCATAATTGAAACATAATGAAACATATCATAATTCCTTATATAAAGATACATCAGCTTATACCTTTTTGTTTAAACATAATGAATAATAGATACAATAACAAGCTTTGTATCACAACCCTTTTCCACCCTTTTCTTTACATGATGAACAAAAGATAGTTGAAACACAATGAGCAATAGTTGTAGCAACAAGCTTTACATCACAAACATTTCGCCATCTACTTTTTTGTTTATAGGAAAAGGATATGGCCAATGATGTAACATTAACCGTCAATTACAACTTTATTTTTACTTGACAAAATAATGTTTGTAACATGTAGTATAATAGTTATCATGGGGAGGAAAAAAAAGAAAAGAAAAGAAAAGCTAATATTATTGTATGAATGTTAATTAATTAGATATGATGATAGGAATGACAAAATTAAAATTGCTTTGCATCACAAGTAAAAGACTATGTTTCTAATATTCTTCCAAAATTGTCCTCCCTTATACTAAGACTTTAATAGAGTTGGTAAAATTCTAGACCAACTACACCAAAAGTCTGCATATTGTTAAAATTGAAAATAAATCATACTAACTACGTCAAAATCTGCAAATAAAACATAAGCAAAATCACTCAAATATGCAAATGGAAGTTTGTGGTGCTTTTAATCATGAAATTATGGAATTAAAGATCTATACACTTTGTCTTGTGAAGTAATTGAAGAACAAAATTAGGATTCCACCCTACTATATACAACTTTTTTAATATCTTCACTATGGAATTACCTTTGTGACTGCATAAAAAGGATCCCACCTATGTTCACTACATAAAAAGAATCCCACCATATTCACTACATAAAAAGGATCTCATCTATCTTCATTGTGAAGTAAAAGGGATCTCCAAGCATTTCACTACACAAAACAAGGATTCAACCTATATCCATTATACAATATTAAAAAAATAAAACAAGGTCAATTGCATTAAACAAGAATCCCTACTGCTTTTTGTGTGCTAGAAGAATGACCTATTGGTATGAAATTATTGTGTCTTGGTGTTTTGAAAAGTGAATTCCCCAAACATACTTTGTTGCCATGTTCCTAGGAGCCATCCTATGTTGAAAGGTTCCTCCAATGCCAAGTGTGTTTGTTATTCTTTTGCAAAAGGATTAACCTTATTGAAGTAGAAGGAATATAGCCCTCATTAAGCCTTGGTGGAGCAGAACAAGCCTCAATAACAGGCCTTGTGAGAGAGGGAGCATTTTAACTTTCTTGAGTTGCATCTATATTCAAGTTACTAACTTGTTCATGCCATTTTCTTCTTTGTTTTTAGTAAAACACAAAAGAAATGATACATGACAATGTATTGACACTTGTATTGAGCAAACTTAGAATATAGAAAATGTGACAATGTATTATACCTTTCTTTCATTCCGTTGTGATTTTCTTTGAAGCACCTTTACTTGAGAGAAACTAGAAGCACTAGATAATTGGGGACTCCCATCCCATCTTAACCTCTACACAATTATGCAGTGAGAATGGTAATAAGAAAAAAGGTATATTGGAAGCTACTTGTTAAATTGTTTATAACACCATTACTCAAAAGACATCTACTAGCTATAGAAGTAAACAATTTCAATAGATAATTTTTTTTCAATCATGTATATAGTTAACAAATAAACTTTGAATTTATCCAAATAAAACTAAAAGTGACCACATAGAAGCCAACAAATATAGCAACTCCTTGAAGTTATTAGCAATATCACTTACCAGAAAGACTTAATGTGTTGTCTAAGACTCATATATTTGCATTGGAACAACAAAACATAAAATCAATCATGGGATGTAATACCTTCTTCACGCGCTTGTCTCTTACCAGTGCTCAATGACACGTACACAAATTATGACCTAGCTAATCACAATTAGTGCATTAGAGTGTTCTCTTCTTTCGACTTAAGCTCCCAATTTCAGTCTCATCTAACTCTTTCCTTTTATTTTTTCTCGATTTTCTAAGAAGGTGGTCTAGATACGAGGGGAGTACCTTCAAAGTTGCCTCAATCATGTTAATGTTTGGCACCAAATGAATTATTTGACCATATGCATCCAAGCATCCAGCTTTAAGGAAGTATGCATAGTAGTAGTCTTCAATGTTTGCCCTCATATACACAATACATGTCGTGGCATGCTTACATGAGACTCCAATGTGTTCCCATTTGAAGCAATCACAACTTTAACTTCTTAATTTCACCATAGTTTTTACTTTCTTCACGAACTTGAAATTCTCCTCTACTAATGAGTGTAATCTTACATGATTGAGCTTCAACTAAAATAACATCAAGTTGCTTCTTGACATGCTCACATACGCATGTCTACCAAGTACATGTTGTTTGGTATCAATGTTAAAGTCTTACTATAAGCTTTAATATGATCACCTTAAGTAGTTGAATAATTGGCTTATTGCATATCTTGCCAACCCAATTGTTGAAACTCTCCATCATGTTATTTGTAACATAATCTACTTTGCATCAACTTCATGCATACCTTACCTACAACCCAACTCCCATATTTGAGAACCATGCATAAGCATCCTTATCATGCATCTCTAATTACCTCATAGCAACCTTGTGATCTCACCTAGTATATGCTTTTGTAGCAACCTAAAAATCCACTTTAAGAACCAAGCTAGGATGCTTGACCTTAAAGTTCTTATAGATGTGTCTACAACAATTTCTTTATCGAGCTAATGGAAATGCACTCATGATTGCATCAGATAAGCCTTACATTGTAGAAATTAAAAAAGAATTAAACATTGCAATTATGGATTTACTAGGATAATAAGAACAAACTAATTGAAAAATACCTCTTGTTTGTCACTCATGATGGTAAGTGTTGATCCTTTGTAATTTAGACCTAAAACCTCTTAAAACCCCAACATGAACCACTCTTAACTATCTCCATACTCCTTCTCAACTATAGCACATGCCAATGGGAACAAACCACCATTACCATTAACCACAATGGCCAATAGAAGCACACAACATAACGACCTTTCAAATGATAACCATCCAACCCAACAAAGGGTCTACATCCTTTTATAAAGCCCGTCTTACAAACCTCATAACATATGAATGCACGTTGGAACATAAGAGGAGATACTGATGCTTCTACCCTATCTTAGACTACCTAGGTTATATTCTCTAACAAGGCTAACATATCTAGGAAAAATTGAATACCTTTGTTCATGACACTCTTCAATCATCTTCCTTGCCTACCTTTGTTTTATGTAAACTATGTCAAGAAGGGTCTATGCCATACTTTGCATTAACCCATTGAGACATAAGATCGTAATGCATGTTAAAATTAACGGATAACTCATCAAGTAACTAACCCGCAATCCAATTAAAAGTTGCATCTAACCTATTTCCAATTCGAATGCATATATGTTGTGGGTTTAATGTTTTGATTACAAAGTAACTCTACTTGGTTGCAATTAAAGCATGAATTCTCTAAGGACAATTTTTAGATGCATAAATAGTGGTAAAACGATTCTTCTCATTTCTTTATCTAAGTATCTCAAAACCTTTCTGAATTTTATATTCCTTCAAAACTTCTCTAAATTCATTAACATCTAGAAATATACAACCCTTCTCTAATACAATTTTTCCTTCAAAATCATGAGACCATCTCTTGCAACCATCTACCCCCTTATTTTGATATTCACACTACTCTTTGCATAATTACTACCCTCATTTTGGTCATCTCTTTCAAAAAAAATTACTCCTAGCTATACTATCCTTACAATAATTTGACCACCCATCTTCACTATTTTCACTCAAATTATCAAATACAAGTGTTGAACTATTATTAACACTATCAGAACCATTGTCACTTTCATTGCATTTAGTGTCCTCATTACTACTATTAATCTCATTTTCATTACACTGAAACTTCCTCATCACTATTGAGAGTAAGAATTTCATCTTCATTGGGATCAGATCTTACCTCCATGATTGAGAGGGGAATAGGATCTAGCTTAGGATCATGTAATAGTTGGCAATTGTTGATAGAGGTCAAAGATTCTTTGACACCACCAAGCTCTAGGGAAATTTGAATGGGCTACGAAAAGTATAAATTAATCTCCTTGATTCCAACATGTAGTGTAAACATGTTGATTATTTCTTGGTTAGAACCTAACTTTATTTTTTCATTTAAACTAAAAACCCCTTCTCAAATTGTCACACTCACATGATTCTCAATCAACTCAAACATAACTCCAAATGTTTCCTTCACCATATCAATAAAACAATATTCTTATGGATTGATACCATCAATTATGTAGATGTTCCCTTCATAGTGAACATGGAACATGTGTATCTTGTTCATCTTTTGGCAATGGCTTCTTGATTCTACAAAAAAAAAAAAAAGGCTAATGTTATGCTTCTACACTCTTAGAGTTTAAGTTAGGGTTTTCTTACATTGTGATTAGGGAAAGTAATTGTGATTTAGGGGAAATAATAGGGTGATGGGTATTTCAATTTGTGATATTTCACATCGAATTGAGAGTTAGGGCTTTGATGTGTTCTAATTGAGGTTAGGGTTCTTCAAAGAAATTTAGAAAAGCTTCTAATTGTGGAGTTTTGTATGAATGTGAACTTATTGTTTATTTTCTACCTAATCTATTGTCTTTTGTTATACAAGGTTGGGTTATAATTATTTTGACATGGGTCGAGTTATCCGAATACATCCAACCATTGAGGAAAAATATCCATTTTGCCACGTCAATAATAAAATTTGATGTGGCACTTACATTCCCATTTTTCCTTAACACATCAACAAGGACCTCCATGTAAGCAACTAGCATAATAAAAAAAGTAGGTCCCACATCAATTTCTAAAGGTTTAGATGTTGGTTTTGAAAAATTAGGGGGCCTATGCACAAATCCTCAATTACCATCTTTACCTTTACCATTGAAAACACATGTTTGACTGTTTTTCTATTTGACAAAACTTTATTTCTTCTATTTTGAGTTTTCAATGTTTTGAAAAATCACATAACAAGTCATTCCATTAACTTCATTAAAATTTTTGTTAAATAGCAATGATTTTTGGTATCTAGGGTCAATTTTTGGATAGATGTGTATGTTTCCAAAAGTTATAAAAAAGTAAAATTACATCAAAAAAAATTAAAGAATTTATTTATATGTGACTAATAGTTTATAGGATTTACATACCCAAAAAAAAAAAGAATAATAAAAAAGACCAAAAAAAAAGAAGAGGAGGAGAAGTAAATTCTAGGGCATCCGTATTTGGTTGCCACCACTTACAAACCCTCCTAGATGACATCAAACTATGCCTTGATCTCGAAGTAGTTTAACCAGCATGAAATATCTAGTGGGTGCCACATGCTATCCACCACGAAAACAAAAAAAATAATAAATAAAAAATAAAAAATAAAAATAAAGGTGCTACTACTTGACTAGGCCAAATTATACAAGTGGAATTAATGTTGCATTAGGTGCGATGGTATGATGACTCCTCGATTGCCCTTTCCATACTTATGGAGTTTTGCAATTTGCGTATAGATACGCTCGACCGGGCCATTTAGCAACTTGCCATTATTATATTATTTACTACGGGCAGATCCACAACAACTCATCTTACTCATTCCACGTATTCTTCCAGATCACACCTCCGCCCGCTGACCGAACTCCAGCCACCGCTCAAGGTTTTGCCCTAGTTTGCATTACAACTAGCAAGAAGAAACCTCCACTATATATACACATGTTATGAGCAACCTTTAACCTAAACAAAACCCTTTTCTATTTCTGTTCCTTCATGTTAGGTGCTTCTTCTTCTTTTTATTCATGGTTTGTGTTTAAGGAATGCGATTTATTTGATGTTATATTATATGTTACATGGATAAGTACATGATAACAACAGAAACTTTATTTAGATGTCTTTTTATTTATTTCTTTTCTTTTCTTTTGGAACATGTAGTCAAATCCATGCTCGTATTTCTCCTTGAGATTTAAACTTAGTGTTCTAGCATTTAGGATAAGGTTTTTGAGTTATATCATATTATAGATTTATTTTGTCTGTTTTAGCCTTTGTGTTATTTGGTTTTTACGAAAGTAAGTATTGTGTTTTTCCCCCTTGAAAAATATGCCATTTTTTTTTTTTTTTACGTGCGAAAAACTTCCATCCGCATGCGATTTGAAATGGGCAGAGCGGCCATACTTTGCACAAAGTTAAGGAGACAAATGCCTTTTGCTTTCATGCTGTTTTGTTTTTTCAAGAGTTTTATGTGATTTGATTATTCACAGAACTCCATTCACATTACAGCATATATATCTTGCACAAAGTTAAGGAGACGTACGCCTTTTGCTTTCATGCTGTTTTATTTTTTCAAGAGTTTTATGTGATTTGAATTTTATTCTTTTTTTTTTTTTGTAAAGAAACTACCTAAAGATTGAAAAATGTCAATTTAATATTTTACCCATTTTTATAATTAATTGATTAAATTTTATATATTTTTATAATTAACTATCTAAACTTTCTTAATCTTTATAATTAATTATTTAAATAGAATTAATCCGATATCGAAAATTTTTCACAATGAACTACCTAAACTTAAGAAGGGGAAATTTAATATCTCTAGATTATGATTCTCTCATCGGGGCTTCTACCGAACCCACTATTTTTTTATGCGAACAAAAAAAGTTGTTGGACTTAATAGGTGAATGAAAAATCATATGATCAATTGGCTCGCAAAAATTACATAAATGCCACTACTTCTAATTTATTTTCCCTTATAAATAATTTCCTCCTCAAAATTCCCTAGCTTAAGTACTTCAACTACATATACCTCCATCATATAAACTCTTATAGTCCACGATAACATTCACATACTAATGTTCATTGATCAAGCCTAATAAAACAATACATTAACTTAGAGAATGCTAGTATCCGATTAATCTTTTTAGTCCTTAGGGTGTTTAATATATCTTAGGTGTTTGACTAATTTTTTATTTTGTCATATTATTGATTTTTTACTTAACTAGATGATTAAGACCTAATATAAGCCAACTACTGATTGACTTAGGTAGAAAAATGGGATGTATGATCAACTTATAAGAGGGTCAATTGATCAAATGATGAGGATAATTGATTGGCTATAGGGCTAGTGATGCGTGATACCTTAAGTATATTAAACCTAAAACCCAACGATGCTAGTTGATTTTAATTACCCCGAGGATCGTCTTGAATAAGCGATAAATAACTAGACCCCAATCAAACCTGTTAACTGTAACCTAAGTTATCAAGTATTCCTAGTAATTCGGTTAAAAATTCTATGGAAAAGTTCTTTTGCAAAAGAACAAAAAGTGGTTTTTGTTTTACTCACAAAAAATATGTTTTTCATATATCAAAAATGTCTTTGGCCGACCCCTTTGCATAGCATATATAGCACACATAACAACATGGAAAACCCTACAACATATAAATCCTAAGTTGTCTATTCTATCCTTATCTTTGTGTCACCAAGTAGGCAACTAAATAACATGGAAAACAAACCAACAAATAAAAATAAATATTAACAAAATCGAATGTATCCTCTAATGTACTGTACAACAATTAAGTGATATTCTAGTTCCTATGACGTGCTCTCCATTCATCGTACATTTCTTGTGCTAAGTTATTCCTCATCTGAGTCCATTCCTTAGTAGCTTCTATTGTTTCGATTGCATCAATTCCATTTTCTCCAATTGGAACTTCATCACCTTCTATTACAGCGTGCTCCAACAGGTCTAGTAGCATATACATTCAAATGAAGTTGTACAGTAGACAACAAGCTAGTATCATTCGACATTGTATTTTGATGGGATAAAATGATGGACTCCTTAGAATACTCCATAATTTCTTTAAAATTCCAAAACATTTCTCTACAACATTTTTTGTCCTTGCATGTCTATAGTTAAATAATTCCTTATGATTTTGAGGCCTACGTTGACTTATAGCTCACTCTTGAATGTGATAACACCTCCCTCTAAAAGGGAAAAGAAAGCCTGGTGCATTGGAATATCCACCATCCACTAGATAATATAAACCTAAAAAGAAATGTAACCACATAAATTTACATGAAAGTTTGTTATTAAATAGATAAAATGAAGACAATTTATTTTTTTAAAGTGCATACTAGGTGCAACTCTCAAACCATTAGATCGAATGATTGCATCACATAATACTCTAGAATCCGATGCAAACCATTCCCAACCTACTAATATGAAGATAAATTTCATGTCACGATCACATATACCCATGACATTTGTTGCAAGATTCCCTTTCTTTGTTCAATACCTAGGTCTATCTACAATTGGTGTTGCAACTGCAATGTAGGTACCATCTAATGCTCCCAAACAATCCTAATATGTTTCTAAACAAACAAAAAAAAATTGTATTGTATTATAAGTAATCATGACCATCGTCGATAAACTCAAGGAAAAAAAAAACTATTACCATAAACCATTTCCACCGTTCGTCAATGCAATCTTATGGTACTGGATTGGGTTTTGCAAGTAACATATCTTCTAACCTTAACACCTGTATGTTTTTCTTCTGTGTAGCTTGATTCCCGAGCTTGCAAGTCCATGGTTAGTCCTTGTAAAGCTTCGTTCATCCTTTTAGCTCTAGCTTGGGTCATCGGACCTCCAATACTATATAATGGATCATGAGATTTTGGCTCCTTCCTTTGTGATGCTAGCTGATCCTCATCAACTAGTCAACTAGTTGCCCTCAACTCAACCTTTCTCTAGTTTTCTTCTCCAATCAACCTTCATGGATAGGGATTAAATACACTACTCTCTAAGTTAAACCTTATGTTCAAAAACTCCTTAGATTCAACTTTAAACACTTTCTATAACAATTTTCTTCCATATCCTTAATCATTTAACACATTGAATCCATCCCAAACATCAATTTAGTACACATTTATCTTACGAAAATTATCAAAATGTGGAAAACTCACAAGGCTAACAATGGAATGATATTAATTTTTTATTAAAAAGAGTAAGGAGAATTATGGAAATGCCCTTCTTTTTGTAACATTTTTTTAAAACATTTTTCTAGAGCATTTCATTTCCCAACTTGATAACAAATATTAATAGTCGATCATCAACTCATCTATTTTGAACCTCTACACATAAACTAACTTGTGCTAATTTTTGCAATCTTATCCAAATTTCTTGACGTATTTGATGCTGTCAATCTCATGCAAGTGCTTTAGTTTGATTTCCTAATCCAATATCGGTTACCATTAGTTAGTCCATAACCTCTGCCATCTCATGAACCTAAATAAAAGAATTCATGTCTCGGCACACATACTTGCAATAACTAAGTTTAACTAAATAAATATTCTCATATGAGTGCCAAAATAATATGAATGAGATACTAAAACTTAATAAATACAAACATAAAACAAAGAGAGAGTAAGTTATTCACCTAATATTTCTTGGTAACTCTTGCCTCTTTTCACGATAGGTGATGGATACCTAAAGATGTGAATTCAATAATGCAATTCTTATCACCCTATTATCGATGTTGATTACCTATACATCTCCCATGCGATTCCTCCATCAAAATTCTCCTTCTACCAGAACATTCATGTTCCATTCCATTTCCACTAGCATTAGTGTAGATGTAAAAGACAGAAAAGAGAGTGATGTTTCTTGAATGAAGAAAAAAAGGGGCACATGATTTAAATATGTGATGAAAAACCTTGGTCAATTGGCTTGGAAAAAATTGACATCTTCCATTGTTGATAAGAAAGATTTAAGTTAACTGACTTTTATTATGTTATAAGTTAGGGAAGATTAAAAAAAGGAAAATTCACTTCTAATATTTTTGTTCCATTTTGATATCGTTTTCATTTAAGTTCTTTATTTTAGGATTAATTTCACCTTTTATACCTCATTATTTTTTCATGTTGCAACTAACGTCCTAAACCCTCATAAGTACCAATTTTAATGCTCAATTGAACTTCTCATTGCCAAAACTTTGTACATCACCTAATTTTCATTATATAATGTTAGATTAGTTGTCCTTTTGGACCTATACATGCACAATACCATCTTTTTTTGTTGAATAAACTAAAATTCCATGTAGACTAACCACACTAATTTTAGAATTGAAAAAGAAAACTTGCCAATTACTACATTATTTTTTAGTAAAATATTTTTAAGCATCAAGTTTTATTTTCTTTCTTTTCTCTCTAAAGCTTCATCTACTTAGCCTTTTGTGGACTCGCCCTTTGCTACTCCAACTTGTATTCAACGAACATTAAACCTAGATATCCACTAACTTCAACAAATAATAAATCCAAATTCAACAAACAACAAACCTATATTTCATCATTCTCCTTCACCTAAAGTGCAATAGCCCAAATATCTTCCAACTTTAGTATTCAATACGATACACAATCATATAATACCAACTCTTCTTCTTCAATGAAGCTACAATTCTGACAAAGCGGATTATGAAAAACACCACTTACAACACCAAGATTCAACAGCACCCATGACAACATATGATTTATAACTATGACAATACCTAGATTCAATAGAGTTGAAAGTGGAGAATTGTAAAGTTAAATTTTAACAAATTTATTTCTTACATTTTGTTTATCCTCTTCTTATGCTTTACAAATTATAAAGGCTAAATCTTTTGGGTGAAGATGATAGGAATTATAGTAAGTTTAGTAGTTGGAGGATTCTTCTCACCTTAAATTTCCGTTGTTGACTATAAAGAAATTTTAAAGTTTAGATCATTGTTTGAGTCCATAAAAAAGTTTTCATTTTTGGTATTTAGTTAGGCTTAATAGTGTATAGTATTGCATTTGCTTTACATCAAGCTCTTTTAACTTTAGATCTTTATGTGCTTCGAATATAGATTTGTATTGAGTTAGGAATTAAGATATCTATTTTTCATTTTTAGTTTTAATTTGATCCTCAATGCAATGTGTAAGAGCTAAAAGAACAGGGAAACACACCTTCTTGTCTTCCTTTTTTTTTTAAAAAAAAAAAACTCATGTTGTTTTACTTTAATTAGTTTTAAAAGGTGGGTATATTTTAAACATGATGTAACTTTTTTTCCTAATTATTTTTTTCAATTGAAAATCCAATGTGGCAACTACAATTGGAATTTCATTTTTATTTTAGTAAGGCATGTATCAAACTATCATTAGATCATTTTGCCAACATATCAAACGAAATCTAATGAAGTTAGCTAAGTACTAACTTTGGCAACACAAAATTCGATTGGATACTTGTTAGTGAACTCATAGCCAAATTGTGACAAAAAGATTAAATTGACTTTGGTCCGAGTCAAACATGAACTCCTAGAAATTTAGAGAGAAGAAGAGAGAACTCTAAGATAAAACCTTCTTGCTTTTGATTATAAATGAATGCCTTGTTACATAAAAGAAAAAAAGAAGCTATTTATACTATGTAATAATTGACTAAGTACTTCTTTAACTAAACCTACTATTTGTATGTATTTACAATCTAACTCCCGCGGCATGCAACATCATAACAATTTTGCTCATCCTTCACATGAACTTTGTCCGTAAGTTTCCAAGAAAAGGGAAAGGAAAATGACAAAAATCATGACTAAGATATGCAAAGTAATAAGAATTCATTATCATTATTGCTATGAGAAACTACAAGAAAACTATTGAAAATGGCACCTCCATATTGCTAGAATGCAAATCTACTTAATCGAGTATAATCAAAACTAAGGTTGTCAAACTTGTGATTTTACGTAAAATCGCTATAAGGTCCGTAGAATCGGAATGTAGAAATATAAGTTTTTACAACCTATATAAAATAGCTTTAAAAAATTATTGGTATGTTTACTAGAATCATAAAAAAACATAAAATATAAGATAGAAATAAATAAATTCAATATAAATTTTAGTCACAACTCACAATAAAAATTATTTATTTACAGTACAAATAAATTAGAATTATGCTAATGCATAAAACTACAATATGAATAATAGTACTAATAGGAAATGTATTACAATAATAAAATACAAAGATAAAAGAATTTTTAACTCCCTTTTCATCATTAAAAGTAAAAATTATCGTCAACTCTCTCTTCACTATAACCATCATTGCTACCATCTTCATTATCAAAGTCAACATTATTATTAGTACTATTACCAATTATATTTTTATATTTTAATTCAAAGTCTTTCAAATAACTAATAGTATTCATATCTTATAAAAGTTAAGTTGTATTGTTCAATATTTATTCCAATTGACTTTAATAAGTAGAATTGGTAAATTCGGTTAAAATTATAAAATTCTACTAATTTCACATGTAAACTCATGGTAAAATCACGAGTTTATATGAAAACGATTCTATGCTCGAGTTAACTAGAAAAGGCATCTTAAAACCATAAACTTTTAGAATTGTATAAGTAAAATCATGGTTTTGACAACTATGATCAAAACTAAATACTTAACCAAAACCCTAAATAATGCATTTTTATGGCATGGCAAATTTACATACACCAATGTGTGCTACTTTACATAAAGTCGCAATTATGTGACAAATTGCAACAATTGCAATATATGAATAGGAAGTTTTCATGTGTAATTCCTTTATTTAGTGAATTTAAAGACTTTATGCATAAAACCACCATTTCTAAAACCAGTATCCACTTTATTTTCATTAACACCCTAAACATTAGCATCACTACCTTCATTATCCTCATGACATTTGCAAGAAACTTGTAAAATCTTGCAAATTTCTTAATCGCGATGGAAATCATCTCTAATTTATCTTAGGATCTTGTCCTTCTTCCATTGCAACCTTTTCTTAATCATCTTGTGTTGGGGTGTGGCTCATACTCCCTTATGACAGGAAAGCACGTGGGTCCCACTCCACGCTAAGCTGGCGAGAGTCCAAGGGAGCCGCCCTAGCGAGGGTTTCAAAAGGGCTTTTAGCATTTAAGCCCATATTCATTCATTAAAAGTTTGGACTTGAGCCCGTGAATAGCTATTATTATATGTTCTCTTTTTCACTTAAAATTGAGTGATGTAACGAGAGACACAATGTGCTAATTATAATGAAATCTTCTGCTGGACGTAGCCCTAGTTTTACGGGTGAACTAGGATAAAATATTGTGTTTCTATTTTCTCCCCCTTTTTTTTACTTTACTTTATTATTATGCGCCAACCCTAACATCTTGAACCATTTCTTAAAAATTTTACTTACCCCTAACTTCTACAGTTGGTGCGATACTTTATTCTTGTTGTTTCATCAATCGCTCCTCTTCCATAAATTCAAAAATTGCTTTTTTTATATGCTTATTATGTTCTTTGACTTTACTTACAAGTTTTTGTAGTTTATATGTTGATTCTAGCATTTGCCCCCATGCTTCAATAATAGGATCTTGATTACTAAGCATGAATAAAATCCAAGAACAAAACTGAAGAAACAAACAAAAAATTTGTGATAACGGACAAAATGAAACAAATGAGCTTGGATCAACAAGAATAGGTCAACAAAAGCACCATTGTTAACAGTTCTTGTAGCCCAATCTTAACAAATACAAAAATAAAATTGCCTTTGGTTCAAATCAAATACAAAGTCATAAAAATTTAGCGAAAAGTTCTAAAATAAAATTTTCATCATTTTGATCATGAATAAATGTCTTATTGCACACAAAAATAAGCTATTTGTATTATCGGTTCTTTACTTATTAACTAACTAATTATTACTCTAACTATTGAAATTGACACCTTAAAAGGTTTGAGTAGTTGATTGTAAAATGACCTAAAAATTTAGGTGCCCTCTTTTTTCTAATGAAAGGCACAAGCCTGTCGATTACTATATTTACCTTTACCATTAAGAAAATATGTTTAACTGCTTTTCTATTTGACACCTAAACTTTTTTTTTCCTATTTTTAAATTTTCAATGTTTTGAAAAGTCACATAACAAGTCCATCCATTAATTTCATTAAAATTTTTGTTAATTTGACACGTGTGAATTCCTTATTGCTCATAGTAATTACATAAAATTATTAAATATATGTAATAAATTTATATTAAAAAGATATAAAAATATATTAAAATGTGATAAATACAAATACACCTAATAAATTATTAGTTAAGTGCAGATTAACCTCATATACTTTGAAAGTGCGACTTTATCTCTCATAACTAATGGAGAAGGAAAATAACTCTCAAGCTATTACTCAAAATCCAAAAATGTAGCTAAAAAAACTTCTAAATAGCAATGATTTTTGGTATCTAGCATCAATTTTTTTAGTAAATGTGCATATTTTTAAAAGTTATAAAGAAGTAAAATTATAATAGAAGAATTTAAAGAATTTATTTATATATGACTAATAATTTACGGAGTGTGTTTATAAAAAATAAAAAAATAAAAAGAAGAAGATTGTGTAGAAGAGGGAGAGTAAACCCTAGGGCGTCCATGGTGGTTTCCCCCACTTACAAACCCTCCTAGGTGTCATCAAACTATGCCCTCGATCTGAAATATCTGGTGAGTGCCACAAAGGAAAACAAAAGAAATATAGGTGTTACCACTTCACTAGGGCAAATTATGGAACCGGAATTAAGGTGGGCTTGACCGACCCAGTCAACATATTCACAAGCGAGCACACTCCCACTCACACGTGCTTGTTTTGCGGTTTGCATATAGATAAGGTCGACCTGCACAGCACATTTAGCAACCTGCCATTATTATATATTATTTACTACGGGCAGATCCACATCAGCTCACCTTATTCATTCTACGTATCCTTCCAAATCACAGCCTCTACCCGCTGACCGAACTCTGGTCGCCCCAAGGTTTTACCCTAGTTGAGTTGCATTACAACTAGACTAGAAGAGACCTCCACTATATATATATGTATACACACACAACATGTTATGAACACCTTTAACCTAAAACAAAACCCTTTGTATTTCTGCTTCCTCATGTTGGGTGCTTCTTCTTCCTTTTTATGTGTTTGAAGAATGCGATTTGTTTGATGATATATCTTATGTTACATGGATAGATACATGGTAACAATAGAAGCTTCGTTTAGATATTTTCTTTTTTCTTTTGGGGTTAGGTGGGGAAAAGGGAGAGATATGGAGTCAAATCTACGTTGGTTTAAGGAATTTATAAATCACAAGGAGAGTAAACTCCTGTTCTATTTCTCCATGAGATTTAAACCTAATATTTTAACGTTTAGGATAAGATCTTAACCGACAAGATACATTCCAAGGTTCTTATAAAAAATTATATTAATGTGAGGTTTTTTCTTTTCTTTCTTTTTTTTGATGAATTAATGCGGGGTTTTTGAGTTATATAATAATATTATAGGTTTATTTTGTCTGTTTTAGCTTCTTTTTTTTTTTTTTCCTTTTGGTGATTTGGTTTTTACAAAACAAAATAGTGTCTTTTCTCCCCACTTGAAAACTATGCCTTTTTTCTGCGTGCAAAAAACTTCCATCCGCATGCGACTTGAAATGGGCAGAGCGGCCATATTTTGCACAAAGTTAAGGAGATGAAAGCTTTTTGCTTTCACGCTGTTTTGTTTTTTCAAGAGTTTTATGTGATTTAATTATTCATAGAACTCCATTCACATTACAGCATATATATATATATATAATTAAATATTATATTTGATATTTGAATTTTTTTTTTTTAATAAACTACTTGAAAGTTGAAAAAAAGTCAATTGGCTATTTTAATTTTATTTATTTTTATAATTAATTAATTTAATTATATATATTTTTATAATTAATTAAATGAAGTTAATTTGATTTTGAAAAATTTATAGGTAATAAATTAATTTTTTTAATTTTTAATTAATTATAAAAATAAATAAATTTTAAATATTTAAAAGTGATAATTAAATTAAATTAAATTACTGTTCTTCCTCGATAATATACAAAACGTTAATGTCTTTTTCTTTATCTTTTAAACTGGATCTATGTGTTTAGTATCGGTTCAACATGTGTCATTATTAGTGTAGAAACAATATTTTAAATGAGAAGAAATGAATGGAAAGGATTAGAAATAAAGAAAAACGAAAGGTAAGAAAGTGTGTATAGATGTAATTTCTAGAAACTAAAGGGTGTAGAAGAAAATATTTTCACTCCTTTTGTTATATTGTGGTGAAAAGAAGAAAAGAAAGAGAAATTAAAAAAGAAAAAAAAATGGACTTTTATTTTCTAATATGTGAGTGGAGATTTTGGACGTGAGCTTTTGGTCTTTTGTTTGACCTCCAACCACCTACCTACATTATCTGGTCGGCCAGTGGATACCTTTTGCCTATTTTATTTTGTTATTATCAAATCCTACATCATGTGTTTAAAATACACACATTATTATGAACTCGTGTTTGGTTAAGTATAAGATTACCTTAATATTTAAGATAAATTTTAATGAAAGTTTGTACATAAAAATCTCTTCAATGGTCTACGATTGTAAATACGGTTAATTTATTTAGCAAAATCATTAATCTAAATAACTTATTTAAGTTTTCTCCATTTATACACATATAAGACTTTTAATAAATATACCTCAAAAAAATTATTATATCTCTAAAGAATTGTAAGTGTTTACTATTTCTCTAAGGAATACCAAGGAAGTGATCTTAATAAATTAGTTCATTGCTTTTAATGAGAAAATATATTAAGAAAGAATGGCAATGGAAAAATAATAATTAAGCAGGAAAAGCACTTGATTTTGTTGAAGTATTTAAAAAAAAAAAAAATCATTCATTCATAAAATACGAGGGCAAAGTACACATGGTACGAGGGGCTAACTGAACTAAAAAAATGGGGCTATAATTTTTTAAATTAGAGCTTGCTTTTGGTTCTTCGGGGCGATGAGAAGCATGTGATTTTAATTGATAAAAAAAATTGTGCACTAGGATGAGTAATGGTACAGAATTCAGGTTGCTGGGGAGGGAAGAAACCTGAAAATGGAAAATAACTTCATTTCGTTTCCTCCATGTGCGTTCATCTTCCATTCCATTCTCACTAGCATTAGAAAGAAGAAGAAGAAGAAGAGAGTGATGTTTCTTGAATGAGGAAAGAAAGGGATATATGACTTACATATGTGAAGAAAAGCTATAGATCAATTGGCTTGGGAAAAATTAACATCTTTCATACCCTTTCCAATAAAGGTTTTAAGTTAACTAGTTTTATGATGTTATAAGTTAGGGAAGACTTTTAAATTTTTTTTAATCAATTTTTGATATCTCTTTTCATTTGAGTTCTTTATTTTGGGGCTAACATCACATTTGATATTTGAATATTTTTATCATTTCACAACTAATATTCTAAACCCTTAAGTACCAATTTTAGTACTCCATTAAACTTGTATATTACCTAACTTGGTTATTTGATGTTAGATGAGTTAGTCATTTTGAGCCTATAAATGCACGATACATGTGTTTTCTTATTGATTAAACTAAAATTCCATGTAAACTTATCACATTAATTTTGGCTAAAAAAGAAAACATGACAGTTACTACATTATTTTTTATTAAAAGATTTTTAAGCATCAAGTTTTATTTTCTTTCTTTTCTTCTAAAGCTTCATCTCTTTAGTCTCTAGTGGACTTGCCCTTTGCTACTTCACCTCACATTCAACAAACATTAAACCTAGATATCCACTACCTTTGACAAATAATAAACCCAAATTCAACAAACAACAAACTTGTATTTCATCATTCTCCTTCACCTAGAGTGTAATAGCCTAAATATCTTCCAACTCTAGTATTCAAGATAGTACACTATCATATAACACCAACTCTTCTTCTCCAGTTAACTTACAATTCCAGCAAACCAGACTAGGTAAAACACCACTTACAACACCAAGATTCGACAACACCCATGAATGACAACATATGATCTATACTTATGACAACACCTAGATTCAACAAAGTTGAAAGTAGAAAATTGTGAAGTTAAGTTTTAACAAATTTATTTCTTATATTTTGTTTATTCTTTTCTCATACTTCACAAATTATAAAGGCTGAATCTTTTTGGTGAAGATGATAGAATTTATAGTAAAGTTAGTAGTTGGAAAAATCTTGTCTCTTTTAATTTTTGTTTTTTATCATGAAGAAATCATGTAAAGTTTGGATCATTATTTGAGTCCATAAAAAAGTTTCCATTTTTTGTATTTGGTTAAAGTTAATAGTGTGAGTATTGTTTTTGCCTTATGTTAAATTCTTTTATCTTTGGATCATTATGTATTTTGAATATAGATTTGTGTTATGTTATGGTTTTTTTTTTTTTTCAGTTTTAATTTGATCCTCATCACTGCCATTTGCAAGAGCTAAAAGAAGTTGGAAATGCACCAACTTGTGTTCATTTTTTTTTAAGTTATGTTATTTTATTTTAATTTGGTTTAATAGTTGAGTATATTTTAAGCATGATGTACCTAATTATTTTTTTAATTGAAAATCCAATGTGGCAAGCATAATTGGAATTTTGTTTTTATTCTAATGAGAAAATACATGTATTAAACTATCATTAGATCATTTTGCAAATGTACCAAATGAAATCTAATGGAGTTAGTTGAACACTAACATTGGCAACACAAAGTTCAATTGGATACTTGTTAGTCAACTTGTAGTCAAATCGTAACAAAATGATAAAATTAACTTTGGTTCAAGTCAAAGTTTAACTCTCATAAATTTAGAGAGAAGAAGAGGGATTTTAGAATAAAACTCTCTTGATTTTGATTATGAATGATATAACCCATTATAATTGATTAAGTACTTCTTCTCTAGCTAAACTATAAATATTTACTAATTTGTCCCATTTAATCCTCATGGCATCATGATCATAACAATTTTCCTCATCTTTGCCATAAACCTTATCCTCAAGCTTCCAAGGAAAAGGAAAGGAAAATAATAAGAATTCGTTATCATGCTATGAGAAACTGCAAGAGAACTATTGAAAAGAACTCCTCCATGTTGTTGGAATGAAAATCTACATGATCAAGTGCATTCAAAACCAACTAACTAGCCAAAACCATAAATAATGCATTTTCATGGCATGACAAATTTACATGTATTGTGTTATGAGACAAATTCCATTAGCTGCAATATAGGAATGGGAGTTTTTATATGTGCTACCCTTATTTAATGTATTCAAAGGCTTTGTGTATAAAACCACCCTTTCCTGAATCTATATCGATTTTATTTTCATTAACACCTTAAATATTAGCATCACTAATCACTATTCTCATTACCCCCAACATATTTGCAAGAAAATTGTGGAATCTTACATTATTTCTCAATCATGATGGAAATCATCTTCGCGATTGATCTTAGGATCTAATTCTTCTTCCAATGCAACATTTTTCTTGATCATTGTCTTGAACTATTTCTTGAAAATGTTCCTCTCTCCTAACTTCTATAGTTGGTGTGATACTTTCTTTTCATTATTCATCAATTGTTCTTCTTCCATAAGTTCAATTTCTTCTTTTATATGCTTATTAAGTTCTTTAAGTTTACTCATAAGTTCTTGTAGCCTCTATGTTGATCTTAATATTTACTCCGCCCATACACATGTTTGATTGCTTTTGTGTTTTGCACCTAACTTTTTTACCTTCTATTTTAAGTTTTTAATGTTTCGAAAAGTCACACCACAAATCCTACCATTAACTTCATTAAGTTTTTTGTTAATTTGCCACGTGTCACTTCCTTATCCCCATAGTAATTACAAATAATTATTAAATATATTAAATAAAATTATATTAAAAAGCCATACAAAATATTAAAGCAAAATAAATATAAATAAAATAAAATTGTCACTTTATCTCCCATAATTAATAGAAAAGGAAAATAACCCTCAACTATTGCTAGAAATTCAAATATATTGTTAAAAGAATTATAAATATTAATGATTTTTAGTATTTAATATCATTTTTTATATAAATATGAATACTTTTAAATGTTATAAGAAAGTAAAATCACATTAGAATAATTTTAAAAAGTTTATTTAAATGACTGATAGTTTACGGGTTATATTTTAAAAAAAAAGGGGGAGGAGGAGGTGTATTCACGAAATATCTATGGGTATCACTTGCTATCCACGACGGTGGAAAATAATTTTAAAAAATAAATAAATAGATAAAAATAAAGAAGAAATATTGACAAGACAGGCCCACCCGCCAACACGCACTCACGCGTGCGAACCATAGCATTCAACGATGACAAGTTGCAAAAGTACGGTGAGGGTGACGCCTTGTTGACTAGTTTTGCAGGTTGCATGTAGATAAGCTCGACCTGCACGGCACATTTAGCAACTTGCCATTATTATATATCATTTACTACGGGTAGATCCACATCAGCTCACCCTTCCAAATCACAACCTCTGCCCGCTGACCGAACTCTGGTCACCCCATGGTTTTACCCTAGTTGAGTTGCATTACAACTACACCTCCAATATATATATATATATATATACACAATATGTTATGAAAACCTTTAACCTAAAACAAAACCCCTTTGTATGTGTGTTTCCTCATGTTGGTTGCTTCTTCTTCCTTTTTATGTGTTTGAAGAATGCGATTTGTTTGATAGTATATCTTATGTTACATGGATAGATACATGGTAACAATAGAAGCATCGTTTGGAATTTTATTTTATTTTTTTTTTGGGTTAGGTGGGGAAAAAGGGGGAGATATGTAGTCAAATCCACACTGGTCTAAGGAATTGATAGATCACAAGGAGAGTAAATTCCTTGTTCTATTTCTCCATGAGATTTAAACCTAATATTTTAATATTTAGGATAAAACCTTAACCGATGAGATACATTCCATGGTTCTCATAAAAAATTATATCAATGCTAGGTTTTTTCTTTTTTTTTTTATGAATTAATGCAGAGTTTTTTACTTATATAATATCGTAGGTTTATTTTGTCATATATATGCAATAAACTATCAAAAATTTAAAAGTATCAATTTGATATTTCAATTTTACTCATTTTTATAATAAATTAATTGAATTTTTATATATTTTTACAATTAATTACCTACATTTTATTAATTTTCACAATTAACTACTTAAATGGAGTTAGTCTAATCTCGAAAAAGATTATAGATAACAATTTGATATTTTTAAATTTTAAGTAATTAAATTACTATTCTTGCTTAATAACATATGAAACCAATAATGCTTTTTTTTTATATTTTAAATCGAATCTATGTATTTAGTACAAGTTCAACATGTATTATTATTAGTGTGAGTGGAGGCTTTGGACATGACATAATATGGCTTAACAAGAAGCTTTTGATCTTTCGTTTGACCTCTTAGAAAAGGAGATAGAAAATTTGTTGGGCTAGCATAAGTTGAGCTTAACCACCTACCTATATTATCTAGTCGGTCGATGGATATGTTTTGCCTATTTTGTTATTATTGGATCCCGCATTAGGTGCTCAAAATACACACATTATTATCTTAACATTTGAGATAAATTATAGTGAAAGTTTGTACATGAAAATCACTTCCATGATCTACGACTGTAAAAACGATCGACTCATTTAGGTTTTCCTCGACTATCGACACATAAGACTTGTAATAAATATACCTCAAAAAATTTATTATATTTCTAAAGAATTGTAAGTCTATTATAGAGTTTTGTAAGTCTATTATAAGTCTACAAAAAGCCTTAGTACATGAGTAGCACAGTGAAAATGCATGTGAAGTATGCGTTTTCATTGTTGCAAAACTTTATAAAGGAAGGCACATGTAATGCATGTGCCTTCTTTGTAAATTCTATAGATTCAACTACAAAAACATTATAATACTCCCCAAAATACAAAATCCCAATAAATTACAGATATTACATGCATCTTCCTTTATAAATTATGTAGATTCAACTGCAGAACTAGTACAATCTCCCCAAAATAAAAAAAAATCCCAATGAATTATAGATATTGACAACTCTAACCAGTAAACAAAGTTGAAACTAACCCAAGAGTAATTTTAGATACCACCAAGTCAAACAAGCAAATATAGCAGAAACTTAGAAAGAAAAAAAAAACATTTTAAGACATTTGCAACACCAATTGCAGTTGATGTATTACAAACTTGAAATCTAAATTTCATACTTAATAAGCAATGAGCAGTTGAAACCTATAATGTGAAGATAGAGAAATGCAAAAACATGGGAGTGCACAAGAGAAGAGGCAAAATGCACCAAAAAAAAAAGATTTGAACATTTGAATTTTATACTTAAACTAATTAGACATACAACTATGTTTGAAAAGTTACATGAAAAAATCCAAGAAAAATCTAATCTTGCCTGTTCCTACTCCTAATAAAGTGTCCAGTCACTTAAGATAACATAGATCTATGTTCTATGACTCTACAAGCATCAATAGTAGGGAGAGCCTATGACTCCTATGTGGATAAAAACTCTATGGGCTCCTCGAAATCTCGTAGTGGCACTAAACTCGGTTACATCAAAGACTATGAGCTCTCACCAATTTCAAGTAGACTAATGCGCCTCTTCTGAGGGTAGGAGGTGGGAGGAATGGTTTGCTAAAGGAATGACACTAGGGGGGAGAGAGAGAGAGAGAGATAAATGAGTTATCCTTTAGAGCTAAGCTGCCTATGACATCCTCGATCTGCCCATGCTCTAAGGACAGATATGGTAAGGCATCTCTATGTGAGACCTACCAATCCCTCCATCGTGACCCACTCCCCTCCCTCACTCTCTAACTCTAGTGTCTCTACCTGTAGAATGACTAGAGGTGTATAAGTGGGTTAAATGAGCCAAGCTGCCCTAGCCTACTTTAGCTTATGGATTAAACGGGCCAATCAATGCTCTGTTTAATAAATGAGTCAAAATTTACTAGCCCAACCTAGCTGATTTAACCTATTTTTATACCTTAGTGGGTTAAACAACCTGTTTAACTCACTTATAATTTTTTTTTTTTGTTCCTTTAAAGTATAAAATGAGTTCATATATAAATAAATAAATTTAATGGCAAAAGTAAAACTTTGAAAAAAAAAATTCTTTATCCCCTTTTATTCTACCATTTATGTATTATGTAATTTACAGGGGGAAAAAAACTCCTTTTGCTCAAGAAACTATAACCACAAAACCTGCAGCATCCTTTAAGCACATATTTCCAACCCATCTCACTATCTTCCACATTACAAATGGCAGACCATCAACTTTGTTGAAATGCTAGGCTAAATTGGAAGTTCATACACTAAATTAAAAGATTAAAATTACAATTTATAACCATCAAACCAAAAACAAAGTAGTCAAGATAACAAATACAACCATTACACAAACTTCATGTCAAATAGGAGCTTGAATAGTCATAGCTATATCAATAGTAATCATTCTTCATCAACAAGCAAATTTGAATCCTCCTTTGACAATGTTGTTTCAAGACTTTTTTCAACTTCATCTATAATTCACGACACACATAGTTAGATGGAACTATTAAAAGGTTAAAATCATAAATTATGAAAAAAAAATGTTATAAAAACGAAATAGTTACCTTCCCAATAAATCCCTATAACCAATTGTGAGTACAAACTAAAGCTTCCATATTTTCAAAAAGCATGGGACTACGATATTTAGTCAAGATACAAGCGCTAATACTAAATGCAGACTCAAATGTTACTATAGTAAATGGAATACTAAGCACATTAGAAGCCATTGTATACAAATTTGGATATGTTTGACATTGAGTTTTTCAATGCTCCAATACATCCAACTTTGAATAAAAGTTCATATCCAATATCTGCTCATCTAAATATAGATCTAAGAAAGACTTACCAATAGATTGTGAGCTGCTAGATTGTGCTTTACTTGCCTTATTCTTATCATATTCTTCAAAACGTTTATATAACTTATTCTTTATTTTAACCAACTTTTCCTCACACGTAAGTGAATCAATCTTATTAAAACAAAACCTTAAAAAGTTGAACTTCATTCGAGGGTTCAAAACAACTACGAGTGCAAGGATAATGCTATATTTACTTCAATGTTTGTCAAACTTTTCTTTCATCTTAAGACACATATCCCTAATTAAAAAATAAATAAAAAATCTTCACTTATTAAATTTTCATTCAATAAACATTCTATCATCCACACTTGTAAAAAACATAAGTTTGAAGTTGGATATGAAGAACTAGACATCAAATTTGTGATGGTGTAAAAAGTATTCAAGAACTTGCATAATTTTTGTGCTCTTTTCCACTCCTCCACTAATGGACGGTACTTATAATTCGAATCATTTAATTGAAAGTAAGAAAATGCATATTGATACTTGAAAGCACTATCAAGTATCAAATAGGTAGAATTCCATCTATTGGCTACATCCAAATGCAAAAAAAAAAAAAAAAAAAAAAAAAAAAAAAAACACTAGTGTCAAGATTACTAACTTGTTTAATACTCTAAGAAATGTTTCATTCTACTCTCTAACCCCTTTATATACTGTACACTTTCTCTTTTTTATGTATAACCTCATTAGCTACTGTTAATCCCTTTCTTACAATCAAGTGAAAAATATGAGCACAACATCTAACATGAAAAAATTCACTATTACACAACAAACTACTTAGTAGTTTAAGCTAATCTTTCAAGAGATTTTGCATACAATCATTAGCAAATACATTGTCAAAGGTAAGATTGAAAACTTTTTTATCAATACCCCAATATTTAAAAAAAAAAATCAAACATTTTCTTTGACAATTTGACTCCCCAAGTGAGGAGGGGGCACATGAGGAAAAGAAAGAATTTTATTATTAAGTTTCTAATTCTCATCTACAAAATGTGCAGTCAAACACCTATAACCCTCACTCATAGAAATTATCCATAAGTCAAATGTTAAACAAACTCTACCACCATGAGAGTCAAGAGATGTTCCCTCAATAATATTATATGGCAAACTAGCATAACCACCATGATCTTTTGACTCATCATCCACATTAATCTACTAAACGGTATTATCGTTACTAGTATAAGTAGTACAATCCATTCTGAAAATACACCATAAAGGAGATGTAAGAATTTAATGAGCTTATGCTTTCTAGCTTTAAAACAATGAACTTATATTTTTCATATTAATATTAATGAACTTATCTTACTATATGATACTATGGTTTCTGATTGCTTAGAGTAAAACTAGTAGAAAGATGAATTCTGATAGTATATATTTTCTTATCATCACACATAGAATATGATCAAACTCTCACTAAAAACAGTAACAATGATTGGATTTTAGTACATCCCATTTCGTAAAATGTGAAGAATGAGACCAAGTTGTACATCCTTCCAATATAGCTCTATAAATGTTCTTGTCATCACACATAGAATACGATCAAACTCTCACTAAAAATAGTAATAATTATTGAATTTTAGTACATCCTATTCTATAAAATGTGAAGAATGAGACCAAGTTGTAGATCCTTCCAATATAGCTCTATAAATTTGCTAAAGCTTTTAAGAAAACAAGGATGAAATTTGGGACTTCACAAATAGTAGTTCATTTGTGGAAGATGATTTTAAAGCTAGTGATTAACCATAACATGGATATAGTCATTGGATGTCAAATAAGCATTACTCCTTAAAGTTGAAACCAACAAGATTTGTGCTGATACTCTTTTATTATAATCATGTAATACTCGGTTTTTAGTTCCATATTGACCTTTGGAGCGAATAGATGTAATTACAGTAAAAGAGTATAAACAACCATAGTTTTCCATACTATTGTGGTTAGACGTAATTACATATGCTTACTTGAGATAATTGTGTGCTTATATAAATACTATTCTCTCCTTGTAACATACTATTATGTGTAATAGAGGCAATATTTCAACCCTTACATGGTTCTGAACAAGAAATAAACCAAAGCTAGTTCTATAGCAATATAGCATGAATACTTTGATCTAGATAGAAAGTATCACAATCATCTTTCTTTAGCTTAATTTTTCATTTCTTGGTTCAACAACAGCAAGAAACTTTCAGAAGTTAGAGACGCTTGAGATCATACTATGTTTTGACACAAAGAAAAGCAAGAAATCATGGATCAAATAAATCTAAAGTTTATAATGAAAGAAGTTTACAATGTTCCATGTTAACTGTCCATTTGAGGGACTAAGGCAACTTTGACGAATGATGATCTACATATAGATGCCTATAGAAATTCAAATAGAAATAACCCTAGAAAATGCAACCCTAAAGCATTTTCCAATGATAGTAACCGCAGCTTGTAAATTGTAATAGTTCATCTCCTACTCCCATAATATGCATCTACATTCTACCATACATCCACAAAAAAAAAAAAAAAAACTCACCACACTAACTAAAAACATACGTCCCATGTTTGCATAACATAGAACCTATAAGTAATCTCTCCAATCACCAAAAAAGTTCTACTAGAAGTAAAGAGAAGACAAAATCAAGCTCTTGAAGAATATTCTTACCTAGGTCTCCAACGAACCAACTCCGACAAATGCAATCAAAGATCACTATTGGGAAGTTTGAGGGAGTGTGGATTGTTGTTTATCTGTTGAAGAATTTCAAGAGCAAGCTAGGAGAACACACAATTCTCTAGTGTTAATCAAAGGGCCTACTAGTCGTCTAGTAGTGTTATGTGCGGCAAAGGGTCAAGAGGTAGTGTTTTAAGGCTTCAATTTCAATTTTCAACTTTTAAGTTTCTTACTTTTTATTTTAAGTTACACTACATAGTGGATATAGGCATATAGTTATTCAGTAGACTCAACATGCGTTGCTCCACTTACACACACTACACTATGACACCGAACCCACTGCTATTTTTCTTTTCTTTTCTTTTCTTTTGTCTTTAGGTAAGCAGCCAACCGACCCATATCGATCCAAACCTATTTTAAAAATGGATTAAACTGGTCGGCCCATGGGCCCCAACCATTTACATAACTCTAAGCATAAGGAGTTGGTGTAGGTGCAATTTCTATTAGTGGCTCTAAATTTTCCTCCTCATCTTGCGGCGACTCTTGATGTATAGGAGGGAATAGTACAACCCTGCCGTGTTCATTGACAAACTGTATGCCTCCATCGATAAAGGCAAGCACTACTAGTAGATTAAAAGTCAAGCGAATCTATTAGAGGTTGTCAGCTTAAATATACAAGTAAGGAAAAATAAATTAACGGAAGAAACTAAAGTAGTGAATATAATGAATAAGTGGAAGGGTACACTTACCAAATGTCTAATGATTGCCCCAATACGTCCTATGTACCATCAATTGACACGTTTATACTAAGGGAAGTAATTTGGATGCACCCTACCACCGAACTCCAACTACATTAAGTTTTCATGACTAGAGTCCCCAGAGCTAATGCATCTTACATGAAATTGTAGTTTATCAATGCTTGTCCACCCCCCACAAGTCAATTTGATGTAGGTAAGGCTCCGTGCTAACATCAAAAGGGACCCACTAGTAGCCCCCAAATTGGCAGCAGATGCACTCAAGGAAGCACCACTCTACAATATGAAAGCAAATCAACGGCACCTAGGACGTCTGGATGTGTCTCCCCAGACTACAAAATGAGGGAAGAGTGTCGATCAAATCATCAAAATATAGCTGCCACATAACTTAACATTGAAAGTACACCTATTAGCAAAGGGCTACATCATATAAAATAAGGTTGAAAAGAAAACAATAGATATGACAAACCAAGTTTGTAGACTACCTATTGAAAGCATCTCATACACCTACACCACGTGTAGAGGATGCTAAGTCGTGTCTCATGCTATCCTCTATCAAGCTACTAATGGCCTGTCCATCTTAATGACAAGACCATATCTAGTCCATAAAGTAAAGTGAGGAAACCTATCCCAAGCTCATACCTGGAGGAGGATCACTGCTCCCCCCATCTCATGCGCAATACTAAGAGATGCCACGCATAGCTAGTGGTATAACCAAGCTAAACATACGGAGTCCTAACTTTACTAACTCACAAGTGCAAAGTCCTCTAAGAGTGATAGAAACACACAATGCACAATGTTCCTCGATTTATCCACAAATGTTATCCCTCCAAGCAACTATATAATGTATGCATGTATGTGCCATCTAACTATCTTGTCTATAACCTCAACATGTAGTATCCTAAATCCACTCTAAAGCCACGACAAGTTAATGTGCCTGCCCCTAATCTACTTAATGTCGGCCAATGGTCACTCATACTGGGATGCCTAATCAAGGTTAAATTTTACCAAAAACCACCTCTCCGTCAATCAAAATCCCAAGTTAGACTACTAAGTAATCATCATCTTTCCATAAGCCATGTGAAAGGTGTGTGTCTCAGGCCTCTACCTCTCCACCAATGCAATTAGTAGGGCCTAATCTAACTAAATGAATGGAAGGTTGCGCAATCCCAGAATCCCTGCTTACTATAGATAAGGAAGCATACAAGGATTTAGTGGGATGTCACCCTCATCACAACACAATTGCAACTTATGCTGCCTAACTATCAATGAAGTGTTTACCTAAAAAGACATAGGCAAAAATTTTTCATAGTTAGCAATTAAAATAAGTCGATTTGTACAAGACGATACATGAGCAATACCTGTCCTTGCCATACTGCCTCTGATTGATGCCTATCCTACTGCGTGACCAATGATCTATCAAATGGATCGAGCTCCATCTACCTTGTGAAATACGACCAGACTTACATTAGTGTATCAAAGGTGAAGGTTTATACTATATTACATAAGAAACGATGTAATAAATGAATTGATGTCCTGTAGGTTTTTGTTTACCATTCCTATTTTGCTCTTGACATTTCCTCCTATTATGACATTCTCTCTAACACGTGTTGCACCTAGTTTTCCCAAAGGTTCTATCTCTATATAATAACGTTTCAATTTAGGCTTACCCATTCCTCATTGGAGCTTGTCAATATTAGCTCAAAGGAATGGAAAGTCAACCTCTAGCCAATTTAACTCATCTCCAATAAGATAAAAGTGAGCCTAGTAAACTTGCAACTAGTGTGTCCACTCATACCAATGGCCAATGGCGAAGGAGCTATCTAGCCTCATGTATATCGTAGCTGTGCAAGCATGGGAATATAGAATCTTATATATCTGCCATTTGTTGCAAGTATGCATATAATTTATAAGGTTGACAATGTGTATGCAACCTCCTCCTTTTAACTCCACCTACAACACGTCAACTACTAGTGGTGATTTCAAATACTTGGTCCCATTTACTAAATCTAATCACTTAATGGGAGCTAGCCCTCCATCTCCACTTTTCAATCTTCTTAGAAACATATTTGGGAACACCTTATTATCTACTAACACTTTCTATGCATCGTCATTCATGTTCTCCCAGTGTTTGACACAATTCTAGAAAATCTTTCTTACGAAGGCAATCACGGGAAGGCTACAGGCTTTTCTCATGATAGTATTATAACTTTCAACAATATTCATTGTCATGTACCCTGAAGCAATAGGAACCATCATATGCAAGTGTCCACTTATCTAGATCAATGTCATTGAACCAAGCTAGAGCATCTAGCTTTCTTCTGCCAACTAGCTCCATGTAATGTTGTAACTTTCATGATCGTGCTTGCATCACAGCAATCGTAACCCATTTCCAACATTACAAGTTCTTATGGGCTAAATTAAAATTACTCACAATGTGGCATACGCAAAAATGCCATACGGCATATAGAGAATGCCACCCATTAGCCTCTCATTCAACTATAGACTAAATACCATTGTATCTATCAGATATTAGGCAAATGGTTTCTCCATGCTCACTAACCACATGTTCATTAAGTTTTTGTAGAAACCACCCTCACATTTCAGTGGACTCTTCATCAACTAAGGCAAAAGTTAGGGGCACTATGCAATTATTTCCATTCATGCTAAAAGTAATGAGAAGCTTGTGAGTATATTTCCTATACAAAAGCATGCCATCAATAATCACGATAGGGCGACAATGCTTAAAAGCCTCTACATAAGGGTCGAATGTCTAAAAAACCCATTTCAAGGTCAACTCCCCAGGGATTGTTGAATAGTGCTACCCCAATCGACCTCCATCCAAGGATTACTAATTCTGATAGCATTCAAGAGTTTCGGTAGTTTATTGTATGACTTATCCCAATCACCATAAACCTATGCAATCGTTTTCCACTTGGCATCCCATATCCTTCTCTTGGAAACTGTGTATATAAAGCCATTTTTAATTATTGCACCAAGGTTAGCGACCTTCATATTAAGATTCTTCCTAATATAGTCTAAAAAGATTGTGGCCATCATATTACATTCTAACTTTGGATGTTCCCAATGCACGACTAGACACATGTGTGGGGTACTTGGAATATAATCACAACAAAAACGCCTTCCAACTTTTACTTGCAAGCCCTCAACCTCCATTTGCAACATCTATCCCTTTTCGCACAAAATATGGACTACGGGGACCTAGTTGATCCTTCAAGAACAAAGTGGCAGTGGTACTTAATGTGGAACATCTTAATGGCCAACAATTCTTCAACAACAAAGTCACGGTGATACTTAATGTGGTACATCTTAATGGCTTGCATTAACTCTTCTTTACTTTTGAATCTCATGCCTTTCCTCAACTCAATACCACCTTCTAGGCTAGTGTAAATCTCATTCATTTAATTTTCAAAAGTGATGTAAGCATTGCCTTACCTCGTGTTGAAAAATAGAATCGCATCTCTAACCCACTGCATGAAATTTGACTCTCTTGTGGGTGTTGTTGTGCCTACATTAAATGCTTAACCACTAAAGAAAATGTTACACGCATATCACTTACCACATTATGAGAAGGGTCAGCCTCCTTTTCCGAAGACCCCCCATCATACTCACCAAGAAAATACCCTTCCACATTTGTATCATTTTTTGTTAGCCCCTGAACTTCCTAATCTAATTCTTCCTCACTTGAATCTTCTTCATCACATGACGATTCAAAAGCCAACAAGAGGTCAACTGCATCACACTTTGGTGAAACAATCATCATGCTAGGTCCATAATCTTCCTCATTAATCAAAACATTTGCCATCAATATGTATTGTCCATATGAAAGATCGGGTGTTTCATTGATTTGGACATTAAACTCTTGTATGCGATCCTCCCTAAAAGTTGCATCCATTTCTATGAGATTCTCAACATCGTCATCATCCTTAATAGACATCAAGCTATACGATGCATCGACTTAAAATTAGTGCAAGTGCTTGTGAAATATCTTAACATTCATTGTATTGGGATCAACTCCAATTCCTTCACATATCTTATATACAAATTCGCAATACTTTGAATTCATTAGACCCTCATTATCATTCAACAACTTATCATATGCTAGACCCTCATTATCATTCACAATATTTCCATGTGCATATCTTATAAATTTAACAAACACAACCATTGTCAACCTAATTAAACAACACATTTTCAACTAGTCTTGACAAAAAAAAAACTCTAGGCTTTCAATCACAAAATACATGCAGACTTGCTTTATCCATCAATTTTATGCTCTAATTTCGCACAAAAATGACCTCTACACAACTAATTCCCCTTTTAGGCATTTTCACAAACACCCCGCATGTATTACTTACTATTATTACTCCCAAATCAACTTCTACCCAATTAGTACACCCACATTCAACACCATTTACATCTACTAATACATTATCAAAAATCAAATATTTATGTATGTACAATTGTCGAAACTATTAATTAGACTTCACACATTTCAAACATTGGCACGTTAATAACCTAGTTCTAATAGACATGTAAAAAGCAATTTTACTTAAAAAAAAATTGCTTACCTATGTGTAATTACGCAATGGGAGCTCAAAATCGATTGAAATCTTCAAAAAAAAAAAAGGCTAAGATGATTGCTCAATGGAATGGGGAAGAGAGGGAACTCAAGAAATGATGTGAGTTTTGTGCACAATATGGAGTTTTATATGTTCGACTATTCTGTGTTGGGTTATATATATAATTTGTGGAAGGCGCATGTAGTAAATTTGTCCAACGATGAAAATGCATGCTCCACATGCGTTTTCACTACCCTACTCATGTACTAAGTTTTTTGGGGACCTATTTTACTACTATTTTCAAAAAAAAAAAGTATTTTTTTTAGATATAAAACTCGTCTATTATGAACCCCCAAAAAAAAATGATATGTTATTAGATTAGTTTTCTTTTCCACTAGTAGTTAGATATTAGATGATATTAGTAGCTTTTATATAGTAGTTAGATGTTTAGTTACATATTTAGTTAGATATAGGGTTTTACTTAGTAATATAAATAGTTTCTCATATAATTGAAAAGGAATTACTCAGTCATTATCGATAAAACTCAAGAATTACTTTGAATTCTTTTGTAGAGATTTTCTCATCTTGAATAAAGGGATTATAATTTTTCTTTATCAATTTTGATATTTTCAAGTCAATAAGCTACAAGAGTAACAATGGTGCTCTTTTTGATTCACTCCTTGATTTGTTCTCTTGGATCGGTTCTTTTTAATCTATTTCCTCTTTATTTCATTTGTTAGAAAGAAATTTCAAATTCATTTTATTTCATTGTCTCAATGAGCAAACCCATTAAGAATTTTCCAAAATGGTAGTGAAGATTGATGATGACACAGTAATTGTGAATGGCATTACAACAATGATGAAGAAAGAAAATATTGAAAATATGATTCAAGAATTTGTTGGGACAACTCATATCAATAATGTGAAGAATGTTGTGCAAGAATCTAATTTGAAAATCGATCAAAAATATGTTGACATGGAAATTCATAATATCGAAATCCAAGAGGAAAAGCATTTCTTTGTATTATTGAAATCTAAGCCCAAGCATAGCAAAAAGCTTGATGACATAATGGACTACAAAAAAAAAGGGAAAATTACAAATACAAAACCTATGTTTTAGTACTTTTGCAAACAAGTAACCTGTTGTGTTTTAATTTTTGACAAATACATAACCTGTGTTTATTTATTTTGTATTAATGGTAGATAGGGGACATGTGGCAATTTTTTATTGGTTCATAATATTATTAAAAAGATTTAATTAAGTAATATAAATAAAAATTACAAAAAGATAAGAAAATCGAAAGCAAGAAAAGAAAAAAACCACCACCATCATCATCACAAAACCCCTCGCTTATCCACATCCTCAACTAATTCTTTCTCACCATATACCAAAATACAACTCATACATCATCAACTAGTTATTTAATGAACGGAAACTCTTCCATTGATGGTCAATTAAATCCTTCCATACCAATTTCCAGCAGATGATTCCAATTAATTGATTTCGCAATGGTTTCATTTCCATGACCCATGGCTATTAGCCAACCACAAAAAGGGCATGAGAGTTCTACAACAACTAAGGAATTACTACATGGCAACTAAATTTTAAAAGAAGCATATATCGAAAAAGGAACATTAATTAAGGCTACTGATTCTCATGGTAGTAGCTTAATTGTATTTAAGAAGGTGTATTTTGCATTTTCTTCCTTACTTTTTCACATTTTCATTTTATATGAGTGATACAGCAGGATACAAGTATAGTCCAAAAGTTGAGAATATTACATTGAACACTTCATCAAACAAATATTAGCATAAATATTTTGTGAAGAAAGAGTTAATCATATAGAAAGTAGAGGTACAATTCAATACTCAATCAGCAAGAATTGGTTGAGGACAAGTGAAGGTTTCTATGATGAAGATGATGGGTGGTTTTTTTATTATTATTTTCCTTCTAATTTTCTTTTTTTTTCTTATTTTTTTATTTTTATTTTTTATTTAGGTCTATTTAATAAAATCATGAACTAATAAAAAATTACCACGTGTCCCCTATCTATCATTAACACAAAATAATGAAACACGGGTTATATATTTATCAATAATTAGAATGCAGATCATTTGTTTGCCAAAGTACTAAAACACAAGTTATGCATTTGTAATTTTCCCTAAGAAAAACTAACAAAACCACCATAATATAACAATATTTGTGTGAAATGAGAAATTAGTTAAGAAAGTTAGTCCCCTCAAACATAAAGGAATTTATGACAAAGCTAGAATGGCTCTCCTATGTAAATAATGGGCTCGAAACAAATCTAAGAATAAAGAAAAGAGCAAGCAAACTCGCCATCTAGATTTAAGTCAAAGTGGAAACCTAAGGATGGTTGAGTGCCACACAAGCACTCCAAGAGCGGAGATTCTGCCGTCCAGTGACACAATACAAACATAAGCCACTACTAAGCTTTAATCACATAACAAGTTTGTATCCCTTTATGAGTTTTTTTTTTTTTTTAATCATGAGAATTGAATTTTGTTATCATGGTGGTAAATTTTCATTGTTAAGAGTTGTTAACACTCATTTTTTACGAGGTTTTTTTTTTTTTCCAATCATGAGAATTGAATTTTGTTATCTTGGTGGTACTTTTTCATTGTTAAGAGTTGTTAATACTCATTTTTGCTATGATAGATGTACTCGTTAATGGTTGGGTCCAAAACTTGCATTTCTTCAGTCTCTTTTTATGGCATTGTATACTCTGTCGTTCGAGTTTTATTAAGGAACGAATTCTTCTTATTTGAAGGGGGGCGGGGGGAAGAATTTTTTTAGTGAAAATTGCTCAAGAGGTCCAAAAAAGTTTTTTTTTTTTTTTTTTTCCTTTTTGACTCGGTTAGCACCTCCTAATGCATAGACGTTAAGTTCTCTCTTGTTAGATCTAGACTGCTTCCTGGAGTAGCAGGTTAGAATCTCTGTCCTGTCCACATTCATAAGCCTCATTTGCCCCCATCATAGCTTTGTGAAGCTGATTTTCCTCTCTATAAATGAAACCTTTTCTTTTAAATAGCCAAAAAAAAAAAATAGAGAGGCAACCTCATTAACAATATGCATCACAAAGACCCACTGAAAGTACAGCATCCAAAGATCATTTCAGATGAACAAATAGAAAATTGGCAAATGACTATATTTCTCGACAAGTAAAACAAAAATATATATTCACCACAAGGGAGGAAAATAGGTTTTCATCCTCCTTGACCATGCAGATGTAAATAAAGGGGGGGAAAAACGTTGCTTTTCATCGACCTCGTTACAAAAAGTAATGGAACAAGTACATTCCCCTTTTTCCATAGTGAAAGAGCAGAGAACATTGAACCCCTAGTACATTGCTCAAAATGAACATGTAAAATGTTCCATAAAAAACAGAGCAAGATATAGGTTCAAAATCAATACAATTCAAAAATGAGTAAAAAATGGACCACATAGAACCAACTGCCATCATCCTCACATTCTGGTTCATCTGCTCCACTCTCGGCCTGGTTAAATATTTAATACACAATCAGTTGAAAGCTGACAACCCAGCAGCTGAATTCTACGGTCTAAATTGCTAACCATATAGTACCTGGATATCGCCATACCAGCAATTCACAATCGAGAAAGACAGCCTAGATATACCTAAGGATCTGTTTTTATTCTTCCTATTGGCAGCGGCCACCATCTGCTCCAGTATTACCACCATGCCATTCCCGAAAGTTCCCACCACGCCGATTCCCTCTTTCCTTGAACCGTGTACCAGTACTATGAGAACCATCTTTTGGTTCTTCATTGAAGTCGGATCTGTTATCCCCAGCTGCCCCTACAGGCTGGTACTTGGAGTACTGTCTCTGCCTCTCCCGATTCACCGGCACATTTTGTTGCCTGTTGTCCTGCCCGCTTGAATTCCACTCTCCACGGTATTCATTACCCCTTCCATAACGGCTGTTTTGGTTGGAGTTCTTGCGGAACCCTGAAGAAGTTCGTGCTTCTTGTCCATCCTCACCTGCTGGACCAGAGTCCATAGGCTTAACAGAGTCTTGGACCGGAGAATGAGGGTGGCCACCAGAAAAAGGTGCCTTCCTCCCTCTTCTCGTCTCAAGATTCCCAGCTGCACCCACATTGTCTTTTCCTGAGATATCTCGATCATGAACTGGGGCAGCTGAAGCTTCAGGTGCCTCCTTGGGCTGCTGATACAGTGCATCATCACGAGAGGACTCATCCACACGAACTCCACTTGGCCTGCCTCTGCGATGGTTATGAGAAGAAAAGTTTTGAGATTTGGGTTGCCAATGAGACATTGAGCGCTCTCCAACACTAGGGTTTTCTTTTGAAGCAGCCACACCTGTTTGGCTCAATTCAGGAGCCAAAGATTGATTTTTCTCCAGGTCATCACTGCTTTTTGTCTGATCCAGGTTCACACTAGTCCCAGCTCCTTTTTGTCCCCTGAAAGGTTGACGTTTTCCTCTTCCTGTCGTTCCATGTTCTCTGGTATCATAAGATGTGCCTTGCGGAACTGAGTTGGAATCACTAGGAATGTCTGGGCCATCATTGGAGCACCATTCATGTGAATCCTTTACCTGCTCTCTTGAAGATCTTCCTTCAGGTTTATGGCTTTGATGATGCTCCACTCTCATCTGGTCATCTTTACCTAGGCCAGAAGTAGGAAATTGTCCTCCTGCTGGACGTTGCAGGTTACTTGATTCTGTTGAAACTCTTTGGCGCCACGATCCATATGATCTACCAGGTTTACCATGCCTCCCTTCCACATTCTTCACCTCCTTTCCTATAGTTGATCCAGTATGTGGAATATTTTCTATAGCTTGATAATTTGAGTCTCCTTTCTGGCCAGAGTCATCTGCTAAATTCTTATTGCTCGAATCAGCCATCTGTTGGTGGATGCTTCCTTGCAATGCCATTTCTTTTGCAACAGGCTTTGGAACATATCTCTCCATTTCATCCCTTTTTTTTTTGGGATTATGATGGACAGTATGATCAATTTTGGTAGATGAATTAAGGCCCTCAGTTTGAGTTCTGTCACTAGCTTCATCAGCATTTTCAATTTTCTGTGATTGCACCGGAGCCCATACAACACCCTCTCCACCACGGAACCTCTCAGTCGACCTGTTGGCCTGAGGGTTCCGTGATGGCCTCCGAGGATGTTGTGACTTCCATTGGTGGCCCACTCTAGTTTGGGTTTCTTCATTTGTTAAAGTTGAAAACTGCTCTGAGGGCTGGTTTGCCATTTTCGAACCCATCAATGATTCAGCTGCACTAGGAACTAACTCAGAATCTTGTACCTTTGTCCCACTGTTTTCTTCTGAAGCAATTGCTTCATTTGTTTCTGTAGGTGTAGTTGATGATAAAGAAGACGCTGGAGGAACCTCATCTGCCTTATGCTTGTACCGAGCACTCTTGTTGCTCTTCCTTCTTTGATGAGCCGGAGCATCAGCCACATGATGAGGTCTGACAGACAGGTTTGCCTCACTGCTTGAAGCCCTTTCTTTGGAAACAACCTCAAAGAAAGTATCATTTGCTGCATCAGTATCAACTTTCTGTGACTCAGTATTTAAGGTCTTGTCCAAAGGAGGATTCTGCCTTTGCTTGTCAGCCACACGCCTCTGCTTGGAAGAGCCAATGTTACCAATTGACGGAGCAGTACTTTTATCTACCAAATCAGTTGGTCCAACATCCTCTTGTACAGGGACAGGCTGCTCATGACCACACACACACACACACATTGTGAGCATTGTAGCACAAAGAGGACTTCCCTATGCACTCCTGCTCTCAATATATATAGAAACTAGAAAAGAACAAAAAACAGACAAAATAACTTGGTGCTCAAGATTTATTGGAAGCTACCATTGTTTCGGGGTCAGGCCGTGAGCTCCATGGCTTATTTGAAATACCATCATTTGAAACATTATCAGGTTTAGGATTAGAACCTTCACCAATTTGCATTCGCTTGTTCAGCTCCTCTGATTTCATGAGTGTCTTGGCCTTCTGATCTCTTATACGTTCATCTTCCACCTCCTGTCTTTGTTTAGGCCTTTGCTTGGCCAGCTCTTTCATCTTAGCACGCTGAAAAACATTGCCAAATTAATGTAATAAATTCTAGATTCATAACTCTAAGGAAAAAGAAAACATGACAAGCAATATATTACCTCTGCCTGATTAACATGCTGATCAGATTTGGCAGGAACAGTCCCTACCCCATCCTTCAAGGCATTATGGGAACCAGATATATCCTTAGCCTTTGGAGAAGTAACATGTGCCTGCATGTAACTACTAGAAGTATCCAGAGGCATAGCTGGCACTACATCCAGTAACTCAGTAGGTGAAGATTTCTTCCGCCACCCATCACCATCATGTGTAGTAAATCTTCCTTTACCATGGTGATAACTTTTTCCTTGAACACCATGAGGATGCTTCCTGTGATGCTAGATATCAGCATACTATCAAGAAAGGAAACAACAAACATGCATAATTCAGAGCCTGCAAATCACAAACCTGAAAGCATTTGCTCCATTGGAAGATTGCTCAAAGCTTCTCCCTCCACTGGTAATGCTCATTTCCAAGGAGGTAGGATTCAAATTTCCTGTGACCACTGTTTTAGCAACATGTTGTGAATGACCACCAGATTCAGCCACAGATTGGCTGAACCTCGAGTCAGCTGCAAGGAATTTCTTATTTTCTTGCTCTAGTCTACTAGGAAAGTGTGAATCCTCTTGCTTTCCATCAGAAGACCGAGCTTTAGCATTTAAACCCTCTATTTTCTGTATGAGACTGGAATCCCTTGAAGCAGCCACAGACGGTGGTGGAACTTCAGGGTGAATGGGATGCCCATAATCCAACCTTCTACCAGCACTGCCATCAACTCTGACATTATCTGCATTCTCATGTGACTGCACCTTCATGGGAAGAGAGCCAACCAGGTTGTCAAACTTCTGATAAGTAACCTCTCCAAATGGTGCAGAGTCAGAATGCTTCACTTCATCTCTTTTGTGATCCATTGTCCAGTCATCCTCCCAGGATGATGACTGCAAAAAATCCCCCTTGTCTAGGCATGTTTTGCCTGCCACAGCTGCTTCCTCAGGCTTGTTTTCTTCATTTTTTCCATCCCACTCATTGTGCTGCTTCAGAAGGACTTTGTATTGACCTGGAGTTTCAGGATGATGACCAGGTTCTACTTCTGAAGCTGGTGCTTTGCTATCGGAACAATAGCCAACCGATCTAGGATGAGTGTTGCTGGTTTCAGGAGCATGATGACCAGGATATCGACCATAGACAGATGGAGGACCATTCGGCATCCCCATAAATGGAATATCTCGCTCATTTGGATTGCAGTACCCCATTGGAGGACCAAAGAAACCATCATAATGTATGGGACCAGAGTAGAAACCAGGCCTCATAGGCATACCTGGTCGAATATAAGGATCAGGCATCTGAGGTCTGTACATGTCCCCACCCCTAGGGCGGGGCCCTCTTGGTCCTGCTCCTGATGGTGCAACAGGTGGTGCATTGGGAAGACCAGCAGCTGGCATCTGAGGACGGTAGAAAGGAAATGGCTCTATAGGGAAACCACTAGGTGGTACCGGTGCTCCATAAGGAGGGACTCCTGGTGGCCCTCTATACCAAACACCACCTGGAGGGTTAGTTACTGGTGGCCCATGCCATCCATTAAGATGCTGAGGGAGGATACCAGGATTATAGAAATGAGGGTCCCCAGGCCATTTCTCCATACTAGGTCTCACATTATCTTCAATTTGTGGAGGGTTGTCTCGTCTCCATGAGCTCTCTGTTCTATTCAATGTGTCAGCATTTAGAGAGGCATCCACTGCCATAAAAGAAATAAAAAAAAAAAAACAATCAGAAAGTCAGAATGCAAACAATACAACAGTCACCACGACAGAAGGTCAACAGCTAGCTGACATTGTGATGAAGATGAGCTAATCACATGAAAAATTACCAATAAGATTCTCCACACTCTCTTTAACTGATTCTTCTCCTGCAGAAGATGAAACAAGACCTTGTGACATGTGATCCGCAAAATTGTTGGAAAATGGGGTCACAGGTTACACACTTGCACTTACCCAGCAAGAAACTGCAGAGGACATCACTTACAAAAAATGCATAATGAAGAAAACAACAAATCGCATCAAGGTGATGTAGTCTCCAGTTGTCCAGAACAATTACTTTGAGATTACCAAAAATGATTTTTTTTTTTTTATGGTAAAATCAGATTTTGTATTTTTTTATTGATAAAAGAAAATACAAGAAAAGGGTACAACCCACTGTACAAAGAAATGATAGAAGCATTAGCACACACCCAGGTGCAAGATATCAATCAAAGCAACAAGAAAAATGATATATTTCTAGAAGGTACAGACCTCAAAAGTCAAAAATGACATCTGAAAGATATAAAATTACAAAAAGAAAAGTGTAGTTAAGGAGACTGGAAATTTATTATGGCGTTGACAACAAAGAAGCATTTCCTCTATAAAATTATGCAACCACCTTCAGCAACTACACAATATTACACTGATAGACCCGACATCACTCGAGTCTATGTTAGGCGCAAGCATAAGAGGGCAGATTAGCATTGAGTTGTTAGTTGTGTAAGTGATTAGAAGGAGTTACTAACTACTGACCACCTGGTGGTTAGGATACCTAAGTTTGTTAGCCATAAGGAATTAGTATAAATAGGAAGTAAGTAATTCTGTTAGTAGTCTTTCCCAACAGCTTTATGCAAATCCAAAGAAATGCATTTTTGGCCAAGCAACACTTGAGTATCTAGGTCATATCATTTCCAGCGAAGGAGTAGCAGCAGACATGAAGAAAATTCACGTGATGGTAAATTGGCCAAGACCTAGAAGTGTGAAGGAGTTGAGAAGTTTTTTGGGTTTAACTGGTTATTATAAGAAATTTGTAAGGGATTATGGAGAAATTGCATGGCCTTTGACTCAGATCCTAAAAAAAGGGAGCTTCAAGTGGAACGTAGACAGTGAAGAGGCATTTCAACATCTCAAGCAAGCTATGACGTTGGCACCAGTCCTCGCATTACCTGATTTCTCCAAACCATTTGTAGTAGAGACCGATGCTTCCTCCCATGCCATAGGAGCTGTTTTGATGCAAAATAATCAGCCAATTGCTTATTATAGCCAAGTTTTATCAGGTACAAGAAGTCAAAAGTCAGCTTATGAACGTGAATTGTTGGCTATAGTGTTGGCAGTAAAGAGGTGGTGATCCTATCTGTTGGGACATCGATTTGTTATCAAAACAGATCAGAAACCATTAAAGTTCTTGTTGGAACAAAGAGAGATCCATCCGGATTATCAAAGATGGTTGTCAAAACTGTTGGGATATGATTTCAATATTGAGTACAAGGCTGGGAGAGAGAATATGGTAGCAGATGCACTATCCAGAATTTCCAATAGTGGGGAGTTGATGTCCGTGACAGTGGAGAAACTAGTGCATATGGATAAGATACTGGATGAGATTGATGCTGACCCTAAACTATCCAAGTTAAGACAAGACATTTTGATAGATGGTGGAGCGCATGTTCCGTATACAGTGGTTCAGGGTCGTCTTTTCTATAAAGATCGGTTAGTGATTCCAAGGTCTTCTTCTTTCATTCCAGCGTTGCTCGCGGATAGTCACCGAAGTCATATAGCTGGTCATGGAGGAGCTCTTAAGGCGTATAAGAGGCTAGCTGGTGAGTTGTACTGGGAAGGGATGAAGCGGGATGTGTATAAGTTTGTAGCTGAGTGTCTTACATGTCAGCAAAATAAGTATCTTTCCCTTTCTCCAGCTGGGTTGTTGCAACCTTTACCCGTGCCAGTGAGAGTATGAGAGGACATTGCGATGGATTTCATTGAAGGTCTTCCTAAATCGCAAGGGTTTTCAGCTATCCTAGTTGTGGTGAACAAACTTAGTAAGTACGCTCATTTTATTCCATTAAAGCATCCTTACACTGCTCAATCAGTGGCTTCTCTTTATATTAAAGAAGTGGTTCGGTTGCATGGATATCCACACTCCATTGTGTCGGATAGAGATAAGGTTTTCCTTAGTAAGTTTTGGCAAGAATTGTTCAGATCACAAGGGACTATTTTGAAGCGTAGCTCAGCGTATCACCCTCAAACAGATGGCCAAACTGAGGTGGTGAATAAATGTTTGGAAGCATATTTAAGGTGCTTTACTAGTCAACAACCTCAGTGTTGGAGTCACTGGTTGAGTTGGGATGAGTATTGCTATAATACTTCTTTCCACTCCACTTTAGGTACAACACCATTCAAGGTTCTATATGGTCGAGATCCTCCTATGCTTACTACCTACAACGTTCATTCGACTGCTTATGATTCCGTGGATACTCTGTTACAAGAACGTGACCATTTCTTATCTGAGTTACGTCATCATCTTTTGCTTGCACAACAGAGGATGAAGTTAGTGGCTGATGGGAAAAGGAGGGAGGTGGAGTTTAAGATTGGTGATAAAGTATTTGTCAAGTTGGCACCCAATCGACAGCATTCATTGGGCAAACGAAACAATGAAAAGTTAGCACCTCGTTACTTTGGCCCTTTTGAAGTTATCAAGCGTATTGGGGCAGTGGCATATCAGTTGCACCTACCTTCCACAGCTCAAATACATTCAATCTTTCACGTCTCTCAACTTCGAAAAGTTTTAGGCCCAAATGATGTGGCTACAGTTGTGCCTGATCAATTGTTGATTCCGGATAGCATGTAGGTGAAACCTATGGCATTACTTGCACTTCGCAATCTTCCCTATGGTCCAGGATTGGAAGTATTAATACAATGGATGGGCCTTTCTACTTCTAAGGCAACTTGGGAAATTTTTTAGGATATTGTTGGCAGATTTCCTGAATTTCACCTTGAGGACAAGGTGAATCTGATGAGGGGGAGTAATGATAGACCCGACATCACTCGAGTCTATGTTAGGCGCAAGCATAAGAGGGCAGATTAGCATTGAGTTGTTAGTTGTGTAAGTGGTTAGAAGGAGTTACTAACTACTAACCACCTGGTGGTTAGGATACCTAAGTTTGTTACCATAAGGAATTAGTATAAATAGGAAGTAAGTAATTCTGTTAGTAGTCTTTTGTCATAGTTGACAGTTGAGCCATAGGCTGGAGGTTCTGGTCCTCTCAACCAGAGTTCTTGTACACTCATTCCTTGGCTAATAAAAATTCGTGGGATTCTCACTAATTACGAGATCCTATCATACACATTGCAAATAACTATACAAATCAAGTATTTAAGCCAGCAACAACCTTGTGATGAGGCATTTTTTCCAGAACTAGTTTTCTCTGATCCAAGCACTGGAAAATCTCCGGAGCTTAAGGAAAACCCATCATTCTTGCAAGATGTTGATCCCTGGGCATGTGGAAGGAAACAATAAAATAGTTGAGACTTTGAAAGCAAATAAAAATCAGAAGGGGGAAAGAGCTCATGGCTAATTTATGGCTGAACAGAATGATCTGCAAAAACAAGGCCTACAAAGATATGAAAATGGTCAACTGTTGTATCATTGCCCAATGCAGTCCAAAAAGTCACTTTATTCTGGTTTAAGAAAAACTATACAACATTAACAAGACTGCTAAAGACATCCTCCAAAAATCTCAAACATGAAATGATGACGAGAAGCTAGAAAAGGTGTCCACTTGCTCTAATCAAATACCTTTCCAACACAATAGAATCAATAATTTATTAAAACTATCACATGGATTTTAAGACATGCCATATAATATTTTCACATTAAATTTCTGAATTTAGTCTTTATTTGATCCACCAGCTGCATCTCTCCTAACTAGCAAATCCCAATCCTACTTATAAAGTGATGTAAAAGCAAAAAGAAAAATTTTCAGTGCAACGTACTGATATGTCCAGCAAGCAATGATTAAATTCATACAATCACCTTCCAGATGTATAAACAAGCTAAATCAGAAAAGTGGGCCAAAATTTCAGGTCAAAATAGAGACTCAAATAAGAAAAGGCAATAATAATGCAAGCTAGTGTCTCTCTCCACTTAATACAGAGTTCCAAAATTGAAATGCAACGAAATAGTCAGAACTTCTCCTTAAAATAATTTTAGTTTTTCTCTTTATTCAATACACATATTTGCAAAGTTGAAAAGCAACAAATTAGGCAGAGCTCCCTTCAGACAAATTTCTACTGGCTACATAAAGGTTAAAAATAAGAATTTTCATAATCCAGAAATCATACCAATCTTTCCACACTGCCAGTTACTGAATTATCAGATGACAGCTCAGCAAAGCGAGATAACTGTGAGCTACCAGGTCTTGTCTCCGCACTGTGAGGGCGCAATGATGCTACGGAGGTCTGACTGGATGAGAGTGCCCCTGAAGCCGAGGAAGGCCTAGAGTTTGAACCCCAGGCATTAAGACCAACATCAAGAGCTCGATCACTACCAGCTGTTGATGGTCGAGTGCCACTTTCACCAGATGATGGCCGAGCGCTAAGGCGACTTGGGGAATTAGCACCACCATCAGTAGTAGGAGACAATGTTGAGGAAGCCCATGCATTTGGTGCTGAGGAAGATGACTTACTTCCCCAACTAAGGGTACCCCTATAGTAGATGAGGAAAAAACAATGAGTTGACTTGCATTTTAACTGAAATATTACAATATGTACCAACATGTTTAAATCTACCAAGAAATTCAGTAGAGATATTGTATGCTCACTTAGGCACAATTTCCACATTTGGATCCAAACCATGATTCTCCAACCTTAGATCATCAAGAAGACAAAAGGTTAAACCATAAGAAAGCACTGAGGCAAACGGAAGAGAAAAAGGGTTGGAAATAAAGTACTTCTGGCTGGGTAAATTTATAGGCTTTGGAACAGCAACTTTTCCTAACACAGTCAAGCCACTCCTCCTTGTAGAAGCCCATCTGAAGCAAGACAAGCAAACACACTTATTATTTTTTGGAGATTGTAAGCCATTGTGAATACAAAGGAATACCATTCAGATTATAACTGTTGAAATTATTAAGGATATTAATTAATGCAAGTCCACCCATAAGATAATAACAAGTAAGATGTCTCTAAATTACTCATATTCTGGAGAGCTTTTTAACAAAGAACTTGCAAGAGATCTAATAGAAAACAAAATCTTATCAAGAGAAGATGTCTGATAATCCAGGTTCTATACCCATTTCTCAGTCCAAGACACCCTAAAAAAAGGAACTTAAGGCCTCATTTGCTTTATTAAGAGTTATTGACTGCATAAAAGCCAAGTCCCTAATAATTATAATGAGAGATTAGTCATACCATAGGGGTGATGACCAAAAAAATATGAGTTCATGCTCCCAGTTCCTCAAAATTCTAATAAGTTGTGGGGAGTCATTAGGATTTCAAGAAAAAGGAGGTCACAGTCTCATATTTTTCTGGTCATCAATCTTGTAATATAATCAAGTGTTGACTAAAAATATTAGTTATATGAATCTAATGAAAGCCTATTCATTGAAAATAAACAAATCAATGCATAAAGCAAGGATGTGCTGACTCCTCTTGAAACTTCCACTTGAGGTATCTACATTTCTCAGCAACTAGAGCATATGACCTTCAAGAATCTGGGCAACTAAGATTCAGCACAAGCCCAACCTTTAGAGTGAAACAACACTAAATGACCCAGTCTACTTCTGATCTTCCTTCTCTCTAGATACCATAATTGTCACTCCTCGCATGCAACAAAAACCCTCTCTTCCCTTACTTCCTCAAGACAAGAATAACTAGGTTTATGCCCAGCTGTCAGAGGCAGCCACAGCCATGAACAGGATTTTCTAGTTGCTGCACAAAATCTTACCTCCCCTGTTGGTTATAGACCACTATGAAATACAAGAGCATAAGCACCTATACTAAAATTAGGCACACAAGGTCACTATCCGCTAGAATAACCATAACTGAGATTTTGGTCATTTGCCAGCCCAGTAATAAAAGGACAACTAAAAACATTAACTTATTAGTCGCTGAGAGTTTGAGATATACAGCATAATTGTGTTTGAACATGTTAATGAAATCTCTAGGCCCTTAATTTTTCCGATCATTCATTTCAATAACATGACTAACTATACGTTTACAGGATTTCTAGTTTTTTTTTTTAATAAGTAATATTAATGTAATCTTACTCTTATGCCATAGATTGTGCATAAATGATTCCCTGTTCCAATTTATCCTCAAGCAAGTTGCCCTTATCAGAAAAATGTAAGAGTTGAAATAAAATTCCCTTATAAAATAAATAGTAAAAGAAATAAAAATTCCTTATCGAATTTTGAATTTAAACTCTTCTAACATGCACAATAGGACTGAAAAACCTAATTTCACTTTACCCAGTAATCACCAAGTCCCTGCATGTTAGTTCTTTATTTGACATCAATGAAATATACCTATGCAGATCCCACCCATATACTTTCTCAACAAGCATCAATTCGCAAACAAGGATAAAACACACTGGGACATATCGGGACCTTATCAAAGATAGGTAGAAGAATTAGAGACTACAAGAAAGAAGGAAGAAAAAGAAGGAAAAGATGAGAGGGGAGAGAGAGCTTGTTATTTAGCAGTCTTTCCTCATACTACTTAGAAAGAGTGAACTACAATTTTTTTTGGGGGGTGTAAACTAAGATTTTTTTTTAATTATTTGGACAAGAGTGGAAAATGGCCTTATGTGAGTCAGCTATCAAGGGATTAATGAATTACAAGGCCCATACACCAGGCAAGCAACTAGCATAAAGATCCTGGCGGGATTTGAACCCAAACCTTAAGTGGGATCTCAACCCAAAACCTCAAGAGGTGTCTCAACGTGAACCATGGAAGATCAGAATGCACGTAGCCTATAATTGTCACTTGCAAATCATCTTCCCAATATATTCATTATTTACAAATATTTAGCCTGCTCAAAAGGAAGACAGGTGATTTAAAGGATAGAGCAGACATTTCAATTGTTAATAGGTCATTCTCCCCTATGTTTCTTTTGGTAATTTATTCTCCTATACATTCCCCACTTGGATTTGTGTTTCTTGTCCTTCAATCCGCAAAAAAATTCCATGATTTTGTCTACCTTAACTTCTTTTGTTTCACTTACTTCACATGCTCATAGTTCAATTACATATTTTGACAATATCAATATGATTGATAAGAGAACTCCTCTTTCAACGTCCACCTTCAACTATTACTCTCATCAGCTGATAAGAGTACAAAATAGTATACCTTCGATCTCCGGGCAATGTGCTTGATGCCATGATTTAAATGCCGTTCAATGGTCATCCAAACAAACTCAACAGAACCTGTGAAGAAGCAAAGGAAAATAGTTCAACTAGTAAAAAAAATAAATATGTTTCACAAGCATTATTTTCTATAAGGAAAAATATGTTACAGCAGCCAAACATATGTAACTTTCAAGACCACAAACCTCTTCTCACAGTTCATATCACAAAATGTTATACATTTGAAGCTAAGACACGTGTAAAAACATTCATTACATTAGAAAAAAACAAAAGGAAAAAGTTGCCCAAAATATAATGAACAAGATGAGTAGAACGCAAAGCTCATAAATTTTTTGAGCCCACCAAAGAACTTCATTAACAGAAAGAAAATAGTATTTTCTTTATAGGAAGAAAAACCCTATAAAAGCCTCCCAAGGGATTGGCCATGTAAAAAACACAAAAGGAAAAGGTCGCCCATAATAAAACGAACAAGATAAGTAGAACACAAAGTTCGAATGTTTTTTGAGTGCACCAAAGAATTTCATTAACAAAAAGCAAATACTATTTTCTTTAAAGGAGAAAAACTCTATAAAAGCTCCCCAAGAGGTTGGCAGAGCAGTCAAGGCCGAAGACACTGTCATTATAACTTACATCAAGTCTTGTGTCCAAATTCCATCAAGGAAACTTTTTGGGCTACCATATATCACAAGCTGCACTGAACCAAGAAATGGGTCTTCTAGAGTGGTTCATATGCCAAAAGGTAGCCAATTATAATGACCCTGCCCCTTCAAAAACCCCAAGAATTTATAAACAGCATGTGATGTTCATTTGCCGATAAGCAATCATTTGGTGTAAATTGAGTAAGGTTTCTAGGTAATATAGCAAGACAAAACTACCGAGACACTTTTTCCCATCTCCTCTAAAAATGCCTTTCACACATAATGACAACCTACCGGGTAGCCTGATTCCATGTAATCATCTTTTGAACTAACCTGGAGAAGGCTAACATAGATATTCAGTCAATATCCTGGCCAACTGATTCAACTACCTTCTTGTCATGAAAATTTTGATTCCAAGCAATATCAAGAACAATTTTAGTTCAACCACTAACTATTCTAACTCCTCCGTCATCTTCCACAGAGAACTTCATCCAAACCATCTTCAGAGAAAAAATATAGCACACCCTTTTTTTTTTTGGGTGGAGGGGGTGGTGTTGTGTTGGAGGTGGTTGATAAATATTTCATCTCTAAACTAATTCATCACTAGGAACCGTTGCTCACTGCACAAACCCATTATTCCTTCAAAACCACAATCGATAAACGAAAACTCTCTCTCTAAACCTTTATACTGTTCAAAAGACAAGAATTATCTCCTATACAAGAAAGACGTGACAAACCTAAACTCTAAACCAGCGAAGGCACTCTTAGCTCAATAAACAAAGCATAAAGACTTTAACAGATCAGCTGCAATTTCAATACCTTAACCACTACTCACTCTTACTCTTACTCTACTACTTTAGTAACAGCTCCGTAGGAGACTGCAGTGAAACCAGACACACCAAGCGCATTTCACCATTACACCTCGATCAAAAACTCATCTTTCGTGCAGCAAGCCCTAACCTATCATTCCTGCTAGAAGCAAGCCCTAACAAATCAATCTTTATACGAAAAAGCTCGACCTTAAGAAAAATAGAAACTCCTCGAGAATCAAAATAAAACAACAAAAAGGTCCATTGAGCGCCTCATGGCGATGTCATAATAGATTATAATACGCTTTCTCGATATAAAATTAAACAATTTTTTTTTAAGCTGGTTATGATGGGAACAGTTGTATTACTACTTCGAGGGCAAATCGAATGAAAACAAGAAGATAAAAACATCACTCGCCTTACAGGAGAACGAACTCGATGCGATTCCGCTGTGAAACCCTAGAAAGAAACGGCAAGGAAGGAGATAGGCAGTGGCTTGAGTTGGGGAGAGAGAAAGGGGAAACGATCGATCGTATTGGAAGATCGTATGGGTGAAATGAAATTGAAGAGATTAGTGCATGTACAGAGAGATTGGGGTTTCAGATCAGAGGAAGAAGGAGGGGAAGGGAACAGACAGCTGAAAAAGTGAAAACGAAGACAGTTCGAAAATGATAGAAACTTGATTTGCCCCTTTCTCACTCATATGCAGCCGTAGCAGTTTTTTTTTAAAAAAAAAAATTAAAGTGGCATAGTAGACTATCCAAGTTTTCTTTTGTATAATATATTTAACATTTTTTTTTAATCTTAAAATGCTTGTATTGTAGTATTCAACATTTAAAATGCATTTGACATCTCATCAGTTAGAATATAATTTTGATGATGAACCATTAGTCAGCCATAGGACCTCGGGTATATTTATCATATGCCAAATGATTAAAGTTTATTGTGGAGATAAATAATAATAGTTTACGAAATTAAAATAATAAATATTAAGTCGATATTTATTATAAAGTTTTGTATGGATTATAAAATGTTTGATTAGTTATATGTTCAAACTATTATTAAATGAGATAAAAACCTATAAAATTATTATGTTAAAGTAAAAAATTATAAGCTGATAAAACTACATTAATTCAACCTTCAATCAAAGAGCAAGGAGGGTAGGTTGTCACAAGAGCTCCTAACAAGCTTCTAGGACCAAAAGGTTTCTTTGAAAAAGAGGGTTAACAAAAATGAATTAAGTTGCACACTAATAAAATGGGAAGAGTTAGGCTCCATTTATAAAACCAAAATAATAAATATTAAATCAATACTATCTAGGAACTTTTAGATTATTTATAATTAATGATTTCTTACTATATGAAGGGAACACAAGCTTGACCTGTTTAATACGGCTAATGACCACATGTAGGGAACATGTGCTTGACTCATTAAATATGGCTAATAAATACACTCAAAATTGCCAAGGAAAAAAAAAAGAATACAATCAAAATTTTTAAAGAAAATAGAATTCCTATAAAACATATAATTTTAAGTAAATACTCGTTAGATAACCAAATTGCATCTTCAAGATATTATGGATTCAAGTTGGTCGAATTTGAGTTTTTTTTTTCATTGAAATTCACTGTGTTTGCAGTTATTATGATCTAGATATGATATTATATAAAACACACACATACACACACACATCTAAAACACCTCAAATCAAATTAATCAATCCATTATCTCCTTAACCTATATTGTCATAACATTAAAAATTCCAATACTCATGCAAGTTCGCTTGTAATGACCATATATAATCCAAACTTTACCACAAGAAACTATATCATGAACAAGATCAAATGCTTAGAAAAACATTGTGCAATCTCAAAATTAAAAAAAATAAAAATTAAGAAAAAAAAGGAAGAGAGCTAGGACTTGACTCAACATGCACTTATGACAATTCAATATGATAATCACAAGAAACTTGAAAACACAATCAAAACCATAATCAAGCATCATATTCACATTTACATATGAATACCCTTAACATATTGATCTTGCATAAGAACATCATAAGATCCAACAAAGCACCCTATAATACCTACAAATCATAATGACTACACATGATCATTACAAATTCAAGCTCGTATACATGATCAAAGCAAAAAATGCATAAGGACACAAAAATTTCAATTCTTCAATTGAACTATCATAAAAAATATCAAGTTTATAACTACAAATTACTATGAATAATTAGGATGAAACTACACCATCAATTGTATGAAAGTTTTGCACTTAAAACTCACTTGAAGCAATTGAATTAAGGATTAATTGTGACTATTTTTCACAATAATAAGATAGAAAAGTGAAGATCACTAGCTCCTATGATCCTCCAAAGCTCCTTTAATTTGCAAATGATCATAGATGGTGGTTGCTCCTTCTATTCTTAGTGGCTAAGGTGCTCACAATTTGATTGTATAAATGTGATCCATAAGCACTAGAACTTAATAAGAGTCAATATATATGTCTAAGTGAGATGAGAAACATAAGAGAGCAAGTGTAGTTGTTTTGTGCTGTGCATATTAAGTGAGGGAGAGGGGAGAGAGTAAGCCCATAGTATAAGGGGATTGGAGAAAAAAATCTTTGCATCAAGCAATGAGAGAGGGTAGAATATGACGTTATATTGACCTAAGCTCAAATAGATTCATTATATTTATTAAAACTTATGCATTTATTGCCCATTTATTAATTTTAATTTTAATAAAGGTATTTTAAGAGTGGGGGGTGTTAAAAATGCAACTAAATACTGTAATGGTTATTATAATAAAGTGAATAGTCATTTCATGAGGAATAAAGTTGCAATTGAATTGTTATTATAATACCGTGAACAAGCAATTAAGGTTAAGTTCATGTATTTCATATCCCATCACATATTGTCAAATATTAAAACTTAGGTTAAGTTCATTTACTTGTTTGGTTGATGGAATATAGCCTTAGTTTTGGATTAAGGTTAGGTAAATATGTCTTATAAATGCATTGCATATGAACTTAAGCTAGGTTTACACATCCATATGTTCATGCCCTTAGTATTTTTTTGTTCAAAGCATCCTTTAAGCGTTAGATTATAGTGAGGTTCATTCTACGGGTTAGCTTAGAGCGTTGACATTACTCATGTTGTATGCGTTTGGGTCATCATAAGGTCTAAGGTTCAACTTAGATTTGCTTAGGATACTTGTAAATCTCTAATATCAAACTTATTCGAACTCTCACAAAATATCGCAAGCTCTAGAATTTTAAACAAATTTATCAGTTTATTTATTTTTAATTGAATTCCCTATCTCTAAAACTTGTCTTGTATGAACTTTCTTCAAGTATCCCACTTATGATCACTTCTTATTTGAGAATCTTAAAATTTTGGTCATAACCACAACAAGAAGTCAACATGCAACCAAATTGACAAAGCTTTAAGTATACAAACCATCACCTAATAGGGAAAATGAGGTGTTATATGTTAGATCAAAGTGCAAACTATTTTTCCCTCTAATGCATAAAACTATTATAACTTGATCACAAGTTCTTCACAAGAGAAATGACACATGCACTAGTGTATAGTTCTAGTGTATCAAGGAAAAGGATAATAGAAATTCTATTTTATAATGTTATACATGATAATTGGAGGAAGATTTATGCAAAATCAGTTAATCGGGTGAGAAACCAAATGATTGTTCAACTAGTTAACTAAAGGGAGAGCAACCACAACCCTCCTATGGTCGACTAGGGAAGCCATCCAAGTGAAGCTACACATTGTTATTTTGTTTCTCTCGTTGTTTATTTTCTTTTCATTCATTTATTAAGATATATTATAGTCTTAGTTTTTTAAGTTGATAGATATAAACTTTTTTTTTTGTATTTTTTTTTTCGTTTCATGTTTATTATTCTACAAGAAATTTATAAAAAATATCATCAAATAAAATTATATTGTATTCAGAAATCATTTTCTTTTTTATTTTTGGATTGGGATAAGATTCTCATTTTTGCATATCGACATATAGCTTAAAGCCATGAAAACCTACATAATACGTTATGTCGCTTCTTTCTCAATAATGAAAGAAAGATTAAAAGTAAAACTAGTCCCTATACTCGCCACTTCACGTGCCTCCATTAAGGGTTGGTACAATTCGATTCGGTATGGTTCATCTTTCCAATCAAACCAAATGGTATATTAAGATTTTTTTTTCTTTCTAAATTGAACATAATAATATAGTTCAATTTATAACTTTTTTTAATATAAAAAAACAGTTTGGTTTGTTTTGGTTTATAATTTGAGCTGTTTTTACACACATTATCAATTATATATATATATATATATATAAGTCAATAAATCATAAAAAATTATACTCAGTATAAAAAAGATTTAATTTATTATTATTTCCCTAATATTATTTACTATCTTTAATATTTATTTGATATATTTAATAAGGTATTACTATTTCTCTCAAGATAATTACAGTTTCTATATCAATTAATAAGAAAAAAATATAAAATTTTAAAAAAATTACTTGATAGAAACTAAATAAGATAAAAAATTGAATAAGTAATATGGAATACTTTTTTTAAGTCATTCATTTTTTAGATATTCACCACTATTTTCTTTTTCTTTACTTCTCATAGTTTTGTTTTATTTGTAATTTTTTCAAATCTAAAAAAAAAAATGGTTCAATTTGGTTCATAATTTTTTCAAATCTAAATAGATGGTTTAAACCTGATTTATGATTTAGTTAAGTCTAATTTGTGATTCAATCATTGTTTTTTCCTAGCCCTAGTCGCCATAATGAAAATTCTAACACTTTTTGCTAGAGAGATCCTTAATAAGTTGAACTATTAAGTGTAGTTGGTTTGAGATTGGCATCTACAAAATAAATAAACATATATTGGGTGTTTGCTATCATGGAAGGGGCGGATATCATTATACATGCTATCATTAAGGTGAGAGAACATTAATATGAGCATTAAATGGACCATAAATTTGATGGTATGATACGGGACATTGAAATCAATGTGAGATGACTATTATGGTATTGATGGTATCAGCTCAAATCATCACCTATAGATTTTAGTGATGATGTTAGGATTAGATGATTTATTCTCAATTATATTCACAATTACGTGATTTGTTGTCTAAAATGTGTTGCAGGAATCTATGTTACTCTAAATTTTAAAATGTTAAGATTGTATTGTCTATCACCTTTATTGAATATAACCCAATGAATCATGTTTATTACATTAGTAATTATATGCTTTCTTATGGTATAGCACATTTTTGTATTTAATGCGATTGTTATGTATTGGGCTTCATAGCACATCTAGCATTTGTATTTTCAAGTGATGAATATGATTTCACCAATGGATTGGGAATGAAAGCGACATTTGTACATTCGATATTTGGATTTATAAGTGAACTTAGTATTTTTTTTCCCCAAAGATAGGTGAACTTAGTTAAGATTTAGGTCTATTGATATTTCTTCGTATAATATGTATCCCTAGGGAGAGTTGGAAGAAATATTTAACATATAATCGTGGATTAATAGTAGTTTTAACCTTTTCTTTTTCCTATCATGTATAGGAATATGTGATAGACCATTTAGATTTAGAACATGGCATAGTAAAATATCTAAGCAGCAAATCTTATCTCATTTCTTTACATTTTTCCTTTCACTCAACTTCTCTTTATTGATAATATATATTACCATAGACAAGATTTCTAATAATTTCCCCTCAATTACCCAATCTTTTCTCAAATGGATCCTATTTCACTAGACTGAACTTTTCAATCCACCCTCGTTAAATAATGCAATTTCCTCCACTATGACATGTGAGGGATAGGTCACAACACAAGTTAGAAATGGGAAAGCTAGTTCCATTTTCTTAAATAGATGTTCTTCTATGGGTTGTAAGGAATTATTTGAAGCAAATTGTATATCAAATCTCTTTATTAGGAGTAGTTTCATGGTTTATAGTTTCATCTCATTGGTTAAATGGAATTGCAAAATTTGTAGTTTCATGGTACATAGTTTTATCTAGATGGTTAAATCAAATTACAAAATTTATTAAAGTTATATTCAAATCATAACTCAAACCATAAATCCTCATTAAATTAGAGCATAAAACTATACCAAACCTTTACCTATGACCAATTATCAATAATATAGAATAATATTAAAATGAGTATCTAATTTTTCTTTTTTGAATTTATATATAAAATTTAAAGTTGTTTAATATTATACTTAATTAAACTTGTTAAGTTCTATAAAAATAAGTAAAATAGTTTATTTGATAAGTAAAAATTTAATTAGATATAACATTTAATAACTTTAAATTTCAAGTATAAAATTAAGAAAATACAAAGTTTATGTGATAATTTTGATGTTACGGCAATAATTTATTATGGCTAGGTTAAATCATATATGGAATTTGGATATTAAACTAACTAAACTAAAACATCTTATATAAATGACCCATGGAAGTAATTTTCATATTATATTTGGCAAGCTGGCCCAAGTTTAACTACATAGCATAATTTCATCTTTGGATTGGTTTTATTTTAACAACTATTCAATTGAATGTGTATATTAAATTTTTACTGAGATTAAAGATAAAAAAAAAAAAAGAGTGGGACCAAATTCCATAGAGTAATCCACTCAAATAACTTTAAAAAAATAATTATGAAATAAGACACTTGGAAAAGACATTATGGAAATAAGTAGCAAAGGTGTGGACTTAAAATAAGCCTTCAGTTGAGCTAAAATTGAAGATGCGTTTCATGTATGCGTCATGCCTTTAGTACATTGTACTTAAGATGTATTCTAAATATATGCACTCGGTACAAATTGCTTAGATTTTGGAAAAATATTTTTTTTTATAAATTTTAAATCAATATTTTAAATTTTAAAATTTTTGGAGATCATTTAATAAATTATTTTTTTGTTATTCTTATGTAAACTTTTAATTTAAAAAAATAATTTGAGAAAATTTATTATTGAAAAAAAAATTATGTAAGGAAAATTATAAAGAAATTTTATGAAAAAAATTATTAAAAAATAGAAAAAATTGTTAAAAAATGTAAATGTGCAGATATAATAATAGAAAAAATAATTTATTAAAAATGTTAATAAATTTAAATAGTAATTTACAAATGATAATTTTATTTTTTAAAAAAGAGAAAATATGAAAATTTAATATAAATTAAAAAAAGAAAAATTAAATTAAATTTTTTTGAAAAATATTTAATTTATTTAAAATTTTAGTAATAAAAAAATGAATTCAAGAAAAATCAACCTAAAAAAAATTGAAGCTCCTATCTCTTTTATTATCACTAAGAAGAAATTACTCATAATAAGATAGATATAGATGAAAATAAAGACATTAAGTATAATAAACTATTTTCTAGCTTTGAGATAATTGTGTTTTGATTAAATTATTTAGCAATTGAAACGAGAAAGAATTATTCGTTATAAAACTGAAACTATAAACTTGAGTTGCATACTATAGTAATTGTTAAACTTTGTAATCTTAAACTACATATAAATCACAATTTTACATGTCGATTAGAAGCTCCATCGCAAGGTGTATAATTCAAAAAAAGTTATATAATTAAGGAGAAAACATATGCGAAACAGTGAAAAGTAATAAGAAGCAAGTACCTAACATGAATGGAAGAAAATTTGGAAAAACTTGTATATACATGAGTTGTAAATGTCGATAAAAAATTTACATGTCAAATGAGATAAAATAATATGTTATCCCCTATTGTCCCTTCTCTTACTAAATTGTCATGTAAGTTGCGAAAATGCGTTTGTGCGCTCTCTAGCCAACCTTGGATCTGGAGTAGCATGAGCCTATGACTCATGTGTTGGATGGTGTAAAGGGCATCATCGAAACCATGGGGAAAGATTGGACTCCAATTTGTAGTAGGCTACAACAGTTCATCCTAATATATTGTTTACTTACTTGAGTGTTTCTTCTATGAAGTAGGTGGTGTAGGGAAATGTGATGTGCCTTAAGACAGAATCCAAGCATATAAAAACTAATTGAAAGACCAATTAAACCAATCTCCAAAATGGCATGAAGAACAAATTGCCAAGTGACCCTAATTTGCATGAAACAACACGCTCTAAAAAGATAATGTGCGTAAATGACCAAAGCATATACACACAACAAATTGAAGCAATATCAATCAAGAACCAAGTTCACAAATAGCGTGAACCTTAATCCCTTATGAATCTGAATTTGTAAAACAAGTTGCTCAAAGATCCAATTACAAGTACACAATTGCGATTGAGAATTCAATTACACAATACACAATCAAAAGGGTATGAAATCAAAATTGAATTATAACCCTAAAAAATGGGTGAATGAGATAACAAGAAGGATAAACTAATTCCTCACCAAATATTACTCACTAGTTGGAAATTAGGTTGGATTTGACGTTGTTGATATTGCACACAACAGGATCAAATCCCACTCGCCACACTTCAATAAAGAAATGATAAGAGTTTGTGAAAAGGAGGTGTCCCTCACGGTTTCAAGTCTGAAAAATATGGTTCAAAAAGCTCCCTATAAACCTTACTTAGCAAGTATTTGTACTTGCTCCAATTAAGGTTAAAATGTCCAAAAATTTATGTCTATGCCACTAATGTAGCCGATCCTAATTCAACGAATTACAACAAACCAAAATGTCCCAAAAATGATTATAAAGTAACTAGTTCAATAATAAAATTATAAGTACAAAAATGGTCTTCAAAGAACCGGTTCTTCAAGTCAAGCAAATAATTTGTTGGTCCAATTCATTTTTGGTTTAGGTTAGTCCATGAATAACCCATAAGTTGAGTCTTAGTGAGTTTGTCCATCGCCTTGTAAAACCCGACAAGTATGTTTGCTGGAATACACAACACATAAGTAATAGAAAAGAAGTTAGTATACAAATATTTCCGGGGTCGATTTGTTTAAAGAGGACCCTCATTGCCAATTTTAGTAATCATTTGGTTTTTGTCATAATGATAGGTCTTATAGGATTTTGATTCCTATCAAAATGACCACTAACGGAATGATGATGTAGTGTGACATAAATGCTAATCAGTGGGGCTAAGTTATCATTAATCTCATTGGTATCAAGTAAAAGTTGTTACGCCTGTGCTATATATTCTTGTAGCTAAGCCTAGTTATGGGTTGTCTAAGTCTTTCAGTCTTACGACGTGTAGGAATCGACTATTGTTGTTGCCAAATGTCAGCATGTTGTGCTTCTACCTCAACCCTGAGTCATGATCTTAGTGAACCTACAAATACAACATCACCCTCCCATGATCATGTATAAATTGAAGACCATGATTAGCTTGAGCTATAGCTACAACATGATTTGCGGATAAACGGATTTGCTAGAATGTATCAACTTGCATGAACAAAATATTGTAAAATGAATTTGCATAGGATATATAATGCATCACTTAATTAGTATTAGCGTTTTACTTACTAGATGTTCAAGAACTGCTTTTGTACTTTATATACCAACGACTAATAGATATATACCATCTCTTCTATCCCCGTTGGACCTTACGAAGGCCCTGTAAGTGAACCGGTCAGGTTAGTCATTCACCCCATAAGACTATATAAGGTGCATGTTTTACTAGCCAATCTGTGTCAACTCTCTCACGCAAGTAGATCTAATAGAGCTCGAGCTATGGGTTAACATCATGTAAAATATACTAAAAACCCCCCAACTACTTAGCAACATGATTTGGAAAATGCCACTCAATTATGTGGAAACATATGAGTAATACTCGAGTAGTCTAAATGTGTCTACTTGCTATGTAGAATAGGGGTAGGATGTGAATAAGATTTCTTATATAGGGCTTTTACTCGACCTAAAGGGTAGTAAGTAAGATTTAAATGTAATGATATATATCATCAAATGGGAAATTGAAAATAGGTTAAAGAAATACTTGATCAATAGCTTGCTTATCGAGTGCATCCTAATAAGCAGTAACAACATACATTGGGTGATACCTAGCGTCCAGGTTCGTCCTCTATCATGCGACCAAAGGAGCTCCAACATCTATAACAAACGCTATATAGGAGAATCAATCCCATGCCTACACCTTGAGGAGTATTATTGCCCCTCTCATCTCATGAGCTAACGAGGTAGATACAACACGGTGTTGGCAATAAAACCAAGCTAAACATGAGGACCCCTAGTTGTACGTGCCTATTACATCAAAGTATTCTTAACAATGGCAAAAACATACTATGTATTAGGGCGCTTGATTTGTCGGTAAACTACCAACAGTTACAAGACATACGTATGCCTTCGACATGCAACTTGTTCGACATCTACATGATGTGGTAAGACTTAATACATATCCTGAAGCCACATTAAACTAATGCAGCCCCCTTACTATCTGACCCTAGTCTCACCTCAAGCAATTCTTGACACGTAGCAATCCAATTAAGAGAACTACTCTCTATCATTACTTGACCATCGATTGGGAAACTTAGCTGAACCTCAATATCTTGTAAAGTAATGATGAACTCTCTAATAGGCATGTGAAACATATAAGTCTCTTGCTTGCACCTCTTAACTAGGGCAATGATCATATGCTAATCCAGCCATGGTTGTCAAAATCGTGAGTTAACTCGTACGTTTATATGATTTTACGATTTTGTGAGTATATTCCTAGTTAACTCTCATATAAAAATGCGTTCGATGTAAAATCGTGGGTAAAATCGCGTTTAGAAACGTAAAATCGGTACATTTGGGTTTCTACGTATGTTTTAGCCGATTTTGCATCAAAAAATAAATTTCATTAGTTTAGAGAAGCCCAGCCCAACCCAAAATTCTAACAGAAGCTAACCTATCCCCCTTTTGTTTTAACTTGTCACTCGTGGACTGCATTGCAATTGCATCATTGTCTTCATTCCTATAGTCACCATCACACTCACGCACTATGTTCTACATCTTCTATCTTCCATCACACATTCTTAGATCAAACTTCATTCTTGCATCTTCTGTGCTAGACGACTTAATCTTGAGGTTCGATCTTGCGTGCAAGTAAATTTTTTTGTTGAATATATCTTTAGACTTGATCTTTAGACTCTCTACTCTATGCTGCATCTTCTTGATTTAGTTTTGGTTAGGGTTAGGGTTATTGTTTTTTCCTTTTTTCGTTATTTTTTACGATCTCTATCTACTGTATCTACATCTTTTCAGTTTTGTTTGCTGCATCTTTTCAATTTTTGTTTAGTTTCTTCTTGATTTATGCTTAGTTTCTTCTTCATTTAATTTTTTGCGATCTCTAGGTGTGTAGGAGGCTTTATTGCGATCTCTTGTCATACCCTTTCGCAATCTTGTGTACTGTGTCTTTGGTCATGCGATCATGCCCTTTCACAATCTAGTATAAGTTTGGCTATTGTAGGAGGCTTTATTATTGTCTTCTAGTTGTTGGCCTTTAGGACAACTGTATACATCGGTGCTTTAGCTGTTGCAGCGTTAATAAATCATAATATCCTCTACAACCATGGGTTTTGGGACAAGATATAGTGTTATTGCTCTAGAATTTTACTTTTTAGAAGTGTCTAGGTAACCTTATTAAGTCAAGTAGATGACTTCTACATACTGAATTGGCAATAAAAAAATTGATATAGTGCATTTGCAAAGGTCGCAAAATGTAGGTCTTCTAGACAAAGGCTTTTATACAATGCCTCAAAATTTCTTGCTAAAGCACATGAAACAATGTTCTAAAGGTCTATAGAAAACAATGGGGAATGATTTTAGTTATGTGGCTTGTTTATTTTTTTCATTTTTCCAACTAGATTAAATTGATTGAAAAACAATGATAGTGTAGATGCTATGCTTACTTGTAATTGAGGCTTGTAACTTGTAAGCCATTCTTAATGAGGAATGATTTTGGAAATTTCAATGCACTTGTCTATCTCATGAAGTTCTTCATTAATGATGGTTAAACAAATATAACGGTGTAGAAAGTGTGGCTACTTGTGTTGGCAATGGTCACATTTAGTTTCATTTTGTTTCGAATACAAATTTCTTATTCTTTTCTTTGGTTCATAAAGAATGTTGTGAAACTGAAATGCTTGAATTTACTCTTTATTATATTTATTTACAAGATTTTAAATAGTAGCTACCATCTTCCAAATCATCTAAAGGGAGCTCTAAAAGGAAAAATGCACTTAGAAGTAGATTCGATATTGGTTGGGAGCATGGAATTAATGTAGATAATAATGGAAAAAAGGTAAAATGCAAGTATTGTAACAAAGTAGTTAGTGGAGGCATTTACAGATTCAATAATCATTTGGGTTATACCTGTAAAGATGTAGAGCCATGTAGTAGTGTCCTTGAAGAAGTAAAATCTCAAATGTTAACAATGTTGTTGAAAGCGGCAAAATTATCAAAAATAAAAAGAAAGCAAATGCATGGCATTGAAGATGTTGATGATGAAGATGATGAGGTGGAGCAAACATCCACAAAGAAAACAGAAAGAAATTGCATGGATTTCTTTTTGAAATAGAAAAAAAAAAATTAGTGGAAGTAGAATACAGGTAAACCAAGTTACAATTAACCAATTCATGAAAAAAAGATCTGAGAGAAGAATGTTACTAACAAATAGCTCGTTTTTTTTTTATACAAGTGCAATTCCATTTAATTGTGTAAAAAATCTAGAGTTTGTCAAGATGCTTTAGGTAGTTGGTCTATATGGTTGCGGGCTTCAACCTCCTTCCTATCATGAGCTAAAGGTGACTTATTTGAAGAAAGAAGTAGCTCAAACAATGGAATTACTTAAAGACTATAAAGTTGAATGAAAAAAAAAAAGGTTGCTCCATTATGTCTAATGCATGGACTGATAGAAAGAGGCACTCCATATGCAATTTCTTGGTGAATAGCCCTAAAGGAACATTTTTCTTGTTGTCTATAGACGCTTCTAATGTATCTAAGATAACCGAGAAAGTTTTTGCAATGTTAGATGGAATTGTGGAGAAGATTGGAGAAAAGAATGTTGTACAAGTAATCACAGATAATGCTGCAAATTATAAAGCAGTAGGGGAAAAATTGATGGAGAAAAGAAAATGCTTATATTGGACACCTTGTGCAGCACATTGCATTGATTTGATCTTGGAAGACTTTAAGAAGAATTTGAAGATCCATCAAGGGACAATTGCAAAAGGGAGGTGAATTACTACATATATTTATTTTAAGACTATACTTATCTCAATCTTGAGAAGATACACCAAAGGAAGGGACTTTATTAAACCCGGTGCAACTCGTTTTGCCACTTCCTATTTAACATTAAGTTGCCTCAATGATATGCCACAAACGATTATATATTCAACGATTCCAATTTCTAGGTGACAATCAACGAAAATTGAATCCAATAATTTAATTAACAAACGATAACGAAAGATAAACCTTAAATCGGATATGACGCATCGGCAAGAGAGTAATCCCAGTACAGATTTGTTGATATGACACACAACAATCTAATACCGTCACTCGTTACAATCTCATGGATTGATAAGAGTAAAATGAAGATCAAACTTCAATATGCAATTTCTCAAATTGTTCAAAAGTCCCCAAGTCCTAACATTACAACAAATATATAGCAAATGAATTAAAATGCGAAAAGTCACAAGATTTCAACCAGTTTGCCCACTGACTTAGGAAAGCAAGGCTACCGACCTTGGAAATCTACACCGCCGACCTAGATGATCTACTAAGAGGGCAAAGCCGCTAGCCTTGAATGGCCGATCTAGAATGAAAGTCGCTGGCCTAAAGGCTTCCACCTCCAGCTCTTGCACTTTGATTTCCATGTTGAACAATGTTGTAGTGGTCATGATTTGATTCCCATCATCTCCTTAGACCTGTGGAAAATTTGTCCTCGAATCTAATGATTTCTCTATTTTGAATGAAAATGCCTGAAAGTCACCTAGATTGAAAACCTTGGTCTGCCTGTGTTTCTTGTCCCGATGTTGTAGCTGCCCTAAAAACATCTGAATTTTCTATGATTGTTCCACTCTATTCAGTTTGTCTTTTAGTGCCTTGTGCCCCACTAATAAAGACTTTCTTTCAATGGCTTTATTGATTTGCTCCTGGGCTTCGTACACCTCAATTGGTGACATAAGATTTAAAACAACCCATTTACCATCCTTCTGAAACACATAAGTGTTTCTAAACCCATTATGTAGTACTTTCCTATCAAATAACTAAGGCCTACCCAGTAATATGTGTGATGCGCACATAAAGAGAACATCACAATCAACTACATCCTGATATTTTTTCCCTATGCTGATGGAACTTTAGCCCTCTGAGTAACATGTAGACTGTCTCATTCACTCAACTAGTGTAATTCATAGGGCCTGTGATGAGGTATAGTGACTAGTTGCAGTTTATTCACTAATGCGGTAGCTATAACATTAGTGCAATTACCACAATCAATAAGAAGAGTACAAAGATTACTTGGACCCTACAGGGAATATGGAATAGGTTTTCCCTCTGCACGTTCTCAATATTTGAAGATGTAGTCATTACCTTACACAACAAGTTAATAGCCAGATATTGATCATTGCCCTTATCCTTATATACCTCAACATCTAGATCCTCATAATATTCCTTTAGCACTACTGATAGATCTGTAAGCTCAAGTACCTTTTCCTTGCCATCCTCACTTTCCATCTCCATAGCAATCATCACCCTTTTGTTGGGACATTGAGCAACCATGTGTCCAAAGCCCATGCATTTAAAGCATTAAGTTTGACGAATCTTCCCACTCGATGACCCTGGTACTATTTATCTTATGTCTCCCCTAGCAACCGCTTTACCCTTTTTAGAAATTTCTTTCTCCCTTCCAATTTCAGTAACATATGCATTCACTTCCACAATCTTATTAATTCCTTCTTTCTCAACCTACTGACTATCTGATCCATGTAGCTAAGTAGTGGATCCATACCTGTTACTCGATGCTCTGTATGGATTATAGCGCCTCTATCTCTCAACTTTTAAAGCTAACTGGATGACCTCATCAAAAGTGTCATACCGCTACAGCTCCACTATACAGGCAATCTCATATTTCAATCTTGACACACATCGTGCCATAGTCTGCTCAAGATGTTCAATGGTTCCACAACGAATCTTGAGTGCCTCAAATTCTTGGACATATTCGTCCACTGTCTTACACCTCTATCTCAATGTTTATAGACGCATGAACAACTCCTATCTATAATGTTCTGGCACAAATCTCTTCCTCAACACCCTTTTCATTTCCTACCAAGTATGAATCTGAGCAACACTATCTCTCCTTTTGTTGGCCACAAGGTTCTTCCACTATAAGGCGACATAATTTGTAAACTCAACCGCTGCTAGAAAAACTTGCGTATGATCATTAATCTCATAGCACTCGAAAAGTCCTTCTACCTTATCCTCTCAATCAAGGTAATCCTCTACAGACTTCCTTCTAGCAAATGAAGGCATATGCAATTTTACATACTCCAAACCCCTAAGCGATCTGAACTCGTGGTTAGGATAAAGTTCATCCCTCTCATCTCTATAAGCATAATACTCTCTTCTAACCTATCTACCTATGTTTCCTCCTAAAGCTCCTTCTCTACCCACAGCATTAAGGGCTACCCTAAGTAGGGGTGCCTATGGATTTGCCATTGGTTGTTGAGGTAAGGTCATCTGATCGACCCATTTTGCTAAATTAGCAACAATAGTAGTTAGGTCCTGTAACTGCTCTTCTATAATTCTTCCACCTGCAGCACAACGACCCTGAACTCTTCCTCCAACCTGATTGTTGGCCTCATTCCTGATTCCTCCATTGACACTGTCATTCGATATACTCAACAAAACTGCAACTCAACACAGGAATTTCACAATCACAATCATGCTTTACACTAATCCCAATTGGCACAATCCCAATTACAACCTTTGTTCGATCTTCAGCTCAAACCTAACCCTACAATAATTAACTAGGATACAAAAATAACGACGACAACAACCAGCCCTGATTCTATTAATCAATCCAACAATGATATTCATAACCCACGACAACAGAATTGTGCAACCCACAACAATAGCAATGAAGAAAACCCTAATTTCAATTGGAAAGGGATTCCAAAAACAAGCTTGATTGAATCGTATAACAACAACACAACCCAATTCGACAATCCACATATAACCTCAATTCGATAACAAACTACCACAACACAATTAACAATATCAAAAACCCTAATTCGTCAAGGAATTCTAATAGTCACAATCCCTTATCTCAACCTAAGCTTTTATACCAAAAGATAATACACCATAAACAACTATATATTCAACAATTCCAAATTCTAGGCAACAATCAACGATAATCAAATCCAATAATCTAATTAACAAACGATAACGAAAGATAAACCCTAAAACCTTACTGGATATGACACACAAGCAAGAGAGTAGTACTAGTTCGAATTTGTTAATATGACATACAACAATCCAATACCATCACTCACCACAATTCCATGGATTGATAAGAGTAAAATGAAGATTAAACTTCAATATGCAATTTCTCAAAATGTTCAAAAGTCCTAAAATCCTTACATTACAACAAATATATATCAAATGAATCAAAATGAAAAAAGTCACAAGATTTCAACTGCTTTGCTTACATAAGTCATTGGCTTTGGAATGGAAAGTCGCCTGCTTTGAAGAAGTAAGCCATCGGCTTAAGAAGGTAAGGCCGTCAGCTTTGGAAATCGACACCACCGGCCTAGATGGCCAACTTAGAGGGCAAAGCCACTGGCTTATCTCTATGCCACCAACCTTGAATGGCCAGTCTAGAATGAAAGCCATTAGCCTAAAGGTGTCCAACTCCAATTCTTGCACTTTGATTCCTATGTTGAACAACGTTGTAGTGGTCGTGATTTGATTCCCATCACTTAGTGAGTTGAAAGGTGCATTGATGACGATGTTCACTTCAAGTCACTGGAAATCATGCAAGTACTCAACTACAAGTGATGGAAAGTGGATTCAATAGGTGGCTTTGGATAGTAGGTTTTGGAAGAATGTTATTGTTTGCCTTAAAGCTGCATTTCTCCTTAATAAAGTGCTTAGATTAGTGGATTATGATGAACAACCAACTATGGGTTTTATTTATCCAAAAATGGATCGTGCCAAGCAAAAAATTAAAATAAATTTCAATAATGTGAAGAAAAGGTAATATTTTAATTTATTAGCTATATATATATATATATATATATATATATATATATTGCTTTAATGTTCATTTTAAAGTTTCATTTGTAAATTGAAATCATATTTATTAAATGTAGTTATGGACCTATCTTCAAAATTATTGACAAGAGATGGGAGCTTCAACTTCATAAACCATTGCTTGCTGCAACTTATTATTTGAATCCCCATTACCATTATAGTCCTGATTTTAAAGTTAATGCTGATGTTAAGATTAGATTATATGATTACATAGAGCGTATGGTTTCTAATCCAATTAAAAAGTGTAAGATTGATATATAGCTTGAAAGATTTAAGGATGCTAATGAACTATTTGATATTGAAGCTGCAAGGTTGGCAAGAGACAAAAAAGCTTTAGCTAAATGGTAGGATTCATATGAAGATGAATGCTTAGAACTACTGAAGTTTGTTATTTGTATTTTATGTTTGACTTGTAGTTCTTTAGGTTGTGAGTGTAATTGGAGTGCATTTGAAATGATACGATATAAATAGTTCTTTTATTTGATTTTATATGTCATTAAGATTATAAATCTTATAAAGTTATATACAACATTTTTCATTTTCAGGTCTATACCAAAAAGAGGAATAGGTTGCATCAACAAAAGATAAATGATTTAGTATTTGTAATGCATAACTTGAAATTAAGAAATAGGAAAAAAAGATGCATTGCTAACACTTCTATTTTCACTGTTGAATATCTCTCATCTGATAATGAATGGATAGTTAAAGAAAAAAATGTGTTTAACTCATCAAATGAGAATGAGGGTCTGTTGCATATCCTTCCAAGTGTAAGAGGTGAAGAAAAAGATGAGGAGGAGGAGGAGGAAATCGATGCTTATGTGAATTTAGAGAGTCTTGGAAGTAAGCCCCAAATCCTAGATGATTTGGACATTCATGATATTGATGATATTGAAGCTAAAATGCAAATGGGAACTTCAAAAGATTTGGAATTAGAGAATATAGAAATCATTGGTAGCAGTACACCTCATGATGATGTTAACATTGGTGAAGAAGAAAATGATGAAGATGTAGATGATGATGGTGATATGGATGGGAGAGATGGTGGAAATTGTAATGATTTATTTTAGTTGTTTTGTATTATGATTTATGAATTCATATCTTTTATTGGGACTTGTGGTTGATTATCTATATCATACAACTTATGTTTGATTATCTATATTATGACCTTTATTGTGATTTATGACCAAAATATATGTTAAATTTCTTTATTTTTATTATCCATTATATTTTTTAATGACCATTGTAAGTACATTTACAATATTTGGAATTTATTTTACAAAAGTTGTAAAAACTTACGTTTTTATGTTTCGTTTATAAACCTCCTAAAGATTTTACGTGAAATCGCGATTTTTACAACCTTGAATCCAGCTATATAAAAGATAGGTGACTTACCCTAAGGAAGCCTATCAACTATAGATATGGCTCCATCAATGGATCTACTGGAATCACGTTCTCGGCGCATTAAAGTGATAATTCATGACATCAAACGACAAGCCATTATTGATCCTAAAAGTGAAGAAATGACATATTATAGCATTAAAAATGGAACATAAAGTTATCAATTTCACAAGTTACATGTGTTGTACCTCTCCATCTTAGACGGCTTGTGAATGATGTATGTCCCACTAAGTTAAAATGGATGGATCAAAAGGTCCAAGCTTTATCTAATTTGCACAATGGAACATAAAAACTGTTAGCATTATGCAATTAATGATTCGACATCATAAATGTGCAAGGCTAAGTTAAGGGTTAATTATTCATGCATCTGACCATTCACCATTCTTGTGTCGAGGCGGGCATGTTTTTCTATTGTGCCATTTCTCTTAGCAAAATCCACATGTGATTCTCTCTAATATCCATCTCCATATGGCATCTTTTATGCCTAGGTATCCCCTTTTTCCATGTAAGTTTTTTGTCTTGGACAGAGTAACGAGAAGTTTACCTCCTCCTAATCAAACTTGTTACCTTTGGGAAGGAAGTCGATTCTATATGTTAGCTCTTAATAGGTCCACTTGTACCAATCTGGAATAGCCAATGACATATCAAGCCTAATAGAGGCAGCTACCACATATACGTTTGAGCATGAGATTCAATATATTTGCCATTTCTAACAAGTGCATGTGTAGAGAGTGAAGTCAACGGTATGTGCTTGCTTGTCTCCCACGATGACTATCGGTTAACACCTCAAAAATTCTTTCCTACCTACTGTAATCAATGGCCTTATGGTTACTAACTCTTGAACTCTATTTATCAATCATTTTAGTGGCATATTTGGTAAAGACTCTACTCTTCACTAAATTCTTAAGTACCTTTAAATATTTATTAGCAAGGTAGCCCACACAATTATAAAAAGTCTTCTTAACTAAAGCATCTACCAGTAACCCCCGAGCTCCTTTCAACGATATTTAATGTCATGTACCCAAAGCGATAGCAATTGTCATAAGTTAGCATCCACTTCTTTACTAACACATTGTCAAACCACGATGAAGCATTAGGCTTGATTATCCTCACTTGTTCCATGAAATAGTTTAGTTTTCAAACTTGTGCCTACATCCCCACTTATGTAACCAATTTCTTACATTACATATTTTTGTAAACCTGGTTGAAGTTGCATGCAATGTATTATATACAAAACCTCCATACTATATGTCGAGTCTAATTTTTGAATTCCCATTCCTAATCCGATTTAGACTAGACCCTATGCTCATGTAATGTAGATCCTCGACTTGAGTTAGGAATTTCGTTTAATTTTGGAGTCGCCACCCAACTGTTGTTGGGAAATATTGAATTAAGACTAAAAGAGCGGATTAGTCTTAATTTGGACCACTAGTCGTCGTTATTTCCTCTTCTCGTTTTGAAAAAGAGGAAAAGGGAAAACCAGAGTTTTTAAGTCCGGAGGCTAACCTATTAAAACCTTTACGGTTACCACCTAATCTCCTAAAATTGTTCCTATTTAGAAATGTGCTTCATTGTGTTTCTGTTAATTTTTCTTATATTATTTCAAGAAAATGATTTTTTTTTTATTTTTATGGGTTGACCCGAATGGGTGCCTACGTACCTGCTACCCAGGATCAAACAAGCCATAGTTCGCTTTTCTGAAACATTTTAAGTGTGTTGGTGAATTTTAATTTTTTGAAATCTATTTTGATTTATGTTTTTACCATTTTTTGGGATTTTTTTCTAAAAAATTTAAGCCTAAGCTTTAATCTGATTTTTGAAAATGATTTTTAGGGAAAAACATCAATTTTGGATTTATTTGAAGAAAAGGATTTTTCTAAGTGCTAAAACTCATTTTTTATGATTCTTTTATAATTTTTTTATGATTTTTATGATTTTCTTGGTTTTTTATGATTTTTTTATTTTTATGGTTTTTATGATTTTATCCTAAGTTATTATCTATCCTATTTTGAAATCTAAAATTTTATTATTATTTTTTCCTAATATTTTTATTACTTTTCTACATTTTTATTTTTTTTCTTATTTTTTCCTCATTTATTATTTTTCTACATTATTAAATTCTAGAAAAATCTAATTTCTACATTTTCCTATTTATTGAAAATAAAACAAAACTAAATAAATAAATAAATAACCAACAAATTAATAAACAATTTACCAAATAATAAATCAAACAAATACAAATAAATAAATAAACAAAATTCGAAAAAAATAAAAAAATCCGGAAAATCCGACTTACCTGGATCCGGGTCGGTGCGCGGGTCGAATCGGTCGGACACGGCGGCGGAGGATGCTCGTTCACGGTGTTCCGACGGTCTTTCGTCGCGGGTGAGGTGTCGAATCCTAGCTTCTTGAGGGTGCTGAATCCAATGGTGGTGGTGGTTCACTCCCAGATCGCCTCCTGGTGATGGTTCAGCTCTGGTCGGTGCTCGCGGTTTTGGGCTCTTCTCCGATGCTCTCTGATTCACTCCTTTCTCTCACTTTCTCTCGATTGTGATCTGTCCTTTGGCTTCCTCACCTCCTCCTCTATTTATAGGCACTTGAAACCGAGCTGGATAAGCTCGGATTTCCTCCGATCGAAGCTAATTGGATTTTCAGTTAAAAAACCAACTCTGATTTGTGTCTATCCATCGATTTGTTGTGATTTGATTCCAATTAGATAATGTTTATCTTATTTCTGTTGAAGATCTATTGGATTTGTGCAAAAAATCGAATCGAAACGGCCGAAATACGATTTTTTCCTTCCGCCGGCGATCTCGGGCTCGAGGTAGGAGACGATCACGCGCCCGGCGCGTGCGCTTCCTCCAGCCAATCAGATGCTGCCACGTGTCTTAGGTAAATGAAAAAATCGCAAAACACGGAAACTGCTTCTCCCGCGTTTCGAACCCGTGATCGAGCCCCCCTGTGCGCGCCTTAGCCATGGTCCGGACCAGCTGAGCTAACCCATTTTCCTGATTTTCTTTTATTCGCAAATTGCATATATGCAATGCGATTTTTTTTTTTGTATTTTTTGAAATTTCAAAAATTTGTAAAAATTATTTATTATTTATTATTGCCCTTTCTGAAATCATTTTTCAAAATTGATGTTTTTTTCCTATTTATTTTTATTTTTTGAATATTTTTAATTATTTATGCTAAATTAGGAAAAAATTGGAAAAAATTGAAAAAAAAATTGTAAATTGATTATTACTCCTTCCTATAGCAAAAATGGGGTGTTTACACTATAAAGGGAGCTCGCATTCCATTGGAGTGCTCATCGAGTGCTAACTTGATGCTGGGGTGTTTGCTTGAAATGAGATAAATGGTTACACGACCTTCACAATCGCTAATGACCATTAATTGTCACACTAGGTTTGAGGAATCTCTATGTTGCAACACAAAGCTCAAATGCTCAAAAACCCACTTAATCATAGACATCTTAAGGGCATTTGATCTTCTCCACCCCCAATTAACTCATGTTTCAATATTAGTATTTTTGATTGCATTTAGTAGCTTAGGGAACTCACTATAAAATTTTCCCATTTCCATACACATGCTTAATTACCCTTTTCTAACCCTCTTAGACCTTTTTATTGGATATCCTATAGCCAAATTCCTATTCAACAACAGAAGCGAGTTCAACAACCTTCATATCAGGATTATCCCAAACAAGATTAACAAATCAACCTGCAAGAAAATTGCAATCCAACTATAGGTGATCCTGACTTTTCATCAAGTTAATGCATGTGTGTGGATTGTCAAATTTAGTAACTAAAAACAACCCCTCTAACTTCTTCTTATAAGCCCAAAGCCTACACTTGAAATCGTCTTCTCTTTTTGAACAATAAACCGACCAAAGCAACTCATTAGAGTTGTTAATAGTTAAGTTACAATAATTTTTCGCATTGTATGCCTTAACGGCTTAAATAACATTTGTCTTTATATTGAATCTCATGTCCTTATCGAATTCATCACTACTGCTCAAATTACTATGCATTGCATTATGCTCCTACTTGAAATAGATGTAATCATCATTATTACCCGCATTGTAAAAGGCAAGAGGATCTCTGATTGCTATATAAGGTGGTTTAGCTTACCCTAGTTGATATATTGCTTATATGGAGTGCCTTGGTGCAATTAGACAATCTCCTTTAACAATATCATCTTCATTCATCTACATTTTCCTTCTCTTTCTCCTTAATACCCATTCCCATTTCGATGTTTGTTACAATTTTCGTCCCCAAATGTACCATGTGGGGATTATGTGTGATTGGTTATTGTAATACTAGAGTAACCACTCTGTTTACTTTAGCTTCATCATTGAACAATGCCTCTTCCATAAAGGTTAGATCATATGCTTCAAACACCGGCAACTCGATCCTCATCTCTTCCCTATTTAGTGGAGAACGCGCTTGCCTATTGTAGAAGGCTGAAAATATTATATAAATATATCAGGCTAAGCCTAATAATTATTTGGCTTGACTCATTAAGTTATGTGGTAGGGCTTAGTAAGTTCGATCCAATTATTGGGATAACTAAGGAAAAATTGGCTTGGTGGGCTTTGAACAAAGATCGTTAGACCGATCCGTTTATATCCAACCTTTCTCAAGTAAACTCATGCACTTATGAGGAATGCTACTAGCCTTAGGCCTATAGTAAGCTCATTAGGATAATCTTAAAATGAGCAGACTCCATTTTGTTCGTTGATCACTAAGGTGATTTGATAGATGCTATCAAGTTTAAGAATTTATAAATACTCAATCATTACTTCTCATTAGAGGATTTTTCCAAGATTCTAGAGATTAGAGAAATTGTGTTGCACTAAGAATTCTTTGTTATCAAAGATCAAATAAGAGTTCAGGCATAAAATGATCCCCATTGCCTAAGAACTGCAAAGTTGATGCTTGAGATTCTTTTAGTTCCCTTGTTTGTCACTTATGCATTTGGGACTCTCAAAATTGCCTATTCATTTTCCCTACCACTCTCTTTCTAGTCATCACATCATGTATTATCCCCACATTGCTTCTCTGAAGTCACGTGCAATGTGATACTTGCATGATACTCACATGACTACTCTAACTAGAACCCCCCTTCTACACCTATTTTCTTGGAATGTCTATTGTTTAGAGGAACCCCCCAATTCTTTAAAAATCTTAACATACAATTGTTGTATGCCATTCTCTCTAAAGGATTTAGCCATTTCAATTGGATTTCTCACATCATCATCATCATCTCTAATTGCCATCAACGTGTAATATGCATTGCCCCCATGGAAAATATGATGTTTATGAATTATTTCATCCCTTACTTCAGTTGGATCCACTCCAATACTCTAACATATTCTATAAAAAAAATTCAGTGTAGTGTACATTTTTTTTTCATTTTCAACTTCTTAATTGCATTTCTATCATATTTTTGGCCCTTAGTTGTTACTTACAATATTTTCAATTGCGTAGATAAAAAATTTCATAATCACCCATTGTTATCTTATTCGTAACATAGATAAATAATAAGCTAATTTACAATAACAATTAATATTGGTTGCTTAACCTTCACAATGTATAATAATGCTCATCTTCTTCCCGTGTAATAAAATAAAATTATTTTTTTAACTTTTCTAAAAGTTTCTTAAAAAAGACATTTACAAGTTTACAAAAAAAAAAAGAGAAAAATTAATTTATAATTTTTTTTAATAAATTCAATTTTTTAATTTTATTTTTACTAATAATACAAATTTTCTTAATTTTATTAAAAATTAAGAAATTTAAAATAGAAAAAAATTTCAAAATATTTAATTCATACTCAAAATCGTTTTCATTAAAAATAAACTAACATTAACATTTTCATGAATAGATATTTTTTAAAATTAATTTTTTAAACGATTATTTAATTACAAATATTCTTGTATAAAAATTTAAAGGAATAAAAAAAATTTACACTTAAAATTAATACAAAATTTTTAGTGAACGTAATGCTCATCTTCATCACATGTGAACAAAAACTTCTTCTTTTTTTTAATTTTCTTAAGAAAAATTTTAAAGTTTGCATAAGAATAATGGAAAAAATAATTTATTAAAAATTTATAATAAATTAAAAAAATAATAATATTAATTTAGAAATAATAAACAATTTATTAATTTTGTAAAAAAATTAAAAAAATCAATATTGAAAATTAAAAAACATTAAGTTTATATTTTATTTTTTTTAATAAAATAAAGTAAAATTTACATTTTTCTTTAACATATATTCTTTTACTTTAAATTTTTAAAAAATTATTTAATTAAAAATATTTTTAATAAAAATTTAAAGTATAAACAAATTTTTAAATTTAAAAAAAAAATTAACATTTACTTTATAAATATCTTCAAATAACACCTATTTTTAGTTAATAAAATGTTCATCTCCTTCCCATGTAAACAATATATATATTGTAATTTCACATAAGAAGAATTCAACAAATAATTTATTATAAAATTTTTAATAAATTAATTTTTTTAATATTACTTCAAATATAATAAAAAGTTTCCTAATTTGGTTAAAAGTAAAAAAAAAATAAAAATTTATAAAATTTTTCACTATTTATTTTTAAAATTAAAAATATTTTTATTTACAATAAATTAAATTTACATTTCTTATGAACATATTTTTTAATTTGATTTTTTTATAAATTATGTAATTAAAAACATTGTTTTTTAATTTTAGAGTATAAACAAAATTTTAAATTTAAATATATATATATTTAACGTTTACTTGAAAAATATTTTTATATAACACCCATTTGGCACATAGTCTTTTGTGTAAATATTAAACATAATAAATTAATACGCTACAAACTAACAACAAATATCGATATTTAAAGAAAAACTCACTATAAACTATCACAACATTAATATTCTATATTTTTTTCTAAAAAGATAAAATTAATGTAAAATTTTAGATACACAATATTTATCTTCTTCCCATCTAAACTCTCCCAAAACTTTTTTAAAATATGTATTGTATGTAAACTATTTACATAATAACAGAAAAACTAATCACCTTATGTTATGTATTATCAAATTAACATAAATCGTGTTTAATATACTTCAAACTAACAATAAGTATCAATATTTTCTAAAAAACAAAAACACTAATAACAATCATAGTTAAGGTTTTCTATAATGATTAAAATTAACACAATGAGAAAAAATTTCAATTATTTATAAAAATAAATATTAAAATATAGCTTAATCGAGTTTTTCTATTGAATGAAAGAAAAAATCTCAGTGATTTCGATAAATTTAGTTAATGATTTTTATAGATTCATAAGCCTTTTGTTCTTCAAACTTGTGTAAGAGACTAAGAAAGTAAAGGAGTTTGCTTGTGTATGGATAATGGTATTCTATGAGTTTGTGTTGTAGTATAAGTGTAGGGGAAAAAAAAATACTATTTCCTAGGATTTGAAGAATAGGTATGCAAGCTTTTATAAGCATGCGGTAAAATTATTGGTGTAATAAATATTTTTTATATGCATGTAATAAAATTATTAGACGGTGGGGTGGGTTTACAACCTATTTCCCTATAATCTTTCAATATTTTTTTTTGTGATTGCTTTAAAAAAAAGAAAAAGAAAAAGTTATTTTAGTAGATTTCTCAAATATTCCGTCAGGTCGAGGAACTTGCTTAGACGGAAACGGCACCGTATCCATCTTCATCTTCAAGCTCCCCCATTCCGCGTCTACTTCAGTCGGGTCAGGACTCTGCACATCCTCTCCTCCTTCCTCCTAGAGAGAGAGAGAGAGGGGGTGAGCTCCAGGTCAATCATATTGTTTTGCTTGAAATCTTTCATCTTTTATTGAATGCCGTTTGAATTTGGATATTTCTTATGGATCCCAAATCACCGTCAAAATCGAAACTTCATGCTTCTCCATTTACAAATCATAAAAAAGTCCTAAGGATCAGTTGTTCAATTGGATTCGCATTAATGCTCTTACTTGGGTTTTCATATTTAGCTCCCAAATTCAATAAATTTCTTGACTTTAGTCGTAAGAATTATTATTTCACTGTAGTTATCGACGGTGGTAGCACTGGAACTAGGGTTAATGTGTATAAGTGGATGTCTAGACAAGTATTTGTATTTCCGGAATCGGGATCGGAACTTCCGGTTTTAGTGGATTCGTATCCGGGGGGCAATAGGGTTGAAGGAAATGATTCGTGTCGATATCATTGTTTGCAGACCGAGCCCGGGTTGGATAAGTTTGTAGGGAATGCGTCTGCAGTTAGGGATTCTTTGGTGCCGTTGTTGAGGCGGGCTGAGCAGTGGATACCTTATGAGAGTCATAGGGAGACCGCGGTTTTTGTACATGGTACTGCTGGTCTTAGGAGATTGGGAAGTGATGATGTTAGGAAGGTTTTGGATGATGTCAAGACGGTTGCGAAGGAATTTCGGTTTGTTCACAAGAGTAATTGGATTAGTGTGCTGAGTGGGGAGGAGGAGGCGTATTATGGATGGGTTGCTTTGAATTATAAGATGGGGAGGCTTGGGAACTTGACGGGTTCAGGGAGTCTGGTTCTTCTTGATTTGGGTGGTTCGTCATTGCAGGTGGCTGTTGAAGCTAATGATGAGGCAGAGGGAGTAAATTTAGTTAGGTTGAAATTGGGCAGTAAGGAGTACAAGTTGCGAGCCTACTCATTGCCCACATTTGGTTTGAATGGGGCATTTGAGAGGACGATAAAGATGCTCAGTCAGGAACAAGCAGCAGCAGGCGAAAATTTGGGTGGTAGATATATTCTAAGACATCCCTGTCTCCTTTCAAACTTCTCCAGCAATTATACATGCCATGATTGCTTAGGAAGCAGTGGTATAGATCAAGAAACTGTCTTTCTGCTAGGAGATCCAAACTGGGGAGAATGCCATAGAATAGCAAGGGCTGCTGCTACAAATTCAAGTGGCTTGGTTCAATCTTTGCATAGAGCTGGTTTGAACGGGGAACCATATCCATCTTTTCAGATTGGTGAGTGAGTTAGGAGCACCATTGTTGCATTCTTAAGCTAGAAATTCCATTTACTACAGTTCATTTTCTTGTTTTATTTGCTTTTTATCCGAACATCAATGGGCAAAGTTCATTGGTTAAACTAATAGGTAAGATTTAAGAAGTTGGACCTCTTTTGATAAATGCTGGCAATTTTGTACTCTTCTCTTGGTACTTGCTTTTAGCCTTTTACAAGCTGGCCATTCTAGGAGGTGCACCTGTGCTACTGTTCCAGGATCTTCTTTTCAGCTACATAAAAAAAAAAAAAACTCCTTGTGTTCTTTACAAATTTGTGCTAACATCTCTTCAATGAATTATATTTATCTAAGAATTTTGCCTCTGTTTCATTCCAGGCAAAGACATATTCAACTTGACCTCTGCGTTCACTACCCTCAAGAGATTTCATGCTTTATCAGGTTTTTTTGCTGTGCACAACAAGTTGAATCTGAGTGCAAGAGCTAATCTCTCGCAAGATCTAGAGAAAGGATACCAATTATGCTTGAGATCATGGGCAAATACTATTGACGTTCATGAAGATAGAAACCATGAGACACAATTTTGTTTTAAGGTGCTTTATATGACATGTCTCCTAGATGATGCACTTGGTTTGAGAGACCATGGTATAATATTCGGTCCCCCAGATATTTCTTGGACCCTGGGAGCAGCTCTGCTCAATGGGGAATTCATATGGCTTAATGGTCATAAAGCTAAGGGAAGCACGTCAAATTTTAGAATTCTGGACTTATACCAGTCTATTTTTGTCTTTATTTTGCTCCTATGCCTTGGGCTTGTTGTTTACTGTCACCAGATAAAGCTGCCTATGCCTCGAAAGAAGGGTGTTGGTGCTCCCCATGTTTCATTGCCATCTTTCCATCAGAAACGCCAACATAACTAATTGCAGTAAAGCTGGGTTAGTAATTATCGGCGGCTCTGTTTGCTGTTCTTTTAACAAGCAACAATTCTTTATTCTTTTTTTGGTTGATTAATTCCTTACTCTTTTGTGTATAATTATTCTTTAAAATCCCTGTTGTGGTAGTTGACTGGAGTAATTCAAACTGTAGATGCTGGATGTCTACTTAATTTTTCATTGCCATTTGCCATCTTTCAAAACCAAGTGCTCATTTTCTTTCCCCCCTCCTGATCTCCGGAATGATGCAATTTAGCCAAATCAGACATCAGTGTGCTCCAGAAGGCATTCAATTCAAGCCTGCAATACTATTGCTGCTCAATGATCTCTATAATAACTTTAGTGTTGCCTTCTGTAGAAGTTCATTTCTGATGATAAAATAGAGATTGGTGTGACTCTGACCGGAGTTCCTCTATAATTATCGTTATTTTAAATTTTTAATTTTAATTTTTAATTTATCTCTTTTTTGCCATGATAATTTCGCAGAAACTTTTCTAAAATGATTTTAGAGTTCTTTAAGCAGCTGTAGCTGCCATGGGACATAAATAGCATTATAAGCCTTTTTTCCTCTACTCTCCCCCAATGAGCTGTCTTATCCCGGACAATCAGATTTAGACTTCAATTGCAGATGCTACTTAAGTCATGCTCTTCTTCTTCATTTCCACTACCCCACTCCCCCCATCTCCCACCAAACCCAGTCTTTCCCAGCACTGTGTTATTCCTTCAAGAGTTTGATGGATGCAATCCATGGGTCAGAAGTACAGGCATGTAATTGACATCTTTGTGGTCACATGTATTTTAATGTGCTCCTTCGTGTACACTTAGGATGCAATTGGGCATTTCTCATATTTGCTGATTTTTTTATAGTTGTAATTGATCTCCTTGATTCACTACTGCCAATCAGAGCATGGATTAAGGTACTCTTAGAGCCTATAATTACCATGATGAGCGTGACACTCATTTTGCAATAGCTCCTTCAACTATGAGCCAGTGATGACACCAGAAGACTCCAACCAGTCTTGAATCTCTCCAGACTGCAATGTTTCCTAAGGAAATAATTGTGTGCAATTAGGGAGGAGATTGTTGCTGAAGATCAAAGTTCTCAAATATGAAGCAGGTATTGCTTGATCTCCTATCCTATTCTTTTGGCTAAGCCCCCCTACACCGCACAAGCTCTATTATTTTTCCCTTTCCAAATTCATGTGTTGGAGGTGAATAAACTGACGAAATGTGGTCTTCAGTGCTTGCAAGCATCTGCTATCCGCATCTGTGAAGTGCTTATTATTGTGTTGTTAGATTGAAAAAGTAACAAGTGGATTTGACTTGGAGTCATTACATCCTTTTTGAATCCCCATAAGATAGGCAGCCCAGAATGTGGCAATTTAGTAGTGCCAATTCAAGTCAGGTTTCTAGATTCAATTCTTTCAAAGATGAGAGATCAGAATAACTCTTGTTCTTTTACCTTTTTTCATTGGGATTGCAAATTTCAACACATACATATGCACACGCATTTTTCTATTATGGATGCTTTGCTGCTAGTCTTTTCCGTTGATTGTTTTGTCCATGAAAATTTTGAATAGATAGGAATGTCCTGAATACTTGGAAATTGGAGCTATCTTATCCTCTTATTAACCTAAATACTTGGAAATTGAACTATCATATTGAAGTGCTTCTTTTTTCTTCTTTTGAATTCCTTACACATCAATATTACTTGTATACAATTACCCAAAAATATAAATATATATATATATTACTTGTATACAGCCATACCTCTGGAATTCAAGCTTAAACAGGGTTCACAATAGCCACTTTCGAGCCCATCAGTTTATGTTCTAGAAATGGTATTGTCTTTGGTGTTACATTGCCATGGAGTTTTGGTCACATAGTCAATCATGAAGCGGATAACTTAACCATTGAAAGGGCATCAACTTCGGACTTTTAGCTCTTATCCAAAAAACTTCACACTTTAAGCGTCAACAATGAGAGCATGGAACACCCCAGATCGTGAAGTGGTTAACATAATTGCTGGGGATATTTTAATTCGCAAGAATTACATGATGACACTGTATTCTCTCCTTGATCATTGCAGTCAGTAGCTGAAGTGGGTTTTGTGATTTGATTAAAGCTCTCTTTTACTTCACATGTCAATATGTTTTTGTCTTATAGTTGGATGATGCCATAAAAGCCGTTAGCATTATGAAGTTATAGTTCTTCATGGTGTGTTTAATTAGACCATTTCTTGTATATATAGAGTATGCGATACAGGAGAAAGAGTATCATTTATCAAACCATGACATGTTGTTCGCTGGAATTATGATGTGTAGATTCTGTTAATTATCTTCTTCCTCGCGATTGATTCCTGTTTGTTTTCTTCTAATTTTTCTGTCGAAAATCAAATAACAGGAGCAAAAAAAAAAAGAAAAAAAGAAATCCAATAGTAGATCCGGAATGTTGATTCAAGAACTAAAGCCTGGTTTCTTTGAAAATAAAAGACTAATCGTTGTGTTTGGCTTTCAAAACGAAAATCTTGGTGTAGGAAAATGCTTGTGAGAGGAAGCATTTGCATATAATTAAATCACCTCAGGTTGTTGGGGGGGGGGGGGGGGGAACTTGAAAAAAAGTTTCAAATGGAATACGATGCAGGCATTCAAATCGCAGATGTTGCACCTTTTCGTTGTTTTCAAATGGTCGAGGCGTTCATGCTTATGATTTATTTATTTGGGAAAGCTTCATCTAACAAGGAAACATTCCCGGTTTCCTTCAACCCAGAGTCTCTGGACTGAAATAAACATATGTTTGTAGAATGAGCCATGATGCCATCGCAAGTTATTGTCAAATGTATGTTTAATTTGCCAGGATAAGTTCTCACTGAATGTGAATCTTATTTTATTTTTCCATGGTAGTAGGTAGCTGAATTTCATCACTGATTGGCCAATGAAACCACCTGAAGTTGATTATTGTGGCAGAATCCTTTACCAAGATATATCAGGAATCGCAAATTTCATTTTCCTTGCTAATCATTGTCTTTGAAAATACAATTACAACCCTTTTTCCTTTCAGATCAAAGAGGTAGGATTGTCTGATGGGCATGATTACAATCACACCCTAACATCACTCCTTTCCCAAATCTCTGCTTTAGTTTGACGTGTTATATACAAAATTGATGCTTTTATTTTACCCCAAAAGAAGGGAAGAAACTCAACAACAATCTGACTATTTAGTTATGTGATGTCAAAGCAGCTAATTTTTTGGACTGAAGATATAAAACATCTAAGGTTCATATGAAGTAGACACCTCATAATCTGATACAGAAAATCATATTTGTTGAGCGCCATTGTTCTCCTGGAAGCATGCGCAACAAGATGAACTGCTATCCAGTGCACTGTTCTTACACCTGCATACAAGGTAGTAATTTGAAAATTTTCATGGGAAAATGCAGCAGGAAAACGTGATGCCATGTTCTTGTTATGATGTCAACATCTGAAACTGGCAGTATTCACTTAAATGCCAGACTAGTGGCAGATTGATCTTTTCAGCCATCTTTGCAAGGATTCACCAAACTACAATGCTCCAAACAACACAGATCGAAGAGTGAAATGTATTCAGTCTCTGAAGTCACCTGGCAATGTTTCTTCTGTGAAGTACTCCCTCCTAACAGTCTCCGCTGAGCAAAATCTCACCTTTAAAGAAGATTTTTATCTTTAGAAACCCAACCAATAATTGGAAAAAAGTTACCAAGCTTCAATATTAGGTACCACCAATTCAGGTGCAATCACAACTGCCAGTGATGTTATTGAAGAGTAACCATGACCATGTATGGAAAAGTAAACATAAAAAGATGGGCAATGCATTTATTACCAAATACCACCACTAAGACAGGATTTGTATTGCGAGAAAGATGTTTCAAGCAAAGCAGAGTGAAGATATTTTGGAGCAAGAGTGCTAAAGTAATTTGGCAACTCACCAACGCAAAGTGACCATAAAGCCTTACTTGCAAACTAAGAAATGAAATTTTGAGGTAAAGAAAGAGCCGCTTTCCTCCAATAAAATTAGCATTCGTATCAATTATCATAAACGTTACAATTTCTCAGACAAAGTGGCAACGGTTGTTAAGAGGAAAATAAAATAGCATCACTTTCTATATGAGCATATAAGAAAGCTTAAAAAGCTAAAATGAGAATCAAGGACCTGCCATGGACATACTTATTAAAGCAATATTATATTAGAGTTTCCCATCGACAGAAAGGAATAAGGAAAGGAAGTGATCGGTGTGTCACTGCTTGACCAAAAGCCAAAACTAGAATTATATTCTGACGCATGCACAAGGCATATTATAGTGCAGTGTTTCCAAAAATTCATGTAGGTGCATTTAGGTGTGCACATGCCAACTTCCATTCTACAATACGTACCAAAGAAGCATAGGATTTCAGCAATGGCTTTGCAAGCTGCCATATTGGCTGGAAGATAAATGGGGCTTCAACAAAAAGAACCTGTCGTAGCCGCCGTGGATAGTAATAGTAGAAGACATCAAACTGCCAAAAGAAACATGACTCAGATTGTGATCAAAGCATGATATAAAAGAAGTGTGCAAATGATTTTGCAAATTCAGCTGGTTTGCTAGTCCCAACAAAAATGTACATAAAAGCCTTAATGCTCTCTCTCTCTCTCTCTTCATTTTGCCAGTTCAGCTTATGAAGTTACTGAACCAGCATATTCCGATTATGAAATTACTGCCAGGACTAGCAGCAATAACCAATACCAAAATGACCGGTGACTGTTACTATTCACCCAGATAATGTCAGCATTACATATACGTACTATAAATGTCAAGAATTTGAGATCTGCATTCTCAGCTCCAAAGCCTCTCAGATCAAATATTCCAAGTATCTCTTCTTTTCCAGGAGGAAGCTTGCTGAGAGCCTTTTCAATCAAAAAGGCACAAAGCTTCTCATTTTCAATAGGCTCCTGAGCCTGTACCATGCATTGGCATTTGAATTAATGACACAGAAGATTAACAACTTTGCCCTATGATTAATGCAAAACTCCACAAGGTAAAACATAAAACATTCTATCAGCTAGAAATTGATGGGATGATATTGTGGAACTGCATGTATAGTACTAATATAAATGCATTTCAAGTAGAAAAATTAGATAACAGCTAATACAGTAAATAACACTGGCAAGCATTTATAAAGTGAAAGTGGTTTGGAGCCACCAGTGGGTAGGTGGGGAGCCACCGTTGATCCTCCTTTTGAAATGAGGGAAAAAGAGTGAAAATAAACTCAGAAGGATAAACAAAATTTTCCAAAAAAAGGAAAAAATAATTGTAGATGTAACCTTTCTGCCATATTCGAAAGGGTAATGCAAGATAAGCATGACTTTCCTGTTAAATTCTCACTAGGTCCTCAGTCAAAAATCAAATGTGCATTGAAAAGACAACTATTAAGAAAAAGCAAGGTAACATTATATATGCAAACCTAAAATATGTTTATTCAGTTAATGAGTCACGGTATAACTTATGAGCTGATGCTTAGGTGGTGATTCAAGGATTGGTTTAACATAACTGTGCCTTTGGAGCTCTGTAGATGTAGTTGATAAGCTAAAGTAGTTGAAAAAAGTATATAGGTAAAAACATATTGATTAAAAGATGAAATTGGCTCCAAAGGAGATGCATCAAGAAAGAAATCCATTTCAGGAATCTGTCAAGATAATGAGTAGATTTCCAGAAACAGCAGTCAAAAGCTCTGACTACAAGACTTACTCCAGGAAAATGCTTGGATGCAACCACTACAAGCACAGGTCTGTCATGGATGTCAAGAGAGTCGTGCACATAGGCTTTTCCAGTTTCAGCACTGCTTCTCAGAGACTCTTCAGACAACTCAGAGACTTTAAATTCTTGATGCCATTTCTAATAAATTATGGAAACCCCAAAATGTTAAAACCAACTAACTATTTTGCAGCTATTGCTCTCCTCCAATGGATGCAGTGAAAATTATCAAAGGTTCTGGAACAAGGGATCAAGATAGCTTTTACTTTGAAAACAAGTCAATGAAAAGCAAGAACAGCAAAACCCTTGCTTTCACTAAATTTTGCAAAAGTGATGCTGGAGTTGGTTGATTTGCTTTAATATCTCATCAAAATTACCTAAAAAAAATTCCATAAATCACCAAAAAGCAGTAAGCAAATTTTTAGGATACAATGGCCTTGGTCAATTTCGTGACCGCTTCTTCAACAGCAAATTTCCTGTCCTTCAAGAACCAGTAGATCATTTCATCATCATCTCTCCCATTTTTTCCCATAGGAAGACTGGAATAATTCCTTTCAAGTCTCTCTTTTACTTCCAAAACTAGCTGCATTACATAACTAACATACTATAAGTAATTAATTCCAATATATTGCTATTATTCTATGATGATATCCAGAAGAAGCATTCCACTTCCTTAATATTTGAATTCCTCAAGACAGGTTTCACATTCCTAACAAATGACCATAAACAAAACATATAGTCATTGTCTTAAAAATTACATGAATGAACCTTAACAATGGCAATTCTAGTAATTAGATTTCCTTACCTGATAACCGCATCATAACCTTCAAAAGTTTCAATTGGTTGCATATATAATACCAGACCCACTAAACGTTTTTGCTTGCTAGAACTTCCAAAAAAATGCATTTACCTCTGAAATTGCTACTACTAAATTGCCTCTTTATGGAAATTTCGGAGGGAAGGCCACAATTCGGTATATATAAGGTTATGATCGATAGTTGTACAGAGAAGTGCAAATAAACAAAATAACAAGCTAGCAAGCTATTTTAGCTAAACTCGATCTCTTCTTAAGTTTAATTCCACTATAATCAAATCGAACTCAAGCTTAAGCTACTCAAATGGCAGACTTTTAACTTCTCTTGCTTCTACCTATTTGGCTCTCGATAAGCTTCGAAGCTTAATCAAACTGGAGTCCGCCTTAATTTATAATGAGCTCAATTGAGTCGAGAATTCGAGCTTCAATGTATACTAAATTGAAAAAAAAGAAAAAACCTTTAAAACAATTAAGCCGAGTACCACTGAGCTCGAGCTTATCGAGCAACATTTCCAGTCAAGTTCGAAATTGAATAGACTAATGCGAGGATTCCAGATTACTTAAGACAGAACATTAATTTCTACCAAAATTCAATAAGGAATTCACAATTTCTTAAGCTGAAAATAGGTGACCGAGTCTACTCAAGTGAGATACCAACAACACGGAGCGAGAGAGGGAGAGAGAGAGAATATTACCTTGCGCGCTTCACGTGTGTCCAGTGAAGAATTCTGAACAGAGGATTTGCAAATCGGAACCAGAGGTTTCTTGGAGACAATCGGAAACGTAAAGGGATGACGAAGGGCTTGACACGTACGGAACGCCATTGGAGATCCTGCTTTGTGTTCACTGTTTAGAGGACAAGGAAGTGAACTGCTGAACAACAAACGATAAAGGGCTATTTGCTACTGAATTAAAGCGGTAAATTGTGTCGAATTGCGGAAAATTTACCGGTTACTTGTCCGGACGGTTATTGATGGTTAACCGGTTAAAAGTAAGAAACTTTTTATTCCACGATATCAACTTTATGATAAATCAATTTTTAATTATAAAAAATTATTTTACTATATTAATTATATAAATATATAATTAGTCGAAATATGTTAAAAATAAAAAATTTGAAACAATAAATATTTATTTGTAGTGAAACATAAAGTATGATTTTATCTTAAGTAATAATTTGGTCTTACCTTTCAAGTTTCTTATGGGCTATATTTGGTTTTCATTTTTATTTTTCCGGTTGATTATGGTTGTATATTTTTTTCGTTTTCTATGTGATATATTTATCTTGTAGTTTTACGTTGGTTTGTTATATGGTTTAAAATGGTTGTGTGTCTTCAATTTTTATTTTATTTTATAGCTTTTATAGTTAGTTTTTGTACTTTTGATATTTGTTTTTATTATGGCGTACGTAGGAATAAACTTTGAATGTAAACGTGATTTTGAGTTTTTATCTATTTTCTACGTTTGAAAGTGCTTTTAAAAGTCAAAACTGTGATTCTTTGGATTCATTCCTTCAAAAGGAAGTTTGATTCCACCTTTATAGCGATTTCATCACGATCTCTTTAATGATTATTAATTGAAATTATTTATTTAATATTTGATTTCATTATTATATTTAATAATTAAAGATAGTTTTGATAAATACTATTTTATATATAATCAAATTTATATACATTTCCAAATATAGGAATGGATTTATCATTATCGATTCAATTCTCCATTCTATATCTTCCCTACGTATCAAACATGATATTAAGGTTTTGCTGAAATTTGTGTCCATCTTTTTTGTTATTTTATATCTTCTAGTATTCAGGTTGATTTTTTCCTCTATAATACATCTTTTCTTTTTCTCTTATTTCACAATTTTTTATGTTTTCTATTCTCACAAGTTTTTTCTATGTTTTTTTTTTATCTATGCAACTTTTATGTACTTACAGTATATAAATACTAATAAAATTTTGACACTAATAGCAATAAAATGGGTAATTTTCAAAATAATTACCACCCATATTTTGCACTATTTATCTATGTCAAAATCTTGTTATTATTTATACCCATCTGTGCATAATATGTGACATATATCAATTATTGAATCTTTTCTTTTTTTTTTGGAGGCTATGTTCACTATCATTTTATTGTTACTAAATTTTCTCCTTTTCTCAATATTTTCGAAAATTTCCCAATTTCAGTTTCTGTTAAGATTTTTGTTTCTTTTTGTTGCAATAATTTCCTTTTTTAATTTTTTTTTTCAATTCCAAGTTTAGTTTTTATTTTGTATTTTTTTTTTCAATTTTAGATGTTTTCTATTCTTTTTCCTACAAAATTTCAAAATTTTCCTTTTTAAACTTCTTTTTTACTTTTTATCATTCGAAATTTTCATTATTAAAAATATATGATTTTATAATATATATATATATTGGGTGTAAGCATTTAGGCTATTATTATTAATGCCAATTATGGTTTTTTTTGGCATTGCCAAAAATCTAGCTTATAACATCTTTTGAGGCTGGGATTTGAGAGGTAATCTTCTATTCTCATGACACACTTTATTTGTAATTGCAACAGGGTGCAAAAAGTATAACGAGAATAAGAACAAGAATTCAAAATGATGCTGGCAAATAAGGAAAATAATGCAGAAAAAAACTAGAATTCTCGTCTGAATACATAGAGGTTCCCCGAATTCAAGAATGAAGAGAGACTATTTTAGTATTTTTTTCAATTGATTTTCTATTGTTGTAATGTGTAGTCGATCGGGCTGGATTGGTCTGAATCCGCTGGTTCTCAAATAAAAAAAAAATATATGTCTCGAAATCAGCTTGGAATCTCCTAGTTGTGAATCGGTTCATGTGAATTGGTTATAATTTTTTTTTAATTGCATTTTATCGGTTTATCATATGAACCCACTAAACCGATGAGCCAGTTCGAGCCAAATTGCCGATTCAATTCGGCCATCTCATGATGCTCCCACTCCCACAAATAGAAGAACTACAAGAATATTACTGTTCAGGCCTTGATACGCAAGCCTCTATTAGTCTTCATTGTTGGATTCAGCTACAGGCCTATCATTCTTTAATTCAGTCTTCAGCCCCAGCTCCAACTGTTGAACTATTAAACTTCACCTTGTCTCTCATCTATGCAAACCCCAACAACTTAATCATGTTGTCTTGTTGTCACAGCTTCAAATAGGGCCTAGTAGAATCAATACTATATCTATGTATGCATTCATTGCTTTACAACCACGTCATGTGCCGGTTGTTAAAATACATGAGAATCTATCATTTTGGATTGCTTTAGACTTCTTATATAAGTATTTAAGAGGTGTTTCCGCTGTTATATGAAACTTCAAGACCGGATCAAAACTCCTACCAAACAGTGATGTGGGTGATGATAACGTTCGTTTGAAGTTTGGATGTACAGAGGGATTTTACATCTCCTGGGTGGCTAAGGGTTATTTGTAGTGACATGATTCTTAAGTCATAAGCAAACAAATTGATGTGATAGCATAGTGGTATTTTATAATCTAGGAGATCAAAACATGCATGTAAATGTAGTACCACCTTTATTCATAAACATTTAAAATAGTTATGTTTAGTGATGAGATATTCATTTGGTGGGCTTATCTTTATTTTATTTTTATTTTTTATGAATATTTCTTAATGAATATCACCAGTAAAAATTAGAAACTCTTATTTCTTTGGTCATAACATCGGGCATTATAAGTCCATCTGCTTATTTTCCTTTAATTTTTTCAGCCATTTACTAAAATAGTATGCAAATTAATAAAGGCTACATTTGTTTAGCTTATTGAAAATCTAAGTGTTAATTTCTAACTTTTGGCTAACTATTATTACAACCATTAAAGGAAGAGGGTATCGAATTTGTTTAATATTTTAGGTTTTTTTTTTGTTTTTTAAATTTAAAAACCAATATTGAAATTCTGCTGATGAAATACTATATCATTGATTTTGAGATGTTTTAGTCTGTTTTGGGTTTTATATATATTTCTAGTAATAATCATTATTTTTACGTTTAAGCAAAGGCATGGTTGCAATTTGATTTTATTTCCGGCTTGTAAAATGGATTAAAAAAAAAAGAAAAAAAAAAGAAAATTGAAGTGCTGCTAAATACCAAATGTAAAGGCAATTTTGATGTACCTCAAAATAAGGTACGTATTTTGTATACTCGGACAGTTTGATGGGCCAGTAGTGGATGATGGGCTTTTGTTAAGGTCCATGGGGTACTTCGGTTAGCCACTATAAATGGGCTCGGCTTTCTCACATCTGGGCCAATTCAAATGCCCACTATCCGAACCGAACCGCATTTTACGGTTGAGCTCATATCCTTTCTTTTTCTTTTTTTACTTTTCGATCATTTTCTAATATTAAAAAATATAAGTACTTTTTTTTTTTTTTGGAAAAACAGTATAGCAATCCCATTTGATTATCCCATCCCACTGATTATTAGGATTTTAAGAAATGAGAAGCTATGAAGTATATATATATATATATGACCACCTAGATCTGACTAAAATAATATAATAGTAAATTGGATTGTATATGTATTCTCTATTCTATGTAATTAAATCAAGCGGATCATCAAGGACTTCTGAAGATTGGACCTTGGCAACTTCTAGGATGTTAATTATTATTTATGAGAGGACATTATTAGTAACTGAATTCTGAAACCATCATTATATAGTAGCAATTTCTACTTTGCATGAGCCTTCCAGCCTAAGGTTGTAATGGTTTGAACGAATTTTGAAAATTTATTTAACCCTTATATGGTAGGGGATCAAGTTTTGAAAATTTTTGAAACCTTATAAAGTACTTGAACCCAATATATAGAGGATAAAAAATAATAACATTACACTACTATAGAACAAAAGAGTAGTTAATTTGTTTTGAGTTTTTATTCAAATTACTCATTTTTTGGATTATAGATGGATTTTAAAGTATTTTAATTTAATTAAAATAGTTTATTGATCCAATTCAAGCTGGCTTTTCATACTATATAAAACTATCAATTAGGTTTTTTAGCATATTTTTAAAATTATCCCATAACTTTTGCAGTAAAGTTCAAAACACTTAATAAAATATCAAGTTAATTTAAATTTTAAGAGACTGTTTCAAATCCACTAGATCAAATCTCTAATATCTATTTTTTTCATATTGAGATTGCCCAAGGTATATGTGCTGTGACACCTATATTGCTCCATTATTAGGACGTACCCCACATTATTAGGATGTACCCCACTTTAGTAAAATCCTGAGCTTGTCACTGAGTGTCCTCGGGAAGGTATGGCCTTCTATGTTCTGCAGGGTTCCTATACAAAAGGTTAGGCATACCTTGTGGTTGGGGACCTTCAATATAGAGTTACGTCAACTTAATTGAAGGTGAATACTATTGGACGTCATCAACTTTGTATCAGATAACTTGTAAATAGATATGAATTTAAATTAAAGATAAATTTCATTATAATTGCCCAAGATTTTATCTCTTTTTCATTTTGAAGATATATATATATATATATATATATATATATATATATATTTTCATTGCTTGTTACTGTTAATCAAATGATATGAGGTAACTTTTAATTAGTTTTCAATAATTATTTAGTAAAATAATGTTATTAAATATGTTTAATTAAATAATATAATAAAGATAATAATTATCATGCAAACCCCATAAGTCTGGATGTGGTTGGCTAAGCTGTTTTAGTGTGATGGATTGTATGGTCCATTGATGATGGTAGATAACTGTTTACCTTCTTTAAAAAATAAGAGAAAAGGAAAAAAAAAAGAGTGCAAAATCCAATTAAATCATAATGGGACCGTGCAATTTGACTTTGGCTTAATTGGTTTTTTTTTTTTGTTTTCAATTTTTTTTTACGAGTGTTCATCCATCACCATAACTAAATCGAGATTCCCATCACATTAGGACGGGCTTTTGGTGACCATGCATTAGCGCTAAGAAGATCGACTAAGCCTTATATGGCTTTTTTTTTTTTTTTTTACTAATAGATTAAATATAATTAATAATATTATCTTACTAAAATAATTATTATGAATCATTAAGATGAGTAGATGACATGTATTCTTTAACTAGCAGTGATAAAAATAGAAAACGAAAATACAAAACCTGCAAATTCAAATCGTACACATGTAAAGTAAAATTATCCACAAAATTTATAACTGGTCAATAAAGTCTTTTTCATTTTTTTCTTATTTTATTTTATTTCCATTCCCCTAAAACACGTAAAAGTCATTAGGTGCTGTTGTACATGAACATGCTGAGAACAAGTTCCAGAGATAACGAGGAACTTCTGTTGAATTTTCTCAGGGATGACTCCCAAAGCATTCCTTCTATTTCCTATTATTAAACATTGGAGCTTCATTTCATGGTCCCTGTACTGTAATCTTCTCTTTTTTGAATTGGTATCCACCGACTGAAAGCTCAGTCGCTGCTTTTTGTCGTCTCACCGGACAGTACAGTAAAGATGAATTGTGGACGAAGCTTACCACAAAAGAAAAAGGGAAAAATATAGAACCGCGTATCGTTGGAATGGGGATGTGCAAGTGAGGACAATCTGCTTCATCTTTTTGACGAGTCTCTTCAAAGTTTATCTATTTGATACAAATTAAGATTACAATGATGGAGACAGGGATTTTATCATTTACACTACAAGTTCAACCAAAATGTGTGGCACCGTCCAACTATTACTACTAGATGTTCTTTTTTCATGTAAGTTATGAATTCATGATAACATGTTGGTAAACAAATATATAATTTAAAGTCTCTCTCTCTCTTTCTTTCTTTTTTTTTTCTTTATCTTATCTATATTTGATATAAATCTAATTTGAAATTTAGCATTCAGAAAACTATTTTATCTAAATTTTATCTTTATAATTACGATGAAATTTGTGATTGAAAATCAATAATTAAGAAGTAAAACTTTATGTATTTTTAAAAGAAAATAGTTTAAAAATATATTTTATGCATTGAAAAAAGATACCAATTCATTTTAAAAAAAAAAAAGAATAAATAACTTTAGATTTCTTGATTTATGTTTGATATTTAATTTTGCAAAAGAGATATATATATATATATTTTTATTTTTATCTTTTTTGTATCTTATTCTTGCCAAATACATATATTCAAACGAATACCAAACAAAAGAAAAAAAAAAAACTAACTAAACAATCAAATGCAATTTTTCAAAAACTTCCATACATACTTCAATGGAGCGGAGACAGAATCACGTAGTCGGAGGGTCAAACTTATCATTTTTCTTAATGAGTACATCCAAATATTATTTAATACTAAAATAGAAAAGAAACTTTAAATATTTTTTAAAAATAATCGAGAATGTTATTATTATTTTTAATAAATGATATTTAATGTTATTAATTATTATTGTAACAAGATAAAAAAAAATACCATTTAAGTAATATAAAATAAATGCAATTTTAAAAAATTAAAATGGTTCTTATGAGTTTGAACTTAAAACCCCATATTAACAAAACACACATCTATCTATTTAATTATTTATAATATTTTGTTAAATTTTAACTTTTCAATATATATATATGATATTTAGTTTCACCTTAACGGCACCTCCCTTTGGTCTGGCCTTGTACTTTAACCCTATGTTTGGAATAAGGGAAAGTGGAGCGAAGGAATAGGGAGGGGAGGAAATTGGGAGAAATTTTGCAATTCCATTGTTTGGGCATGGAGGGAAAATAGGAGGAGAGGGAAATTAGAGAGAATTTTGCCTAGGGCCCGTATGATTTCTTTCCTCCCAAAACTGGAGAGAAAGGGAAAGGGAAAGGAAAAGAGGGGAAAATATTTATAATTACACATTTGTTCTTCACTTTATTAAAACAAAACAGTGTTAATATAAATGTTATTATTTTCATGGGTATTTCTATAATTGTATATTATACATTATTTTGTCTTATATAATAATTAAGATTTTTTTTTTATTTTCCTTCCATCCATTATCCAAACAGATTAAAAGGAATGAATTCTTTCCATTATTCTTTCCTTCCATATTCTTTATTTATATATGTGTGTGAGTGTGTGTGTTCTTTTTTCTTCCTAATTCATTCCCTCATGCTAAACAAAGTGTAAGATGTCTCGAGTGGTAAATATTTGTGTTTTTAATATGAATAATTATAAAAACATGATTTGTATTTTATCCTTTTTGCAATTAATTAACCTTTTTTTTTCAATGAACTCATGATTTACGTTTCTCACTATTATTAGTTAGAAGATGTGTCAGTTTTTGGTTGATTTATAATAATTAAGTTAATAAGATAATAATATTAAATTTATTTAATCAAATAATATAATGAAACTCATAAAAAATACCCAAAAAAAGAAAAAAGAAAATAGGCCTTATGATAGCAAGCCATATGCTTTATGGTTTTAAATCCAAATTTGCTTCTTTTTTTTCTTTTTATTTTTGTTAACTTTTTGTATTCTCCTTTTTTCTATTACATTATATCTTATTCTCTCAATAAATCACTACTTGTTACATCATAATTCATAGTTTCTAGTTATTTTATTTTTATATATCAAGCATAATAGTTGCTACACAAATGGTGATATCATGGATAGTTTTGATTTGATATTTGATATTCATAGTTTTGATTTGATAAAGTCAATTTCAAGTGGTATAGTTTTGGGATTAGTTTCCCAGTTAGCACAATTTTAAGATTATTTTTAAAAAATATAATTTTTTCCTTTTTCTTTTTTCCTTTTTCCTCGAATCAAGTATTTTATTTTATGTATGATATTTGATTTGATCCATTTATGGTGGGATTTATTGACAAAAGTGATGTTGGAGCTTGAATAAGATTTGAGAATGCCATGGTTGCTGCTTTTCCTTTATCAATAATTGCTCCTTTCCGGGTTTCCAAACAAGTAACTGGTACCAGATATATATATATATATATATATAATATATATATATATATATAAGTTCCTTTGCATCTTGTTACTTTCCAGTTTCCATTCAACTTTTCACTGTTTGGTGCTTTAAAAAAAGGCTGCATTGCTTTGCATTTTCCTTACTAGAAATAACGGAAAGAGCCAATGATAAATTAATAAGAACGTAATTCTTGGCCTAAATTTCATGCAAAGTTGAAAAACGTGTGTCGAGTCTAATTTTTTATTTCTCATTCCTAATCTAATATATACTAGATCCTATGCTCATCTAATGTAGACCCTCCACTTGAGTTAGAAATTTCGTTTTGTTTTGGAGTCGCCACCCAACTGTTATTGGAAAAGATTGAATTAGGACTAATTGAGCGGATTAATCTTAATTTAGACCACTAGTCGTCGTGACTTCTTTTTTTATTTTTGTAAAAAGAGGAAAGGGAAAACCAGAGTTTCTAGATTCGAAGGCTAACCTATTAAAACCCTAAGGTTACCACCATAATTTCCTAAAATCTTAACCTTATCTAGAAATGTCTTTTATTTATTTTTGTTGTCTTTTATTGTGAATTATTCTAAGAAAATAATTTTTTTATTCTTTTTAAGGTTGCCCCAAATGAGTGCCTACGTACCTGCTATTCAGGATCAAACTTGTCATAGTTCGCTTTTCCTGAAAAAATTTAGTATATTTGTGAATTTTAATTATGAAATTTCTTTTTATTTATGTTTTTACCATTTTAGTATTTTTTCTAAAAAAATCTAAGCCTAAGCTTAATAATTTGATTTTTGCAAAAATAATAATTTTAAGGAAAAACCAATTTTGGATTTATTTAAGAAAATAATTTTTTCTAAGTGATAAAAATTCCATTTTTCTATTTTTCAACTCATTTCTACTATTATAAATTTTATTGATTTTTATTAATTTTTATTAATTTTCATAATTTTTATTAAAAAAATTTCTCCCAGATTTTTCATCTATCCTATTCTAAAATCTAAATTATTATTATTATTCTTTTCTAATATTTTTATTATTTTCTTTACAAATTTTCACATTTTTTATTATTTTATTATTATAATAATTATTTTTATTTTTATTATTCATCCTAAATTAAATCCTAAAAAAACTAATCTAATTTCTAACATTACTCTATTTTTTTAATTATAATTAATAAATAAGTAAATAAATAAATTCGAAATAAATAAAATAACTAAATAAAATAAATACAAAAAATCGAAAAATTCGACTTACTTGGATTCGGGTTGGTGCGCGGGTCGGGTTGAATCGAGTCGAAGTGGGTTGGGTCAGGTCGATCGGACACGGCGGTTGGGAGTGTTCGTTGACGGTGTTTCGACGGCCTTTCAAAGCAGGTGAGGTGTCGATTCCTAGGTTTTCAGGGGTAGGGAACTCGGCTGTGGTGGTGGTTTGCTTCAGAAACGCCTCCTGGTGGCTGCTCGACGCTTGATCGGTGGAAGCGGGTGAAGAACTTCCGGCGAGGCTTCGATTCTCTCTCTTTTTCTCACTTTTGATCTGTGCTTCTGCCTCTCCACTTCATCCTTTATTTATAAATGCAAGAAATCGAGCTGGATAAGCTCGGATTTCCACCGATTGAAGCAAATTGGATTTGCGGTTAAAAACCCATCTCCGATTTGTGCAAATCCATTGATTTGTTGCGATTTGATTCCAATTGGATGATGTTTATCTTATTTCTTATGAAGATCTGCTGGATTTGTGAAAAAAAAATCGAATTAAAACGGCCAAAATTAGGATTTTTCTCCTCGCCGGCGATCTCGGACGAAGGTTGAAGATGATCACGCACCTGGCGCGTGCGTCCGCTCCAGCCAATCGGCTGCTGACACGTGTCCCAGGCAGAGAAAAAATTTGCAAAACGCGGATTCTGCTTCCCCCGCGTTTCAAACCCCTGACCGAGCCCTCCCTCGCGCACGCCTTAGGCCATGGTCCAGACCAGTTAGGCTAGCCCACTTACTCGATTTTTTTATTTTCGCAATTTGCATATATGCAATGCGATTTTTTTATTTTTTTGTAATTTCAAAAATTTGTAAAAATTATTTAATCATTTTTATTGCCATTTCTGCAATTATTTCCCAAAATTGATATATTTTTCCTATTTATTTTATTTTTTGAATGTTTTTCCTATTTTTGCTAAATTAGAGAAAAATGAAAAAAATTAAAAATTGATTATTGTTGATTATTATTGATCATTAAGGGCAAAAATGGGGTGTTTACAATTTCTCCATTTTAAGAAATAATTTATGAAACTTATCTTCCAATGTTTGACACTAATTAGAACTAGTGAATAGAGATTAGAATTTTGTTGAAAGACGCTAATAATAATAATTGGTATCTTTGTTGTAATATCATCCGAGATCGATTATGCTTCGAAACTCTTATCCTCTTGTCATAATTAGACATAGGTTATGAGTCCGGTTGAACTGGCAACTCAACATGAACTGGCCCACTAATTCATGAACTGTAAACTAACTCGGAATGATTGGTTCAATCCGATATTGAACCTACTGGTTAGGCAAATCCAAGTCGGTTAGCATGCAAACTCATCAATTCAATGGGTTCATATGGTGAATAAGCCAAATCAAGACGAAAAAAAGTGAGCCAATTCATACTAGATTATCCCTAGTCGGTCTCAATTTTTTTTTTTTGGACCCGGGACCAATGGGTCCGAGTTAATTTAGAACTGGTTAGGCCAATCTTCTATATCTAGTCATAATCAGCTACCTCCACTCCTCAAAAGGAAAAAAAACATAAATTAAAAAGAAAATACTATGGGTATGCAATTTTTTTTAAAAAAAATTCATTTATGAAATATACATTGGAAAATATAGATTATCTTGTTCAAAAAGAAAATATCTTTCGACATCCAAATTTGAATCATTGATAAAAAGAAAAGGGTTATGATACACATCACTTAAAGGATCCATTGTAATTTTCATTTGAAAATGATTTCTGATGTCATGTCATGTTTTAAATTTCAAACAATTCTTACTTTCTTTTTTATTAATCATTTAAATTGTGGTCCATTCAGTGAATCAATTCATTTCCATGATAAGTAAAGGGACTTCAAGCTAACCGATAGCCCCATCGGAACATGATAGATCAAGTGGCTGCAGTTTTACTTTATTTTACATTCCTAAAAAGTTGAAACATAAAGTATCACTAAATCAAGTTCCTTTTTACAAGCTAAACCTTGGCAAAAGAAAGGGCAATTGAGGACCATATGAATAAGATATTTTGACAGCCCTGCTGCTTGTTCCCATTATTCATGGACCATGTTGAGATGTTGCACTTTGGAGATATTCGATTCAAGTTATTGAGTATTCATGAAGTTATATTTATAATTGATTGATCTAAAATTTTAAATTAAAAAAAATATGGTATAGCGTTTAATTAAAAACCATAGATTTGATAAATGAGGAGGAATATTGAATAATATATATAAAATCAAATTTTATGCAAATTATTTGGCCAAGTAAACGGAGAAGGAGAAATGAATGGTGAAGTATGTACTTACCAAACTAAAAATCAATGGAAAAAATCAAACTTTAATGCTACAATTGGCTCCCAAGAAAAGAATATATATATAAAGAAAGAAAAAAATTAGGTACTTTGCTGATGATAATTGGTAACATTGAACAAATTTTGAGAATGTTTCATTCAAAACAGTCACTTGTCTGCATGAGCATCGTTACTATAATCTAATACCTGGACTAGAACTAGAAAATTCATAATTATTCTCACATTTATTCCCTAGTTTTGTCTTTATCTCACCATTGAGACAGCATGCTCTCATTGTCAGCTTTTGTGGATTTTCAAGCACAATGGGTTTTTATTTTATACATTCATCAACACCATATACTAAAAATTTAATAAAATCTTAGTATGGTTTGTAAGTGGACATCTTGTGGGAGAATCTATCTTGATAACTTTTATAGATTATTTTGAACCTAACATAAAATTGGTTCTAGAGCTGGAATCTATTCCTTACAGGGACTGACTTTACAAAAAGGTGTTTTCTCTGCAGTTTAAAAGGAATAATTAAAAAAAGAAAGAAATATTAATACCTTTTTGGGGAGACTTGTTAAAAAGTTAGATGAAGAAACTTTTTACGTTTTTGAATATTTGTATTTTTATAAGATGTATAATCAATTTAAAAAAATTATAACAAGTATTTTTTTTAATTATTAACAAGTACTTAGAAGTATTCATAATCGAAATTCATTAAAAAAAAATAGTAATAAATGAGATGACAGAAGAAGTATGTTTCAGTCAGAAAAATATTCCTTTTTTGCATCACTTTTATTTTTCAGAGAGGTGTGGATTACAGTGTTGGTGGGTGGGTCTTTCCTTTTCTGAAAAGAAGAGAGTGTGCATAAAAGAATAGTGCTAACTTTTATTTAGTGGCAAGCATCATGGCCTATACCCCTAAAAAGTATACATACATAGCCAACTTCAATGACCCATAACTTGGTGTTTCCTAGTTCCTACATAGGCACACCAGCAAAGTTGGTGACAACCCAAGATTATGTGTGTAACATTTGGACTTATATAGGCAATTTGTGTGGATGTGGTTCTACTATGGATGTTTTCAAATATAACTAGGATAATATGGTGGCACCAACTCCCATAATCTTCCTTCATTCTCCAAACATCTATTACATATTCCTATGAAGATTGTTCAAAATCCACAAGGCTAGCTACTAGAGTAAAAGAATCATGGTTCTAAGAAATTTGCATATATGCTCGAGAAAGGGACAATGGAAGGAAAAAAAAAAAAAAACACCCATTACATCTAGTATAGTATCTTGTTTTACTAACGGATATAATGATGAAGTATAAAATATATAAGTATTAAGTGTTGATATATTATGATTTCGATCTATAATATCAAATCTATATATATAGTAAATCTAGTAATTCTTAATAATTGGAATGTGATTAATTGACTACGGTCTTACTTATTTTGCTTCCTCATAACCATGTTCTTACTTTCAAAAGATTACGTCTCTCTCTCTCTCTTTTAGGAAACACTCTAATTAGGTCTATAATGCAATATGTTCTCTTTGGCATTGGGCTTCGGCTTGGTGGACCACACGTTTATCTTGACTATAATAAAGTCATCAAGTGGGCCGGGATTTCAGTAATTACAGCGTGGGCCTGCGTCATCATTTCTCAAGGAGAATTTTACAAAATAAATAAATAAATATTGACCCATTACTTTACGTAAAAGCTTATGTAATTTTTGACATAATGGTCCGATAATTTTGGATATTATTGAATTGTACTCTATGCAATTGATATGATGAATCGAAAACGAAAGTTTTGGAATTCCAAATGACACGTTATGAGTGAATTTAGGAATCGACAGAAGTTTCATTCAAGTCATAGTTTGAAAAAAAAAAAAAATGGAAACAATTAGATGTAGTTGGTTATTCGTTTACAATTGGGTGAGCAACAAAATCTTATTTTATTTGAACCAATGATTATGTTGGAAAATAATTCGGCAAAACTAGGTATCATCATAACCATATCTATGTGAGATTCATTAGGATTGATTTATGCATTATTTTTATTATCTCGTGATAATTAAAGCTATTAACATATTTGCTTCATAAAGTTTGCAGTACAATGCCCTTTTTTTATAATTGAAAAAAATGAGTAAAACTAACTTAAAAACATGTAATAATGCATTATTATCTAGTCTAAAACTGTGAATAATAATTTAAAATATATAATCATTTAAGAAAAAAGAGAATACACAATATATTGTGAAACCAAATAACTCTTTAACATTTTTGCTCAATAAACAATTTTTATCCTATCATAATTATCCATTAATCAAAAGCATTACCGTGTTTCGATTTTTCTTTTTTCCATTATCATCCCTAGCTATATTCAAAGATAGAGGGTTTGACCACCTGGAAAATGGACAAGAGTGAATTGGGGGTCATCATATGCAACTCATTGGATAAGAAACGAGGCACATGACGCGCAATTTTCTTCTAAATCTATATATGGTCTAAATGAGGATCATTATGTGCATAAAATTTTAATTAAAGTAAGATTTGGCCTAAACCTACTTGTCAAAAGGTTGTACTTATTATTGGAAACAATAATCTTGTTTGTAATTATTGTAAGTTTTCTTTAATAATTAAATCTGGCCTACCCAGAGTTGTCAAGTCAATGATTCTCCACTTTGTTATGTAGATTAATATTTTTATTACTTTAATTAGTAAATTTTACATTACCTCATTCCTTATTGGTGAATTCAAAGTTCCAAATGTCTTTGTATCTTTTTAATCCATTACATTCTTGGAATTCCTTTGATGCGTCCACAAGACGCCAACAGTTGCAAGTTTTCCTTTTCTTAGCCCTTTTCTTTTGGTTTGGACATAGGATGCAACTATGTAAATTGTTATAAGGTATCGAGTTTGTTCAATCTAATAAAAACCTAATAGAATTTTTTATCGAGTTTTGATCTTTTAAAGACTTTAAAAAACTTAATGAAAAATCCGACTCGATAAAAAATAATATATTATTAATAATATTTGTTATTAACCTACATGATATATATGCTATACACCAATTTCAAACTATACAATACATTTAATTTATAAAATTTATTTATGTGTAAATTAGTAAATCTAATCTTAATCTTACCTAAATACTTTCTATTCTACTTTCTCTTTATCTTCCGTAAAGTTTATAAAAACCCAATCACCCTTTTAGGGTTCATTAATAGAAGTAAAAACCTTTGTAAGGTTTTGGGAAATATTAAATATTATAGGGTAGGTTAGAATTTTATAAAACCTGTCCCAAATCCACCCTAGTTGCATCTTTATCCGGGCAACATTGAATAGTTACCTTACATGGTCAATTTACTTATGTACTTTGTTATGAAGTATGTTGATGAGCTTGTTTAATTAGAACGTAAGGCGTCCGCAACTATATATATATATATATATATATATTATGTTTGTAAACACTAGAACTAATCTTTTGGTATGATAAATTGGATTTAAATCCCTCATTTCTCATTATAATCACTGAAGAAACAAGGTTTAGGATCCACTTTTTAACTTTTTTTTTCTTTTAAAAAAAGAGAAAATTATACAAGAACAAGTATTACCTCAAAAAAGCTTTGTTGTATTTGTGATGACTATTTTTATGGAAGGTAAGAAAAAAGAATGTTGAATGCCTCTTTTAAAAAGCAAAAATCTTTTTCCTTATTCTTCCATCAACATTTTTCTTGATAAGTATCCTTCACAATTGGTTGTTTAGCATTTGCATGATCGTCAATTACTTTTTCACGAGAAAAAATACATAAAAGAGGATGAATGTTTAAGTCAAAATGTAAATAGAGGATGAAATCACTTGCAATGCACATAGAAGATGAATATTATGTAAAATTGTGCAATTAGAGGATATTCTTCTTTAATTTCACTACTTACTCTCAAAGTAAACATCCACTTATTTTTTTATTTTTTATTTTTATTTTTTGTGGTTTTAGGTGAAAACACTTTCCCATGAATGCACCATATACAAATGCATGAACCAACATAAAACATAACTCCAACAGTCATAAGAAAATATTTTCCCTGTCTTTGAGTTTCTATAGATATCACAAAGGGTACAAAGTATAAAATAAAAAAAAAATCCCAAACAAGAGATCAACGAGCAAAGTTATAGCTCAAATCAAACTCTTTCAATCTCAACACATTGTAGGAAAAAGTTTCTTTCTTTTTAACTAGGAAAAGAAAACTAGAAGTTTCCATTTGTATTCCCATTAATCATATATTGTTATATATAAATATGAATCGACAAAGAAACCCTAATGGCCATATTAAAATTTTCATCATGTATCATAACATGTAATTAGTGAAAACATGAACAAAGATGATAGATGGAGACATTGAATGTTTTGTCCTATTGAAGTTTATTCATCTTCTATTTAGTAATAGGTATGTTTTGCTTCATTTCATGGTTTAAACCAAATTGAACCATGGAAAATATTATAGCTTAATTCAATCATGCGAATCAAACTGTGAATCTATCCTTGAGTTAAACCACAAATCAAACTAAATGTAAAAAGAAAAAATAAATTGATTTTTTTTTTTTGTAGAGTTTAGTTCGTTTCAGTTCATTCTTTTATTATGTTGAGTGTAACACTTTTAATTCGATTTGGTTTATGGTCTCAACCATAAACCTATCCTCAAATTGAAGACAATAAATTGAATTTTTAGTTTTCTTCCGTTCGACTTTATATAGGAAAAAAGTCCATAAATAAAAAGAATTGCTAAAGCTTTTAATAGTTCTAATGTTTCTTGTTTCATAAAACAAACACTAACAAAAATTACAAGAGAATGTACGGTTTTAGAAAAAATTTATGATATAGGATATATTTTGATTGTTTGTTTTTTATCTATATTTTATTTATATTTGATATGTATCTAATTTATATCTTATTTGTATCTATTTAAAAACTAGTATTTAAATAAACCGTTTGATCTGTATCTGATTTATTTATATTTTAAAATAAAATTTAGAAATTTAATTTTTTTAATAAGAATACGTATATAATTATATTTTTTTATTTTTTATTTAAATTCCATTTTATTCTAATAAAAATTTTATATTTGGAATATACATGAAATAAACGTCAAATGAACAAAAATAGGATGTGGCCATAATCTATTAAAACTTCATCAATGCTGTCTGACTTATAAATTCAGGGAGTCTGAGATGGCAGCTGGCATTGGCCAAACTGACCAAGACTGTTAAAAGACTACAAAATAAAAACATAATGAAAAAGCACAACACTCCCCCCAAGAAGTGAGAAGTGAGAGGTTAATTTAAAATTTACCAAACCCAAGTGCCCAACCCTGTTAGAGTTATGGGTAAAAGCTTGGAAAATAAGTATCAACTCCACTTATCCATGCCCTCTCTCTCTCTCTCTATATTATAATAGACTCGTGCCTGCAAACCCTTTAATCACATTGCATGTGTAGTATACACAAACCCAACACTAAACTCAAAAAACTCAACCCAGAATCTCACCCTCTCTCTTACACAACTAAAGGTTGTTTATATGTTGGAAATGACGAAGCACTGCCAGAGCAGGCAGTAACCAAACACAAACATCTGCTCATAAAACCCAAAAGAGAAAAAACATAGAATAAAAAAACAATCTCATTTTGTAATCATGTTTTCCTTGTAGCAGCAAGGCTTGGCTTCTTCTCTTCTTCTGTTTTGTAATTACATGATCGGCTTACATTCATTGCCCATTTAGAAATTACAACCCTTCCTTCCTTCCTTCCACCACAACAAGACAATTACTACAACATGCATACAACCACATATTGACGCACACTACACACAGTCACACACAAAAGAAAATTCGTACAGCTACCTCCTCAAACCATTCATTCCTTAAATATGGCTTCTTCTTCTTCTTCTTCCTTTCCAGTCATTATTCCCACGTGTGTTTATCTTCGTTTCCTTGTTATTTGTTCTCTTCTTCTTGGTACTATTGTCTCTGTCTCTTCCGGCCATGTTCAGCCGCCGGCTAACCAGACGTTCCGGCCGACCCAGAATCTGTTGAACCTTAAAAGGCTCAATGCTCATCTTAAAAGGATCAACAAACCAGCTGTCAAGTCCATTCAGGTTTGATATCACTGTTTCGCGGAAAATGCTTTTTTTGAATCTCGATAACATCAAATATTCTTTACGAAAACAAAATTTTCATTGTTTTAATTAACATGGGGAGAAAAAAAAAAAAGATTCCTCCATTTTACGAAAAACATTTTTCGAATCTTGATAACAATAAATATATTTTACAACGACAATAAGTTTTCGTTCGTTAACATGAAATTGTTTTACACGTAATATGGAAAATAATTCCTCTATTTTTAGTCACTGACATCAGTAGCCGGCTGCTGTGATCTAATAATAACCGGTCAATACTAATTAATATCCACAATTTTACCCGAAGATGGTCGACCGTCTACTGAAAAGCAAATAGTATAGCACCTGATGATTATAAATGCTATATTATAATAAATATTATAAAAGCACTAAAAATATTTTTCATGAAACAAATGCATTAGCCATTATTTTCTTATTTTAATTTTTATTTTAATAATAGAAGATCTAAGTTTTTTTTTTTTTTTTTCATTTGTGTATTCCATTGCTGCAGAGTCCTGATGGAGACATAATAGATTGTGTTTTGGCTCATCATCAACCAGCATTTGACCATCCCATGCTTAAAGGCCAAAAACCATTGGTAAAAAAATAATAAGTTTATGTTTTTTATTTTTTCCTAATCATTTTTATTTATGAATGGTTTTTTTTTTTTTTCTTAACAATTCAGGTTTGAAATTTTGACGAACTTTAGTTTGCTTTTTTATAGGAACCACCAGAGAGACCTAGAAAGAAAGAAAATGAGTCCATTGATGAGGTGAAAGTGACATATCAGTTATGGACTAATAATGGTGAGTCATGCCCTGATGGAACCATCCCCATCAGAAGAACTTCAGAGAAGGACATCCTAAGGGCTAGTTCTATCAAATCATTTGGAAGAAAATTGAGGAGGAAAGTCAGGAGAGATTCTTCAGGCAATGGCCATGAGGTTGGTTTAATTTCTTCTTAATTATTTTGTGAAAATGCTAGACAAATTTTTGCATCTCAAATTAGTAAATTGAATGAAAATTCCCTTACACTAAAATGTGTTTCCGTCCGTATCTCCTCCGATCATTGCTACTATCTGTTGGAGTGATTTGAAAAAAGTGTACACGAGACAGTGACTAGAAGGGCACGTCAGGGGCACACCATTTTGAGACATGGAGACTTTAGGCTCTTTTAAACTGCGTTGGTTAAATTTAATCATAGAATAGGATTCCATTAATTCACAAAGGCTAATATGGATATGTGAAGATGGGAGAATCGAGGATGTTTTATTTGCTACTTAATTCTTTAGAATCCTATTCCTCTCTCTCACTATTTATTAGAATTACTGGGATTAAATAGTGAAAATAAAAGCAGACAATATGTTTTGAGATACTACCCTTGTTTTTATTATTAATTTTTTATTTTTGTGGGAGACAAATCAAAACTTAAAAACATCAGGATGTAAGACTAATCAATAAATTGTGAAAATTAAGAGTCTCTGCCTTTATTACAAGTCCATCAATTGAGGGTAAAACTGATAACTAAGTGGTTGAATTGTCTTGTTTTGGATACAGCATGCGGTGGTGTTTGTCAATGGAGAACAGTACTATGGAGCAAAGGCGAACATAAACGTGTGGGCGCCCCGCGTTAACGATCAATACGAATTCAGCCTGTCACAAGTGTGGGTGATTTCTGGTTCATTTGGGCATGATCTTAACACCATTGAAGCTGGATGGCAGGCAAGTGCATAAGGATCATTCCAGTTCATATTTACTTCTAGGCTAAATGATGGAGCCAGTCATGTGTTGTTACCACGTGAATGTTGTTCGTTTTGCTAAATTCAAAAGAAGAGCGGTAAATTAGCAACCTTACTGAGAGTATCCTTAGGTCACTTGGATGAATTTGAAATGCATTGATTATCCTTAGAAACTTTTGCAAGAACGCCGACAAGTACCATTGATAAGTTTTGTAATTGCACTGATCCTCTTGATGGAGATGGGTCCATGTATGTCAAAATCATGTAAGTATACAGTTACAGGCTAAGGATATCGATGTAATTATGAAAACTCCAAGGATGCTCCTGTAATTTGCTCTCTATTTTTAAATGATTGTAATAAAATATTGCTTTGCAGTAACTTAGCTCCTTTTGTCCCATCAGGTTAGTCCAGAATTATACGGGGATAATTATCCAAGGTTTTTCACTTATTGGACGGTAAGTATTTTTCAATCTCTTCACAACCCTAATTTTTTTTTTATATGTTGAGCTTCCTGTGATTTACTCTTTATTAATTGATGCCAATTTGCAGACTGATGCATATCAAGCTACTGGATGTTACAACTTACTTTGCTCCGGATTTGTGCAAACAAACAACAGAATCGCAATTGGTGCAGCCATCTCCCCAAGGTCTTCTTACAAAGGCAAGCAATTCGACATCGGAGTTATGGTTTGGAAGGTAAATCTATTGATTCGATATCATAAAGCTAAAAGCTGAAGTATGTTAAAACAAATTGCAAAACAACCCATCGTAGAGAAACTTATAGTGGTAGGCCTGGATTTATATATACTTGTACTATAATAAAAAACCTTGTCAATTCTAGGTAGTTTACCAACATAGAAAACTCGAATTATTAATGTAGTTTCAGCCTATTAACATAGGTTCCTGCTAACCGTTGAGAGTCCAATAATGTTGACGAAAAACCTATGCTAGGCTTATACAAGTTTGCCTTATGAAACAAAAGTCTTGAAAAAATAGATTTAGTCATTCGGTTTCAGTATTTTAATAAATATGCAGGTATAGTATAGTCAAATATTGTTGAAGGAATACATTAATTGGGTTGGTATTTGTTACAAACACTGTTGACTGCAACACTCAAATAGTAATCTTGACATCTGTCTCAAGCCAGCAGGTTTTCCACTGTCATTAATAGGCAAAATATTAAATTCCAAGATTCTCTTTCATTTTCTTGTTAAAGGGTTTTTTTTTTTAATAATTTATTGATTAGTCTTTTATTTATTAATTTATTTGTTTATTTTCCATCTTTCTTAGGAAGATAACAGTTAGTCAAATTGAATATGGTCAGCCTAGGGGCCATAAAAGAAAAATAAAGTAAAAGGAAAAGAACGTATCATTTGCTTTTTTTCTTGTCTTCTCGCTTTCTTCTTTGGTTGTTTTCATGCTTTAATCATATCATTAATAGGTATGTCATATGTGACAATAGGACAAATATATACCCAACAAATAAACATAATATGATAATGACACTGGTCATGTCAAGTGAAATATTTAGAATAAGGGTTCATCTTTACAAATATTTTACTAAAAATTATTGGGATAAATCATTTAAAGTGATTTGAAATAAAATCATAATAAAATTATGATATAACTTCCTTATATTATAGTATCATATAAAAGATTCTAATATATATAAATGTATACAAAAATCTCTTATAAGATATTACAATTTGAGATAATTATATCACAATTCATATAGCGATTTTATTTCGAATTATATATTGATGACTTACGTCAATAAAATTTTATATCTTAGTAATAACAAATAGAAGGGAAACAGTACCAAGCTTTAACTTGGATCAAAATGTTACCAACTAACTTAAATTGGCCTTGAATAAGCTCATTTAAGCTCTTTTATTTAAATAAACTATATTGCTTTAGATTAAATTTACATGTAAGCTCAAACTTAACTCCAATTTGATAAAACTTGATACACATTTAAGCTTAATTTGCCAAATCAAATGTATTAAAGCTTGAGTTTGGTTCATTAAAACTATTATAGTAGTTAGAGTTTGAGCTTGATTCAATAGTGTGATTTTTTTCTCTTTTTTGCAGGATCCAAAGCACGGACACTGGTGGCTAGAATTTGGGTCAGGGCTACTGGTTGGATACTGGCCAGCATTTTTGTTCACCCACTTAAGGAACCATGCAGATATGGTGCAATTTGGTGGTGAAATTGTCAACAGCAGATCAACTGGATCTCACACATCTACTCAAATGGGCAGTGGCCATTTTCCTGAAGAAGGATTTGGAAAAGCATCATATTTCAGAAATTTACAAGTTGTGGATTGGGATAATAATCTACTTCCTCTAAGGAACATTCATCTTTTAGCTGACCACCCAGATTGCTATAATATAGAACAAGGTCGAAACAAGGTTTGGGGTACTTACTTTTATTATGGAGGCCCCGGAAGAAATGTAAGATGCCCCTAAATTTTGTCCTCAAAAAAAAAAAAAAAAGGAAATTAAGATAGGATAGAGTTTTTTATTCTTATTTTTCACCCATTTTACGCGTAAATGATCCAGTTATCATCATCCTAAACCTGGTCATTTTTAAATTGTTGTTCTTATTTTCCATTTTTATATTATTATATCTTAAAAGAAAGTTTATGATTAAATTGCCCCACTTAGGGGACTGTATATGTGAAATTATGAGCTGCTAATAATACTTGTTTGTTTCATTTCATGTTTGTCTGTTCTCTTGTCTTTCTTTTCTTGTCCATATGGGTGAAAATTTCAATGCAAAACAATTGACAGAAGAAATAAAAAAAAGAGAGAGTCCCCATTCCATGTATGCATCATGTGTTTTCTACCATTAGATATGTACCAAGTACCATAGATCTTACTTATTTAATTATGGGAAAATTATTTTAAAAAAGAATTTTACCAAAAGGTATTATAATTCCACTAAGAATGATAAAATATCCAATTAAACTAAATCAAAAGAAAATGCTCACATGTAAAAAATTAAATCTATATATAGAACTTTTTTTCTTATATATTACGATTTTTCTCACTAATCCTACCTACATTGATAATTGCAATAGTGAAAGAAAGCCAGTGCAGCTTCATAATATAATCTATGTTTAGATGAAAACATATAATATATAATTAACAACTTACATCTGAAATAACATCATTTGTCTATGGTATTGCATGTGGGGTGCAGCAAATGGAAGAGTTTTTAATTAAACCAGCCAGATACAGCCAGAGAACCTCTTCTATAATATTGATTTCCTCTTGATGAAAATAATAATAATAAAAAAAATTGTATCTCACTGTCACTGATAGGATACTTTCTTAATTAATGTTTCTACAACATGATAAGGTTTCAAATAGTTAGGTCAACAGAACAGCAAAAAAATATGGAGAAACTATTCCTCCAAAGCTTATAAATTTGTGTTTTCCTACGTGAAATTACGTGAAGGTTAAAAAATTTTATTTTCATTTGGACATCATTAAAAACTCCATTTTAGAAGATCTATGTTGCAGTAATCTGTGTGTCCCATGTTCAGCAAAGCCTTTCTCTCAAATTAAATTGCCTTAAAACTAGAGGCCTAGGCCTAGGTTGTCACATGCTGTTTATTAATAACTTATTATCTTCGATCAGATCATTTTTATTTTATTTATATCAGAAACCTCTATTTTTTTTTTTTTTTTTAGCAGAAAGTTTTACTTACCTCATCTCCAATATTATATATCTACTTAACACTCGTATATCATGACATTGTTAACAATATTAGTTGAAAATATTTTTAAAAAATTATTATAATCAAAACTTTATAATTGTCAAATATTATCATAATATATTTAAAAATGATAATATTGGCCAGTTATTGGCAGCAGTAATTAGAAACCTATCACTAACAAAAAAAACGAGGAAACATATGTCCTCTTTTTACTAGTAAAAATCATTTTTTAAAAATATTTTTTGTAATAGTTAACTACCATTATTTGTTTTTGACATTGATTGTTACTTTTGCCTTATACATTTATTACGACTATATAAGCTACTAAGATTTGTAATTTTTTATAACTATTACAATAATATTTGATAAATGCAATTTTTTTTGAGTTATAATAAATTAAAAAATTTGAAAAATATTCTCCATGAAATAGATAATATGTAATAGCCACATATAATCATTTTTTCATCTCGTCTAATGTATATATAGGGTATCAATAAGCTTCAAAAGATATGTATACACGGTAGTAAATAATAATCATATTTGGATACATGATAGTATTTATAAAACATAGGTGATAGTTTTTTTTTTTAAATTAAACTACCCACTACTATTATCATATATCCAAACATAAGAAGTATTTACTCATAACATGTACATACACGTGATATATATTATCTAATTAATCTTTTTCATATGTCATGTTATACAAAAAATGGTACATATAGAAATACACTAGTAACTAATTGCATTGCAAATTTAAAGAAATCTATTCACAAGTTCCTTTCTTCTTCTTTTTTGTTCATTTACTTGCTTTTTTTCCCCCATGTTTGTTAATTGGATTTCGCCATACTTAAATTGAAAATGGGGATTCCCAAAGAATCGAACCGTGGAGATAAAAGCCCGATATCAAATCTAAATTACACATAGTTGGTTTATTTTAATTAATATTGCAATATATTAATCATCTTTAAATTCTTCACAGCTGGCGTCACCACATTGTAGCTTCTTCTTTGTATCGCTAGAGAACATCCATATTTTATCTACCCACTTATATTTAAATTCAAAGTATATATGATACCAATAAAATAAACCAAAAAAAAAAAAGCACATATGGGAATGATAAAAATAAACTAAAAGAAAACTACTAAAAAAACTTAGATTATGAATAAAATTTCGACATAACATTTATATGTAGATGGAAGGACAACTGTATCTATAGAGACTTTGTTCAATGTGGCCATTTTAATGATCGAATGTACCATTTAATTGAGAAAATTTAAGGCAATTAACATTTTTCAATCCTTGTGAAATTGGAACTCAGTTGATGATAATTATTATTATTAATTTTTTCGACTATATCTCACACAAAGAATGAGAGAAAGGAAATCCAAACATATTCTATTCCTAAAGAAAATAATGTTTATGCTAACTAATCTCTAAAATCTTAGCGATGATAATTATTTAATTAATCTGCATTTGTAATTCATAATATCCAAGTCAAAAGGATAAAGGGTCAATTATAACAAATATTGATGAGCTGTATAATTTAAGTTGTTGCACTGTTTTGTTTTACATTCTTACGTTAATTTTTTTGCGTTTAGATATTTCTATGCTTTTCACTTTGTACATTTATATTATTATTATTCCTAGTTATATAAAGTTCCATTAAATCAAAGTATTATTAGAATTTTCGTAGGCTGAGTAACTTTTAATTGCGGTGATGACATTGGAAAGAAAAAAAAAAGGAATATATATAAAATACAAAAGCACAAAAACTTGTGTTATAATTAAAAATAATAAAATAAAACAAAATGAAAAGGCATGAAAAGTTACCGACAATTTTCGTAATCAAATCAAAGTAAAACAGAATATATATATATATAAACGTTATAATTTAAAAAACTGTTGTTGATATTGACATCAGTTCAAAGTGGGACTCTTTGGAACTTCAAAAGGAACTTCAAACATGAAATTGCTACTTCAGATTTAGGTGGAAAGGGATTAAAGATTCTTCTCTATAAAAAGAAATGAAAGGGCATCACTAAAAAAGAAACCAGAAATTAAAAGCAAAAGCCACAAAGCTGTCACTTCTGTGTCTGCTCTTGTATGATATATCAATATCAATTCCACTTGTTTACAATGCAATTGTATGAATAGAAATATTAATTTGTGCTTAAATGTGTAACCCATTTTTTAAAATGTCAATTTTTTTTTTCTTTTTTTGACTAGTATCATATAAGGGTATTGTTTTATATGAAAGGATTTATCGGATCTATTGTGCAAGTATTATATAAAAATTGAATTTGAAACCTTTTATATGTCTTGATTTACATGAAAGCAATTGAGACACTCATTAGCTAAAGGTTTTAAAAATTCCGATGTAACTTATGAATTTCAATCTCATTCCTTTGCATGCAGTTCCAGTCCTTGCATCATCCAATACTGCATTTTTCTGGTGAAAAAATGGGCATGTGTTGATTTTAGATTTTTCTTTGGTAAATTAGAGTAGTAATGATGATATTACATTTGCTCACTACATGGATTAAATCAACTGTGTCCCCCACCATAATAATAATAATTCTTCTTCTTCTTCCAAATATATCCCACATATCTTATTGGATGTTTTTCTTCTACATTTGTGTGAGATTGAAAAAAAAAAACCAGAGACTATTGATGGAAAAGTTTTTCTATCTATATTCCCTTTAATTACATATTGTCACGTGTAAGGAAAGAAGAACAATTACCACAAACAACATGAAATATTTTTCATGGATGAAAACACCATTTAGAAGTGGAGAAACTTAATCCATGATCAATGGGAGAGGATCGCACCATCTACAACATGTCAAATAGGGACCTTCGTTCATCTTTGTTAAAATAGTCATTGAAGTGTTGATGTGATATCCAAACACTGCCACATGTTGTCCACCCGGTATGCCTAATTCTAAAAATATCTTTAAAATAGCTAGCAACATAGCTGATGCGGCATGCCATGCGGACGGGGAGAAGGTATTGTTTGAATGTATCATAGGTCCTTGCAAGTGCCTTCAGCGTTTTGCTATCCCCAGTGAGTTCTTTTTCAGGGAGGACTCCTCAGACAATTCATATACTCAGATGGTATGCTGCCAATGAGCAATAAACGGTGTTCTGAATATTTTTTTCCCTTGTCAAGCCCTGACTCTTGGTACAAAATTGTGGGCATGAATGAATTCACCATCACCAACCACCTGGACTACATACAATGTCTCTATTGGTACAAAAAGTCTTTAACTTCTGCTAATGCATGGTCTACAAAATTCACAAGATGTTGTGGTGCTGAAACCCGTGAACAAAATTTACTGCAGTTTGAATCTCTAAAAGCATGTGTCCAGGCTTCAAATTCCTGTGCACTACAAGACTTGAGCTCATGGATTGTTGAATATCTTTTGTGCAAAGCATTGCACATTCCTAGAAACTTGGGGTCATTTAACATTTCTGTCAAATCGAGGGTCTTGTGACTTTCAGCTAAGGCTTCTGCAGATTCCATTTTCTGTGCAATCTGGCGTATGCAATCAAGGTTGAGAGCCGCCAAATGTGAGGTCAACGGGTGTACGATGCCTGAAGGACTTTTCTCCTCCATGAGCAGGTTATAGAGTTGAACCACATTCGCAAAGGCAAAACGTGCAATGAATGCAAAGAAATCATCGAAGTTCATGCCTGTGAAAGAGAAAGTTCATCAATTTAACCAAAATAATCAAACTCAAAGTTTACCATGCTTACTCTTTTTCCGCTAGAATCCCTAAATGCATGTCAATTGATGTAATAGGAACTTTCTTCAGTCAGAACTTGGACTCAAGCAAAATATTGCAGAAGTGGACTGATGTTTCACTACAAAATTAGCCTTACAAAACTAGGTGCACATCTCCTCTTTACCTTTTCCGACTTGTCAACAATAAATTCTTCTAATACCTTTAATGAGTGCAAGAACAATTTTGGCTTCCTTTGGGACTTGAAAAATTGTTATATTTGAAAGGAAACAGCTAGATATGACAATCACATCCATAATACAAAGCAAGGCAAAAAAAACATGGTGTGTGATGCATGACCTATGCAATTCAACAACAGAGATCTTGCACATGAAAGTAAAAGAAGAGAACAAGGATAGTGGCAATAGAGTCTTCCTTTAGTGGTCAATTAATACCTGCATTTGCCGCAAGATTGCGCTGACAGAGGCCTTCAAAGTCATCACATATGTCTCTGATGTCTTCTATATACTCCTTTGCTTCATTATACTCTTTCACGAGCAGATCCCACTGAAAGAACCAGAAGGCTAGTAAGAAACATGACAAGAAATCCATTAACTACTGTTTTATAATAAGAAGGCAGGTAGCAAGAAGGGCCAGATGGAGACTAGTTACTTACTATCCAGGATAAATTATAGGCATTAAACCAATTGTGGTTTATGGATATTGTATCCTCCTGAAAAATTTAAAACGTAAGTAAGAAGAGACAGCACAACCACCACTTAGGCATAACATTGATAATCATGGAATGGTACAAATAGGGGCCACAGCAGGATCATTTCCCCAAAGTTTTAATTATCTGGAGAAAAAAGGGCTTTATGTTATATCTGCCTCATTTCTGGATCTACTAAATAAGATCCATGGTATACTTTTCCTTTTGATTATGATAAATTTAAAGAGAAAAAATACATTCAAACCAATAATATGCTCAACAAAAATATGGCAAATTTAAAGGTAAAAGCAAGCATGCTACACCTAATCATTCACTTTGTTTCTATTCTAAAGAATTTTATATAAGGGATAAATGCATTGGAAGTCCAATATATATTTTGTTCCAAACCTTCTAAAAGCAAGTCTTTAAATACATGCTGGTTATATTTATTCGTAAACCTTCTTATCTCTCCACAATTATTCCTTGCTTGTAATGGAATGATTTTGGGTGAAAGAGAGAAGGGGAAGAGAGCCACGCAATGGCCTACTTCCTACCAGATTATGAACTTGGTGGTACCATCCACTTGGCACAAAGATAATTTCATTTTGCTCCTGGATGCATTCTAGCCAGAGGGCCTGCATTTAACAAGCAAACTAATCTTTTAAACTTGAAGAACAGCAAGCATATAATACATATCCAGAATGAGCTTATGGATCCAGCACATACCTCCTTAAATCCAGGGAAAGTTTTGTCACTGACATCACCAAAGATATCGTAAACAGAGTTTTTGTCATTCCTACAAAAGAATTGAAAGGCAATGTGAAATTATATGAACCCAGTGATTAGTAACAAGAAGACAGACCAACAGACCACTTTGTTCAAAAGAGACATTTGAACCACTAATAATGCTGTTTTGAGCAGATATAAGATTAATAAGAAATACAGATAACAAACTGGCTTTACATGTCTTGGGAACATAACCAAGAATGTCGCAGTGGTGGAAAAGAAAAACTTGATTTTGGAACATTCAATTGTTCATTGTCCTTGAAGATGAAGTTGAAGGCAGCGTAAGGTGTGCCATTCTACACTCAGAATCCACTCATAAAGATATGGCAAGATGCTCTTAGTTTTTCAAGTCCTTTCTCACTTCAGTGGCAATAATTTCTCTCTTCAGTGCTGATAATTTCTCTTTCTTTCAGAGTCTAACTATTACGTACAAGATATAGCCATTGATGTACTTGTATTGCAGTATCAGTTTATATATAGTTAATCGGGGAGTCAGAGTCAAGTCCAAAAGGGAGTTTCCATGTGGTAAGTAAAATAGGAAAATACAAGTATATATAGGAGTCAGTAGTGAGGGGTCATCCAGTCATTTTGTATTTTCTCAATTAGAGAGAGAAGCTGTAAGCTCTGCATAAGGAGCATTTTACTGGTGTGAGTGTCTTTGAGCCCTAATTCCATCAAATTGGGGTTTGTATCTACTTTAAATCAATTAAATCAGTGTTACCAGTACCAAGACATACAAAATGCAGTGGAAACGAGGGGAAACTTCACATAAAATCTTTAAATAGTACTCTGACTACCCATGCAGCTTCATACTACATACCTGTCAAATACAAGCTGCCGTTGTGTAGGAGTCAAGAAAAGCCATTGTTTTTTCCCACACACATTTGCTGACCAGCTGTATGACCTGACAACATCAGCATGCAATGGGGTCCAAGATCCTGCAAGAATAATTATGCAATGATTAAAGCATTTAAGCTGAACAGATGGGGGAAGAAAAAAGGAAAAGAAAAATTCTATCATTAACATTTAGTGTGAATAAAAATTGAAAATAGTTTGTCATGTTCATTTTCAAACCTTTTGCTCCCATGTAAACAAAACGATAGTCAGAGCAACTTATATCATTTTTCTCCTCACTAGCGTCAGGATCCTCATGCATATGGTGATAGTCAAGATACAAGTTGAGCCAATCATCACAGAAAAATAGCGGTGTTGTGTATGCTAAATAGGCTGGATATTCCTGAGCAGTAATTAAGGAGAATAAGACAACGTGAAAATGAAAGAGAATTTAGCACCATATTAGCATAGGATGCACTCGTAGTATTAGGCGAAGGATTTTGCTAAAATATATAAAAATATCAATCAAGGAGATAGAAGACCATCTTCATGTGAAATCAAGATTAGTTTAGCCTCATTACATATCTCTCAAGATGCAAGCTCCAAAAAATATTGTCTTCAGATCGTGCTCTTTCCAGGGGCTCACCCACTAGCTTCTTATCATAACCATCACTTTATGGCACATTTTTTCAAGTGGAAACGGAACCTAATAACATAAAGATAATTGGGTTGGTGAGGGAGACACAGCACCAGAATATGTGTTTTAAGATGTGGTTGTCATTGCATGGATGAGGGTGTAAGCTTTCCAACTTGAAATACTGTCACAGGATCAGGCAGTTGATCTAGTCTTTGGTCTATTCACAACATTATCTTGTTCTAATCTGAATTTGGGTGTTTTTCTTCCTTGTTTTCCTATAGTTAAAAAGTGGTTTGGGCTCATCATAGAGAACCCAAAAATCTTGTAGAACAATTTTTTTGATGAAAATCAGGTCTCTTCCTGATCTTTCTCCTTGTTGCATCACACAGACACCTCATGCGTGAGACTAGCAATCTGTTGCAACATCTGTTGTTGCCTAACTTCAAGTTGCACTTAGTCCTCATTGTACAAAGTCAGAGATGCCTCGAACTGCTGTTGAAATTGCTTGATTTCCTACACAAGGCCGGCTCTAATACCAACTGGTTACAGGATCGAGAAATTGATCTAATGTTTGGTCTATTAACAGCAATATCTTGTTCTAATCTGAACTTGGTATTTTTCTTCCATGTTTTCCTATTGTTAAAAAGTGATTTGGGCTCGTTAGAAATACACTTTCCACTTTGCTTTCTAATATACTACATCCATAACACAAAATTTTTAATTTAGTTTTTTACAAGGGTCATAAAGATAGACTTCTCGAACACAATTTTCCATAAAGGAAGAATTAAGTATAAACAGTTCAATTCACAAAAAATTCAACCAGCAACCTGATAGACCCGACATCATGCGAGTCTACTCTAGGCGCAATACGAGAAAGACAGATAAGGCAGATTAGTAGTTAGTTGTCAATTGTAAAAGTAGTTAGAAGGAAATTACTAACTGCTAACCACTTAACAACTGGGTGATTAGGATAACTGATATTGTTAGTCACAAGGAGTTAGTATAAATAGAGAGTAGGGAAGTTGTTAAGGGTCTTTTGTCAAAAATTAGCAGTGAGCCCTAGGCTGGAGGTGCTGGTTCCTTTTATCCAGAAATTCTTGTACATTGACTCTCAATAATAAAGACGAGGGTTCCTTACCATTTACAGGAACCTATCATTGGTATCGAAGCCGTCGAATCTGGGAAAGATGGCTGCTAAGAAGGCTGACAACAGAATAGAAGGATTAGAGAGAGAATTGGAAATTTTTCGAGAGGAAAGGGAAAATGATAAGGAAGAGATTCAGAGAGCAATTAGTCAAATTCATCTTGACTTTCAAAAGCAATTGGAACGTTCGAATCATGAAATGTGTGAACGGATGAAGTCAGAAATGCAGAGCATGCTGTTGACCGTGTTACAGTCGTGGAAAGAGAAGGATGGGGGGAAAAGTTTGGGAACGAATAAAGCAGAGGAAAACCCTCCGGAATCTCATCGTAGAAAAGAGTTGGGAAAGGACCCAATTGACTCAGATGAGCAACATGGTAGTAGTTACAGGCGGAACGATTCAAGATGCCGCAATGATTTGTCTATAGGGATGGGGCGAAACGGGGAATCCAGGAAAGATTGCAAGACAAGAAGGATTGAGATGCCTATGTTCGGGGGAGAAGATCCTGATGGATGGATTTATCGAGTAGAACGATTTTTTTCAGTAGGAAGATTTTCAGAGATGGAAAAGATGGAATTGGTTGGAATGAGTTTAGAGAGGGAAGCATTGACTTGGTTCCGTTGGATGGAAGGACGAAGGCCGATTGTAGATTGGCAAGAGTGCAAGAAATTGTTGATACAGAAATTTCGTCCGGCTCATGAAGGGACACAATGTCAAAGGTTGTTAGCAATCAAGCAAAATGGCACGGTCGCGGAATTCATTAATAGGTTTCTGGAGTTGGCAGCTCCACTTCCTGAGTTGCCTGATTCCGTGCTCGAAAGCACATTTATGAATGGGTTGGTCGATGAGTTAAGGTTGGAAATACAGATTTTAAAGCCTAGGAATTTGGGAGAAATGATGAAGATAGCCCAGCAAGTAGAAGAGAAGTTAAGGAGGATGGGGATAAGTAAATGGAGTAGGAATGGAATTGGAAGTAGAGTAGGAAATACAGGACTAAAGATGGAATCGGGGGATGTTGGCAGGAGGAGGGAAGAACTGGGTATCCGTGAAAATCGATTTAGAACTTCATCCAGTAATCGGATAGTGGAGGAGAATAAGAGTCAAAATATGGGAGGCTATAGAAGATTAACCTTAGGGGAGCTGCAAGACAAGAAAGCGAAAGGCCTTTGCTTTAGATGTGATGAAAAGTTTAGTCCTGGACATAGATGCAAAAGAATGGAATTACAAGTGTTAGCAGCAATGGATGATGAAGAAGAGTTGGGTGAAGCAAATATGGAGGAAACGATGGAGGAAGCTGTTCAAACTATAGAGTTGGCAGCTGGTTCAGTGATGGGATTTACTTTTCCCAGAACCATGAAGGTAAGATGAAGGGTAGATGGTAGAGAAGTAATTGTGTTGATTGATAGTGGAGCTACACATAACTTCATTGCTTGCGAATTGTTGAAGCTGTTGGATTGTAAGATGGATAAAACTGAGAAGTATGTGGTTGCTATGGGAAATGGGTTGAAGGTAAAAGGAGAAGGGGTTTGTACGGGGGTAAAATTGTCGATACAAGAAGTAACGATAGATGAGGAGTATTTGCCTATGAAGTTAGGAAGTTGTGATATTATCCTGGGAATTAAGTGGCTACAGACCTTAGGAAAGGTGGTAAATGATTGGAGTAAAATGACCATGGAATTTTCTCAAGGGAAACGGAATTTCATAATTAAAGGAGATTCTACACTATCGAAGACTCCGGTGAGCATGAAGACTTTGATGAAGTCAGTAGAGGAAGATGATGCAGTGTACCTACTGCAAGTAGGAGAGTCGGGTATGGATGAGTCGAAGAATCAAGATTTAATTCCAGACGAAATTCAATTGATACTGGAGGAATTTGAGGCCATATTCCATATGCCTCATCGGTTACCACCGGAGCGATTTAAGGATCATTCTATTGTGTTGAAGGAAGGGGTTAATGCAGTATCGGTAAGGCCATATAAATATTCACAGTTCCAGAAAAATGAAATAGAGAAATTAGTAAAGGAAATGATGGATTCAGGAATTATTCAACCAAGTGTAAGTCCTTTTGCAAGTCCAGTATTATTGGTAAAGAAGAAGGACGGAGGTTGGCGTTTTTGCGTAGACTATAGGGCCTTAAATAAAGTGACAGTTGTAGATAAATTTCCAATTCCCATTATAGATGAATTACATGGGGCTACAATTTTTTCAAAGGTTGATTTGAAATCTGGATATCATCAAATACGAATGAGGAGAGAGGATGTGGCGAAGACAGCGTTTCGGACTCATGAAGGACATTATGAGTTTCTTGTAATGCCCTTCGGGTTGACTAATGCTCCAGCAACTTTTCAATCAGTTATGAATCAAATTTTCAAACCGTATTTACGGAAGTTTATATTAGTATTTTTTGATGATATCTTAATCTACAGTGGGAGTATGGATGATCACGTGAAGCACTTAAGAATGGCATTGAGTGTTCTGAGTTCTCAACAGCTGTATGCAAACCCAAAGAAATGCATTTTTGGTCAAGCAACACTTGAGTTCTTAGGCCATATTATTTCCCGTGAAGGAGTAGCAGCAGACTTGAAGAAAATTCATGTCATGGTCAATTGGCCAAGACCAAGAAATGTGAAGGAATTGAGAAGTTTTTTGGGTTTAACTGGTTATTTTAGGAAATTTGTAAAAGGTTATGGAGCAATTGCATGGCCTTTAACACAGATGTTAAAGAAAGGAAGTTTTAAGTGGAATATGGACAGTGAAGAGGCATTTCAACATCTCAAGCAATCTATGACCGTGGCACCAGTCCTTGCATTACCAAATTTTTCCAAACCATTTGTAATAGAGACTGATGCTTCCTCCCACGCCATAGGAGCTGTTTTGATGCAAGATAATCAGCCAAGTGTTATCAGGGACAAGAAGTCAAAAGTCAGCTTATGAACGTGAATTGTTGGCGATAGTGTTGGCAGTTAAAAGGTGGCGATCTTATTTGTTGGGGCATCGGTTTATTATCAAAACAGATCAGAAACCATTAAAGTTTTTGTTGGAACAGAGAGAGATCCATCCGGATTATCAACAATGGGTGTCAAAATTGCTGGGATATGATTTTAGTATAGAGTACAAGGCTGGAAGAGAGAATATGGTAGCGGATGCACTATCTAGAATTTCCGAAGGTGGGGAGCTGATGTCTGTAATGGTGGTCAAACTCATGGATATGGATAAGATTGTGGAAGAAATTGATGCTGACCCAAGACTCTCCAAGTTAAAACAAGACATTGTTATAGATGGTGGAGCACATGTTCCATATACAGTGGTTCAGGGACGCCTCTTCTATAAGGATCGGTTAGTGATTCCGAAGTCTTCTTCTTTCATTCCTGCATTGCTTGAAGAAAGTCATCAAAGTCATACAGCAGGTCATGGAGGAGCTCTTAAGACGTATAAGAGACTTACAGGGGAGCTATATTGGGAAGGAATGAAGAGGGATGTGTATAAGTTTGTAGCGGAGTGTCTTACGTGTCAGCAGAACAAGTATCTTTCCCTTTCTCCAGCTGGGCTGCTGCAGCCCCTACCCGTTCTGGTAAGAGTAAGGGAGACATTGCAATGGATTTCATTGAAGGTCTTCCTAAGTCACAAGGATTCTCAGCTATTCTAGTTATGGTGGACAGACTTAGTAAGTATGCACATTTCATTCCATTAAAGCATCCTTATACAGCTCAATCCGTGGCTTTTCTTTTTAGTAAAGAAGTGGTTCAGTTGCATGGATATCCACAGTCAATAGTTTCGGATAGAGATAAGATTTTCCTTAGTAAGTTTTGGCAGGAATTGTTTAGATTACAAAGGACTAGGTTGAAGCGTAGCTCAACTTACCACCCTCAAACAGATGGCCAAACAAAGGTGGTGAACAGATGTTTAGAAGCATATTTAAGGTGCTTTACTAGTCAACAACCTCAACGTTGGAGTCATTGGTTGAGCTGGGCTGAGTATTGTTATAATACTTCTTTCCATTCCACGTTAGGAACAACACCCTTCAAGGTTTTATATGGTCGGGATCCTCCTATGCTGACTACTTACAAGGTTCATTCGACTGCCTATGATTCCGTGGATACTCTATTACAAGAACGTGACCAGTACTTATTTGAATTGCGTCACCATCTATTGCTTGCACAACAGAGGATGAAATTAGTGGCTGATGGAAAACGGAGGGAGGTGGAGTTTATGATTGGTGATAAGGTTTTTGTCAAGTTGGCCCCCTATCGGCAACAATCAATGGGTAAACGATGCAATGAAAAGTTGGCACCTCGTTACTTTGGTCCATTTGAAGTTATCAAGCGTATTGGGACAGTGGCCTATCAGTTGCGCCTACCATCCACAGCTCGGATTCATTCGGTCTTTCATGTTTCGCAATTGAGAAAAGTGTTAGGGCCAAATGATGTGGTTACGGCTGTGCCAGATCACTTGTTGATTCCGGATAGCAGGCAGGTGAAACCTATGGCATTACTTGCATTTCGGAATCTTTCCCTTGGTTCAGGATTGGAAGTACTAATACAATGGATGGGACTTTCTACTGCTGAGGCAACTTGGGAGAGTTATGACGATATGGTTAACAGATTTCCGGAATTTCACCTTGAGGACAAGGTGAATCTGATGAGGGGGAGTAATGATAGACCCGACATCATGCGAGTCTACTCTAGGCGCAATACGAGAAAGACAGATAAGGCAGATTAGTAGTTAGTTGTCAATTGTAAAAGTAGTTAGAAGGAAATTACTAACTGCTAACCACTTAACAACTGGGTGGTTAGGATAACTGATATTGTTAATCACAAGGAGTTAGTATAAATAGAGAGTAGGGAAGTTGTTAAGGGTCTTTTGTCAAAAATTAGCAGTGAGCCCTAGGCTGGAGGTGCTGGTTCCTTTTAACCAGAAATTCTTGTACATTGACTATCAATAATAAAGACGAGGGTTCCTTACCATTTACAGGAACCTATCACAACCATGGACTATGAACTTATAGCCCTTGTAGTAATCAAATTTGGGACAATATCACACTCACTATCTGAACTTTGCCAATTTTCACAATTTTGCACCTTAACTTTCAACTTATCAAATTACACACCCAATTGAAAGTTAATTAGCTAGCGTTACAACCTCCTGTTTTTTTGTTTGCATATGTTATCTTATCCTAGTCATCAATTGTGGCCAATAACACAATGATACGTGTACTTTTTGAATTAATAATGCAGACTTAGCTACTTAAACATCACATTACACATCCACGTCATATATACTATTACAATCACTAATCCACATTATCCATGAACTATTGCACATGGTAAAATCAGCTATAACCCTAAAAAAATAACTAACATACAATATTTCATTGGCCAATTTACAAAAACTCATTCCTTTCCTTAAAGAGAACAAAAGAAAACTCTGAAATAATGAAGATAGAAAACCCAACCTTACTAATTGAATGGAGAAAACCTAACCCATGTTACACTCTCATTAAACTCAAATAGAGAAAATTAAAACCCTAAAATCCAAAAGAAAACTATACAAATCAAGACCCTCATTTTGTAAACACAAAAATCAACCTTGCTTATTCTATTTCATGAAGACCGTGTACTAACAATAGGCTAAAGGAGTATTTCATGAGGAAAATGGTAGGACCAATGAGACAAGATGAAAAGTCTGTTGTGTGTCTCTTGCATTTTCTATTTGGCCCTGGTACTACTTTTTTTAATGTTTTTGTGTCATGTTATTCTCAAAACCCACGACATATGTGGGGTTTTTCTTCTCAAAACCTAAAAAAGCCTTTCATCTTTCACTTTCAAAAGCTAGAGTATCGTTTTATTTCAAGGTAAATCTCATCATTCATGTTTTGGGGAAAGTTCAATTGAGATGGACCCAACTTAGTGTATAATGGAAGAACCCAAATGCAGTGGACCATAGAATTGAACTTTCTGACTAAGAAGCACGTTTTATCTTTTCTTGGAGTCTTTGAGCATGTTAACATTATAAATATTTGGTCTTTAATTCTTGATGAATCTTGGGTAGATGGTTAATGTGATGGATAATGTAGTGTCATATAGTGCGGTGGATAGTCATTTATATATTGAGCACGGTGAGGGGGCAAACACATATATTACTAGTAGTTGGGACTTGAGTAGTGGGACTATGACAAATTTGGAGTTGGATAAAATTGTGAAGGTATATTGTCTTTTAGACAATGATAATGAGGAGGCGTTAATTGCTCAATAGAAAAATAAATCATTTATTGCTATCGAGGGTAGATACTTAGTAGAGGATTTACGGATTTTTGTACATATAACTTCTGGGGACTATAGGGTGAGATGCATAAGAGTAAGGAAAGGTGATGGGTAGGAGGTAAGGAAGAAGATTGATGCAGATAGTGAGTAATTGTTTCCTAGTCATGAGGAGAAACTTTTTTCTAAATCCATTGAAAGGGGTGATGTACAACTACATTAGAGAGTGGAGAATATGGATTATTTAAATCTTAAGATAAGCCAATATTCCATTATCATAAACACAAATTGAGACTTACTCTGTATGATAAAAGGAGTGTTCAAGATAAGTGTAACATAGTGAACTATCCAGTTGCAATATTTGTTTCTTAAGAGATTAGGATCACTGATTGGTGGTAAAAACTTTTTAAGGGCAACATACAGAGTGGCGTATGCCATTATTTATTAATCAAAGAATGACCTACAAAGTTTTAACGAAGTACTTCCCACATGGCTCACTAGTCATGCCAAAAATAAGCCTAATAAGATGAAAAGGCTTGCTCATGAGGAGATGAAAGTACATGTGTCCTATGGTCAATGCAAGCATGCAAAAGTGAAAGTCATGAAAGAAATGCACAGGAGGTATAAGTGTGAGGTTGGTCAAGTGTGAGGCTGTGCTTATGCGCTTAGAAAAGCATTAAGGGAAAGTGAGAATATAGTTGATGTAGTGGCCAAGAGGCTTAATGCTAGTGGTCTACTCTATTTTAATTGATTGTTCATGTGCCTAGAAGGATGTAGGATGGCTTTTCTAGATGGTCATAGGCTTATCCTGGGGCACAATGTGTGTTTCCTAAAGAAATATTTAAAGGGAGAGCTCCTGTTAATGGTGGCTCACAATGCAAATGATCACATATATCTTGTTACTTGGGCACATAGAAGGTGAGAACATGGATAGTTGGAAGTGGTTCTTAAATACATTGTCGCCACTGGTTAGCATCACTATCATCAGTGACATGAAAAAAAGTGCCATCTTAACACTCTTGCATCAATTTTCTTGCTTGAATTATTTGCTGGTTCTTCTTGAAATTGTACTGATGAGTCAAACTTGTTATTTGGTTTGCAGAGTTTGATAGAATTGATGTAGCAACATTACCACCAAGTTTAGCATAGATCTTGTGTGGCATTTCTTTACAAATTGGTGCAAGAAACATAAGTAGGCAGATCTATAGAGGTTGTTTAAGGCTGCATGTAAAGTTACAACAACCATATAACTTGATGAGACAATGGCTCAAATGTTAGAGTTGAAGCCAAAGGCGCATGAAAATATGATAGGAGTAAATCGAAAATGTTGATGCAAGGCTTTCTTTAGGCATGAAATTAAGTGTGACATAGTTGATATAATATGTCTAAGATGCTCAACTCAAAAGTTATAGAAGCCTGGCACATGCCCATATTATCAATGATAGAACGCATAAGGAAGTAGGCTATGATGAGAATTGTGAAGAAGAGGGAGGATACTAAGGTCAGCATATAAATTTCTCTCATGCCTTTCTCTTTTGCATGTCTGCACTAACTATAGAACATGTCTACTTTCATCTCATCATGAACAAGCTTTTTCATCTCATCAGATTGATTTTTGGCATAAGTCACGAGCGAGGCAGGAAGTGCTTTGTTTGAACCTTGTAGGTCACTCTTTGACTAACAATTAATGGCCCATGCAACTTGCTGTGTTACCCCTTTAAAAGTTTTCACCTCAAATTATTCCTACTCTCCTAAGAGCAGATATGTCAAATGGACAATCTACTATATTACACTTATATTGAACTCTCCTCTTATCACATTGCACAAGTGTCAACTTGTGTCTATAATATATGGAATATCAACTCATTGCCTCCTTTAATTATGCTGGGACTCTAGAAAACCATTCCAGTGCATATATGCGAAGCATAAGGCTTATAATTGAAAATCTTTGCTTTTCACTCTAAGATTTGGTTGGAAATCATCACCATTTTTCACAAGATTCAGAAGTAAAACTCCCTTCATCGCTAGAATATAAATAATCATAATCCATATCAGTCTTCTCCCCTCTCTCTCCTTATCATCTTTCCTTATTCTATAGCACATCTTATTCTATAGTCCTCAAAGGTCATATGTATAGAAATTTATAAACCATCTACTAAGTATCCACCCTTGACAGCAACAAATGATTCCTTTTTCTTTCAAACTAATAAAACCTCCTCCTCATCATCATCTAAACGATAGTTTACCTCCACAACTTCCTCGTCCTCCAAATCTATCTCAATCCCACTAGTCGAGTCCCAAATGCTAGCAATATGCATGTTTGCCTCCTAACCATTCTCAACATCCATATGACCACTCCTTGAACCTTTTAATACACCAATTATAGCATTATATGACACTATATTGTCCACTTGCATCAATTCATCTAACTGAGATTTGACAGAAATTAAAAACCAAATATTTGTAATGTTGAAGTACCCAATGTCTCCAAAAAAGGACAAAACCCATTTCTTAATCCAAAAGTCTAGTTTTGTGGTCCATAACATTTGGGTTCCTTTAGTGTACACCAAGTTAGGTCCATCTCTATCAAACTTTCTCAAAATGTAAATGATGAGATTGACCCAAAAATAGGACTCACTCTAGTTTTCGAAAGTGAAAGTTAAAGGGCTTTTTGAGACCACACTAGTGAATGAGAAGAACAAAAAGACCATGATATCTCAGGAGTTTTGAGGAAAACATGTTGAGAGTTTTAATACACCAACTATAGCACTATAGGACATTACATTGTCCATTCACATCAACCCATCTACCAAGATGTTAGCGGATCGATTAGAGGATCTAGTCACTATATTGTGAGTGGGGTATTCGGGTTCAATCCCCTTAGCACGGGAATCCCTTCCTTGTTTACCTATGTTTGCTAGTGGGGTTAAGGGCTCGTTATGAGAGAACCCTATGATCTCTAGAATGTGTTTTGGAAGAAAACTCAAGTCTGCCTTTTCTTCATTTCATTCCATACCTCAAATACATCTTCCAAGGGTCGGTTCTCTTTTTCCCAACCGCTTCCTACTTTCCCTCCCTCCACTAACGTCTGTCTCTTGCCACGTCTAACAATCATCCTAGTGGCCTGGCAGACTAACTAACTAACTTCCCTCCACTACCACCTGCCTCTTGCCACGTCTAACAATCATCCTAGTGGCCTGGCAGACTATCTCTCTAGCTATTCCCTTACACTCCACGTCCCTCTTGCTGATCTGTCATCTGGGACTTCGAAGAAGACCTCCTATGTTTGCAGACATAGACCTTTAGGGGCTGTGGTGAAGGTGGTCCGCTAACATGGCTCCCCTCCTGCAGATGGCGCCTGACCTCAGGTGCAAAGTGTGGATAGCGTGTCTGGAGCATGTGCGCATCTTCCCAAGAGGCTTCAGCTGGAGAATATCCTTCCCAATGAACTAGGACGTCTGAAGTTGAACCGCGGGAACGAGTTTGGAGGATGGCTTGTAGGTGGGGAATAGAGTGGCCCTCGGCAGTGAGCGGTATGCTGGGATTGTCTGGAAGAGTTCCATTGAAGCGTTTGAGGCAAGAAACGTGGAAGATGGGGTGAATTTTGGTGTTTGGCTGGAAGCTTAAGCTTGTAGGCGACTTGGCCGATTTTTGCAAAGATTGGAAATGGCCCATAGTAACGCAGTGAGAGTTTGTGCAGTTTGGTGACAGCCAGTGAGTGTTGACGATGGGGCTGTAGGCGAAGGAGGACGAAGTCGCCTGGTTGGAATGAAACTTCATGATGTTTGGAATCATATTGTTGTTTCATACGGTGTTGAGCTTGAAGGAGATGAGCCCGTAATTCGTTGATGGCCTCGTCACGGTTGAGGAGTGCTTGGTCCACGGCTTCCAGCTTAGTGATGCCTGCTGCGTATGACAGTAGCCGTGGTGGGGGACGACCGTATACCACCTGAAAGGGTGTGACTTTTAACGAGGAGTGGAATCCGGTGTTATAGCAGTACTCTGCCCATGGAATCCAGTTTGCCCAAGTGCGTGGCCTGTCACCTGCAAAACAATGTAAGTACATTTCGATTGTGCGGTTAACGACCTTAGTTTGTCCATCCGTTTGGGGATGATAGGCTGAGGAAAAAGCCAGCTTGGTGCCACTTAGTTTGAAAAGTTCCCTCCAGAATAAGCTGGTGAAGGTAACATCTCTGTCGCTCACTATGGTCTCCGGTAATCCATGGAGGCAAAAGATGCGATCAAAGAAGATTTTGGCGACGGAAACAGCATTATATGGGTGACTCAGCGGAATAAAGTGCCCATATTTGGAGAAGCGATCCACCACAACGAGGAGGACTGTTTTGCCATAGGATGGTGGTAAGGCATCAATGAAATCCATAGAGATGTCTGCCCAGACTTGCTGCGGAATTGGCAAAGGCTGTAGAAGGCCGACTGGTTGTAGATGTTCACTTTTATGCTGCTGGCAAGTGGAGAAGGTCTGCACGAAATCTCGGATTTGTTTCTTCATTCCTGGCCAGAAGAAGTCCCTGCTGATGCGGTATAGTGTACGCTGGGGACCTTCGTGACACGAGTCATGGATTGTCTGCATGATGGTGGCACAGAGTTCCGAAGTAGCTTCTAAATATACTCGTCCCCTATACAGTATGAGGCCATCCTGTAGCTGCCACTAAGGTCCTTTTCTGCTATTCTTGACTTGTGTACTGAGCTCCTGGAGGACTTTGGAAGAAGCGGTTTCTTTGCGGATCAGGTTAAATAGCTCTAGCTGCAGCGTGGATAAAGCCGTGAGGGTAGCTTCCTCCTCGTTGCGCCTGGAAAGGGCATCCGCTACCTGGTTGTGACGCCCCGGCTGGTATTGGATGGCAAAGTCAAATCCCATGAGCTTACTAACCCAATGTTGTTGAGGAGAGGTGGTGATGCGCTGCTCCAAGAGAAACTTTAGGCTGTAATGATCTGTCTTCACTATGAACCGGCGTCCCCACAAATATGCTCGCCAATGTCGCACCGCCTTGGTCAATCCAATCAATTCCTTTTCATATGCTGGAAGTTTCATATGTCGTTGTGCAAATGGTCTACTGAAGAAAGAAATCGGTTGGCTCTCCTGCTGCAGCACGGCTCCAATCCCTGACTCTGAAGCGTCACACTCCACGGTGAACGTTTGGGAAAAATCTGGAAGGCGCAGCACCGGGTTGTAGGTGAGTGCTGTCCCCAGGGTGAGAAATGCCTCCTCCGATTCTGGTGTCCAATGGAAGCTGTTCCTCGTTTGCATCTTGGTTAGGGGTTCCGCAATTATACCATAGTTTTTAATGAACCTTCGGTAGTATCCCGTTAATCCAAGAAATCCCCGCAGTGCTGTGATCGTGGTAGGTTTCGGCCAAGTCTGCACGGCAATGATCTTTTGTGGATCTGCCTCTACCCCTGCGGCAGAAATTTGATGTCCTAAATATGCCACTCGTTTCTGTCCGAAGGTGCATTTAGACTTCTTTAAGAAGAGTTGGTGCTGTCGAAGTGTGGTTAAAACGATGTTGGTGTGCTGTAGGTGCTCTGCCCAAGTTTTGCTGTACACTAGAATGTCGTCGAAGAAAACTAATACGAATCGTCTGAGACAGCCTTTAAAAACTTCATTCATGAGAGCTTGGAATGTAGAGGGAGCGTTGGTCAGCCCAAAAGGCATTACCAAAAATTCGAAATGGCCATGATGCGTGCGGAAAGCTGTCTTCTCCACGTCCGACGGTCTCATCCTGACTTGATGAATGGTAAGGAGTATAAATCAAGTTGGAAGGGAAAAGTATCCACTACTAACTGGACATTGCGACAGATTCCTTCACTCCCTATCCTTTCCCCGTTCGCCACCACCACCTGCAGCTTGGCACGGGCTTCTACCGGTAGCCCGACTCTGGCGGCTAAGGCGGAATTAATGAAGCTATGAGTGCTTCCCGAGTCAACTAGGACCTTCGTCTCGAGCCCCCCGATTTGTCCGATGATCTTCATGGTTTGAGCTCGTGTTACCTCAGCCATGGCTTGCAGTGAAATCTCCAACTCCCCCTCAGCATCGTCCCGAAGCGCCCTCTCACCCTGATTGGACTCTTCCAGTCCCTCCTCTTCACATTCTAACCAAAACAATCTCTTGCATTTATGTCCAACTGTGAATGGCTCGTCGCAATTGAAACACAAGCCTTTCGCCCTTCGTTCCTCCAGTTCGGTCTTACTCAGTCTGCGGATGAAGGGTGTTTTGGTGTTCGTGGAGTGTGGCGCTAGCTGGCGCGTTCTCCCTCCCATGGCCTCTGTTTCCCCTTTTGTTTGCTGGCCTCTCCTCTCATATAGTTGTGCCAAATTCATGGCTTCAGACAAGCTCGCGGGTTGGTGGAGTTCCACTTCCACCGCGATAAAGTCCTTCAACCCACTGATGAAGATGCCGATCTCATTCTCTATTGTGAGGGTCTCGATTTGCGCTGAAAGCTGCTCAAACTTGCGTTGGTACTGATCTACCGTGGTCACTTGGCGCAACTTGGCCAATTCCCCCACCTTGCTGCTGCGGATGGGTGGACCAAATCTTAAGTCACACAAGTGTTTGAATTCCCGCCAACTGCCTACCCGGTTATCCCGTTCTAACTTCATAAACCACAACTGCGCGTCTCCTTCCAGATGGAATGCAGCAAGCTCCACCTTGTCCTCGTCCTTCACCAATTGATGCTTGAAGAATTGTTCACTGCGGTTCAGCCACGCGGGGGGGTTTGTGCTTCCATCATACCTCGGGAAATCCCACTTGGAATACCTTGGAACCGCCTGCCCTCTGTCCCTTCTCTCTTCTCCCCTCGAACCGCCTCCAATATCCGACGCCAAATCTGGCTGCTTCGAGCCTGTTCCTTCCTTCGAAAGGGTCTCCACTTGCTGTGACAGTTGCTCCTGGCGAGCTTCCATACGGGCCATACGCGTCCGATCTTCTTGGTACATGGCCACAAGTGCCTCAAGTTGCTGTTGAACTTTTTGTAAGTCCTCCATATCTGGCTCTGATACCAATTTGTTAGCGGATCGATTAGAGGATCTAGTCACTATATTGTGAGTGGGGTGTTCGGGTTCAATCCCCTTAGCACGGGAATCCCTTCCTTGTTTACCTATGTTTGCTAGTGGGGTTAAGGGCTCGTTATGAGAGAACCCTACGATCTCTAGAATGTGTTTTGGAAGAAAACTCAAGTCTGCCTTTTCTTCATTTCATTCCATACCTCAAATACATCTGCCAAGGGTCGGTTCTCTTTTTCCCAACCGCTTCCTACTTTCCCTCCCTCCACTAACGCCTGCCTCTTGCCACGTCTAACAATCATCCTAGTGGCCTGGCAGACTATCTCTCTACTTATTCCCTTACACTCCACGTCCCTCTTGCTGATCTGTCATCTGGGACTTCGAAGAAGACCTCCTATGTTTGCGGACATAGACCTTTAGGGGCTGTGGTGAAGGTTGTCCGCTAACACAAGATTTGCCAAGAATTAGAAACCAAACATTTGTAATGCTAACGTACCCAATGTTTTCAAGAAAAAATAAAATGCTTTCCTTAGTCAAAGAGTCCATTTTTGTGGTCTACTGCCATTAGGTTCCTTCAATGTATACTAAGTTAGATCTATCCCTATCAAACTTCCTTGACATAAGAATGATGAGATTTGCCGTGAAATAGGACCCATTGTAGCTTTTGAAAGTGAAAGATAAAAGGCCATTTGGGACCACACTAGTGAATGAAAAGAACAAAAATTCCATGATATGTCAGGGGTTTTGAGACAAGATGAAATGAAAACATTAAAAAAAAAGAAGAAGGTAACAATGAGGCCCAATAACATATGCAAGAGACACATAATATACTTCCCATCTTGTCTCACTAGTCCTAACATTCCTAGAAGGCTACTTTTGACATATTGGTGGGATAGGGGTCTCCATAAAATAGAAGCAAGGTTGATTTTTGTATTTACAAATTAGTACTTTGATTTTCAGGATTTTCTTCCCCTTAATTTTAAAGTTTGAAGTCCTCTCTTCAACTTTAACGAGAGAGAACAGTCATTCCAATGTGATGTAGGTAGTAGGTTTTCCCCATTCAATTTTTAAGGAAAGAAAGGGTTTTTGTAAATTGGTTGATGAAATATTGTAAGTGGGTTAAGTTTTTTTGGGGTTATAGCTAATTTTCCTGCGTGCATTAGTTTATAGGTGACATGTAATAGTGATTGTGATAGTATGTGTGATGTGGATGCATAATGTGTCACTTAAATAGCTGAGTCTGCATTATTAATTCAAAAGATATACATGTTACTGTGTTATTGGCCACTAATGATGACTAGGATAACAGATGTAGATGGAAAAATGATAGGTAGTAAAGCTAGTAGGTAAACTTTCAATTAGGTGTATAATTTAACAAGTTGAAAGTTGAGGTGAAAAATTGTAAAAACTGATAATGTTCGAGTAGTGAGTGCAAAATTGTCCTAAACGAATTTCTACAAGTATCTACCATATCCTAACTGGTCAAGATCTGCTTACAGAACAGGGGCTTGTAGTCCCAAAAATTAAATGCAAATGAACAAAACTTCAGTATCAAGACTCACGTTCACAAAATGCCAATCCTTCAAATAAAGCAAGGGGTTGCTGTCAACAACTGAAGTGCTAGTATGATCACAATCATTATAGTTCATCCATTGATCAATGAAATTGGAAACAGACATCTCTGCTCTCTTCTGGTCCGTGAATTCTCTGGTATTACAATCTGCAACCTGATAAAACATATCAATTGCAAAAACAAAACAAAAAAAATAAATAAATAAAGAAAAAGGCATCTTAACAAGATAATCGGCATATTCCTTTTCAACCCCAAATGCTTATATGCAGGTAAAAGGGAACATGAACTGTTTCAAAATTCATATTATTTATAAAAAATTGTGAAAAGACAAAAAGGTTAATGAAGTATAATACTTTAAATTGCCCAAGTTTGTATCAACAATAGCTTTTAAACATATCAGCCTCATACTGGAATATCTCATTATCTTTATCAATCAAAGCTCCATTGACAAAATGGCTTCCTATAGAGGTTCTCATTCTCTGCTGCTAACAGGTCAAGAAGATGGTTTTCTCTTATAGCTCCTCTTTCTCATAGCAGTAACTTAAGCAGGTGTCATAGTGTCCACAGTTTAAAGCAACATGCAATTAGTTTGATTACACTAATCTTTATGACCTATCCTATCCCATTTTGCTTTGATAATCCAAGAAAGTTTGATAGAGTGATCACTTTAGCCTACACACAGCAAATAAGCAATCAGATAAAGCAGTCTCAAGTCCAAAGTCCTACTAAACCAAACTAGAGAATTACCCAAAAGCACATTTAGACAGGAATTGGTCCTTGATCCTCACCACTGCAAGACCACGCAGATCCAAAATTACAGCACTCCTTACAACCTATTTTGGAAAGGGATAAGGTGAGGAAGGAAAGCGCTAAACCATTATGCAACTTTCCAGTTTAGTACTAAACACTCAAAGTATTACTTGAGTTCTATAACTTTTTAATAATTTCAATTTCCATCCATTCTGACTAATATTATTCTTGGACATGCATGGTCCACCAAACAGCAAAAAGAATTAGTTAAAGCTTCATATAAGATTGGTGGTAATTATAAGAAAGATTAACACTCAAACTAGAATAAAATGAAAAGCAAATTGGCATGAAAAGTCCATGCTTTTAGTGACCAATTCGGAAATTTTCAAGTTCCATTTTTAAACATCCACTAGACATTCCAATACCCTGAATACAGCCTATGTTGTAACCAGATCACATCTCAAGTATTTGGTGATTTGATATAATAAAACTTAAAGACTTTGTTGATAGGCCATTTCGTTTATGAGCTCAGGCCTGATTCAAGTATGAGCTCAAGTAAATCCTCGGCCTTCTTACCTGTGGCTCCTTGACCCAGTTAACTGCTGACAAGACTCATTGCAGGTTGTGTCGCCTACTCTCCCACTACTCGCATATGTTGGATGTGCAGCCATAGGCATATCTTGGATGTGCAGCTATAGGCATATCCCACATTTTCTAAGATAACCACATCTCAATACCGATCATAAACACCTGAAGCCATCTACTAGTAAAGGAATCGAAACCTTTAAGTCTCTTATCATTTTGACTATTACTTATTCTCACTCAGCATTCTAACTTGAGCGTCGAAATGATAATACTGGACAACCCTGACACTCCCATAATTCATACTTTCTTAGTGTTTTGTATATTCACTTATCTTCTTACTGAATCAACAAATAACAGACCTGAATTATGATTGCAATCTAGATTCAACACACAAGACTGCATTTGCCTAAAGCAAGTTTTTCACCCTTTTCTTTAACAGAAGCCAAACAAGTTCCTAACTTGTACAATTTCCAGAATTGTCTAATCAATATTTCTTCCGTACTAAGTATAAAAAATCACCAAGCCTCTGTACGTATATTGATACCCCAACAAAAGAGAACATGCATAATAAGCATGGCCATTGGTTGGTCGTCCAAGTCAACACAAATTGCATATAGATGAAGTCATCTAACACCAATCACATATCCAATTTGGAAACATGAAATGGGATCATAAAGGATGAAAGAGGATTGAAATGGCCCCAAGAATTTCTAGTATGGTTGTGGTAGTAAGTCTTCTGGGAAACTTGCTAGGATTACCAACTAAGAAAATATAATTTTCCAATCATCGATTGCACACTTAAACCAAATGCATTAAAAATTTCTCTTTACATTATATAGAGAACTTGTTAACAAAATCCTATGTTTATTTACTGGCTAATATGGACTTGAAAAGAGGTCAGCTCGAGCCCCCAGATATCATGATTCTACGCCCAAATTAAGGGGAACTTGCCCGCGCCCCTCCTAAACGGCCTAAAGAAGCAATCGGAAAGCGAAGCCCTTCCGTCCAATCCAAGCCGGTGAAGCCGCCCCTTAACAGTATGGCTGGCGGAAACATGGACGGGAAGTTTGTCTAACAATCCATATAGTGCAATACAACAACTACATATCCATCCATAGACTAGAAAACGAGACAGGTACTAAGGAGGCAGAGAAATAAAAACCTGAACTTTGGATTTGCCAAAATGGGTAGAGAAAAAATGGAGATTTGGTTGTCCATCTGGAGTGACCCAATCTTTACATGCTCTCCAGTCATCCATTAAACCTGTCAATACCACTGGTTGGTTCTTTTCCATATACTTTTTCGCGAATTCACCGTAACTTAATTCCTTCCCATTCACTTTCTCTATCTTTCCTACGATTTTCAGACCCATGTTTCACTTCTTTTCATGAATTAGTAGTTATAGAAGAAAGCTTTATATGTATGTTTCCATTCAATTTCCAGTGTTTTTCATTTTTTGCTTTTAGAGTGCATGGCAATGGCCGGGTATGGAATGGACCCAGAGGAATAACGGACCGAGCCGCCCATATGTCACGTCGATGGGCTGGATACTTGGACCTCTTTGCTTCGTCTTTTCACTGTAGGCTTGTACGGTGTACAATATGAAAGCGGAACATTATCTTTTCGCCCCCAAAACTACATCCAATGGTACGATAACATTCCACCAACCAATTCATTAGCAACATCTTTCACATTATTCATCTGCCATTAGTCATTGGGAACCCTTGCCACATAACTACAACCTAACCAAACCACCATCATAGTCATTGCTAGACCAATCACTACCATAGGATTGACCAGAAGCTCGCTTGTTCAACCGGACCCTCCTGTCACCGAACCTACCATGGCTCGAACCTACAAATTCCCATGTTCAAATCCTATCCTCCTATTGGTCGAACCCACCATGGCTCAAACTCACAAGTTCGTAGGTTCTACTGAACCCACTAAAGCTAACTACCAGGCCAACCTGCATCCCAAACTCACCATGGCTTGCCACGCTTGGACAGTTGGACAAAAACAGCTTAGCCTAAGCTGATCCTTCGTTCAACAGGAGTATTTTGGGGGGAAAAAAATACATAAATAATGTATTTTTTTTTTAAATATTATGCAAATAGGTAAAAGAAAAAAAATATTATGCTAATATGATACAAAAAATGCATAAAGTGTATGTGTTTTTAATACAAATTTTTTTCATACATTACATAAAATACTATATACATATTAGAAAAAAAAAAGAAGAAGAAAAAAAAGAACACAAAAAAAAATCAATAATTTTGAAATTTGGTTTAATAAATTTCAGAACCTTCAAAGAAAAAAAAAAAAGGTTATGCGAGTATACAAATAATAACCTAATACTTGACTTAATTATAACAATTGTCTATGAGTATAATTAATAGGACCATAAGATTATAAAAATACTGTGATGATCATAACAATAATAAAAAATGACTATGGAATAAAATAAATATATATAAAGTTATAATATAATAACTAATATCAATATTTAATTTCAATACATTTCGAATTATTAAAGCTTTGCGAATAAATTTCATAGTGGCTAAAAATTTCGAAAAGATTAATAACAGTTATTTAAATATATTAATGTTATTTTAATGATTCATATATAGTAGGTGTCGAGTCTAATTTTAAAATTTTATATTATTTCTCTAATCCAATTCATATTAAATCTTATACTCATTCAATATAAATCATCAACTTGAACTAGGAAGTTTTTATTTATTTTGAGTCACCACCTAATTGAAGTTGGAAAAAACTATTAAATTAGAACTAATTGAGCGGATTAATTCTAATTTAGACAACTAGTCGAGGAAATCTTCTCTTTTCATTTTTAGAAGAAAAAAAAAAGAAAGAAAAATAAGAGATTCTTAACTCGGGAGCTATCCTATTAAAACCTTAAAGTTACTACCTTACCCTTCTGAAATTTGAGTCATATTATAATATCTTTAAAAATTACACTAATAAAAATTAAAAAAATGATTTTTTATTCTTTTTAGAGTTATCCCATAAGGGTACTTACGTACCCGCTATTCAAGATCAAACAAGTCGTAGTTTGCTTTTTATGAAAAAGCTTTAGCGGGTTTATTTAAGTTTTAATTATGAAAACACACTAGGTTTACATTCATTATCATTTTCAAGATTTTTTTTTTTTAAAAAAGAAGCCTGAGCTTTATTATTTTATTTTCTAAAAGTCTTGATTTAAGGAAAACCAATTTTGAATTTATTTAAAAAAAAATTCTAAATGATAAAATAATTCATTATTAATTTTTAATTCATATTATTGATATATATAATTCTAATTTAATAATTAAATTTTATTTATTTATTTTTATTTTATTTTATTTTTTATTATTTTTATATTAAATTAGACATATTTATTTATTAAAATTCTAAAACCTAATTAAAATCTTAAATTTTTTTCTATTTTTGGATTACTATTAAAAAAAATTATTTCTAATAAATGAATATCTAAATTAAATGGATAAATAAATGAAATAAAATCGAAAAAACCAACTAACTTGGATGTGGGTCGAGGGTCGGATCGGGTCACGTCAGTCGCATTCCAGTGACTTTTAAAGGTGGTTGAAGGCTGCTTCTGAGCTTTTTGAGGGTAGGTAATCCAACTGTGGTAGCGGATTTCTTTAGAAATGCCTTGGAGTGGTGGTTTGTGGCTTGGTCGGCGGTCACGGCAAAGGGGAAACTCTAGTGAGCTTTGAAACATCTGATTTTTCACTCTTTTCTCACTTTTGATCCCTAATCTAGCTTCCTCACGTCGTGCTCTATTTATAAGCACAAAAAATCGAGTTGGATAAGCTCAGATTTCCCTCCAATAGGCACGAATCGTATCTTCGGTTGAAACCCAAATCTGATTTGCTCTAGATTCATTTAAATCTTCGATTTTATTACGATTTGTGTTAATTGGATGATGTTTATCTTATTTTTGTTAAAGATTTGTTGGATTTGTGCAAAAAATTGTATCAAAACAATCGGATTCCATTTTTTCCTACCGTCGGCAACCAATTTGAACGGAGGTTGAAGACGATCACGCGTCAGGTGCGTATGCTCCCTCCATCCAATCACAAGCTAACACGTATCCTGGGCGAAGAGAAAAAAATTGCAAAACACGGATTGCTTCCTCCTTGTTTCGTCCTCCTCTAACTCTTGCTCTATTAACCTTAGAGTGCGGTGGTAATGCAGATGCAGGATCTACTAGAGGTGTATACTCTGGGTTTGTAGCAACTTACCCCTCTAGTGACTACCTCAAATCCTAGTGTACCACATGGCTTGTTGCATTAAATACATATGTTTACATGTGCAGATAAAATTTGAAAATGACAAATGAAAGGGTAGATGCATATATAGTAAGTCTTTTCACCTTCCTTTAGGCTAAGGTTAACTTTTGGTGTAATGAAACTATTCATCATTGCTCGACTAATGATGTCTAACTCTATGTCATTAACCTAACTCAGATATCCTGTTTCTTATAACCCATAACACCTGTAAGCCATTTCGTGACTTAAAGGACGCTTTGACTCTTAGCCTTAGAATGCAAAGGTTAAACATGTCATTCCACAGATCGGATATGTCCCCTTTGGCTCGACACAGGCTTAGTTAACACTTTGACCTTTATTTTGACAAATAAACAAAACCTAACCTCTATTCTCATCAGTTTTACAACACTATCAAAGGAGGTCCTTTGATTTCTATGTAACAAAATATCCTGAAAACAAATATATGAAGGTGGGAAAATATTTAATTATGGATTCAATTAGTACGCGTATTAACAATCTAATTAAATTATCTAAACTATATTATTTTTATATAAAAACTTGCATATAAGCTAAACAAAATATTTTGAATATGAATATATATTAAGAAATTCTATTTAGCCATCCTAAAATTGAAAATTTAATTCTTACTTCCTATTTGTTATAATTACCTAATTGATCTATTTCTTTCTTACATTTGTATTTTAAGTTTACTATCATTTGTTATAAAATTTTTACTATACATAAATCATTAAAGTAGTGTTAATATATTATAAATAACTATTATTAATATTTTCGAACTTTTCATCCATTCTGAAATTTACTCATGAAACTTTAGTAATTTGGAATGTGTTGAAATTAAATGTTGATATTGGTGATTATATTATCATATTATAACTTTATATATATTTATTTTATTCTATAGTCATTTTCAATTATTATTATGATCCCCATGGTGTTTCTATAATCTTATGGTCCTATTAATTATACTTATGTACAATAGTTATAATTAGGTCAAGTATTGTGTTATTATTTGTGTACTCGCGTAACCTTTTTTTTTCTTTTTCTAATATTTGTGGGGTGTTTCATGTAGAGTAGCAAAAAATTTATATCGATACATTTTAGTACATTTTTTTTTGTACTAAAAATGCATGCACTACATGTGTTTTTGATACCCTATTTATGTAAATTTTTTTTCCTTATCCTATTCGCATAATATTTTTTAAAAATACATTATTTACATTTTTTTTTCACCAACATTTTGGCTGGTTTTAGTTATTTGTCAGGATAGAGGCTAAAGTTTGGGGTAGGTATAATGGCTAGGGTTAAAAAAAGTGATAACGGTCATTTGAATTATATTACTAGTCTATTATTAAGGTGTTTTTTAATCTAATTGAACAATTCTACTACATTCCTAATAAGACTTATATTATAGGCTTGCTATATTTGGTAAAGTGAGCATACCATTACATGTTTGTTTGTTTCATTTGTTTTCTTTTTCTATCTTATATATAAAAGCAAAAACGTGTTAGTTTGTGCTCTCTCTTTTAGACTAAAGTTGTGTAAATGGGTTATGACTCGCAGATTAACCCATCTAACTCGCTTAAGAAATGAGTTAAGGTTGACATTTTTAACCTATTTAAAAAGTAGGTCAAATGGGATTTGGTTTGTTTAACTCATGGGTTAAAATGGGTTAACTCGTTTAACTTGTAAGCCGACTCATTAACTCAAAGGAAAAAATAAATAAATCGGCGTAACTACATTTACAATGTAACTCTAAGTCACTAATTCATTTCACTTTTATACTTAATATAAGAAACTACAAAACTCAAATTGCATATCCTCATTCATCATTATCTTTCTCACCCTTATTTCTTTCTTTCTTTCTTTTTTTAGTCTTTCCATATTCCTCATTGGTTACATCCCTTAATCCTTCCGTCATTTTAGGATATTTATATTATAAAAATGTTGTAATTATAATATCCGTGGTATAAAGCATTAAGTCAATTCATCAGGTTGTTGTATAAACAATACAAGATTGTTATAGACTTTATTTTATACAATTTTAAATAAAAAATATATATTGTTAGTCAAGTGTAGGTTAGCTAATATGATACATTAAAATTTATAAATGGATTAAATAGGCTATATTGGCCTATTTAATTTACCAAAAAGTATATACGAGTTAAATAGACTAACTTAATGAGCCAATCAATTTAACCCACCAACTTATATGAGCTGTGTTATGGTAAACAAATTTTGGCTTGTCTATTAAATGGGTCGTCATAGATTGACCCATTTAATCTATGAGCTAAAGTGAGCCGAGTTGAGTTAGCCTATTTAATTTACTTGCATACTTTTATTTTAGACTCCACGTTTTCAATCACAATCATACCCCTAAATTTATTGAAAAAAAGAAGAAGTAAACCATGTCTTATACTATCTGGTTTAAAAATATCCAAGGGTAATAAAGGAAACTTCCCTAACAAAAAACATAATCTATTCTCTCATTTACTCTCTTATATAATTATAGGTGAGCAATTTCCTAAAAATAAACTACTTTGAGTTTCTTTCCCCACTTGGGAGCATGTATTATCCAAATAAAAATAAAAAGCAATTCCCTTTTTTTTATAAAGGATCTTATGGTACTTTAGTTTTCCTTATGTTTAAAAAAAGTTTATTTTCATTTCCACTATAATTCTATTTTTCTCTTCTTATTTACCATGATGCAAAATTGCAAATCATCTCTCTCTATGCTTGTCTTTTTAATATAATAAAAACAATGTCTTTTCTCTTATTCCTTCCCATTCTTTGAAGTGGTTATAATAAGGGTACAAAAGTGCACTTCGAAGCATTTGTTACGAGGAATGATGGAAAAACATGAAACCTAACCAAGCTTCTCCCTTCAATTTGAGTTAATTTTGAGTTTACAAAGATTCATTTCTTAATAAATAAGTTAATTTTATGTGGTTATTGCATTTTGAATTTTGTTTAATATCTTATTTATTGTTTAAACAAAAAAAAAAAGCTAATTGATTTATAATTTAATAAAGAATCCGGAATGGATTTTATTAGTATTCTTTGCACTTTATTTATCTTTTTTTTTTTTTTAGAATTTATCTAATAGCACTTTTGTTTTTGTGCAAGATGGAGAATTAGTAATTTAACGCCACTCTTAAATATAAGTTTATTTTATTGGTCATATCAACTATCGAGGAGAAGTATCCTTCATTAGTTATTAGGTGTGTTCTAAGTGATTATAGGCTAATGAAATAAATCCATTATTGAAGTGTCGTATTTTATTATATATATATATATATATATATTATAATATTACCTATAAAAACTTATTTTAAGTGCATATGCAACGCTGGTGTACATTTGCTATATTTTATTGAGCAATTGGTGTTTTCTTTAAATATATTATGAAAGTGAAACTATTGCTACATGATATCCTATTTTATTAGCACAAACTAATCGGATATTAACGTGGGATTTCAATGCATAAATGAAGAAAAGATGTTAGAATAATCATATAATGGGTGGAAATGATTAATAATCATATTAATATCCATTTTACATATAAAGATAAAGAGTTTTGTCTATAGGATAAAGTAACAAAAAGATTCATTTTAATGGAAACTTATTAACAAATTAATGGCCAAAGTGTGACTAATTTTAATGTTAATATAACTAAAATGAATAACACCAAAAGTAATATACAATATGACTAATGCAAACAACATTAATGCTGAAGGATGCCACACTCACATTACCGATGCTAAAAAAGATAAATAATTAAGTAAATAAATCACTTATGACATTGTTTTGAAAGAAAAGTGATAGTTACCATTTATAAAAAAAAAAAAAAAATGGGCATGCGCCTTGATAAAATGGATATGAGACTTATGGGATTGCTTGAAAAATTATTATAGTATGCAATTAATATACATTTTTATCATGTAATACTTCGATACATATTAGAACTTACATTTCTTGCATGAATATTTCAGTTTTAGAATATGTTGTTACCCATTTATCATAAATTAAATATTTTTTGTAGTAATTTCTACATTTTTACATTATATGAAATTTTTACATTCATTAAATATTTTGTTGTTCTAATTATTTTACTCTTAAAGCATAGTTTCTATAACTAATGTTTAATGAATGCTATTGTATTTATGTATTTAATTAGAATTCTAGTTAATATTAATTTCCCTTTCTAATTTATGTTTACTTTTTAAGACTTCTTATTTTGTACGATTTCCAAACTTTAAAGTATTAAGCATATAATATCTTTATATGTATATGTGAAGTAATTTGATTGATTTAGTATTATAATTGATATTGATGATGACTGAAACATCAACCATTTGATTTGAGCACGCATACTGCAATGTGTCATTGGCTAAGTAGTAAGGATTACAATATAATATCATTTTATATAGAAAATCTAGCTATGTACATAGTCTCTCATTTAATATATTTTTTGGCAAATGAAAACTTCTTCAAGGAAGCAAATCGGTCACCATTAACATATATTTAGTCTATTTTCTTTCTTTCTTTCTTTCTTTCTTTTTTTAAAAAAATTTACATAAAATTTCTAGATTATATATATATATTGAATCATTAGCCGTGTATATAATTTGATTCAATTATTTAGTTTTTTTATAAATTTTTATTATATCACTTTATTTACCTTTTGCACATATATTGTGGGTGTATTGTTGATATTAAATAAATTAATTTTTAGATTGGATATTTATTTCCTCCACTTGGTAATAACTAGAGATACTTTTTTTTTTCTTTTTTACTTTTCTCATTGTGTTTTTGTTGGTAAATAAATTTGAAATATAGATATTTCTTTCCTTTTCACGTGTTTTTATTGGAAATATGGCCAAAAAAATAAAAAATTCATGCCCCTAAATTTTGGTTTTCTTTCATTTTTGTGCTCCTAGTCAATGATATAACATGTTAAACTGATATATCACGAGCAATGGAATGGGCTTATTGTTTCCCTACATTGATTAATTTTCTCAATAATTTAACTAGTGAAAGTTATATCTCGTTTGATTTGTCCTTTTTTTTTTTTTTTCCAATCTACGTTTGTTTAGCATCTATTTAAATGTGTGTTTTGTCAAGAATAAGATACAAAAAAGATAAAAATATAATTATATATATACCCTTATTACAAAATTAAATACATAATATATCTCTAAAAATTTTGATTTATTTACTAATTACTTTATTTATTTTTATAAAAAAACCAACTAATATCTCATTTCCTAATATATAAAATATATTTTTTAAGTCTTTTTCTTTTAAAAATATGTGAACTTTTACTTTTTAATTCTTATTCCCCAATTATTATTTTCATTATCATTATAAAGATAAGATTCTAATAAGATATTTTCCTAATTACTAAATTTCAAATCAGATTTGGTTAAGATATACATAAGATACAAATAAGATATAGATAAAAAAATAAATAATCTAAACAAACCCTATAAATAGAAGAAGATGATAGTTTCCTATCTATTTTAGGGTTTTCAATCACACCCATACATGTTTATGATGCTTGAATACTTCATCAATGTTTTGTCATTTGGATCCATGGCAGCAATGTATATACACCGACGAAAGCCGAACGTCATGATAATCGCATAGACGATAAGTGAATGGTGTGATTCCAAAGAGAGGTAGTAGAGATCATTATCATGCTTGAATGTTCTTCGAATGTTTTAGCATTTAGCTTTGTGAGTGCAATGTATATGCATAGAAAAAAGACTAATAAACTCGATTTTATCAAGAATTCCATTTCATGTTTGGGATATTAGGGTTTTCAGTGAAATAACTAGAATGCACCTAAATTATCTAAAATATTATATTGTTTATAACAAAACACTGGAATCCCAAACATAAATCAAGTTCTTTTTTTGAAAAAATTGAGGCCCTTGGTCCTTTTTACTATGCTTATGTGTTGCTCACACGAATCAAGATGTTGGGATCTGTTACTTCTCTTCAGAATTGCCCGATTCACTTATCATTTGTGCGATTGTTTCCACGTTCGACTGTATTCTCGGAAAATCATTAAAAACAAAAAAAGCAAGGAGAGTTAGGATTAGAGATATCTTCAGGGAGATGTATTGAATATGATCGATCATCTGTCAGGTATCGATAAACTTTTCAAGATTGCTTCACTCAGGTGATATTTTTTCTTTCAAATTTATTTTATTACGTTGTGCATTTATAGAAAAAAAAAAACCTTCAAAACATATTATTTTGATAATTATACTAAGTTAATATCAAATCGTATTAATGGTTTGATTCAAGAATATTTTGAGGTCTTTCACAATGTTTATGTTGGCTTACAACTGCTTCTTTCCAATAACAAGGTGCTTTGGGCATTCAAAATTTTGGCAGGCATCTTGAAATCTAAAATTGACATAGTTGTATAATAAATAAGCAAATAGGAAAGTAGATGAGGCAAGAGAATCCAAAGGGTAATATAAGAAAATAATGGATTGAAATAATTTCTACAAGATTCATTGGGATCATTATCTAAAATTCAGCCTTATCATAATACATTAATACCCTTAGCTCAAGGTAAATTATTGGGCTCCCATATCCCAAGATACAACATCCTATGCATGCACCAAACATAGGATTGGACAACTTTTATGTTATTAGGATTTCAAAATCATATTTGTTTCTTAATCCCATATTTTAATTCCCTAAATAATATAATTTGCAAGCCAAGGCTTCAACTTCAATCTGAGGGAAGTTTGAGAAAAGGAGTTAGAAGAAGAGGATTTCGGATAATCAGAGCTGCTGTATAAAATTGCAAAATTAAAAGGATTGGAGCATTTGATGCAGACCAGAAACTTTTGGTTATGAATTAACAGAAAAGGGTTTGGAGCATTGTATTTCAAGAGGAATTAAGTATTTTCCTAAAGTTTAAAAGTTTCAAGGTATTCAACAAGATTTAGATCTCTATTATTTTGCACGATCAAACTTTTATTTTACATTGTTTCCATTTTATTTATGGTCTTATTTCTATTTTATGATGTTTTAGTCTTCTTTTTTTAATTTAATTTTAATTTTTTATATTATTTACAATTATATCATTAAGTTAGGGTTTTCTATATTACTATATTATAATATATAGTTTCGAAAATTCTTACTTTTTTTATATTTCACATTTTTATGGTTCATTAATATTTCCATAATTTTTTATCATATCAAATCATATCATATTATGATATTATAATATATAATTTTAAAAGTCCTTTCTTCTTCTTTTTTTGTATTTTAACTTTCTTTGACTCCATTAATATTTACTTTTTATTATATTTGTCATTACAACTAAATTAATTTCTATTATCCATTCATATAAATAACATCATATTCGCTACTTTTCACTTCCTTTTCCTCCACTTCTCTTATAACCTCTCTTTTCACTAGTACTTCATCCTCCACAAAAGTAGTTATATTTTGTTTAATTTTCTAAATATTTAAATATGGGAGTAGATATACTCCTTCAATTGAAAAGACTCTTTTTTTTTATTGTTTTTGTATCATACAAATCATTTCATGAAATTTTGTATGTAGGTAAATGCTGCTAGATGATTTTCATTACAAGATGATGAATTAATTTATTACCTGATTCAAGTTAGTAATTTTAATTTTGCATATTTCATACACATATTTTTTTAATATATTTTTACTCTTTACTTTGATTTGTCTTCTTAGTTACGTAGATGATGATAAAAAAAATGGATTTATATGTTGTGAAGATAAAATGTGGAGATGGATCCACGTTAAGTGATGAAAACTATAAACACAAACAAAAAAATTTATATAAGAGTTTCTAAATGTTTTTTTTTTCATTTTTTAATGTAATTGATTTTTTTTTTATTAATATAACATTGAATCTATATGAGTACAATTTTGTCTCTATATATTTTATATATTTATATACATTTTAATTGCTAGAAATAGAAAGAGCATATGGTATAAGATCAAAATTAGATAAAACTAATATAGAATGTAATGAATAAAACGAGATCAACAAAATGGAATAATTTCACATTTTTTTTTTAGATTTGAATTTCAAAAATAGTAATTCATTGAAATTTAAATGCTATTTATGCATCATGCAAAATTCTATAAACACAATCTTCTCTTATAAAAAATAAAAAAAATCATGTATAATAAATATATTATCCTAAAGAACAAGAAATAATACAAATGAAAATAATTACATTTTATTATAGCTAGAAAGTTTTTTTTTTATAGAAAAATAAAGACTTATAGCATTTTGCTTTGATTAAATGATGCATGTTTATCTATAATTAATATGTTTATGATATGTATAACAATTATATTGTCTTTTTTTATTGGAAAGACATCATGTGCTTTGCTTAAGTATATTGTTGTATTGTTTGGTATTTTAAAAGTATGAATCAATTAAAAATTAATGTGACAATTTCAATGCACAAATGAAGAAGGGATGATAAAGAAATTATATAATAGGTGGAGATAATTACTAATTATCAATAACATTAGTCATTGAATAAAACAATGTAAGGAGTTTTTTTTTTTTGTGTTTTACATATCTAATAAGTAAGTGCGATAATAATATTAGTGACCCTAATAAAAAGACATGATGAAAGTAGGTGCATAGAATTCCTTAGAAAAAAAAATAGTACATTATGAATTTACCCACAAATATATTAGCAATTGATGACACATAAATCATGAATTAAAATATCCCCTAAAAGATGCGATCAAAGTTTAAAGAAAAAAATTTACCAAAATTCATATGCAAAGTAAACATCATATAGAAAACACACATCTCGTTTTATTTGACTATTCAAGTTGAAAGAAGGTATTGGCCATTATTCATCATTTCAATTGCTATAAAGTTTAACACACTAGTGCTTTTATAATAAATATGATAAGCAAGTGTAACACATACAATAATAATAATAATAGCCCTTCATTTTCGATTTTTAAAAACTTCTTATAAAATATTTAAGCCATGTAACAATCCGATGTAGCGTGAAGCGTGAATATCAAAATATGAACGAGTAGTAAATTCATAAAAATCAATAATCATCTAATAATCTGTTTATTATATTGTTCATAGGGTATTTATAAACTAAAAACCCTAAAAATAAGAAGGGAAATAAATTGAATAAAGATAAGATATCAAATCTGCATTATATCTATCAAATCTAAACTTTCCTAAACTAATAAAAAAAAACAAAATAGAAAAGGAAATTAAAAAAAGTAGCTTTCCTAAACCTAAACCTAATGATGAAACAAAAAAAAAATAGAATAATAAATTTCTTAAATATGCTAAAATCCTTTGACACTAAGGCATAAATTGGAAACGAGTTACTTAGAATCATCCGTGAGCTTTAAAAATATCTTTTGATATTAAGCTTCCAAATATTATCGAATTATAAATAGCCTAACTTTTGAACAACTTCAAACTATTCGCTTTCGATTAAACTTCAAAATTTCTGTGTTCTAATCCAATGTTGTGTCTAACCGATCCTTGATAGGTTTTGACCTCTGAATTTTTTATTCTAACCGGCTTTCGAATGTGCTAGATGGCTTAACTTTTAATTTTAATTACTTCTTTATCTTCTTTAAGTTTATGATAGTTCTATTAATCTAAGTATTCCATAATTTATAAACTTATCTCGCCAACATCATAGTTATAGAAAACCACATAGGTTTTTAATGAATTTCAAGCTTTATAGATTCTATTATAATATATATGAATTTTTGTTCCATACAAATCTTTTATAGTTTTTTTTTATGCACTTTGTTCTTTAATTTTTCTCCATTTGATAAATAGTGCGAGTAATATAAATTTGCAAATTGCAAATTGATTCACCCTTGTCACACCCTAAAAGGAAGCTCGATAAAAATACCTAAATATTATCATATTACATATGCACTCATAATATGAAAAACACCTTGTAAGTTAGAGGTTATAAGACTTTAATTAAATCTTATTTAATCAAATACATATATTTAATTATTATATAAAAATAACTATGGAGATTGGTATTTTACAACTCACTAAAGCTATAGAGAATTGGTATCCCTTACTAAATTATGAAATTAAGTAATCACAACTCCAAAGAAATCTAAGGTCAAGTAAGGTTTAAAGGAAATTAGACTTTTAAATGAAAAAAATGCATAGGTTTCTTTGAAATCTGAGTTTGAAACTCTCATCGCTTGATTTTTGGTTCATTCACAACTTTAATATCACCTTCAAAGGAAAACTATTGGACTATAAGTTACATCTAGCTTAGTAAGATGTTCCTTATATTACACCTTTCAAGCAATTGTTAAGCAAATCAATTAACAAGCATATGAGTGCAATAATACATACAGTTATTTGAAAACTGTATATAGCATGGATTCATGTCCTTTGTTGTTTGAGTGGGGAAATAACAACTAACACGTTAGCTTCAAGTTCCAATCAACCTAGGCTCATCTATCGTCATGTATCTCCACAAAATAATAGTAACCATAAGTACATATATTATGTATATATGTACCAATCACCAATCTCTAAATGCTCCAAGGGTATAGATAGAAGCAACACCTATAGTCTCACTCACCCTTAAGTAGTGAATCCCTGCACTTGACCTCAATAAATGGGTGCCATTTACTAGCACGTAGTAATTCCTAAAGGTCAATGTAAGGTTATGTATGAAAAATCACCTTCATATGGCTTCTTCGTACTACCGTGTGATGCTAATGACCTTTGAAATATGTAAACCGTGATATATGTGGTCTAATCAAAATTTTCACAAACAATTAGAAAACCTTAGCACTCTATTATACAATACAACATCCAAGTTTGTTTTCATATATTATAGTGGCTTCACACCAAGAACAAGCATTCGATCAATCACATACAATTCACGACCCTTAAGCATCCATGTATTCAATATAGGTGTAAGTACTAGTACAAGCACAAGACAAGCAAATGTAATGGTTATAGAAATACTCATTGGACCATGATGTCTATTAATCATAAAATCCTTAGGTAACTTGGGGTCAAGGTCAAGATCATCTAATAATGAAAATAAAAATATTACTATAATTATCTAGTAAATTATATAAAGGATTTAAATTAAATTAGCTATATTTTTAAGTTTTGAATAGTTTAGTAATTTAGACATAATTGTCTCATTTTAAGTTTGATTTTTTGCATTCTTATAGTCAATTTAAATGTTTTCAAGCGTACTTTCACATAGTGAAGTCAATTTTTTCTAATTGAGCTTGCATTTTAGATAATGTCCAGATTACTATGGGTGTTGGCCTATTTAGGCCCATTTTGTAGTTTTATAATTTCCATTGATTTATAAACTTAGCATAATTACTCAAAATTAATTTCTAGTCTTTATTGGGCTTTTATTTAGTGGAAAAATTTGTTCGGATCTTGTTGGTAAGCCCAAATTGGTATTTTAGGGTACTTATTTTCCATGATTTTGATCATAAGCTCTAAATTTAGTAATTGATTGGGGTATCTTTATTTGCTCATTTTAGTTAAATATACTTAATTGTGTGAATTAGGAAGTTTTTACGTTAATTTTCTCCTTTAGGGTTTAAGATTCAATTTAAGTCTTTGCTTTAGGGTTTCAAATTTATGTTTTAGAGTTTATGAATTAAACGAGGGCTTCAAATAATTAATTTAGGGTTTTCAAATTGAATTACGGTTTCAATTTGTCATTTTAGGTTTAGGGCTTCTAATTTATTAGTTTTAGGGTTTAGATTGAAATTAGGGTTTTGATTTAGAGTTTTAGAGTTTATAGTTTGATTTAGGGTTTCAAATTGTTATTTTAGGATTTATTATTCAAACTAGGATTTTGAATTGTTAATTTGGGGTTTATGGGTCAATTTGGGGTTTCAAATTACTATTCTAAGGTTCGGTTTGAATTACGGTTTGAGTTGTCATTTTATGTTTTAGAATTCGAGTTAAGATTTTTTGTGTGGAATACTTTGGGGCTATTGAGCCTAGTCTTTAAGTTTAGGGTTAAATACCTTATCGATTCTTTAGAAATATCTTTAGAATAGTTTCTAATGATTTCTTACCTATTTTGAAAATTTGCGGGGTTCACAACCCCTCCCCCTCAAACCATATCCTACTATTGGATTTCTATTACTAGAAAGAAATCATTCAACTTAATCAAATAAGTTACACGCATTAGGAATTTTAGTCTTAAGCACAACTGGTCTTGAACCTAAAGTGCTCTAGAATCTATCAAAACAATAATGATTTCTTCTTAGTACTAATATAAGAATAATCTAAATTTCTTAATTTCTCTTAAATTAATGGATTTTCTAAGGTTTTACAAGCTAGGTTATGTGAAAGTTCATTTAATTATAAAATAAATCAAGAAACAAAGTCTCTCTAAGTATACGATCATGTTTGGGGCCGTGTACTTTAGCACGCCCTAGGTACACAATCGTGTGTAGTAGCTGTGTACCTTTCTGTAAATTTAACATTTTAGTATATCCAGGTATACGGTCGTGTCATTGGATGTGTACATTTTTGTAAATTTTCCATCTTCAACATATGCGTGTACTCTAACCATGTATCCTATGTACATACACATATTCCTGCACGGGCAAGTACATGGGCATATATTTGACCGTGTTCTATGTTATTCTTCACAAACCTTAATTCCTTTCTTTCAAGTTGTTCCAATTCCTAAATCTCTTGATCCTATGCTCAATTGAATCCTAAAACTTGTAATTTCTAATTGAATTTCATAAGTTAGGGAGCTTACTTTTCAATTTTCATTAATCGAATCCTTAATCGGTTGATCTCCATGTTTGTTCTGTCCCTTTCTCAATTCAATTTCTAAAGAACAAAGTGTTGGAAATCGATTTATTCCTCAATTCTATATTCATAATAACAATTCAATCATTAAACTTTTTACTCGATTGAATCGTGTTCAATCTTTGTATAATCCACTTGCTAGGTCATCTTGTATTCTAGAGAGTTTTCTTATCTTGTCACTATGCAAATGGCTAAAAGAAGGAGCGTTAGGTCATTTTGGACTTATATACTACACCAAGAAAATGATCAAATTACCCTCCAGTTTCTTATAAAATCTCATTTTCGACCTTAGCTTTTCATTATAATATATATTAAATAAAATATTTCATTCGGGTATTTACATATATTATAGTTGATTTTGACTAAAAAGAAAAATAGAGCCTTCTAGTCTTGGAAGATGAATGTACTTCGATGGCTTTCATGAAAGTTTTGTTCCTTCATTTCACCGGAAAGAAGAAAGAGGTTGGGAAAAAAAAAATTGTATCAATTTGATTCTATAATAAAATACCAATGTTCCGGTGTATAGGTGATTACAACGAGAACAGTAATATGTTATATGATGTACTCTGTATACTACATTGACATATATACCTATGTACATATATATGTTTATATTTTATTTTCAGTGATTATAGTAGCGAAAGGAATTAAGATTCAAATTTGATTTATTTAATTTGAAAATCAATATTTATATTATTAAATTACAAATATTTTACCATGATGTAGAAGTTTATATATATATATATATTTGTGTTTGAATGTTTAATATTTGATTGCATTCCAATGATAGACTAACAAAGTTGCTAAGTCAACTTCCCAAATAATAATTATAACTTGATTATTACACATACATTACAGAAAGCAAGCGAAAAGACATTCATATGCATTGCGGCCGCATTTGGAAGTTCCTCTAAAAACTCCATAGAGAATAAGATTAGATAGAATATGATACCATACCATCTAAAAGCATAATTAGACAGCATCTTATATATCATCATTTTTAGTGAAATGATTGTAGATACTTTGCATTAGATGAGGAACTAAAATAAAAATGATAAAATAAATCTTAGTGTATGTTAAAGTAGAAACTACTATAATAGCGAGAAATTTCTTTGATTTTTAAGTTTTAATTTGCTAGAATTTATTCCCCTTACTAATGTGTTGTATATAAAAATAAAAACTACCAATGTTAAAAATAAATATATATAATGAACTCTATATTGTTTATGAGATGAGATGGGAGATATACTTTTAATTTGAAGAGCTTTTGAAGGAACATTTTGGTAAAAAGTTAATTTTTAAGAGTTTGATACCAAAATCAGTATTTTACACTTTAATATTATAAATTAAATAATGGTTTTCTCAAAGCTCTATAGCATGCTTTGTTGATTTCATAGGGAATTAGATAGTTATTCTTTTTTTTTTTATTTGTGGAGTGGAATAACTCTTTCATGTAATTACTATTAGTGTCAAATAATAAATTGCTCGTAAAACTAAAGGAATAGTTTTTTTTTTTTTTGGCATTATTCCCATGGACAACCTATAAGATTTTAACCTAAAAGTCAAGTTTGGACCAAAGTGATAGTATATTGATATTTTTAGATTAAAAAAATTCATTAATGTTAATACTCACACGTTTAAATGAATAGTAGATAAATAGTAATGATATTTAGATACCTACTAATAATAATAGATAGTTTTTAAAAAAATCATCATTCCTATCACTATAAAAATTCTATTAACATTTGAACACATTAATCCATTAACATGTCATGTTAATAACATTAAAATTTTTTTCTTTTTAGATATATTCATAATCTATTAATAACATCAAATAGTTTATTATTAATATTATTTTAAGTGTAATTAAATAAAAAATAGCTATTATTTCCTCATTTTATTTTTTAGAAATTACAAATTTACTTCTACCTTAATCCCTTATCCCAACTGTATATGCTAAATGATATTTAATAATATGTCTTATACGAGAAAGGGTTGAATGATGTAATATATTATATGAATTGATTAGTGATATATAAATATTATTAAAATTTTAATATAAAAAATATAAATGATAATTTTTAAATAATACTATATTTGAAAATTGATGGTAGTGCTATCTCTCATCCCTTCTGGAGGTAATGTAGCTGCACATTAGTCAATTGTCAACATGATTCACCGGACCGCACGACATGTCACAGATTGTTTCATAAATCTTCTGGACTTTAAGAACCCAAAAGCCACTGCAACGTGGCTCCCCACTGTTTGATGAATCATCGTACCATCACTATCCTTTAAGTATAAAGTACTAAAAACAGTGTACTGACTCTTTTCTAACCCCCATGCCACGCCTCAACTTCAACAGGACCCATGCTTTGAAGTTAGAACTCATCTCTTTCTCTACCCAACAAAGTGAAACTACAGTACTTAAATTTTCAGCTACAAGAGAAAGAAAATAGCTATGGCTGATCGTAGCCCGAGTTCTTCTGCTGATCCGTATGAGTTCTGTTTCTTTGCTATTCTAGTTACTAGTAATTGTTATTTTTTAGCATGTATAATCGGTGTAATACCCTAAGTTGATATTTGTTATAAAAAAACATGCATGTACGCACAAATTCTGTTTTTGGTTTCTGGTTGCTGATAAAAGTAGGAAATAGTCAAGAAGATGAGAATTACTTCTACAGAAGCACTATAATTGTTTTTTAAGTAGTAAAGGTTTTGATAAAGAACTATGATTTCTAGCACGGACGAATCTTGTGCTTTCAAGTATTAGTTTTGTCAAAAATGTTGAAGTTGGTGTCTGGATTAAGCTTTTAAATGAGCTTCTAGATGAGTTGATTGTGATTCCATTTGAATTATACGAATTATGGGAGTTGGATTTCTTTTGTCTCCTTGGATTGATGTAGGGAAAGCATGGATCAAAAACCATATATCAATAATTTGCTTCGGTTCCGATTAAATTTTACAGGAGTGTAGAGAGAACTTGTGCTTATTAGTGATTCCCTATTGGGTATTTCCATGTATTTGTTGATATTGCTCTATGTGTAAGTAGGATCAACTCGAGCTAAAATTATGTGCTTACGATTGTTCAATATCATTGTGGAGATGAGGGATTGTAGCTATCTAAGTAGTGTGCTAGTTGCAAGTGCAGTGTTTTGTGTTTGTAGTGTGCATCTCAATTTACAGAATCTAGGGCAGAAAATTCCATAGCATTTTGCTTGTGAAGGAATTCAGTAATCAAATAGCCAATTCAACCCTATAACTAACTTCAAAGTCCAAAGGCATCATTCATACAAGGATTCAGTAACATGAAGCAATTTCACTCCATGATGATGCCAAATTTTTCATTTATATGCTTCCATATGTCCTTAATCAAATATCCTGAAGCTATTATTTTTCCCCCTCTAGCCAAATATCCCAGAGCTAACATGCCTAGCTTTAAGTTTATTCATTTGTGGTGCAAGCTATGTTTTCTTGGTACTTAATAAGCCAACTTTATTCCCTGCGTTCATCAATCGCATGATTTTAACATTAAACATCAGTTACTAGATTTATACACCAACTTATCTTATTGGCTTTAATTTTACTTTGGCTGTTGGCCTTTGATACTTATCTAGGAAATCTGGTAGAAAGGATTATTCTACTGCTATTTTGGAGCGTAAGAAATCTCCAAACCGTCTGATGGTTGATGAAGCTATGCATGATGATAACTCTGTGGTTTACTTGCATCCTTCCACTATGGAAAACCTTCAGTTCTTCCGAGGAGATACTATTCTAATTAAGGTGTGTTTTTCCTTCTCAATAGCCTAGTGAGGTTGAGAGATGGGCTTACTAGTAACTTCTCTTTGTGATTGATATGGTAGGGCAAGAAGCGAAGAGACACCATCTGTGTTGTGCTTGCTGATGAACAATGTGAAGAAGCAAAAATTAGAATGAACAAAGTAGTGCGAGCAAATCTCAAAGTTCGCCTTGCTGATGTAGTATCAGTCCACCAATGTCCTGATGTCAAGTATGGGAAGAGGGTTCACATCCTTCCAATTGATGATACAATTGAGGGAGTGACTGGCAATTTATTCGATGCATACTTGAAGCGTAAGTCCTTATAAATTACAGCAATTTTTTTGTTCTTGTGACAAGTGGCAAACCCAGGGCTTTCTCAGGGAAGGGTAATTTTCAGTAGAGCAAAACTATAAAACTCAACAGTTTTCCAAAGAAACTTTTTGAATTCTAAGATTAATTTATATATAAAAAAAAAAAAAATCTTCAAAGCTAAGGGGGCAGCCATGGGGACACATGTCCATCTGTGTCCGCCATGACTTGTGACTTCACCAGCCATTTCCATGAGATATAGATAGTGCCGTTGCTTCTGTCTTACTGTTATTTCGGTTCTGCAGCCTATTTCCTTGAATCTTACCGCCCTGTGAGGAAGGGTGATCTTTTCCTTGTTAGAGGAGGAATGCGGAGTGTGGAGTTTAAGGTAATAGAAACAGACCCTGGTGAATTCTGTGTTGTTGCACCAGATACTGCAATCTTTTGTGAAGGAGAACCTATTAAGCGTGAGGAAGAGGAGAGACTAAATGAAGTAGGCTATGATGATGTTGGTGGTGTCAGGAAGCAAATGGCACAGATCCGTGAACTTGTAGAACTTCCTCTGCGACATCCCCAACTTTTCAAATCAATTGGTGTGATGCCTCCCAAGGGAATTTTGCTCTATGGGCCACCAGGTTCAGGAAAAACTCTGATTGCTAAAGCTGTGGCTAATGAAACTGGTGCATTCTTCTTTTTGATCAATGGACCTGAAATCATGTCTAAACTAGCTGGTGAGAGTGAAAGCAACTTGAGAAAGGCTTTTGAGGAGGCTGAAAAGAATGCTCCAGCAATTATTTTTATAGATGAGCTTGATTCAATCGCACCAAAAAGGGAAAAGACGCATGGTGAAGTGGAAAGACGCATTGTATCCCAGCTCCTGACTCTTATGGATGGTCTTAAAACCAGAGCACATGTGATTGTTATTGGAGCAACAAATAGGCCCAACAGCGTTGACCCGGCTTTGAGAAGATTTGGAAGGTTTGATCGAGAAATTGACATTGGGGTACCAGATGAAGTTGGCCGATTGGAGATTCTGAGAATTCATACAAAAAATATGAAGCTTGCTGAGGAAGTGAGATTTTTTTGTAGAATTCCATGAATAGTAGCCGAGCTCTTTTACTGCAATTATCATAGTAGTATGACTATATTTTCTGTTTCAGGTGGATCTTGAGAGAGTGGCAAGAGATACCCATGGTTATGTTGGTGCAGATCTTGCAGCTCTCTGCACGGAGGCTGCCCTTCAGTGTATTCGGGAGAAGATGGACGTGATTGACCTCGAGGATGAGACAATTGATGCAGAAGTCTTGAATTCCATGGCTGTGACAAATGAACACTTTCAAACTGCTTTGGGAGCTTCAAATCCTTCAGCCTTGCGTGAAACAGTGAGTTTCAATCGTCTGTCTTTGTTTATCAATTTCTTCTTGTGGATAGATATTGCTTTTCTGAGGTTTTTTACAATGCATTTTGCATACAAATAGGCATATGTATATAAACAAATGCCACTAGTATTAGGAATGTAGTGGTGGTGGTGTTGTTGATTTTTTATTTTTTTAGTAAGGAATATGTTTATATGTTGTAGATTTATTCCACGGCAACATCATTGTTTTGCAAGGCTTTCCCTATCTAATTGAGATTCAATTAAGTAAAATACTGACTGGCTTGTTTGCTTTTGTTTTTAGTTTTATGTTATACTTTGATCAGTTCCCCCTAAAAGAAGATGCAGATGTTAGAAATTGTTTGTTCCAAGTTTCTTTCCTCCTCCTTTTAACTTACTGTAGGAACACGAGCTTTTGAGTGAAATTAATTTCCTCATAAATTGTAGTAATGTTGCTGCAGATAATCTTGTTGTACTAAAAAGCTAATTGTTTGTTGTAGGTTGTGGAAGTTCCTAATGTTACTTGGGAGGATATTGGTGGGTTGGACAATGTCAAAAGAGAGCTTCAAGAGGTTTGTGCTTGATTTGATATTTTGCAAGTTATGATTGTTAGTTACCCTGATCATACCCCATTGCTGTCATTTTCACATCCGCAAATGTATTGAATTTTTACAGACTGTCCAGTATCCAGTGGAGCATCCTGAAAAGTTTGAAAAATTTGGCATGTCACCTTCAAAGGGTGTTCTTTTTTATGGACCCCCTGGTTGTGGGAAAACACTTCTGGCAAAAGCAATCGCTAACGAATGCCAGGCCAACTTTTTAAGTGTGAAGGGACCAGAACTCCTCACAATGTGGTTTGGAGAAAGTGAGGCAAATGTTAGAGAGATATTTGACAAGGCGAGGCAATCAGCCCCATGTGTTCTTTTCTTTGATGAACTTGACTCAATTGCTACTCAGGTACAACATGTAATTTCATGCTTGCCGTAAATTGGAGGGCAAAATTGCAAGTTCACCTCTAAAACCATGGATCAGGTACAAATTCACCCTATAAACTCCTAAAACATATTTCTACCTCTCCAAAACTTTTGAAAGTACATATTTACCTTCCCAAACTGTTGTAAGGCTTCCAAACTCTCACTCAAGGTAGCCTTTTAGTGATTATTTGAAGCCTTAGTAACAGTCGGGGGGTAAAAGTACCTTTTTAAAATTTTTGAGCGGTAGAAGCACAAGTTGGGAGTTCTTGGGGATTTATCTGCACTTGATCCATAGTTACAGAGGTGAATTTGCAATTATACATAAATCAATATTGACAAAAATATTTCCTTATGACTGACCAGCGTGGAAATTCTGTTGGAGATGCCGGTGGTGCTGCAGATCGTGTCCTTAATCAACTTCTAACAGAAATGGATGGCATGTCAGTGAAGAAAACAGTTTTTATTATTGGTGCAACAAACAGGCCAGATATTATTGACCCAGCTTTGCTTAGACCGGGGCGACTAGACCAACTGATCTATATTCCCCTGCCAGATGAGGCATCTCGTCTACAAATCTTTAAAGCATGCTTGCGGAAATCTCCTGTCTCCAGAGATGTTGATCTAGCAGCTCTTGCACGTTATACTCATGGTTTCAGCGGTGCAGATATAACTGAAATTTGTCAGCGTGCTTGCAAATATGCTATAAGAGAAAACATCGAGAAGGTAAATGAAGTCCAATGCTTTACTTTTCTATACGCATTTCTTTGCAGTCACGCTGCTACTATACTATCTTGGATCATTTTACTTCTTGAGGTGATTTTCCCCTAGTGAGTTTCAATGTTCATAAAAAGCCATTTATTTCACTCTTCAATCCCATGTCAAATTACTTTTTATTTGGGGACAAATACAAAAAAGTGAATCTTCTATTGCTTTCCTATTTGATTCATTGAATTTTATGTAAATATAAGGCCTCAAACTTTTTTAAATGGACTAAAAAAGTTCTTTTTTTAACACTGTTAAACTTTCTGATAAAAAGTCGCATGTGCCTAAGGAATAAACACAACACAATCCTCAAGAGTTTTTTATTTTGTTCTAGCTACTATACTATTTTTCTATTTTAGTCCCGAAACTTTCATCTTTTTTTTTTTTGTTTTGAGTACTCGACGAGTGTCACCTTAAAAAATGTAACATCATAAATGGAAAGAATTCTTTGGTCTGTTCTAAGAGGGTGAGAATTCAAATAGAAAAAATATACATTCAGAGACTCAAACTAAAAAGCAGTGAAATTCCAAGGATTTTTTTGTGTTTTCCCCTTTGATCGACAAATTTCTGCGGGTAGTGAGAACAAAGTGTTTCTATGTACATTAGGATATCTGCATATTTATTCTTTCGTGCATTTTGGAGAAACTATGTTTTCACTCCCGTATAATGTCCTGAGACTCTCTGTGTTATCAACGATGCCCTTCTTAGACATCCTGGTACAAAGTATTGCCTAAAATGTTTAATATCTTTCTCACTCATTTTGCTTGTTACAATGACAGGATATCGAAAAAGAGAGACGAAAGGCAGAGAACCCCGAAGCAATGGAAGAGGACGAAGCCTATGATGTTTCTGAAATCAAGGCTGCACACTTTGAGGAGTCCATGAAATATGCCCGCCGGAGTGTCAGTGATGCGGATATAAGAAAGTATCAGGTTTTTGCACAAACCTTGCAGCAATCTCGTGGAATTGGGTCCGAGTTCCGGTTCCCTGATAGACCAGAGACGGTAGCTGCTGCTGGTGGAGCCTCCGATCCTTTTGCAGCTGCTGGTGGAAATGATGATGATGATCTATACAGCTAAGTTTGAAAGCAATGCTGCTGATATATATACTGGCCGTATTTCTAAGTTTTGAGGTTTTAGTCTGTCAAACGTTTTGAGTTGTGTACTACGTTTTTGGTTGAGAAAGCTATCTTGTGCATGGTACTGGTGCTATCTTAGCTGAATCTTGTCATGTCATGTGTTGAAAGATGTATTTCTGGTTTCTTACAAACAGCTCTATATTGTAAAACTTCTGTATTCAAGTCCATAGCTTAACTTTTGAAATCAAGTAGTAAACGCTGGGTCCATTTTTTCCTAGAGCCGGTACAGTCTTGATGTGGCAGTATTATGGATAATTTAATTAAGAATTAAAATATTAAAAGGAAGATAAAACAAGAATAAAGAAGGTTTTTATACCAATTTAATGCTTTTTTTGTAAAATTATTAATAAAAAATTGCCATTGAACAAACTAAAGGTGCATATACTTATATGTCCTTTTAGGGATGAATATTTGTTGTGTTAAATTTTTTGTTTTAAGTATATCTCAATCAATTACATGTTGATATTTATGATGATGGAATAAGATTCCATTTTTATATATTGATTTATTATTTAGATGTTTAAATGTAATTAATAGAGATACATTTGAAGCGGGAAATTTGAGATAGTAAATATTTATCAATACTTTCAGTGTAAACAAATACAACGAATTTTAAGTCACATTGGTTGAACTGTAGATGCATTTATGTGCCTTCACCATCCTACACAAACAATAACTTTTTAGACGACTAAGGCAATGAAAACCGAATAAAGGAAAAGTGAAAAAAGAAAAAGAAAAAGCGAAAAGGGCAAAAAAAAAAAAAAAAGGAAGAGAAAGAGGAAAAGTTTATAAATTTCTTATACCAGATGGTTTCATATACCAAACCAAACTCAAATGGACATCTAACTTTAAAACTTCTAGACCAAAGGTAGGTTAGGATCAACTTCAAGGAATGTCAATCCTTGGTGAAGAACTCTGCTGCATACGCCTGCATGTACTCACATAAAGCTCCGAATTCTAAAATGAGTTTACAAGATTCATTTTCGTGAAGCGGACTGGGCACCCAGGCAACTAGATTGTCCCCATGCTGTCCAACCTTGATGGTCGACCGAGGACTGTCCAACCTGAAATTGATTTATACATATATTTACGTGTTAATTAGTATCTTATCTCTTAGGATATTTTGTTAGGGATAACATTTTGTGAATTTAGTAGGCTTTTTTTTATTTTCGTTTTTTCTTTTTGGGTTAGATTTGTATATGTATCATCTGGTTTGTTTTTATCTTGGCTTATTTATCTTTAATTGGCTACTCATTGAGATCTTATTGTATTGTAAGATATTCTAAAATGAATAATATTAAGTTCGTTTCTTGTTCATTCTAAAAGAAAAAAAAAAGAAGGAAAAATTGGGCCTTGGTTTTTCTGACTAGTTAAATTCGGACCCAAATTGGGCATTTGGGTGTGATGTCCAAATCTCCTAAAAGCGAACAATGAATGAAACCTTTTTTGCTTGTCCATCATTACAGGCCATGTTTTAAGCCGTATGGGGGGGGGTGGGGCGGGGGGCGGGGGGGTGTTGTAGAGTAGCAGCACATGGAAGTCCTTACAATCTAAGTTGGGAATCTATTGATTATTTCTTTTCCATACTCAAATTACTTCTTTGTAAGATTCCTCCACATTTATAGATCTAGACCTCTCTTGTGGGGTCATTTAAAATTTAAGCCCCCAAGATAATAATGTTTACTATCTTACTTTGTATAACACCCCCACCCCCACCCCGCCACACGACCTTTTTTCTTTCTTTTTTTTTGGCTTCGCACGTGGGTCATGTGATTGGAGGGAGAAAAATACCAAACACCCTCTTTGGCTTCTTCCTCTTGGGTTTATATGATATCACACGATACTCTATTCTCAAAAAGGATGCCTTCCTTTTGTTCATGTTGGGTGTTGCGATGCATGGATAATGGCTAGACGGTGAGAATGAGAGGAAAGAATATGAATTGATAGTAAGTGAAGGAGAGGAAAAGTTGAAATGATTTTTCTTATTCAATTTTGGGGAAAATATAATTCAATTCTTTATTGGTAAAAAAATAAGATCTAAAGATAACCTCTATTTTCAACTAAATGAAGAATAGATACTACTATTTTAATGTTGTAATTTTTCAAAATTTAATAAAGATACCATAACAAAAGTATTTATTTAAATAGACCATTTTAAGAAACTTGGGGGCTTACATACATAATTTGAAGCTGAATTTTATAATAGGTGCTATTAAAGCACTTATTTAAATACCCAAAAGTAAAAATGAAGTATTTCTTTTTTTTTTTTTGCATAAAACGTGTAGTTAATACATTGAAAAGTGAAAATTTTTTTATTGATATGTTTAATAAGTGTCCCCACTATATTTGTCAAAGGAAAAAAAAAAGGCCCTTTGCAATTTAGGATCTTGATTGCTTATTTTCCCAAAATTGTAGGCGATTCTTTGTGTTTTAAGCCTTTTTCTCATATATGTTACACATTCAATTGTATAAATAGAAATTCATACTCCACAAAACTAAATACATTTATAATCAAATTGATGAACCTCATGGGATATCATTTCTATCTAATCTATAAATATTCTTAACATGTTCCATAACTTCCAAATACTTGATTGCTAATAACTAGCAAAAGAAGGGAAACCAAAGAATCATAAAACCACATTTTTAACTATCATCCTTATATCCATCAAGCTCTTAAAAATAAAATGTATAAACTTTTTCGGTCTTAAGTAAATATAACTTGATAGTGATGGATATCATTTTTTTTTTCTAACTTGCCAAAAGTTTCATAAATTGATAGGTTTCTTTGCTTATGCTAATTAATTTTCTCATACTAGATATAGTATGATAAATAAATAAATAAAAATAGAATCGGTAAATTGCATTGACTATCTTTATAAACTTTATAAATTTATGTAATGATTAAACACAATCAAAGTTACTTCCAAAAGCCTAAAGAAGCTTTAGATAACCTCTAAAAATACACCAAATCAAAGAGAAAAAAAAGAAGCAAATAAAAAAAAATCTAGATCTAAAGTTTTTCAAAAGAATTGGATCAAAAATAAGTAAAACGAAGATTAAGAGGCCCAAAAATGATTTTAGAAGATTGGAAGGAGTTGAAACAACTATAAATTATTGAGAAAAGATGTTAGATCCAAAGAATGTGAAAATATCCAAATTCACAAATTTTTAAAATTCTTAGATTTAGCTAGATTTTAAAGTTTTTATTGGATTTTGATGATTTGAAGATGTTATTGAAATAGGCTAAATTGAAGAGAGAGAAAAATTAAGTTGAAAATTTCTTAATTTCTTTTTTTAAATTATTTTATTTAATTAATATATATAATCATTATATTTAAATAAAATCATTATTTTTTTTGATACAGTGATTATATATTATTGTTTTTGACACATGTGAATCCACATTGACAATAAGATGAGAGAGTCTATATATTTTTTAAAAGTTGAATATCAATATAATTTGTAAAATTTACGAAAGTGATCAATATAATTTACCTAAATGTAATTATTCATTAATAACTATCACAATTGACTACCCTATTATTGGATTCAAAATTCACTTTTTCTGGTTAAGCAACCTTAAAATGTTTTTGCATGATATCACAGCCTCTATCATGGAGGGGGCTTGGATGATTGCATGAAACAAAGAAGCTTCTTCTTCTTCTTGTTATCCATGAAAAGGGTCGGGACTAGAAAGAGAGAGAGAGAGAGAGAGAGTGATAATTATCCTCCAATCAATCATTGATTTTAATTTCTCTCTCCGCCACCACCACATATCCTGACCTCCATCAACTTGCCTAGTACGAAACCATGCCTTGAAGATCCCACTTTTTCCCCATTATCTTCAGCAAAGCCAACTGTACTCAGTTCCACCAGCACATCCTCAATGCTTCCTTCTGTACAGATGATGAAAAATGACGACTCATTGGTGCAATATTTTGGTGTCTCCTTTATCTCTCGATTCTCCACCACACGTGTGTGTTCGGAGTAAAATTACATGCAAAAGCATACAAAGTGCGAAAATCTTATTTCGTGAGTCCCATCTTTGGTGCACCAATTATATAATTCATTAAATAGTGAAATAATTAAACAACTTATTAACGGACATGAAATTTTCAATATGATAGTCATAATCGATCGTGTGTCTACCAATAATTGCATGAATGTTTGAGTATTTAAGTAGAGGCAAAGCTTGAGCATTTCCAGCATTAGGGATGTCATTATTCCCGTATCACTATTCCCATATTAGAAAAGAAAATGGCAATGATAATTGGAGTCATTTCACTGGGAAATGAATTAAACTCTTGCATTTCTAATTCTCATTACTAAATCAGATAATTTTAGTTGCTAAAATTGGTGATTTTTACAACAATCATTTCACTCTAATCCTAAAAAACTAATACTTGAATAGTATTGAATAAGTTATTAGAAAGAAAAAAAAAAATACTATTGATTTCCTGAGTTATACCCGACGGATGATGATGAATATCGTAAAAAGCTATTTAATGACCCCTGGAGTAGCATTAATTGAGATGGGGTCACAGACGAGGACGAGGAGTTCAACACAGATTCTGATTTTTCCTGACCATGGCTGACCGTAGCCGGCTTGTTGACATCGGTTCCGGACCCCTGATCATGTCGAATTTCTTTCAGCAGTGCTACAACATCCTTGACGGTGGGGCGATCCTCCGCGCGGTTGCTGGTGCAAAGGAGGGAGATTCCTAGAGCCTGGAGCATTTCCTGGATCTGTGTATCGGGATGACCCTGAAGTTTGGGGTCTAGGATTTCTATAGGATCCTTTTTGCTGTTTAGATAGTCCCTGACCCATTGGATTACATGTTGGCCATCAGGGAATGATGGATCAACTGGCCTCTTTCCTGTTATGAGCTCTAGTAATACTACTCCATAGCTATAGACGTCGCTCTTTTGGGTGATTTTAAGCATGCAAGCATATTCTGCAACAATCCAGGGACAATAGTTGGTTATCAAATAATCCCTTGATTGAAATTGAAACGAGATTTATGCGAATGTGTTACATCTTAAAAAAAAAAAAAATGAAAATCTAACGTAGACTTGATTCATATAGATCTTATTAAAGTAAGGATTCCATATATCGGGTACACTAAGAGAAATTTTACTGCCACCTAATGCTTTCAAATTTGAAGTCATGTCAAGCCAGGAATAATCAAGGAATATACCCTAAGAGGCACCTTTTCATCCTTATTACTGTTTTGCAGGTAGTAATTCTATATGTGCATGAATGAATGAAGCTGGTGAACGAAACAAACCAAAACCAAAACACAACAAATTCAATAATGGTAGTGTCTATGTCAAGTCGGTGAGGTTTCACTATACTACAAACCACATGTAACTTCATTTTGTCAACATTCACCCAATTATTACAAAGTAATAGCTTTTATGCAACATCAAAAAGGTCCTTACGCAGAGGAATATAGTTAAAAAAAAAGAAAAGAAAAGAAACCTTCTTAAACTTAATTCTCAGAAATCATGAATTTTTCAGAAAAGTAATTTTCCTTAATGCATTAACATAACATTATGATACATCCTCTAAAATGTATCACACAAAAGAGATCCTAAATCTAGCTATTGATAAACAACAATAAACCTTCACATAGAATATTACTAAAGACATGACAGCAGTGTATGAACTGAACAGGACATGGAATAGGAACACATACCAGGTGCAATGTAGCCATAAGAGCCTGCAAACTCTGGATTAGCTGAAAATGAACCATTATCTCCTTCAACCAACCTAGCCAGCCCAAAATCTGCCAGACAAGCCTCATACCTATCCCCTAACAGTATGTTATGAGCCTTCACATCCCTATGCAAAATGGGGGGCACACAATCATGGTGCAGATATGCCAGCCCTTCAGCCACTCCTAGTGCAATCTTAAACCTTGTGTCCCACCCAATCAGTCCACCATTACTAACATTCTCATGTAACAGGTCTCCTAATGTCCCATTAGGAACATAATCATAGAACAACAATTTCGACTTCCTATTCACTCCCCACCCCAGTAACCGCACGATGTTTCGGTGTCGAATCCGTGCCAGTGTCGCGATTTCCGAGGAAAATTCTGCCGCGGAATATTTTTCCGACGTCTGGAACCGCTTCACCGCGATGGTTGCGCCCGATGGGAGGGCCACCCGGTAGACCACCCCGGACCGGCCCCGCCCGATCACGTTGCCGGCTGTCAAGCACTTTAACACGTCAGCAATGGACAAATCCAATTTCTGATACAGTGTCACCTCCCAAGGTGGGGCTAATTCTGAAAAGTTCGGGTCCCTATCCTCGGGCCCACCGAAGCCCAATGGGCCTTTCCTTTTAGGCCCAAAGATGATGTAAAGCGCCGCCAGGAGCAATGCGCAGGCTGCGCACAGGAGCACCACCATTGCCACACGTGCCGCGGAGGAACGTCTGCCGCCACCGCCGTGTTTATCGGATGCACACTCGTTGCCGGAGAAGCACAGAGCGGGGTTTCCAGCTAGGACGCTGAGAGGGAGCTTCGTGAAGAAGGGCGTGTCTGGCACGCGCCCGGAGAAGTTGTTGTGGGAAATGTTGAGAACCACCAGATTCTGCATGTCGGCGACGTACTGGAGGTCGCCGGAAAGTTGATTGAATGAGATGTCCAATATTCCTAACTTGTCGAGATCGGCGAACTCTGCTGGAATGTCGCCGGAAAGCTGGTTGAAGCTCAGGTTAACTGCGATCTCCAGCGCCGGAATCTTCCCCAAGGTCGCTGGAATCCCACCGGAGAACCGGTTTCTGCTAAGGTCAAGCAACTGGAGTTTCACGCAAGATCCGAGTTCACTCGGAACAGGACCGGAAAGTTGGTTCTTTGAAAGATCAAGTTTCGTGAGTGAACTTAGCGAACCAAGACTCGGACTCAAAGCTCCTTCGATCAAGTTCTCGGAGAAATCAATAAATTGCAGAATGTGTAATTGGTTCAAACTTTTAGGCAGTGAACCTGAAATCGCATTAGAATGCAAATCCAAGAAGGTTAAATTTTGCAAACCGGAGATTTCTATGGGTATGGAACCTGTCAGCCGGTTCGACCCCAAATCAAGGAAACTCAAGTTGGTTAGGTTTCCAATTTGGGGTGGAATCGAGCCTACCAGTTGGTTATCACTAGCCCGGAACCGAATGAGCAACCGGCATTGGCCGATTTCGGATGGGATTGGACCGGATAGGTTGTTCGAGAGTAACAAGAGTTTGTTGAGTTTGTTTAGGGAAAAGATTCCTTTCGGAATAGGCCCCGTTAAGGCATTTTGAGACAGGTCCATAGCCTCTAGATTCTGACAATTTGACAATGACGGCGGAAGTATTCCTTGGAGCTTATTTTGCCATAGGAATAGGAGCGTTAGGTTCTTCAGATTGCCTAGTTCCGAAGGAATAGTACCCGTGATTTGGTTATTGTCAAGTTCGATGTGTGTCAAGCTGATGCAGTTTCCCAACTGGATCGGGATTCGGCCCGAGATCTGATTGACACTGAGTTGTAACTCCTGGAGGGAAGTGAGATTCCCAAATGTTTGGGGAATGCTTCCTGTGAGCGCATTCATGGAGATGTCAATCAGGACTAACTGTTTGCAGTTTCCTAACTCTGCCGGGATTGTGCCCACCAAATTGTTCTGCCATAGCAACAGTCTTTGCAAGTTCTCCAAGTTTCCTAGCCTGCTAGGAATAGAGCCTGTCAGGGAATTCTCATACAAGTATATGTTTTGTAGGCTGGTGCAGCCCCCGAGCTCAGCTGGGATTTGTCCCGACAGCAGGGCGGTGTAGATTGCCAGCGTTTCGAGTTTCTTCAGCCGGCCGAGGCTGGCAGGGAGGAAACCTGAAATACTAGTTTCTGCCAAGCCTAACATGGACAGATTGGTGCAGTTTCCGATTTCTTCAGGTAATGAGCCTTCTAGATTCTTGTTGCCACCAGCTCTCACTGCTTCAAGGTTGCCTAACTTCCCTATGCTGTTGGGTATTGTACCACTCAATTGATTGTCATACAGAGTTAGCCACTTCAAGCTTGTAAGATTCCCGATTTCAACAGGGATCGATCCCTCAAGACGGTTCGAATTCAAATAGAGTTGCTCCAGCTTTAGCAAGCCGCATAACTCCCTTGGGATGATTCCTATCAATGCATTGTCGCTCAAGTCCAAGTAACTCAATTCGGGTAATGACCCGAGCTCTTTGGGGATTGAACCCGTGAGGTTTGTCCCCGACAGGACTAGTTTTTGCAATGACGAGAGCGAACTCAAGTTGAAAGGAACATTTCCAAGCAAATCCACATACCTGATATTCAACTCCACAACTTCATCATTGGAGTTGCAAGTAATACCATCCCATCCACAAGGAGTTCCATTTATTTGGTCCCAATCGCTCAGCACTTCAGGTGATCCATGCAAGCTTCTCTTCCAGGAAAGTAGTGCTTCGCCTTGGGGGTTGACGGCGAAAGCCGGGTAAAGGGAGGAGAGGAAGAAGGAAAAGGCGAAGGCGAAGAAGGGCCATGGATTCTCAGGCATTACTATTCAAGCTATGCTGATAATATTCTCAATTTCCAATGAGACTAAGGTAAAAGAAAAAGAGAGGTTTGGAGTTTGAGCCTAGGGAGGGACAATGGTATGAGAGAAAAACCAAATCATGTCTTGGTGGGCTATGTGTTTATTTTAAATACATGTGTATAAACAAAGATTAAAACGAACCCGAGTCTCCGGATCCGAGAAACAGCTAGACCATGATGTTTGTGCAGAGAGAAGGTGGTGTTCTTTCCTTCTCTTTCCATTTGTTTACTCAGGAAAAGGAGGTGGATAGAGGGAGATGACACCTCCCCTCTCTCTTTTTTTTTTTTTTTAATTCAAAATGGAAGAAGAAAGAGAATGGGGCTAGTGAGTGTACTACTGTGCTTGTAATATTCTAATGAAAACTTTTATCTTCTTCTGCCTCCCCTTCTGGAATAGTAGTTGTCATTGCAGAGCTAATATTTATCTGTACACTATACAAGTCAGAAAAAAAAAATTATCATACTTTTTAAAATTGATTATACATATTATGTAAAAACAAATACATAAAAAAAATAAAAAATTTCTTTATTCAGTCCATCAAGAAGTTTATTAGGACACCCAATACAATTTTCCTATTTATTTATTTATTTATTTTTTTTTTAACTTTACTTTTCCTCTTTCACTAGGGACAACAATGGGCCAAAAGACATCATCAGCACATGTAGTTCCATTTGCAGCTTGTTTGCTGAAACATTACTGAGAAACTTCATTTAACCTATTTTCATGGTTGTATTTGTCTGTGACTAGCGGTGGATCCTAGGATTTAAACCAGGAGACTGTAAATTTTCTTTTTTAGATAAAAAGGAAATTACTATAATTAGCAAGTTTCATAAGGTTAATTTTTTAAATTTTCAAAGTTTAGGGAGCAAATCCTATCGTATTCTTCTCTTATATCCATAAATAGACATGGCCTATACGATAATTGGAGCAACATCAATAAATGTATTTATTTTAGGATTTTCTTTTTTTTTTAATGTGAACAAGGAAATAAGATACATTATTTCATTATGCACATGTATTTCCATTTGCAGCTTGCTTGTCCAGATATTTATTGAGGCTAGGCTACTGATTTAAGCCAAGTGATTAAACCTTGCAAATAAGGATCATAGGTTTTAGATTTTATGAAGATTATTACACTGTATTTCAGGCTCATGATAATGACATTTGAAGCCTTTTTGTCTTTGACTTTGGACCTATTTGCTGCATTTTGGTGGGACATAACATCTAACAGCAAAATTATAGGGCATATGCTAGGGTTTTATGCTTATCTACTGAAATCTATATAATCTGAAAGAGATTTCCATCTCTCTCTTATTTATTTATTTTTTATTTTTTATTTTATTTTTTAGCCAAACGATAATTTATTAAAAACAAAGTAGCAAGTAGAAATAAAATATTAGGCAGCCTAGAACCCACATCAATAAAAAGCAAAAGAGCCAAAGGAAATAAGAGATCACAAGGTAAACTCATTGCAAAGTCATAGATCTTCATCGCGTATGAGATTTGAATTTAAATACTCTAATAAACTGGTTAATGGCAGTTTGTAATAATGTAATTCGTTTATATTTTTCTATTTTTAAAAGCATATTTGGAAAGTTCAATTTATACTGTTTCATGATGGGATCTATGACAAATTACAGCCCATTTGTAGTCTGAATATGGTTTTTATTTATTTTTTTAATACGAAATCGTGATTTATTTGTCAGGATAGCAAAACCAAACTAATACACCTGCAAATCTGTCACCTTCTGTTAGATGTAACTTCCTAAATTTAAGTTAATTGTCCACTAATTGATAGTTTTATGACACTTAACCAGCTGTGGTATCATCTTAAGTTCTGAATTATGGATAATTTAATTAGGCCATGTGACTTGGTGGAGGTTCTGTTCACTACAAAACCCAACCCAGCATACTTTGTTTTGTAATTTATTAATTCAAAGAGAAAAAGGGTGTCACGTGGTGTCTTGTGACAGCAAACCATGTTGAGAATTAAGTATTAGTTTTTAAGGACATGTATTCTCTATCAAGTTAAATTTCGAGATAATGTTAAATACACCATTTAAACTTCGGTTTTTCTTTTTCTTATTTTTTTAGTTTTATATTCAAAGTTTGAAGTTACTAAACATAATCTTCAATCAAAATTTTACATGAAGTCTTAATTATAAATTATTATACTTAATTAAACTATTATTTATCAAATTTATTATTCGAATTGTCCTTGAGAAGACATCATAATAAGCATTTACTTATTAAAAAATGAAAAAGATGACTCGGGTAGTAAAGTAAAAGCTTGACTAAATACAAACTGTTATGACTCAAAACCTTGGTGTTATACAGAAAAACCATAAAAAATTTAAGTAATGACAATTTTTATTGGCATGAATATCATATAGAAACTAACATCACAAATAAGTTATATTTCCATAAAATTTCTTTAATGTCCTATATATATATATTCAATCAATCCAATTTCTATGCGTTGATTGGTTTTTACTGGGTCTAAATATACATGTAATATAATTATATTTTAAATGGATATAAATCGATATTTGAAATGTGTTGAAAATAAAAATACTATTTTTTAAATAAATAAATAAGTCTATCTTATAGCATTTGTTAACAAAATCATTTTATTAGGATATCAATATAGATGAGATTCGGACTAACCATATACTATTGTATCACTATCGGATTCTCTTTCTCCACATCTTACTATATAGATTGTATAGAATTCGAATTATCTTATTCTATCAAAGTTAGGATTCTCATTCCAATTTATGACACAACTTATACTGCTTGCCTCGTGACAGTGCTGTGGGTTATCACATGAGAGAGAAGGACATGGATGAGTTGTTTAAAGAGTTAAATCCAAACCATCCATTAAGTGGGGCAGCTTTTGTATATCAATAAGTCCATTTTTAAAAAATAATAATAATAATAATTTGGAAAGAGAGAGAGACAAGAACAACCCATCAAAAGCAGAGAGAAGGAAGTCCCCATTGTCATACCACCTTCACTGCTCTGTATTGACGTGGACGTTAAGGCTTAAGCTTTTCTCTAATATGATTAGCCCCACGTTCTTAGCATTGTTAAGAAAAAGGTGGGAAGAAATTTTCTTTTTTAGGGAATATGTGGAGACACATTAACAAGGGAATAGAGTGAACTTCAAGTGAAAAAAGCCATTAGCTGATTTGGTAGCTTTCAACTACCTCAATATATTTAAATTATCTAGGAAAGATGGACTAAGATGGGAAATTGTGGGAAAGTTGTAGGATAGGGAAAACCTATCCACATAGTGCTAATAGTCTAATAGCGGAGGAAGGATAAAAGTTTCCATCGGGTAATGATGATAGGAGGGTGAGCATCATATTTGAATAGATTTGAGAAACTCTAGGATCTTATAGGACTTAGGTTAGAATGGGTGTTGAATCACTTTATTTCTTGTGTTTTTAATAGAAAACTTGTTTAATGTTCATAAAACTTAAGGCATATAAGAATTTGGTGTTGCTGTTTAGTCGACTGACCCTTCCGTTAATCAATCAAAGCTTCTTCAAGGTTCTCTAAGTCAATCAATGAAAGACATGAATCAACCTATCAATTCTCTAATTAATTGAAGATGACCATTAATTGACCAAAGCTACCGTAGTTGATTCCTCTAGTTTCCTATTCCTCTTAAACTCTCAAATGTGGTACTTATTGGTTTGCAAGCTCTAAATTAGACTTATAAATAGATGTTTTTTAGTTTAATTGTGATGTATTTCATATGATGGTGTTTATGGAAACAATTCCGGTGGTCTTATGGAATAATGTAAGGATCTATAAGGGATTTAGAATAGGTGTAATTCTCTTATACTCTTTGGTTAATCAAACTGATTAGGCTTAAAAAATGGTAGATCGATGTAGCAAACAAGTCAATTGAACTTGCCTAAGTTTTTCTTTCATGTTGTTCAATTTCTTCTTTTATTTTCTTTATTTGCTTTTTTCCTATTTTAGGTGGGATTTTATGAATAGATGCTTAAGGTTTACCTTGGAATTGGCTCCATTAGAGTCTTGAGATTTTTTATGAATGTAGCAAGTGTTTATTTTATGACTGGATTTTGGTTTAAATTCTACCGGTGAATATGTTGCACTCTAGTGTAAGTTTTACCTACCATTCTTTCATGTACACTCTTATGGTTATAAGTAAATTGTCATTCATCTGTATTAGGATTTATCATATTAAATAACTATGTTTATCTCTTCTTATTACTTTCTCTATTTTGTTGTTATGTTTGATTACATCTTAATTAAATCCATTACATGCCCTATCAATAAATATCATAAATTATACATTTGTTTAGAATATAAATTTTTGAAGTCTACTCTCACTAGATAATCTCCATTTTAATGGGAACTTAACACGTTAAACAATAATTCTATTTTAATATTACATATATAATAGTCTATATAAATCTTGCCAAAAAAAAATCAATATAATTAGATTTAGCAAATATATAAACCCAACCAAGCTTGCCTAACTTTATATACAATTTTACTCAAATATTTACTTAGATATTTAAATACGTAAAAATTTGAAGGAAAAATACAAAATTAGTCATTAACATTTGATTGTTTGAAATCTTTAATCTTTTATGTATCTACTTAACTCCTCAATGTTTTGTGATTTCTCTATTTGAGTCTTTTTGCTAATTTTATCAAAGTTTACGACATGGCACTTCCAAATTTGCTCATAGGAAGTGAATATATTAAATATACTTAAATTTAATAAAATAACAAAAAGTACCAAATTGCTACCTTCTACCTACAGCTAATCGCTCCTAAAAAAATTAGTCAGTCGTAACCTACCATCTAGAAAAATAAAAAAGAAAAAAAAATGAATTTTATGGGATGGTGAACTACTACCCTTGCAAATTGCTACTCTCTTATGATAGTGTGTAGCCACTCCATCAATAGTAGGTTGGTGGGTAGTGCAACCCACTATGTTTTTCGTGGTAATCCAATCACCCTAAGGTTGGTTGGCACCTTGGCTATTCTTCTTTTTCTCTTTGCAATTTTTTTGAATTTTTTTCCTAATTTTAAAAATATTCTTTGTCATATAATTTAATTAAATATATTTAATAATAATACTTTGTTAAATTTAATTTTAGTGAACCAATAAGGGGTTGACATATGTATAAACTTTGACATAATTTTAAGGGGAAAATACAAAGAAAAAAAACCTTTCAAACTTTGACCTATATGTGGATACATCCCTAAACTTTCAAATATTATAAATCATATCTCTCAACTTTAATAAATTGGTAAATAACCCTATAAAGTTGCAAAAATGTCCTTTATTTGCAATTTTAGAAAGTATATCCATACATAGATCAAAGTTTATAGAGGTTATTTGTAATTTTTCCTAATTTTAATATAGTTATTAAAAAGATGACTCTAACATAGAATTTTGATAACATCAAGGATTCAAATAGAAAAAGAATTTAAGGATCAAATAGTTTAGCAATTAAATATTAAAGATTCAAATTATACTTTTTTTCTCTAAATATTTAAAAATCCATTTCCATCCCATATCATTTTAACTTTTTGAAGTTTATAGGAAAAAGTAATTCCAATGCCAAATAAATATCCCACATATAAATCTTTATTGGAAACTGATAAACAAGCCAAAAAATTCAAGCCGAACCAATCGCTAAATATAATTATTATTATTATTATTTCATCTTTCTGTTCACTTCTTCCAGCTGCTTTTCCCGTTGTGGACCGCAGTCATTCCGCCTTCCATCGGCATTTCTGAGGCGGCACAATCCCCACTTTTCATCTTCCATTTATAATTTGGTAAGTTGCATTTTAAAGAAAAAGTATAAATTTAATTTTTAATACTTTTAGTATTTTTTTATTTCAGTTTAAAATGTTTAATTTTTTATATTTAAGTTTTTAATATTTAAAAAAAAAATAGAAATGAATTCTTTTCACGATGGTGTTAATTTTTCCATTAGAGAATAATACGTGGTACAATTTAATTGGTTTAAATAAATTATTTCGACTAATCAAATCGTGGCTCGTATCAATCTTAAGAAAAAAAAATCAACGGCAAACTAACAACAGATTTAGTTATAAACTTTTGCAAGCATTGAAATTTGAAATAGAAAAAGTGGCAAATTTTAAGAAATAAATTTGTACTTTTTCCTATTTCGTATTCATAATAACTTTCGGCCATTTATATATTTTCATTAATAATATATGTTTACCAATGCTATTTCTCTTTTAATTATACAGAAAAATGTTGATTCCATTACTTATTACAAAAAGACCTAATACTCTTGGTATACCATCTTGTATATCCAAGATATGAGACTTGACTTTTTCTTAAAAGTATATCATTTTATATACATGTGGATAGATTGACAATAGTTGTATTTGTGAACTTTAATATAAAATGATATAACTTTTGGTATATATTGTTGTCTTTCCACAATTCCAAGGATTTTATCACTTTTCCAAATGATATATCATTTAAGTTAAGTATAGAAGAACCATTAATAGTCCTATAAAACTACAACACGTAATGGGCATTTATACAATTTAAATAATTGTATACACATCATATTTAAAACAATTATAATTATACGTTGTTAATATGTTTAACCATATCTATTAAGATAAAATTTGTAGGATGCATATGCTAAACACCCATACCTAGGGCATGCTTTAACTAATATGTTGGAATTTCCCTTTATTCATGGGATGCTTTGTTTTGAGTTGGATTTCAATTGAAATCTTTTGCTAATTTATTGGGAAATTAGTTTCCAAATGTGGTTCACTTTCAACACATTTTCAACCCACGAATGTAGCAACATTCAACAAGAAAATCTCACTCTCATACCTTGTTCATGTCAAATAAAACTCCGTGGTGGTTAGAGCTTAAAAAATGGGGTGTAATGCTTCTGCTTTGGATCATTAAGCCTGCTCCTCCTTTAGAAAAAAAGTATACCATCGAGTTATGAGTGAGTGAGGATATAAAAAAGGCAAAACAGAAAATAAAGACGTCATAATTAAGAAATTAGAACATTCTAAGTAAATATGCTTTTTCAATCTATTTCGCTTTCGCTATTTGATTAAAAAATATTTATTTATTTTTCAAACATAGATTTCAGTTTGTTTACATAATATCCCTAATTTCCAAAACAATTCAGAGATTACATGCCCCACCCTTCGTGTAGTCCGCTAGTGAACTTATCTTAATGTGATGTCCCTTATCAATTCTTTTCACTACAGCATGCAAATTTCCACTGCACATGCACAGTACTTTGGGACTCAGAAAAACTTATTGATGAAATAATAGTACAGTAGCTGTTGGCAGGTACGTATGTCCATATAAATAGCAATACCAATCACTATCAATGGAGATATTAAAGATTCGTTTTGTGCCTCTATGACGTCAACTAAGGACACAGTAGCCCCACAAATATACTACCAGTGTTGTCTTAGTGACCATATCTGTAGTATATACATTGTCCAAAGTTCTAGCTAGCTAGCCATGGACACTGATTATTATGTCCACTTTCATCTCTAGGGTTCCTTTCCCTTTTTTTTTTTTTTTTTTGGGAGGCTTCCCTTCGAAGGAAGGACAGTTTTACTTCTCGGGTTTGGATATATACATTTAAAAACCCTAGCTAGTGACCTTTTCGTTGTAGGAATTCCTTCTTTTTTTTTCCTATGAATTTATAGCAGCAGCTGGTTCCTTATATTATAGTGGAAGATTACTCGTGTATAATGATCACACCTGTTAAGCTGTCAAAATAAACAAATAAATATATATATATATATAACCCTAATATCCAATACTGAATAAATAACATAATAATAATTGCAAAAGTCTCCATGCCATTCCGTCGGAAAAGGTAACATCTCCAAGTAAGTTCCAAGCCACATGTAGTCTTAGCTTGGCACCATACAAAGATACGTAAATATCCATGTAATAATAAGTAGCGCCAGCTTCATAAAATTGAGGAATGAGATAAATCTTTTAGGTATAAGAAATAAATTGATCCCATAAAAAATAATATGTGCAAAACCTATAATTCATCACCGCATGTTTAACTGAAAGACTTAATCCATTTTGCTCCATCATTTTTGCACCAAGGTTTGAATAACAAATATATCAAAACAATATAAAAACAAATAAATATGATAAAGGCTAAATACCATATTTAATACCTAAAATTTGCTTATTTTTTATAATCAATTATGTAAATTTTATATATTTTTATAATTAACTATTCCATATAGGTATTATAAATTATATCAAAAAAATTATAAATAGTAAATTGATACTTTTAAAGTTTAGATAGTTAACTAAAAACTTAAATAAACTTTAGATATTAAATGTAATATTTATCCTATAATAAATATAAAGTAGATACATAACACCACAAAGTAAATAGAAATAGAGACAATTAAGAAAATTTAAATAAATCAAACGTGGTTCCGCTTTCTCGTCTTCTTGAAGGGAATCACTTAAAATCCTCTTAAAAGTTGATTGAGGGCTCCAATTGTGTTGGCACTATTCATCATTAGTCTCATATGAACCAAGCTAACCCACAGTTTTCCTTTCCAAAATCCAAGCTTTCTTTTCATTGTTTTTTTTAGAAGAAAAGTATGGAGGCTACGTCCACTGGCTATTTTATGCTAAATGATTGCCATGTTGAAGTGGCAGTCAGCATCAGCAATTCTAGTAAAATACCTACATTATTCACACTATTCATATGGGTAGGCTTGCAGGTCACGGTTGGTTTTGAGAAAACTGCCTATTTCTTTATGTAGCATTCTCAAAAGATCCATAACACCGACAAAAAAAAATAAAAATAAATCTAAAACAAAAACCCCAGAAAGAAATGAATTATCTGTAATTTATTGGTATGAATTATCTCAATAGTTTTAGTAGATATAGTGATCGATAAAAAAATAAAAAGAAGAATAATTATTTATATTATTAAGTCGAAATAAGTTGTTCGGTTCTATTATATGTAATATATAGTTTTTCAAGGATAAATTATAAAAGATGTGGATGAAATAATAGAGGGAAATGATAATCTTTTTTGTAACTGTGTTGTTTTGAAACAAATAAATAGAGAAATCTTCGAAATATTATTTGTAAACAATGATGATATAAAATAAAATAAATTATATTTTTTATAATAATATCTTTCTTTCTTCTTTTTTTTTTTTTTTTTCATTTTGAGGCACACGTATCATTGATGCATGTATGTTTCTTTAAGAAAAATTATTGCATTACTAATTCTAAAAACAATTAAGTATATGTTTCTTTTATTATTATGTGGTGGATGTGAACTGTCTTTTGACTTCCACACGCACAAGAAGATTCCAAGTACAACGTTGTTGTTGCATGCTGGTCTAAGATGCATTTTCAAAAGATGAATTAAAAAGGGCTTAACTGGTCCAAATCTATGTGGATTATTTTAAGTAATACGAATTCAAATTTCGTGCGTAACTTAATTGTTAGTGGGATCCTATGTAGCCCTCCTTATTTTATAAGAAAAATGCTAATGATTGTCCTTAATGCATTTGTTAATAAACTAAATCAAGAAATTCTATACTTTTTTATTTACATATTTACTTGGTGAAGTGTATAATCACTTTTAAGAAGTATGATAAGTTTTTTTTTTTTTTTGAGATGTTGTTTATGTTGATTCTTTGGTTGTTTATTAATATATATATATATATTCTCTATTAATATAAGGTCTCTAGTTAAAATGGGATATCTTGTATAAGATATGATTGAGTACCGAAGATAGTCATTTTTTAAAAATTATTTTTGAGATCTGTTAGAATATGGCTACATGGAACTATATAAGCCTCAATTATTGGACGAATCTACTTCTTTTTCATATATGGATAGAACCACATACTAAAGTAGTAATTCTCATTAATTATTCAGCACATGATATTCAAGAAAATTCAAGTCGCTTATGGTCAACATATTGAATGCATTGAAATATAATAACTCAAAGGATTAAGTAGATTAAAAATCTTCTATTTTATTTTAAAATTTAATGAGTGCTTTATATTTTTTAAATGAGTCGTTTGAGTTTATATTGAAATCAAATAAAGTTTTTTTTTTTCAACTTATCTTAGTCGTTTAAATTGATGATAATGATTATATTATTACACTATGTAATTCCTTTATGTATATTAGAATTTAGATGACTATGTACCCACATTACGATGGAAGGGAAAAAAAATAAAATAAAAACACTAGCGCATATGACTAAAAGGAGATCAATCATAAAAGAAGAAAAGGAAAAATTACAGAAAAAAAAATCATATAAATTATAATTGGTAGTTATATATAAGGGTTATTTTAGGTAAAAGTAATTGTTAAATCAAAACAGGAATTCTCACTTTATTAATAATACATTAACGTGAACTACTAAAATTTAAAAGAAAAACTTATTTTGTGTACTAATATCAATATACGGAACACAAACAAGTCATTAAATATTTAAAGGATACGATTAAATTTTAACATAATCTTACAAAACTTTAATGATTCGATTAAAACAAAAAGAGTTTAATTGACTTTCCATACAAGGACTTCTATCTTGGTAATATATATATATATATATATAGCAAAGGGAGAGAGTTTTCCTAAACTTCTTGTCTCACAACTCAAGAATGCCAATGCACTTCTCATGTTAATTGGGAAAATATTTGTATGTCTCTGATTCTTTATAGACCTATTCATAAACAATGTGATATATGGCTAGTGTCAAATATATATAGTAAAACTCTAGCTATAAATATTAATACATCAACAACATATATTGAAATTTTTCAGTAATTGGTTTGCTTTTTTTGAGCAATAATTGGTGAATATGATATGAAAGACAAATCCCCATGAAAAAAGTTTGATGCACAATCACTGGCAGGTCAACCAAGTGATTATTTTGGCTAGAGAACCTTTTTGTCCACCATGCCCCAATTGCACACAATAATATAAGGGATACACAATTGATGATGACTGGAATGGTCATATCATATATATAATCCACGGATATTAATGAAAGTTAATCCATTTAATACCAGTCACTTTTTGCAAATAAAGCTTTTTGTATCAATAAATATTCAAAGCCTTTTTTTCTTTTTTCTCAATTGCTTTTTGACTGTTGTGTTGTCCTTTCGGTCGTTTTTTTTTTTTTTAAATGGAATGAATGAATAAAATAAATATTTTACATTAATTTCATAGGATAAAGAAGACTTTAAAAAACTTTCATCAATTTTACTAGAATAGACGATTTATGTATTTGCTTAAGTAAGTATATTTACAATATATTAGATTAAATTGGTTATAAAAATCAAAATCACTATCTAAATTTTAACTATCTTTTTTTTAAAAAAAAAATTTACTTAAAATTTTGAAGTTACGAGAATTTTAATTATCATTATTTATCTATTATTATTCCTTAATTTTTAATATTTGCCATGAATATTGTAAATACCCGAACAAAGTATTTTATTTAATATATATTATAACAAACAACTAAGGTTGAAAATGGGATTTTATAAGAAACTGAGAGATAATTTGATCTTTTTATTGATGGGATATTTAAACCTCACGTAACCTAAAGCCTCTCCTTATGCCATTGTATAATGACAAGATAAGAAAAGGAGAAAACACTCTCTAGAGAATCGTAGGGCAGATTTGTGACTTTCATAAGGATCAAAATCCAATTCAATTAGGTAAGGGTTGTAATGATAGAATTGTCATTTACGAATATCAAATTGAGGATTTAAAGCAATTTCTATCACATTGTTCATTAGAAATTTAGGTCAAGGAAGGGATGGAACGAGCGCGAAGATCAACTGACTAAGGATTCAGTTTACAGAAATTGCACAGTATACGAACTTATGCAATTTGATTAGAAATTAAAAGTATTAGGATTCAATTAAGCCTAAGATCAAGAAATTTAGATTTAGGAACAAATTGGAAAAAAGGAATTAGGGTTCATGAAGAATAACACGGAACACGGTTAAGTGCACGCCCATGTACTTACTTATACAGGAATGCATGCATGTACAATGGGTATACATTTGAAGTACACATCTATGTATTAGGGCGTATTAAATATGAAAAATACACAATAGGTACACGATCATCTACATGACCATATATTAAGGCTTGTTGAAGATGAGAATTTTACAGAAAGGTATACAGTCACTCCACATGATCATACACCTAAGGCATGCCAAAATATTAAAAATTACAAAAAGATACAATGCCACCCTACACAATCATGTATCCCAATTATATCAAAGTACATAGCCTCAAACATAACCATGTACTTAGAGACACTTTATTTCCTAAATTATTTTCTAATTAAATAAATTCTCATATAATCTAGATAGCTAATAAAACCTTAGAAAATCCAATAAACTAAGAAAATTAAGAAAATTTAGATTATTCTTAAATTAGTATTAAGAGAAGATTATTATTGCTTTGATAGATTCTAGAACACTTAAGGTTTAAGATCAGTCATGTTTAAGATTACGATTTCAAGTACGTAAAACAAAAAGAGTTTAATTGACTTTCATACAAATATAAGGGATTTCTATCTTGTCGATATATATATAACACCAAAGGGAGGGAGTTTTCCTAAACTTCTTGTATCACAATTCAAGAATGCCAACGCACGTCTCATATTAGTTGGAAAATATTTGTACGTCTCTATTTTCTATGGACCTATTCATAAACAATGTGATATATGGCAAGTGTCAAATATATATATAGTAAAAGTCTAGCTATGAATATTCATACATCGACAACATATATTGAAAATTTCCAGTGATTGGTTAGCTTTTTTGAGCAATAATCGGTGAATATGATATGAAAGACAAATCCCCATGAAAAAGGTTTGATGCACAATCACTGGTCGGTCAACCTGGTGATCATTTTGGCTAGAGAACCTTTTTGTCCACCATGCCCCTATTACACACAATAATACAAGGGATACACAACTGATTATGACTGGAATGGTCACATCATATAGATAATCCACATATATTAATGAAAGTTAATTCATTTAATACCAACCACTTTTTGCAAATAAAGCTTTTTGTATCAATAAATATTCAAAGCTTTTTTTTTTTCAATTGCTTTTTGACTGTTGTGTTGTCCTTTCAGTAGTTTTTTTTTTTATATATAAAAAATGGAATGAATGAATAAAATAAATATTTTACATTAATTTCATAGGACAAAGAAGACTGTAAAAACTTTCATCAATTTTACTAAAATAGACCATCTTATGTATTTGCTCAAGTAAGTATATTTACACGCTAACACAAAGCTTCACCAGGGGAATATATTGGATTAAATTGGTTATAAAAATCAAAATCCCTATCTAAATTTTAACTATGTTTTTTTTTATTTTTACTTAAAATTTTAAAATTACGAAATATTATACTCAATAAAATTTTAATTATCAAATTTACTATCTCATATCTAGTTCTTTGCACTTGTAATATTTGGTCAATAAGCATTTATCATGAATATCTTTCAAAAAAATAATAAATATATTAAATTTAACAAGTAAAAACTTAATTAAATATGATGATACTTCAAACTTTAGGTATAAATTTTCTCAAGTAAAAGTTTAATGGGGGATAATGACATTTCTTTGATCCTTTTGCTCCATACATTATTAGATAATGGTAATATGCCGATAATCCATCTAATCTAGTAATTCTAACTTATAAATTTATTATATAAGTTTTTATTTATTACTTGACAAAAACTAAGCAAAAAATTCTACTTGCTATCCATTGATATTAATGTAAAACTTAGGAAAAGTAATACTATTAATATAATGTAATCATATTTACTTAATGTCATAATTGTATCACTTTCGTATCATATACATATTACTTTCACATTCTATTTCTATAATCGTATCATATTTATATTCCTTTTATAGTATTATATTAGAAATTTCCTTTTTTATTCAAACTGATATTCTTATTATTTTCTTTAAGATTTCTATATTATCGTAAATAAATTGTTTTAAAATCAATCACACGTTACTTTATTCATTGGATAACCTAATTATTTTAATGAAAGAGCATAGTGATATGGCTACTCTACCTCCACCAATATCACATCCTTTAACTGAGACAGCTAGTATCACTAGTAAAGTTTCTACATCATTGTGAATGGGACTTTTTAAGTTTAATAACATTATATTTTATTCATAAGATGACGTAGCTGTCACAGTGAGAGACCATGATGACCCAACTTCTACGAGTGTTGGTTGTTTCTACTCGTCATTTGTTATAACTTTTAGGTATTATTGTTCTTGTCTTTTTAATAAATTAACATAATCACACTATATGCCACTTACAAGATGATCATTCTAATACACCTCCATTGCCCATGAAGGACTGCCGATTTGCATCTCCAAATTCTATTGAGATAGTAAGGTTTTCTTCAATAAATTCGAGCTATTGCAGCAATACATGGAAACGAAATATCTTCTTCAATCATTTTATTTGATATTGTAATGCAACAAGTTAACAATTGCAAAAAGGTATTTAATTTTTTTTTATTCTTATTTTATCGACTCTTCAATTGCATAAAATGGAACAGGATAAAATTCGATGCAAAAAAACCCTGTTATTTTTTTATTTGTTTGTTTTTCGAAAATATTAATGACACCAACTTCTATATGGTCTCTATCACATCCTAAAACCTAAAATATGGCAACCCATCAAGTATCATATTTAAGTAAAACACATTAAAACTTAATGACTCATTACTTATCTATTTCCATTTTTTTATATTATGAAATCATTTATTAGATTTTGCAAATATTTGAATGTTTACCCATAGATTGACCCTTAAAAGTTAAATACAATCATAAAAAGAGTAAAGCTAAATAATAAATAATTTGTAGAGTTCATAAACCAAGTCCATCTAAAGAGAAAACATAACAAAAGACTCTTATGCATCGTACGCACTCTAGTGTAGAGATGGTCATGCTTAGTACAATAGCTGCTACACAAACAAATACGATGTCACTCGTACGTATACCTATTTCTAATGCAAAATTCAAAGTTCATTAAAATAATTATTTAATTGTAAATAAGCAACACATTTCCAATGTTTGGAGTTGATAGGGATAGCCGAATCACATCGCATCAGCCGTAGATCTTTTGTATCATTTACCATTAATGACTATTATATACTTATCGCAATCACAGACCAAAAGTCAATTAGTCCAACTCTAGCTTGTAAATCTATTTATATGCAATAAAAGATAACTATTGATATTTAATTGCTTGGAGTTATAGAATAATACTCAACGATATTTTAAGTCTAATTACTTAATATTTTTTTAAGCCTAGTCCATTATTAAAAGTTGGTCCTCTTTGATTTTAAAATCAAACCAGCTCAACATATGTTAATTAATTAATTACTATTTTTTTGTTATTATTATTAATTTTTAATTTATTTAATAATAATTATTATTTTAATTTTTAAGTTAGCATCGATCACTTGGAAGTGATTGACTCAGATTGAACCAGTTCGGTTCAACAAGAGAGGGCTTTTCTCCTAATTTTATTTATTATTTTATATTTCTTAATTTTATTACTTATTATTATATTGTAGATTTTATTATTTAATAATAATATTATTATTATTTTATGATTTTAATCATATCGGCAATTTCATAAGTCTAGCTACATCTTAGAAGATCAAATCACCTTCTTTCAAGAGTTTGAGCCAATTTTTTTATTTTGATTATATTGTTGTTTATTCATTATTTAGAAATTTTGTTGATTATGCAAGCAGGTTAAATATTCAAATTTAATCATTTCTCAAATTTCTTGTAAAAACATTGTTTTGAAAAATTTAGATCTTCTTGGAAGACCAAAGTTGCACTTTAAATAAGAACAATGTTGAATATCAGGATCAAAATAATGAGCAAGCTCAAGAATATTCAAAATTTCCATAAAATATTAAAGGCATGAACACAATAGCTATTAATCCATTTGAGTCTCAAAGATTAAAAATATACCAAAATAAAAATATGTTAAGAATATACTATGAACGTATGAATTTAATTAACAACATTCAAGAATCATCAAGAACATGTTATAAACACTATATCTTCAAATCATCATCAAGAATATATTAATTTTTTAGAAATATAATTTATTTAATAACATTTGATTCATTACAAACATTCATCATATAAGATCAATCCTTGCTATCCTTCTAGAACACATTGAACATGCTTCAAGAACACTTTCATATTCATATACATCAAGTTCATTACATTCAAAAATTTTAGAAAATTTCCAAAAAGCCAAACTTCAACTAAACTTTACTTAAATCGATCCTAAAATCCTTGTTCATCACATAAACCGCTCAAATCTATCATGAAGTCCATAACTCAACAAGAATTAACAATAGTTACTTTTACACCTTATTTTGAGCCAAACAATAAAAAAAAAGCTACCTTATTTTGATTTATTCTATATCTTATTTGTATCTATTTGAAATCTTATCATTTGGAAAATTATCTCATTTATATCTTATTTATTTCTATTCCATAATTATGATAAAGATGATGATTCGGGATTGAGAATTGAGAAATAAAAATTTACATATTTTTAAGAGAAAAAGGTTTTAAAATATATTCTATGCATTAAAAAAGGAAATTTTAATTAGTACTTTTATAAAAATAAATAAAGTAAATGATAGATAAGTTTAACTTTATAATGACTTATTAGATATTTCATTTTATGAGAAGGATATATATAATATATATATATATATATATATATATAATCCTTTTAGTATCTTAATTTTGATAAATACATAGATTATGAATGCCAAAAAGATAAAAATTAGACGAAGCAAATGGATCTTAAGCTATATTTGGGGCTTATTTGAAGTCGTTGGCAGTAGAAAAAAAGAAAGGACGATCAGTGCATAAGAGGAGTTTTGGATCTTAAGGATGTTTCATAAATCCTATGCCTCTGTTGGATATAATTTCGCATGGCTACTAAACAAAACTTGATGAATTGAAAATATAAACAAGACCTGAAAATAACTATAGTGTACAGGTTCCTTTTCTTTATAACTGAAAATCAAACTTCTTACAAGATGCAAGGCAATTAGAAACTTTGTTGTAGCAACCAAAAAAGACTCTCACCAAACTTCAAAAAAAAAAAAAAAAGAGTATAAGATGCTTTCTTTTTGTTGTTTTTTAAATAAATAAAGGTGACCGAAAGTGTAGCCGCTGAATTTATGAATATTCAAAAGTACATTATTTCATCATTTTTTTTTTAATTATTATTAAAGAACACTTGCCATTATACAAATTAATACCATTCAACTGGATAAACATTTGCTATTTTAAATTCCCTATCTAAAGCATGTCCTAACCAATCTTGTGATGGTAAAACAAATTTTATTATTAAATATAGATTTTTTGTTCAAATTTATCAATATAATTAGTAAAAACACATTTAAAACAGTAAAATTGAAGACAGCAAATATTTATATGATTTAAGATACTAAGCAATCTATTTATGCGATGATTAGGTGGGATTCATGTGTTTAGAATAAATTATATGTTAATGTTATATCCTTTTAATTGTTGAACGTGCCCTTCCCTTCTTTCGAGGTTGGGAATGGCCTAACCTAATTGCCGTTTTCTTCTTTCGGCACAAAAAAGGCCTTCCATAATATAAAAATAAGCTAAAAGGACTTTATATTGTAATTATATCCTTCCTTTTTATTCATCACTTTGGAGCGATGATCTCTTTAATCATGTCAAGTAAACCCTAGATTTGATGGGAAAGCTTCCGTTGGTTGGACTTGTTTACAAAAAATATCATCTCACGCATCATTTAGGATCTCTTCGTATCTAGTACTCTTGGATAAGCATTTTGCTTTGTCTGTATCTTAATATTCCTGTTTGCTTGAAATAGCAAGCTTTGATGGATTATCTTCTTTTTATGCTATATTAATTAAATTAAATTAAATATGACAAATTATGAGAAAAATGATTGTAAAAGACTTGATTGATATATATGAATTATTTTTTGTTAATTTCAAATTTCTGATCATTCTTTCCCGGACCAAATGTGAAATCTTTTGATTCATGCAGCTCTCATGCTCAATTACTTCAATCATCTATTTCAAATTCCCATGCCATTTTCTTTTATGTAATAAGCTTATCCTTTCTTTTCTAATCATATTCAAAAGAAATAAAAAGAAAGAAAAAAAAAAAAAAAAAAAAAGGCAGCAGCAGCAGCAAAGCCGACCGCTAATCCAAACCCCAGTGATATGATGATTTGATATGAAAGGAATGAGAATTATACATTTGCTTAATTTATGGGTTTAAAAAAAAGGTTCTTGTAAAGCAAGAGTTCCCCATTAGTAAAACAAATATTCGTGCTTACTTTTTACAGGAGCATCTTAGGATATTTTTATTTTGTATCTTTATGGGCGGGGTATTTATATATGTGTGTATTTATGCTTTCATCCCTGTTTTTTTTTTTAAAAAGAAGTAAAAAAGTAATAATTTATCTAAAAAATAATTATTTTGGACACATGATAGTATTTATAAAATAGGGATGGTAGTTTTTTAAAAAACTACTTCCTACCACTACTATGTATTTAAACGTGATCGGTATTTTTACATCATATACCATGCATACATAGATGTGACTTGTATTATTTAATAAATCTTTTTTTATAGGTTATTTTATCTATCTTTTCAAAAAAAAAATTATTTTTCTTATATTTGATATTTATAGGCTTTCATACCAAAATAAGATCCTTGGGATTATGCCTTAGTCGACTTTATTTACCTAGAGGTGGGTGTGGATTAAATTGTTTCAATTTTTCCTTTGAACCAAATTAAATTATAAAATGCAGTTTGGTTTTTTCATTTCTTTGAGCCGAATCATATAGTTTGGTTTCAGATTTTTTTCAAAACATAAATTTTCAGTTTGATTCAATTTGATTTACGGATTAAATTGTATTTTGTTTTCTAAGAAAGTATATATGTTTAACATATAATCTTAAATAAATAATACTAAATTTATTTAATAATAATATTTATTGATATCATATAAGAAATTAATAAAATCAATATTTAAGCAACAAAAAAATTTACAATGTGTAACACAAGTAATTTATTCATAAGCTAGCATTTAATATAAATTTTGAGTCAACAATATACATATTTATTAAATTATCATCATAAAATTTAAATACATATATTTTTAATAAATATAAACTTTTTTTTTTTGCATATTATGTTGTAACAAAAGAATTTTTAATTATCAATAAAATATTATTATGTTTTTTCAAAGTAGTTTGATTCAATTTTACTGTTTGATTTAGATTACTCTTTCAAACCAATAATAAATTTTTGGTTTGATTTAGATTAGAAATTTTTTAGATCAAATTAAAAAAAAAATTATATATTTTAATTTAATTTAATTCGATTTACAGAGTCGATCAAGTTTTTTACCTATCTCTACATTTGCCAATCCAACAATAAATTTTCTCGGAATCATGCGTTTATTAATATTAACAAAGTGCAAAGTCAATGAAATTTTTAATTTCATCTTGGTCCTTTAATTGTATTTTGTAATATATTTACGTGAAGATTCGAGCAGTTACCATTATAGTTTTTGCGTTATTCACTCCTGCAGATCTTGAATACAGATCTTCTCAACTGATAACGTATATATTACATGCCTATTAAATCAAAACCCTAATTAAATAATTGATCTTTTCTTCAGTTATTTAATCAACAGAATGAAGATTAAAAAACGAAGTTACAGAATACAAAGAAAGAAAACTACATATATTGTTGACTTTGGGCGACAAAACTTCTTGAAAGCCGGGGTGGATGCTGAGACATAGACATAAACATAGACCTCGGTATTCTAAGAACAATAATAAATAAAACATTTCATGGTCAATATACGAATCTACATTTTAATTTTGCATGTGGCAAACATAAATGACGTGAACACATGAATTGGTTTGTTTATAGATGACGATTGAAGCATAATAACTACACATTCCTCAACTTGAATACTAAGAAGGATGGCCTATGATATGGAATAAATAGCTTTTTCTATTCTATCTTTATTCTTTAAAATGTCTATTATCGTATTTATATCATTGAATGACCATTCGATGGAGGCGATAAAATTCGAACAAATAATAAATAGGGATTCATGATTAAAATCCTAAAAGTTGTTATTCTTGCTTTCTTCACTTCCACATTCCCCATTTTTCCTCGGTAGAAACATAGTCACACCACTCAAACCCTAACTACACCCATTGCCAAACCTATCACTAGACCTACGAATCCAAACCACCAAATCCTAATATCGCACCACACGAGGCCCACGAACCTTGGACCATCCATGAACCACCAAATCCACAAACTCCAAACAACACATGAACCACCAATCTATGAGTGTTTTGGTGGTTGAATCACCAGACCCACGAATCCAAAACCACCAAATCCTAATATCACACTGCACGAGGCCAACGAGCCTCAAACCATCCATGAACCACCAATCTATGAGTGCTTTGGTGGTTGAGTCACATTAGTAATCAAGTCATGCTAATGTTTTATTGTGTCTAGAAGCTCAGAAACATACACAACCTGATACACGGCCGGGAGACACGACCGTGTGTTGTGTCAGGTAGCTCCCAGAAACATACACGGCCTATAGATCCCAGAAACATACACGGCCTATAGCTCCTAGAAAAATACACGGCTTGATACACGACTAGAAGGCACGGCCGTGTTACACGGCCGTAAATATTGAGATATTTGTTCTGTGATTTATTTTGTAAATATGGCATGTATATCTTGTATTTTATTTTTCGGTAGAGGAATATTTGTTTTCCTAGTTTGTAGGATTTGGTTTTGTTTTCCTAGTTTGTAGGATTTAGTTGCTTAGAAAAGATATGGAAAAGATATCCCCATGATGTATATATATTTGGACATAAGTTATGGAAAAAGGCAGAGGAGAGAAAAGAGTCTTCTTGATTCCATGGTTAATTAATTTTTCATGGTATCAGAGCCATTGTAGACACAAAACAATGGTTGAATCACAAACAAGTGAGGTCAAGGAAGAAATCCTTCCTCAAAGAAAAACAATCTCTCCTTACGATATTACCTCATTAGATAATCCAGGATTGGTGATCACTCAAGTACTTGAGAGGAGAAAACTATGATAAATGGGCACGGTATGTGAGAACGGCCCTACGAGCTTGGAAAAAATATGGTTTTCTTGATGGTACAGTAAAAAAACCTGATGATAATTCATCTGATCTTGAAGATTGGTGGATGATTAATTCTCTATTGATATCATGGATTCGTAATACAATCGAATCCTCACTTTGGTCTACTATCTCTCACGAAGAAATAGCTGAACATTTATGGAACGACATTAGGGACAGGTTCTCAATAGCTAATGGTCCACACATTCAACAACTGCGAAGTGAATTGGCAGAATGCAAACAAAGGGGGATGACTTTGGTGAATTACTTTGGAAAATTGAAGCAAATATGGGATGAACTAGCAAACTATGATCAGATTCCGTCATGTAAGTGTGGTATGTGTACGTGCAATCTCGCAGTAGAATTTGAAAAGAAAAGAGAGGAAGAACGAGTTCATGCTCTGCTCATGGGGTTGGACGGAAATATCTACGGCACAGTGAGGAGTAATATCTTAGCCCAAGATCCACTTCCTAATGTTAATCGGGCATATTCCATGCTGATTGCTGAGGAAAGGGTTAGGACCATAACCCGAACTAAAGAGGAGAGGCAAGATGTCACGGCGTTTGCAATAAGAGGAAAAGGAGAAACAAGAAACAAAAGTGGGTTGTATTGTACCTACTGCAAACGTACAGGACACGAAGCAGATAATTGCTTTGCTCTCCTCGGATATCCTGAGTGGTGGGGTGATCGACTAAAGGGAAATGGAAGGAGTATAGGGCGAGGACGAGGCTTCAATAGCACTCAACAGCGTCAAAATCAGGCAAGCTTTGGACGAGGCCATGAAACAGCAAAGGCAAATAACGTGTCCAGCAGCAGCACTTGCGTGAAGGACAAAGGACCTGTAGTGACAGCAGTGGCTGGGAATGATATAAAGACAAATCTCGGTCTCGATCCGGAGCAGTGGACCTCGTTGATGAAGCTAATCAATAGTCAGAAAAACACTGCTGAAACACCGAGTGGTAAGCTCTCCAATTGGATAATTGATACAGGGGCTTCGCATCACATAATGGGAAGTATGCACGGAATGAAGAAAGTGCAAAATATCGATCTATGTTCTATTGGACTTCCGGATAAGAGCAAGACTGTGGCAACGAAGGAAGGACAACTTGTCCTTGATGGAGATTTGTATATCACGAATGTTCTCTTTGTTCCTGGACTAGAATGCAATTTGATTTCGGTATCGCAACTTGTTGATTCATCTAAATGTATTGTCTATTTCACCAATTCCATGTGTGTAATGCAGGACCCCACTTCGAGGATGCTGATTGGTGCGGGTGAAAGACGGGATGGACTCTACTACTACAAGGGAGTGCCACGAGTTCAAGCAATGAAGATTGAAAGTGAAGGGAGTTTGGAGATATGGCATCAGCGGTTGAGACATCCGTCATTAAAAGTGACCAAGTTAATATCTAATGTGAGTCATAATAAAGATAGTGATAGCAAGAATAAATGTTGCGATATTTGTTTACGAGCAAAACAATCTAGAGATTCATTTCCTGTCAGTCATCATCGTGCTTCTGATATATTTGAACTTATACATTGCGATTTGTGGGGTCTTTACCGAATTTTGTCCTCATGCGGTGCTTCATATTTTTTTACTATAGTAGATGATTTTTCCCGTGCTGTTTGGATATTTCTACTGATTGACAAAACTGAGGTAGTTCAAACTCTAAGGAATTTCTTTGCTATGGTGGAAACACAATTTAACAAAAGAGTTAAAATTGTGAAGAGTGATAATGGAACGGAGTTTCAAAAATTGAAAAATTATTTTTGTGAAAAGGGTGTTATTTTTCAAACTTCATGCGTTGGTACCCCTCAACAAAATGGACGAGTCGAGAGAAAACACCAACACATTCTCAATGTGGCTAGAACCTTGCGTTTTCAAGGACACTTGCCATTGAGTTTTGGGGAGAATGTATGCTAACCGCAGGATATTTGATTAATAGAACACCTTCTAGTGTTTTAGAAGGAAAGACGCCTTATCATGTGTTGTATGGACAAACTCCAAATTATGATCACCTAAAAGTTTTTGGGTCTTTGTGCTATGCCCACAAGCATGGACGGTTGGGAGATAAATTTGAGAGTAGAAGTCGAAAATGTGTTTTCATGGGTTATCCGTATGGACAGAAAGGGTGGTGATTATATGATCTTGAAAAACATGTTTTTTTCGTGTCTAGAGATGTAAAATTTTTTGAGAACGAGTTTCCTTTTAAAACATTGTCTCCATCACAAAACCCAGTAGAATCTACGTTTACATGGGATGTAGACCTCACTAATGATGCCTTCAGTATCCCAGAGGGTCTGACCGAAAGAAGAGAAATTGTAGATGATGACAACTCTCCTTCTAGACCCCGTGATCAAGAAACTGCAACCATTTCTCCCAACGTTGAAACTATGCCAGTTGAGCAAAGTGATAGGACAGCAGTATTAACATTTCTTCCTTCTACAACTGAAGATGGAAGTAAGGAAAACAATGTCTCTAGTGATGAAGAATTGTTGGGACGTGGCCACCGGAATCGTAAGACTTCAGTACTACTACGAGACTTTGTTACTCATACGGTTCGCAAATTGAGTCCATCCCTACCGGATCTCATAACACAGCATGCCTCAGGTAACCCCTATCCCATTGCACACCATGTGAATTGTGATAAATTTTCTTTGCGACACAAAACTTTTCTTGCAGCTTTACATGGTGAACAGGAACCTACTAGTTATTCTCAAGCGGTTCGACATGAAAAATGGAGGATTGCGATGCAGCAAGAAATTGATGCCCTTGAAAACAATGCAACATAGCGTATTACTGATCTACCACCTAATAAGAAGGCCTTGGGCTGTAAATGGGTGTACAAAGTCAAATATCGATATGATGGTACGGTGGAACGCTATAAAGCACATTTGGTTATACTTGGAAATCACTAGAAGGAAGGAGTAGAATATACGGAGACATTTGCCCCTGTCGTAAAGATGGTTACTGTTCGTGTTTTCTTGGCCGTTGCTGCAATTAAGTAGGAGGTTCACCAAATGGATATCCACAATGCATTTCTCCATGGAGATCTACAGGAGGATGTGTATATGCAGTTACCCCTTGGTTTTCGAGTTGTAAGACGAGATAAGGTGTGCAAATTGCAGAAGTCCTTGTACGGGCTTAAACAAGCCCCTCGGTGTTGGTTCGCGAAATTATCCGCTGCTTTAAAAATCTATGGTTTCACACAATCCTATGCAGACTACTCTTTGTTTACTCTGCAACAAGGCGAGGTACGACTGAACATCTTGGTTTATGTTGATGACTTGATTGTTTCTGGGAATGATAGTGCAGCAATTCAGAAGTTTAAGGATTACTTGAGTACCTGTTTTTCCATGAAAGATTTGGGTGTTCTTAAATATTTTCTTAGGGTGGAAGTGGCTCGTAGTCCTGAAGGGTTCTTCTTGTGTCAGCGCAAATATGCCCTGGATATTATTTCAGAAGCAGGTTTGATAAGAGCAAAGCCCGTGGGAGTTCCGATGGAGCAACACCATCGACTGGCGTTGTCAACTAGCCCTTTGTTGGATAATCCGAAGCCTTATCGACGTCTTATTGGCCGATTGATTTATTTATGTTTTACCAGACCCGAATTGTCTTATTATGTACATGTCTTGTCTCAATTTATGCAGCAGCCACGGAAAGATCACTGTGATGCAGCATTACGTATTGTTCGGTATCTCAAATCTAAACCAGGTCAGGGTGTTTTATTACATAGTAAGGGCGATCTCACTTTGACTGGTTGGTGTGATGCAGATTGGGCAGGATGTCCATTGACTCGTCGTTCTCTTACTGGATGGTTGGTGTTTTTAGGTTTGTCTCCCATCTCATGGAAGACAAAGAAACAGCATATTGTGTCTCGATCATCTGCCGAAGCAGAATACCGTTCAATGGCCATGACCACTTGTGAAGTCAAGTGGTTGAAGAGTGTTTTATCTGATCTTGGTGTTATTCATACGCAGCCGACAACGCTATTTTGTGATAGTCAGGCTGCTCTTCATATATCTCAGAATCTCGTATTTCATGAGCGCACCAAACACATCAAAGTGGATTGTCACTTCATTCGAGATGCATTACTTGATGGGACGATCTATCCCACTTTTGTTCCTACAACAAGACAATTTGCTGATATTTTTACCAAAGCATTAGGGAAACGCGAGTATGATATGCTCTTGTGCAAGTTGGGCATTTGTGATCTCCATGCTCCAACTTGAGGGGGGGTATTGTGTCTGGAAGCTCAGAAACATACACGGCTTGAAGGCACGGCCGTGTGTTGTGTCAGGTAGCTCCTAGAAACATACACAACCTGATACACGGCCAGAAGGCACGGCCGTGTGTTGTGTAGCTCCCAGAAACATACACGGCCTGATACACAACTAGAAAGCACACAGCCGTAAATATTGAGATATTTGTTCTGTGATTTATTTTGTAAATATGGCATGTATATCTTGTATTTTATTTTTCAGTAGAGGAAAATTTGTTTTCCTAGTTTGTAGGATTTGGTTGCTTAGAAAAGATATGGAAAAGATATCCCCCTACTGTATATATATTTGGACATGAGTTATGGAAAAAGGCAAAGGAGAGAAAAGAGTTTTCTTGATTCCATGGTTAGTTAATTTTTCATGTTTCGATCACATCAACAACCTAATCATGTTTGTAGTTCTTCACCTTCTTCTTTCATTCAATAACAACATCTTAGTATAATGGCTAGGATTTAAAAAAAAAAAAGAAAAGATGAGCAATATTTCATTCTTAATAAAATAGGAATTTTATCACGAGTCTATTTAGTGAAGTGAACAATCAGTTAGTGATTTTCATTGATATCTCCTTTTATTTTGTCTAATAAATATTTAATCTAAATCATATATTTTGCATTTTAGTCAAGCATGGTAACATGTAACAATGGTAAAGATGATTTTTAGGTAAAATAACATCATTTGCTCGTTTAAGTTAATTAAGCCATAAGCAAGGGATAGTTAGAGTATCACAAGGCTAAAATTTCTAATGCGATGAAAGGAAGATAAATATGGTATGGTTAAAAATATGATTATATAGAGAGAGAAAAATGAAAGTAACTCTCACTACATAACACAAAAGATATGATGATGATACAAATATATACAATTATACCATAAACTAATTATTTTTTATTTTTATTTAATTTTATATACTTTAATACTAACATAAATTCAACATGAAATAAAAACACAATTATAGGTCTTAATAGAATCGCCGCCCTTTTAGAGTGTTGCTTATATTTCCAGTCCAATGAGCCGGTGCTTCAGTGGAGATATAGGCCTACTGGTCACGACACAATAAGCAACAAGTAGGGCAATGCTAGCTGAGTGGCAGCTGAACAGGAAGAAGACTAGTCGGTTTGGGGCGGCCAATTACAGCTGCTATCGATGTGTCTTATTTTGTTTCTTCATTTTGGCTCTGGAGTTACTTTGAAGTGTACATACATATGGACTCCTAATAAGGTTCTACTCTTAAGGAAAATAAATGAGTGTTCATATCATATTGCACCTAATGACTAGAGAATTTAGCTATGCTACTTCCCATGGATTTTCATCCCAAGTTGACCTGAGAATATCCATATAAATTACTGTCATGTGAAGTTTTTCTTGTTACTATTGATTATTTGTATCGTGCTATTCAATCCATCATCTATAAATTATCTTTACTTATAACCTAGGGTCGACACATGTGAGGGGAACAATTCTAATTTCGGTGTTAATTATGTTGTTTCTTTTCACGCGAAGTTAGCACATGATCGATAGCTTGTAATCTTAGCCTCCCAAAGTCCCATAAATTCTTAAGATTTATGTGGAGGAAAACATACACAAACGACCTTACCGTCGGTTTGGGGGAAAGCATACAATGATTGCCCGGAGTTTGTGTCTTCTTGGACATCATTAACAAATGCTAAATGTCAGGGTGGCGTTCTTATCACTCAACTTCTACACTATAATACATGTCTGTCTTACATTAAAGCTTGTTGTATATAAGTAAACCCGTATCAAAAGACACTTCAGCTTCATGCAAACAATCTCCAAGTGTGTATCAAACTTGTATTGTAAGTTATTATGCAAACAATCAACATTTTGGTTCATTTTTGTCCTATCACTTTTCAACTAATTAAATTCTGTTAGCTTCATTATATTGGGTTTTGGGATTTCAAGTGGTTAAGTTTTGCGTTAGGATTAACTAATATGAAAGTTTAAGCTAACCGAATAATGAATGGTCGTAGATATTTAGTTGCCACTCTACACATGAAATTGATTATTATGCTGCAAAATCAGTTGCAAATCATTATTTTTAATTCATTCTTTAGCAAATAAAAGCCCATCACAAATATATTTCCATGGAAAACTTCCCATCTCTAAAACCCAATTTCGTTGCGGTGCTCATTAGTTATATGTTCTTCTTGTATACCATTTCTTGGATAATATATCCATAATTAAAACATTAAATATATTTATTCATGTTCCCTCTCAAATTGAGAAGAGACAATCTTCGAGAAGCTAGTGTATAGAAATGGAAAGATGGAGAGAAAAGGGATAAATGAGTAGAAAGGCTTATGGAAAGACTTTGATCTTCCCTTGTACATGGAATGGAATTCATGTTATTAGATACCTTTGTATTGTTATTTTTCTCTTATTTTGGCAAAACACAAAACCTAGGAATGAATTGAATAACACACGCTTGATGAGCTGAAATATCAAGGTCCAATAGACTTTGGTCAATATCAAAACTATCCAAGCCCAAATCTGGCTTTTGGCCCAGTCAGTTGCTCCTTTGACCAATGGGCCTTTCTTGGGCTTAAGACTGTGGTCTTTTTATTTAATAGATAAGCCTAGTCAAAAGTTTATTCGCTTCATTCATCTTTTTTTTTTTGTTTTATTGTTACTTTAATAAGGAAAAATTACTATGTAAAGGTATTTTATAGTATATTCTCTAAAAGTAAACCATCTATTTGGAATGTCTTGTTTGGTAATTCTTTTAATCTGTTTATCAACGATTTGCAAAATCAATATCGAAAAGGACGTAACGACTATCTTTAATACTTAAAACATCACTCCAGAAGACATATTAGGGATAATCCTAAAGCAGATGAATTGATATTCTTAAAGATTTTATTCCATTTTAAAAGTGTGATTCCTACCCCCTAACTAGTTATAATGCTGTTATGAATTTAGAAAATAATAAATCATGCTATAGGATATTAGTTGTATCGGACAAATTAGTAAATACATTGACAATTAGTTAGAGTAGTTAGAAAATTAATAGGTTATGGTTAATATTATAAATAGCCCTTATTGTAAAAGCCACCCTTTGTTAGTAAAAAACCAAATTCAACCCTTTATTAGTAAAAAAAAAAAAAACAAATTCAAGTCCCTTATAGAATCTTTTCTATCCCTTTCTCTCTACCTTTCCCAACTCATAATCTTTTCCAAAAAATTGTTTCATCTCGAATCGAATCTTAAGCATTCATTGGAATATTTGCCCTTCAAGTTTTAACATTTGGCACTCTTCTTAGAAGGAAATCCTGGAACTTAGAAGCTTGCTTTGCACAATTTCTTGATGTGAAACAATCCACTATATTATTAAGTGTTTGCATGTTGATCCACAGTTCTTTAAAACGTAGGGTACTAGGGTTATGTATATCTTGAAAATAGGCCTTGATATAAAGACCAAGAACAAAAGTAACAACAGCATATCACGAGAAACTCCTAATGAGGATAAATCTAGGATAGTATTGTAATAAGTAATCATCTGATTCCCATTTTAAAATTTCAACCTTCGAATCCTTTTAAGTCACAAAATAATGACATATCCTAACAATTTTCCAAATAAATCATAATGATCTTCTTGATCACGGTGTCAAAAAAGAGAAGAAAATGATTAACAATAATGATGATTGAAAATTTGAATGTCCTTTCGAGATCATAAGTAGATTGTACCAAGTGAGGAATTATAGACTAGAATTTGATACAGTTTTAATGTGGTCTTGAATTTGAAAACTCAACAAGAGAATCAATTGTTGAAGCTTCATAGCTTGGTAATTCGATAATTGTTCATGCCTTGGTTTCAGATGAGACAATATCCTTAAAATGAGTATAAGTGGAGGAAGATGGGAGGAAAGAGATAGAGAGGACTTTAAAAAGCTATTAGATTGGATAACTTAATTTTTCCCTAATAGGCTATTTGTAATATTGATTAGAGCATAGTGATTTCTTGAACTAACAAACTAAATGTCAAATTACTTAGTGATTATCTAGTTTAGGTACTACTACATGACTTATTATTTTCTAAATTCATGACAATTTACTTACAAATAATTATGAGATTAGGGAGATAGAGAGGACCTTGAAGAAGACTTGGATTTGATTTTTTACCAATGAATAAGTTGATTTTATAATAAGTGATTATTTGTAATGACTACTGTTTATTAATTTTCTAACTAATTGTCAAAGCAAATCGATAATTTATGTAATGAATATCCTACTATAATTTATTATAATTTCAATTTATAATATATTCTTACATACCACAAAAAATCTTATTTATTTAGACTATTTAACTATTTGGTTAACTTTAGCAGGGAAGCAAGAAATGAATGATGTATCCATTTTATTGGCATTTTGTACACTTTAAACGAGGTAAGGATGAAGGTTAAACCCATTTGAAAGCATGCAACAAGTGAAAGACTTTTAGCAAGTTAAGTTTAGAAGTGTGAATGATGTATAAAGGTGGGCAATTGATATTTGAATTTAACCCTAACTTAATGACAAATTAGGATTGCAACTCTAATTTTGATGATCAAGTGTCTTCCCACCGTGTGACTATTCTTTAATGAAGCACTAAAAGCTCTGAAATTTTGAGTAAATATTTATCTTCTTCCTTTGTTATCAATACAAGACTCATGGTTTAGCTTGTTAATCCAAATTGGTATCTTACTTAGCAAATCTAAATTATATCTAATAAAAATTACACAAAGAATAATAGATAAGTTTGTTCAATTTAGCAGCATGCTAGGGGATGATAATGCTACTGAGCTTGGATTCTTAGAATGAAGGTGGTGGTGGTGGTTGTTATTACTTTAAGGCTAGATTAGGATATCCGTGTGTTTATAAAATTGAAAAGAAAACAACCATCTTCTGTATATTGTTAATTACAAGTATGTCTTTATTTATATTCATCTTACTTAAAATATTCGTTCTAGCTATAGTTGATGTATAATTTGTTCTACTATGGAAACTACACTCCTCACCGTAGAAAATGACAAGGCTCCAAATTGGTTAGTTCATCTCTCCTTTGTTTTTTTTTTTCCCCTTAATTAATAGATGCTCAGAGTAATTTTTTCCCTAAATTTGTAAAAAAAAAAAAAAAATAGGCACTTAAGTGTAAATTGTTATAACCCATAGTTGACAAACTTAAAACAAAGTGCTAATCATGATAGAGAGATACAAGTAATCGAAGTGAAAAAAAAAAATAGAAAAAATACAAATACCTTAAGTATAATTTATCTTTAGTTTAATTGTGGTGGGAAAATATGAAGGGGCCTTCTACAATCTCATGAATCTTTTAGGAAAGTATTATGCACATTCAATTGATATAGTGATATGTCCTATTTCTTAAATTATAAAAATTACATCTTTATTTGTGTTTATACTCATAAAAATTGCACTACAACCACTGCAAAATGCCTTAAGAGATTAAAACAATTATGCTTGCAAATTGGTTTAAACATTTTTGTGAAAGATATACCTTTAAGATGTAAATTTTTTTTTAACAAAGAAAGAAAATCTCAAAGCAAACAACATAATCCAACTCAGCATATATAAAATTGATTAATTTTTAATAATTTACCTTTCAAAATTTTATTTTATTTATCTATCTATTTACTTATTTATTTATTTTTAAATATCATTGCTAGTACCTAATTTTGATTTTCACATCTAAACTTTAATATTTTTAAATGTCATGTTTTACTTGTCAACATTGTACTCCTTTGAAATTTGTCTTAAATGTTTGTTCGATTGGATGTTTATTAATCAACTCGGTTAAATAAAGTATACTTAAAAAACTAAATGGGAAGATAAGGGGTAGCTAGTTGTTAAAGAGGAGGTAGCCATACCATGGCGCCCTTTTATTGCTTTTCTTTCTTTACTTTTTTTTTAATAACATCTTTACGTACTTTATTTTATATTTCTAATATTTTTTGGTAACTTATGTGGATACTTATATTTCTTTTATTGTGTTGTGGTTGGTCAAAATATACATATAGGATGATGGAGATAAAAAAAATTAATGGGATTGACAAGTTAAAATTCAATCGAATATAACATTTAATAGCATCTAAATTTAGTTATGGAATTGAAAAAAAGTACCTAAAGTTAAGTTTTCATCCTTTTCTTTTCACTATTACACATTGATTTTATTTGTTTTGAATTCATTTATTGCCATATTAACTAATTATTTTACTAAAGGGTAATTGTGTAATATAAGATTGTCAAACTCGCGATTCAACTCAAAATTCCAAAAGGTTTGTAAAATGCGAATATAAAAACATAAATTTCTACAAACCTATGTAAACTAGTTTTTAGAAATGATAAATATGTTTATAATAGTTATCAAAAACTTGAAATATATTATGAAAATAAAGAAGTTCAATGTGAGTTTTAATCACAAAATAAGTTATAATATAGATAATCAAATATAAACCATCATACTAATAGATAAAACTAAAGTATAAATAAAAGTGCTAATATAAATTACATTATAATATAAAAATTACAATGAAAGACATAATTAAACAAATCATAATCAATTAGTCACCTTATCATTATCAAAATTACCACCAACTTTCCTATTGCTGTCATTGTTGCCATTATCATCGTCATGGCCAACAATGCTATTATTGCTAGAGTATACATACTTCTAATCCCAATTTTTTTAAAGTACCATTAAACTTCATCTTCAACAATATCACTATCATGCAACTCCAAATCATCTTAAGTTATTCTTTGATGATTTTTCAAATCTATATATGTACCAACTTCCTAGTTTTTGATCCCCTATTAGACCAAAATCAATAAAAGATGTGGAATTGTAGGATCGATTGTAAACATGCAATTTTAATTATTGTAACATCTTCACTTACGATTTCATCATGAGTTTACACTTAAATTATTTTACATTCATTTTATCCATGACACGTCTTGTATGAGTGGACTATGATTTTAACAATTGTAAATGTTTATTTTTAGGAAAATACAAACAACACATAAGACAAAGTTAATGTGGTATAAGTGTGATTAAAGCACATAATTATGCTAATGGGTTGTTTTTTTATGGGGGAACTGTCTTCAATGTTGTCATTTTTAATTTTTTTTTGAAATATAATAACCGCAAAAATTATTCCCAAAACAGGTTTTGAAAACATAGATGTGATTTGTGACTTTTTTTTTTTTTCCAAAACTTTCAAAACCGAAGGCACAAACAGTACAATTTGTACTAAATGCATAGACATCATCAGTGGCCTCAATTATATTGCTTAAAGGTGCAAACAACATTTGCGCCTTTAGTATAACTCCTTTTTTTTAATACTTCGGCATATGGAAATATAATAATTTGACTTTTAAAAAAAATCAAATGATAACGCAGTTTGGTCTTAGCTATAATACACTCAAATAAAATCTTTTTTTATATGTTATGAACGTTGTAACTCCAAACAAATACAAAGTTATAACCCTTTAAAGTTGGAAATGCAAATCACATTAGTTTCAATTTTTTTTCCAACTTTAAAAGGTCATAACTTTTTACTTATTTACAGTTACGGAACTTATAATATGTAAAAGAAGATCGATTTGAGTGTACTATAGTTAAAATTAAACCGTGCTGTCATTTGGTATTTTTATAAGAGTTAAATTGCTATGTTTTCATATGTCAAAGTGTAAAAAAAAAAAAAAAGAATCACACTAAAGGTACAAACTTGTATGTGCCTTCGGTTTTGTAAATTTTGGAAAAAAAGAAGAAGTCACAAATTATGTCCACATTTTTAAAACCTATTTTTGAAATACTTTTTGTGACTATTAGATTTTGGAAATTAAAAAAAAATATTTAAGTGTGTTCCTCGTTTTTTATGTTCATTTCTACGTAAGTTTTTATCTTAAAAGCTCAACTTGCAATATGATTAGTTTTTAATTGTTTTGGAGAACCTAAATTTGTAATTTGATGCGTTTAATAAAATTGTTTGCCTTGATTGAACCCATTTGCGGATATAAACAAATAAAAAATAAATCTTTAACATAGTTCATGGGTCAATTAGAAAAAAATTAAGAAAGTTGTAATAAGATTAAATCTTACAAAAGCAAATCTCATAGATATAAATAAATATGATTGGACAAAAATTTACTTAAACATAACATGGTAAATAATAAGTTAAATCCTATGTGTTTGGCAAAAGTGATAACTAATCCAAAAAAATAAAAAAATCTAATATAATTGAAAAGCTTACTATCTCTTAAAATTTGCAAAGGTATAAGCACATTTTGTTTTCTCTTCTGACATATATAATTTGCGAATATAATAAGATAGAAATACAATTATAATTTTTAGGAAATAAAATAGAGGTGTAATGATTATTTGTTATAGTTTAAATATTAACATCATTTTAATTTAAATAATAATATATATAATTTTAGATAATCAAACAAAAATGAGTTCAATTAAGTTGAATTTAATCTTGCTGGCACTACTTTGAGTTGAACTCAAGCTCAAAATATAAGATTGAATAAGTTTAAGTTGACTTTGTATTTAGACTCAATACTGTGTTGTTTCGATACAACTCATTTACAATCCTAATATGATTGAATCACTAAAAAAATTAAAATCTTATTTATGGTAACCAAACAAGGCATAAAAAACTCAACATTAAATTGATTGGTTGTTAGATTTAGATATATTTATAAGATCTATTGTATCATACAAGATAATAAACCTATTTTTAGTGCCAAACATGAACCCATATATTTACAAATGGATTTGACACATTTGATATTCAAACAAGACTTGTAAACGAATTTGGATTTATGGTGATTTTTTATGATCTTAAGTATTATTTTAATAAAATTAATTTAACTTTTAATTTTATTATTTAATTATATATATTAAATATTTATTATTGATTATTATTAAATTTCTACTATTAATATATAAATTAATAATAAAATTTATAATTGTACTGGTTTGCTAAAAACATTTTCATCTTATCCATATAATTTTTTTCTCCGCTTGTCAATCTTTCCGGGGGGTAAAACAGTAATTCTGGGAACTCAGGTCCACTTCGTATCTCGACTCCATATCTATCGACTATCTGAGCAACTGGGCGACTTGCCCTTCGATTTCAACCCGCAATCCTGAGTCCCCACACAGCAAATCCCTCCTCTCTCTCCCTCCTTCTCTCACACCTTCAAAACGCACAGTTTGGTTGCGAAGTCTGTAGACGTTGTACTTGCATTGCTGTCAATTTTCTTCCGCTTCACTGAAAATCAAACTAGGGTTTTTTCCCTCAAAATTCCTTCCATGGCCTCTCACAATCATATTGACGATGTAAGTCTCACGTTTCTCCTTCGAATGCGCGTTATTATTCTCCATATACGTATTCGTATACTTCAATTCGTGTTTGAGAGTTATTGTTCTTGTTTGCTTCCTCCATAGGACGATGATTTTGGCGGGGATTTTTCGAATCACAGCACTCGGCGTCCAGGTTCTTGCTATTTCGATGAAATGAAGTTGCTTATTTCCGTACTAGTTTTTGAATTTATGAAGGATTTGTAATGAATTTTGTGGTGCGGCTTTGGTTTTAGGTAATAAGAGAAGTTTTGGAGAAATTGAGGAGGATGACGACGATTTCCTTGACCCGAAGAAGGTATATATGATGTTGGAATTGTTGTCTCTCGAATAGGAACGGACTAAGGTATCGGTATAGTTGCTCAATTTGGTGTTGAAATGTGAATTCTCGAGTTGAAGAACTGATATAGTGGTAGCTTTTCGATATTTTAGTGTTGAATGAAGGTACATTTGATGTTAGAATAGTTGGTCATCGAATTAAAATGAGGCATGTAGTGATTTGTGCACATTTTAGTTCCAAATATATCTTTAAATTGAAGAAGATATGCATTAATATGCGATATTAAGATCATTAATAATTGAGCAGAGAGAGTAATGCAGTGGTAATTCGTTACTTTTCAGATTGGTTTCTTTGTTTTGGAGATGGTTTATGTGATGTTAGATTCTCTAATCTCAAGTAAAAATGAGTTAATGTAGCTGTAGTTTTGATTATTTAGTGTTAAATGAATTTCTTTGCTTCAAAGAAGGCATATGTAATATTAGAATTGTTAGTTATTGAATAGAAAGGAACTAACCCAGTGGTAGTTTTGCATTTTAGTGTTAGATGAATTCTTTCGCTGGAGGAGCAAACTAGATGCAGTCGTAGTTTTGCACATTTTGTTGCTAATGTATGTAATTTCATATTAATGTCAATTACCAACATGTTTAGTTTAAAATGGATTTTGGATGGGTCGAGATCGCAAAGTAATTGAATACTATATTGAAGACTGGATGTTGAGTGTTGAGTACCTGTCTAGAATGTAGCGCATATGCTGAGGTTCAGAGTTCATTTATTAAGACAAGCTCATGTTGATGAGCTGGTGAATTTGTTTTGGCTTGAAATGAGTTGGCCTGTTTCTCTTAGAAGCTAGAGTAGTTGCTTTCCACCTCTTTTTTTTATTTCTTCAGGTGGTTAAGTGATAGGATAATAACTTAAGTGATGAAGCAATAATCGTTTAAATAAATTTGAATTTTACAAAACAGAAGTTGCTTTGTTATACATATATTTGCATAAGAAAACCATTTCTATATCTTATTGTGTGATTTAAGTTTCGTGTAAAAGTTTGAAAGAGTAGGCCTTTCCCTGTCCTTTATTAGTGATTTAAAAGCCTGCGTATCAATGTATATGTTACATTCTCAACTATGCAGGGTTTGAAAGTAGAAGAAAATGCTCCTGGTGCTGCAACTGGGATGATTTTGTCACTGCGTGAGAGGTACTTGAGACTAGGCAAACACATCTTTATGAAAAGTGGTTTTTACTCTTCTTTTGAGAGTCTTATATATTTTAATTTTGCAGTCTCCAAAACTGTAAGGATGCCCTTGCAACATGCCAAGTATGTACTAACAGTTTAAAACTGGTCTTTAAGCCTGTTTCTATTCTATGCATGTTTATATTCTTGTTTGTGTGTGTGTGTGTGTGTTTCTTATTTACGATAACAGATTTTGTTGAACAGATTATTGTATCTTTAACAAAGTTTGTTAACATCAGCCCCATCTCTGCACACAAGACAAAATTGGGGGAAACTTAGCTTGAATATGCTCCATCTAGTTCAGGTTTCTTGTCTATTTTGAGCATTTGTAAGTTAGTGAGAACTCTTTGATACACCACCTGGTACCTATGCTAGTGAAAAGGTTCACTGTCATTCTTGTATGGATGATTGTTATCTTATTTCAATGGATGTCTAGAGGCTCAAGTTTCTTTGGAGAAATCTCTAGAAATCACTTTTTTCATGAAGTCCGAGTATGTGGATCTCTCTGATAATGATCTGAAGGGCTTAAGCCCACTTTTGTCGTATCTCACTGCTGGAAATTATGGAAAATTTATGAGGCCTAAACCGAGGAAATTTTGCATGGAATGTTTTCAAATGTAGGTTTGGCTCTGTTCTGCATAAAACAGTGGTGTAGTACCTTCTATTTGTGCATTTATTAGGATGCAGTTGCATTGATGCTTTGTGCACTAGAATTTAGATTTATTTTCAGTTTCTGCAAACCTCTGGGTTTGACTGCGTTGGGTTTCTCAGACAGAACTTGAAGCTGCAAAGTCTGAGATTCAAAAATGGCATTCTGCATTTCAGAATGAACCCTTCATACCCTCTGGGACATCCCCCGGTTAGCTTTCTATTGCTTCTGTTTCTGGATATATGTTTTTCTAAATGCATTTTATGCTTTTAGGGTCCTCACACTTGTATGCTTTTTTATCTTGTAGAACCCAAGTTAGTAATTAGTTATCTTCAAGCGCTGAAATCTTCAGAAGAGGCACTAAGAGAGCAGGTTAGTTTTGTATTTATTTGCATGTTGTTTTCTCATTAACATGCTTTCTTCTCATACCTTGTTATTTGTCAGCTTGAAAAAGCCAAGAAAAAGGAGGCTGCTTATATTGTAACATTTGCAAAGAGGGAGCAGGAAGTTGCTGACTTGAAGGTGAGGTTTTTGTCTTTGCATGTGGAGGATTTATGTGATAATTTTTTATCTGTAAAAAGCTCTGCCAATATTGAAGTTTTCTCTCTTATTGTCAAATCTATACTTTCCATAAATCTTTGTAATGCTGGGTTAATGTTGTTGCAATTGGCCTCTAGAAAGGATCACTTTGCAAGCCTACTGTGGTTTAGTGTTTGAATTTATGTTATTTTAGAGAGCACTGAACTAGGTTGCTGGGCCAATTCTAGGATTAGTGCTAAATGAGGAAGGATTTTGGCATCAATGTGGATAGTTAGCAGTAAGGAAGCTAGGAGTGTGACTTGCTATATTGGACTCTTGAATGAAATTCAATAGTTGATATCGTGATCTTGTATATGATTATTTAAATGCACTCCCAGGAGATTTGGTTGGTTTTGGAAAGTGCTAATGGAAACTGGAGAACATTAGCTCCAAAACTTGGTATTTTAGCAGGGATGGATCTCAAGAGTTTATGTCATTGCAGAAAAAATGACTTAAGGGACAAAAATTTGGAAGTTAAAAGGGTTATCAAATAGTAATATAGAAAGTCAAAATTAAAAACAATGGTCAGGGCAGGGAGATGCATGTAGCAGTTTTATGCACTTAAAGCCGTACCTATGAGATGTTTTAGGAAGATTTGGGGGAATGCATTTGAGTATATACTAATGGGGGCCAAGTTGACGTAGGAGAAGACCTGAATGGAATGGCTGTGTTGGAAAAGTGGAATTGAGTATATTAACTGGGGGTTCTGAGTGTACGAGATAGAGGGAGAAACTGTTGGCATAAACATGTATTCTTGTCAAGTTTTTCATGATGTTATTGAGTTCTGTGTCACTGCAAAGCAACTAATGGTAGAATTACTGTGTATGTATTTTCTTTTTCTTTGAATCACTGAAGTCTATTCATGCCTTTGTCTGAAATTTTTAAGGAACGGATGCAAATACACAGAGAGCTTTTTTTTTTTTTTCTTCTCTGAAGTTGAAATTAGGAGATCTTTGGAATTTGACCTTCGGTATACTAATCTCTTGGCAAGTAAAGTGAATGGAATTCACTAACTGTTCAGCTTTTGCTAAATTTTCAAAGTTTATGTACATGTTTACTATAAGGTACATAATGCTAAAATTCTTACTGATTGTTTGGTTGTTATATATCCCGTGCCCTGTTCAAATGTTATGATTATTTGTCAACAAGAATTATTTCATGTGAAGCAAATTTGGAAAACTGGCCATGGCCAACTGTCACACATTGAACCACTCCATTTTTTAAAACAAGGACTTCAAATTGTGTTGTGAGTATTTCTATTTCTAGCTAAGTCCTTCACCATAATGGAGTTTTAGCACCCTTCCTTTTTGATTTGTGAATTCATCTCTTCTGCCTTCAATAAAAGATTAAGCTCTTATTATTATGAACCACAGATCAGAAAAAGAGAATTTTGCTTCAACAATTAGGGTTTTCAGTAGGGAAAAGTACCTGAGCAAGAGGCTCAGCAAGAACTATGGCCAAGACTGCAATTTTCTCTAACTTCTGCTGACTCTTCTTTTCACTTATATGCCAATCCCTCTAGACGTACAACTGCAGGACCCCTGTGATTTATTTCCCTTTTTGCCCCACAACCCTACACCAACACACTCCCCTACACAACATCCTCTGTACAATACAACACCCCCATACTACTAATTCACTACAGCATGTCACAAGCCATGCAACAAACACCACACAACACGACAGAAACTACACAAAACATACGACACATACAACTACACCATATGTACACACTACATACACAACACACACACCCACGCCTTACACCACAGAAACTACAATACCACACAATAATAGCTAAGTGCCACTACTAGGCACTTCCCTCCTACTCTTATAAACATTCACAATGGGAGCTTTCACTTTATATTTGATTTACCAGAATGGAATAGTAATTCCTCTTGTTTTATTTTGTTTTATGATGGGGGTATTTTTGAAATAAAAGTTATATTCTATAAGAAATAGCAATTCTTTTATGAAAGAGAATGAATGGGAATTTCTTATCTATTCTGCATTATATGGAATGGGCATTCTTTATGATATAACTTTTTGTAAACCAAATAAGAGAATAGTTATTCCATAATAATAAAGGCAGAATGGCATAGTGAACCAAACACAAAGTTATATTTCAATTTTAACCTATGCAGAAACATTTATCCCAGAAATGATGGCATCGTGCAGTTATAGATAACAAGAAGAGAATTGATTTCTTTTACTGTTCTTAGGAGTAAAAGCTGCACAATGTAGAAGTTACTATGAAGCTGAAATAAGCTCCATGACTTGTCAAAGACTCTTTGTACTCTTAGGTAAAGTAGGACATTATTGTTAACAAGTAGGCTACCCATAAACAAGTTACTGCTGAGATTCAGATTTGTCAAAATACTAGAAGGTCCAAAGTAAAGTGGTTGCTTAATGTGTAGAGGCAAAGGCAAGTATTTATACTATGTGACACATCCTTTCAATTGATACAAGTGACTGGGGAAAAGAAAAACTCAGTGAGATGTTGTGGACATACCTACAGAGTTTAGTGATAAATTGGTTACTGCAGTAATAAAAGGTAAGATAATTTAATGCTGTATAACAGTTAATGTTTATTTCCAATTAGTTTGGTGATACCTTAAAAAATGTTTCATCTCTAGTTATTCATGTAATTGGGGGACTTATTTATTATGTAAGTATCTATCTATAATATTAAAGTGCAGGGAGCCTTTTTGGTATCCTTACATCTCGGTAGCTTTTTTCCCCTCTCCTTTCCCTCAAATAATTACATAAAAAAACTGATGACCCAACTCTGCTCCACTTTCTCATTTTTTAAGGATCATTAACTGTAGTTGAGAATTGAGAAGAAATGAAGAAAGTGAGTGGGCATACAGTAATTTATTATACTTTAAATAAAAAGAGGTATGAAATGTCCTGTTATGATTGTTTTATTACTAACACAATTTATAATTGAGTCATATATAATTATTTCATTGTTCAACTTGATGAATTATGTATATTTACTTTGCACATGCATGGCGGGTCCATTTTTGGTTAGTATAATTAAAACTATGATCTAGTTGTTGCTCTTGAATATTTTTATCCGTTTTTTTAGCATGTCTCAGAAGTGGTTTCTTATTTCAGTCTGCAGTTCGAGACTTGAAAGCACAACTCAAGCCTCCATCAATGCAGGTATCTAGTAAGATAGTGCTTTTGCTTGTGAAGAATATCTTCTGATAAATTAATAAATATCCTGCTCATATTACAGAATTTCTGAATTTCGTTGAAGATGGAATGGTTTTGGATGATTGTATTTCTTTCTATTTTGTAAAATCTTTTCTTAACAATTTTAGGTATTTGTGCATCTTCTTTGTTTGAATGCCTGCTTATTTTCCTTTGAGGTTGATTATTTTAACTTTTGGGCCCTTTTTTGCTTCTCTAAATATTTTAGTTTGGGCATGTCTATTTGAGTATCTGCACCATTGCTGAAGGTTATCACATTTCCTGCTGCAGAGAATAATTTATGAGGTTAATATTTACATGATTTCGACAAAATGTAACCTCAACCTAAAACTTTAGCTTAAGAGATACATCCTTTCCTTATTTGACATTTGATTCAGAAAACAGTGCAGATTATACTGCTTTTCTTTTGATGGCATTGTCAGTCACTAATCATTTGTTAAATATGATGCTTTTGAATTTGACCTCTGTCTTATTTTGTCCGACCTAGGATTGCTTAGTGGACCATGTCATCTAGTGTTCTAGCTTACAATGAAATAAGCTCTTTAGATTTTCTAATTTTTCTCATTAGCTAATGGTAGGTGGTGATTATGTGACATGCCTTAAGATTGTCTTCTGTTTGTAACCAAAGTTTATATGCAATTTGAAAGGTTGGTTAGCCTGTTATGCCTATTGAAAAGCAATTTTTCAGCAAATTGACCCATTCATTTGTTGATATTATTGCGTCTAGCTTCTGATGCTGTTCTGTTCAACAGGCAAGGAGATTACTACTAGATCCTGCCATTCATGAAGAGTTCACACGCCTAAAGGTTCATGCTCTCGGCTCCTTAATCAAGTGCTGAATCATGATATTTGACACTTTACATATGCATGCATATTTAATTTGATGTAATTTGCTTGTCTGCATGTGCATATGGGTTGTAATTCGAGTATTCATTTTATTGGACTCCTATCATTTAATTTCTATCATCTTGAGAGATAAATTTAATGGGATAAATGCACCATAAGTGTTTGTACTATCAATTTTTGACAATTCAGCATCTAAACTTTTTTTTTTACAATTTAGTATCTGTATTTTCAATTCAATTGCAATTTAGTGTAACTGAAGCACTAAATTGCCATTCGAATTGAAAGTGTAGATACTAAATTGCAAAAAATAAAAATTTGATACTTAAGTCAAAAATTGAAATTACAGGCAATGTGGTGATTTAGGGGAAACAGTTGAGGTGGTTCAAGGAATGAAGGTCTTTTTTCTTTTTTCTTTTTTCTTGTTTCTTCTTTTTGTGGAGTGGAAGAAACATGGTAGAGGCTAACTGAATGAAATTTTAACTGAGTTCACAGCATACCTTGCTTTATCATATAAGTGCCTCATTATGTCTTTTTTTTTTGGGGGTCAGCAGAGGGGCAATATTGTAATTTTTCGTATGGTCCATACTACACAGACTCGTGAATTGGTTTATATTAGCTTACCCAGCATGGATGCCTTTGAGAAATAGCTGAATCCAGGCCCTTGTGTAAGTTGTTGTGAGAGTATCTAGTCCTTGGAGAGAAATAAGAAACTATCCCGTTGTTGTTGCTTGAATGACTTACAAGAATTAAGAGGATTCAAAAGGAGAGAATTTCATTTATCCAAAAAGGAGTTATTCTTCTCCTCCTCAGGCCTTCCATTTTCTTTGCTATCATACACCCAGTGCAAAGGCAGGAAAGTTTCGCACTTATACTGTGATTAGAATATTGGAGATCACTGCCTAGATGTTGGCTTTCTTTGGTTTAGCTCCTTCAGAAAGTTCATACCTTTTTTGCCACTAAACTGATGGACATGAGAACATGGAATTGACAATGTCCTTTGTCATTGTTTTAGTTGTTTCTTTTATTTGACAGATCCTTGTATCTGTTGTAATTGTTAAAAGATGGGTAAATTATTGGGGCACCCTTTGCATGAACAAAAGAGATACAGCTAAGCTGTACTTCTGAAAAGTTTTAACTATTCCCTTCCTATCAGTGATGTGACAATCTGTTCATTCTTTTGATTGAAAGTAATAATAGACTATCGAGAATGACACTGAATTGATCAATTTGAACTCACTAAGAACGAAGTCAGGTTGCAGGGACACTTGTTGGTTTTGGATTTCTTGTATTGGTTTTAAAGCTTCTGGTATGACGCCCCTTTTTGTCTTAATTTGATACCAGTTTGTTTATGTCAACTAAAAGAATGAAGAAATTGTCACTTACCAACTTGGCAAGGGGTAAGTGTAATTTCTCGAAAATTTTGGGGCATTTGTGTTTTCATTCTATTGTAAGGTGTCTCAGTAATTTAACCAGGAAAAATATTTGTGATTATATATATATATTGTCAACCAATGCTAACTTCTCTACATCATTGCTTATGCTAGAATCTAGTTGAGGAGAAGGACAAAAAGGTGAAGGAATTGCAGGATAATATTGCTGCTGTTAATTTCACACCACAAAGCAAGATGGGCAAGATGTTGATGGCTAAATGTAGAACTCTGCAAGAAGAAAATGAGGAGATTGGCAATCAAGCAGCTGAGGGAAAGGTGCTTTTACTGTTTTATGTTGATATAGTTGGTTTTAATTGATTCATGTTGCTTCTTTTGTGTCCTTTTATTTTCAGGCTCTTGTTAATTTGGCAAGTTGCTTTCCACTTAGAAGAATTTTGCTGTCTTGCATGTCTAGTACAAGAGTCAGCTATTATTTTCAGCATAATGTTGTACTATTTCAGCTGGATTAGTTTGTAGGCTTTTAGTCAGTTCTTCGTTTAGTCACTATATGTCAAGTCATTCCCAAGTTGGTCTACTATATTTGGAAGAAATTTTATATAAAAGGAAGCTGGGAATGTTCAGCTGTTTGCATATGGTGTGCTTATTTGCTAATGTTCTCTTGTACATGTCAAAACTTCTTCAACTGTCTCTTTTGCTGGGGTTTGTGTGCAGGACAAAGCAGATTGCAGTTCATAGCTATTCAATATTCAATTTTCTGTTGTAAAATGTAGTGGATCAGATTATGGTGAGGTTCAAATGATTTGATATCTGTAATGCAGATGCACGAATTATCTATGAAGCTTGCTTTACAAAAATCCCAGAATGCAGAGCTCCGGAGCCAGTTTGAAGGTTTGTGGTTCTGTCCCTTTCTCCTAGAGATTTGCACTAATTAGACGATGTTCTCTCTTTGTTGATTACTGCCTTAAATAATATTTATTTGTAGTACTTTATTGCTTTTTATTTAGAATTTATCTTGTCAAAGTCAAATTTACAAGAGACAAATTTAAGGGACGTTGATCACAAATTTGTGCTGCCTTAGTTCTGTTTTCATGGTCCCATTGCTATTTTCATTTTAATTTTCTTATGTCTATATATATGTGAGTGTGTGTGTGTGCACGCACATGCTTACATATTTCAGTTTTCAATTGTTGGAGTAGTTCCCTTCATTCTTATACTACTATGCTACTACATGCATTTATATGTAATTGAATGCATTCATTTTTTATTTTTTTAATCTTTGAATCCTTTAAAAAGAAAGAATTTGAGTAGAAAGTCATGTTTTTCTATGAAGTTTGGTTTTATGTTATTTTGTACTATATAATTCCTTTTTGTTCATCCTAAATATCAATTTGTTAAATTGCTACTCAGTGTGTGTGTAATTGCCTGGAAAAGAAGGAATATGTGCACATAAGGTGTATAGAAAAGTTAAGACACATTCAAAAGGCCAAAAGGGACAACTTCCATTGTTTTTTTATTTTTGTACAAAACATTTAAGTGACATGTCATGAGCTTTACAAATGGCAAACATTTTTCTATGTATATTGCGGAATAACTACTTGTCAATAGCAAGCCATGAGCAAAAGGTGTTGTTTCCGCATACTGACCTACTAAATATATAAGGATAACTTAATGCATTCAACATGAAATTATCTGGCTGTGGAATTGGTTGGACAGCATGGCTGTCTAGAAGATTTTGGGATCTTGTCCAATTTGATCTGATGGCTTAGCTGTTATTATACTTTTTAGTTGAAATCCATAGATCTAAATAAACCATGGTAGGTTGTACAATTTTACCTCCTACAATTGGATTTTTTTATCAGTTTATGAATGCAATCTTCACCTTATCCGGTGCTGCATGCAGGGCTATACAAACATATGGAAGGGCTGACAAACGATGTCGAAAAGTCAAATGAAATGGTATGCATTACTATTAATTTACTGTCTTTCTAGTTTGATGGTTGTGTTTTCCCTGCTGAGTTGTGTTGCAATGAACAAGATATTGACAATTTCTTTTATAGGTTCTTATATTGCAAGAACAGATGGAAGAGAAGGATCAAGAGATAGAAAGATTGAAGAACGAAATAAAGCAGAGGGGTTCCTCCGAAGATAGACATCATGTAGTTTCCCCTAAACAAGAAACTGAAGAATTGATGGTATCATCAAAAGTGGAAACTGAGAGAAATTGAGAGCTTATTATTGGATATCAATTTTTGGCCATTTTCGTGACTGTACATTAAAGAAAAATTTTCTCCTCATTCTATAACTTGAACCATAATCCCCTGTTACCTGATTTGATGTGGCACTGAGGGGGACCTGCGCTGCATAATTTTTTTAGCAGTGCTCCGTTGGTGTAGAAAATGAGAAAGGGAAGGGAGGGGTCCGTCACGTGGACATCTTTTGCCCTCTTCTTTTAGATGGATATCTGGCTCTTGGAGCCACTATCAGCACTTTCCTTTTGTCAAGTTCGCATTAGATGGGAAATTCTGGGCGATACCCAGAACATGAGGGGAGAATCTAGTTCAATTGCCTAGTAGGTTTCCGTTATATAAGAATGCCACTCAACTTCGCTTTTTGTTTCTGCAGCTTCCTGCTCTTGGATTGTCAATTTCCTGCGCTGTGTCTAGGGTTGGTAATGCGGGCCAAATGGGCCGGCTTGCCTTGACTTGCACCAGCCTGTGGGTCATTGCGGGTTGGCCTGTAGTGGCCCGCAAGTCTGACGAGTCAGGAAAGTCGACTTGCCTCGCCCTGCGGGCTGGCTCACAACGACCCGCAATATATATATTTTTTTGTATTATGTAAAACAGGCGGCCGGCAGTGGTGGCGCGACGTTGAGCTGCGGAGTGTGAAGGAGAAGGTGCGGTGTGTGGGGGTGTGGCCGTGTGGGCTACTGTCAGCTGTGTGCGGACGAGGTGCTGGCGAGAGTCGAGCTGTGGAGTGGAGTACAGGGGGTGCACGGATGGTCCGGGGCGAGGTTGAGTTGCGAAGGAGAAGGTGCGGTCTGGTGGTGTCGGCGTCGGTGTTGTCACGTCGTCGGTCGTCAAGTCGTCCTCGTCTGGTGCACGCACGATCCGGGACGAGGTCAAGCTGCGAAGAAGGTGCGGTTTGGTGGCGTTAGTATCGTCACGTCGTCGGTCGTCAAGTCGTCCTCGTCAGTTACGTCGTCGGTCGTCAAGTCGTCGTTTTGTTTCTCCCGGTCGTCGTGCCTAATCGACTCGACTCTTTTCCTTGCCCCTTGGCCCTTTAGTCTGCCGTCTACGCCTATGTTTTTGTCGGTGGGTTGGCCCGCCGCCCATGGGTTAACATACGGATCTACCTCGCAATTACCACCCCTAGCTGTGTCTAATGAATTGCCGCACATTTGGGTTCGTAACTCAATAGCTGCAGTTTTATGAGGCGCAAGACACCCGTAAGAATTTCACCTTAAATATCACTTCTCGGTTCTATTTGAAAACAAAGTCAAGAAGTTGTGCGAACATAATTCATTGTGAAAACAAGCCAACAGGTTCATTTCCAGTGCAATTGTTGCAAACAAGTATAAGAATTTCACCTTAAAATATCGCTTCTCGGTTCTATTTCTGATTCCTCTTGACAACGCAATTGTTGCAAAGAGTCAGATTGTGGAAACGAGCCAACAAGTTGTGCGAGTCAAATCTCAGCTTACAACATTCGGAGTTCATTTCCATGGTGCAGCGTCTAATTGTCCCTCTCTCTCACCATAACAACAACTCCAGCATGACTTAGATAGTTGGCATGACATGACCGTTGTTTTATTTTCTCAACCAGGTTTTATTCCCTCTAAGTTACACACCTTGGTTGGATGAAAATTTGATGTATGAAAGATATTATAATTATGTTGTTAAAATGTACCACGTGTCAAGTAATTTTTTATGATCAGTTTTTTTATTTTTTCCGCATATCTTCAGCCTTAAATTATATTTTATGTATATCATGACTACAGTATTCTTAATACAACAAATTTTCGTCCCATCACGACAACATTGTTTACAAAATCAAAATAGTAGATATTTTTACGTGGAATTGCAAGTGTGATATCTGTCTTCTGATTAACGGATTAAACTAATCATTTTTCTCTAATATACTTTGAGAATCCCGTCCACCGTCACGATTACAGCAGACTGCGATTGCAGAAACCCTAAATCTCCATTTTCGCTAAACCCTAAACACGATGGCATTGGCAGCTTCTCAACTACACTTTCACCATCCTCTCCACTCCTCCCTCCTCCTCTCTCCACACAAAAGAGCGCTAACCTCAGCTTCTTCACCACGTCATGTTTCATTCACCATCAACGCCTCCTCAAACCCTCCGCTCCGCGGCCGCGGCCTCCGAGCTGCCGTCATCGGTGGTGGCCCTGCTGGGTCCTCCGCCGCCGAGTCACTCGCCTCCGGCGGCATCGAGACATTCCTCTTCGAACGCAGCCCCACTGCCGCCAAGCCTTGCGGCGGCGCCATCCCTCTCTGCATGCTCGATGAGTTCGACCTCCCGCACCACCTCATCGACCGCCGAGTTACCGAGATGAGGATCATCTCGCCATCGAACATCACCGTCGACTTCGGTAAAACCTTAAGGTCTCACGAGTTCATAGCCATGCTCAGACGGGAAGTCCTCGACTCGTTCCTCCGCTCACGCGCCGAATCCAGCGGTGCCACCGTGATCTCCGGCCTCGTCACCGGTCTTGACCTCCCGATAACCTCCTCTTCCGCGCCGTACATTATTCACTACACGAGTGAAAATGCGCGTAGATCTCTCGCTGTCGACGTCGTCATCGGAGCGGACGGCGCGAACAGCCGCGTCGCGAAGGCGATCGGTGCCGGTGAGTACTCCTGCGCGATCGCTTTCCAGGAGAGAATCAAACTCCCCGATGACAAGATGGCGTACTATGAAAACCTCGCCGAAATGTACCTAGGGCGTGACGTGTCGCCAGACTTCTACGCCTGGGTGTTTCCGAAGTGCGATCACGTGGCGGTCGGCACGGGCACGGTGTGCTCGAAGCGCGAAATAAAGAGTTTCCAACATGGAATTAGGGCTAGGGCTTCTAGAAAGATCGCTGGAGGGAAGGTAATCAAAGTAGAGGCCCATCCTATACCTGAGCATCCGAGGCCGGTCAGGGTTCGCGGACGTGTCGCATTAGTTGGTGATGCCGCTGGGTACGTTACGAAAGCTTCGGGGGAAGGGATTTACTTTGCAGCGAAATCGGGGCGGATGTGCGGGGAAGCGATCGTAAAGGCGTCGGAGGGCGGGGCGAGGATGATTAATGAGGGGGATTTAAGGAGGGGTTACTTGAAGTTATGGGATGAGAAGTATGTAGGGACATATAGGTTGTTGGATTTGCTGCAGAATGTGTTTTATGGGAGTAATAAGGGGATGGAAGCGTTGGTTGAGCTTTGTGGGGATGAGTATGTTCAAAGGATGTCTTTGGATAGTTATATGTATAAGAGGTTGGCAGAGGGGAATAGGTGGGAAGATTTGAAGTTGGTTGGGAGGACTTTGGGGAGTTTGTTTAGGGCTAAGATTTTGGGGAGAGAGATGGAGGCTTTGTTGAAGGTTTAGGATTGTTTGGGACATCGAATGATATGGAGTTATGTGTGGGTTTGCCCCTTAAGGATGAACTTTTTTTTAAAAAAAATAGTTTTGGGAAAAATAAATTTTAAAATATCGTTGCGAAATTATAGGATAATATTATAATGTTTGAATATAATAAAAATTATATATTAAAAATGTAATTTTATAATGATATTTCAAAAATTATTTTTTTTCGAAACCATTTTTGAAAAAGAAGTTTGTTCAAATGGGAAACACACACATTTCTTAATGGTGTGAGTATGATCGGTATATGTCTAAATGTCTGATTTGAAATTTGGAACCTCGAGTTATATGATCTGTTTTAGTTTTATGTGTAATTCACAATTTGAAAACGGTACCAAATTGAAGAAGGTATGCATTAATAGGTGGTTTTAGGATTATTAATCATCGGGTAGGGAGAGTAATGCAGTGGTAGATCATTTCATTTCAGATTGGTTTCTTTGGTTTAGAGACGGTGCATGTGATGTTAGAATCTCCATTCTCAAGTGAAAATGAGTTAATGTAGTTGTAGTTTTAGTCTTTTGGTGCTCTGGTTCAAAGCAGGCATTATGTAATAATTAATACTAGAATTGTTAGTTATTGGCTGGCTTGAAAGGAGCTAACCTAGTGTGTGTTATTAGTATGTGACACATTCTTTCAAATCATGACTGAGGAAGATAAAAACTCAGTGAGATGCCTTAACGATCAATTGGGTGCTACAGTAATAAAGGTGGATTGTAGATAATTTAGTGCTATATAACGGTTAATGTTTATGTCCAATTAGTTTGGTGATACCTTGAAAAAAAAAAAGGGTTTCATCTTCTAATTATTCACGTAATTGGGAGATTTATTTATCATATAAGTATCCATAACATTACTACAGTGCATGAAGCCTTTTTGGTGTCTTTTGCATCTCTGTAATTACAATCCTTGCCCCCCCACCCAACTCTTCTCCACTCTCTCAATTTTTAAGGAGTTGAGAATTGAGGGAAAATGAAGAAAAACAAGCAGTTATACAGTATTTTATTATTCTTTAAATAAGGTGAAATGCCATTTTTTTTATGGAATTTTTATTATTGACACAGTTTATAATCAAATCACATATATTTATTTCATTGTTTAACTTGATGAATTATTTATTTTTACTTAGCATATGTGTCTTGGGTGTATTTTTCGTTAGTATAATTGATGGGAGAAGAAAACTATGTTCTAACTATCATTGCTTTTGAAATTTTGTATCCATTTTTTAGTATGTCTTAGAAGGAAGGAGCAATTGTAAGTAGTAGTAAATCCTTAACTTGATTGTTCATTTAAACTTTTCTTTTTTCAACCCTAGTCAAGGTTGGATCACCATCTAGCACTACAGTTTCATCTCCATTTTGAATGATCTCATGTGCACCAAAGTTTGTTGCCTACAATATGTTTCCATCTTAAATTTCTAATAAGCAAAGTTAGTTTTGTAAAAAAATAGAGCAAAATTAGTAGCAATTGAAACATTGTTTTCCACATCGGATCTTAAACTTAATATAATAAAAGAGTGTGACTCTAATGCCAATGGTTGATATCGAATTAAGTAATTAAGAGGGAATAAATGAATTGATTAATTGTAAATTTTTCAAGCTTTTTGCAATTAAATCAACCCCTTTTAATCACTTAAACAAGTTATGGTATAAAACAATAACAAGTAAAATATGTGGAAATTAGAAGGAGATAAGGAGAAGAGAATTAGGCATAACCACTTGTTCAACTCCATTATTGGAGACTTAGTTTTCCATACTGGTGTCATTTCACTAAATTTAATAAAACGAATAACTTGAGAGATTACAATATATTAGTCAACAATTTGGCTTTAGTCACTCTACTTTGCCTATCTAGCTTAACTTAGACTAATTACAGATTTATAAAGATATAATGTAATCACTTTACCAATATAGATCTTAGCTCTAAAAAATATAGCAAAAATGTTTGAGGAATAAATTAAAACGATCCTCTATAATTAAGTTTGGATTAAAACAAAAATACAGAAATGGAGGGTGTGTCTTTGAGTGCTTGTAAGGTGTTTTTTTTTTTTTTTTCATGATGACAGAAAATCGTTGCTTAGATGAGTGTTGAATTTTTGAATAGCTATTATATTTATATGTTTTCGATGAGCTATAACTACTTACTAATTGAGCTTTATCTTGATAAGTTGTTGTTGAAATCTTAATCTTCATAATAGATAAGCAGTTGCATAAAATCTTGAGTATGGCCTATGATTTGAATTTAAAATCCGATACATGTAATTGACTTGGTTTATCCTTGAGTAGATATTATGGGATCTTGAGATTGTCCTTTGGAATCATACTAGCACAAAATCCTTTTATTTGAAATCAAATTCCTAAGTAATTCTATTGACTAAATCTTGGAAAGATAAAGGTGTTACAAAAATATTTATCCTTTTCCAGTTATCCATAACTTCAAACTCTTCACAAATCTATAACAACTCTTCCATATCTTGAGCAAATCCATTTCACTTAGAAATATATCAATCATAGCTTCCATTAAGTTAACATTGCTGTCCAACTTTAGAAAAATATCAAATCATATTAAATTTTAATATGCACCTTAATTAATTGATAAAGAAAGTCTTCCTTAAATATTCTCATAGATATTTGTCCAACTTTAGTGGAAAGCATTGGATATATTATCCAAATACATCCAATAAGCAGACCTGAGTTTTCAAATTTAATGATTATTTAACTTAGATTAGAAATACAACTATTCTTGTTCTCTTTCATTCGAGTCAGTTACACCCTCTGACTTACCCTTTGAGTTCGTATTTCTATTGAGTTATGGTACCCTTTGACTTATCCTTTAAGTCATCACGTCTAACTCAAATTGTAAAAACTCGAAAATAAATATAAATACATTATAAAATAAGACAAATGAAAAGATTTTTGGAAAGGGCAATAAAGGTATATGAAGTTAAGATAGGGGTATTTTTGGAAAACTATCCTATTGAGAACTCCTACCCCCTCTTAAATACAAGTGTTTTTCTTTGTTCCTTTTCTTTTTCCTCTCCTTACATGTTCTCTCTCTTTAGACAATTCCTTTTCAAACGTTGTAGACTTTGTTAGAAAATGCAAGTAAGAGAATAATCTCTATGTGTTTTTAGTATCAAGTATGTCATTAGTTTGTTAAAAGAAAAGGTTTTGTTGTAGAAACACTTTGGTCTTGCGAACTCAAAGAAGGGTCGATATCAAAGTGAATGTTGTAACTTCAATTTGAGGTAAGTACGGTTTAGTTGAATGAAAATGATTCATTTTGGGGTTGATCAATTGGAGTGTGTTAAATCTTGGAAAAAATGGAGATTTTTCACACATAAAAATGAAGTTTGGTAGTATACAAGCATAACATGGTGGTGTTATTACCCATGTAGTCCAAGTATATGCCTAAGCATAAGAAATGAGGATGCGTTTGAGTGGAGTTTTCTTTTTAGCCAAGAGTTACAAGCGTAGGAACAGGATTTTGTTCCTACCCATATATTTATATACAACTTGAAACATGTTCCTTTTGCTTTATTCACAGGGAGGAACACACCCATGTTTCCCACCTATGTACTCCTACATACCTTTAAACATGCCTTTTGTTTAGAGAGGTACATGGGGGAACAACACAAGGTTTATCTTAAAACAATGTTTTTCTTCGTCTTTTGCTTTCCAACATTTTCTCGAGCATCTAAATGACCTCAAATTATTAGATAGCTGTAAATAAGGTTTCTAAACTAGTGTTAAACACAATATTTTGATTAGGATTGAGATTAAGGAGAATCAAGGAATATTTGATTAGTGTGATGTCAAGTACGTGTTTATCATATTAGCTAATTGCATGTGTTAGAAGTAGTAATTGAATGAATGTAATGATTATTCGATTGATAATTTGTTTGTTGTTTGTGCATGACTCTGCTTAGGGGCTGGAGGTGGTAGATTCTTAGAGGACACTTGTTGATTGGTCCCTTGTAGAGTTACATATTGACAAGATTCTAATAGATTTTAAGCATATTGGGATTGAAGGTAGTAATTCCTAATATCAATTTAGAAAGTTAGGGCTAGAGGTGGTAGCTCCCAACCTAGAACACATATACTAAAAAATGTAATAAGGGTCACGAGAATCTCTATGTTGGTTGATTGGTTAGATTAAAGATAATTAAATAGATTGTTTACTTTGCCTGTTGCATTAGAGTTATGTTGTTTGAAATCTGTTTAATATGCGTATGTATATGTATTACTCATGTATTGAGCTTATGCTCAATTCTCATATATTTCAGTTGTACATTTGTATGATGAACATACTGAATATGAAGAATCATGGGATGTTTATTACCATTTCCAGGATGCCGTGAACAATAATGTTTATTACTACTGCGATAATGATTAGTACTAAGAAGTTTAAGTTATGAGATGAAATTTTAGGCAAATTAAATATGAAGACAAATGATATCATTTTATGTTCTTAGTGGTTATAGTTCTTTTGCTAGGTAAATAGATTTCAATAAACTTTGTTGAGTTTTCTTTTAAGTAAACCTGATGATTTTACTAGATAAACATGACCAAGAAGAGGAGGACGACGATAACGAAGACAAAGACAATGGTTTGTATTTATCTTCACGACCAAATGCAGTTATGCTTCCTATACTAGAAAGTGCATTTAGAGCTTCCCTTCAAGGTGGTGAAGATGATGAGATGCAACTATGCGTTGAAAGTGGGTCCTCCAAAGCGCAAGAGTCTGCTTTCTAAACTTGTCTTTATGTTCACGTAGGTGATTTCTTTTAACATATTCGAAGTCACTTAATAATAATAATAATAATAATAATAATAATAATAATAATAAGTTATTATTTTAAGAGGTTACAATCATCACAAATACTTAACTATTGATTTTCCAATTTTGTAACTTAAATTCAAACATCTTGTGAAGCTTGTGTAGCGACCGAGGAATAGCCCCACCTAGTAGTGCTAATGGTTGCAGTAACTAGTTACTCTTAGTATTGGTGAGAGGTGGTGATAGCGATGGGTGATGGTCTATTTTGAATCATCTTGTAGTTATAAGGTCATAATTTAACACAAGATTCTTTTATCTTTGAATGAGGTGCACTCGGAGGTTGTTTTTAATGGCATAAGGACTCATTAGGAAGTTGGTTGCCCTCCAAGATTAGTCCTAAAAGATGACGGATGGCAATCCATCGGTCACGATAATGACCTAATTGCTAATTGAGAAGAAAGCATGAAACGAACATCCATGGGAGGGCAAATGCCTTGTAGGCTTATTAGATTGTAGGAAAACTACAAGTTTAGGGATTATTACAGCATGAGATCAGGGTCCTTGGATAAGGGTAAGGGAGCATACGTTAGGGACTTGAAGGAGGAGTTTAGGAGTGTTGATAGATTATTTTGGATCTGAGAATGGTTGATTAGGAGTGTTGATAGGCTATTTTGGGTCTGAGCATACTTGATAATATCTGTGTTGATTGATAGAGCTCTAAACCTTGACATTAGGTCAACTTGTAGCCTTTAGGTTTGCTTGACCCAATTAACTCAAGATAAAGTTTGATGGAGACAGTTAAATGGAATAACTATCCACGACTCCATAATTTCGAAGATCTTAGAAGCACTATAGAGATCATGCTTCACACCTTTCAAGCTTCAACTACTCTTTTGTCTCCTTTATAAATACCACACTAGGCCCATAAGTTAGAGGATTCAAAACCTTAAACTCTCTTATCTTCTTATTGTAACCTTACTCTCTATCTACACCCAATTTAACTTGAATCTTTGCTGGATAGTCTTAGCATCTCTTATAGCTCACCTCTTTCTGTCTCTTATAGGAAAAAAGTCACACCTGTGAAACTTATAAATAATAAGGAGTGTAAAACATGTATATGTATGGCACGCATTGTGTGGTTATTAGGGAGGGGCTTGAGCTAGATTGGAGTTGCTGATCATGCATTTTGGAATTGTCCCCCTTAGGTCCAGTTTGACTTGATTGAGCCCACAATCGAGATCCAAAGACCAATGAATAGACACCTAAGTCTCAACCTAAGAATTGAAGATTAGTCCGAGCTAAAGTGTGCAGCTTGGATTGAGCAAGAGCTTAGACTGAATACACTCACTTAATAGGCAAAACGTTCTAGGGAGGGTGTATCTTGCATGGAGAAATAATGAAGACATAAAACATAAGGCAAATCTTCCTACCACACCTTTACTCCACTTACCAAGTTGTCTCATCTCCAACACTTATAAATAAGGATTGACACCATTTGGATTGGGATTCAAAATCTTAAGCCCTCTTACTCTCTTAAAGCTTATTGATTATGCATTATGTGGACTTAGGCATCAAAGTGGCTAGGAGTCAGAGGTGGTAGATCCTTAGGGGTACCCGTTGATTAGAATGTAACGTTGTCCCTTATGGAGTAGCATATTGATAGGATTGAGTAGATTTTAGGGATGCAATGCCCGAGGTGGCAATTTGTACAAATACACACACATACACACACACACACACACACTAAAAGATATGATCGGGGTCATGTGAACCTATATGTTAGTTGACTAATTAAATTAAAGATAGTTAAATAGATTGTTTGCCTTTAAAATTACATAGATGCTCCAATTTTTTAAAATTGTACTTTACATCTAGTAAGCAATGTGGATCTAATAACTTAGTGTTATTCAAATGTGGAATAAAAAAGATCCTAAAGAATAATATAGATTAAAGAAATCACATCCATTGTAAGATTATAACTTAAACATAACACAATAGTTGTCTCAAAAAATCACTCTAGCATTGTTTTGATGAATTTTGTTAGGTTCTATGTCAAAGTAGTAGTCATGTCATACTCATAGCAAACTATTGGAAAATTTATAGCGCACGTATCCACGATTGAAGGATAATGGCAAGTGTATAATTTTAAAAAGTTGAAGAATTCTTGTAATCTAATAAAGTTTACATGAATGGTGTAAAATACTAAAAAGATATAAAATAAAATAAGTTTTATAGAATGGGGTACTAATATAATAATATGCTTATCAAAAAGGTATTTTGGTCTTTTGAATAGTAGGTTATATAAGCTTTGTGGAAAACCCTATTAGCATTTCTCCCTTCTATTGTAAAAATAACTCTCTCTTTGTGCACTAAGAATCCTTGAGCGGTACCAAACTATGCTCTAGTGATTAAGTTTGTTCCTTTTAAAGCACAATTTACAGTGGTAAGTCTTTCTAATCAGTCAATTCCTTATATGTTCCCTTTTCCAATGAGAGCATCATTGAGATGTGGAGTTTTGTGTCAATTTAAGGTTTTTGGGTATCATGGCATTGAAGCAAAAGTTGTCGGTTCTAGTGAATTGAGACTTTTTGAAGCAATCGAAGACAAGTAAGTACTCTACCTGTGCCTGAAATCACAAATTAAACAATTTTCTACTATAGAATTGGAGTTATAGAGTTGATTTAGGTTGCAAAAAGGAAAGATGAATGGAATGGGTTTAGGTTAGGAGAAAATCAAGAGTTGTCATAAGGTATATGGCTAAGTGCATAGTCGTGTACTAGGGAGTATCAAAGAGAGTTTTTTGGTTAGAGAGTTACATGGACAGAGACATGATTGTGTCTAAAACCATGCCAAGCTTAAACTTTTACCCAAGAGATACATTAGGTCAGGCATGCTCGTATCGCAGGCAGTGCAACCCTATGTTTTCCAATTTGTAAACTTCCTTTCATCTAATGTTTTCCTTACACCTTCTTAAGCTAGTTTAAGATATAATAGGATAGGTAATAGTTATTCATAGCCTCTAAATCGTTTGCTTGTCTCACTTTAATCAGGTTGGTCTAACTTGAGTTGTTGCGATTGTTTAGCGGGATTGTATGTATGTGTCTACCGTGTTTGATGTTTGTGATTGTTAATCTAGTTATATAAATGAATGTAATTGGATATTGGATTTAAATGTAAGTACTATTTGTACTTAGCTTGGCTTAGGGGTTGGCTAGTAGATCCTTAGAGGGCAACTTGGTGATCGGTATACTACTTTGTCTTTAGTAGACCCTTGTACCAAAATGATCTAGGGTGGATTAGGGTTAGATGGGGTTTGTAGTGACAGTTCCCAACCTAAGAATATATATGTGTATATATATATATATTATATGGTAAAACGGGGTCATGAGTATTCTCTTGTTGGTTGTTAGCTAATTAAAGATAAGCAATCTAATGATTGTGATGAGTATATGTCTGTTGGTATTGTTATTAAAGTGGCACACGCATGTCTGTATGGTAATCATGTATTGGGCATTAGCTTACCCCGTTTGGGTTCAGGTATATCAGATTTTGGGAGAGGGTTTAATGCTAGAGTATTGAGACAAATAATAAATTAGGTTATTGTGTGATACTTTTGATTAAGTTAAATTTGATTTTAGATTATCTAGAAAATTTTAGAATTATATGTATTGATAAATAAAGAGGATATATATATGTGTGTGTGTGTGTGTGTGTGATAATTGAGAATTTGCTAATTTATTTTACACTATGGAGATATATAGACATTATGGTTTTAAACAAGTTAAGAGCCTTAATATGTCATTATTTAATAATGACATGTGACCGATCATGACATCCTAGGCTTCAGAGCGTTATGGCTTAAGTGGTATTAGAGCTTAGGTTTATAATCAATAGAATGCAGGTCTACTAAATTTATAAGCAATAGAGTATAGGCTTGTGATCCATATAACTTAGATATATAATTAGTTGGAGTTTAAGTTTATGATTTAGAAACTTAGGTTTAGGATCATCAGAACTTAGGTTTATAATCTATAAGAGTAATATTTATAATTAATAAAGGTAGGTTATGATCTCTAGAAAACTTAGGTAATGAATTTTTAGAATGGTGAGATATAAAGAGAGTGGTAGAATTATGGGCTTGGTACTATTATGAAATAGTAAATATTTTTATTTTATTATTATATATGTTGTTTCCTTTAAAATGCAATATTATACTTTTCTATATGTATTTAATCTCTTATTTCTTTCTATATTATCCTTTAATTTACCATTTGTATTCATGTGTTTCTTTTTCTCTCTTCTCTTAAGGAAAGCATAGTAAATAAAAGATTGATGTATATATATATATATATATATATAGAAAAAAGAAGAAAACTTTAACCTTGGAAACTCCAGGTTAACTAAAATATCCAACATATCATTGAAATAAAATTTAAATTTTCTATAAACAAATGAAAATCCATCTTGATCACCTTCCTTAACAAAATGCTACCCTAACAAAATAATGATAATAAATAATCATAACAAATAACAATACAAATGGTCATAGACAAAATACTTATTCTATATCTCCAAGCGTAAAGTGACTATCTTACTACATTATCATAATTAAAGAAACCAACAAAAAAAAAAAGAAGAAGAACAGCAGCATAGCATAACAACCAATGAAGATAATTTGAGTAATAGTAATAACAACAATAATTACAGTAAACATATATATGAATGCATGAAAATAAACAATCGAACAAATTAATGATAACAATAATAGTAATAAATAAACAATAGTAAAATGATTATATATACAATATGAACTTATAGTTATAATACCTATAAAAGAAAGGAAATGGAACATATAATTATTTGAGATATGAGAGTTAAAAAAGAAGAAGAAAATATCTCATTTCAATAACATTGAATTATATAAAAATAAGAAGGGAATGGTGAATTCATGTTTCTTTTCGTGTAAATGCTATGCCATATTATGTCGTGTCATGTTGTCTCATCTCGTGTCGTGTCGTATTGTGTCTTATTAAGTCAAGTCTTTAGTTGTGTTATGTTGTGTCCAAATTCGTCACCTCTACTTATATAAATATATGTACAAATTTTTATAAACAACTATTATAAAATTTAACAAGATATATTATATTGTCATAACAACAACAACAAGGAACTTGTAATATATTATCAGAACAAGACAACGAGCATATCTACATTTAAATACAATAAATAACTACAAGGACATATAAGAAAAAAATAAAAGAAAATAAATGGGATAATCAACTCATTGTACATTTGAAATGAATAGAAAAAGGAAAAAAAGAAGAGATAGATCATTATGATTTGACACAAATAAATAACATATGATATTAGATTATAAGATAATTACATATGATATTTATAGATGACTATAACAATCTAATAATAAAATTGTATATATAGAATGAAATTTATAAGCAATATATAAAATAGTAATTATTTAAAATAACATAATAAATACATGTACACATATACAAGTATATGCCTTTCAACATGTAAAAGACATAATGCAATACGTATAATTAGTTACATCTTGATAGCTTCCCAATAGGTTAATAGCAATTAATAAGTGACATTTAATTAAAAAAACAAATTAAAATTACTAATAGATAATGACAACTACTATATTAAGGTGAGTAACAATTAAATGGGAAAATAGAACTATCTGCAATAATAATAATTAACTATAAAGACAATTAGAAAATAAGTACATAAATGATAATATATACATACATGTACGTAATATTCCTTAAAATGGTGAAAAAGTAAATAATATAGTGAAAGCTATAATAACTCCAATAATGATAAATCTAAGGATAGCATTTGAAAAAGAGTGAACATATTTATGATTATTAATTAACTAAATAAAATATTTATACACTAAAAGTTATAATAGTAACAACAATGACAGCGATGACGACAACAACAACAATAAATTTGATGATAGTATGTGTATATAAAAAGAAATTAAACACTTTTGTATATGTATTTATAACAAGTAATTAACAAGACAAAACAAGTATATACTTAAAGTAAAGACAATGATAATAACAATGACTTCTCAAGATACCAAGTACACTGCATTAAGAATATAAGTTGCAATAATACTAGTTTCACCAATCGTGAGATTTAAAAAAGGTCTTGGATAAAGTTTCCCAAACACACATATAAAAGGAAAAGATAATAAGGGCATTGGAAAATGAGTAAAGTTGTCACAGCCTTGAGTTTGTTAATCTAGGAAGAATTTAGAGATAACCTTAAGGAGAATTAAAATGCATAGAACAGTAATTAGAAGTGTGATTGGTGAAGGGATGCTATAGGATTGAATTTTCGATTATGAATTGCAAGACATATGAAAAGGCAACTTGTAAGTTATTGGAGAGTAGAATACAAATTTTGATTGGGGACACAGAGTTAAAGCATAATTGAGGAAAAAAATCTTTAGGATCTAGTCATATTCTAAAATTTCGCATGTGCAAAAAAAAAAAAAAACGTATGAGTTGGATGGAAGTATATTATAAATTTTATTTTGAGATATAATAGTTATAACATAGTAGTATTAAGAAAAGTGATCCAAATAAACTCGAGCTTTTTCAATTCAGTGAATTAAAGGATAAAAGTGACATGAGTAATGGTATGATTGAAGAATGGTCTTTGGAAATCTAAAAATCTTATTTAAATGAAAATGTAAAATCCGAATGGTGAAGGAATCTTAGAGACTTGAATTTCAAATAGAGAATTTATGAAATAAATGGAATGAAAAGAATGAAGGAAAATTTTGTGGATAAAAATTGGATGGAAACATATAATTATAGAATTATTTCCAAGAGATCTTAGTTTAAATTAGTGGCATTAGGAAGTTGACCAAGTTTGAGACATGCAAGTTAATAGTAGACAAAAGGATCAAAGTGAAATAAATATTAATGTGATTGGAGAGTAGTTATAATATAATTACTTATTATAATCAGAGTAATGTAGCAGAAGGCAACATAAAAGAAAAGCGCTAAGTAATTGGAGATTTACGGAAAATAATGTGAGAATTTAGTAGACAACAAGAGGTATGTGTCGGATAGGTTTGGAATTGATTAGGAATGGAGGTAACCACATGATGAGAAGAAAGATATAAGGAGTTATGAAAAGAGATGAAGATCAAGTATTCAAGGTTATTTCAAGAATTGGATAACTTTCAAGGATGAAAGTTTTTGTAAGGAGGGAGGATGTAAAATATTAAAAAGATATAGAATAAAATAAGTTTTATAGAATAGGTGCTAATATAATAGTATGCCTATAAGAAGGGTATTTTGGTCCTTTGAATAGTAGGTTGTATAAGCTTTGTGGAAAACCCTATTAGCATTTTTCCATTCTATTGTTAAAACAACTCTCTCTTTGTGCACTAAAAAACATTGAGTAGTACCAAACTACACTCTAGTGGTTGAGGTTATTCCTTTCAAAGCACAATTCACAAAGGGAAGTCCTTCTAATAAATTAATTCCTCATATATTCCCTTTTCCAACGAGGGAATCGTTGAGAAGTGGAGTTTTGTGTCAATTTAAGGTTTTTAGGTATCGTGGCATCGAAGCAAAAGTTGTTGGTTCAAGTGAATTAGGACTTTTTGAAGCAATCTAAGACAAGTAAGTACTCTATCTATGTTTGAAATCACAAAATAAATAATTTTTTTTTCTATAGAATCAAAGTTATAGAGTTGATTTAGGTTATAAAAATGAAAGATGAATGGAATGGGTTTAGTTTGGGAGAAAATTGAGAGTTGCTGTAAGGTGTACGGCTAAGTGCATGACTGTGTACTAGGGCGGGTCAAAGAGAGTTTTTTGGTCAGAGAGTTACACGGCTAAAGACACGATTGTGTCTAAGATCGTGCCATGCTTAAACTTTTACCCAAGAGATACATGAGGTTGGGCATGCCCGTGTTGCATCCCATGTAGCCTTATGTTTTCCAATTTTTAAACTTTCTCTCATCTAATGTTTTCCTTGCACTTGCCTAAGCTAGTTTAAGATACAACAGGATAGGTTGTAGTTATTCATAGCCTCTAGATTGTTTGGTTGTCTCACTATAATCAAGTTGGTCCACCTTGAGTTGTCGCGATTGTTTAGCGGGATTGCAGGTATGTGCTTACCATGTTTGATGTTTGTGATTGTTAATGTAATTATATAAATGAATTTAATTGGATATTGGATTTAAATGTAAGTGCTGTTTGTGCTTAGCTCAGCTTAGGGGTCGGAGGTGGCAGATTCTTAGAGGGCACCCTAATGATCGGTATACTATGTTGTCCTTAGTGGAGCCTTATACCAAAACGATCTAGGGTAGATTAAGGTTAGACGTGGTCGGTTGTGATGTTTTAGGTTCCAGGGTGTTACAAATGGCTAGTACAATTTACTCTTATTAAATAAGGTCATCGGTTTTTAGAATTATTTCCTTTGCAAGCTAAGCCTCCAATCTAAGTGCGAGTAAATCTAAGATATGTACACGGAATGGAAGATCATAAGCCTGACTGAAACAATATCTTACTAGCTTTTAGCTTGTACAATAATATGCAATCTTAAGTCAATGTGTACTGTTCTCAGTGAAGGTCTAAAATGCTGTATGTATTTCTATTAGTGATTATCCTTTGAATTTTAGTTTATGTTAATGCAAATGAACAACTACTAAAGATGTTAGGGGAAGATTATAGTGGTCGAGTTGAGCTTGGAAGAGCATGTTATAAAAGTCTAACTACTTCACTGAGAAGACATTTCAATGGTAATGGTGTCATTGCAAGCATGAAACATTGTAATGATTTCATGTACCCTGGAACTGAGACCATCCCCCTTGGTCAAGTTGGTATGTAGTCACTCTATCAGCTTTTCTATATGCCTAACACAGAGTGACTGACATTTGTTGGAGATATTGCATGTTAATGCAAAAATGAGGATAAGTTACATTGACCATCCTTAAAAACTTTTGAATTGCACTTTCAATTTTATCATATCATGTTTGCATTTGCAATGCTTTCTTTTGGTGTTCTTCAAATTTCATTCATGAACAAGAAAAAAAAAATCTAAAAAAGAGATTAAATTAGTAAATTCAAGTATTACATTAACACTTTTCCTTTCACAATAGAGTGTATGGTACACATACATTAGATATAATGGATTCCATGATTTATGCAAGAGATGATTTTTGGATCATTGATCCTAAAGGTGATCCCAATAACACATTCTAGCTTTAACGATGCCACATAATTCACTGCGTCTACAATAGCTTATGGATGGGAAACACTGTACACCTAGATTGGGATATTGTTAGTAGCTTGCTCACTCTTACTCCCTTACATGTCTACACATGTTGAAACAAAAAGAGGGACTAAAGTTGCATCGGGTTATGTTCTAGAGTTAGTGGTGTTATGTGTCGTATGAGTTATGTCCTAGAATTAATGGTTACGTATATGTCGTGCGAGTATGGGAAGCATGTTGGGTAGTTCACTTTATCTACATGATAGGAATCAAAATCCTACAAGACCTATCATTAGGGCAAGAGCCAAAGTGTTTCAAATCTTGGTGATGGGGGTCCTCTTTGAACAAATCAACCTTGGAATTATTTGTATATTAACATCTTTTCTATTACTTATGTGTTGTGTATTCCAGCAGGCATACTTGTCAGGTCTTACAGGGGGATGAACAAACTCACTAAGACTTTAGCTTGTGGGTTATTTATGGACCGACCTAAATCAAAGATGAGTTAGATAAATGAATTTAATTGAAGAACCGACTCGTTGAAGACTATTTTTGTACTTGTTATTTTTCTTTGAACTGGTTATTTTGTAATCATTTTGGGACATTTTTATTTGCTTGTATTTGTTGAATTAGGATTGGCTACATTAGTGGCATAGACATAAATATTTGGACATTTTAACCTTAATTGGAGGGTTTTTAGGGAGACTTTTGACAATTTGAAAAATACACTCTTGTGGCTATGAGGATTCCCCTTGCATTGCCATTGATCTCTCATCAATTTCATCTTTGAAATTGTGGCGAGAACCAACTTGAGTGATTGTGAGTAATATCAATCATTTCTTGTTGTATTACAAATTGTACTTAGTGAGTCAAATCTAGATGTTTTTTGTTGTTTCCTTTGGTTCACGTGAATTTAAGGTTCTATTTTCAAATTTGAACCTTTTCAATTTGAATTGGAATCTTAGTTCATTTCCTTTATTAACCATTGATATTATTGCAATTGATTGTTCCATATATCCATTTGGTTTCCATTTTAGTGATTAGGGTTAATTTGTGAAGGGGTTGATCAAGCTAATTGTTGTTGGTTGTTATTGTTGTTCACGCCTCTTGTGGAGTTGGTTTTATTGGATTATGTTATGTGCTTGAATCATTTAAGCATATCTTCATTTGGTGTCATATCATACTTGGTTTAACAATTCAGATTCATAAGGGATTAGGGGCTTCTGCCTCTTGTGGAGTGGTTGTTGACTGGAATTGCTTCAATTTGTTGTTTGTAGTGCTTTGGTCATTTTAAGCACATCACTACAATAACTTATGGATGGGAAACATTATACACCTAGATTGGGATATTGTTAGCAGCCAGCTCACTCCTACTCCCTTACGTGTCTACACATGCAAGAACAAGAGGAGGGACTAAAGTTACATTAGGTCATGTTCTAAAGTTAGTGGTGTTATGTATCGTGTGAGTTGTGTTCTAGAGTCAGTGGTTATGTATATGTCGTGTGAGTATGGGAAGCAAGTTGGGTAGTTAGTTAGAGTTTGAGGTGTTATGGATAATAATAGAAAGAGAAAAAATATAATGGTGGTTAGTGTGAGTAATAACCCTTGAAGAATTTTACTTAAATGGAATGAAAGGAATAGAAAAGAACAAGCCTATTTTTATCTCAAAAATTTTCCCCTTAGAGATCTTGGACAAGCCCCAACACTTAGCCACCATAGGAAAGTAAGGAAGAAAATCGCACTCCAAAGTAATTGAACCAGATATTGTAATTAATAAACTCGTAACACGATCCTCTAAACGATTCGATAACAATTTGGTATCGGAGCCACACATGGAGGATTTATGGAAGATGCAGCAGCAATTGGAAACATTCCTTGTGATGTATCAAGACGATCAGACTTGTATTACTCGGATAGAAGCATAGCATGATCAATTGGCAACTCAAATGGACACTATGTTACGTGAAGGGTGGTCTTCAAAATAGCCAAAGTAGATGTTAGAAGCGATCGAGGATAATTGAATAGAAGGAAGGCGAGAGCATGGAATGGTTGTGCCCAAGTATATTAAATGGGATTTTTCGAAGTATGACGGCAGTACCAACTCGCTGGCTTAGCTTAAGCACAATGAGCAGTTCTTCAAACACCAATTGGTGAGGGATGAGGATAAGGTAGAACTAGCAACATTCTATCTGGAAGGGGACACACGGTTGTGTTACATGAAGTTGGAACATGAACATGCGGTTGGGGATTGGTTGGAGTTTAAACAATTGTGTGATTTATTATTTGATCCACCAGTTTGTAGTAATAAGATCAAGGAATTTTCCAAATTACACCAATCTGCCACAGTGGAGAGCTATCAATGGAAGTTTGAACAATTGTCTACCCAAATTACATCCCTTACACTTGAAAATGAAAATGGCATTTTCATTAGTAGGTTGAAGGGCTTTATTGCAATAGAGGTGGAACTTCACAAGCCCACTAGTTTATCGGAAGCCAAGAGTTTGGCAAGATTGTACAATAAGAGGGGCATGCTTGCCAAGGAAGACATAAGTGGATGACTAGATCCATCGATTGTGACTTCAGCAACCACTAGACAACCCTTTGTCAAAAAATTAAGTAAACCAAAGATTGAAGATTGATAAGCCAAGGGTTTATGCTTCAATTGTGACAAACTCTTCATAGTTGGACATAAATGCAAACGACTCTTTTGGCTGGAATGTGAAGGGGAGGAGGGAGAAACGACCTAAATAGGAGGAGCCACCATGTAGGATGAATTGGAAGGAGAATCGGAGATTTCACTTCAAGCTATGGTGGGGTTGATGAAGGCATAAACAATGAAGGTATCAAGGCAGATCAATGGCCATAACATTTTGGTGCTCATCGATTCCGAAAGTACTTATAGTTTTACAAGCACTATGTTGGTTTCGCAACTTCGGTTGCAAGTGGAGTTCTACAAAAAATTGTAGGTAGTAGTAGTGAATGGGGAAGAAAATTAGGAGTGAAGGGATATGCAGGAGGGTAACTTTGATTGTTGATGGTGCGCCATTTGTTGTAGATTTATACTCCTTCTTGTTATGTGGAGTAAGTGTTGTTTTGGGAGTAAACTAATTGAAGTCCCTTGAACCAATTGCTTAGGATTTCTCCTCGATGAAGATGAAGTTTCGTCAAGGGGCGAGGGAGGTACTATAGGGGGCTATTCAACCCATGGAACCACTCGAGCTAGTGGTTGCAATCTGAGAGGCGAATAGAACCATGAGCTACAGTAACTACTAGCCACCTTCGAAGACATTTTCCAGCCACCATACGATCTTCCATCAGTACGACATTGTGATCACGCCATCAGATTGCAATCATGCACACCACCCATCATGGTTTGTCCCTACCATTATCCCTAAACCAAACAGATGAGATCTAATGCTAGTGTGGTGAGATGCTCGACAGGAGAGTCATTCGGCCCAGCCAATCTCCATACTCCTCCCTGGTGCTACTAGTTAAGAAGATGGACAACCCATGGCACTTTTGCATTTATTATCATGCCTTAAACGACAAGATTGTTAAGAACAAATTTTCGATATCAGTCATCAAAGAACTATTGGAAGAATTGTTTAGCACCTGTTATTTCTCTAAGCTTGATTTATCATTTAGATACCATCAAGTTTGGATGTCACCAGAAGACGTGGAAAAGACTGCATTTTGGACTCATCATAGTCACTTTGAGTTCCTCATCATGCCCTTCGGATTGACGAACGCTCCGTCAACTTTCCAGGCCCTAATGAATTAGGTTTTTAAAGGATTCCTTTGGAAGTTTGTTTTGGTATTTTTTGATGATATTCTCATATAGAGTAATTCGTGGGTGAAACATCTGCAACACCTAAACATGGTTTCCTACACGCTCAAGTGGAACAAATTATATAGGAAGAAATTGAAGTGTATGTTCGCACAGAAGCAAGTGTCCTATCTAGGCCATTTGATATTCACAGCTGGCATAGAAGTAGATCCTTAGAAGATTGAAGCCATGCACTCATAGCCTAAACCAACGAATATCACGGCTTTACGAGGGTTCTTAGGCTTGACGGGTTACTATTGCAAATTTGTACACAACTATTTATTGTAGATCCTCTGACTAAGATGTTGCGTTGCAATAACTTCATTTGGACTGAAGATTTAGAATGCGCATTTGTCGTGTTACGACACGCCATGACCTACACCCCAGTCTTGCGGCTTTCAGATTTTTCTTAGAGCTTCACAGTGGAATGTGACACGTCCGATAGTGGTATAAGGCAGTCTTGCAGCAAGAGAATCAACCAATTTCTTTTTTTAGTCACCCATTTGCGCAGCGACACTTGAAGTTATTAGCTTATGAGAAGGAATTGATTAGCTTAACTAAGGCAGTCTGTCATTGGAGGGCATACTTGAGGGGACAAAAATTTGTGGTCAAGACTGACTACTACGGTTTGAAGTTCTTGCTTGAGCAACAGGTCACCACTTCTCCTTAGAAACATTGGATCAACAATTTATTGGGGTTTGATTTTGATATTCAATACCAAGTAGGTAAAAACAATAAGGTAGTTGATGCACTCTCACGCCATGATGATGCAAGGGCTGAGAATTTTGCAATTTCCACCCCATAGTTGCACCTTTTCAACTTGATACGAGATGAAACAATCACCTCTTCGACGTTAATAGACCTTTGCCAATGTATATAGGATAACCCAAGTAAGATTAGATTAGAGCATTAAAGAAGGACTGATCTTTTAGAAGAACTGAGTTTACTCGGAGCTAACGTTGGCCCTTTACGCCACTATTGTTCATGCCATCCTTAACCAATGCTATGAGGATCATTAACACACACTATACAGAATCAGCCGTGATTTTTATTGGAAGGGCATGAGGCGACAAGTTCGGGACCTAGTGTACGTGTGTACAACCTGCCAACAACACAAAGTAGAGCACCTACAACCAACTGGCTTACTTTAACCTTTGTAGGTGTTGCAGTAAGTTTGGTCCGACATATCTACGGACTTCCACAATGTCATAGTAAATTTGTTTTGATGGTTGTGGTGGATCGATTCTCCAAATATGTTTATTTCATCCCAATGAGCCACTCTTATAACGTGGCTTTAGTTGCTAAAGTTTTTTTTTTATATGGTTTTTCGACTTCACGGGCTATCGAAGACTATTGTGAGTGACTGAGATGTCATGTTCACCAGTTTGTTTTGGAAGGAACTCTTTAAGCTTAGTGGCACCCGGCTCTCTTTCTCCCTAGCCTATCTTCCCTAAAGTAATGGCTAAACGAAAGTTGTCAACTGGACCATTGAAATGTACTTGAGATGTTTTACAAGTGATAAACCAAAATGACAGATGGAGAGGATTCCTTAGGCCAAGTATTGCTGTAACACCGGCTACCATTTGGCACTATAATCTACCCCGTTCCAGGTTGTAAATGTTTGCCCACCTCTTTGCCTACTCACATGTACCCTAGGACAAACTAAGCTCGAAGCTATCGAAAAAGCCTTGCTTTATCGTGATGAGATCCTTCTGGAGTTACGTGACTGGCTTGCTCATGCTCAACAACTCATGAAAGCTCAATATGACTTCAAGCATAGGGATGTTTCTTTCAACCTAGGTGGCGTAGTTCTTCTTTGCTTAAAGCTTTACCAATAGACCTCTTTATATGTTGCCAAACTTCATAAATTGTCTCCTTGCTATTATGGACCATTCCCAGTAGAAGCTTGAGTTGGTTCTATGGCTTATAAGCTTCAATTGCCACCCTCCAGCAAATTACACCCGGTGTTCCATGTTTCCTCCCTCAAGAAATTCATTAGCAAAGCTCCCAATCAACCTAGTGTTCCTTTCTCTAACCAAGGATGAACTATTCCATTGCCTAAAGCCATCTTAGAGCTACGCACTGCCAATTCCTAGACCAAAGTGTTAATGCATTGGGATGGCTATTCTCTAGCTGAAGCTTTGTAGGAAGACGCTACCATGATGTGCTAACATCATCTTGCTTTTGTGCTTGAGGTCATGTGCCATGTTGAGGGGGAGAGCCATGTTGGTAGCCAGCTCACTCCTACTACCTTAAATGTTTACACACGCCAGAACAAGAGGAGGGACTACAATTACACTAGTTTGTGTCCTAGAATTAGTGGTGTTATGTGTCGTGTGAGTTGTCCTAGAGTTAGTGGTTATGTATATATCGTGCGAGTATGGGAGGCATTTTGTGTAGTTAGTTGGAGTTTGAGGTGGTGTGGATAATAATAGAAAGAGAGAAAATAGGATGGTGGTTAGTGTAAGTAACCACCCTTGAAGAATTGTACTTAAATGGAATGAAAGGAATAGAAAAGAACAGGCCTATTTTTTATCTAAAAAATTTTTGCCTTAGAGATCTCGAGTTGTCTCTAAAAAGCCCCAACACTTAGTCACCATAGGAAAGCAAAGAAGAAAATCATGCTTCAAAGTAATCAAATCAGATATTGTAATTAATAAACTTGTAACACAATCCTTTAAACGATCCGGTAACACATATGTTCTAAACAACTCATCTGGCCGCTGGTTTTCATGCTGCTTCCTGGGCCATTTGTGGAGGACCTGTCTGTGTTAGTGACTCAATAGGGTAGCACAACTTTGAGCTACTCAAGAGGCTGGTGTTGCTGGATGGGTCCATAATGAGATGCCAATATCATGCACTTCCTACTAGAGAAAGTCTCTTTGTTGATCCTTTGCACGATGGCAAAAGTATGCTCAAGGTTAACAAAGTAAGAAATCAAACCCACCTCTGTGCCTTTTCATGGCTTTGTAATATTTGCGTATGACTCAAGCTTTTCTCTTGGGATAAATCTATTGCAAGTCTTTAAGACCTTTTTAAACCTTTTTTTCATGAAGTATCTTGCCATTTCTTGTGCCCAACAAGAAGCTACATTAATCCAAAAACAATTTAGGATTCCACTGCACACTCTTTTTCTTTTCTTGTTAGAAATACATGACACTAACAAATCTATGAAGTCAGACCATGGACATTCCTTTTCATGTTATATGTGAACCCAGTAGATCATTCATTTGCTTCTTTTCATCATTTTGGTCAATGTAAAAATTTATTATTGCATGCAACCTTCAAGAACAAAAGGAATACTTTGTTGCTCCTAGAAACATGTATAGGGATGTTATCTGGCATCTGGTATTAAAGCTGTTATATCATGCTGAGAAAAGCTAGGATTTCTAGAAGAAGATGCCGGAACATGATCTAGGATGAGAAGCCCCAAAGTTTTCTTATGGATGCTCTCTATATCAAGCAAAATGACATGGAGCTAAAGCTTCTAACTACGATGAGTGCGCTAACTATTGATTTGATATTGGAAATAAGCCGACTCTTTCTATATCTATAATTTATATAGAAATCAAGCCGTTGTCGAATTCTAATTAGCTACTAACAAACGCATGCCTAAGACTACACGAGAGGGATATTGCATTAGTTGCATATAATTACCATCTGGATTAGTTCCTTGCTTTGGAGTTTATTTGTTACAATTTTCTCGTAGTGGTGGTAGTTATGTCCTATTGCAGTCTCTGGTGTTGTTTACAATTTTTTTTTTTTGGGTGCTTCGAAACAGCAATCAAGGGTTTTAGGAATCTTCAACTGCCAAGGTGGAGGGTGGTGCCGTTGGTCACGGGCAAACAAGAGTGCACCTGAATGTGCAAAAAGTTGTCACTTGCAAGACAGGTCCCACGGACATTGAGTGGCATAGTGCAGAATCCTCAATCTCCTTAAAAGGAGTGGAGATGTTTGCTGTCTATATGTTCCAAAGAAAGAATCCAAAGCTCCTAAAATCATCAGAGTCCAATGAAATCTCAGATCCTTCCAGTTGATTATGAACACTTGACAGTATCTCCTGTAAGGATCTTACCAAGAAAGACAATCCGGCTAACGCCTATTGGATTGGTGAACATGCTCAACAATGGAGGCGCTGTTCAATTTATTCGCACAGATGAAAATGAGAATAATGTGGAAATTGGAATAAAAGGACAAGGGGAGATGAGAATATTTGCATCAGAAAAGCCATTGGCTTGCAACATTGATGGCACAGAAGTGAAGTTTCGATATGACGACTTGATGGTAGTGGTTCAAGTTCCTTGGCCTGGTTCTTCTTCTAAGCTGTGTATGATTGAGTACTTGTGTTTGGTTATGACGTGATCGTCAGGAGCAAGTGTTCTTTGACTAATGTACAGTACATGTTGGAATAACCTTCCTGTCTCGGTCGTATATTATCATAGAATCTGAATTTCTATGGAAATATCTTGCATCGATCATGGAAAGTTAATTCCAATAAGATCGATTGGAATTGGAAAACTCTTATTAATTTACGAAGGCTCCATTGCTTTGCACCAAGCGTAAAGAGTCTGAAAAAGAATCGAAGGGAACTGGTCTAATAAAAACTCAAGTCAAATATCATAGATCTAAGATCCAAGCTTATGAATCTCAAGTCTGGAAAATTGACAGGGAAATAGAATGTTGGGACAGAACATCAACGTAAGTGGACTGGGCTGTTAAAGACCATGATAAGCCTTTTTAGACCAGTTCTTGTTGGCATTTAGCAACATTGGGTTTCTTTCTCAAAGTGATGCCCAATATTGACTAGAGACACAATCCAGCTGGAAAACATCGAAAACCTAAAAACCCATGAATCTTGGCCAAAAAAACAAAACAAAAAAAGAAACCATGAATCATGCCTATTTTTTTGTTTAATTTTGTCCTGAGATATAAGTCAATGCGACCATTATTCTAAATACAAATATGGGTGTGTCTTTCATTGCTCTACACCTAATTTCTTTTTAGGGTTTTTCTATATTCACAGTAAAATGAAAAGATCACAGTTACGACCAGTTTTATTCTTAATAAAAAGCAATGGTGGTAACTGGTAAAAGCTATTTCTAATTTTTGTTTGTAATTAATTACTACCATCGCCGCTTTGTTGCTATTGTTGCCTTCCATTGATATCCATGTATACAAGCTACTTATTATCACAATGTTTTTAATACTATGAACATATATGACATTGAAAAAGTTTAAATTATAATAATTACTAAAAAAAATTTCAGGAAAAGAAAGAAAAAAACATTTTTCAGGAAAAAAGCATAAAAGATTGCTTATTCAACTACCTAAAAACAAATAAATAAGACATAATTACAAATTCCTTCCATAAACACTTCCCATTTGGATGTTTCATTTGTTTTTTCTAGAAAAAGGGATGGTCATTATATAAAGGGCAGAAAACTTTAGTTACCATAAAAGTATCAATAACTTAAGAAATAGATTGGTCAATTCAAAATGATGATTCAAGTTGAATAAGGTCGGCTTGATATGTCGTTACTTGCACATGTTAGAAACTCGAGCCCTACCTCAAAAACTAGCTTATAAAGTAGAGAGCTAAACGGGTACACAACTACGCAAAGTCATTGATGAATAGAGTAGCATGCAAAAGAGATAAAAAGGGAAAAATAAAGGGTAAATTATAAAAAGGGTAATTTACTTTTTAGATCAATTGCAAAGGAATTGTGTTTTATTTTATTGATAAAGAAGTGATATGTGTGTTTTTTTTTTTAATTTTATATCAATAATAAATAATAACGTGTATTATATCATGCAATTATTTTTATATATTTTATTTACATAATTTATTAATATTATTTAATTTAATTAATTATTTACTTATAAATAGAATATTGACACCTATTATTATTCATTATTGATAAAAAATTAAAAAATATAAATCACTTTTTATTAAAAAATAAAATAAAAAATCATTTCTTTACAAATAATTTAATACACATACCACCTTTTTATATTTTACTTAAAAATAAAATTGTATAATCTCTGCCTTCATCACCATGAAAACAGCCACTTCGGTCGAAGAGGTAGGATTTTGGTCTTGAGTAGATCTTTCTTGTAGACTCAGATGTCTCATCATCTGCCCCCTAGATGGACTGGTGTCGTGTAGTAGAGGAATATAACAGGTGGAGTCCCTTTCTTGGAAAAACCAAAGGCCAAAGAGGAACACCATCCCATGCTCTCCCGACCCTCTGGTAAGGTAGGGGACCTCAGTAACCATATGAGCTTGCACACCTACATTCAACCAGCCCATGCTTGGCAATGTGCAACGTGCAATTTGAGCCACTGTGGACCATCTCATAATTGGAACCTAACTCAACACACTACTTCATTCCTTAGACCAAGGACCACCATTTTGCTTATAGATCAATCTAGACAATGACTCAAAGCTTTTGTGTAGATTATGTGGTGTGTATATCATTTGTCTGTTTTTACTTGAATTAGATTTATATAAAAATTACTTGACAATGACCTACTTAAGATTAGTCAGTGGCTAATATGATGTTCACATGGAGCTGTATATGGTAACCTATATTAGCTTATTTATTTATTTATTTTTTCTTTCTGGTTTTGATGTGCATGTAATAAATTGGTAGTCTTAAAATCATTAGAAAAGGATAGACCAACCTAACACTATTGCAATTGGTGAGTATTATGATTTTGGTTTTTTTCTAAATCCATAAAGCACTATCTTTTGGATAAGCCATATTATAATACATAATTTTAGAAGCTTATATATATATATATATATTTCACTCTTTTATTGTATCATTAATATGTTTTCATAATTTTATTTATCTAATTTAATATAATTTGGGAAACTCTTATCTTTTTTTTTGTATTAAACTTTTTTTTATAGCATATAAATGTTTTTCCATATTTTTTTTGCCAAATCATATTGTAATATATAGTTTTAGAAGTTTTTTTCCTTTTTTTTGTATTCTACCTTTTTAACCTCATAACTTATCATTTGTCATTTTAAAGTATGAAGGTCATGTGATATGAGACTAATTATATTTTTTCATTTTTTTTATTTGAAAATTTTTATTATATTAAAGCTTTTGTGCGATGTGTTATATCTTTTTAAATACCGTTTTAATATTCAATTAGTAAATAAATTAATCATTTCATTAATGTCCATTAGAAATTAATTAATTATTTTATTAATAAAAGAATTAAAAATTTTATTATCATCCATTAGTAAATAAATTAAAATTTTCATTGGATAGTATTATTTTATAATACGTAAAAATATTAAATTGTATTTATATTTGTTGTTTTCTAATAAAAATTTACAATTATTATTCAATCTATTATTTGTGTTTTGTGTGGTCTCTTTTAACTAGTTATATTATAATTTTGGTGATCCTAGACCAACAAATGATTTGTCTAATAATTACATACAAATTAATAAATATGTAGGGTTCATATTTATAAAATTAATTCCTAATCAAGTGATTTCTCTCTCTCACTCTGTTTTTTTTTTTTTGAATTTTTTTTAATAAGGATAATGTAAGAAACAAAGTCTCTTCAATTTTTCATGTAAATTTGAAATTTACTAAATGATATATCCAATCAAACTTTAGTTTGTTAGATTTTGCATTTGAAGTTCAAAGTTTTTAAGTGCTACACTCATTCAAATTTTATTGTGAAATTTTATGGCATAGAAAACATTAATTAATTGAAGAATACAAATGAAATGATGCGTTAATAAAGATGATGGATACTAAATTTAATAATTAAAAATTCAATTAAATAGGTTATTCAATAACTTTCTATTCAAGTATAAAATTGAAAAATCAAATAAGTTTTTCGATTTACCTCGAATTCATTGATTTATTTATGCCATTAGAAGAGGAGGGTAAATGTTTATGATATTTGATAAATAGTTTAAAGGGCCCTTGTATTTGGTTTATCCATTAGATGAGAAATGTTCGAAAACAAGTAGAAATGAAGAAAAAAAGGTGGAAATAAAAAGAAATATAATCTTACTTTGTATACCAAAATATAAAAAGAAAAACAAAGAGATCGAGATAAAAGTTTTCATATTGATATTGGTTTTACAAAAGGGAAATTAATAAAAATGAAATTAGTATCAATGTTTAGCAAGATCCTTGATGTTAAGTTGATGAAAATCGTTAAAAAAGGATAATTTTACAATTACTCCAATCCAAACGCATGGTAAACTTATCTTTGAATTCCCTTTGAAAATTTTGAGGGATTTAGATTACTATAATGGAGCTCTCGGAGACATCGAAGTCTGGTCCCAAAATCTGAAAGGTTCATGTCACACTTATTCGGAGGATAGATTTTGTGGACCATTTGGGGACAATTGGAATTTTAGGCGTTTTATCTCTTTCATCTTCCCTCCATTCAGGTTGATGATAATTGATAAATACAACACATTGCAATAACTCACCTTGGTCCTTTGGCTACACCTGAAAAACCCGTTTAGGAAACCGGAACCGGGCGAATCAAATGCTCCACTGAATTAGACATAGGTTATGTATCGGATTGAATTGACAACTCGATCCAAATTGATCCAAAATGGTTGGTTTAACTCGGTAAAGAACCCATTGATTATTCGGACTGAAGTCGGTTTGCATGTGAATTCACCGGTTTAATAGGTTTACATGATGAATCGACCAAATCAAAGCAACAAAAAAAGAAGAAGTAATTTTTTGATCGATTCACATGAACTAGCTTGGAATTAAAAGACCTCGAAATAATCTTGGTTCATTTTTTTAGACCTAGAAATCAATAGATTTAGACTGGTTTAGAACCAGTTAAGCTTGACTAAATCATCCATCTTCTTTTGTTTATTATTTATTTATTTTTTAATAAGTTTATAAGATAAAAAGTTTCTTGTCGAATAAAATATAATCAAAATTATTCTCGTATTAGGCTTATATTATAGAATATCTTGTGATCTCTTTCTCTCTAATAGTGATGATACATCAATGGGAGTCAATACTTGCTACCATATGTAAAAACCAAGAAAACTTAATCTTGTAGCACACATATTTTCATATTACCTCAAAATTACTATAACGGATGATAAGTTTAATTTAATTTGTCTATATAAATCAATTTAATCTCCGTAAGATATGGGAATAGTTGAATGCTTTCAGATTGACGGGCCTTCATGTCCTTATAAGTAATAGGGTAGGAGTCATAGGGTTTAGGTTTATAGAGTCTAAGGTCTTATTTTTTAGGTATAATTTCTTAAAATTTAGATTTGGATCCTCTTCATTTTCTCAATCTACCTTTCTAGATGCTGTCATACAAATTATGAAATATTAATTAATGGTCAAAATAAATTCCTTCTCATCAAACATGTCGGAACATACAATATTGGTGCATGCAACCTTGTTCCCTTTGATAATTTATTTACCTTTTTCTTTCCTTTATGTGCTATCTTATAGAAAGAAGTTAATAGAGTGAGAAAGGTTTACAGGGGGTGATCCTCATAATTTCATAAAATTTAATTAGGCAAATAATTTATATAAAAATGCTCTTTTCTCTGTAAAATGGAAAAGTGTGCTTATATTACGATTTAAAATGTTTCACATATCCCTATAGGAAATGTAATAAATAAAAATTATGTTACCATCTCTTATATCAATTAACCTATATATGTTGTTAAGACTATTATTATTTCCATTTAGAGAAGCGCATGTTTGTTCACAATATCATTTTTTGTTTTATAAATAAACCTATTACCTATTAAACTCACCATCTCTCTTTTGTTGATGAAATCATTTGAGCTCCAAAATATTTAGCTGCATGATATAGTGACAATGAAATACTTATAGATTCAACTAATCAAAATTTTTTATGTAGTGCAACTGTTAAATATGGTTTTTGACAATTAAATTTGAATGGCTTGAAAAATAAAATTAGACAATTTCATTACTATTAACTCATCAATTAGTACATTAAAAATTATAGAATTTAAATCCTCTCAATTTAATTTATCTTAATTTATTTATTTAAGATAGTCACATATAATTAATGTTTGAGATGATAAAGAAATTGATGATGTTACAATGATGTCACGAGGTTGTTTAAATTTCTAAGCAACCCAAGAAATTAAGAGCATCCATTTTTAAAATTATAAAGAAAGTTTATTGGTTGATTGTAGGCAACTGCTAAAAAGACGCTTAGGATACAATCGCTTAGAAAACATGAATAAGATCAATTGGTCAACTGAATTAAAACTTATCTAATCATATGTCAGTTTGGAAATTTCGTAAAAGAAATCATGTCATATTGATAAAATGGATCGAGATCAAATTTTGCATGATAATGCCAGTTAACTATGGCTTGAAATGTTTTATGTTTCTTTTGAGAAAAATATCAATGATCAAGTTTTTGTATAACCTAGCATAATAATATTGTTTTTTCTTTTTAGGTGAATACTGTCCTCCCCTTTTAGGATGAAATAGGTTTGAATTCTCTCTCTTTTTTTTATCAGTTATATAATATGTAGTTGGCAATATATATATATATATATAAATATAATGCTTTAGGTCAAAAGTAATTCATAATCAATCCAATAAATAATAATAGTTTTTTTTAACAATTTAATCCAATTTTTTTTAACTAATATTGATATTTTATTCACTATTTGGCATTATATATTATTTAACATCTTCTATAATTCACGTAAGACTCTATTTACATGTGATATCACAATCTACCATTTAAAAAAAATAAAAATAAATCATGTATTTATTTGCAAGTTCCAACATATCTAATAAGGGAAAAAAAAAGATTTAATAGGCACTAGCCATTATGTGTATGTATATGTGGTTGGTAACTACTATTTTCTCCATGAATGATATATAATTTGGATATAATGATACCAATACAAACGTACCAGATAAACAATGTAAGCAACGAGCTCAATGATTGAGCAAATTTATTGAAAACTACTAGACATCCAACTACTTTTGTGCTCTTTAGGAAGAAATTGTGGGTGGCTCCACCTACAGCATGCCCACACACATGAGACAAACAAATGGCAGCAAAGCGAGGTTTTGCAGCGAATGAATTACCTAACCTAACGTGGCTTAGTATGAAGAGCTCCATCATCATCGCCAAGATTGCTGCCGTTGAGAAACTGACTTCATGAAATGAAGAGAGCGGCTGTACAGGATGGAGATCATGCAACCCAATGCAGTGTGTATACACCAAGAAAAAACATAGGGATCAAGAAGCCATGTCTGAAGAACCTCGTATCAATCTTGGTGAAGTTTAAGAAAGCCAATGTCAATGATGATAGAAACAATACCCGATCGACTGGACGAAACATACGAGTCGTTGTAATACTTATAAATTGAACTAATCGTATTTTTTATGCAGTGGTGCAAAGTTATAATATTTTTTTTTTCTTTTTGGATTATTACAATAGAAAAGAAGATTCAAATTTGATTCATTTATTAAAAAATTAGTATTTATATTACTAAATCATAGCATTTAAATGTATACATAAATTTGTAAACTCCGGATTTTTATGGGACAGATTAGGTCAAGTCTAGTAAGATGTGGAAGTGTCTTTTGACTTATATTTTTTAATTAATTGTTTGAATGAGATCAACTCCTTTGACAATTGATTTCCTGCAAACTTTCGGTTGTTAAATTATAATTATATTATTTTAATGCAGCACAGCAAATGACTCTATACTCATCGTATACATATACTATTATTATATTATTTTCAATATTATTAAAATGATACCACAATTTTAGTAATAATAGAGGGATATATTATAAAATACTAACAAAGCTTAAATCCACATCCAACTTTCCACTTTCCTAATTTTATATAAACCTTCATAGTAATTCTTTATTTATTTTCCCACTTTTCTAATTTTGTATAAATCTTCATTTCCCTATTTTCATATAATATGTAACTAGTGTATATTTTCACATAAATAACTTGTGTGTATATATATATAAGGCTAATAATACCTAATCTTTAATAGGGTATCTCATATCAATAAATTTTATAAAATACATACTTTAAAATATTCATATTGTCAAAAGGTTCTCATATTATTAATAAATTTTATTTTTATTGTAACTAAGCAGATTTTATGATAATTGAATGAGTGATTAGATCGCAAAATTTCTACAAATATAAAAAATAATAAAATAAATTCTAAAATGAATGAAAATAAATAAATAAATAAATAAAACAGGTGTCCTATGGTAATTAATGCTTTATTTTACTGCACTCTATGGAAAAGTTGTAATAAGAAAATGGTAATTGCTCGTTAATTGAGTCTCACGTGGTCCAACAACGAGACCTGATCTCTCGTCTTACTTGTGCATTGTGCAAGCGTTATCATTGCAATGCTGTGGCTCAACCTAATTCAATTTTAATTATCTTGTCAGATATTGCAGACAAGTTCAAGTTGATTATAAGATATAGAAATTTAATGAATCTATAAATATAATCTCTAAACCATCATGGTAAAGGAAGGTAAATTCTTAAAATTTTAAAATATGGTTTTGATTTTTAATAATTTTTGCAAAATATATATCCTCCTCCAAACCTCGTTAAAAGCCATCATTATTTATTTTATTGGTATTTTAGTAATATTTTTGGAATTCTATATTTTATAGAGTTTATGGAATGTATGTATTAATATTAATAGTAAGGAGAATATATTTGCAATTGAGTCGAACAATTAGGTAATGAGGGTTGTCTTCCTAGGAAAGGAAAAAAAGAAAAACAATATAGAAATGTCATTCGTGGGGTTGAAAGTGAAACAACTTTTAGTGCACGGGTCTCAGCATTTCACGCTTATGACTTCTTGTGGCGTCGGATTATTGCTAGGTGGAGGGAGGAAAGAAAAATGAAGGATACTTTCTATGTGGACCACTCAATGAACAACAAAATGGGTTGACTTAGGACTAAGTAATAGAAAAAAGATTGCTTATTCTTTCTCAAAAGAATCTTTTCTTTTTTTTTTTTGCCACATAAAAAGAATATTCTTCTCATTGTGTTTGCCGGATTTGAACCTTTTCCACTTTTTCTTTTCTTGATTCCCTTCGTTTACCTATCTTTTGTGCTGAGATTTTTTCTTATGGTTGGTTTACCTGCAAGAATGGAAAAAAGAAAGCTATGGGGTGGTGCTAGAAGTTGTTGTGATGTGATCACTTTGATATCTAAATCGATATAAGGTTTGTAGATAAAGTATATAAAAGTAGTAGAAGAATTGAGAGAATTTAAAAATCTTTTGCCTAATAGTTTTAACTCTTATTTATAGGGATGGGATTAATCTTGATATGATAAGTACATTTATTTTTGAGATTCTCTTTAGATCTTATAGAAGGATGTGTCTTTGATTGACTTATTTCTCTATTTGGATCAAGCTTTTTATGCTTATCTAGTTTCGAGGCGTGTATGATTAATCCAAGCAAGAGGCCAAGGGCATGTTGGTTGAGCCTTGATGCTTTTGTACTGTGGCGATCTACAAGAGGTCGATCTAGACATATAGAGCTTGGATAAGAGCTTAAATAGGTCGAATTGGGATTTGGGGATTCATGTAAAAAACTCTATCAACACTTTTTGTCTTAATGAATTTATGAAATTGCACCTAGACAAACCTCTTCGGTCTTAAGGATGAAATTATGAAATTGTACCTAGACAAACCTTTATCATTATGTTAAGTCTCCCTTTATGAGATAGCATAAAAAGGACATACAAGAAAAGATAACAAATTAATAAAGAAAAAAAGATTAAAGCATGCATCTATATCATGGGATCTTGATCATTGATATTTTATAATATATATGACAATATCTGAAAGGGATAAATTAAGAAAATGAAAAAGGATGCAAATTGTTAATAAAACTATATAAAACTCATCATATTGTGGCTGACTAGAGATTTTAGCTTTCTTTGCCTAACCGAGATATATGCATTTCCATAGATTTCAGCTTTGAATACAACTTTTGAAATCTGCCGAAATTTTTGACTTTCCTAGTTAAACTAACACATGCACAAAGAAATGGAGGGTCGCTAGAGATTCCATCTCTGCAAAGCCATTTCTTATGGATTTTAAGCTTTTTATTTATTTTTTCTTTTTCATTTTGCCGGTATTTTTTATTATGGTATTCAATTAAAGATATTTAATAATATTATTTTATTAAATTAATTATTATGAACTAATCATAAAATAATATTTATTCGTTGAATGATGATGATTGATAGAAATAAAATGTAAATATATAAAATATTCAAATAAAAATATAAATATGCAAAGTATGCAAAGATCTGTAGGTATACCAATAAATTTTTTTTTTTTTTTAGCTCTGTACTTAAAAATAAATGAATAACTAATGGTAGTCGATGCTTGGCAAATCATAAATGAATAGAATGGTGAAAATTTTGGGTTCTTGATTGACAGCTACTTCAAATGGAAACATCATTATTGAACCACAGTGGAAGATTTGAACACTGAAAAGGTGATACTCCAGTAGTGAAGTGGCGACAAAACAGCATATGGGGTATTGCAAGCGGGCTCTTCTCTGATTGTTGGATCTAAACACTGCGAATGGATCTGGAAATCAGCAGCTATTTCGAAAATTTAAACCCCGATGAGGAAAGCTAATAAATAATGGCCTCCCTATTGATCAAATCTTCATAAAAGGAACTGTAGTGTCCATTTTATGAAGAGGAAGCTGAGACAATAGAGGATGTGTTCATGTTGAGATACAAATGTGAAGAGAGAGTTTACATGGAAAAAATATAGATTAAGCGAATGATTTATAAGAGGAAAAATCCATTAACTTAATGTCTTAAGACTTTGAATTGAAAATGGTATTAAGCTCATAAGTTTAATTTTTCATAGATCGGTTTACTAATTTTCCCCTCATTATTAAAGGTTACTCTTCTCCAAACTAGTGTTATTAGAGCCAACGGTTTGGTATTGTAGCAGTTTGATACTCTCATGGTTGGCCTTGCCATGTGAAAGGATGAGCTATGTGGTGGTGTGAGTCAAGTGAAACCCCTATGATGTTAATTGAGCAAGCAAGCAGGAAGTTGCTCATGAGGGGTAGCAAGGCCTAAGTCAATTGTGAAAACTCACATTGGAGGAAGAGATTGTTGGAATACAAGTGTGAGGTGAGAGAAACCTATATGGAAAAATATAGATTAAAGAATTCATAAGAGGGAGGATCCCTTACTCTAACGCTTAAGATTTTAGGTTAGATATGATATTAAGCTCATAAGTCTATTCCTTCACAAACTCATTTTCGGGTTTTCTCCCTATTATTAAAGGCTTCCATTCTCCTAATAGTTCAAGGATTGTTAAGTCGTGAAGGATATTTAGGCTACAGTAAATGATTCAAGAGAGTTTAAAAACTCATCTAATGTTGCCTTTGGTGACTAGCTAGAATCGAACTACAAATAGTACAAGGTGAACTTAGTCCTAAAAGATCCTAGGCTTATTCTTTCCTTTTCCTCCTTTGAGGTATTTGGAATAAATGCATTAGAAAAAATTTTAAGCTCAAAGATTCAAACCAGGAATGGCTTAACTAAGTTTTAATTTATGCAGTTGATTTATGATCAATATATGGAAAGTCTAAATTGTTGTTGGCAACCCCAAAAGCAAATTGGGTAAAAATTAACTATAATGGCACAATTTGCGTTGTTCTACTTTCACCCAATAGTTATTGCACTTGTTAGGCCAATGAATCGTTATTATGAAATATCTATTGATTAAAATTTACTCTTGGATGTCACTTAGCCTTTTGAAATATGCAAGTTTGTGGTTCATATAAGGAAGTTGCTAGTACACAAACTTGTGTGCCCACCATTTTTTGAAATAGGGACCGACTCTCATGCTAAGGTATCACCTTAGTTTTTGAACACATTTAGGCTTCAACTTGTTTGGTACAATAATTGTAGCTTTTATTGATGTTTTGTTTCATAGTTCACCTAATTTTGTTGTTACGGTTTGCAAAATAGCCCATTGTGAGATTGAAACTTTTGTGATTGTCATGACTTTTTTTGATGCTAGGTAAAAACATAAAAAAAATAAAATTGAATAGGAATATGGAACATGAGTTTGATCTAATCATTTTTTTTTGTTTACCAATTTATTATTTCTTGTCGGAATATAGAGGAAATAGATGGGTGAATAGATATTTGTAATATGGAAAGAGAAGAAATATACTTTTGGGTGAAAATCAAATTAGACATCAGGATATATTAATTTCATTATGTAAAAACTATTTTTAGAACTCACGGGAGAAACTAAGTTTAGAAATTAGATGACTACGAATGAAGAGGCAAGTAGTAATTCCACTTATTTTATTTTATTTTTTTCTAACTTCCAAATGACTACTCTTATTATCAATTCATTGTATATGAATAAGTTGGATGTTTGCTAGTCTAACCATTTTTAAATGCAATCCCATAATTATCTTTTACACTATAATCATGTATTTCGCTACTTGGGATAAAATTATTAAGGTATTTGCTCTAGCTTTTATTATTAGTTTTTTTTCCTCCCTAACCTTCATATTGGATTCTTGAATAATAACCTTCGTAAATTGTTGGCTTCAAACTTTTATTTCTTTCTTTGGCCGTAGGCTTGAAACTTCAAGTGGATTGGTTTTGGTTTAATAGAAGTGTAGTTGTTCTTCCAAAATACTTTATAGTCATGTAGAAAGACGTTCAAAACCACCTGCTTCAGATTATGCTGAGATTTATTTATTTACTTTTGTCTTGAAATGCTCCTTGATGAAATCGATGTTGTCTGTGTTATTTTGAAATTGTGGAAGCTTGTGTTTGTAGTGCAGAGTTTTCAGAATCTTATAATGGCTCCATATGTGATATTCGTTGGGAATGATCTCTTTCATACCGCCACACATTGATATGTGTAAAACAGAAACTTATTCTTACTAGCAAGTGTACTAAGTTACGTATGCAATATATTATGGTGGGACTAGATTGAATTCACTGAGACAATTTAATTATTAATATTTTCCTCCCTCCTTTATTATTTAATCTTTAAATTAAAATTCATAAAATAGAACTAAATAAATTAAATTAAAACTAAACTAAACTAATTTTATTAAACTAAATTAAAAATAAAAATATGAAAGAATATAAAACTACATACTTAAACATTGAATTCCCTAGGAAAACTATATAACCCATTTCATCAATCTTATCTTAATTTCATTAGATTGTGAGAATTTCTAAATTAAATGAACAACTCTCTTAAGACTATTAATTCTTAACTCTCAGTTGATTAATTGAAACTTCTTTCTTATTCAAACCCTTCGGGTCACATTATAGTTCTATGAATCCTACTATTAGGTTTGATCCTAATTCAAAGGATTTACGTCATCTTATCTTTAAGGTTGTGTGTAACTCCTTTTAATTACATATATAATTTCTCAATCTATATATAATATCAAATATTGAATTAATACTCCAGAATTATTAATTCAAAGAAAAATTAAAGAACACGTAATTAGATCTCAATGAATAAAGAATTATAGTATTGAAATAAGAAAAATTAGAAATTCAATCACATAGTTCCTAGGATTTCAATGTCTAACAGCTATCTAATTATACTAATAAAGAATAAACAATCAAAAATAAAGATTCATAGTAAAAACCTCTTTGAAATTTGCTAGATTTACACTCTTCTTGATTCTTAGCTGCTCTTCTCTAACCTTAAGTCATGTTCTTGATGAATGCCAAAAAGTCTCTCTTTCTTATCTTTGAAAAGCCTTAAATAGTAAAGGAAATATGCAATTCCTAGCGTGTTCACGACCATGTTCAAGGTCAGGAAGTGAACCATGATCTTCCTTGGTCTTCAGCTTAAATTCTTCAAATCTACAAGTTTATGGGCAAGTTCATGGTCGTGATTTTGATCATGAACCTCTTTGGTCACTCATTTTACCTCTTTTGGTTCATAGTTGAAGTTCGCGGGCCATGATCTTCTTCAAAGTTTCATAACTTTTTTTATTTTAGCTCTAAATTACATAAACCTTGGCCAGATATCTTCCTTATTCTTCAAATGTATTCTTTAGCCCTTGAAAATCAATATTTAAATCAATTAAGTATCAAAATTAATCATAACACCCATTAAATTCATCAAAACATAATAAAAATCACTTAATAAAATAGGCGCAATTTAACTATATCACACATCCCACAATATCTCCTTTCATCAAAAATTTTTTATTACAAGAGTGTAACATAATTGCTCTTTTTTATTTGTTTTTGGGGTTTGTGGAAGATTGAAAAATTTTCTATAAAAAATTGAAGCAATTTGTCAGTTTATTACATTTTTTTTTACTACTTTGGCTTATCTCTTCATGTTATAATTTTGGTGTTTTCCTTTTCAATTAGTAGCTGTGATTTGTAGCAGGGATTATATGACAACCTTAGGAATGCTATTAAGTATGATTTGTTTTTCTTTTTTCTATTTTTTAAAAGTGGAATTAATGGAATAAGTCGAGAGATGGTGACTTGTAAAGCATACTTACTTGCTTCGAGTTATGATGTGACATCTATTTTCAAGAACTTCTTGCTATGTCATTTTGGAAAAGCTAATGTCATTTGATATCTATTAACCGAATCTCTTTTGGAAATCACATAACGATATGAAGTTTTCCATTTTTAAGCTTGATTTAATCATGAGATTGCCTTTTTGTTTCCTTGCATAATTATGTCTCATAAGCTAACAAAACATCTTTTTTTTTTTAAGTCTACTAGCTTTCAAACCTTCTTTTTGGAAATGCCTTAAACTGTTTAGACTTTTTAGGCAATGCAATAGAAGCTTATATTTAAGAATTGCTCCACAAAACATCAAACCATTGAAAGATGAACATCCACTTTAGTTTTTTGAAGAGTCATATTAGTCTTTCTAAATAGTAAGAAGTCAAATAGAAAGATGTACCATTCATGAGCTCATCACCTTTAATCTTTAAAATTGAAATGATTTGCTTTAACTTGTTTCACTATGATTTTTAGGTAATATTTATCATAATATATTTCTTGGTGTGACACTGAGGCTATTTTGGGTTCTTTGAGAGAATGGAGGCTTCTCAAACTAGTTGAAAAGTCAAAGTTACAACTATTGTAGCTATCTTACACTATTTTCAATGTAAAATTCTAAGTAATAATGCCACATGTTGTGGGCCCTTAGGACATACAGTTTTTGTCGCACACTGCATAGAAACCTAGGGATAACCTCTCTATTATCCAAGAGCTTACCTTGCAACGTACAAGGCATACTCACATCAAAAATTCCCAAATCAAGGTTTAACATTTTTCAAGAAATACATAGATATATACATAATAACTTAGAGTAACAACATTTTATAAAGTCCACAAATACATAATAATAAGTTCAAGGATTAATAATCCTAATACATATCAGTCCAGGCTTCGTGTATGAAATTTAAAATAAAAGCTTAGACTTAACACATATATAAGTGATCTCTCCACTCCTGTCCTTTACGGTTCCCTTGCATCCCACACTAACCTTTAGCATTTATCTACCAGGCTCTATCCAAATGAGTGCTTGCAATAAGGGAAGTCTATGGGGTTGTAAGCTATAACGCTTAGTATGTTAAATCCTCTTACCGAACCAATAAGCAAATAGCAAGCAAGTTAATTAATTAACACATGTGCCATACATGAGCAATCACATGAATGCAACAATATACATGGTTTACTGGACACCACATATAGTATAGATTTAATGCCCTTCATTGTTAGGGGTTAGGAAATAACGAATTACACACTGGCTCTAGGCTCTAATGGCCCCAAGCTATCTTTCAGAAGAATTTGTAAAGTTTATATATATATATATATATATTTGAAATGTACTTTAGTAGACTAGAAAATACATATATACGTACTAAGGCCCTCACGGGGTATAGATTGTGAATGGTTTGCAAGTCAAACAACACTAAGCAATGAATCTTCGGACTAGGAAATCCTAAGTCTTAATCAGAGGGTGGCATTTCCTAGGTTCCACTTAGTTCCCAAGGTCGAGATAAGGTGTGCCCATGGAGTGCAGTCTCCATGAGGCCTTTATTTATCACTGTGTGATGCCGACGACCTTCTTATATGCAGGACTCCATGATGCGTGATTCATTTCATTTAAGGCCGAATAGACTTAAGTCAAATTATTTAGCATCTACGATAATTTATATAGACACTTGCAATTTCTACAGTCTAACTGCAGGGGAAAGCATAATTCACTTAACCGGGTATTATTAAGTTCAATTGGCATTCAAACATAGCATTCAAGCACATACAATACTAGTGTTACTTTTGTATACAAATTTAGTTCAAATATTAGAGATTTACAACATATAGGTGCACTAATTATAAACACAAGCAAGGTACAGTAATTATTAGATTTTTCACTCACTCGGCCATATAGTCTCTAGTTGTAGTAGTAAGGTGGTAGATCGTCCTTGAATAACACATCACTTGACAAGACAAAATATTCTCACAAGTTTGGGTCAGAAACTAACCTACTCTAGTTTTGCTAGTTTTAGCGGTTTTCTTGGTTTTCTTAATTTTAGTATTTTCTTCATAACTTTTTCGTTTTAAGTCCCTTTTTGGGTATTTATAGTCGTTTTAAAGGGTTTTAAAGAATTTTGATTGTTTGGACTTCAGAACATGGTGCTAGGGCCCGAACAGATCGGGTACACTTGGTATATGTTTGGTTTAAGGCTCTTTTTGGTTTAATTTGATCCACTAATCCTAAAGGAATTAACCTTAACCATTTAGAACATATTTAAGACTTTCAAATGGCAAGTTTATTCTCTGTTTCTTTATGGAAATCCCAGAATTTAACACAAGCACTTTCGATGTCTTTTTCAATACTTCAATTGTACTTTTCTTTCTTAGTTGGTTCTAGCTTTGTGTTTCCCTTTTGGATTCTTAATTTTATAACTTTTCTAATGATATTTTGGCATGTTTAAGTGCTAGAAATAAGAGAAATCTCTAGGTTTAACGGCTTTGGGGTTCTTGGATGCATCTTGCCATTTCTTCAAAATTTTCACTACTCTTAAATGGTTCATTTAGTCATCCTAACTTTCCACCACTAACAAGGGCATGAATTTCATAAAAAATGTCCTTAATTAGCCCTTTATTCTTGATGTCTAGTAGCCTTAAAATTCTTCAAATTTTGATCTCAACTGATCTTCCTAAAAGCTTCAACATAGAAGGCTCAAGGGAAGGTAAAGCTCTATAGTTTTACATCAAAAGAAAGGGGATTACATTTCCAATCTTTTTCCTAAGCTAAATCTACTTCAATATACATGAAAATTTACAAAACTAAAGCAATATAACCCTATTCTAAGTTGTGGAATTGAAATATTACAAGAAAAAAAAGTAGCATCAACAAGAAAGTGAAGGAATCTTACTCATTGCAGCTTGGGGTGTTGGGATCCCCCTCTTTTAACTCCCTCTTGAGGTGGCTTTAAGCTCTGATTTTCCTTGGATCCTTAGCTCCCCTAACAGCCTCTTGAGTGGTGATGATGATACCAAAAATTGGGCTTGAATGGAGGTGATTGGAGGCATGATCAGTTGGTGGAACTTAGAGGTGCACAACATGGAAATAGGAGATAGCTTGGATGTTCCTCTTTGTGACCCAATTTTTGGTTGAATGTTTGTGAGTATTTGGAGAGTTCTTGGGAGTATTTTCCTTCTACTAATGTTCTAGAGTAATGGGGGTTTTACGTGGGGATTGGAAGGTGGTGAAATCAAAATGAAAAAGCTTAGAAGAAGAAGAAGAGTGATGGCTTTTGGTTATGTGTGTGTGATCGGTTTTTGGGGGCTGTCCTTGAGAATGTTTAGCTAACTTTTCTTGAGAGATTTTGGTGTATTATTCTTCCAGAGGAAAGAGTGGCTTATGCAGGGAAAATGGGGAGTGAAAGATCAAAAGTTAGGTGGTTAGCTTGAGTGGAATATCCATTGGTCATTAGCATGAGTTATTTGAGTAATGGCTTTATCCAATGGGTAAAAGGTCAAATCTTAGGGGACATACCTACAAACTAGGGAGGATTAGTATCAGATTTGTCTCCCCTTGTTTTCCATTTAGTTAGCTTTTAGTTACTATTGCATTTGGTTAGGTTAATCCTATTAGTTTCTTAGTTGGTTTCTTAATCACTCCAGCTGGCATTTACATGGATAGGGGTAGACTTAGAGCTTGTCTTGGGCTATTCAATTTACTTGTTTTCTTGTGGTTAATTGGGCTTTAGTTAGGGCTTAGATGGGGGAAATATTAGGTTAAGTTTGGGCTTAGGATTAAATCATTTGATGGTTCAAATAGGTTTTCGTTTCCTTCTATTGTCATGCCACTTATAGGAATTGTTAGGGGTCATGTTTTCCTAATTTTTGTTTTGCCCAATTTGATTATTTTGTAGAGTTGGATTTGATTAAATTTTGGGGTTTCTTTAAACTAATTATAGGGTAGTTCATTATTGTTTAAGTTTTTGTTTCATTCAGATCGAATGTCGGGTTTTTTTGAACTTGATGTTGGTTTTTCTTAAATCCAAAGGAAATCCTAATGTTAACAGTTGGTTCTAAGATTTGGGAATTGAATTTGAGCTTTTCAAACATCTAAATTCAAGTTTTTTTTTTCTAAGGCGATGTTCTATCATCAGGGTTTGGTTAGGTTTCAAGTTCCTTAGGTTTGGATACGCTAGTTGGTTCGCGTATTACAAGGTAAATCCAATTTTGCACTTAGGTTTTTGTATTCATTTTTCAATGTATTTCTTGAGATTTTTCCTTCATACTAATTCTTGAATTGAAAATTTTCAAGGTTTACATCCTCCCCCCTTTAAAATAAGTTTTGTCCTCAAAACTTCGAAGCATACTTGGATTGGTGATCAGATGTGGTTATTTCTTCCTTACTTCATCCTTTGCTTTCTAAGTGGCCTCTTCTCTCTCATGATTTCGCTATAGAACCTTGACGTATTTGATCTCCTTATTCATCATTTTTTAGGTCTTTTGATCAAAGATTTGAATCGGATGTTCTTTGTATGTCAAATCCTCTTTAGGACTATTAGTTCAATAGTAGAAATCTAGTCCGGGTTGGGAATATGCTGACATAGGACTGATATATGGAAGACATTATGAATTTCTGACATATTCGAGGGCAACGCCAAACAATATGCCAAATTCCCAATTCATTCTAATATCTCGAGGGTTTCAATGTATTGCAGGCTTAATTTTCCTTACGTCCTAACTCGATACATGCTCTTGATTAGACTCACTTTCAAATATACATGATCTCCCGCTTCAAAGTCCAATGGTCACCTTTTCAAGTCCGCTCAACTTTTCTATCGATCCTAGGCTTCTTTCATTTTATGCTTATTAGTGGCTACCTTGTTTGCAGCCTCTTGCACTAAGTCTAGCCTTATCGCCAAATTTTCTACATCATCCTAAAATAGTGGTTATCGACATTTCTGGCCATATAAAGCTTCATATAAGGGCATCTTAATTGTGGAGTGGTAGCTATTATTATACGCAAATTCTACTCATGGTAAATGAGCATCCCAACTCCCTTTAAATTTAATTATACAAGCTCGCAAAATATCCTTTAAGGTTTGGATAGTCTTTTCTAATTGTTCATTAGTTTGGGGATGATATGCCATACTGAATTGCAATTTAGTCCTTAAAGCTCTTTGTAGGCTTTCCTAAAACTTTAACCTAATTCGAGGATCTATGTCTAATACAATGCTTGTAGGTATCTCATGAAGTCTCAATATTTCCTCAATGTAGATCTTTGCCAAATTTCTCCAATGGGTTTGTCTTATTGATGGGGAGAAATGTGCTGACTTAGTGAGTTTATCCAATATGACCCATATAGCATCATACCCTACTACAGTTCTTGGCAACCTGCTTACAAAATCCATTATGATCTGGTCCCATTTTCACTCTGGGATTGGTAAGGGTTAAAGTAGTCCACTAGGTCGTTAATGCTTTGCTTTCATCCTTTGGCATGTGTTGCATCTCATCACAAACTTTGCCACATCATGCTTCATTCCGTTTCACCAAAAATTATCTTTAAAATCTTGATATATCTTAGTTCCTCCTAGGTAGATGGCTTAATTGGAATAATGTGCTTTGATCATAATTTCCTTTTGAGTTCATCATCATCAGGTACGCACAATCTCCCTTTTAATCGAATAACTCCACCATCTCGAATTTCAAAGTCTGCATATTTGTTTGCATATTTTCTTTGTCTTATCAGCATCAATGCAAGATCTTTCTATTGGGCTTTCATGATTTTTTCTATTAATGTAGGCTTAATAATTAAACTTGACAATTTTGAGTTCTTATCATGCTACACAAACTCTAGATTGAGCCTTTCAAATTCTTGGACCGGGTCCTTTTGTTCTGTTAACAAGGATGCAACTTTCGCATGATTTTTCCTACTTAAGGCATTGGCGACGACATTTACTTTCCCTAGGTAGTAATTTATTCTCATATCATAATCCTTGATCAACTCTAGCCATCATCTTTGCCTCATTCAACTCCTCCTACGTAAATAGGTACTTGAGGCTTTTGTAGTTGTTGTATATCTCGCACCTTTGTTTATATAAGTAATGCCTCCATAACTTTAAAGCAAAGACTACTGTAGCTAGTTCTAAGTCATACGTTGGATAATTTTTCTCATGTGATCACAATTGTCTTGATGTATAGGTAATTACTTTTCCCTTTTGCATCAATATGCATTCGAGTCTATTTTTATATGCATCACTATGTATAGTATATGGCTCGTTAGCGTATGGTAATACTAAAATCGGTGTAGGTATCGGTCTCTTCTTTAACTCTTGGAATCTTTGTTCCCTAGCCTTAGTCCATTCAAATTTCTTGTACTTTTGTGTTAGTTAGGTGGGCGGTTTGGCTATTGTCGAAAAATCTTCAACAAATTTCTTGTAATATCCCACTAATCCTAGAAAACTACATACTTCCACTACTGTCTCAAACCTTTTTCATTCCACTATGGCTTTAATCTTCTTTAGGTCTACTGATATGCCTTGCCCTTAAATTATGTGCCCGAGGAATGATATTTCATTCAACCAAAAATCGCACTTAGGCAATTTAGCATATAACATGTGTTTCCTTAATATTTGAAGTATGATTCTTAGATGTTTCTCATGCTACTCTAGAGTTGCTAAATAAACCAAAATATCATTAATGAAGATGATTACACATGTATCTAGTAGTGGTAAAAAAATCTTGTTCATCAGATTTATAAAGACAGCTAGGGCATTAGTTAACCCAAATGGCATCACTAAGAACTCGTAATGCCCACATTGAGTCTTAAAAGTTGTCTTAGGAACATCTTTTGACTTAATATGTAGTTGATGATACCTGGAACATAAGTTGATATAGGAGAACACACTGGCTCCTTTCAACTAATCAAATAAGTCATCAATCTGAGGCAATGAATACTTATTCTTGATAGTAACTTTATTTAGCTTTTGGTAATCGTTTTAAATTCTCATCGAGTCATCTTTCTTTTTCACAAAGAGTATTGGTGCTCCGCATAGTGAAACACTTGGGCAAATGAAGCCTTGATCCAATAATTCTTGTAATTACTCCTTCAACTCCTTAAGCTTAATTGGGGCCATCTTATAAGGTGCCTTTGATACAAGTTTCGTTCTTAGGATCAGGTTAATCTCAAAGTCAATTTTCCTCTTGGGTGGTAATCTTGGTAGCTCCTTAGGAAACACATTAGAAAATTCATTAGCTACTAGAATACTCTCTAAATTAGGCTTTTCTAATTCAACTTCTGTTGTATTCATCAAGCTCTCATTCCTCGAAAATTCTTTGTGGTCTGTAATCACTTCGTAAGAGCTTAACTCTAAAGATCTTGCAAAAGTAGACTCTCCAATAAATTCTGCTTTTTATCCATTGGAGTCATCAAATGTTACTTTCTTCTTTTGACAGTTTACTGTCGCTCTTGCATTCGACATCCAATTTATTCCCAATATGGCATCATACTTGTTCATGTCCAGTATGATTAGATCGCCACTGGTCTTATATCCTTGAATGTCCATTGGACAACCTCTGATCATCTCCTTTGTAATCATGATGCTTCTCGTAGGAGTACATACACGTACACCAAAGCTTGAATTTGTGGTAACTACGGGCACTCTTGTCCATTTAGCTACTTTGGAAGTGACAAAGGAGTAAGTTGCTCTCATGTTGAAGAGTGTGAATGCTGGTTGACTAGCAATTGTGATATGTCTTGAGTTCAGAAGGGTAAGTTTATAGTTTAGGTATAATTTCTATTCATATGTTCATTAACGGTTAGGTTTTCCTCCCTAAAGCTTTTATAATTTTGTTTTTGTGTTCTTAATGTTTAGCTTTTCAAAAAAACTGGAAATAGAATTTAGGCTCAAGTACTTACTTGCAACTAAGTTTGTATCAATCCAATCATCAACATCCAATGCTGCAAACTCTGTCTCTTAAGTGTCGCTACCCCAAGTTCCTTCAAGATCGTACACTTGTACGATACTAGCTGTAGGGTTAGCATGAATGCCTCTTAATTTATCAGGGGTGGCATGGTTCTACTTTTAGAGTCTTACGAAGTCCGAGCTCTCGGCCTCAATAGATAAGTGCCAAAATTTACCCTTTAATGTAGTGGTACTTCGAACGCTACAAAGGATCTCTCAATATGAGATATCTAGTCCTTGGCTTCTTCTAGGCATCTGGTATTACCCTCAAAATATCTGTTGCACTTGATAAATTCTGACAACATATTTCTTTGATATTAAGGCTTTAATGGTGCAACTTAAGCCATCTTTACTGGTGGTGGTGGCGGCGGCGGCGGTGCTTCTTCCACAACCACTTGTGGTGGTGGGGTAGGCACTAGTGGTGGTGGCTTCCTCTCTAAATACAACCTAAACCACTCATTTTGCCTTTCAATGACAACCAAAATCTCATTGATCTTATCACGGGTTTGACTGGGTCCCGCTTCATTTCTTACAATATTATTTGCCGATGGCGGTCGTCTATGGGAACCACATCCTCTATAATAATTTATCAAGTTAGTTTCCAATTCAATGTTAATAGTAACAATTTACATTCTTTGCACATACTTTCCCTTCATATAGATATGTATAAAATGTTTTTTTTCCTTGCACTTCTAATTTCCTTTCACTAATGCATTGGCAACATAAACTAAAACCAGGTTCATACAATTCTCATTGATGAAATAATGCATCTAATTTTCATTAAATTTTGGTAGCATGCTGTTACACCTAAAGGTGGTCACTTTAAGTGAGTGAGCCTCCACTCGATGAGTCTAAATACATCAAATGTACATGAGTTCATTACGATATCAAACTTCTAAATGCAAAATGATCATTTATGATCCCTAGAACAAAATCTGAAGCATTTATGATCGTGGTCCAAAATGGCTACTGAAATTTAAAAAATACATCAACATATATATATATATATATACGACACATGTGTACATGTCATTAAAAGCAGAGAGTTATCTATCAAAAATAAAATTTCATCCCTCAAAATAGTGAGCTCAATCGTCTACTAACCCAATAATTGAGTGAGCTCTATGAGGATCGTCATCTTGCTCAATCTCCTACTTTAATGAGTAATGCCCAATCGACCCCACACTAGAGGGTGTCTTACTAGGCCCCTTGGGAACGCAAGCCAATCATCTGAAGGCTCATCAAATACAAAATAATCCATATGGTCTAGCTTGATCACTAGCTTGTCCAAGTCTAACATAGGCTCCCCTCCTACCAATACAATAGGCTCATATGGTGCTAGGTCGGGGCTTGGTGGGGCATCACTGGTGTGTCTTAAAAATCTAGGGGCATCACTAACATGTCAACCTCCATGCCCACTCCATCGTCTTCCATCATGTCCTAGTCCAATGGAATTGCAACAACTACTATGCTATTCTCGCACCATGCTGAAGGAAAACTGGGTGATCTCTTCATGACTCTACCATATAAATCTCATGCCTAGCCTCCTGCACCTCTTCAAAAGCCTTGTCCTCTTGCATCTCATCCGTCGGAGCCATATCCTCCTTTGAGGCTATCTCGTCTTCTCTTATCCTAAGAAGAGGTAGGAACATCAAGAAATTCTCCTGGTGATCCTAGAATATGAATGGTGCCCTAACTATGTCCTCCCCCTCTAACCACCAGTGGCTAGCTCGCCTGTCTCTCACGAGGGCCACATTATGTCCCACTGGCGTCCATATAGTGAAATCTGGAAACTGTAGCCTACCAAAGTTTGCCACTACAAAGGCCATCTTATCACTAGGTCCACTTAAGCCCAACTCTTAGGCTCTTCTCTCTAAAACATAGATCATCTCTGTCTCCGACTAGACACCCTTCTTTAATCACCTCATTTACAGATAAACCAACGTCTAAAACTGTCCTAATCCGATCTTCCACCATGTCAAGGTAGGTAGTAGAGAACAGGGTCTTCTTAATAATGCTAGATCCTCGCATAGGAGTCTTAAACCGTGTTTATAGTCTACCAAGGTCTCCCCCTCTTGAAGTCTGAAGGTCATCCATTGGTTCGAGGCCTCAACTAAGCTAGTTTATTATGCGAAGGTAGTATTTTCAAAATATACGTGTTAATTAAGTACTAAAACATTTTAAATATTTACTTATTCTAGCTTTACCCACACTCTGCCTTTCTTTGGGTTGGTTTTCTTAAGGTTTCTAAGATCTAATTTCATTTATGCTCTGATACTACTTTAAAATTGTCATGCCTGTGGGCCCTTAAGATGTATAGTTTCCACTGTACGTCGTATGGAAACCCAGGGATAACCCCTCTGTTATTTAAGAGCTTACCTTGCAACATACAAGGCACACTCACATCTAAAATTCCTAAATCAAGGTTTAACATTTTTTGAGAAATATAGAGATAGATACATAATAACTCAGAGTAAAAACATTTTATAAAGTCCACAGTATATAATAATAAGTTCAAGGATTAATAATCCTAATACAAATTACGATTCTCTTGCATCACGCACTAACCTTTAGCATCTGTCTGCTTGGCTCTATCTAAATGGGTGCCTACAATAAAGGAAGTCTGCAAGGGTGTAAACTATAAAACTTATTGAGTTAAATTCTCTTACTGAACCAATGAGCAAATAGCAAGCATGTTATTTAATTTACACATATGCCATGCATGAGCAATCACATGAATGTAACAATATATATGGTTTATTGAACACTACATACAACACGAATTTAACGCCCTTTGTTGCCAAGGGTTGGGAAATCATGAACTATACGCCAGCTCCAGGCTTCAGTGACCCCGAGATGTCTTTTGGAAGATTTGAAAAGTTTTATATATATATATATTTGAAATGTACTTTAGTAGAGTGGAAAATACATATATACGTACTAAGCCCTTCATAGGGTATAGATAATGAATGGCTTGCAAGTTAAATACCCTTAAGCGATGAATCCCCAGATTAGGAAATCCTAGATCTCAATTAGAGGGTGGCATTTCTCGGGTTCCACTTAGTTCTTAAAGGTCGAGACAAGGTATGCCCATGGAGTGTAGCCTCCATGGGGCTTTTTCGTATTATTGCGTGATGCCAACGACCTTCTTATATGTAGGATTCCATGATGCGTGATTCATTTCATTTAAGGCGAAATAGACTTAAGTCAAATTATTTAGCATCCATGACAATTTATATAGACACTCGCAATTTCTATAGTCTGAATGCAGGGGAAAGTAGAATTCACTTAGTTGGCTATAATTAAGTTCAATTGACATTCAAACACGGCATTCAAGCACATACAATACCCCATGTTACCCCTGCATACAAATCTAAGTAGTCAGGTAACATATCATCCTTGAATAACACATCACTTGACAAGACAAAATATTCTTATAAGTTTGGGTAAAAAACTAGCCTACTCCAGTTTTGCTAGTTTTAGTGGTTTTCTCAATTCTAGTATTTTTTTCATAACTTTTTTTTCTTAAGTTTTTTTTTTCACATATTTATAGTTGTTTTAAAGGGTTTTGAATTTTATTTCTATTTCTGAAATCATTTTGGTTGTTTGGACTTCAAAACATGCTGCTAGGGCCCAAACATATTAGGTGTGCCTAGTATGTGTTTGGTTTAGGGCTCTTTTTGGTTTAATTTGATCCACTAATCCTAAAGGAATTAACCTTAACTAGTTGGAACATGTTTGGGGCTTCTAAATGGCATGTTTAACCTCTGTTTCTTTATGAAAATTCTAGAATTTAACATAAGCACTTTGGATGCCTTTTTCAATGCTTCAATTATACTTTTCTTTCTTAGTTGGCGCTAGCTTGTGTTTCCCTTTTAGATTCTTAATTTTATAACTATTCTAATGATATTTTGGCATATTTAGGCTTTGGAAATAAGGGAAATCTCTAGGTTTAACGGCTTTGGGGTTCTTGGATACATCTCACCATTTCTTCAAATTTTTCACTACTCTTAAAAGGCTCATTTAGTCATCTTGACTTTCCACTACTAACAAGGGCATGAATATCATAAAAAATGTCCTTAATTAACCCTTTAATCTTGACATCTTGTAGCCCTAAAATTCTCCAAATTCTGATCTCAAGTGATCTTCCTAAAAGCTTCAACATACAAGGCTTAAGGGAAGGTAAAGCTCCACGGTTTTACATCAAAAGAAAGAGGATTACATTTCCAATCTTTTTCCTAATCTAAATATACTTTAATGTACATAGAAAGTTACAAAACTAAAGCCATATAACCCTATTATAATCTATGAAATTGAAATATTACAAGTATAGAAAGTAGCATTAACATGAAAGTGAAGGATTCCCGCTCGTTGCAGCTTGGGGTGCTGGGATCCTCCTCTTTTAACTCCCTCTTGAGGTAGCGTTAAGCTTTGATTTTCCTTGGATCCTTAGCTCTCCTAATAGCCTCTTGAGTGGTGTTGATGATACAAAAAATTGGGCTTGAATGGAGGTGATTGGAGGCGTGATTAGTTGGTGGAACTTAGAGGTGTATAGCAGAGGAAACAAGGGATAGCTTGGGGGTTCCGTCTTTGTGACTTGATTTTTGGTTGAATGTTTGTGAGTATTTGGAGAGTTCTTGGGAGTATTTTCCTTGTACTAATGTTCTAGAATGATGGGGGTTTCATGTGGGGATCAGAAGATGGTGAAATTAAAATAAAAAAAGTTTAGAAGAAGAAGAAGACTGATGGTTGCTAGTCGTGTGTGTGTGATTGGTTTTTAGGGGCTGTTCTTAAGAGCGTTTGGCTAAATTTTGTTGAGAGCTTTTGGTGTGTTATTCTTCCAGAGGAAAGAGTGCTTTATGTGGGGGAAAATTGGGAGTGAAAGACTAGAGGTTAGGCAACTAGCTTGGGTGGAATACCTATTAGTCATTAGTATGGGTTATTTAGGTAATAGCTTTGTCTAATGGATAAAAGGTCAAATCTTAGGGACATACTTGCAAACCATGGAGGATTAGTATCAAATTTGTCTTCCCTTGGTTACCATTTAGTTAGGTTTTAGTTACTATTGTATTTGGTTAGGTTAATCTTATTAGTTTCTTAGTTGGTTTTTTAATCACTCCAATTGGCATTCACATAGATGAGGGTAAACTTGGAGCTTGTCTTGGGCTATTTCATTTTCTTGTTTTCTTGTGATTAATTGGGCTTTAGTTAATGCTTAGATGGGGGAAATTTTAGTTCAAGTTTATACTTAGGATTAAATCATTTGATGGTTTAAATAGAGCTTTGTTTCCTTCCCTTATCATGTCACTTATAGGAATTGTTAGGGGTTGTGTTTTCCTAATTTTTGTTTTGCCCAATTTGATTATTTTGTAGAGTTGGATTTGATTAAATTTTGGGGTTTCTTTAAACTAATTATATGGTAGTTCATCAGCATTTAATTTTCGATTTTGTTCAAATCGAATCTCAAGTTTTTCCAAGCTCGACGTTGCTTTTTCTTAAATTCAAAGGAAATCCTAATGCTGATGATTAACTATGAGATTTTAGGAATTGAATTTAGGCTTTTTGAACATCCAAATTCAAATTTAGTTTTCCTAAGGCAATGTTTAATCATCAAGGCTTGGTTAGATTTCAAGTTCCTTAGGTTTTGATATACTAATTGGTTCACATATCGCAAGGCAAATCTAATTTCGCAGTTAGGTTTTCGTATTCATTTTTTGACATATTTCTTGAGATTTTTTCTTCATACTAATTCTTGAATCAATTTTTTTCGAGGTTTACAAATAATTTCTCATATGTTGCCCATACCATTCCATGCGTATATTTTTTTGGAGATTTTTTTTTGTTCGAGTGAAAACTCATTTTTTAATCGATATTTGTAAAAGTTTTTAGTGATATGTGATTTTGTTTATCACAACTTTGAAGTTCATTAATCAATGTAATACTTGAACTGCTCTTTTTTTTTTTTTGAAAATTTACCATAAATATAAAAGTTTTTGAGGGGGATATCTTTTCTTAGTTAGCTTTGTATGAACATTTCATGATTTTTTACAAATTCCCTTTACTAATCATTAGCAATTAAATAAAATTTATGTGGGCAAACACTAAATTTGAGCTTAAATGTGTTTGAGTAGAGTTTTCCTATGATTGAGGATGTACATTTTTGAATTTTTTGTAGCTCAATTTTAAGATGGTGTAATGAGATCTAAAGAAAAATTTGCAAATGAAATGGGCTAAAAGGTAAGATGATAATTTATTATGCAAGGATGTTGGATGTGGTGGGTTCTTCATGACAAATGACATGGTATTTTGTCTATAGGCCATCTTTAGGAGTTGATGTGCACTTAATAAGTTGGTTTAGATGGTGAAGAAGTTTGTTAAACAGAGTGATAAAAGGAGAATGACTGAAGAAATTGGGTTTTCCGAGCTACTCAATATAAAGTTCAATTATCTTAATATAAACATATGCAAATTCTTGCTAGAGAATTTCAATTAACGGACTCACTGCTATTCTATGCTTGATTTTCACGTAATAATTCATGAAAGTGATGTGGTAGATATACTTAGATTGAATTCTAAAGTTCCAAAAGTTGAGTGTAATGATAGTGTAAGGTAGCTAGAGGAACATTTCAAGAGTTTTTGGTATCATAGAGGAATAAAAGTATGTGAACTTGACCAATTTATATTTGACCATGATGCAAAATCTGTTAATGATTTCAAAGCTTGTGTTGCCTTATATTTAATTAAGGTTTTCATTAGTTCGACATCAATGGTGGTTTTCCCCACCAAGTTGTCTAAGTATTGTTCGAGATATAAATAACATTGCTAATCTAAATTGGGGGAAACATCTATTGGTTAAACTTTCTGATAGAATCTCAAAATGAAGAAATGGCGAGCATGTGTACATAAGTGGATGTTGCAATTTTTTTTTTATAGTATGTGTCGTTTGGTAATTTTTCTCCCTTGAGCCATGTATGCATTTGGTAATCATTTTGTTGAACTTTGACATGCTTTAAAGGGCTGAAAGTGGGAAAAAAAAGGATAGAGTCAAAACTTTAGTGCTTGTAGTTCTACATTTTGTAATAAATGATATGTAGTTTTTGTTGAAGAAAACTTCCATACAATTGAATGAACCTTTCATAGTTGTCCTTGTGCATGTATTTCAATTTATAGCTCTTTTACTTTGATAAAATAAAGGTGGGCAATGTGATTGTACCTTTAAGAAGTTGACTAACTCCTCATTGCGATATGTGTGATTAGAAGGCCATAAAGGCACTTATGAAGAAATTGGGGAGGTGTGGAGGCTATGATCAATCTGTTGTAAGTTCTCCACACAACAAGTATAATGGTTGTATAAAATAGTGAAAACTGTTTAATATTCTTTCTATTTTATTTATGATGGTTGTGGCCTTGACACTATATGGTGTATAAGTTCATTTTAGAGAGATTATGTACTTTGTCAAGGGTAATAATTTATTGTTTTTATGTAGATCACAAAGATTTAAATCCATCATGATTTTACCTTTGCCTCAACATCGAGAGAGGGTTTGGCTTCAAAAATTGTATGGTTGTTTTCTATCTTTATCTAATACAAGATAATGAAGCAACGTCAATAATATCTTATGTTGTTTTGTTTATATGATTATGAAGCGACATTAAAGGCACTTAGGCAAGAGATTGTTGCTCTACATGAATATGTAAGTTATTTTGCATTAATATGTAAGAATAAGTTAAATTTTCATGCTAACTTATGTTAGTTATGTATAGGACTATGAGAGGCAACTAAAGGAACTCAGGGATGAGATTGCTATTCTACAAGCTCAGGTAATGATAACTATAAAATTTGATGCAATTTTTAGGGTAGCATAGACCATGACAATTCCAAATTGACTTGGAATCGTTGGGTCACGGGTAAAAAATTAGGGGAATTGGACCTAAAATCATGTGGCCAGTTCACATCAACTGGCAAGTCCCAGGCTAGTTCCCCACTCATGACTTTTTTTTTTCATTAATTTTTATTTTTTTTCTTGTAATTTTTTTTCTTTTTTCTTTTTTAATTCTCCTTAGTTCTTTCTTTAGTATAATTTGTCATCTTAAAATTTACAAACCAACAAATTAAATTATCACACTGATTACTAATAATTATATCTTATTGTACAATTACTTTGCAGCTAAAAATATTAAAATTTAGATGTACATATTTCATCGATATCTTTATGTTATCAAATTCACTTGTTCTTTTCATTTTTTTTCTACTTTAGCTCCTTTCTTGCCTTTTTTTTTTTTACTTCATGGGTTGGAATTGTTGGTTCCGATGAGTTTAGCAAGTGAACTAGCCATAGACCTATGAAATCGGTGTTCCTATATGGGTTAAGACTCGTTACTTCGGGTCATGCTTCTAAGTCTAAACCATCGTGCTATCTCTAGGTTGAGTCACAGGTCTACCTCGAACCATGACAGTGTCTAGGGTAGCGAAGCTGACCATGCATTATTGTTGCATTTGTAGTATAATGACAATAGGTTGAAAGCTTTAAGGGATGAAGTTAGTGAGCTACACATACTACTTTACAGGGTTGTTATTAAAATAGCTGAAGAAATAACTATCAAGGCAAGTAAAGTCATTGAGGAGACCATCACAAAGTTTTACAATAATAAAATAGAGCAAGGGCAAGAAAATGTGAATAAGAACGTTCTAGTCTACGAAGTCAACCCATCTCATGAAGATGTTGCCGATGGTGCAACAAGGGGAGATGCAATGCAAATCAATGGTTATGAGGAAGCAAATGTTGTCTCACTTACCACACTAGCCATTAACATTGTGGCGGTTCATGTGGTGAAACATTCAATTCTATTGCAAGAGTTCTTTCAATAAAGTTTAACATAGTTAAATGAAAAGGTAGTCCCTTTATACTAAATGAGGTGCAATATTGAGTTTGGCATAGTACCCTTTAATACATTTATAAGTATGGCTGTTAAAATCATGAGTCAATTATACAATTCTACGATTTTGCAATTTTATGAAGTTTTTCACAATCAAAATGGAAGAAAAATCATTTAAGTATAGACTTTTGATATAATTATGAGTTTAGATAAATGATTTTATAACTTATCGATTCTACCAATTCTATATGATTTTATACGATTCTACTGATTCTATGCTATTCAATTCTAGGTAAAATTATGATTTTGACAACCATGTTTATAAGGCATATCATCTTTATATGTTTTATAGAGTATAGATGCTCACATTATTGAGGAGATATCATCATTGAGTATTAAATCTTATGCCTTTGCATAAACATAGAAAAAAAAAAACTCAGATGAAGACATTGTGCATGGTCTGCAAAAAGAAATGAGCTTTGCAGGATGAACTTCCTAAGGAAACAAGCAAGCAAGGTAAGAGGTGTCCAACATGAAAAGATGACAACTTGGAACACCGATGTAGTTGAGAGCAATAGCTAATGATAAATTCCAAGTAATTATGTAGTTGTGTTACGTTTAACAAAACAAGCCTATATATTGTCTCTTAGACATGTGCTCTTAGCATGCTCATGCAAGCTTGTAGTGGATGGTGAAGCCACCTACGGTTTGCCCTCTTTCTAAAGATCAACTAGCTATTTGCAATTACGCCTTTGATAAGGAGCCAAGTGTTTAGTGAGTAAAAGTCCCTTAAGTCATTAAATGGTGGAGAATACAAAAATCTTTACCAGGCTATATGGAATAGGTGAATGTAGTTATTTATGATGTTTGGTTGATCCCCAAGTAATCATAGCTTGTGTTTGTAATTACATATGTAGTGAAGAGATCATCCATACTACCCATGGAAGCTGATATCAAGAACATAACAAGACACTTAGATGCATGTATTGGGTTCATCACAAGGTTTGTCATCCATCTTTACTCTTATGTTTGCAATTTGTGCTCTCACGGATTGAAGAAAATAGTGATTCACACATGTATTAGCTAACAAAGTCAATGCTATGATTGTAGGTAGTAGACATGGTGGCTTATTAACTTAGTATTGTGGCTAATTAACTTAGTATTGTGGCTAAAAAGATTGATTGAAGATGGCAGCGATAGTACTTACTTGGTTGAACTTTCGGTGGCACTTTGAGTAGAATAGACTTTTAGAAATATGCATGCACGATGCTATCATAAGTATGTTCTTTCGATTACTTAGATGTGATAATATCCTTGCAAGTGGAAATATTAGATGACTAATTTAATGAGAACAAGGTTGTACTTGATTTCCACCACAATTGACTACACATGGGTTTTTTTATCCCATTGTGATGAGATGATCATGTACCCTTTCGCTTGCTTTATTTCGATTTCTTCGTGTAAATGTTGTTGACTTTTACACAATGTCTGTACAGATCTAAGTTCCAATACTTGAATAAGTATTTCAAGCATTTTTATGTGTTGTGAAGATTTGTGAGTAAGAATTATTAATCCTTGATACAACTTAGGATAAGATGATTAAAAAAAAAAAGGAGATTACATGTTGAAAAGTGGTACATGCACACAATGTTAGGACATTTTATAGTTAATTTTGTTATTTTTTCCTATTCATGCTCATACTTTGGTGTGTTTTAGATTTAAGGCTTAGAAAATACACTTGCTTATCTCGACTGAATGATGAAGTGGGAAAAAAGAAAAAAGAAATACAAATTAAGCATGTTTACATGGCCATTTTGCTTTGCTATCAAATTACTAGACCACAATCTAGATAAGGGCAGGTAAGTTTATGTCTTTATAGTTACAATTATTACTTGATTGTGCACGTACTATGTTGTAGCATGTAGGTTGGAAGCATGTGATGTTTTTGTTATCAAATTCATGTAGGTGGAAGATTGATGCAAGAGATGCCTCGAATGGTAAATCACTCTCGTATCCCCTCTAAGTTATTTCCTAACCCATGCTTGATATTTATATGAATACATTGTCTATGTGCACTTGTGAACTGCTTCTACCATTGCTTTAAAATTCTTACTAGGCTTGTAGATTGGCTGGAAAATCAAATGGGGACAAAATGCTAAAACATGCACCAAAGCATTTGTTGATTGAAGAGAGTGGTGGTTACTTGCATAAGCTATGATGGTTGAAGAGGGCAATGAGATGCAGGGGGATCATATCGTAGGTCATTTAGATTCTTTGGTCAGTTGTGGGTATTGATTCTATACTACCATCACATAAACTATCCTAATAACACATGCATCATATACAATGAGAATGTTGTAATGCTTAGGTTTTCCCATTTGCTTGTTCTCAGCTCTATGATGCTTCTTTGTAGATATTCACATGGTGCATGTACTTGTCTATATGATATATGAAGCCATAGAGCTTTTGATAGTTCAATGCATGCATTGGCTATTTATTTGCATACATTCTTATATATGTAGGTTGAGTTCAAATGATAGTTGAGTGTCATACCATTGATTACCAAATAAGTGAGTTAAATATTGTCATTGAAGTACTGAAGACTCCATGGTTATATTATTGTGCAGTTTTGAAGCTAAGTTACCAAGGATGGGATAAAATTCAAGGATGAATGAATGATTATCATGGTGGTGATTTAAGAAGTTGAGTTTGAAGTTTTTTAACTTTCTTTTATTAGGTTATAGTGTTTTTGTAAAGTTTTGGGAGTATAGTGCTGTGATTATGGTGTTTGTGGAAATTTCTTTGATGTGGAAAAATTCTTCGGATTTTAGACAATCAAGTGTTGATTTTGATAAACATGTTGAAGTTTTATCTAAATGGATTGTGCTTGTAAGCATGTAATGCTTTTAATTTTGTAATCTTTTTGGGCGTGTGAGCATTGTGTTATGTTCAAATGTGAGCTTGTAATTGAAATAGCATCTTTTGTCCATATGTGGATTATTTATTGTAGTTTATGTAGTCTTGTAGGTTGATTTGATTTCATAATTGAATTTAGAAAATAAGATGATTGTAGATAACTTGTGTTAGTGACTATTCCTAGTTCTACCAATGTGCAAAGCGACGTTTCACTTTTTTAGTCTTTGAAGGTATTACAAGAGAAACGGGTACCATCTTAAGGCTTCATTTTATTTGAGTTACAATGGGATTGTAGATGACCTTGTGTTATTTGTATTTATTAGATGATGTACTTCTTTTTTGAAGAAAAATATTATGAGAAGTATGATGAGATCATGTAAAAGAAGGTTGTAGTTGACTGGCAACCCTTTGTCAATCATTTGATGGAATTGAGGTACTCTTCAGCATAATATAAAGTTTTTTTTTTTTAATTTCATTTAGTAATTGTACATGCAATTGAGTATGTAATTGGGGATGTAGGAATTTCTGGTCAAGGATTAGTGAACTAACTCCAATATTTTCCTATCTTGTTTGCATATTTCTAACTTTTGGTTTGGAAATTTCCTTTATTATTTGATTGATCGATCCTTTCAAATACAAAGTAGAAGATGAATCTTTGATTGAATGGGCTACAGAAACATTTCAATCACCAATTACCTTGGTCAAAGGCCTTTATTTATGGGAAACAATCATTTAAGTTTGATCACTATGTTTTAGCATTTGTTGAGTGTATTCATCCATTATATATATATATGTAGTCATACGTTTCTTTCTATTCTTCGATGTATGGAGCTAGAAAACCTAACTATAAGCAGGGTTCTTTCATTATAGTTTACCATTAGTTGGAACGAGATTTAGAATCTATTTATTTGTGTTACTGATTTTTTACTTTAGTTCCTAGCTTCCTGATTAGTGGATAAACATTGTCAAATTTTGCGATATACACAAGGTTAATTAATAAAATGCATGTCTGAAGATTGGTTGGAGACATTGCTACTAGTTGTTACATAGATGTTGCTAGAGTTATATCGATGTATAAGACCACACTATAAATCACCACTTCATCGATTTAGAGGATGATCTTCGATGTAAATTGCATGGAGTGATTATGACTATATGGTTATACACTTTATGAGTAGTAACATCTCTTAAAGTAATAATATTATGATGGAGGGCTTATCTGTGTTGCCAATTATGGGTTCTAATTAGAATCCATTGTGCACTTGAGAAGCTTCTAATGATGTTTGCATTAATGCCCATTGACAAGCAATGCGTGGTTGATGAGTTAAGATTTGGAGGCCTATGAAAAGTAAAAATGAGGCAATTAAACCTTTCTCAATACAAGTTCCTTGCTGAAAAATTTGATGTTAATAGTCGAACGATGGTCATGGATGATCATAGATACATTACCACCAAAGTAGATGTGTAACAAACACTCGGGTTGAATGTACATGGAGGAGGCTTTGAGTGCAATATTGATGTTAGTGATAGTGAGATAAGGTATAGAGAGTTCTAGTGAGGAAGTCTAACAAAAATCATAAGGATTGAGAAGTTCCTGATGGAGAGTGATGATCTATCATCGGATAGCTTCAAAGCATCTTTAACATTTTATATGGTTGAGTTTTTTCATTCGTCCCACATGAAGTGTCTTTATTCTAGTTGACAACATTGATATGGTAATCACATTAGCAAAACCGTAAGCCTTAATTGGGGGAAGCTTCTTCTTGATAGGCTATGCGATGCTATCCATAGCTTTAGGTTATAAAGAAACACTTACATGAGGAGATGTGTAGCATTTCTCTAGGTAGTTTTTACATTAATTTATGAAAACATCACCATAAATGGTGTTTTATTATGAAATGTAATTTTTCTTATCTAATGATATCTCCATTAATATTTTACATGGAGACATTAAGAGTGGGATATCATCACACCTTGCCTTTGATGCCTTCCTTGGGATAAAGAGGAGATGACAATGTGGGAGATTAGAAAACAACTTCTCACATATTGAAGGGTGAGAGGGTACAACTCCATATATCCTTGTTTTAACCCCACTTTCAAATGTTAATCCATGCCATTATGCTTAAGAAATGTACTTAATGTAACCATTGCATTTATCATACTATTAGGACCTTGAAAATGATAAATTGACTTCTCATGTGCTAAAGGGCAACCGGGTTGAATTTCATATATTATGTTATTTTCTCCCTTTCACATGTCTGTATTTGCCATTATGCTTATGAAAGGTGTTTAATTTAGCTACTACATTTGAGATGCTATAGGAATGTAAAAGATTATGTGAAGAAATATGAAATGCCGTTAAAGAGGTGTGGGATAAATGTACAGAATTACCAAGAAAAGTCCTTCAACATGTCATTCCAACAATACAAGAATGTACCATGAAGTAGTTTAAGAATGTAAAGAATAAGATTGCTAACATTGGAATTCAATTGAAGGTAGCTTGTTAGTTAACTCCATGGACACCTCAATTCATTCAAATTTCATTAAGCACCCCTCTAAGAGTAAATTTCGAAGATAGTGAAGCTATTGCAAAGCGAATCAACCTTAACCTGCATAAATCGCTAAAGGTTATCAATCAAGAAAGTCTGGAAGCTCAGAAACATACACGGCTGGATACACGATCAGAAGGCACCGCCGTGTATTGTGTCAGATAGCTCCCAGAAACATACACAGCCGGATATACGGTCAGAAGGCATGGCCGTATGTTGTGTCAGGTACCTCCCAGAAACATACACGACTGGATATACGGACAGAAGGCACGGCCGTGTATTGTGTCAGGTAGCTACCAAAAACATACACGGCTAGAAGGCACGACCTAGATATTTGTTTCATGATTTATTTTGTAAATATGGCATGTATATTTTGTATTTTAATAGAGGAAGATTTGTTTTCCTAGTTTGTAAGATATAATTGCTTGGAAAAGATATTCTCTTGATGTATATATATACTTGAACATGAATTATGAAAAGGCATTCAGCCAAAGTTTCTCAAAAGTTGTTATGGTATCAGAGCCACACAACTGAGTATTGCTTTGAATCCATAGTTTTTCCTTTTAGTTGCTGGTTGTTCTTAGTTTTCTTTAGCTTTAGGTTGATTAATTCCAATAAACAATTTTCTTGATAATCAAGTCGTGAGTGACAATTCTGTTTAGAATGTCTTTTGAGAAAACACATGAAATCTTAGCTATTAGATTTACGGGAAAGAATTATGCAGCATGGGAATTTCAGTTCAAGATGTTTTTGAAAGGGAAGGAGCTTTGGGGTCATATTGATGGGTCTTCTCCAGCTCCTACAAAGTCGAAATATTGTGGTCAATGGGAGGCGAAGGATTCCCGGATTGTTTCTTGGATTTTGGGATCTATTGAGGTTCATATGGTGAACAATTTACGATCCTTTGGCACAGCAAAAGAAATATGGGAATACTTGAAGTGCGTCTACAATCAAGATAATACTGCAAGACGTTTTCAATTGGAACTTGATATGAGTAATTGTAGTCAAGGTAATCTCTCATTTGAACAATATTATTCTGGCTTTCTTAATTTATGGAGCGAATATTTCGGTATTATCTATGCTAAGGTGTCAAAGGAGAATTTAGCTAGTCTTCAGACTGTTCATGAAGTGAGTCGCCGTGATCAGTTTTTGATGAAGCTCAGACCTGAATTTGAAACTGCTCGGGCTGGGTTGCTGAATAGAGATCCAGTTCCTTGCTTGGACGTATGTTTTGGTGAATTGCTGCGCGAGGAACAAAGATTGGCGACACAAGCCGCTATTGGTGCAACTGGTGGATGATCTGGAATAGTTAATGTTGCATATGCTGCTCAGACCCGAGGGAAGGGAACAATGCAGTGTTACAGCTGCAAAGAATTTGGTCATATTGCCCGTCATTGTAGTAAGAAGTTCTGTAATTATTGCAAGCAAAAAGGACATATTATTAAGGAGTGTCTTATAAGGCCTCAAAACAGAAGGCCACAAGTTTTTCATGCTGTAGTATCCAACTCTTGCAATCTTGGTTCGACATCCACAATTGCTGGCAATAATTAATCTGTTCTCACACCAGATATAGTCCAATAGATGATTCTCTCTGCCTTCTCTACTCTTGGTTTTCAAGGGAAAGGTAAGACTACTAATTCTGTTCCTTAGTTTGTTGATTCCGACGCCACAAATCATATGACTGACACATCTGATTTATTGCATAATCAACATCCATATACTGGTACTCAACACATTCAGGTTGCTGATGGAAATAATATTCCAATTACGACAGTTGGTGATATTAGCTCCTCCTTTCGACATGTCTTGGTTTCTCCTAAATTATCTGCTAACTTACTTTCTGTTGGGCAAATGGTGGATAATAACTGTGATGTCCACTTTTCTCGTGATGATTGTACTGTGCAGGATTAGGCATCGGGGAAGGTGATAGCGAAGGGGCCTAAAGTGGGCAGGTTATTTCCATTACAATTTACCGTTCCTCGGACTTTGTCATTAGCTTCTTCAGTTGTTGAAAATAAGGCTGGCATTTGGCATAGACACTTAGGTCATCTAAATAATGTTGTTTTGAATTAGTTGTTGCAAAGTGGTGTTCTCGGTTCCATAGATAAGAGTTTATTAGTTGATTGTTCTCCTTGTAAACTGGGCAAAAGTAAGACATTGCCTTTTCCTGTTTTGGGTAGTCGTGCCAATAAATGTTTTGACATTATTCATAGTGATGTTTGGGGAATTGCATCGATTATTTCACATGATCAGTATAAATATTTTGTGACATTTATTGACGATTACAATTGATTCACATGGATTTATTTTTTGCATTCCAAAGCAGACGTGTTTACCGTGTTTCAAACCTTTGTGACATATATTGAAACTCAGTTTTCCACTTGTATTAAAATCTTATGGTCTGATAATGGTGGTGAATATATTTCTCATGAGTTTTAATCATTTCTTCATAACAAGGGTATTGTTTCACAACGCTCATGTCCTTATACACTTTAGCAGAATGGAGTTGCCGAACGGAAAAATCGACATTTGTTAGATGTGGTGCGCACATTATTGTTAGAATCTTCTGTTCCAGCTAAGTTTTAGACCAAAGCTTTATCTACTGCAATTTATCCGATTAATCGCTTACCATCTCAATAATTGAAGTTTGATTCTCCCTATCAACGAGTGTTTGGTAAACATCCTAATTATCATATGCTACATACTTTCGGATGTGTTTGTTTCGTTCATTTACCTGCCCATGAATGTCATAAGTTGTCAGCCCAGTCTGTTCGATGTGCCTTTATGGGTTACAGTCCTAATCATAAAGGTTTTGTGTGTTATGATTCGATTAATAATCGATGGCATATCTCTCGGGATGTGATTTTCTTTGAACATGAATACTATTTTCAACAACATCTTTCGACATCTGATACTGTTGTACTTCCTCACTTTGATGACTCTTCTTTTGAGAAACGGTTCAAGCCTGGACTTGTCCTTTCCGACCCTCCTTTTGAAAATGCTTCAATGATTCTTCGACGATCAACTCGGCACACTCGTCCTCTAGATAGATATGGCTATTCTGCAATTGTAACTAATACTACTATTCCTACCTCTTATTCTTAGGCTACTAAACAGACTTGCTGGATAAAAGCCATGCAAGAGGAACTTCAAGCACTTCAAGACAATCACACTTGGGATATTGTTTCATGTCCTGCTGGTGTTAAACAATTGGTTGTAAATGGGTTTATTCTATTAAGATCCGATCTGATGGTTCCCTTGACAGATATAAGGCAAGGTTGCTAGCTCTTGGCAATCAACAGGAATATGGAATTGATTATGAAGAGACCTTTGCACCTATGGCTAAGATGACAACTGTCCGGCTTGTTCTATCTATTGCTGCATCTAAAGGATGGTTCTTACGACAGATGGATGTTAAGAATGCATTTTTGCATGGGGACCTCAAGGAAGATATCTATATGACCCCTCCTCTAGGATTGTTTTCCACACCCTCCCATGATGTTTGTAAGCTCAAACGGTCTCTATACGGTTTAAAACAGGCTCCACGGGCCTGGTTTGAGAAGTTTCGTAATACTCTTCTTAGCTTCTCTTTTATTCAAAGTTAGTATGATTCTTCATTATTCCTTTTCAAGACTGACAAGGGAATTGTTTTGTTGTTAGTCTATGTTGATGATATTGTCATCACAGGATCTGATACTCAATTGATGTCTCAGTTACAGGAGCACCTTCAAGGTTCTTTTCATATGAAGGATTTGGGATCGTTAACTTATTTTTTAGGTCTTGAGATTCACTCTTCTTCTGCTGGTATTTTTCTTCATCAACATAAATATACTGAGGAACTTATTGCTTTAGCTGGTCTCTAAGAGGGACGTTCTGTTGATACTCCTTTGGAAGTGAATGTTAAATATCAACGAAATGATGGTGAATTCCTATCTGATCCGTCTCTATATCGATAACTTGTTGGAAGTCTCAATTATCTGACTATTACACGTCCAAATATTTCATTTGATGTACAACAAGTTAGTCAATTTATGCAGGCACCTACACATCTTCATTTAACTGCAGTTCGCTGTATTGTTAGATATTTAAAAGGGACTTCTCATCGTGGTTTGTTCTTTTCTACGAAGTCTCTTATTCACTTAACCACCTATAGTGATGCTGATTGGGCTGGTTGTTCTGATACACGTCGATCTATTACTGGTTGGTGTATGTTTCTTGGTAACTCTTTAATTTCTTGGAAGAGTAAGAAACAAGATTGTGTGTCTAAGTCTTCTACTGAGTCTGAATATCGTGCTACGTCGTCTGCTTGCTCTGAGATCATTTGGCTTCGCGGTTTGTTGGCTAAGGTTGGTTTTCCTCAACTTGGGTTTACCTCTCTTTATGTCAATAATACTAGTGCTGTTCAGATTACTGCTAATCCTGTCTTTCATGAGCGTACGAAACATATTGAAGTGGACTGTCATTCTATTCGAGAAGCTTATGATAATGGGGTTATTTCTCTTCCTCATATCTCTTCTAATCTTCAAACGACTGATATCTTTACTAAGGCTCTTTCTCGGCAACGTCATCAGTTTCTTATTGGCAAATTGATGCTTCTTGATCAGTCAGCATCAATTTAAGGGGGGATATCAATCAAGAATGTCTAGAAGCTCAGAAACATACACGACTGGATACACGGTCAGAAGGCATGGCTGTGTATTGTGTCAGATAGCTCCTAGAAACATACGGCCGGATGCACGGTCAGAAGGCATGGCCGTGTGTTGTGTTAGGTACCTCCCAGAAACATACACGGCCGGATACATAGACAGAAGGCACGGTCGTGTATTGTGTCAGGTAGCTACCAGAAACATACACGGTTAGAAGGCATGACCTAGATATTTGTTTCGTGATTTATTTTGTAAATATGACATGTATATTTTGTATTTTAGTAGAGGAAGATTTGTTTTCCTAGTTTGTAAGATATAGTTGCTTGGAAAAGATATTCTCCTGACGTATATATATACTTGAACATGAATTATGAAAACGCATTCAGCCAAAGTTTCTCAAAAGTTGTTAAAGGTATGTGCTTTAACGTCACATTTCAATTTGTTGTGTGTCATTGGTTTATGATGTGTTGTTTTACAGAATGACAACTAGGGTGCACAAGTCTCAAAGGTTGCATCTTCTCTTGCGATGAAATATACATGGTATGGGTTTGAGCAGAAGAGTAACCAATATGTTAGGACCCTTTACACAAACCTACCAAGGAAACGAGCTAAGTTGACCTACACTACTATTAGGAATACTACTCACAAAGCAAAGGCCCTTGAATTAAAACATAATATAGGCAATGGTGAGTTCACCTTCAAACGAATATCCACTAGTACATTTATTTTAAGGAATTTTATGGATGCTTACACTAAATTCATGCCATATTAAGTGATGCTACGATTTCAACCACTCTCTTTTCCACTCTTGGGAGCTTAAGCATTAGATAGAGGCATTAGCCTAGGATAAAGAGAGTGAAGTGAGACATTAGTAGCTCACAACTTTAATTAGAATAGCCCTAGCAACGAGCTAGACTTAGACTAGCTCGTGACAACCCTATTTAATCTAATTCCAATGTGAAAGCAAGAGTAAGATATCAAATTAGTGAAAGAGGTGTTCCACTCTTCCTATCTTAAATAACTTTAGTTTCATATTGCTAAAATTTGAATCAAATTCAATAAAGAAAATCAATCCAAGGGAGTCCATTCTTAATCTTTAGTGGACAGAAGATGGCTATTGTCAATTGTGCTTTTGATAATAGACGAAGAGACTTGTAAGTACATATATGCTAATTCTTTGAAATCCCTACCTAACTTTATTATTTTTGTACATTTTTATGAATTTGAGTTTCACCATTTTCAAAAATTAAAGTAAATGTAATTGGTTGATATTGTCTAAGGCTCTATCAATATAATTACAAATTTCAACTTCATCCATCAAATACATTAAATTGCTATAGGTTTAAGGAGTTGGCCTTTACGGACAAAAATAAATGTCTAGTTCACTAAAACTCAAAAATTATAGTTTTGGCATTAAAACATTGTCGTGAACAAAATTGATGTATTAATTCTACATAATAGGGAGCATATACAATTAGAGTCCATATGTAATGACAACATAGCTCGAAACTAAACTTTTTCATGGCCTTTAATCAAGAACATTAATCAATCTTTAGCGTATGAGTTTGTTTTGGTTCTAAATGATTGCTTTTGTCCTAACCTAGCCTATTAGAAAAATTAAATACATAGAGTGCAAAATAAACTAACTTAAACATTCCAAACAAGGCTCCTTTTAAGAACAATTAACTTTTGATTCTTTGTTCACCATAAAAACAACCAATTGATCTCATAGCACAATTGTCCTTATGACACCCCCATTCATTCCTCTATACAAGATTTTGTGGTCATGACATACACATCCATATTTTCCATAAAGTAGAGTTTTTCTAGTTAAGAGGACATTCCTTGCAAAAGTAATTAAGCCTAACTTCTACATACAAAATTTCAAGTTAATAAGGAAATCTATAAGTGACTTATGGCTAACTAATGAGAAAAGATTTAATAGTTGATATATGTCACGTGTTATATACACGTAGTGTATAAATATCAATAAGATAAATTGTGCAAAATAAGGGTAATAATTGTTTTAGAAACTACTCATTTAACTGTCAATCTATCATGCATTTCAAAATCTTATTAATATTTATACACCATGTATACATAACACGTAACATATATAAACCAATAAATCTTTTTTCCTAATTGATAAGGTTGTTGAATCAATATCTCACTTAAGATCATTGAAGCACTAGAGAGATTGAAATGTAGCAACTAATTTAAGGATATTATGATCTTTGCAATCTATCAAGTTAATTGGTAAAATATTAAAGTTAAGTGTTGCCAATAAAATGTAGAGTAAATTACATTTCACTCTTTGAAAACTTTTGAAATTGTATGGAACTCCCACCTTTTAAAAAGTCAACACCTAAACTCCCCAAAATAACTACAGAATCCACTTTATATGTGTTAGTTGTTTATGTGGATTTTCTTATTGAAGTGGACAATTAAATTAGCATTTAATAGATAAATATTTAAAAATATAAAAAAATATAGAAAAATTTCTAGAAAATAAAAAGGATTAAACCGGATGAAATTAAAAAAAAAAGAGAGAAGAAAAACTATGTTGCTATTGCCAACCACTCCCTTTTTTAATTTCATCTAATTTTCTTTTTATTATTTTGCAGCAATTTTTCTTTAATTTTTAAATTTTTTAATATTTTTAACATCAATTAAATATACAAATTAATTGTCCACATTAACAAGATAATACATAATAAATAAAGTGAGTCTACATCTATTTTAGGGGATTCTGGTATTGACTTTTACAAAAGTAGGGAGACTATATAATTTCATAAGTTTTCAAGGGTCTTAGTGTAATGTAACCTCAAATGGAATATCATAATGATCTTGTATAGCAAAATCAATGCAACTTGCCAAAGAAAGCATTAAAGCCCAGATGATTCTTTTATGTAAGTGCCAACAAATCACAATGTAATAGATAAAAAGAAAGGAATCTTTCCCAATTAAAAACTAGAAAAGAGGACATACCATTTCCAACTTGTCGAGGTTAAAAATAAAAAAGATTAGCATAAATCTCCCACCTAAGAAAGACAATTGGTATTAGTTTTATGTTTTATTATAAGTACTTTTTTTTTAGGTGAACCATGGACTAAGAGATTAACCAATGGCAAATTGGTGAAGAATATGACAACACACCTATAGATATTGCTATAAGTTCTAGCTCTACACTACCAACCCAATGAATACTAGATTAATTCCTGTGTATGAGCAAATGCTTGGCTTCATCTTCAAACCCCCATTGAAAGATGACTGAAGTCTCACCAACATCCTGTACAAAAAAAGTAGTTATGAAAAAATAAGAGCTACAAGCTTATAACTAAAAGAAACTAGAATATCAAAGTAGTCATGCAGTTTTGATGAAGTGTCTTTGTTGTCTATGTCAAACCCAACTAAACAAGCCATATGCTCTAAATTGTCAATAGTTAGCTTTGATGTCATCTCACAACCTCTAGCAATCCAAATTGAATAGATTAGATAGTCAAACAACATCTGTGACGGCTATAGGGTTGCCCTAAACATTACAACCACTCTAGTTATGACACCACCAATTTCATAATCTTGACTCTAAGATAACTTTGCCATTGGTATAGCAATTTGGTCATCAACATCTTCTTACTCTAAAATTTTTGCCACATCATTTCCTACCCAAATAGAGTAGTGTTAGTGAATATGCCCACTAATATGTCAATGAAAGTCTTAAAAGTCTTAAGTTACATATTCGACACTAAAATTGATATAATGACATAAAATAACTTCAAAGAAGAACAATAAAATAGTGATGAATAGAACTTGAATTAAATCACATAATATAAAGCTTAGATGTGTCCTCATCACAACAATAAGTTAACTTTGATAGAATATACTCTAAAGACAATACAAGAGCTTAAAGAAATGCATGTCCTATGCAGAAGACCAAACAATAAAGACTAGTGTAGGGACAAATAATTAGTGTCAATAAGGGAAGGCCACTTAAAGCCTTTCTTCGGTATAGAATACTCATTATCTTCTAATCTTGTGACAGTTGTAAAAGACAAATTGGTAAAAGCACCTAGTTCCTAAGCTTGCATTCACTTTATGGCAGAATAACTTATACCCCCTCCCCCCAACTCATAAACATTCAACCATTACCATTAACTTTGTTTTTTCAATATGATAGTGAGTGTAATTACAACATATATTTCAAACCTTCATGAACCATAGTTAAGTGGGACTACAATAAAACAATAAAATCCTTTAGTATTTCACGATGTGCTAGCAGTCATAATTTAATGGCATACTTGGAATAGTCTTTATGATAGGACACATGCAAAGTTGTTGACAATGAAGACAAAAGCATTTATCATATTAACCCAATCGTGTAAGCCTTCAAAAATTTTACAATAAAATGTCTCCATACATTTGATCAGTCGCTTCATAGATGCCAAACTAAATAAGAATGATTGCTAACAAGGATGGTGGAGGAATACGTAGACTCTCAATCAGTCTCTCCTAATGCCTTTGCATGTGTTTAATTACTCCATAAGCATTCCATTACTTGAGCAGTGGTGACATCTCTCAATTTGTTTTCATCCAACAGAACCAATCTAGTAAGAATTTTCCACCTATTGTAGCACATAGTAACCTACACGTAGACAAAATAGAAAATAGTACATTAAATTATAAGAATGTTAGCAAAAATAAAAAAATGGTAATGTATTGACGAAGAGACTATACATACCATGCTAGTGAACTCTTGACTTAGGTTTTCGTAGTGTATGAATTTAATGACGCATAGCCTATAACCTAAGCTACGCGAGAAAATAAGAAAATATGAGATAAGTGGATTTATGTGACCATGCAATTCCATTATGTAGTGTGAAATAAAGGGCAATCATCGCAATCTTACAAATCATCATAGGCTCCTTGATTGGGACCATAGGCAAGGTAGACAAACTCTCATTTGACTATTATTTTATTTTGTACACATCTTTGTTTACTTTGTAAGATTCGAAGCATGGAGTCCAAGTGTTTCAGTTGTACAATAACAAAGGCAACAATGTTAGCATCAAAGGATCCAATGTAATGCTATACTTGGATAACTCGTGCATTAGGGGTTAGTTGCTAGGAGTGACATACCACATAATGATAGGTCTTCTCCCGAACTCTACTTGCTTTCTCTTAGTTTCAAGGTGTCCATGACCAAGACATGTTGGCGTTGCATACACACAACCATCGCAAAACCTATCAAGAAGAAGATTCCCTCAATTAAGGCTCATAATCTTGTTGATGTTGATTATCATACAGATATTGTTAGCTGGAATAAAGACATTTGTCAAATACAGTGTTAAAGTTGCTTCGAAGCTATCCAATGATGGATTGTCGCTTTCCATCAACAACTTCTCAACCCCAACAATTTTTGTTTAACTTCCGCCCTAGAACACTTTATACCTTCTGTCAATATCACCAACGTCAATATTGCACTTAGAGCCTCCTCCATGTGCATTCAATCCGAGCATTCACTATGCATCAACTTCAGCAATAGTGTATCTATGATCATCCACGACCATCCTTCGGCTATCAACATTAAATTCTTTGGTAAGGAACTTGCAAAGAGAAAGGTTTAGTTGCCTCATATTACTTCCCATAAGCCTTTGAATCCTAGCTCATCAACCATGCACTACTTGTCAATGGGCATTGATGCAAATGTCTTCAAGAGCTTCCTAAGTGCATAGTGGGTTCTGAATGAAACCAGCAAATGGCAACACACATAAGCCTTCCATCATAATATTGTTACTTTAAAGGATGTTACTACTCATAAAATTTTACCATATAGTCATAGTCACTCATCTATGCAGTTTACATGAAAGATCATCCTTTAAATCGATGAAGTTGGTGATTCATGATGTGGCCTTACACATCGATGCATCAACATAGCACCGGTGACATCTATGTAAACAACTAGCAACAATGTCTCCAACCAATTGAAGAAGCCTTCTTTTATATAAACTCACTACGCTTCTCTTTAACTTTTTCTTCAAAAAGGACATCCAATAATAAATACAAATAATAAAGGGTCTTCCATGTTCCTGTTATAACTCAAATAAAAGAAGCACTAATGTGACACCTGTTTCTCTTGTAATAGATTTAAACACTGAAAAAGTGAAGTATCACTTTGCAAATTGGTAGAACTGCGAGTGGTTACCAACACAAGTTGTCTACAACCCTCTTGTTTTATAGATTCAAGCTCTTACATTTTCCTCCTAATGTGCAAGATGAAACCAAATCAACCTACAAGTTGACATAAACCATGATAGATGATCTACGTTTAGATAGAAGACGTTATTTCAATTTACAGGCTCACATATGAACATAACACAATGTTTACAACCCTAAATAGATTGCAAAATTAAACGGGTTCTCTAATCATGAGTACAATCCATTTAGACAAACCTAAAAAACTTCAACACGTTTATGAAAATCAACATTGGATAGTCCAAAATCCATAAAGTTTTCCGCACCAAAGAAATTTTCACATACATCATAAACAAAACACTATGCTCCTAAAACTTTACAAAACACTAGGACCCAATAAAAGAAAGTTAAAAAACTTCGAACTCAACTTCTTAAATCACCACCATGAGAATCACTCATTTACCCTTGAATTTTATCCCACCTTTGTTACGTGCCTTCAATACTCCATAATAACATAACCATGGAGTCTTCATTAATTTAATGGCAATATCTAACGAGCTTTTTTAGTAATAATGGTACAACACTTTGATGTCATTTGAACTTAACTTGCACCGATAAGAATGCATGCAAATAAATAGTTAATGCATGTATTGAAATATCAAAAGCTCCATGACTTTGTACATCATAAAGATAGGTACATGCATCGTGTAAATATCTACAAAGAATAATGCCACACCCTAAAAGTGGTATAGCCATAACAATTTCACCATGTATACTAACCTATGATAGAGGCTGATTGTTTAGTAGCTATCATACATCTAATATACACAAGGCACCAACAACATAACCACTTTGAAGTATCGTCAGTTCATTATTAAAGCCTAATACAAATAGACATAATATATAACAGAATATATACAAAAGTAAAACTTGCTTTGTTATAACCATTAGACACTAATTAGTTTGGGCCATCCAAGAGGGACCTAACCAATCAGAAACTAAACCAAACAAAAGGAATGTCTATTAGTCATTACTTCTCACTCTTAAGCCCTATTCATAACTATGTATACACTTGTAGGTAAGTAAACCATGGCATGATTACTTTGTACTTATAAAGAAATTTATAAGAAAGTGAGCAAACAACAACTTAGTAAGAGGTAGGAGGCAAAAAGCATATACATGTGGCATAAATAAAATAAGGTTGTCATAACCCCACTTTAGTTTGGGTTAAAGAGTTTTAGCATGATGCAACGACTTATGGCCAAACCTAGGCTTGTGTAATGAGGACATGGCTCCTCTTATGACCTTCTTTAAATAAGCCCCTAAACTCACCAAGAGCTCCTCTCTCGTCACTTAGTTTGGCCATGATGGGTAGGGAAAGACCAATTTTGCTGTTTATTTGAAGGGGTCGATATTTAGCTAAAGAGCCCTAATTTCCCCTATTGAGTTGTAATGCATGTTAGTTTCAAATTTTAGAGTAGGTTCAATTTAGTCCATTTTAAGGGCAACCAACCAATTTGCAAACAATTCAAGTAAAAGTCAATACACAACAACATGACATAACATGTTGCTCAACTACTAAATTAGCACTTCAGCATCCAATCATAGGTATTGCATGAACAATTATAATCTACTTACAATCACAAGCAAGTACATACTTTAGTCTCCAAATGTAGTGAAGCATTGATCCCACTTACTTGAGATGATGTTTATTCAAGCTGGCTGGTTACATTTGGCTCTCGATTGCTTAGAAATCCTATATATATTAAACCTATGTTTAATTTTCATAAGAATTACAAAAATGTTAAGGTTGCGCTTATTTCATCAATCTATCTATTATTACGTTATCAAGCATGTTAAAATATAGTTTATATACTCATATGATAAAATTAGTAAATTCTATATGATTGCAATATAAAATATTCCTTTTCATTTATAAAATCTTATAAATACTAATATATATTGTAAGCTTCATTTTAAAATAAGATAAATATATAATTATATTGATATATAATTATATATATATATATATATATATATGCTTATAGACACGCATTAATACACTCATTATACATTTATTATGTTATGTCCTATATAGTTTATATTAAAATCGTAGATAATTTTTTATACCCATAATTAAAGTATTTCTTGTAATAAATCATTTCAATCGTATCAAAATGTAGGTTCCATCGGTGAAATCATGTTTTTATTATGGAAAGTTCTTTGTAAGATGATATTTTCCATAATGACATATGAAAATATTTATTTTATTATATAATTATCTAAATTTTGTGAAATTAGTATCTTTGGGTTCATATGAACTTGATGATTTGTAATATGAGTTTTGTTTATAAAGGTATGTTTAGAACGTCCCATTTTTTTCCCTTGATACATGACTCAACTCGTATAAATAAAGATATCATATTCATATAATATTGCAAGAATAGGGTATATTTTGCAAAAATTTCAAGCGAATGTAGCAAAATCATGAAGTATATATATATCAATCTCATCCTCAATAAATAAATATCTCATCAACTTAAAATATCAGGAGATTTGTAAAATATCACACCCTATTAGATCTAGTGCGTATGTGAAATGTAATAAAAAGCCATTTTATCAATTTATCTCAATCAAGTATAAATAGAAACAAGCCTGTAATAGTAAATTAGGCCATTTTAATGAAAACTCATAATAAATAGTATGGGCCCTCAAATAATTTCACGAAAATTACCTTAGACTCAAAAAAATATATAGAATTTATAATGCTACTCATTTCACCAAAAAAGGAGTTATTGCCCATGTAAGTAAAATTACATTTTATCCCTAAATTTATGATTAATTAAGCAAAATTGGTACCAATCATTTCATACCTCATTATAACCTTCTATGAGTCATTACATCTTAAATTCATCAATCAATTTAATGAAAATCAATTTGTTTTGTCAAATTTCAGATTATTAGTTTTTTAAAATTTTTAAGCAAGAAATAAAATCATTTAGATAATTAAAAATTAGGTAAAAAATTCGTTTGAATTAGGCACTTTCTTAAGTAGGTACTATAAGAATAAAATATTTCATCAAAAACAAAAATATTACATGAGGAGTGAGTGGGTAACCCTATTATACAAGATACCTACTCATATTCTGCTAAACCAAGTAAATTTTGAGTAGATATTAAAAGTCATATGATAGGTTTTAGGTACAAATTTTCCAAAATCTAGTTTCACAAGGTAAGGTGTAGGTACTAGATTTTTCTATTATGTACCTATATTAAAACTTGTACTCTTAAGATATATAAGATATAAACTCTAAGGTACCATGTATAAAAAATTATTAAATAATATTAATGAATAAATAATAAACAAACATATTATATTTTTTGGCCAATTAATGTTTAAGTAAAGAGGAGAAAAAAAAGAGGAGCATAAGTCTATCAGTTAATAACCTTAAATAGTTAAACCTAATGTTACTTCTTTTACTTTACATTTTCCATACTTTCTCTTGTTTTTTTTTTTTTTTTTCCATTTTCCTCTCTAACTTTATGTTTCCTATTTCGTCTCTCTATTCTTTCCCATTTGTTAAGTAGTAAGATTTTAATTTCATAGGTTCTACTACGAATTCCATAGGTTTTTTATATGAAAACTTATAATATTATATATATAATACTTTTTTAATATCATAAAAATTCAAAATTTATAGAAAAAAAGATAAAATTTACAGATTCTACAAAGTATCTTATATCGTGCTACCTTATGCCATGTTAGTTTTATAAAATACATGTTTCATGGTGTTATGGGATAGGTTTCGCCTTTAAAATTTAGGAAACTATATCTTGTAGTGTAAAGTATGGATAAGAACTTAAATCTTATTTATCCTATACCTACTCACCCTTGGACGTGAAATTACCTAGAATAATTTTTTTATAATTAATTTCATTAATTTAATATTTTAAACAAATTTTTACAAATCTGGGTGGAAAATAGGGCTCCCCAATCATCAGTGCTTCGATGACCTTCCAGCAGTCGGACCTTGTTGGTCAACAAGGGCAGGTGGAGTCTTCTCGAGAGGCTATTGGGGATGAATAGTGGCTTGAGGATTGGTCTTTGAACTAAAAGAGTCAGATTCGCTTGGAGGTTTTTCTTTTAATTTTAAAAAATTCTAACTTATTCTATTCATTTTTTCTTGTGATTCCTAGGTTGCTAATAAAGCTAGAAAAGTGAGTCGAATGGGCCGGCCGGTCCCGACCCACGGGTCGAAGCGGGTCGGGTCGTGATGGTTCGCACATGATGCGAATTGAAGAAGTTAGCTTGCCTTGCCCAGCGGGCTAACGCGAGCCGGCCTGCCCTGCACACAATTTTTTTAATTATAAAAATAGAAAATTAATGTGGTGAATGATGCCATTGCTTGACGATGACGACAACGACGAGGATCAAATAGTGTGGTGATGACGAAGGTGATCAATTAGCGACGATGACTGAGACAATGACGAGGTGATGGTCAACAATTATGCTGTGATTGCTATGTACATTGGCAGTAACTGAGCTGTGAGTCAATTACTCCATGACCTGTGACTGTGGAGTCGTGAGTGATGACTGATGAGATGAGATTAAGAGTGAGAGTGACTGCGATGTTGCACTGCTGTTGCGCTACTATTTGTTGTGGTGTTGTTGTCTATTGTGCTGTTGCTGTAGCTTATGTTGTGACTGTGAGAGTGAGAGTGAGAGTGAGAGTGAGAAAAGGAGGATTAGAGGTGGAGAATGGATAGCAGAGGAAAACTATGGTCTAGTCTAGTTAGGGTCTTTTAATTCAATTTATTCCCATTTTTCTTCTTTTTTTTTTTTAAAAAAAAAACTGTGTGGAGTAGGCAAGCCAACCCTCGACCACATCGACATAGCCCACCCCGACTTGTGGGCCATACGGGGTGGGCCAAAATAGCCCGTGTCACAAAATTTTGCAGGTTGGGCGGGCCAGCCCACACGGCTTGCCCTACATTCCCAACCCTAGTTGCCAATGTGTGAATATAGAGGCTGGTTATTATTTTATAGAGATCAAGGTCGGATAATTTTGAGTCGATTGGATTATTCCTTGCAAACCAAGTATTACTTTCCTTATTATTATTTTTTAATTATTTATATTATTAGGTGCATTTGAACATGGTTACAGTGATTTCTCACCATTCTCCTTTCCAATTTCTGCTACGTCCAAATCAAGTAGGTTCATTGATGTTTGTTTCCATTTATATATTATTTTTACTAATTTAGGGCATAACTTATTTATCTTATATTTAAGGTCATGTTGATATATATGTATATATTTGACATATTGGGTATATTTGGTAAGTATATATGTTTACATTAATTGTCATTTCATGCCATATTGTAATTATAAGTTAATTATTTTTAGGATCTCATTGTTTTTGAAGTTCGAATTTAAAAATTTTGATAAATAGCAAACTATCCCAATAAATCTAAGTTTATAGTGATTATAGCCTTTTATTAATCCATTTTTTGAATCCAATTATATGGGTCACTTCATCTAACTTATGTGACCATATCGCAAATTTTGGTCTCAATTGAGGGACCTTTTCAAATGCCATAAATCTAATTACAATTGTTCTAATCACTAATTTGGGAGTTAATTTAGGTGCAATTGCCCTAATTGCTAATTTAGGGGTTTACATATCCAGCCCTTCTTAGAAAAAATTTTGTCCTCAAAACTTTCTTGTAACTAAGATAGGCTACTTGTTATTGTCATATTAGTTTTAAAATTTATTGTAAGGGAATACTAACATGTGGTTCAAAAGTGCAATGGTTATTTCTCTTGCTAGTTCCCACATAACTTTTGCTTTTAAGCCACTACCCATGCTACCTTTACATCATTCGCTACACAAAAATAATTCAAAATGGAATGGAATTAGCAATGGAATATTAAATCCGTTCTTATGTTTGGGAATATTCATGGAATGGAATGGTATATATTAAATTTATAAAGGATGTTCTTAATTCGTAGATTTAATAAACATACATTAATAAGGTTAAAAGGGTTATTTAAGTAATTATAATTAATGTAGAAGAATAGAATCATGATTCCTCCTCTCAAAGGCATAATCACATTCATCCTTAAAGTTAGAATCATCGATTTTGGCTTCCGAACATAGAAAAAGGAGTGAAACCTAAAATAACGATTCCATACTAGGTCTATTCCAACATGCTAAACATACCATAAGTTTTTGTTTCTTAACTTATGAACTTGATTATTTGGTATTTTTATGAGTTGGTCCTCAAAAGTAAAGTTCTCACGAAGATCTATAGTCTTCAATTCTATTATCATATCTAGGTTCTTCACAATTTTTCATACCATAGAAATATAGAATATGTCATGATATCATGATAAGCTTGGGGTAGTGCAATCCAATATGAGACATCAACAACACAACCTGAAGCAAGTAGTTTGAACTTAAACCTAAAAAGATATGGGCTCATTAAATGAACGTCTTTCTACATGATTATTAACTATTTAAAAAACAACTACACTCTTATTAGACCGAAACTAAACCACTTGAAGTTTCAAGCCGATGGCTAAAGAAAGAAATAAAGGTGTGAAGCAATCATCTCATGACTTACTCCAAAAATTGTCAATCATAATCCTAATATGGGAGTTGAGTCTAATTTATTGTTTCATTGAAATTTTGTCTTAACTACTAAGATAGCTATAGCCCTATTATTATTTAAGGGATCTAATATGAAGGTTAGGAAAAAAAAAAACTAATAATAAAAGTTAGAGCAAAGAACTTAATAATTTTATCCCAAGTAGGCAAATACACTATTATACTGTAAAAGATAATTATGGGATTGCATTTAAGAATAGTAATACCAGCAAAAGTCCAATTTATTTGTATTTTGGATATTTATATATAATGAATTGATAATACAAGTTGTCATTTAGAAGTTAGAAAAAAAAAATCAATATGAATACTACTTGTCTCTTCATTCATAGTCACCCAATTTCTAAACTTAGTGTCCCTTGTGATTTTTACATTTAACAATTTTTACATAATGAAATTAATATATTTTAATGTCTAATTCAATTTTTCATCCAAAAGTATATTTCTTCTCTTTTCAGATTACAAATATCAATTCACACATCTATTTCCTCTAAATTTCTATAAGAAACAACAAATTGGTAACAATAATAGAGGGAAAAGAATTTGATTAGGTCAAACTTATGTTCCAAATTCCTATTCACACCTTTTTTTTTTTTTTTTTACCTAGCATCAAATACAGTCATGATGATCACAAAGGTTCAATCTCACAACAAACTATTTTGTAAATTGTAACAACAACATTAGATGAACAATGAAATAATGCATCAATAAAGGCTATTGTTATAGTACCAAACAAGTTGAAGCCTACACATGTGTTCAAAAACTAATTTCATAACTTGGCATGAAAGTTAGTCACTATTTCAAAAAATGGGGGAGACACCAAGCTTGCGTGCTAATAGCTTCCTAATATGAACTATGAAATTGCATATTTTAAAGGGCCAAGTGACATATAAGAGTAAATTCTAGGCAATAGATATTTTGTAGTGACAGTTCAATGGCCTAACAAGTGTGATGACTACTGAATGAAAGTAAAACAAGGTGAAATCAAAACAAAAAACAAGATGTAACCGAAAATAGAGAATCTTAGTAATAACTTACTTGAGATGGGATTAGATGAGCATCTACATCTTTGTCTCCTAGAAAAAGATTGATTTTTTTATTTTATTTTATTGTTTCAAAGAGCATCCACTACTTTGTCTCCTACAACACCAAATATAGTAATGCTATAAGATTGAACATGCACCTTACATAAGGGTTTTGCTAAAGTACACGAATTTGCTAGTTACAATGGATTTTTCTTCATGTGATTTAAAGAACAGGGTCTTCTAATGAGCAAGAGGAAAGGGGTGAAGGGTTTCTTTTGAAGTTTGCTTTTGTTTGCATGTGTACTATGCACTTTAGCTCACTTGAGTTTGGTTTGGCCTATGTATTCTTTCTCCGTTGGTTAAACTAGTGCACATTTTTAATTTTCATCTCTATCATTAAATCTAATAGCTGGTATTTATTCTACCTAGATCTAATGGCCTACATACGTGACTTTATTTGAAGTCGCTAAATGGCGACTTATGCCAATAACATCCCCACTTGATTCAAGCTAAGTGTTGTTTTATTTGCTAAGTTAAGCTATGACATACTACTATGAGCCCATGAGGTTTCCTTTATTTGTTTATTCTTTGACTTTTATGCTAGAACGAGATGTTCTAATTCTATTGAGGAAAAAAAAAAATGAAATTCTAAAGTGAAATTTACTCTATACTACTAATAAAAAAAATGAAATATTTCAAAATAAGCTATGAATAAAGAAAAACTAAATAATTTGCAAGTTCGCCATGCTTTGTAGAGCTTGATGTGGTGTAGTTGTGGTAGCTTACCAACTTGATGGTGCAATAAGCTCCGGCCAATCTTAGCTCATCAATTTAGAAGTTTTCCAACTTGTCCTTTACACCTCGTACCTATATATGTATATATAAATTTTCAACCTTTAAAGTTAGTTAATATATATCATCATTAGTTACTTGAAAATTTGTAAGAATATATGCGTATGTAACCTTATTTTTCTTTTTAAAAATAACTAAATTAATATATAAACCCATCTTTTGCAAATAAAGTTAATATACATATGGTTGGGTAAGCTATATATATATATATGCACATGTTTAAGATTTAGAAATATGTGTATGGTATATATATTAAAGTAAGGATGAAAATGGTTTTACACATACACATATTTCTAAATCTATAGACATAGGCTATATTAAGGATTGTGTTCATGTAGCATGAAGAAGGGGCACAAATGGTTAGTTTGATGGTTTGATCTACTATTTTGGACAAAATACAAAAGTTGCAAGAAGTTGATTCTAAGTTGGTTGGCATTGAAGAAAAAGTGAAGCAAGGTGCTTTCATTGACTATGAGTTAGATCTAAATGCAACTTTGAGGATTAAAGGTCGTTTATGTGTGTTGGAGAATAAAGAACTAATCAATGAGATTATGGATGAGACTCACAATTCAGGATATACGGTATATTCAAGTAGAACCAAAATGTATCAAGAGATTATGGAATTAGTGAAAAGAGATGTTACACAATTTGTTTACATGTAAATTTTCATATAAAAATGCCATAGTTAGAATTATTTACTAAGATTGCTATTACACGTGTTAGATGAACTTGGGAAATTTGAAATACATTGACACTTAAAATCCTTCATCACCTTTTCTCTCTCCTCCTATTCCTTCTTCCTTCTTCTCTAAAATTTTCTTTCTTCCTTACATAACTCTAAATCCCAAATTTTTTTCAAAAATTCATCTCCCTTATATAAGCTCCAAATTAAAATTTGAATGCACTATCATGATCCCTACACAACAAGACCACTCTTACAAGGTAAATATCAAGTTGAAATTTCATATTAAGTAGATGGTAGTGTAAGACTAAGGTTTTAAAGCTTGTAAAAAGACTTATAAACTTGCGTTTAAGTTTGAGGAGTTTAGTATAGTGTAATCTCTAGTAAGATCTTTGTTCTTGACACATAGTTGAAGATTTTGATTTCTCACAACTACTTGAAGACTATTTCGAACCTTAGAAGCTATGAGGCAAAAGTAAGTGAGAAACTCAATAAAATAATACATTATGTGTGATTATTTGATTGTTTGTTGAGTTTGAATGTTTTGTTGTTGAAGTTATGGTGTTTGTTGCTGATTATTGGGTTGAAATGGTGTATGGTGTATATATGAGTTTGGGTTGAAGGAATATAGACTGCTTAAAAGTTAAACTAAGAAGCAGTTGAATATTATCAAAATGGTGCAAAAATCACCATGTCAATGGTGAAAGGAGCAGAAGGTAGCAAAATGTGGCAACTCATTGGCTTAGCAGTGCAATAAGTACTGGACTGCTAGTGGCATTTTGAACTAGCTTGATACTAGTAATAGAGCTGGCTAGTTAATCCTCCCAAGCTCCCATCTGGTTAGTCTTGGCTCCTCAATTCAGAAGTCCTTTACACACCATACATGTATATATATATATATATATATTCTCAACCCTAAAAGATATATATATTCTCAACCCTAAAAGTTAATATATATCATCATTTGCTACTTGTAGATTTGTAAGAATATATGCGTATGTAACCTTATTTAATATATATAAGCTTATTTAAAAAAATAAATTAATATATAAACCCATCTTGTCCACATATAAGTATACATACATATATATATGTATGTATGTATGTATGTATGAGTATGGATTTGCTCGTGCTTCTATGCTTATGAATGTTAGGTGTCTTGGTGGTTAAGAATTGAATGGTAAGATATGTTGAAGTGGTATGACAATTGGTTGCCTTTACTTTGTTCATGAATTTGGATGCTTGAAGTTATCAGGCTTAAGTGATTAGATGGAGTGAAATGTGTTGCCTTCTTCTTAATCTAGTCTTGATTGTGGAATGGTTTGTGAATATATCTTGTTTGATTACCTCTAACTAACTAACTAAAGGTTGGACTTAACTAAAATCATATATGCATTACACGAGACATTGTATTTATGTTGAATTCCATTATTACTATAAGATACGTAATAAGTAATTGTTTAAGGATTACTATTTCGCCATTTGCGAACCAAGTGACTCGAAGGTTGTCATGCATTTGTCGAAGACCATTTAAGGGTCTTGCTTGTCCTTTTGGGTTAAGTGCTTAAGAGTGCATCTAAGGTACCTTGAACTTAAGAGTGAAAGATGTAAGAAAAAGAAACTAAGTGAAAAGATAAGAAATCAAGTAAGATAGACATACTTGAGCACTAATGACATATAAAAATTCCTAACTTAAGGTCAAATGAGGTGTTAAACCCTAAACTTGTTAGAACGAGAATTGGAAATTTGATCATGATCCGACTAAGTTTTTGTCTAAAATAATAGGTTATGAATCAAGCATACTTGCTTTATATATATATTGAAATTTCAGTTATTATTCGGATAGAATGCATGCCTAGCCTATGTTTCGCAAAGATCGCTAGACCTGTAGTCCCTAAAGACTTGGCATGGAACCAACCCTAGACACATCAACGCCTATCGTAGAGCCTTCTTGGTCAACATCTTATGAGTTCCGATAATCACCTCTTAGATGACGGTAATATTTTTAAATATTATTATTTTTTAAAAAGATTTTAAAAATATAATAATTATAAAAATTATTTTAAAAATAAAAATTTGATTTATAACTTTTTTTTTTAATTTATAAAACTAAAAACATACATCAATCGATTTTATAAATTAAAAAAAATTATAAATCGTATTTATATTTTTAAAATAATTATTACGAATATAATATTTATAAAAAATTAAAAAAAAAAGTTTATGAGTATTATTATTTTAGATCGCTGTCATTTAGGTAAAATCATATGCTCCTACTGATCAAACCGACTCGTGGTGAAATTGAAGCATGAGAGAGAGAGAGAGACGGGTTGGGGGAGAGGGAGAAGGAGAGAATTTTACATGCAGCTCCTCCTCCATGAAGATATATTAAAATCTAGTGATCCTTATTATGTAGGCGTGGACCAGGTTCATGGAAGGAAGGAGAGGGAGAGGGAAACTGGTAAAATGACAAGGAAAAGGGATGGATAACCACTTGCAGAAAAGCCGTATATTTCCCATAAATTCGAGGTTTAATTGCTCTGTACCCATATAAGCGCCCTTTGCTGCCTTCTTCTCCTTCCTCTGGTCATCTGGACGCTACACTGCATTTCTTCCTCTCTCTCTCTCTCTAGGTACTCCATTTTTGTACTCACACTACCAAAATTCTAGTACTTCTAATGACCAACTTTTTTAGGGAGGGTAAAAAAGAAAAAAAGAAAGAGTAAAATATTAAAAACAATAAAACAGAGCACCCACAAGGCCACAACACAATATGACACAACAACACATGTATTTTCGTACTGCAATTATAAAAGGAGCCACAACATAATGCCAACTTTTCTTTCAACTTAAACACCACCACCCTGATTCATGCAACATCCTTTTGTTCTTTTTTTTTTTTTCCTCACAAACTCCAAATGTCCACCCCTTTTTTCTATTTATTTATTTATAATTTGTTGTACTACCTTTCCACTAAGTTCAAGATTCCAATCTGCCTTGCCCTCAAACATTAATCATTTGACTGACGTTTCTAAATGACCCAGAATGAAAGATATAAACTTCGGTGTACGTGCTTTTTTATTACCAACACTTGCATAGTGACTAAGATTGCAACCTTCAACTTCGTTCTTTATTATTCTTATTTTTGGTTCCTCTCATCAACCGAAGAAGAGAAGCTGGGAATTCTCTGGTCTTCTTCTTCTTCTTCTTCTGCTTGACAAGTGAGTTTCTGTTATCTATATGGAGGTTTTAGTGTCAGGCACATGATGGTCGTTGTTTTAACTTGTCATTTTGTTAGTTTAACTTGTTTACGCTCTGCTTTTGAATATGCCATGTTGTGATGGACAAAGTACTTCTGGGTTTTTATTATGGAGTTTATTACCAGGCTTTTATCTGGTAAAGTTTCGAACTTTCCTTAGATTGAGTGAGGCAGTTCATGGAGTCTTTATTTTGCAGATAACGTGTTTCGTGTCCATGCAATGTTTGTTATAATATGTAGTTTATTTCCGGTAAATGATATCACAGTATATTTATACATTTATTTTTCCATAAAATATATAATCAATATGAAAAGTTTTTTTTCCCCTTACTCGGAGAACATAAGGTAAAATTATTTTGTTTTAGGCCAGAGAAAAATGGTTTATTCCAACAGAAGAAATTCATAAATGGATGTGTTATGTGTGTGTGTATTACAATTTTAATAAAGCATGTCTATCTTTATACAAGTCAACTCTAGCTGTCCGTTCAAAGGAAAGATGCAGGAAATTTAGCATGGATACCTTTTTTTTTTTTTGTTTTGGGAGTGAAACTCGTGTTGAATCATTAATGATGCTGCAATGAAAATTCATCCTATATATAGGTTTGTCAGTAAAGGAGAAAAATAGCGTGGTACATAATATCACTCAAAGCCAGATTGTATTACTGTTTCTTGTTACATCGTACTATTTGAGGAAGTCACAGTCAATATAATGTTAGGATAACTTCCTAATTCTAAATGGTTGCAATTTCTTCTCTGCTTTGCTTTGTATTTGAAAAGCTAGCAGTAGCTAAGTATGAAAAGACTTTTAATTCCAATTACTATGTGAAGCTTCATGATTCCCTTACAGTTTTTTAGTACTATGCCTTTGTTTTTGTGTTTATCTCAGCAACAAGGCATTACTTACATGTTTTTTCTTCTGGAATTCTGCTCCTATATGGAAAAAACAAACTAAATTAATAAGAAATCTGCTACACCGTGAAATTTTTTACAGAATTGCATTTTCCGGTTTCAAGGTGGTTTCAGAATCAACGAGAGTTTCTTTGCTTTTGCTTTTGTCTTTATTGTTAATAGAGAGAATCATGCTGTAATTAGCATACGTGTTATCTTTTCACAACTTCTTCATGACAATTTCATGGGAGGTTATGCCTTGTGTGAGATTGTATGGATTAGTTGCAAACTACCCATGTGTTGTGATACAGTCTCTTCTTAACTAGGAAAACAATTCCAATAATAGTGTTTCAAAGGACCAAATTATTTGATGGATATGTATGCTTTGTCTTCTGCTACGTTTAAAACCTGAAGTGATTTTCTTTTGATCTCAAAGACCCTATTAACTTGTAACTTAGGATGTTTCACGGAAAATGTTTTTCAAACTTCTGTTAGTACGATGTATAGATGAGTAGTCACAACCTACTTGATTATGATGCAACATCCCTTTTCTTTTCATCTCAAATCTTGTGATGGTTTTCTTATGTCTTTTTGTAATGGTCACAAAGAGGTCATATGGTGCAACAAATACATGAGCTATGTGATAGTTACCTTTGGAGAAGTCTGATGCTTCAAGCATCTATCTTGATTTTGGTCAGTGGCAATAGCTATTTTTGAATCACATCAACTCATATGCCTGACTGATTTAGGTATTGATATGCAAGCTTGTTGATACATAAGGTGTGTATATAGACTTTTTGTGGGCAGGCATGCTTGCACAAGTAGTTATTGCAAGTCCAGAAGTGCCTTTTGTCTCAAGTCAATTTGTATGTAGGAATGTTGCTGTTATGTGTAGTGAGGACATGTATTGCTTGACCTTGTTTGCTGTAATAGCAGGTTTAGCTCTCACAAGCTCCACTCATTAATGCAACATGACCTTTTTTTGAACATTTGAACACTTGGGGGATCTCTACTTGCATTTTCTTTCCATAGTTGCATAGTAATTGTTATCATGATTTTGGAAATACCAACAATTAGATATCCACCTATATCTATGATGCCAATTTTGTCTTAAAAATATCATCTAAAGTCTGATCGTACTCCAACAGCTATCACTTTCAACATCACTGTACAAACATGATTAATTGCATTATTCTTATGCCTCTGAGGTTTGATGTATGATGAACATGCTCATACATAAATCATGCTTTGTAAGCCTTTAAAAAATGCTACATAAGTTCTGCATTCTCAACTTTGTTTTCTGTTTATCTTTGCTTTCTGCATCATTTTCCAGCAAACTGGGCTCAGCTCAGAGCCAGAGGAGAGATGGCAAAACTATGCGATCTACTTTCGGTGAGGAACATGCTGGTTCTCTCCATTGCTCTCAATGTGAGCCTGATGCTCAAAATTATTCAAGAGAAGGAAAATACAAAAGGGAGACTCGGCAGTTCCTCACTGAAGGAGACTACAGATGTTTTAGGGGCAGCAACATCTGCAAACAATGTCAGCTCAAACCAGGAAACCTGCCTTCAAAATTGTGAAGATAATGAAGACAAAGAAGATGATGGAGAGCATATGCTGTATCTTGAGCAGTAAGTGCGTGACTGACTTATTCTTAAATGAATTATCTCTTGGCAATTACTACAGATCAAGTAGATGAAAATAGTAATCCCTTACAGAGTTATGTGGGGGCATAATAGAGAGAAAGTATCCAAGCAATAAAATAACTTAGTATTTAGCAGATCACTGCCATGCTTAATAATATATATTTCTTACCCCTGATACTACCATTATATGCCTATGTAAAATAAGAAAGAGAAGCCGTGATAAATTCCTAGAAATGTAAGATCAGTAATTTCTTAGTTGAGTCTTACGTGAGAAGAATGTTTTAGGTCCTTGTCCTCCCTAATATCCAACTCTAATGAAGAATAAGTACCATGTGAACCCAACGTATGAGGTGCTATTTCAGTGTCATTTTGTGGTTAAATGATGATATATTGTTCTAATCTTGATTGTCCATACCGAGCAGTGGTGACCCTACAATGTTTGAGAAGTACTGGAAACAAATGGGTGACAAAACTACAACAATGATCCCAGGATGGAAATTTTTAAGTTATTTTTCAGATAGAGCAGATCTCTGCTGGTTTTTGCTGCCTGACCTTGCTAAGGAGATCAAACGACTACACAATGTAGTTAATAATGCAGTCACCCAGGATCGTTACATCATTGTTGGGACTGGATCCTCACAGCTATATCAAGCTGCGCTATATGCTTACTCTTCGAGGAACTCCTCTCGACCCATAAATGTGGTGGCTGCTGCTCCATACTACTCTGTAAGTCCAGATTAATTAGTTTCCTGGCACAAATCCATCACTGTAGTGTGAATTATCATTTGAAAATTAAGCTTTGATAGTCATGCATCGACTCATACACTTTATTTGTCTATGTGCATTTTCCTTTAGTATTATGGATGTACTTCACTTTATACCTCAATGGCAAGTAACTTTCACAACATTCAGTTTGTTTATCGTATTATACCATCATGGAGCTAATTGAAATGCTATATTCTACTGCTAGCCTCTTCCAACCTAGAAGAACATTGTACTTGTGCATACAATGTTTTTGCTCGAAGTTCCTTACAATCTCACTAATAGAGACCAAGTAGTGATCACGCCATTTGCGAAAGTCTACCAGAGGCGCACACGTAGGACAGAAGAGTAGGGAATTCATTATTGAGAGTATTGTAATCAGATAGTGTAGGATGTGTAGGAGGTTAGTTAGCAGTAGTGGGAGAAGAATAAGGAGAACATGGTGGACATTTTAATTGATCTATTCTACTACTTAAAGAGGAAAAAATAATGAAATGATCAGACCAGTTTTCAAGAAAAATCCCCTATCTTACGAGATCATTAGGTTCTCTCCAATGAGCCCAAATCCAAAGGCTAACCATAGGAAAGTTAGGTCGGAAAACGCCCAAGCAAAAGTCTAAACCCCCAACTGATTCAATTCGTCCTAGAACTTGATCCCAGACGCGTTTTGCTAACATACTGGTATCGGAGCTGGACTCTATGGATGATTGGAAGAAAGTTCAACAACAACTGGAGGCCTTGTTGGCTATGCATCAAGACGATAGAGCTTGCTTAGAGTGGATGGAGGCTCGATAGGACCGATTGGCGGTCCAACTGGGAAGCTTGATGCGTGATGGAATGTCCCAAAAGTCATCGGCACAGGTTGCTAAAGAAGTGGGTGAAAACCAGACAAAAAGCGGAAAACTGGACCTTAGAGTGTCTATACCTAGTTTAGCCAAGTGGCACTTCCCAAAATATGACGGCAATGTTCAGTAGATGCGAGCAGTTCTTCGAACACCAACCAGTGGCTGAGGAAGAGAGGGTGAAGATAGCCACATTTCATCTAGAAGGAGATGCCCAATTGTGGTTCCTGAAGTTGAAGTGAGAGCAACCCCAATTGAGTTGGTTAGAGTTCAAGACACTTTGTGACCTTCAATTTGGGCCTCCAATCTAAAGCAACATGGTTAGTGAATTATCAAAACTGCACCAACTGAGCATGGTAGAGAGCTACCAACGGAAATTTGAACAGTTGGTGGCTCAGGTGATGGATCTAGCGCCAAAACATGAGATTGCAATCTTCATCAGCGGATTGAAAAAAGCCATAGCAATGGAGGTGGAACTTCACCACCCTACCGGTTTGACGCAAGCTATGAGTCTTGCTAGGTTGTACAAAAGAAGAGGTGTTGCACCCAAGGAGGAAGGAGAGGGCAGGAGGCAAATGATGACCCCTGCGGCTCCCTCTAACCGCCCAGCCTATGCTAAGAAACTAAGCAGAGCAAAGATGGACGAGAGGCGAAGTAAAGGGTTGTGTTTCAATTGCGACAAGCCAAGGAGAGGGCAGGAGGCAAACGATGACCCCTGTGGCTCCCTCTAACCGCTTAGCCTATGCTAAGAAACTAAGCAAAGCAAAGATGGGCGAGAGGCGAAGTAAAGGGTTGTGTTTCAATTGCAACAAGCTCTTCACGGTGGGCCATAAATGCAAGAAATTGTTCTGGTTGGAATAGGAGATAGAGGGGTTGGAGAGCGATGAGGAAAGGAAAGGACAAGGAGAAGGGAAGGAAAGGGGAGTTGGCGATATCCTTGCACGCGATGGTGGGGTTGTCCCAATCCCAGATTATGAAGGTGAGCGGACGCATAAAGGAGCACCCTATCGTTGTACTAATTGATTCAGGAAGGATGCAAAGCTTCCTATGTGCGGACTTGGTTTCAAAATTGGGCTTGCAACTAATAGCGAAGGAGAAGTTATGAGTGGTGGTGGCCAATGGAGAGAGGGTTAGAAGTGAGGGGGGTTGTAAAAGGGTCCCATTGGACCTAAGGTAGCGTTTGGTTGCCACAAAAATGTGGTACTGGACATGACAAATTTTTTTGTCCTGCGTTTGGTTGTTATTCATGAAAAAAGTACTGGACAAAATTTAATTTGGTACTGGACAAAATGGTAAATTTTTGTACCACATGTAATTAGGTATAAAAAATCTGGTACTGGACAAAAATTCATTTTTTTTGAAATCTTCAACTTATCCTTCATATTTTTCTCTTTATAAACGAATCCTACCTCTCCAAACTCCTTTCATTCGAACCCATCCGCGCCGTACTAGCTTGAAGTGTAGTAGGAAAATCCATCGGTGCCGCTTCAACAACAGGATTCATTGTGCAATCGACCGCTATTCGAACGTCGCTGTTGTCACGTCAAAAGTCACCGTCAGGTTCGTATCCTTTCGTTCTTTTTCACATTCTTGTTTGCTTTTCTATGTTCCCTGCATGCTCTACTTGTGGTTGTCGCCATCCGTTTAGATTTCCCTCGCTTGCTTTTCTATCTTCGTCGCATGCTCTCCATCTAGTTGTCGCTGTACGTTTAGATGTTTGTTGAAATGGGACGGTGGTGGTAGATCAATCTTTCATGTATAAATAGATCATCACGTGTCCCAACTTGATTCCAAACTCACGTTTTGATTTCCAGTACGATAACAACAAAGAAAATTACATAGCATGAGAAAAATAATATAACATAAGTTTTTTCTTTTTAAACCATGTTTATTGCTAATTTCAAGTCAAGATTCTTTTATGTTGTATATTATTTATCATGTATAGATATTATATCGGAATATCATTTTTAAGATAAAAGAAAAGTAATTAATGTGTTATTTTATTAAATATAACATAAATTATTGTAATTTATAATATGAATTATTAAATTTTTTCAATCAATGGATTTATACGAATTATTTTATATAATTTATAATCTCTTCAAATTGTATTTTCTTATAATAATATCAAATATGTATAAATAACCATGATATAATTAAAAAGGGTATAATTGTCAAATTTACTATGTTTAGTCCAGAACTTTGCAATTCCAAACACTGGACAGTACAAAAATCTTTGTCCAATACTGAACAAACCAAACGTGGTATAAAAATTTTTTTTGTCCAGTCCTTATTTTGTACTGTCCAGTACTCCTTGTCCTGTCCAATACCAGTAACCAAACATTACCTAAGAGGAAGGAATTTTACTATGGATTTGTATTCCTTGCCATTGTGTGGAGTGGATGTGGTGTTGGGGGTCGATTGGCTCAAATCATTAAGACCCATTTTGTGAGACTTTGCTGCCATGAGGATGCGCTTTGTGCAAGGGAGGGGGGGAGGTGGTATTGCAAGGAGACACTAGGAGATCAGCCATACCAGAAATTGCTATGGCAGTGAAGGAAGTTGGGAAGTGTAGCGACTTGCAGCGCCTATTGGCCAAATTCCAGAACATCTTTTAGCCCCTGTAGGGCCTCCAGCTCACATTTGCGACCATGCCATCAGGTTGCAATAGGGAATTCCTTCAGTTGTGGTGTGGATGTACAAGAATCCTCACAGCTAGAAGGATGAGATAGAGCGCCAATGCAAGGAGATGCTCCAGAAGGGGCTGATACAACCAAGTCAGTTGCCATTCTCATCCCCCATGCTTTTGGTGAAAAAGCGCAATAACTCGTGGTGTTTTTGTGTGGACTATCGGGGCCTAAATGAGAAAACCATCAAAGACAAACTCCGTGTCCTAGTGATCGAGGAACTCCAAAGGAATTGTTCTGGATTTGCGCTTCGAGTACCACTAGGTCAGGATGAAGGCCAATGATGTGGAGAAGACGGCCTTTAGGACCCACTACGGCCATTTCGAGTTCCTCATAATACTGTTCGGCCTCACCAACACCCCATCGACACTCCAAGCGCTCATGAATGAGGCGTTTAAGGGACACAGAAATTTGTTCTTGTTTTCTTCGATGATATCCTTGTTTATAGCAAATCGTAGCTTGAACATCTACAACACCTTAGCAAGGCCTTCTCGTTGTTGCAACAACACCATCTTCACTTGAAACCATCAAAGTGTACTTTTGCACAACGACAAGTTGCCTACTTGGGACATCTCATTTCGGGGAAGGGAGTGGAAGCCGATCCACAAAAAATAGAAGTCGTGCTCACTTGGCTCAAGCCCACAACAATCAGGGCATTAAGAGGATTCCTAGGTCTCAATGGATACTATTGTAAATTTGTTTAGATTATGGGATCATTGCAGACCCATTGACTAGGATGTTAAGAAAGAATAACTTTGTATGGACTAAAGAGTCTAAATGAGCCTTTATTGCTCTCCTAGATGCTATGATGCAAGCACCAGTCCTAGCCTTGCCTGACTTTGATTAGCCCTTTGTAGCGGAATGTGACGCATCGGACAAAGGTGTGGGGGCAATTCTACAACAGTGCAAGAGACCCTTATCTTTCTTTAGCATACCTTCCGCACAAAAGCATTTGAAACTGGTGGCCTACGAGGAGCTTATTGGTTTAGCCAAGGCGGTCTGCCATTGGCGAGCATATCTGTGGGGGAAGAAATTCAAGGTCAAAACTGACCATTACAGCCTTAAATTTTTGCTAGAACAGAGGTTGTCAACTTCGCCTCAACAGCATTGGAGCAAATTACTAGGGTTTGATTTCAAAATTGAATATCGAGCTGAATGGGAAAATAAGGTGGCTAATGCCATATCCAGAAAAGATGAAGGATCTTTTGAAGTCTTCACACTCTCTTCCCCACAATTACAATTGTTCAAGTTAGTAAGACGAGAGGTGGAGTCATCCCCAGAAATGCAAACACTAGTGGCTTGGATCAAGGCAAAGGAGTTGGGGTTAGATTGGTCATTTGAACAAGGGCTCATCTTCTTCAAGAGCTGGATCTTCCTAGAGGCCAAGTTGTGTGCCACCATCATCTACGCCATTCACGATCAACGCCATGAAGGGTACCAATGCACTATGTATCTAGTAACTAGGGACTTCTACTAGAAGGGGATGCACAGCTAGGTTAGGGAAATTGTAAGGGCCTGTAACACTTGCCAACGCTATAAATCAAAGCATCTCTAACTCACGAGTCTTCTTCAACCACTCCCCATTCCCAATTAAGTCTAGTCAAATATCTCCATGGACTTCGTAGATGGACTTCCCTACTCCCATGGCAAGTCAGAGGTTCTCCAAGTACACTCACTTCATTGCCATGAGCCATCCTTACTCTGCAATCATGGTTGCCAAACTCTTCTTCGATACTATTGTGCGCCTACATGGCTTGCTAGAGACCATTGTGAGCGATTGAGATGCCACCTTCACCAGCACGTTTTGGAAAGAATTATTCAGATTAAATGGCACTAAATTATCATTCTCCTTAGCTTATCATCCCCAAAGCAACAGCCAAAGAGAGGTTGTCAACAAAACCCTTTGAGATATATTTGAGGTGCTTCACCGGAGATCATCCAAAGAAATGGGTCAAATGGGTGGCGTAGGTGGAGTATTGCCACAACATTGGCTACCATTTTTTGCTTAAGACCACTCCCTTCAACGTCATGTACGATCGAGCTCCTCCACCGTTGCTATCCTATCTCTTAGGAAAAACCAAGCTAGATGCAGTTGAGAAGGCTTTACAAGATCGAGATACAGTGGTGGTAGAATTGAAAGACCAACTGGAGTGAGCCCAGTAGGTGATGAAGGCTATTTATGACTCTAAGCACAAGGACTTTAGCTTCAACGTTGGGGACTTAGTTCTCTTCAAACTTACGCCGTATCAGCAGATGATTCTTAACAAATGACAAACACACAAGTTAGCAACAAGATTTTACGAACCCTTCTAGATAGATGAGTACATCAGACAAGTGGCTTATCGATTCCACCTACCCCCAGAGGTCAAAATTCACCCAATCTTCCATGTCTCCAATCTCAAAAAATTCATCAGTGAACCACCACCACGCCCTGATCTACCATTGATTAACCAAGGCTTGCCGATTCCTACACCTCAAGTAGTCTTAGAATTTTGTCGTGCTAACATGCTAGTAGAAGTGTTAATCCATTAGAGAGGTTACTCACCAACTGAAGCCACTTGGGAGGGTGCCACAATGATGTGTCAACGGCTACCCTTCATTTGTGCACAAGGTCATGCGCGTAGTCGAAGGGGGGAGTGATGATAGAGACCAAGTAGTGATCGTGCCATTTGCCAAAGTCTACCAGAGGTGCACATGTAGGATAGGAGAGTAGGGAATTTAGTGGAGTCTTGTAATCAGATAGTGTAGGACGTGTAGTTATAGTTAGCAGTAGTGGGAGAAGAACTAAGAGAAAATGGTGGACATTGTAACTGATCTATTGTACTACTTAAAGAGGAAAAAAGAACGAAATGATCAGACTAGTTTTCAAGAAAAATTCCCTATCCTATGAGATCATTGGGTTCTCTCCAATGAGCCAAAATCCAAAGGCTAACCATAGGAAAGTTAGGTTGGAAAATGCCCAAGCAAAAGTCTGAACCCCCAGCCGATTCAATTCATCCTAGAACTTAATCCCAGACGTGTTCTGCTAACACTCACTGGCCTCCTGTTTAAAATCCATGAGGAAGTAAACTGTATTTGTCCATACTTGCAGGCATATCCTGCACTGACCGACTGTGTGAAGTCTAGCCTATTTCAATGGGCTGGAGATGCTCGTACTTTTGCGAGTAGTGACCCTTATATTGAGGTTGTAACCTCACCAAACAATCCAGATGGCTCTATCAGGCATTCAATTGTCAACTGCAGTGAAGGGATGTTGATTCATGATTTTGCCTACTACTGGCCTCAATATACTCCAATTATGTCCCCTGCTGATCATGATCTAATGTTGTTCACCGTCTCCAAGGCCACAGGACATGCAGGGACACGCATCGGGTAAGGCAGATCTAACTTTTGAAGAAATATGCTCACTCTGCATATCAATTTTATATTCAGTTCAAGTAGCCTATATTTCTTGGCCATTTGCATCTAGTGTCTCATACTTCTTTATTGATCCATGTAGAATGTCCATTGCCCTTTTGGGGTTACTACTAGTGGCTTACTATTAGCCACAAGGAAGACTTGTTATACTTTCTTGGTAAAAAGGGTAAAATTCTAATATTGACCATAGTGTATATACCATGTGAGAGCATGGTACAGGTACTATGCTTATAGTTCCTATAACTTTTTCTCACATATGGTTTGTAGGCCATGTCTACTCGAGAAAAAATTATAAGGTGGAGGGTGAATATTGAATGGACAGAATCCTGGCATTTTGGGCCAAGTTAAGTGAATTGCCTGGATTAGACAATCTGAACATAGTTTAGAGGCTTTAATTGCACTTCTCTATCTGAATCTGTCACAAAATTGGATTTAAAGGCCACTGGTTGGATAGAGATAAGGCTGGAAGAATGATCTATGGTTGAAGAAAATTTTTTAACGACACTGTTTCTAAAAAATTTATTATCAATATGTTTCAGTTGGGCGATAGTCAAGGACAAGGAAATTGCTGAGAAAATGACTAAATTCATAGAGCTCACAACCATTGGAGTGTCAAAGGATGCTCAACTTCGGTCAGCAAAAATCTTCAAGGCTGTGTCAGACAGCTGTGAACAAGAAGGGGAAAACTTTTTTAGTTTTAGTAACCGTCTCTTGACAGAGAGGTGGAAGCGATTTGAAGAGGCAGTTAACCAAAGTGGAATCTTCAGCCTACCAGAGTCTACTACAGGGTTCTGCAACTTCTTAGGGCGATCCTTTAAGACCCTATCAGGTACTTACCATTTTTCGCTAGATTTTTATTAAAAGATCCTTCAACTACTAATACATTTTAGACCAACAATGATTTGATCTAAAAGCTTGAGCATGCTGTATCTGGTGTGGTTTTATATTTATTGATTAAGATAAACTGAGTGAGCAAAAGTTTGAATCCAGGACCTTATGCTTAGATCCCATGATAATTTTTTGACATGTAATTATCTCATCTGAAAGCTCAAACATGGTATGTCTGGTGTGGTTTTATATTTATTGATTAACGCTGCTCACTGTGTCACCGCTTTCCCAGCTTTTGCATGGCTAAAGTGTGAGGCCGACGTTGAAGATTGTGAAAGCTTTCTTAAAGAGCATAAAATATTGACAAGGACTGGAGAGCGATTTGGATGTAATTCATCGTATGTCCGACTGAGCATGATGGACGATGATAGCACCTTTGAGCTTCTGTTGAAAAGGTTATCACAAATTAAGCTATCATAATCATATGGATTCGGGAAGGGACCATACATAATCAATAGAGCAGGGCTTCTTCATACAAAGAAGATTCATTCTTTTATGGGCAGCCTGTTACAGAGAGAGCAATGAGATCAGTTTATTTGGCATCAGGCAAGATTCTCCTGGAGGCTAACAATGAGCAGCCACTTAATACTCTTATGCTTGATATATCTTCAAGTGGTCGATTTCGAGCAAATATGAAGTCTATGATTTCTGTACATGGGTATCCGTACATAGCTACACTGTAGTCCAATTTTCAGGAGCTATGAAAATGTATCACCCTGTTGGGCAACAATCGAATGATCAATTACAATTATCTTTGTAATTTTATTTTATTTTATTTTTTAATCTGGAAAGATAATTTTGATTTCTGCCATTGATTGTTAAATGATGATAATCTCCAATTTTATCCTGCTTAAGTCTAATTATGAGGATTTCACATCGGTTTATCTTCTTTATTTATTTTGCAATTCTAAGATCATTTTTTTACTAATTAAACTGATTAAATTGGCTTTTCGAAGAGATCAATATCATGAGCAAACTGGTTATGTGTCTTCTCACAATTGTGACACAACAATGCAATTTTTAGTTAGTATTGAAATGAAGTACTAGATTATTTTCTTCTTTTCTCCTTACATGACAATATTGATACTATTGAATGAATTTGCTCCTTTTTGAAAAGTATTTTTTAAAATAGATTTTTGGCCAAACCAATTCCTTCAATATCGTTCTGGAAATTTTTTTTTAAAAAATTGCACATAGTTACGTTGATTTAATGAAATCTAGGACATGTGATATTTGTGATAAAATCGCATGTTCAACATTTAATTTACGTAGTACATCAAAATCGCATATTGAACATACAATTTTCATAATTTAAAAATAAGTTTATCCCAAAAGGGAAACTGACTCAATATCCTGATATTATCACCATCTATAGAAAGCCGCTAATTTACCTAATATGATTTATTCAACCTCTTAACAAAAGATATACCTGAACAGAATGGGAGTAGAAGTAGACACGCAATAGGTCATTCTAAACCCCATTCCTTTCTCTACATATGAAGATCTTTCCATTGATTGGCTTGAGGGCTCCCTCGCGATCAAATGCTTAACATTGTTTGGATTGAAGGAAAGAATGGGAAGAGAAAGATAAGTGTAACTTATAAGATGATTTTCTTTGTTTGGAAAAAGAAGAGAAGAGAAAAAGAATGAATTTAAGAGAATTTTTTTTTTTAAAACCCACGAAAACTATTATCTCCAAGTGTGGAGAGAATTAGGGAGGACTAACATAGAATTGCTATCTTACCCTTAAAGTGAAAGTACACTTAAAAGTTATAAGGACTTTTAGGGGAATACTTATAAATATTGTGATTTTAAAAAAAAAATTACAAATATTATACCCACAATAATTATTCCAAAAATAGGTTTCAAAGGCACGGACCCAATTTGCAACTTCTTTTTTTCTAAAATTTGCAAAACTGGAGGTACACACCAAGTTTCTACCTTTAGTACAATTTGTATTGAAGGTATAGATTTCGTTCGCACATTTAAGTAATTTGCCTAAAGGTGTGAACGATTGAAGGCGCATACTTGGTATACGCCTTCAGTTTTGCCACTCCAAACTAGACCCACTGTCCAATTTTTTTTTACTTTAATATCAACCATCCATTGAAAAAGTAAGTCACAAACACTATAGTATGTTAAATTAATAATAAAAATACAGAAACTAGAAGAAATTTATTTTTATTTTCTCTTCTGCAAACTCCATTTGTTTGTTTGTTCTCTCGTTCACAAGAAGAAGAAGAAGTGCTTGTGCAGATCAAAGATGTGAGATTTAAGCAGATCGAAGAGATAAGATTTGAACAAATACACTGAGATATATTTTTTTGTCAACAATTAATCGATTGTGGTATATTTTTTTACAACTAGTTGAATTTTTTTTATTGAGTTTGATATTAGTATTTGAGGAAATTGTTGTTGTAATATTATGTTTTATAAAAAATATTACTACTTATTGTTAGTTTATAGTGTATTAGACATGATTTATGTATATCCCATAATATGTAACATGCAATTGTTAATTTTTAGATTAGTATGAGAATGTTTTATATTGACAAAAAATTTAATATTATTTGTAAATGTCAAATTTAAAATATTATCTGTGTTATGGAAAAATATTGTAACGGAAATTTGTAATTTCTTGTTTGTGGAATAATTTTTACGGTGTTGTTATTTAGATATGCAATTTTTTGTTGCAAAATAATGGGAAAAAATAAAATTAGAATTGATTTGGAAATTTTTTATTTTTTAAACTAATTTTTACAATTTGTTATTTAAAATTGTCATTTAAAAAAAATAATATATATTTATTATGGATAAGAAAACAATGGTTAAACAAATTCATTAGACAACTTTAATTTCCATATATGATGTAGTAGATAATGGTAACAAATTTATCGCTTTCACATATGAATTTACATCAACTAAAATATGAAATGAAAGCTTACATATGAAATTAATAACAAAAAATAAACTCTTATCTCATCTTATTCTTTCCCCCGGTGAACTATTTAGCTAGCGGGGCAAATGTGTTGTTGACTCTCTTGACGGCTTTGGATATAGAGCAAGAGGAGCTCATGACTCCTATGTTGGATGTTATTGGGGGGTATCATCAAATGCTCGAGGGGGGTAGGGGTGTGGTGTTTGGGCATTTTGGACTCCATTCTACACCACAATTTGATGATTCACCTCGATACATAAGTTGTTTAGTAGAGTGTTTCTTTTGTGAGGCTCGTGATGTTGGGATCAACCACTAACGGAATGACAATGTGGCATCACGTATGTGCTAAAAATAGGGTCCGAGCTATTGTACATTATATTAGAATCCATTGGAAACCATTGGTCTTGTATTGAATTTTCTTATGCCTTACCTTGGTTTTAAGGTCAACGACATCCTTCGATCCTACGACGTAAAGGAATCAACTGCAATTGGAGGACTTCAATTGGTTCTATCTCAACCTCCAGCTCTGTGGTATTCTATTGCTGTGCATGCAGGTACAACGTTACCCCTAGTGATAATGCATGAAATGAAGACCATGAACAACTATTTTAACGGTCATGTAAAGATCTGATGATAGGCAGATTTGTCTTAACGTATCACCTTGCGTATTAGGACCCAACAATGTTGAAATGCTCCAGCAAAGACAAAAACATTGTGTTGACTAGGGCGCTAGATTTATCGACAAATATAAATCCCCCCAACAGTTACAATATATACGCACGTATATGGCAATGGATTTGCTTTGCTTCGGTGCCTTTTGGAAGGATCTAGAACATATCATGCAGTTACGTCATGCTAATATGACCCCCTTTACCACTAGATCTCGGCCTCGCACCTAGCAATCTTTCACATATTATACCCTAATCCAAGCAATTACTTCATGTAACTGCTTGACCATCAATAGGAAGGTTGGACCTTTACATCCTGTAGGGTGATAATAAGCTCTCTTATTGGCTTGTGGAATGTGTGTATTTTTGATCTCCATCACTTGACCAATGTAGTTATCATGTACCAATCCAATGGAATAAATGATAGGTGGTTTACACCTTTGAAATTTGCCAAATGCACGTATGGCTTCATTCAAGGATCGATGGGGATGATGTGCTCGTCGCGACAGAGTGATAATCACGACGTCGAACGGCGAGGGTTGATTAATCCTAAAATGATAACAAGTGAAATGTTATACTATTCGTAATGCAACATAAAGTAATTAATAAGTTAAATGCTGTTTACCTCTTTGTCCTAGATGGCTTGTAATCTATGTCCCTTTTACTATGTCAAGACTAAAGGAACAAAGGGTCTAGGCTCCATTTATTATGCAAAAAAATTAAAAATAAATAAATTAGTAAATGTTACCATTAATATCAAAATATTAATTAATGACTTATTAGTGATTATTTACTGTTTAGTTAATGGTTAATCAATACTAAATTTTTTAGCAATTAATTTTTTGACAATTAATTAATAATATATTAATGATTAAATAAAATTAATTAATGGTTAATTAACAATAACTTAAATTTATAACTACTTTTATAAAAACACATAAACATATTACATTTACAATCAATCCCACGTTTTTCACTAATTAATATTTTAACAATGAATTAATAACATATTAACAACCAATTACTATTACTTAACGGTTAATTAATAACTGAATTTTACAACTACTTTTACAAAAACACGGAAACATATTATATTTACAATCAACACAAAATATTTCACTAATTAATTTTTTAACAATTAATTAATGACATATTAACGACTAATTGCTATCAATTAACAACAATTTAATTTAATAACTATTTTTACAAAAACACAAAAACATCTTACATTTACAATCAATACAAAATTTTTCATAATTAATTTTCTAATAATTTATTAATGATATATTAACGACTAATTACTGTTAATTAATGGTTAATTAACAACTTAATTTAACAACTAATTTTATAAAAATACATCATAATAACACAAAGATTATTCATTATAATTAATACAAAATTTTTTCCTAATTAATTTTCTAATGATTAATTAACGACTAATTAGTTCATCATTAACGATTACTTTTACAATAATTTTCATAATTACAAATTAAGACATTTAGTTTACGAAAAATGCTAAATTTTTTTTATTAATTCATTTTCTAATGTTAATTAATGATATATTAACAACTAATTAATTACTAATTAACGATTAATTAATAACTATTAGTATTTTAATAAAAATATTTGAGTATAAATAATTGCATTTAATTTTTCATGTATTGATACAAAGTAATATAATATGAAAGAAAATTAATTTTTTCTTAACAAAAACATACCAAAATATTGCTTGTTGAAAAAGTTGAAAAAATATCGTATAGATATTTCTACACACATAGTTAAATAAGCTAAACTTGCGTAAAACAAAAATTAAGAAAACAAAAATTTTGAAATTATGAGAAAGAAGAAGACTTAAAGAGGAAATTAAAGGATCTGAAAATGAACATATGAATTAAGAATTTGCATTTATATTATAAATTGTTGGTACAAAATTTTTTCCTATATATTGGAGATCACATGTTGTGATACTATGCAAATTTGCAATATCACTTTATAATAATTTTTATAAGTTTGTAGTGTTACTTTGTAATAGTATTTTTAGATTTATAGAATAAATTTGCAAGATTCCCTTACATTATTGGATGGTAGGGATAATGTTACAAAATATTACACAGTACAAATTGTACTAAAAGTATAGATCCGTGCGCTTTTGATTTTGCAAATTTTGTATCCGAAATCTATTTTTTGAATAATTATTGCGGATATAATATTTGCAAATTTTAAAAAAAAAATCACAATATTTATGAATGTTCCCCAAGACTTTCATGACATTTTAATAAAATTAATAAAGGAAACTTATAATTTTTTTTCCTTTACTTTTTTCCTTTTTAGTTCTTTCCTCTCATTTTTCTTTCCTCTTAACTCCTTTCGTCTTTCCAAACATTATAAGGATTAGGTTACTGCCTACCTCTCTAATTTCAATTTGCAAATGTATTAAGAGAGAGTACCGAGCTCAAAACAAAAATCTTTTGAAATTTGAACATGTATCAACTTAAATGCTAGTGCTAAGAAAAAAAAAAGAATAAATAAATGAAGAACAGCCATCCCTTTTTTGTTGAATTCTTTTAACATCCTTTGCTTGATTCTGCATGCTCTACTCTGAAAATACAGACACTAGCGATTTCTAGGGCAAACTTGGATTTGGTGTAAGATGGAAATCCGGAAAGCTTCCCATGTTGAAGCCCTTTCAACATGTTCATATCCATTACATCTCAAGGAAGTAAAAGATAGAAATTTTCCTTGAAAATCTGTCAATGTAGTCATGAGCTCAATTATCTCAACCGTATTTATATGGATGCAGAAGACGATTTGATGACCGCAATAAGGCGTATGCCCGCACTTAATGTAGAATCGCAAGAACAGTTCATCTTGTTTCACCATGAATATCATTCCTTAGGGCAGCATTTTTGAAGGTCAGTCTTAGAAAGGGGACAGATTTGCAATTTTTTCCCTTTGAAAACGTACTTCATATCCTTTGAATACTCCAAATCTATCGTCGCTGGTTGCTTCTCAAAGTGACTTTCACATTAGGAGAATTGCTTTAACGAGAAGAAAAAGAGAGAGAACTCGAACTCCTCACACAAACTCATTCGGTAGAACATGCTCAACCTTCTCAAGCAACAATGAAGCATGTAACAGTTAAGATCTAATGTACCGCCATCACTAATCTGTTATAAACTAATGGATAGGGAACAACATAACCCTCAAACTGAAGGTATGCGGAGGAATCTAAGATGACAGAGAGCTTAAGCACAAAAGCATACTTAAGTCCATGCTTTTTCAGGTGCACGCGCAATACGAGCATGCAATGCTTACATATTTAAGATGAGCCCAACCAACCCCGTGTCAATAATTGATAGTAGAATGCATTCTTACTTTCAAGAAGATATTCCACCCATGATTGCTCCTCTTAGAATGTATGCCAAAGAACAAATGCCATTGGCCACAGAGAGAGAGAGAGAGAATGAGAAGCATCTGTGAAATAACATCAGATATTAGTAATTCCGATCAATTTGCTAGCATCATAACTTCAAAGCTCATAGATTGAAAACAGCTCAGATGAATGAAGATTCAGGCCCCATCACTTGTCCATGGAGTAAATCAAAAGAAAAACTCTTATTTGAAATCGGATTCTATTTAAATCAATATCTGGCTAATGTATATCCAGAAAAATATTTATACAACATACGGGAGACAGCAGACTTAAAAATTGACCACAACATCAGCAAGAGAGATGGCATTATGACACGAGAAGAAAGATTCAGCTATAGCTACAAAATTTATCGGATGAAAAAATTTCGAAAGTCGTCTGGTGGAAAAGCACACCATGATCATCAGTTTTTGAGTCTGGGCTTGCAACACATAACACTTGAGTCCAGCTTCATATGAGTCTTAGTTCATATTCACCTGCCACTGTAATATATCTAACCCACGGTAGAGCCTGATAACCACTTTTCTCAATGATCTTAAGATAACGAACCTGCACAAAGAAAACCAAAGCATGCATAAATCATATTTCTGTTCAACGTCTTAGCCTCACTCAGTTCTAGGTGTACATCACAGGCCATCTAAATATATACGCACATGAAGTCTGATGCCCCTTCTTTTTAGAATTGTCCTATGAAGCACAGAGAAATAAAGAAGACACTAAAAATGAGAATGCTTTATGCAGCGAGAGAATGCATGCCTGAATCCCAGAAACAGTGAAGTAAGGTATCTCAAACTTCACTCTGACAGGAGCCTTTTTCTCAGGAGCTGCATCTTCATTGGTGATACTGGGAAGACTAAACTCCGCTCTCAACATGTACTCCTGAGCATTAGTTGTCATAGGAGGACAGGAAAAAGAAAAAAATGAGCCACTGCACTAAACAGCTAAAAAAAATCGGCAACGAATGGAAAATTAACAAGGCATTTACACCATTTCCTACCTTGTTACCCGAAAAAGATCTGATTTTCCAGACCAAAGCATCATCCTCAGGAGCATATGAAGCAGATCCCATTGATGTACGAATATTGGGTCTTGTAGCATCCATCGGCACTGGCAACACAATTTCAACATTTGTTGCTGTGCTGCATCAAAATAAGAGAAGAAAGGATTGACATATAATAAATATGAAAACAGCACATCAACCTATAAGTTTGAGCTTTTATATGAGTTAGTTGTACTCCAAATCAAATCAATGGGATAAATTCAATAATCATCTGACTGCCTAAGTTTATTAACTCTACAAGCTAATGGAGACTTTAAATAAACCATTGGTAAAAGGTTCAGCCTGGAGCCATTGTAGAAAAATGAAGTCCCTCTTTTAAGAGCCAACACTCAACCGACAGCAACATTAAAAAAAAAAAAGAATAATAATAAATAAATAAATAAAAAAGAAAGAAAAGATAAAGCCTAAATCAACATTTTCAGGAGATCACGACAGATGCAGTAATCAGCAAACTAGCACTACAATAAGGATTTCTTTGATTTATTCTGTCAATGCACAAAAACTTAAGTTATAATTTTAACTTGGAAGCAGGATAGGACGTGCACATGCTATAAAATATAGATTGCTACAGGCAACTTGTTAAATCACTCTATAGTGGAAATTCCTCACATAAAAAATCTGGAACAAATTCAGAAACACTTGCAGGGAATTTACCTACACAATTAAAACACTTTATAGACTAGGACAGGCCCATGAGCATCTAACCAGCAATAGAATAGGGTTAGACACTCAAACAGACATAAAAATTGAGTTACAGTTAATTTACAGCTCCAGATACCCCAGGATTTATGATAGCATTTCAATCACTAAGAGTTGAAATTTACCTGCGCTCCTTAAATTGGCTTCGTGCTTTTACCATTATTTCAATACGACTTCTAGAATGCCTTTCAACTTGAGCTTCCACCCAAATGAGAGGTTTCACCTGAAACCATCATTAATAAGACATACTGGATAACACTAGATACTTGGATTGACTTGGTGAATCTTTATGTACGCATATGTGATGAGCAATCACTCAATGTAAATGTTCAATGGTAATTCAGTTGCTAAAATTTTGAGCAGAATGCATAACAATGACCAAAATGAAAGCAGAAAGATTTGAATAGTGAAGCCATACTGTTACTTTAAAAATACAGATGCTTATTTTTGTTTCCCATTCCAAGTTCATGAAATTGAGTTCACGTGGACAGTGGTGCAGAAACCCTAAATTGCTGAAAAATAACAGAGAAAATATGTAACTATAAATACCACAATGTCCCGAATATCCACATGCAGTTGAGTGAAGAGGGATTGGCTATCTTGCAATATAATTTTGAGATTATTTGGAGGAGAGCCATAAGATTGACTCAGTTTACCAAGAGAGAGGAGACACTATAATGTGTTCACATGATAAGTGGCCACAAAAGATGATTTGTGAACTTGATTAGCAATATAAAATCAAATGCAGGCAAGGTAGAACATCTCATTCCCTTTTACATGAGTCCAAGTTAACAAGCATGTCTTTCAGTGAGCTATTTGTATAAATAGAAGAACAGATCTTGACAAGACAATGTTTAGAGTATAGACAAAAGTATCTCAGATTTCAATCACACCCTGCAGAAGTGCTGTCGATAAAGCCAATGAAATAGGAAATACACCAAAATCTAATCTAATCATCCAAGAATAAGATACCTGTGTACTGAGCCTATAGGTCATCAGATCAAAAGATCCATCAGGAGGAATAAAAGATATTGTCCGATCATTTTCAAACCGAGCCAGTCGCACACATCTGAGGAGGTAAGATAATGATGAGAACATGAACAATAAACTAAAAGCTAATGCAGTAAACTAAAAACTAAATTCAAATACAAAACCAGCACATTATACAATTACATACTGATGGAACTTGATATCATCTAAATCAATTGCCTTTCCTTTGGTTGTTCGACCTTGTGCTTCCAGAAGTACTCTATCATTTAATCCAAGCTTACACTCAGGCATGCCACTGCAGAAGAAAAATTCATAAGACATCCAACTACACAAAATAATCATGTGTTCTCTCTGGGGTTGGGGGAAATTTTTCACCAGAAAGCATTACGTAAAACTGAAGAAATAATGCAGAGATGAAATCAATCAAAAAATTATCCCTGAAGCTTCCTCTATGGTCCTACACACACTTCCCAAAAACTAGCATTCATAACTTACACAAACTTTACTGTAAAGCCTGTGAATCATACAGAGAGAACTTGTTCAGGACAGACTTATGACAGCTGCATCTCTTAAATATCCCACTTACTCTAGAAGCAACATGCATAATATGTATTTCCAGTTAACGGATCTCATCTGTGATGGTTATTACAAACAATTTTTTTGAAGATACAACAACAATGCATAACAATCAAGTAGTACTAATATAAGCAGTGACAAGAAAAGGACATACTGAAAGAAAACCTAAATCTATCATGGCAAGATTACTTCCAAGGAAATGAATCTCAAAGGTCTCAAAACATAATTATAGTTGTTTTTTAATCCTCACATTCTCTTACCACAACTATACTCAGTACATATATAGTTCAGCTGAATAGCCCAGGAAAGCGGCAGTCAATTTTCAAAATTACTTATGCTAAAAGTTTGTGGACTAGTAAGTCCCCCCTAAATGGATAGGGTAACTTATGGCTACATTCTCTGAGTACTATCAAAATCACAAGACTCTGAATTTATAAAAATATCACACTTAATCTGATAAAAAATGTTAACAAATTTTTTTTTCTTCCAATTCAGTATAGAGTCAATTTTTTTAAATCAATATATAATTGTAGCAATTTGTTAAAATCAATTTATTTCCCAATTTCACCGCTGTATTGACAGACAAAATACTAACTATGTCAAGAAAATTCTCAAATCATATGGTGATTCAGCCTAAAATAATAATTAAAAGTGTATATTTATATAAAGGACCAATTCTACAATGCATTGAAGGAAAAAAGATTCCGGTTTTAAGTGTAGTACTTTGAAAATTTGGGTCTTTCCATAATTTCAATAGTTTTCAAGAAGGGTTATTGTAATTTATCCAATAAATAATGTAATATCTGCTCCACCAACAAGATGAAGTGCCACTACATTCTACATTTCTTCATGTTTTTCTAATTTGCAAATTATAGTCACGATGAAGTGACAAGTATTTGAGAGCAAAAAAAAAAACACACACACACACACACATTGCATGAAGTCTTAGATTTTTCAATAAATAGAGAGAGAAAGGATGATTGTCCTACTTATAAACTTGTACCGAGAACAATTATATTAGGAAATAAATAATTAACTTTATCTTTATTTTGTTATTTTATTTTATTTCTAGATTTATTGTTATAATTAGGAAATATTGTTAGATCTATAGATATTGCAAGTTAGATTACAACACTTGTATAAATAAGCTATTACTCTTAAAAAATAAAAGAAACCAAAACTCAGTGTCTTTCCATTTTTACAGTTTATGAGATGGTTCCTTTTTAACGAGCACTTAAACCCTAATTTCACCATAGATTTCATTAAGAAAGAATGAAATTTAAACACAGACAAAGTCATTATCAATAATTTTGCTGTTAATCACCCCCTAGTTATATTCCAAACTCCTAGCCCATAACATATTGGTATCAACGCCAACAATCATGGGAGACTTCTCAAGTTTGTGTGAAGAAAAGGCAAAGCAACTCATATTGATGATGCGAATGGACGAGATGGGGCACATGCTTATTGAGATCTGATAAGGAGTGACGGCAGCCTATCCATCCACAAGTGAGAATAGGGGCATCAATAAAGGAAGTGCCCAATCAATTCACCTGCAGTCCACCTTCCCTAGGCACGCAATGGAACACACCACCCTATTTTGTGCACAGAAGATGCAACCAACCACCCCAAGTAATGGCACCCAATGAATGAAACATTCAGTTTGGGAATTAGCATGTGGAGGCACACGAGCACCTCCCCAAGCAACAATGCATCAAGAAAGGCAGCTGGGGTTGACCAATGACCTGATCAAATCATCATTCCATGCTATGTTAGGCCAGAATTTCCCACTTATGATGGCACCAAAGACACACTTGGTCGGTTATGCAAATTTGAATAATTTTTCATCAACCAACTAATATTGGAGATCAAATGGATCGAGCTATCTTCTCACCTTGTGGGTCAGGTGCATATGTATTATCATAAGGTTGCCCACAAAGAACTCTACTTGACATGGCCCCATTTCAAGCATCTTTGTAACTTGAGATTTGGCTAACCCATTGGGCGAATTAATAAAGTCATATCAGAATGTGCCCATGGAGAAAAATCAAAGAAAGTTTCAGAATTATCCAGAAAAAGAAAGTTTCAGAAATTGCTAGTCAAAGTTCCCTTTACGTCTGTCTAGTAGCAAGTCTCCATGTTCATGGTGGGATTAACGAAGGCAATTATGGTAGAAGTGCAGGTCCAAAATTCAATTAATTTAGTCACTGCAATGAGTTTGACATGTGCTTACAAAACGAGATTACAAATATTAAAGAGATATATATTAGAAAACTACAAAGGAAGGGCAGTTGGAATTGTAGGAAATCAGAAGGGAGAATCAAGTGCTATTGGCATGAGTATAGATCTTAAACCAACACCTCATTTCCATCATTTGAATTGGGTAGAGATTGCAGAGTGGATTACCAACGGTCTGCTTAAACTGTCACAAGCTATTCACCCGCGAAAATCGGTGCAAGAAGCTAATTGTGTCGGAAGTTGAGGATGCACATATGGACAACCAACCACCAAATGATTCAAGAATTTGAGAAAAGCACTTTAGCCTTTCAGCTCGAGGACAAGCTCAGTGGCAAGGGGAGGGCAATATTATGGACTTGATTCTAGAATAATTGGGTTAGGAAATAAAATATTTAATCTTTATTCTTATTTTGTTATTTTATTTTATTTTCTAAAATTATGGTTATAAAGGAGCTATTGTTAGATTTATAGATATCCTTTATTTTTGGTAAGTTAGGTGATAAGGCTTGTATAAGTAATCTATTACTCTCGAAAAATAAAACAAGCCAAATGTTATTGTCCTTTCATTAATAAAATTCATGAGAATGAAGGGTTCTTCGAGCTCTTAACCCTAATCCTATTTTCACTATAGGTTCTGCCAACAAATGACAGAATCTAAGCAAAGGCATAAGATGAATTATATAGTGTTTTGTCAGCAGAAGGTGTCTTAATTGGAGTATGCCTATGTGTGTTTGGAATTAGTTTATCTTGTGTAGCTAGCCTTAAGAAACAGTGCATGTGAGATTTGAAATCAGCGCCTCATGGGATTCATCATGGGAGCTCACAAAACTTAAACCCTAAGCCAGCTCCTTGGAGTTAAAATTTCCACTATCTTTTATGAATGAACCCCAGACAAAACAACTTAAGAACCATACAGCTGCAGATCACCAACAATGTTCTTTTTTGTTTTCTGAAATGTTGTTGAAGTCATGGTCTAGTTTTATGTGAATGCACTGCAAAGCAGTAGATGGATGGTGCACCTTAAATATGTCCTCATCTTGAGAGCTCCAACAACCTCCGAACGAATTATCTGCCCATTGCTGTTGACAAGTATATTTACACTCTCAACCACATCCAAGAAAACCTGACAGTAAAGTAATGAAATCTCCAATTATATAACAAAAATCTGGAATACTAAATACAATGCATGATGATAAGAAATCTTACTTCATTTTTCTTGTACCGTATGCCTTCACTCCTCCAAGAAACTGCATTTGTCACTGCCATTGGAGGCCGCTGAGCAACTTCCATCCTATATGCATCAGTTTTGATGAACTCACTGAGAATATTAGCTTCCGTGTATTGAGGAAAACCAAAATCCATTATTTCATCAAGCAATTCATACTGCAAAAAATAAATAAATAAAAAAGATGCATCAGAAAATGTTGCTACATGGATTCCTCTTTTCTGAATACAATCATCAGCTTCTTACCACAACCACAAAATTATCTCTCAAAGATTCTTCTTCTAGTTCCTCAAAATAATGCTTGAACACCTATAAACAAAGAGAATGATCAATGCCTCATGGATTTACGCCAAATTGATGCCAACTACACCAGATCAATCACGAGAATTTATGGGAATACTTACATCAACTATGCGATGCAGAAAGAGAAGAATGCTGGCAGCATTACAGTTTTGCCTGGAAGCAGCTGTCAAGTAAATATTATTGTGCTGTATAAACATGTAGGTAACACCATTGTCATACACAACAGGATCTTGTGACTGCGGATCACCACCCTGAGACAGATCATGAGAAGGTAACAGTCAACAAATGGATAAATTTTCTCTGGTGGTGTATGATGAACCTACCTCTCCCTGGAATATACCAGAACCAGGCCAGAAAAGCCACAGATCTTAAAACTTTTTTTCACTTAGAGAACACGCTTCATTGAAAAGGTTTTTTTAAATTTTGAGAATAGAAGAAATATTTTTGGATGCAAAACAATTTTCAGAAAGAAAACATTCTACTAACATGTAAAAAAAAAAAAAATCATATTCTTTTCTCAGAAGATACAAATGCCATTTTCCTCTATTCTTGAACACTTATAACACATAAATGTGAACCATCAGCACCAACAACCAACTATAACCATTACTGCTAACCTCCATGGGCAACTAGTTTAGCTAGTATAACCAAATAACTAGCCATTAGCATATCTCCTGCCAACTAACGCTAATATTTTGACGCTAGATACTAAAGTTAACACCAGTAGATTGTAAAACCATTACAAAAACACAGAAACAATGTTATCGCGAAACAAACACATCCTCGTACTCTTCGCTACAAAAAATTCTAATAAGAAAAAACTACCTTAGAACAAATACGTTTCTTTTACGTACTAATTTCCTTCCTTATTCATGCATACACCGATGAACGGCACCAAAACAATCATATACAACTACTTGATATCCTACTATGAGATTCAAATAACAAAATGATCGAATCACCGTAAACTTGACAAAAATCACCTTACTATCACAATTTGCATAATCCACTCTTTTTTCTTTTAATTCATAATCAACACTTAATTAATGAAATTAAGAGTCCTTGAATTATAATTAGATTATATACTCAACTAAAAGTTAGAAAAGTTCACTTTTCTTTTTTGGATAAAGAAAGTTCACTTTTCTTACGAACGAAGAAATCCGCAAAACTAAACGTATTCGTGATGAATAACGAAAATTAGACGGAAGAAATAGTGATCAAGGACCTCTTTTTCGATGAGTTTGGAGAAGAAACGCTCCGCTTGAACGGCGGGGACATCACCTCGATAGTCGCGCCAGATCAATACGCGCCCCTTTATGTCCATTAGGAACAGCGCCGACGCTGCGCCAGCCATTTGATTGGAGAAAGAGAGAGAGAGGATAGACTCGTACCGTCACACGACCGCAATCATCGTCGTTAAAGTTGAATCGATCAGGTGCTTGCAGTATTTTTCTGATGTTCTTCTTCTGTTTTCCGTTTCGAGTCTCTTCCAATTTTTTGACTCGGACATGGAGAGGTTTTTCTCTTTCTAAAAAAAAAAGTACAAAGAGACAAAATTAGACCGGAACTGAACCGCCGGTTCGCAAAACCATTGAACCGCAGTTTGTAATGCAAGATTAAAAATAAAAATAAAAAATGGGAGTTGATTGTCTTTTTCCACTTTTACAAACAGTTTACCTGAAATATATATATATATTAACAAATGGATGACCTGAGTCAGCATATACAATACTTGTTCCATATTTTTTTAACTAGGACATGTGAATAGCATATGTACACTAAAAAAAAAAAAAAAAACTAATACAATATCATAATGACACATATACATAAAATCAATCAAAAAACCCTAATCATGAACTCACACAAAATGCAAAATCACAAACAAAAGCAGACTTCTTCCCATTTCTTCATCAATCAAGAAGGGAATCACTCAAGAGAATGGCCTAAATTTACAATTCATGGAAACCCTAAAATGCCCCAAACCCGTCAACAAGCTAAAGCAAAGATAGTGACTATAAAATTGAAGAGAGAAAGTCGAAAATGGTAATTTGTACTTATTTTCTATCACTTGTGTGCTAGCTATTCCCCATTATTGAAATGGGTTGATTCTGTTTTTAAAATTTCTATTAAATATGTCAACATGTATTCCTAAATCGGCATATAAAGTATTCCCTATAGCATATAATGTGGCTTGTTACTAGCTCACTTGCAAAGTTTGATATGTCTGTATAAATGAACTTGGTGTGCAACTATTTTAACACAAACAATGGCAAATGATCGATTGTCTAGCTTTAGTAAAACATCAGGTTAAAGCAAATAGTGATATGGTAGCTTTCAATGTGCAAGCATCATTCAGTAATAGGAAAGGAGGGGGATCTATCTAGAAGACCTAATGTGGATTTTCTATTGTTTTCCATATGGAGCAATAGCAGTTGTGCTATAATGTTATAACAACTTATAACATAAATACAATAAGAAATCATATGGAACATATGGCTTGTATTGGAATGAGCCCTTTTGAAACTTAGAAATATGGAGAAATAAAATGTGTTTAGTATTAATTTAATGTCAATAAATGGTTAGTTGTGGTATTATATGGAAGATACTTGTTGGTTATTACACATAATGCTTAGATGGAGTTAGAAAAAACTTATTTTAGAACCTCATTTATATTAGTCTTAGTTCTTCTCATTTTTCTAATCATGAATTTGAATGTGCTAACTTTTATATTTTCTTAAGATGATCTTTGTTTTGTTGTTGTAGGTGTTGTAATATCAACAACCATGGTGATTCCATATTTGATAAACTTATAGTTTCACTATAGTGAAAGATTCATCAAAAGAGTTATTCGAATGTACAATGGAGATTTTGTTGAGATGAGAAAGAACATTGATCCTAATATGACGGGTTACCTTGAGATTCAGGATATTATTGTTAATCTAGGTGGATTACTTGGCTCATTCATATACTATTCGATGCTTAGTCAATCAATGGATAGCAATCTAAGGTCCCTTCAAAATGATATTGATGTTGTCGTAATGCTAAAGCTACACTACTCTTTAGGGGTCTACACGTTCATGTTATATGTTAATAAGCAACCACTACTATAAGATGTTATTAACTTGCTTACTTTGAATGCATTGCCTATGGAAAAGGTAAGGACACGTGGTGAGCCTTGTGATGGGCTTATAAAGGAGAATATTGCTAATGATGATTGTAGACACCCTATTTTTGTCCCCATGTAGATTTGTTTAAAAAATATAAATAAAAAATAAATAGATAATGAAAAAATAAAAAATAATAGAAGTAATAAAGAGCCTGGTTTACAAAAAAAAAATAAAGACAATAAAAAAAAGGAAAAAGAAAAATATAAGTAAATGAAAAAACTTTTAAAAATGATAAAAAATAACAAATAACAAAATTAATATAAATTGTGGATATTTTAATAAAAATAAGGAAATATGAGACTCTAAATTAAGTTCAGGAACCTCAAATCAATAAAATTAATCAAGACCGTTAGCTTATATGTAAGTTAAGTGCAATAATAAACCGAGAAATCGACTAACTTAGTTAGTTCGTGTGTTTGTCTAGTGCGTGCGAGGAAGGGGCAGGTCGCGAGTTAGAATCCCACCTAAGGCACTTTGTGCCGTTTTCTTTTTTCTTCCTCTAAGTGGACACATGGCAACGCGTGATTGATCAGAAGGTGTCATGTGTGTCGCACATGATTGTCTTTAACCTTTGGTCAGTGACCTTGGAGGAGAAAAACGGCCAGATAATGACAAATCTAACTTGTCCAAATCCATTTTTCCATGCAAATCCATTAATAGTCAATTGAAAGATTGATAAACATCAATTTTAACAAGAAAAAACGAACAAATCATATTAAAAAATGGAGTTTATCCCTTAAATTAAGCCAACCACAATTCAACCCTATCCCAAGCTCTAAATGCAATTTTCCTTGCACCACTATAAAAGGGAGTTCGAGAAACATCAAGGGGATTAGAAATTCATGTTTTAGAAGCCTACGAATACCCAACCTTGCATTTTCTCTCTCTAGAAAGACCTACTGTCAGCTGCCACATTCTCTCTAGGATTTCACCACTATTATTCAACCTTAAGCTTAGATTTAGGTGCCATTAGTTCCCTTGGGTTGCGAAGAGTAAGAAAAGGTTGGTTTTGTGAGGTAAGGATTTGTTGGAAGCTTGGATTGAAAAAACACCATAACCATCACCACTAGCCACCTTTGAAACACCACCCTGAGTTAGTTTTTAGGCCAAAACAACACTACCAATCAATTCCTCACCTCCCAAAACCTAAGAAAATACCCATCAACCACCTTCAATGATCGCTGGATTGTCGCCTACGAGGAGCCTTGCCACCGTGACCTACGATCTAATCCAACCAACCCATGTATACCCAGCAATCCGGTTATTTTATTTTATTTCTTTTTATATAATTATTATTAGATTTTTTTTAAAACTTATCTATGGTAAAAATAAATAAATAAATAATAATAAAGTACTCATTGGGTTGCTATGGTGTATACCATTGCTCGATGGGAAAAAAAATATTATTATTAATTAAAAGTCTTTAGTAAAAAAATATAAAAAAGATAATAATATAAAAAACATATAAAAAATATAAAAAATAATAATAATAGAAAATATAAAATATAAAAGAATAAAATAAATAATTTTTTTATTATTAGATAGAATTTTAGTATAATGTTTTTTTAAATAAACATAATAGTAAAAAATAAATAAATAAAATTTTTAGTATAATAAAAAATAAATATAAAAAATACTTTATGTTAAAATTTAGAATTTTAGGGTTTTATCACTTAAAGCTCTTTTTTTTAAATAAAAATTTAATATGAGGTTTTCTCAAACTTAAGATATTTTAGATTTTTCAAAAATAATCATATAATAATCTAGGCCATTTAGGTATTTTCTTAATAAAAATTAATATGATTAAATAACATAAACCCAATGCTTTTTATTAAATAAAATTAACTAACAAATTAAAACTTTTATAAAGGAAAAAGTGAACTATGGATGGTTGGATCCTAGCTAATAGCTACGTAGGCACTTTCAGAGCAACTATAATAAAATATAAACTTTAGGTTAGGAAAAATAATCATAATAAACTAAAAACTTTAGGTTTAGAAAAATAAAATAAAATAATAAAAATAAAAACTTAAAAAAATTAAATAAAATAAAAACTTTAGAAAAATCAAATGAATAAAAACTTTAGGTTATTAACAATAAAAGCCTTAGAAAAATTACTATAATACACTTTAGACTTTAGGTTTTCTTTTAACATAAATTTAAAATCTTATAAAACTATCAAAATATGAAAATAAAAATAATAAATAGCATATTATAATATATGTAGTAGATAAATAAATAAAAAATAAAAATATAAAGGCCTTTTAATAAATATTCTTAAAAATTCTACATAGTAATCATTTAGGTTTTAATAGGTTAGCCCCCAAATCTAGTATTTTTGGTTCATATTTTTCTAGGAAAATTCGCAAACTAATAGTTAGTTAAGGTTAATCTACCCAATTAACTTTAACTCTATTTTCTAACTTAAGTTGGTGGTGACTTCTTTTAAAAATTGATTTTCCTTAATTTATTCGAGTAATCTATATTAAATGGATAGGATTTAGTATAGATTAAAATTAAGAAAAATAATAAAAAACTAGACTCGACAATGATGGTTATAATGGTGGCAGTAATGGAGATTACCATGATTTTGATCAATAATTGTTTGAAGATGATGTGCAATAAGATTTTGCTATTCCTTCTAAGGATAATGCAGACAGGAATAGGGCTCCTATGATTGACAATGAAGTTAGGGAAGTAATAATTAGGGGGGATAAATGGGATGAGGATCCCCTTGATGATGATTTGTTTAGTGGATTTGAAGAAAGAAAATGAAATTGATAGATATGCTTAATATAGTATAGATGTCAATGGAAGGCATTCTAGGCTTCTATTGGGCATGAAATTTCCAAACGCAAAGACATTTAGACAATATCTACTTGCATATACATCTCAAAATGGCATAACATTTTAATATGCTTTAAACCATCCACAAAAAATATTCATGCATTGTGTAAATGCATGTCAATTATGAGTATATGCATTGAAGCTTAGTGATGAGGAGACTTTTTAGGTGAAGACATTCTACTCTAAATGTACTTGTCTTTAGAGTTTCAGTGATAAACATATAACCTCGACTTTTCTAGCACATATGTACTTGTAATAATTTGAAGACAATGGGCCAAAATGGGAAGTTGGTGCAATATAACCAATGTTATGCAGGATATTGCTATAGACATACTCATTTACACTATCTACTGTGTGAAGAAAAAAGTACAAGGTATTCTAAATGGTGATGATTTAAAACAGTATAGCCTAATTTATTATTATGCTTATATGGGCTTGGCCTTAGATGTTGGGAGTCAAGTGAAGGTAGAATGTGACTCCTTCATAGAGGGTCTCCACCTATAATTGAGAGGGTTTATGTACATTTTCTTGTTTAGAAAATTAGGTTTCTTACTGAACATCATCCACTGGTGGGATCGGATAGTTGTTTCTTAAAGGGACCATATGGTGGGCATATGCTTGCAGCAATTGGTAGAGAAATGAAAACATATTTCCAAATGCCATTGCAGTTGTTGAGTCTAAGTATAAGGATTTATGGCATTGGTTCTTAGAGATCTTTAAGGATAACATTTGAGATTTAGGTGCACTTGGACTTATGTTCATATTAAACGGACAAAAGGTATCTGTATTGCATCTTTTCCATTTTTAATTCACTAGTAAGATGTATCTATTACCTCAATATGCTAATCACCTTCTATGGTGTGATATTTTAGGGATTATAGAAAGCATTGGACCTATTTGCCACATGTAAGCATTGATACTATATGAGGCATTTACATGAAAACTTTAGGAAAAAGTTTACTAGGCAAGAGTTTAAGGATGCAATGTGAGTTAATGTAATTGCAACAATTGTAAAGGAATGGTAGAAAGAAGTTGAGGTAATGAAAAACTTAAGTGAAGTAGCATGGCAATAGTTATTGTAGATTTCATCATCTCATTGGTATAAGTCTTATTTTAGCTATTGTGTAAAGTGTGACACATTTGTGAATAACTTGAATGAGTTATTCAATCAAATGATAATTAAAGCATGAGGGATGCTAATCATTAAGATGCTAGAGTGGTATTAATAGTGTCTAATGAAAAGGTTAAATATGAAGAGAGAAGGAATGCAAAAGTATGAAAGGGAAGTTTATCCCAATATCTTGAAGCAAACTGAAAAAGTCATTGGCATAGCTAAAAATTATTCGGTGATAGCATCTAGTGCTAACATATATGAGGTCAATAACAAATTTGAACAACATGTTGTTAACCTAAACACACATACGTGTAGTTGTAGAGTGTGGGAGTTGTAAGGATTACCTTGTAGGAATGCTACTACAACAATTCCTTGAAATTTTGAGAGGCTTAAGTAATATGCTCATGGATGTTATAAAAAAAAGTGCATATTTGGCAAGTTACCAAAAGATTGTCACCTTATGCCTAGAAAAGAACAATGGTCACGATCATGACTTGCAACACCCATGCCCCCTAAATTCAGGGTTCCACCAGGTAGGCTAAAGAAATCATGAAAACGAGGTGAAAATGAGTCACAAAATCTTAACACAATTAGCTAGAGGAAAAGGGTTAAGTGGTGTGGAAAATGTGTGGGCGTTAGTCACAACTCTTAATCATATAAGGTAGCTACAACCGAGCCTATAGCTTGGCAAAGATGGCTTTAATGTTAGAGAGAAAATGTGGTACATACTACTTTTTATATTAGCCTTCTATTTAGAAATATGATAATATAACTACTATATGACTAATTCTTTCATTTTCGTTTACTAGTTGGTTGGAGTTAATAAACAAGGTAGGGGGGGTGTTGTAGAAATATGGGTAGAAAACAATCTATAGTTAAGGGAGAATTAGCTTTTATGTCTTAACCTACGCATCATAAGCCCTCATCACAAGCTGTGAGTGTTGGTTTTATGTAATGTATTATAAAATAGTTAGTTGTAGGTGAAGTTTTAAACTAAATGTGTGTTGTGTGAACTAGCTTCATACATAATATACAATAGCAACATGATTTTCCTAATTGACTTGTAGCAATTCAATTAGAGAGACTTTTGGAAGAGGAAGGAATAGTGGAAGTGTTGAATTGGGTGTAGGGAGGCACAACAAACTTGGTGCATGTAAAGGGAGTATCTAGGGTCATTTTGTGTACCATGAGGCGAGAAGCTCGAGTGGGCAAGGTCAAAGCATTTGAAGATGTGGTTTTGTATTTGGGGTCATTTTGTAGTTGGGTTCTTAAACTCATAACATTTGATGCATGTGGTCAATATGTAGTATTTTAACTATTTTTGAATGATGAATTAGTTGGCTTCCTTTCTTTCTTTCTTTTGTATGGTATTACCCTTTCCTATATCATAATATAATGAAGATTTCATTCATACATATGGTCATCATGTAGTGTTTTAGTTGGTTTTTAATGTTTGTATCATGAAATAGTAGTCATTATCTAGTATTTGACCCATTTTTGTTACAAAACCTCAACTAAGATAGAAAAAGAATCTTTCGTAACTTCGTTCCCTCCCATTAGACGTGTTTTAACTCAACTTCAAGCTTGTTGATGGTTTTATTTTTCCTTTGATATGCTCGAATCTAACCGATCGTTAAAGTTTTAAATTTATAACCAATAAAATATATTATCGAGCTAAGCATTATACCTATCGATTATAGTATATATTTAATAGGTGTCGTTTTCTGAAATCTAGAAAACAAGTACTAGTATTACCTTTCTTTATTATTTAGTCTAATTTATGATGTGGAAATTATGAATTAAATTAACAATTAACAAATCCTAATAACCCTATAATTGAATGATATTGTCTTAAAAATGTATTCAATATCAAAATATACTCCTCATCTTGTTCCAACTTAACCCTTAAATTCTTAAAATAAGATATCGATTAACGAATCAATTTACACTTTGCACTACAGGAATTCTCAAGTAAAATCAATTACTTTCTTGAGTTAATCAATTGTTAATCATACATAAGATAATAGAGACCTTTCTCTCACTACCGTTATGTAAGATCTCATTAAGTTCACAAATTCCAATAAATTGCAAAAATTCAATGTTTTCTTACCTCTAGGTAAAACATGTAATCTCTCTATTCATGAAGATCTAATTTACTAGACGAAACCTCTTCCAATCTAATAAAAATCAGATATGCAATCAATTTGCACGCATAAATCAATCACAAGAACAATGTAAACACATGAATAGATGCAAATATATAAATAATTCATTAATCAATCAATGGTTCAGCACATGAGTTAGGATTTTACAAGATGAAAGATATAAAGAATTACTCCTCTATAAAGTTTTCAATAAAAATAGAGAATCTAGAGAAATAGAATTGATTCATGTTAAAAAGAATAATCCCTTATTTGTTTTGTGATCTCCAATGATGCTCGAACAATTCTTTTCTTGAAGTTCGTAATAAAGCTTCCATAGGGTTTTCAGAATGAAGCCAGAAGGAAAAAAGTCCTTTTAAAATAAAACAAAGCATCTATTTATAGTTATTGCAAAAACAAGGTTTAGCATAGGTGTCAACATGGCCGTGCTCGAGGCTGTGCTGACTTTGGAACATATTACTTTTTACTGCCTAGTTCAGTATGGCCTCCAGCATGGTCATACTCAGGGTAGGGCTAAAAAAAAATTAGCTACTGGTCATTTTTTTCATCCAACACTCGTGTCTGCATGGGTTGTGCTGAACTGAAAATCAATTTTCTTCATTTTTCACCAAATTTCACCTAGCCTTTGCTCATATCATCCTTAAATCTTTCTTTAGTCTTCATTGGTGCCTGAAATTAAACTTTAATCATATAAGTACCATTTTCTTCACAAATTACGTGAAATCCATATAAAATTATAACTAATAAGCATTAAAATTAAGGGTTTTTTAATCAAATCTCCCCACACTTAACCGTTCACTTGTCCTCAAGCAAACAAAATAAGGACAAAATACATTTCTTCTCATCAATTGTACTCATGGTTAGACTTTAAATCACAAGTAGCATCCTCTATTTAATTTGATCTTAGTGATTTATTGGTGCCTACCACTCAAACCTACCATGATTACACATATACTTAGCATACAAAAATTGGAGTTTACATGTTAATCCAAGTAAGTTAAACTATTACCCTTATCATTTAAGAATTGTTTCCCAAGTTATGAAGAAAGTCAAACAAAGCAAAAATGGCTTGGTCATATCTCACCACTTACTAAAGAATATATAAACTATTCAACTACCTCTTCTAAGCATATCAACTTCAAGTGAAAGTATATGGCATCCATCCTTCCCTAGATTTTCTTCCTCTTTTTGTTAAACCTCTAAATTTTTTTCCAAGTTTTCCTCTTTTCTTTCTTCTTCTTTTCATTTTTTTAATAAATATATTAATTTCAGTTATTTAAGATCTTGTAACCTATGTAACGAATGTTCAGCCAAAAATCCTGGGCTCGTCTCTTAAGTTAAAAGATGTTATCCCCTCAATTGAAGGCGCCCCTATGAACTTAATTATTTAAGTTATAAGATCTACTGAACTTTACCCTTTTTGCATCCCATCTTGTTATTATAATATCATCGGTCGCCAATCCCAAGCCAAGCGACCTTAAGTGATCAGGTTTTAAAGGAACCCCATCGAACCTCCATTATCATAACCTTAGGGATTCATAAAGATACTCTTAACTTAGAGAACCCAAGTCATTGGAGTAGTGGCTTATTATTTTTTTAATTGAGTGACTAGTCAGCAGCGGAGTCAGACTTCACTCTTTTGAGGGACCAAAGCCCGCCCATACTGACTAAGCTTTTCTCATTATTTCTCAATTAACACATTAATTAATTAATTTTTAAAGAGATTACTTAAGAGGAATCACCAAGTGATAAATTTCATATGTACCTTTCACAAAAAGTTAGAAGAGCTCTCAAAATTTTTGAAAAGTAAATATATTAACCAATAAGCTTAAAAATACTACCATTTAAATTTGAACTAAGGACTTCTATCTATTTCATAACTCAAGACTCAATAATTAAATAGTAAGTAAGATTACCCCACTTAGATTTCATCCTAAAATTCCAACTAAGTATACTAAGTCCAATAATAAGTGAGTAAGGAACACATAATCACTAATTTTTATGAGCACAATTTCAAGAATCTCACCCATTTTAATGATTAAAAATCAACATTTGAAATCAATTGCAAACTTATAAATGGAAAAAATTTAATAAGACAATGTATAAATAACACAACTAAAGCATGACCCAAAATTTTCAATTTTATTTATTTATTTTTTCGTTTCCCTTTATCCCTTCCCCACACTTATTCAAGACATTGTCCCCAATGTCTTCCCAAATTAAGCACACAAAAGGGAAAAGTAAAAAAAAAGAACGAAAGGAAAAGAAAAAATGAAAGAAAAAGGACACTTAGAACTTCTCCGGTTTTATATGTAGATGGTTGCATGTAGAGTTCAAGGCCGGGTATAAAGCAAATCAGTAATGGCATGTCATTATTGGAGTTGGGAACCCAAGGTTTGTGCTGCATCATCTAAAAAAATAATAATAATAAAGAGATTAAAGGTAAAAAGAAAAGTTAGACTATCTTAGTCTAGATAATCGGTGAAGTCACCCAATAGATTTAAAGGACAGTTTAGAGAATGAGGGAGGAGAGAGAGAAATTGTATATATGTGTGGTTTTTTTTTTTCCCTTTGATGTGCTTGAATCTAACCAATCGTTAAAGTTTTAAATTTATAACCAATAAAATCTACTATCGAGCTAGGCAGTATACCTATCGATTATAGTATAGATTTAATAAGTGTCATCCTTTGGGATATAGAAATAAGTACTAGTATTACCCTTCTTTACTATCTAGTCTAATTTATGATGTGGAAATTATGAATTAAATTAACAACTAACAAATCCTAGTTACCCTATAATTGAATGATATTGTTTTAAAAATGTATTCAATCACAAAATATACCCCTTATCTTGTTCCACCTTAACCCTTAAATTCTTAAAATAAGATATCGATTAACGAATCAATTTACACTTTGCACTGTAGGAATTCTTAAGTAAAATCAATTACTCTCTCGAGTTAATCAATTATTAATCATACATAAGATAATAGAGACCTCTCCCTTACTACCATTATGCAAGATCTCATTAAGTTCACAAATTCCAATAAATTGCAAAAAATCAATGTTTTCCTACCTCTAGATAAAACATGTAATCTCTTTATTCATGAAGATCTAATTTACTAGACGAAACCTCTTTCAATCTAATAAAAATCAGACATGCAATCAATTTACGCGCATAAATCAATCACAAGAACAATGGAAACACATGAATAGATGCAAAGATGTAAATAATTCATTAATCAATCAATGATTCAGCACATGAGTTAGGGTTTCACATGATGAAAAATATTAAAAATTACTCCTCCATGGAGTTTTCAATAAAAATAGAGAATTTAGAGAAATAGAATTGATTCATGCTAAAAAGAATAATTCCTTATTTGTTTTGTGATCTCCAATGATGCTCGGAAAATTCTTCTCTTGAAGTTCGTAATAAAGCTCCCTTAGGGTTTTCAGAATGGAGCAAAAAGGAAAAAAGTCCTTTTAAAATAAAACAAAGTGTCTATTTATAGTTTTTGCAAAAATAGGGTTTAGCATAGGCGTCAGCACGGCTGTGTTGACTTCGGAACATGTTATTTTTCACTGCCCAGTTCAGCATGGCTTCCAGCATGGCCGTGCTTAGGGTAGGGCTAAAAAAAAAAGAAATAGCTACTAGTCATTTTTTTTCAACTAGCACTAGTGTCTGCATGGGTTGTGCTGAAGGTTATGCTGAATTGAAAATCAATTTTCTTCATTTTTCACCAAATTTCACCTCATTTTTGCTCATATCATTCTTAAACCTTTTTTTTTTTTTTGGTCTCTATTGATGCATGAAATTAAAATTTAATCGTATAAGTACCATTTTCTTATAAATTACATAAAATTCATATAAAATTATAACTAATAAGCATTAAAATTAAGGGTCTTCTAACACTTATCACCCTTCATAAAGTTGTCTACAACATACATTCAAGTTAACCAACTCGTTTTAAGACCTTGCTTCCATATGCTAACCCATAGCTACATGTGACTAGATCTACCCTCTTGAAATAGCTACAGCCCTCTGCAACCTACACCATTAATGTTTTGTTTTGAGTAAGTAAACATGAAAAAACATGTTGGCATTAAAGGAAACAATATGGATACATATTTAATATTTTGGACATCTTCAAAATCTTTTTTCAAAACTTCTTGGCTACTATGATGATAGAATTACAAATTTTTCCCCACAATTGCAACATGTGTTTTACCCCTTGGAAGAGAAAGAATTGTTTGACATATATCCATAACTCATATTCCCTACCCTTTTTTGTACAAAAGAAATTGAATAAGTAATCATACACGTCTCAATCATTGTTGCCAATATAAAGAATCACATGATTGACAAGTACTACTTATGAAAAAATATCTAGCATTTAAGAATGCAATGGATGGAAATTGAAATTACACCTTATCTACCAAATAAGATTATCACTATTTGAAATTAACAAAAATAGTAAAAAATTTAGCAAGCCTCTTCACATTTGACAATGCTCTATAGAGGGCTTTACCATTATAGCTTGTAAATCTACTATTGCTTCACAGGAAATGTCCTGATCCTTCTTTAAAAAATAATAATGACATACACAGAATTAGAGCAAGAGATCCTTTAGAAAAGAAATTTTCACACTTAAGGGAAGAGAAAATTTAGAGCATTTGTAATCCTTTTAGAGACTAATCTTTGCAATACTTTATAGAGCTTATTCAGGCATTTCATTCGTACATGAAAAAAAATTGAGACAAAATTCCAATCAAAACTGCGCAAGGAGACCATATATTTAGATACGTAAACATTGCAAGTAAACAAAAATAAATTCAAAGATAGCCATCTAAATCACGTGACTAGAATGAGCTAATCATTTTCTTCAATTCATTACATTTCCTTGCCCACAATTGAGACTAACCATTCCATATTTAGTAATATTCATGATTTAGAATATAGTAATTGAACCGAAAGTGAAGTTACCATTATTCATTAATTTTGTAATCTATGCAGTATTGTCATTCACGAACCAAATCACTTGCATGCTTCATAACAGCACAAATGTAAACAGAAATGAACATTCTATTTTGATTCTAACATTCATCAACTTGCGTAGATTTAATATTTCTATGTCCAAATTAACTCACTTTTTATTATATAGCAAAACAGATGTACACCTGACCAATAATTAAACTCATTTATAGATTTTTGAAATTTATAGGAGGAGGAATCAATGACAATTAAGTGGTATCGATATATAAAATTTTTTATGATTAAAACCATGCCAAAATTGAATTTGCTGTAACCATGGTCATATTCAACTTTATACAAGTAAAAAAATTAGATTGTGAAAGTATAAAGTAAAGATTCAAGTAATTACCTTTTCTAGATCATGCCTCCAATCATAGCATTTGCACGTCTAATTGACCTTGCTAACAAATCTAGGGTTCTAGGGCTTTGATCCTATAAAGAAGAGAGAGACATATGATGATGGGTTTAATCCTACATACTTTTGATTGTAAAATTGAGTTGAAATGCTAATGGATTTGGGGCATTTTAGAGTTTCCACAAATTACGAATTTAAGCCACTCTCTCAAGTGATTCCCTTCTCAATTGATGGAAAAAATGGGAAGAAGTCTACTTTTGTTCTTCGTTTTGCGTTTTGGTTGAGTTTGCAATTAAGGATTTCCAATTGATTTTGTATACACATGTGACTATGATTTCTACATTAGTTTTTTTTTTTTTTTTTGTTAGTGTACATGGGCTAGAAGTGTGACCTATTTAACAGAAATATGGACAGAATGTTGTGAATGCTAACCCAGGTCATCTATTTGTAAAATAATAATAATAAAATTTAAAAAAATTGTAGGTTAACTCTTTACAAAAGTAGGAAAATATTGGTCAATTTTATATTTTCCCTATTTCTTAATATGTTGTAAATGTGTTTGTATTTGGAAACCTTAGATACCTCTTTTCATGTAAAGTTTTGCTTACCTAAACCTATATATAATTGTGTGAATTGTATTAGGTTTAAGGATCATATGCCAAATTTTCATCCTAACTGTGAAATTGCTAGCCTTAGACTTAGTGTATCCATGATTAGGCTAAGTTTGAAGCTATAAACATTCATGCAGATTACTCAATTTCAACTCTATTATGATGGAAAATATCTGATGTAATAGAATTTTTCTAAAATCACGGTTGTATTTGCAAGAATGCATCACATATATAATAAGAAATTATTAATATTGCTGATTGATAACCTGCTATTTGCCTAAGTTTACAATGTAGAATTCATTGAGTATAAATATAGGATCATTAGGGCTTTTAATCCTAATACATGAGTAAAGTGATACTTTACCCCAATATTGTAATATTACACAACTATACAATAATATGCCCCTCAATTTTAAGGTGCAACAGTCAATGTGAGATTAAAGTGCTGATAAAAAAAATGTTGTTGTAGATAAGTCCTTAGTGAAGATATCTAGTCATTGATAATGGGCGTGAATTTAACAAATTAGATCTTGTTTAGAAGTAACCTTTCATGAACAAAGTGGTAATCAATGTTAGATACGTAAATAGCTCTAAGGTTTTCATAACACAAGATGATAGGGCATTAAATGAGGAAGTCTATCTCATGAGCAGGATGATAGATTTAAGTGGATTTTGCAAGAGCATAGGTGAAGGCTTGATATTTAGCTTAAGTGGAGCTTCATAAATTAGTATACTGTTTCTTGGATTGCCATGGGATTAGGTTACACCCGAAGAAGATGATATATTGGATGGTGGAGTGATAAGTATTTAGAGAACCAACTTAGTTATCAATAATGGTAGTCAAAGATATAGGTGGGTGAGTTTGATTGCAGTGTGGTCACATGCATGCTGCGTGATCCTCACGTTGCATGTGGACTTAGAGGAGTAACATGTGATGGCAAGTAAGAGGATTATCAAGGGTGAGAAAGATGGGAAGGAGGAGTAGGCAATCCCAATAGGTTGAAACATACCAAGGATAAGTAGAAGAACCTTTACAACACCAAACCTTGCTAATTATCGTGAAAAGCAATAAGTTCTTCTAATAATCAAGAGTTTGATCTTTTGAGAGGATAATTCAATAGAATAACGACGTTTTCCCAAATTATCTTCTTTCATCCAAATAAGGAAAGCTTGTGGGTATTCATAAGGATTTGGCCATTGATGTCATCTGTCGGATCATGTTAGTCATCAATGGTCTAGATGAACCCCCTCTTAATAAGAAGAAGCATATATAGGCCATGCATATAACTAGGCCTAGTGAAGGGCTTTCTTTAGGTGTATGAGCCTTATGGGAGAGATTAGTAATGGATAGTCCATTTTAATAAGTCCTATTTTAAGCTCGCCATGCTAAATCTCCTATGACCACCCCAAGGTCGTAGAGTTGACTCTCTATGCCCTATTACCTTAGCCTAAAGAGTCAAATCCAACTAATTAATGGGCATAAGGCCCTAGATTGCATTTAACTCTCTACATTTTATCCCCTAACCAAAGTCCTTTAAAAAAATTCAAAGAGGTTTGGGTATTAGATAAGTTTTTCTAATGGTTAAGGAATTGCTTGGTGCATACGCGCTTATGGAATAGTTGTACTCTTTCTGTATACATGTTTACACAATTTATAATACAAGAGTCTAGTACCAACATTGCATACAATTAAAGTTTTTTTCTTAGTGTGTAAATTTGCAACACCATTTAATTATGTGTATCACTTTAGGCCAATTGAGAATAGATATTGCCTTTATGACATCAAATAGTGACTATGACATGAATTTGATAACTTGAAGCCATCTACCTTGTTGCAAGAGTTTTGAGAGTCATGTTGGAGTATGTTAAGGTAGCTTGGGGATGCAGGGGCAATGCCCTTGTGGTATGGTACTTTTTTTGTAGATAATTTGCACAGGTCAAATAGCAAAAGCTCTAACTAAAGGAAATAGTGACAGGGGGGTAGCTTGGGGCGGACTGCATTTTCATTATCCTTTCCATGTTCTATTATCTTCTGAATGAAGCACATAGCCACATGTAGGCTCTTTTTTCTTTTAGATGTCTAGCCAACTTAGGATGTAAGCTCATATATTCAATTTATTTCTCAAGTGGATGCTACCATACTTCTTATTTCAATGGTCCAACCCATTCAAAAAATTTCAAGCTCATGTCCATTTACATTAGCAGGTGGCGAATAGGGACAAATCACATAGTATCCACTTGTAACCTTGCTTTCCTACAACATTCTACGGTGTTCTCTAAGTAGCCTTCTTCTATAGGTTCAATTTTCAATCATCTTCCCTTTTCTTTGTTCTATCCTTTTCTTTTCATCTTCATTATATCATTATTATTTTCTAACTCCCTCATTTACTTCCTCTTTACTAGTTCATCCGACAAGGTGTTAGGAATTTCTTTCCTATTAGCTTTACCATGAAGGCATTAAGAGCTTTTCTAAGCACATGTAAGTAGGAAATCACTTTCTCTTTTCTTCATTTCCCTCGAAATGAGAGGTTTATTTATGTTATTGATGTTAACATTACTGCTTGTAGGAGCCAAGTTCCAGTTACCATGACTTAATGAGTTGTTGTGAGTTGCTATCAGAGTTTTGAATTGAGGTGGTACTCAAAGATTGACTAGTGGAGTTTAAAAAATGAAGCTTAGAAATTGGAGCTAGGCTAGTGGCATTATCACACTATAAGGGAGAGCTGCTAAGCTACTAGGTAGACACTGGAGTTCACTATTTGTAGATGAGTTGGAGTTGTTAGTTACTAGTGTTGCTGTAATGCATATCTTGAGATTTAAGGTCAACAAGATGGAGCCTATTGCCACTAAAGCTCATAAAATACTTGATTGCTAGGAAATTATAAAACAATGTGATTGACTCAAGGTTGAACTTGAGAAAGTTGAGCTTAAAAAGAAGAAGTTACTTAGGAATAAGGATTTGAACTTTATCATAGAGTCTATCATTGAGTCTTGAGTTGTTGATCTTACTTTTTTTTTTTTTTGTGACTTCCTTCATCACATTATGTACATATTTATTATGCTTCACAAACATCGATGTACAGTGTTATCTTATTTTTGATGAGCTTTCCTTGGCACCCCATTTATAGCATTACTATTGGTTAATGAATGTTACTTCACACTTATTGCTTTGAAACTCTCATCCCATGTCGATTAGTAGCATACTATAAAGTGAATGTTATAACATCGACATAACACTTTGCAATTCTTCTTTTAATTTTATAAGATCCCATGTAGTCGAGTTATATTTTTCATTCACGAGCAATAATCCTTACATTAATCATAATTATAAGAGATGAGAACAATAATGCGTATCGTCTGAACTTGAGAGTAATGGGATTATTAGTTAAGGGGGTATTACCCACTACTTAACCTATTCAAAACTTAATGAATTTCAATTGCGTTAAAATGAATGTGCTATGTTACATGCTTAGGAGATAACACTCTAATTGGATATTGTATGTGTTTTGCGTATTGTTACATTGTTGCTACTTAGTATGATGTAGATGGGTGCATCCAATTATAGTGTGGTTACATGAGTGTTATGTGATTTTCGAACTACATGTGGACCTAGAGGAGTGATGTGTGATGGCATGTAGGAGGGTGATTAGGGGTGAGTAGGATGGGGAGGAGCAAGCAACCTTAGTAGGCTCAAACACACTAATGATAGGTAGAGGAGCCTTTATAACATCAGACTCTACTAATTATAGTGAAAAACAATTAGTTCTTCCAATAATCAAGGATTTGTTTTTTTGAGAAGATAATTTGGCATAATAATAAAGTTTTCCCAAATGATCTCCCTTTGTCCAAATAAGGAAAACTTATGAGTATTTATAGGGATTTAGCCATTGATGTCATTAATCGGATCATGTTAATCATCAATGGTTTAGATGAACTCCCTCTTAATAAGAAAAAGCACATATGGGCCATGCATGTAACTAAACCTAGTGAAGGGTTTTCTTTAAGTGTGTGAGTCTTATGGGAAATGTTGGTAATGGATAGTTTATTCCAATGAACCCTATTCTAAACTCGCCATGTTAAATCTCCTCTAATTATTCCAAGGTTATAGACTTGGCTCTTTGAGCCTTGTTGGTTTTGCCCAAAGAGTCAAATCCAAATAATTAATGGGCATAAACCCTAGATTGTATTTAGACCTCTACAAAAGATATTAGAGGATTCATTTGGTAGCTTGTATATGATTAGTGTATGGAAGATGCATGTATTGATTCAATTGAATGATTGCAAAATTAATATTTGGCCTAATGATAGCAAGGTACTGTAGTACACCAATAATCTCATGGTACGATATGTGGTTTGGTAGCATAGGGAAGTTGTGAGCATTGAGTTGGCCCTCGAAGGGATAGAGGGGTTTTTACTAGTTTAGAAAGGTATATATAATGACGTTTGTAGAAATTTAGTGTGTGGGTGGTGTAAAAGCAGTGAGTAGTGATAAAATGGGTGAAAAGGATTGTGATTTTGAGGGGTTGGATAAGGTGACAAGCCATAGGTGGTGTGCCATGTAGATGTAGAAATGTTGGTGGCGGGCATCAAGGGCGGCAGTACAAAAGGGTGCCATTGGGAGAGAGGTAAGGGCAATGGATAGGATTGGATTGGATCACTTTGTATTAAGGCATTTGTAAGGATAGGGAAAGTGGTCTCAGGCGATGGATGTAGAAATGTTGGAGGTTGTCGTCAAGGGGGCAGTACAAAAGGATGCCACTGGTAGAGAGGCAAGGCCAATGGATAGGATTGGATTGGATCACCCTGTAATAAGGCATTTGTAAGGATAGGGAAAGTGGTCTCAGGCGATGGAGAAGACAAAAGATGTTAAGTTCTTTTAAATGTTGTTTTGATGAAGTGTTTCACTAATTCGATTTTTTAGTGTAACCAGAAAACATAGAAGGTCAAAAGAAAGGAATATGATCAAGGAAACCAGTAAACTTAAAAGATATTACAGGAAGTTTATGCCAACTTAGAAGGTTATAGCAAAACATAGAAGTTTCATCATACTTTAAGACGAAAAAACAAAAGTTAAGCTTTATCAGAAAAAAAGAAGAAGGTATACTTAAGCATCAGAATTCCAACTAGGAGCAGGGCATATCAGAATTTCTTCTTTTATAGCTCAAGGCTAAAATCTATTTAGATAATGCATTTAACTAAGTTTCACTATAATGATTGCAACAATTTCGAGAAAGTTTGATTTATTTGAATGAAAGAACTATTTAGCTCCACTAGTGGAATTATTTCTTCTCTTCTCTTTTCTTTTCTTTTTTATTTACGTTGTTGCTTAAATTATTGCACTCAAGTTTAGCTTGCTGCCATTATCATAAAAGCATTCGACAGGGGGTCGATGGTAGCGGTGACTGAACCTGCTCTAGTCAGAGGTTGATGACAGTGGGCTCGATGGCGGTCATTGAGGTGGCGGTTGTTGACATGGCAGTGGAAAGAGTGGCTGACGAAGTCTCGATTGGAATGCGGTCTCCAGCGTGAAGGATGACAAGAGGCGGCCGGCGATTTAGAAGGAAGAATGTTTCCGGCGCCCAGTGAAGGGAAGGATAGGGTGACCGCAGCAAGTAATAGGAAGGAAGATAAGAAAAAGGGATTTCGAATTTGATTCTGGAAAAGATCCTACCAGTGGCCCAACTAATTTTCTAATACATTCTATGATCATTTCTTGTATCATAACAGTGATCCTACGGTATTTGCACCCTTCACTCTTTCTCTTGCACATAACTTTTCTATCTTTTTTTAAAGTTTGACAGACATCCCTGTCTGCAGTGATCTTGTGTATATGTCTGCAAATGAACTTTACATCCAAAGAACATTCGTTAGAACTTGGAGGATTATCATTTTGGCTAACATTGTTCCCATACTTCCAATCACATTTCCTGCAATAAAAACCCACATGAGAACTGTCACTGTTTATGTTGTCTTTCCTCCCGGCCTGAACAAATATTGACATAACTGAAGCCTAGTATACAACCGATAAGCATCAGCACATTCGTTCGAGTGAGTGGAAACTGTATGCATGGTAGATCAAAGGGTGTGTGTTTGACTTGTGGGATATACTTATGCTTATCTTCCATTGATCAAACCACTGAACACCGAGCTTTTTCCTCCAAGTGATGCTTCCCATTCAAGTGAAAAAATCAAAATGTGTGAGAGTGCTTGAACAATTTCTTTCATTTCTGGTCTATCAACCATCTCATCGCTCAAGCACCGCTTAGATATTTCTGCCATCTGCACGAGGAACGTAGAATTAGTATATACAGATGTGTTTGCATATACTCAGCAAGGAAAGTGTACTATTTGCTTTGTGAAAGATGGAGGAGAAAGGTTATCATCGTAGCACCTTCACCTTGTGGTCGAGCTAAGATACAAATAGAGCAGTTCGGAAGCTGAAAAAGGCTTTTGGAATACATGAAAACAGGACATGTTTGAATGTGCATTAAGGATCTTTTTTCCTTTTGTAATTTGTATTACGGATGTTGGTGCAGCAGACAACATATTTACAAACATATATGCACGAAACAAATATACAGGACAAGTTATAAACATAAGCAAAATACAATCTCGTTCACGTGGATTATCTAGTGATAGATGTAGACAAGTAAAATTTGACACCCGAGTGTTTTTCTAACCATCAACAATAGTTTCATCAACAAAGATTCGCCTTTGCTTACTGTTAAGCATTACACATGGCATATTCCTCCTAATCAAAGAATAACATATTTTAGTTGTCCAATATGTTTTTCATCCTTTCTTGGTTATTCTTTATATCGCTTAAATTTAACTCCTGGGTTGGAGCCATGCAATCTATGGTAAATTAGGTTTCAATTTTCTGATAATTTTTTGCTAGGTATGATCTGCATGTAGAATAACAACAAATATAACATGGCCATGACATGAAGTGTAAATAGAGGATTTTGATGCCCTGACCTTGTGAACTTCCTCCAAGGGATAGCTTCCCCTTAAATTGGAATCTAAGTTTGCCTCCAGAGCTTCTTGAGGATCTTGGCTTTCAAATATTGTTGCCACCTAAGAATATTGACCGAAATTATGGAAAAAAATACAGGAATGGTGGTGAAAGTTATACCTACCTATTTGATATTCTTCCAGAAATGATATAGATCCATGCTTTGAACGAAAGAAAATATAATTCTGCTGATAGTATGTCTTCGAATAAGGTTTATATGGCATGATTCATGCTGCTGTTGTTGTAATGGCAGTGTTATAGAAGAATGGATTAATTGCTGGATTCTACTCGTACTCTTGCTTTTTTGCTTTACACTAACAAACTTGCTGCGGAGGTAACAAAAACAATTCATTGAAGCAAAAAAATTCAAGTTTCCTTTTGGTGACTTACAAGAGTTACCATTGACCTGTACTTTTTAGGGTCCTTGGGATCACGAATAAGTGCTCGCTGGCCAGTTATGAGCTCCGCTAGAACCACTCCAAAAGCATAGACATCTCCTTTTGTTGTCATCCGCAGTTCACTAACAGACCTGATAATTAGTGAATACTTAAGCAGATGAGTTCTTAACCTGTTGTTTTTGGTGTTCCTTTTAGTAAGAATGTAATTGGATAGGACTATCTTATTCTTTCATTTTAGTAGGAGTGGTTAACAATGTTCCATATTGAAAATGTGAGAATCATACTCAGGGGGTATATATCCAGGTGTCCCAACTACGCGTGTTGCCATGGATTCTTCTTCATTTGATCTATCCACTAGCTTTGCCAGGCCAAAATCTGCAACCTATCATGACAGGATTCCAACACTTACTGCTATCACATCGAGATCCATTATAGGTTCTTATAATGTTATGATAGTGTTGACAGTACATGTGATTCAGTGAAACAAGAAGCAACTTAGAATCAGTAGGGGATGGAGACAGGAGATTATGGAGTACCTTTGCTCTTATTCCCAGGTCAAGAAGAATGTTACTTGTCTTGATGTCTCGGTGTACATACTGTGCTTTTGTGTGATCATGAATATATTCAATACCCCTTGCTGCATCTAGAGCTATATTTGCTCTTGCTGTCCATGATAGCGGCTGGTGACCTGTAATTACTTTTCCCTGAGTAACTTGTAGGCCAGATATTTGCTAACTTAACATCTCCTCTCGTTAAATGTACCTTTCTGACTACTAATAATATGTGCTATCAGACGATTGGTCATATTATACCTAGGAGGGTATTCTAATCAACGAGGAAAACTGACTATTTCTACCAAGGCAGGTTAATGTTAAGAGAAGTTAAACTACACGGTAGATTCAAGATATCCTAATACTGTAAACCAGCTTCTATGTTTTCTCACAAAACATCTTAAAGTTCGGTTCTTGCAGCCATGACGGTTTCTTCAATTATTATGCATTAGTTTCTAGGCTGTAATCTCATTCAGCAAACTGATGTGGGTTGTTAGGTTACCTTTTAGAAAGGGGTCATGAAGATGATCACTCAACGAGCCATTCTGAACATATTCATAGACCAAATATAGATGGTTGTCACAGCTTGCATATCCAAGAAGCTCCACCTTGAAAACAAGATGGGTCAGCGAGATCATGTTACTTGTAAAACTGAAATGACAACTGCTAATGAATGTTCCTACCACATTGATGTGATGTATCTTGCATAGAACTTTAATCTCTGAGAAGAACTCCTTTGATCCGCTCAATCTCATCTTCTTTATTGCAACTTCCTGATATTAGGAACCGATCAGTGATTTGAGTGTGATAAGTGACAGCACTTGCATAGTTTAATTGGAGTTGAGAATCATACCCGTTCCCCTAGTATGCCAAAATACACGCTTCCATATCCACCTTGTCCGATTTTTCTCGTTTCATCAAAGTTTCTCGTAGCTTCAATAATCTCATCTAATCTGTATATAACTGGTCTTTCTGATTCTACATCTGTCAAACAACATCGTCTCTCATAATGAAGAGGGCTATTTCTATTTTATAGTGAAAAAGTTCCTGTTTCATTTGAGACGACACTGACCTTTAATGTCTGTTGTATGGAAGAGTAGGTTTAATGAAGTACTCCTTCTAACACTTGAATTTCCAGTGGCAGCTTTGGCGTTTTCTCGCCTTACTTTATTTCCTCTTTTCCTTCTCCATAGAAACAAGATTATTGCGCTTATCACCAATAAAGTCGCCGCAGATAAGACGACGACAAGTATCGAAATCCCTCCTTTCTTTTTTCCTAGATTGCACAAAAGCTGTAGTTTAATGAATTGCAGATTCAAAGCATGAAATTGAATCTTTAGAAATGTTACAAATGCTATGTACATGCAGATCTTTTCTTTGTTCACCATGGCCTTTTGTTAGTATATGTTGTTATGTTCAAGGCCGTTCAGCTCTCTTAAGTTTGTCCAGTACAAGAAATTTGTTTGTTGAAAAGGTAAATATATTAGACAGAGCAACCTCAGTAATATTATCGGATCCATGTCATCTTAACGTTTTTCATTCATCCTGAAGAATCCAAGTGTTCTAACTGTAAATCCATCCCATGCATAAAGCTGTTGATGGTCTCTCTTGGGGGCATCAATTGATTATTTTTTATAGTGATTGTTTGAGGATAAAAATTACGTAGAAAAACTCCACCGAGCAAAGACACCTGATGAATTTAGTCTCAAAGACCAAGTTTTGAATTCCCCGACGATGGCACTTCACTGAGATATTATGATTATTTGGCCGATGGCACTTTGGCATCCACATTTTATTTTGCCAATAAAATAATAATTCGATTAAAAAGAGAAATGGCATGAAGTTTGGCTGAAGAGAAACAAATAGGCTCGTGGAGGAATTACTAGCCTAAGGAGTTCCGCGGCAAAAGTCAATAGCCATGACAACTGATCGTTTAAGTGAAAGGTGAAGGGATCAGCCACTGTTAGGAAGTTAAAATGGATAGATCAGAAAGTCTAAATGGATTCATGGAGCTCATAGTAAAACACGGAAGAGAAATATGTGGTGCTTTTACTGTTTACGTGGGAAATTTTAGTGGCAAGAGGAGCATAAGTTTAGGAGTATATGGAGCAATAAAAAGGATATTGTGACATAGTGGAAGATCATGGGGAATGTGCACCAAGTCAAGAAACTCTATATAGAGAAGACAAGATGATGAGTACAACATGAATCACTTATGATGCGGACATTGTGGAGGGCACAGCAGCTTACACGGCCCAAGGGCACGGTCGTGTATAGTTTTACTCGGGCCGTGTATCACTTACACGGGCACAGGCACACCCAGCGACACAACCGTGTGCTCTAGTAGGATTCTCACATAGTCATACACGGCCTAAAGGCACGATCGTTTATGAAACCGTGTACTATGCTCGTCATATACATAGAAGCCCACACGGCCTAAAGGAACGGCCATGTACTCGACCGTGTATTATGCTCGTCGCATGCCTAGAGACATACGCGGCCTAGGGGCACGGCCGTATATGAGACCGTGTATTATGCGTGTCACATGCCCAGAAACATACACGGCTTAGAGGCACGGTCGTGTATGAGACCGTGTACTATGCGTGTCATATGCCCAGAAACATACATGGCTTAGAGGCACGGCCGTGTATCAAACCGTGTACTATGTGTGTATTTTTATTATTTCTTTCCACGTGTACGCTTAGATTTTTTCCTTTTAGATATTTTACGGGGACATATAAATACTCTTTTGTCAGATAGATTAGGGTATGTTTTGATTATCATATTGGAATACACTTTGAGAGAGAGTTTTCTCCAATTTCCGGGTTATGCGCAACCAGATTTACATCAAAGATCGTTTCTTTGTTGTGTGAAACCAATCCAATCTCGGATTCTTTCGTTACGTTTTTCGCGCTGCGTCAGTTGGTATCAGAGCTAGGCAAATTCCTGCGGAGATGTCGACTAACGGTGGTGTTGATGGCAGTCGTATTCTTGACGGTGTTTGAGGTACGGAAGTCCTACGTTACGGGCAACCAATACGAAGGGCGGTAGAGGAGACCATGGATCAGAAAATCCGACAAGAGGAACAACGTCTTGAGGCCCTGATCTATCGATCCAATACCAATGGTAGCAGGTAGATCTATTGGAGACGACTGGAAGGCGATCCAAGGAGCAGTTCTGTTACTTATGATACGGATGATGAAGACGAGATTTTTAATAATCTGCCTAGGAGAAGAGGCCATGGTAACATAAGACGGTACAACCGATGTGACTACAGGTATAAAGATGAAATCTTTTCTCAATTTAAATATGTTGTATCGGAGTTTGATGGTTCCGAGAGTCTGAATGAGTTTTGGGTTTGGGTAGAGGACATAGAAAGATTCTTTGACCATATGAGGGTTTCAGAGGGAATGAAGATAGAGTAAGTGGAGAGTCGTTTGTGGGGTGATGCATTGTATTGGTGGGAACGACTTCGGGGAGTAAGACACCTTGAGGGTAAGGATCCGGTGAGGACTTGGTTTATGATGCAATACTTGCTAGAACAAAAGTTCTTTCCCCTTGATTATGAGCGAATCCTCCCTTAAGAAACTCCACAAACACCTAAGCTAGTAAATTTAATTCCGGAAGGGTTTAAAGAGGAGATGGTCAAACAAGAGGAAAACTGGACCCTTAACGATCATAGTACCTTGATTGTTGATAGTAGGGGCAGTGGAAAAACAATTGAAGCCTATGAAAATTGTGTTGGTGAGGAAGCTATTGAGGACTCGCCATTGTTGAATGACAAGCAGGTCTTGATGGTTACTGAAGAGTCGGAGATTGAGGAAACTCTGAGCATAATCATTGCACCAACGAAGGAGATTAAGGATGTAGAGTTTAATGTTTTACCCAAAAACTTATACTTCAAACCAGAGGAAGCGCTAGAGATGACTTATGGAGTACAAAATACAGATAAAGAAGCTCATGACATTCTCAGTTATGCATTTGAGAATGGCATAAATACTTTGGACACTACTGAGGCTTATCCAATTCCAACGAAGAAAGAAACTCAAGGAAAAACAGATCGTTATATTGGTAGCTGGTTAAAGTCTCAGCCACATGACAAGGCCATTGTGGTAACAAAAGTTTCTAGTTATTCAGAAAGGTCAAGCTATATTCGTGAAAATGCAAAGGTTTTACGGGTTGATGCTGCTAACATCAAAGAGAGTGTAGAAAAAAGCCTTAAGAGACTTGGCACTAACGACATTGATTTGCTGCAAATTCATTGGCCAGATCGCTATGTTCCACTGTTTGGTGAGTACTCATATGATTTCTCAAAGTGGCGGCCAAGTGTGCCTTTTGTTGAGCAGTTACAAGACCTACAAGATGTTATCAATGAAGGAAAGGATCACTACATTGGTGTTTCAAATGAGGCTTCATGTGGAGTAATGGAATTTGTTCAAGCTTCTAAAGTTGAAGGGGTTCCAAAGATTGTTAGCATATAGAATAGCTATAGTTTTCCTATTAGAACCCGATTTGAAGTGGATCTAGTTGAAGTACGCCACCTGAAAATTCGCAACATAGGCCTCCTTTGTTATTCTCCATTGGGTGGTAGATCATTGACTGTAAAGTATTTGGATATCAATTCTAAAGCTGCCAATAAGAAGAGGTTGAACCTATTTTTTAGATACATGGAGAGGTACAACCGTTCCATCCATAGAACTATTGGAAGATCACCTTTTTCAGTAGCCTATACCAAGGCACCTTCTCACGCTCTGGACCTAGTTTCCTTACCCAAAGGTGAGGAGACCTACGTAGCAGCAAAGCACCTGGTGGAACAGTACCACACAGTGGCATCGGAAATCAAAGAACAAATTGAGAAAGTGAATGAGCGGTATAAGAAAGCCGCTGACAGACATAGGAAGAAGAAGTTATTCGACGTGAAAGACCTAGTGATGGTGTTCTTAAAGAAAGAGCGTTTCCCTGTGGGTACATATAGCGAGTGGCAGCCGAAGATGTATGGGCCCTACAAAATAGTGGCCAAAATCAATGACAACGCCTATGTGGTTGGCCTTCCGGAAAGCATGAAAATCTCCCGGACTTTCAACGTAACGGATTTATCTCCATTTTACACGGATGATGCACCCCTTATCCAGAAGCGAACTCGGGGTCGAGTTCTACCTTGGTGGGAGAGAATGATGCGGACATCGTGGAGGGCACAGCAGCTTACACGGCCCAAGGGCACGGCCGTGTATAGTTTTACCCGGGCCGTGTATTACTTACACGGGCACAGGCACGCCCAACGACACAACCGTGTGCTCCAGTAGGATTCTCACAGAGTCATACACGGCCTAAAGGCACGGCCGTGTATGAAACCGTGTACTATACTCGTCATATACACAGAAGCCCACACAGCCTAAAGGAACGGCCGTATACTCGACCGTGTATTATGCTCATCGCATGCCCAGAGACATACACGGCCTAGAGGCACGGCCGTGTATGAGACCGTGTACTATGCGTGTCGCATGCCCAGAAACATACACGGCTTAGAGGCACGGCCGTGTATGAGACCGTGTACTATGCGTGTCGCATGCCCAGAAACATACACGGCTTAGAGGTACGGCCATGTATCAAACCGTGTACTATGCGTGTATTTTTATTATTTCTTTCCACGTGTACGCTTAGATTTTCCCCTTTTAAATATTTTACGGGGACATATAAATACTCTTTTATCAGATAGATTAGGGTACGTTTTGATTATCATATTGGAATACACTTTGAGAGAGAGTTTTCTCCAATTTCCGGGTTGTACGCAATCAGATTTACATCAAAGATCGTTTCTTTGTTGTGTGAAACCAATCCAATCTCGGATTCTTTTCGTTACGCTTTCCGCGCTGTGTCAACTTACAAGATCAACAGCTTGAAGACAAAAGTGGGTAGACAACTTAGATTTAGGATTCATAAATTTAGGACTTGGCTTTAAGCATTTAGTTATTCATAGAATTAGGATTTGGCTTTTAACCAACTTCTAATTTTAGATTCCAGTTTAGATTTCCTAGAGTATTGATTCTCCCTGAGTCTTTTTACTTATAGTGCAAAGCATAATAGATTTATTTTCTCTACTTTGCATTTATGTGATTTTGTATATCGTAATCCTTTTTCATATAGCAAAAGAATTTGTTTTTCCAGGAAAAAAGTAACGCATCAAATAGTATTAGTACTTATGCTATATGATGTGTGTGACTAGATTACTGTAAAATCATGAAAATATACGTGCATAGTGGTCCATGTAACTTCTAATGGAGCAGAAAGCAAAATGGCAAGCAAGTTCTATTAAGTCTGCTCACCTCCTTGCATAGGTACATACAGCACCCACCCGGGCTCGATGAAATTCGGGTTTTGAGTCAATTTTGGATTTAAATTCTCAATTCCATTCAAATTTGAAGATAGAAGCTGTGCTATCTGTGTCAAAGTATCACCTTCTTGAACTGTATATGTCACAATCTTTGAAGACTCAGCATCTGCACACCCACATAGGAGGTGAATAGTTACTGAATCTTTTGGAACAAATTGCTCCTCCTCTCCTCCAACCATCCAGGCCTGCCCACTGTAAAACTCCATGACAACATACATAAACGTGTCGCCTGGCTGTACTAGATAGGAAGTGTCATAGAAGTATCCACTAGTGCCATTCACATCCTTGCAAGTGCAAATGACTGGAATAAGATAGCCCTGATTGGTATTGTGTTGTATAGTTCTAATTTGAGAAGCATTCACTGAATAGAGGGAGGCTATTTTCTCAACTTGGAGGCCTCTCGAGATTTGGTATAAGTAAGAACTACATGTCTGGATGTGATCATTACATGTGAAAGGAAACATGGGACTTGCCTTTCGGATGACACTTGGGGAGTTCGAGAATTCAAATATGGTGGCTAATAGGAGAAGAAGTCGGAACCGTTTCAGTTTTGAGAAAGCCATACTGAAAGAACAATAGTTCTGCAGATTGATGATGAAGTGCATATACAATAATATCCAGTAAGCTTTGATTTGGTTATATTTTATGATAAGCTATATGGTTCTTTTTCATGCATTGTATAACTAAATACTTTTTTATGTATCTTCTGTCATGCTCCAGGTAGCTATTTTTTCTTTTTTCGGCCAATCAGAGAACCCTTTAGAAATCCATTGTGGCTTGGTTTGTCTTACTTTGTGTCCGCCCAGCGGCGGTCAATAATAGGAATGTGCTTCCCTTGTCTTTTAATTTATGCAACTTTGCTGATCAAGTAGACAGCAAAACTACTGAGTCAAGAAACTGGTATTCGTTTAATCAAGGAAGTCTTTTTTATTATTTTCGTAAAATTACATGGTGACGCCACCTACTTTTTATGTACATTTCATTGACTTGCTGATGCTCTACATTTGTATAAAGAATTGATGATATCTGTCTTGAGTGCTGTGTCTTTTATCAAATTGTATTTTCACTTTTGTCTGATTTTCTTGGAATGTTTTGAAAAATCTTGTCAATCACTTTCTTCACTTATTTTATTTAAAATAAACAAAGGGTTTCAAAATACTGAGCAAACCCGCTAATAGGAAACTATGAAGTACATTAGCTGAGGAGTTTATTGCAATCTTATAAACTATAAATGTGACAGTGATTTGATAAATTCAATCATATTGGTGACTTTCATGTAGGTTGGCAATATTGGACGACTCTTTGTATGGTGACAACTGGAGGGTACGAGCAAACTTTCTATAGAAGAATCATTTTTGGGTTAAAATACGTTGAAAAGTTTGGTGGTTTTTGAATCATTCATCTAGTATTTTTTTCATGATCTTTTTATTAAGTAGGACTAGGGTCCGGTCCACACAAGACAATGTTATGGAAAAACCATTTACGGACATGGTTTATGAAAATCTAACTTTTTGTCCTTGATATTAACTATCTGAAATAGATAAATTTTCTCTCTTGTGAAAGCATGACATGTACACTTTCTTCTCATGATTTGATAAATACTTTTGGAGTCAGAATGAGATTGCTGGCTTTCACGTAGGTCCTCCTATTCAGGTTACTCTATATTGTGGCAATTTTAGGATATGATTAGAGTCGAGAATATGAGTCAAACGGGCCGACCTGTCCCCATTCATATCGGTCCATGGGTTGAAGCGGGCTGATCTGTAGTGACCCGCAAGGGTTGTGGGTAGAAAAGTTTGGCCTACCCCATTCCGCAAACTTTCTTTCTTTCTTTCTTTCTTTCTTTCTTTTTTTTTACAATTTAAAATAATATTTTTATGATTGTCTCTTTCTTTATTTGTTGTCTCTCATTTTCTCTTCATAACCATTTAATTTGTTTAACTCTACGAGATTGCGACAATGTCAAATTCTTAATTTTTCTTCCAAATTCCTCATCCTCAATTCTCCAATAACATTGGTAATGTATTTCATTTCACATTGAGTTCCTCAACATTGAGTTAAATTTTGATTTTTGCTACTCAAATTATCTTTATGTCTTTTGACCAATGACCAATGTATCAAATGAAGGTGTGGATGATGGCAAAGATGCTAGTTTCAAGCTGTGGTGTTGGTGTTAATGGATAATAAGTAATAAGTAATAACTAATAAGGTTTAATAATCATATTTGATCTATTAGCTTATTGGGTTTTGTGGTGTCATGTAATTCATGTTGATTGTTGACTTGACTCATTTGCAAATCGATCATGTTTGGATTGATCGCTAAGCCATAGTCACTGGTCAACTAAGCTTAAGTTGTTTGTAAATTGTAATCGATTCGATTTAGTTCAGTTCGAACAATGGATCTTGAATGCTATTCATTTTAGTATTTTAAATTCTTTAAGTTAAACTTATGAAAGCTAGTAATTTATTATTGATATAGTCCAATGGAAATGTAATATATTACAAAATTCTTATTGAATAGAAATAGGAGATATACATGCAGGCTTAAACCTATAATAGTTAAACATATTATTTCAATTTATACATACTTACTCTTAAATCTTATTCTCATATGATAAAAAAGAAAACAAGCTAAAACGATAATTAAGCAAATGTAGCGATTATCATAAAGTACTTTTCACTAATTATATAGAAAAACAAAGCCAATAATAAAGGAGATAAAATCACATATACAAATCAATCATCAGTCATCACTATCATCATCATCAACAACCAAATTGGAGTCTCCCTTTGATGAAGTAGTCCCACTCCCACCCTCACTCCCATTGTCTTCTTCCTGATTTACAATTTACGACATTACACATATAATTAAATTAGATAATAAATGCTTGAAACAATACGTTAAAAGAAAATATTATCAATGGAACAAAAAAAAAAAAAAAACCTTCACAAGCAAATCCTTGTAACCAATTACATGTACAAATTAGAGCTTTTACATTGGTTGAGAGCATAGAACTGCGATACTTATTAAGTACACGTGCACCGATACTAAAAGTTGATTCTGACGCTACAGTAGTAATTATAATGTTAAGTACATCGGAAGCCATGATAGATAAATTGGGATATCTCTGGCTTTGACTCTTCCAATGTCGTAACACATCCAATTCTGAGTAGAAGTCCATAGCCATTACTGGTTCATCTAGATAAATATTCAAAGAAGATTTACCACAACTTTGTACTTCTACTTGACGGTATCAGAATTCCTACATTATTAAGGAAAAAATTAATTAAATTTTGATATATAATACGAAAAAAAATATCATTAAAAAAAATAAACAAAGTTATTAAACTTACCACCAAAGTAGCAAAATCAATCTCCAAGCTCTTCCCAACTCTATGTGTTGCTGCTCCTTTACTGCTGTCACCTCTAGATGTGTCTTGTCCCTAAGAAGATGATCTAACTTGATGGCTTCTAGTTCTAGATATATGATTTGTTTCGCTCTTCTCATATCCTCTATAGAGTTTATATAACTTGTTCTTTATGTGAGCTAACTTCTCTTCACAAGTGAGTGGATCAAGTTTATTAAAACAAAAGTTCAAAAAATCAAACTTCCTTCGAGGATCAAAGATTGCTCCAAGTGCAAAGATAACACTATAATCACTCCAATACTTATCGAACTTCTGTTTCATTCTAATAGACATCTCCCTTATGACATGATTTTCACTACTTAAATTTTCATTCAACAAACATTTAATTCTCCATACTTGCAAAAAATAGTGGTTTAAAGTTGGATATGATAATCCTAACATCAAATTGGTGATACTATGAAAAGGGCTAAAAAACTTACATATCTTTTTTGCTCTTTCCCACTCATTGAAGGTTGGATAATATTTATAATGACGATCATTCAATTGAAAGCAAGAAAAAGCATGTCGATACTTGAGTGTGCTATCAAGTATATGATAAGTGGAATTCCATCTAGTAGTTATATCCAAGCGCAAACCAGGATTGGTATCAATGTTGCCAACCTGTTCAACACATTCCAAAAATTGTTTCATTCTACTTTCGGAGCCCTTCACATACTTAACACTCTTCCTTACTTTATGTAACACTTCACTACTTACAGTCAACCTTTCTTTAATGATCAAATGAAGAATATGAGCATAACATCTAATATGAAAAAACTCACAACCACATAATAAACTATATCGTAAGTTCATTGCTCTTTTAGAAAATCTTGCATACAATCATTTGCAGATGCATTTTCCAATGTAAGGGAGAATATCTTCCTATCTATGCCCCAATCTTTAAAAAATTCAAATCTTTTTTCGACAACTCAAACCTTGAGTGAGGAGGTGGCATTTTACAAAAAGCAAGAATTTTATTATTTAGTTTCCAATTGTCATCCACATAATGTCCAGTCTAACAAATATATCCCTCACTGGTGGAAGCAGTCCATACATCAGAAGTTAAACATACTTTCCCTAGAATTTTTTGCAATCTTTGTTTCAAATTCTTTTTTTGAGTCAAATATAAATTCCAAACATCTAATGTAGCAGTTTTTCTACTAATTGGCTTAGAATTAGGATTATATAGCCTTATGAACTATGTGATCCTCATATACTCAACAAATGAAAATGGTAGATCATGTTCAATAATAGTCATAGTCGTTACCTCATGAGCAAAGTTAGGATCTGGTTTTCTTGATCTTAACTTGCCAACATGATCAATTATCATATCACCAATATCGTTATATCTAGGAATTCGACTCAAACAACACTTTTCTCCATGTCGATGTAAAGATGAAGTTCCATGTGAATGTACCTCAATAACATATTCTTTCCCACACGCTTTACACTTAGCTCTATTTTTATCATCCTTCCTAACTCCAATTTTTGTAAATATTTCCCAAACCTTAGAAGAAGAGCTACCTACTTGAGCCTTCTTACCTACATGTTCTTCAGATTGAGAAGATCCTAGTTTTACATTATCATTACACCCACCAACTTCAGACACATCATTTATATTAATAGGTTCCGTTGCAGTCTTATTACTTGGAGGATCCATTTTGTAAATATATTTCAACATTAATATATATACTGTAACAAAAATATGATATATTTATTTTTTAGTTTCTTACAAAGTGTATCGATACCCTTAATTATTTTCATAAAAAAATTAAAAATTCCTTCTTATGATAATATAGAAAATGTTATTAGTAGTAATACACTTATTTTACAAAATCTTTATATATATATATATAAGATTATAATTTATAAATAGTCACCCACCATCGTCACGGCGTCACCACACCGGTTGTCGTCAGTTCATCACTGTCACGGCGTCACCGCCTATCCAAACAACCAAACCCAAACCGAACCCCAAACCCAAACCCAAACCCCCACTACCTAACCATAAACCCCAAACAGCTAAACCGAACCCCAAACCAAACTCCAACTCAAAACCAACAGTGTAGTAGCCAACACCTTACACCGGCACCATAGCCACAGTCCACAAGTCCATAACCAAAAGCATGTTCAAATTGCAACAAAAAAGAAAAAGAAGATAAATAAATAAAGAGTGACTTACCAACCTGACGGGCGATGACCGATGAGAGGAGGACTGATGTGGGAGTCCGGGACGCCTGATAGTGATGACTGGCGGTTTGATGGAATCACTGTCCATGCATGCCTACGGCATGGAGACGACTCGTGGTGGCGGTGATGGAGTAGCTGAGTAGGAATGTAGGAAGAAATAAGGAGGGAGGGGAAGAAGGGGAGTAGCTGAGGTCCTTTTGGTTTGGGGAAGGAGGGGAAGTCGGAGGTTTGGTCTAGTCTCTGGCAGAAGAAGGAAGAGCAAGAGCAACCGTCTCTATTTGGTCTTTATGTGAATTGTGATGGCTGAAGGAAGAGCAAGAGCACAACAACGGCAGAGTAGACCATACTCGTCTCGTCAGTAGTCCCATCGTCCCTTGTCCATTTGTCACTATCGTCTCATGTCTGTCTCATCCGGTCTGTCACGAGTCGCTTATGGCTATGTGTGTCACGAGTTAGGAGTTAAGTCACTAGCATTTATTTTTATTTTATTTTTTTGTGGGCCAGTGGGTTAACCTACGCCTGCTGCGAGTTGCTTGCCCCACCTTGCGGGCCACACAGGAATAGGCCAAAATTTTTGGTTCACCTCACAAAATTTTTACAGGCTCTACGGGTCAGCCCGCTGGCCCGCCCCGCATTCCCGGCTTTGGTCTATACCCCTTAGTCCCAACAATTTACAGCTCACTCCTCTATCTCAACTACTCTTTGAAAAATGAAAATCAAATTTGAAAAGTAAAAAGGCAAATCTTATCTCTCTCAACTCTTCCAATAATCTAGCCAAAAAAAAAAAAATCTCATCTCTCTCTCTCAAGTCTTATTTGTCCAGTGTTCTCATTGGCTCATGTTCGCTACATGCTACTACTATACTACAAATCACGGGCCGCACTTCGTAGCCGGTAGCCCATAGGACCGCAAGCGAGTGTCAACTCACAAGCTTCACAGTCGTAGTTAGCAACTGACAAGTATTGTTGTGACTAGTTTTCTTTTTTTTTTAATACGATGGATGCTTATACAGCTGTTGCTTTATTTTGGTGGTTTAGAAATGACAGGGTTAGGGTTCCTTGTAAAAAGCGGGGCGGAATTACGTTCACAATCAAAGGTCAACACCCATCTCTGGCGTCTCGCTAGGCATCACTCACAACCAGCACCGCACTCATCTCATCCCTCTTACTCTCATCTCCCTTGACCCCTCTCGACAGATGATAGTCTGGTGGATACTCATCTCCGCAGTCCCTCCCACTCGGCTCTCTCAGTCAACATAGCAAATACTCTCTCTCTCTCTCTAGAGACTTAGAATAGATTTACAAGGTTAAGGATGGAACGAGGGGAAGTAAGTTAAGAACGATGGGCTAAGGGAAATAAGGATGGGTTGGATCTCCTATTATAGGCCTTTGAAACAAGAGGAAACATAGTCTTGTCGCATTTTGTCATCGTCTTCCACATCCAAGAATATAGTGGAACTAAAGGGTTGTACTTATAGTTGTTAGCATGTTCTAGGTTCTTTGTACAGTTAATAGTATTAGAAGTTTGATACATATGGAAAGACGATTCATACTTTACATATTTTCCACAAGAAACTGCTAGTGAAATCTAAGTAAAAGGAAGAGCTTTATGGTCACAGTAGAGTAGTTATTTATTATAATATATAGTTTTAAGGTTTATTTCAACTTCAAAGGATATTGTACTGTACAATAACATTGATAAACTTTAACGAAAAGACAAGATTCACAAATGCGCAGATTATTAATAAAATATAATCAGTTGGTTATAAGGTTAAGAAAAATGCAAGTAGCTCCAAAATTTATTTAAGACTTGTCCTAGTATCATGCAAAAACTTGAAACTTTTTCAATCAAGAGAGATGTACGTATTGTGGTTAAGTTTTCTATAAGTAATGGATATGGATGAATTTGAAATACTAATAAATGTAAATTCCATTGACATTGAGGAAGGTCCATAATGGTTGAATTCAAAATACCCATGAATGCAAATTCCATTGATATTGAGGAAGCTCCATTCTTATTATCTGGGTCTAAAAAGGAAGCGCCATCAATGAATCTGACAATTACAATAAGTTCTTAAGTAGGAAATAATACCAATTAACCCGACAATCCTAATAAACGTAAGTTGACTTCTCTTGTATGAAATGAGATGAAAAGTAAAATGATCAATGAGGAGAATGTTTCTATTTGCAATCATTGTTCTAGAACACTAAAAGCAGATAGTAAAAATGGAACATAGTACTTGTGCAATCATTTGTTAAAGTGTACACAAAGAAAGAATAAAAGAGATATAAGGCAATGTCTTTTATCCATTGAGATAAAACAAAGTGAGAATGAGACTTGTTTGAAAATAAAAAAGTTGGACTTTCAATCAAGAAATTTCTAGGCACAAACTTGTAAAAGCAATCATTATCCATGAATATCCCATTTCAATAGTTGAGCATGAGTATTTTATGGATTATATTGATAGTATTCAACCACTTTTTAATCACGTGAGTCGTACTACCATGAAGAAATAGATTACGAACATCTACAATGGGGAAAAAGAAAAATTGAGAGTTTTGTTGAAAGGACTCAATTCTCGAGTTGTGGTAACAATAGATTTGGTGACATCAAATAAAAAAAAAGGGATACATGACTATCACAACACACTTTATTGACTATTGGAGGCTTCAGAGTTGACTCTTAAATTAAGATTCTTTGTTAATATATCTTTTCATTTTATTTAATGAAATATTATATTTTATTAACTATTATATATTTTTATGTAGTTTTTTTGTATGTTTTGGCTCCATACACAAATGAGGTTCTCATTTGATTATTTGTTTAATGCATTGATGACATGGGGACTAAATAGAAAATTATCTATAATTACTATAGATAATTGTTTTACAAATGATGCCATGATTACAACTTTGACATTGAAGCTATGAAGAGATGAGTTAATTCTTTGAGGAAAGGTATTTTACATGCGTTGTTGTATGCATATTTTGAACTTAACTATGAAGGAGGGTATGGATATAATAAAAAGCACAATTGAGAAGATCCCTGAAAGTGTCACATCTTGGTTAGTGACACCATTAAGAGTTGATAGTTTTTTAGAGGCATGTAAGCAGCTAAATGTTTCATATAGTAGAAAGCTTGGTTTAGATTGCAAAATTTAGTGGAACTCTACATATGATAGGCTGGTCGTGGCTAATGGATACTAAGAAATTTCTTATAAAGTTCAATGCATGATAGGCATTATAAATGTCTTCCATTTGATGATGATTATGAGTTAGTAGAATACATTTATAAGAAGTTAGCAATTTTCACTACAGGAATTTCAATCTTAGACGATGTTTAATAAACCATGTTAAACATGAAATAAATGTCACAAAAAAGATTTAGCCACATTTAATCACCGTTGCTAATAAATGTTGCCAAAGGTTCATCGCAAAAAATATCCACCACATTTATTTCATAAATGTCGTTAAGGGTGGAAATGTAGCTAAATATGTTATATTGGGCAATGTTTAAACATTGCTAAAAATAGGTTATACTTAATGTTTAAACGTAGTAAAATGACAATTAAAAATTTAAAGGTAAAAAAAGTGTAGTAAATCAGTACTACAGATGACGTTCAAACGTAATAAAAGACTACCATTAGCAATGTTTAGACATTGCTAATGGTTATGATAAGCGACGTTTAAACGTAATAATAGCACAATTAAATAATTTTTGGACACAAAGAGCGCGACAAATGAGTAATATTGGCGATGTTTAAATGTAGTAAAAGCCTACCGTTAGCAACATTTAGACGTAACTGACAGTTATGATAGGCGACGTTTAAACGTAGTTAAACCACAATTTTAAATTTTAGTGGACAAAAAAAAAAAACGCTGTAGTTGAGTAATATTGGTAACGTTTAAACATCACTACAAAGCCAGATTAGCAATGTTTAAATGTAGTAATTGTAATAGGCATTGATTTCAACTTGTATTCACAATCTTCATATGAGCCGTCATACACCTGTTTAGTTACACACAATTATATAAATCCTACACATTTCTTTTCCACATATTGAAATAAACTCCATAAGCATGATGCTTTCACATCAAGAAAACTTGGGAGGAATATCTTAACCAAACAAATTCACATAAGATGAAAAAAAGTCAAATTTCAATAGGTTTAACCTTAAACATTACAAGAACTCATCTAACATCCTATTTCTTGCATCAGTCCTCATCCTCATCTTCACTACTTTCATCATCTTCGCTATCACATTTTTCTTCACTACTTGATGTATCATCACTAGTAGATGTACTTGGTGAATGAACAAAGTCTTGTGCATTTTTTGTTCCTGTCACAAAATATACAACCTTTAAACAACACACACATACAATTATATCTTTTTTTTTTAATTAAAAGAGAGAGAGAGAGGTGGGGGGGGGACAAAATGCTATCACATTTTTATGATTATTTACTTGAAGTACTTGGAAAATTCCTAGCAAGCCGTGCAATTGCTTGAGAAAGCTCAGATAGCTATAAGAAATTTACAAAGTACTCATATATTCATCCTCAACATGCAAGCAAAACATCAATATTCTATAATATTGTCTCAAAGGAATTTCAACCATGCAAATTCTTCAATATTTTAGAATATTGTCCCTTAATACCTATATGACAACACATATTACACGTACAATGCCAAAATTACTCCCTACATCATCAAAACTCACAACTTTCCTACTTTATATATAAAAGTAATATGCATGCATTTACAACATAGCACATATACCTTTAACTTGAAAGTATAAGTTTAAACTAACCTCTTAAGCTTGGGCGATATGTAGATCCCTTTCTTCTTGAAGCATTGACAACAGTTGTTGACGTTGGTCATTGAAATTTCCTTCCAGTTGTTCACGTTGATGTTTTTCCTCTTCAAGCTTTCCTTGTGTCTCTTGCAGCACTGCTTCCATCTTTTCCATATAAATTCATGAATGTGTACCTTTCCTAATGGCCGGTGGTCCATATCCTCTACCAGGATGATAGTCAGTTCATGCGTTTGCACCCATAAATTCATCAACTATCTCCTCCGCAGTCTTAGGATTGTCTGAGGATTGAGATTCTTGATACATCTTGACCATATCCTCTTAGAGTAATGATGACAACAATATGCAATGCAAACATAATAGAAATGTAGATATAAACATAAACCATAGTTGAAGTGCTTATTTGTAAATTAATACATCAACTTACATAATCATAGTCAGCTTGTTAGGAAATCTAATTGCCACCACCATCAGACCTTAGATCACTGTATCTGGTGACCTTAAAGAACTTGATTGCATCCGATGGTTTGTGATTCCTCTCAATCTAATCACACAATATACATAAAGTTAAGGACTTTATCAATTTAAGTCTTATATAATTAAATTAAATGAAATACTCACATATTCATTCCTACTGCTCTCAAATGATCTAGATCCCAACCTATGTAAATATTTTACTTTCCTTCGTGCAGCCTTCCCACTCATTGCCCTAGTCTTTTATTTATCAAGACATCATTTAGTCAAAACCTTAAAAAAACATGACTTAAGTGTTATTACCTTTGCATATGGATCTCCTGATTGCAGAATCTCCTTCTCTTCTACAATCTCTCACCTCCATTCATTTGTTTTCTTTTTCCAATCATCATCACTTGAACCCTTGGGTCGGATTGCATCACCAATATTTATCCATGAACTTTTAGTTTTACTTCGATGATTTCTATGGATATTTCCCATCCATTGATCAGCAGCACGAAACTTTTCAGGATTTTTTGTGATATTATCAATATTTAGACGATTCTACAAAAAAAAAAAGGATAAAGATGTAATATACATGTTAGAAACACCTTGCAATAGGTTATAATAACAAGGACAATGACAGTTTGACATATTCACTTTTTATTGAGAAAATAATTGATATAGAGAATCCAAATTAGTTGTTGCTTTCACCTGTACTCTTCCCCAAGCACATTGTTTTTGTGATAAATCAAATTTTCTCCAATCTTTAATATAGAGTGGTAGCAAATCCTGACAAGCCTTCTCTATTTCTGATGCCATCTTGGCCGATTGGTCTGGTGTTAATGAACAACCACCACATGTCATGAATTGAATGACCATTTTACTCATTTGTCTTCTATTTTCTCTTTCTAATGCTTATACCCAGTATGCACTCCTCTTGCCTATATATGACATTGAGCTTGCCACTAGTGCAAATATTTGAAAAACAAATCCATCATAATGGAGGCAAACATAATAGAAACATTTACTCCAATTTCATGTACATAGTTACGTAGATTACCTGAGGATCGAGTAGGGTTAAAGGGAATCCCATCAGCCTCTATGGACACATCAACTGCATTATTAGTGGAAGCATCATTTTGTGTGGGTGCATTTGGTGTGGCATGTTCCTCATGGTGTGAATCTGACTCATCTTTAATTGCATGTCGAGTGTCTCAACTAACCTTTCCTCCCCTTCTTTGGGTCTTCTTTCGTTGCCTCGTCATTAGAGTTTTGTAAAATAAACTAAAAGCATGTATGATAATGAATATGTGAATAAAATCAAAACAACATTACAAATTTTATGCAGAATAAAAATAAGTAACATTCATTCATACAATCATTGTCAGTCGTATCATATTCAACAAGTGTATCATCGAGTGCCTCGTCTATATCCATCAACAAAATTGGGTGAGAAATCAAATCCATTCGTAGGAGTTGGACCTTCAACTTGATTGTCAATAAATGCTTCTAAATCTTCTAGCATCTCATCAAGTCCGTCTATGTCGCTGTCATTTTCCTCATTGAACCCCTCGCTTCTGTATGTTTTGAAATCATATTCTTCATGACGAATGCTACCTTAAGTTCTCCTTGGCAATTCAATGGTCAACTCCTCACCATGGTATATCCAACAATAGTAAGTTACATCTATCCCATCAACAAGCAAGCGTGATCTTATTACATTCATAGTGTGCAAGGACACGTTTAAGCATTTCCTACATGGACAACTTAACCTCTTATCCATTCCATACTTCATGCGCAAGTATGCAATAAAAAACTCTACATCTTGTAGGTACTCTTCACTTTCAATATTATAATTCATCCAACTCTTATCCATAACTATAAAAGAATCCCATAGCAAATCAAAATGAAAAATTGTTTTACAGTACTTTTGTTAGGGGGAAAAGTGCAACCAATAATATTTAACACACATATAATGAAAACATTAGTTCTTAAATGGTAAACATATAATGAAGAAGCAGAATAGAAGAAGTAATTGTTTCCCTTTAGAAGCCACAGCCAACAACTTTAAAATTTAACACTAACTAAAACTTAACTTTAAATTTTTCTCAAATTCAACCCTTGATTCAATTTTTCTTCCACTTAATCCTAGGAACAATCAATCACAACCCCATGCAATTCAACATATAAGAATATGCTACATAATCCTAATATAGATCCTTTAAATCAACAAATTCCCCAAGAAAAAATATAATAAAAACATTAAAATAATCTAAAATCTTAACTTGCTGTTATTAATCCTACTAGCAAGGAATGAAGCTAGTGGACTCAGGTTACTACTTGTGCATATGATTAAGTGGTGATTTTGGCTGTGTAGTGTTTGGTGGTGAGTGATATCCATCATATTGCTCATGTTTCTTCTTAAACCCTCACCATAACCTTTACACCCTTCTTTGATAATTCAAATAGTCCATTTCATGTTCTAACCACCTATTCATGTCTGAGTGATACTCGACTCTTAGGCACATTAGTAACTTGCCACATATCTTTGCTTATAAACAAGGTTACATATGTAGTAGGAATCATCATACAATCTTTGAAACAAGGCATAACTAAATAACATGGTATCCTAACATCACACAACACAATAGCACAACTTCATTTTGCACACGTTCACAACCCTATGTTTAATTGATTACATTGGGAATGTAGTAAACAACTTACCTTGAGCGAGTGACAGTGTTAGTGTAGAGTCCTTTGGTTCTTCGAATGAGCAGGTTGTAGATTTCTTGAGCAACTTAGTAAGTTGTGGCTTGTAAACATCTTTAAGATCATTGACCTTAAGTAAACCAAACCTCCTTTTCTCCATCAAATAGGGCATAATAGGACAACATGGTATCTTAACATCACACAACACAATAGCATAGCTTCATTTTGCACACAATCATGCCCTATGTTCAATTAATTAAATTAGGAAAGGAGTAGATAACTTACCTAGACAGCAAAGCAACTGTTGGATGCTAGATGTTATTCAACCAAAACAAACGAATGTTCAATATCAGCAGCACGTTATTTAACAAGGCATATGTGGAAATTAAACCATCATGAGCACTAAGAATACAAATTTTGTAATAACACCGAGTCGTGATTAGTATAATGCTATGTTTGAATGGGTGATATTTTCCAATGAGATGATATACCAGTACAAACAAGAACCACCGGGACAATTAGGCATAAATCAACTCGGTTTTATCTATTGTATAAAATAAATAGGTGTTGATTACCTCATACAGCGTTTGGATTAACACCACAAGACATGGTTCCTAGCATAAAAAACATGGTTGATTTGTAGCATTTAATAACCAAGGACCAAGACGCTGATTACCAGATAATACATAAGTCATTCCATGAAAACCATGTGTAGAATGACATTGATCCCAACTAGACGGCTTATACTAAGGTAGGATTACAAATGGATTCTAACAGATGAGAGCAAGTTCTACTATTTCCCATCTCCAAGAAAGCAAGCCACTCCCATTACATATCCTCACCTCCCATTACATAATCATTAGATGAAATTTTATGGTGAAAATGTTCAGATATGAGAAATATTTTCTCTAAAGTCTCATTTACAAGCATTTTTCCCCCCAAGAAATGCAACCATCCCCAACACTTTGTGTGTATAATGATAGACTAATTCCTTTTTTGATATTCGAACCATAGAAACATGCATGTTAGACCTTTATGGATTCTTGGATTGTAATTGTATCTAGATTATAGCTTATGCATCAAATTTGGCAATCTTAGAGTTGGTATATAAAGAACATTAATTCTATAATGAACTATCTTTGATGGATTACATCATAGTGAATATACAAGGAGTTATATTAAGCTATCTTTAATGGATTACATCATAATATGAACATACAAGGAGTTCTGTCAATGTTCTAATAACCTTGAAAAGCCTTGGCATGCACGCACCATCAACCTCACATTCTTTTCCCATCTCCTATTTAAAATCAACCTAACTTTGTTCTTTCTAAGGAAACAAAATGGCTACTTCTTATCTCTATATGTGTTTTTGGAGCATGTTTATGTTATCCTCTATCTATTTTGGCCTCTCAATGTCCAAATCTGATGTACTTAATCACATAGTATAACTTTTTCCATTCTTCTTTGTTTTATTCAAAACTCATTATTTGTTTGAAACTCACTGTCTTTCTCTTAGAGCTTTTTAGAAATTATTCATAGGCTTACATTGTCTACTTAGGAAACAACTATATGTAAGACCTAAGCAAACATGTTCGCTGGTAATGTATCTCACACAACTTCAATCTCAGTGTCTAATCTTTATATGCTTACGATTCATTCTGCATAGGTTTATTCATAGTCCATTAAAAAAAAAATCCTTTATAGATACAAACAAAAAGGAATTCATTAATAAATGCAGGGTTTCACATGATGGCTTACTATCGGATTCACTTGTTTTTCAAGTTAGGTACTTTTTGAGTTTCTTCAACCGCACCATGTAGACAAACTATAATACATTATCAAACTTAACCATGAAAAATTCAATAGAAAAAAAAAATAGGAAACCAATCACAACTATTTTGATGATTGGAACGCCCTAATCAGAACAAAACAGAGCAGCATTACAACTAAATTGACGATTCAATTTTCTTGAAACCTATTTACCTAAAAAAAAGATGATTTACCCAAAAATTTTTCTTAAAACCCTAATTTTAGAGAATGCTGTGGAACAAAATTCTCACCTTGATACAAATAAAAGCCTATAGTTGGAAGATGACGATTCCTCGCAGGTGATGATGAATGGTTTTGAAGCAAATTTTGTCGTTCCTCAAGCGGCTCCAATTGTTAACATAATCAGAGAAGACAAAGGTTATATGAGAGAAAATGTGTTTACGATGTAAATGGCAGGGTTGGGAACTGTAGCTGGTCGTATTGTTTTTCTAGTTGAACCTTTGTGCACAATGTTTTTTTTTTATTCATTTAAAATGTCCTAAAATCTAAAAAAAATAATTATTAAAAAGAAAAACCTAAAATGTGTTTTAATGTTTTTATTTAATGAATAAAAAGTTATAGAAAAAAAAATCAAGTCTTACAATAAATAATTTATTAGTGAATTAGAGTTTATACCTTAAACTTTAGTCATAAACGTCGCTAATAATATATTTTGTATGATGTTTAACAAATGTGACTAAGATAAATTGGAATTGGCGACGTTTGTTTACAAACGTTGCCAATTGCAAAAATTCCTATAGTGTTTTTATGAGGTAATTAATCTTTTTCCTAGTACCTAATGTCCAACTATGAATTATTATTTTGAAAAGGTGTTTGAAATTAGGAAAGCATTGGTTAGTTGGAAGGGTTCTTCTTGTGGTTAAGAAAATGTTTGAAAAATATTAGGGTGATATGCATAATATTATAACTGTTTGTACTATTTTGGATCCATGTTTTAAGATGAACACCATGGACTTTATGTTTCCTTCTATTTATGGAGCAAATATATCTTTAAAGATAAAAAATGTTAGGAAAATTTGTTATGAGCTTATTCAGGAATATCAATTAAGAGGTAAATCTCACCTTTTTAGGAGTTTGAACAGTAGCAGTGGTTCTTCTGTAGACACTTTAGCAGCTGCTCATGGAGTTCCTATCAAATCTATAAGGAAATCAAGGTTAGTGCAATACTTAAGCATTGATAATGCTAATGGTTAGGTAAAGTCAAAGTTAAACCACTATTTAAAAGAGCTTGTGCTACCTTAAAGTAACAATTTTGATATTCTTAACTGGTGTAAATTAACCGAAATTAAATATCCTACATTGCAAGAAATGGTTAGGGATATGTTAATTATTCATGTGTCTACAGTTGCTTCTAAATCTGCATTTAATATTAGGGAACGAGTAATTAGTTCAAATGGAAGTAGCCTAGATCCTAATATAATAGAAGCATTAATATGCACTTAAAGTTGGTTATCAAATGAGAAGAGAGGTAAAAATTTTGATTATATAATAATGAGTTCTTTTATTTATGAAACAACTATCATTTGCCTATTCTCTAATGTATTTATGGGTTTTTTTTTTCCCCTTTAGGTAGGTTTAAAGATAAATGATGAAGAAGATGGGATGTGAAGACTAAGAATCAAGGAAGAGTCATAAAAATATATATATGATTGATGACTTTGTTATTATGTTCTAAGACTTTTCTATTTCTATTGTGACTTTTGAACTATATTTTATTTTTCTTTGTGTTATTTATTAAGTTATATGATTGGTTAAGTAATTTTTTTCTTGATATAATTAAAAATGTTTTTATGTCGCAACTTTATTTACTAAGTTTTAGACTTTGGAACAACATTGGAATAAATATGATTAGATATGTTAAAAGTGCAAATTTTATTTATTTGTATGAACATAAGCTATATTTTGTAAAAATATAGTCATAATAAACAAGTAAGGACTTAAAACTAACAATAGTAGGTTAGAAATCGGGTTACCTATTTGGTTTATCAGGTGGGTTTCAAGTATTTGATGGATAACCATATAGGGTTTGAGATGGGTTTCGAGCAATTTTACAAGGTAACAGGGCAGGTAACGAGTTTATTGAGCCAGGCCCAAATTTGTCCCAATTGTATTTCTACTTAGAGAGTAATTGCAATCTTTTCATAAATGAAAAATAATGTAATTTTCCATATTCCTAATGTTTCATACATGTACTTTGAAAGATCATAGCTTATTCTCTATGATGCATCATTTCATGAAAAAATCACGTTGTCACATAAGAATCTAATATTAATATTTATTTATATAATTAAAAAGTAGTACTTATTATATATTTTTATAAATATATATTGTTAAAATATTCATTATGATAATTATTTTAAGTAAATTTGTTATTTTTATAAAAAAATATAATATAAAATCAATAATCACACATAGTATGGGGTTTTAGTTAGTTTCATAAGAGCGATCATATAACAATTTGCTACCTATGAGACAAGAAAAAGTGAGGAGGGACCAAATTGTAGTTAGGAATTAAAAATTGGAGATGGTAATGCCTCTTTATTAGCAAAGGAGTCATCATTGTTACAAATTGCAAGGTCCAAGCAAAATGCCAAAGAAGAAACAAGATTTAAGGATGAATCTTCACCAAGCTTGAAGATATAATGTGCATCATGATCGGAAACATCATCTAGGAGGCGGGGGAACAAGTGTAAGAGCAAATGTAAGGGAATCTATTGCTCGATTACTTAATAAGAAATCAAATCAAGCTTAATGGGGGGACTTTGAGTCAAATGAAGACACTTCGCTTGAACACTTTATCTAGCACATAGTAATGCAAACACAAATTTAGATGTCGAACAAGCCTACTTACTAATGTAAAAAATAATTATACAGTTTATTTATTATCTTATTTAAAGTAAACAACCAGTACGAGAGTACTCATGACTTCAAATAACATGATTAGGGATTTAGGGTCCGATTTCAGCACAACAACAATTAAGGGTTGATGGGAGTAGTGGGACTCCATGTCATGAAAATCAAAACCTAATAGCCTTGTTTAATTGATCTCACTTTTCTGTGGTCCTCATTAATTATTGTCTAGCTATATTATATTGTCAATCGAGACCCATAACGCCGAATGACTCCTGATATACGTTCTTTCCATTTATAATGTTTGTTATCTGACGATTTCACTTATCGGTTACCAGCTGAACCATTCTTTGATAGCCTAAGTGCCTAAACTATTGAGTCATTTCGAGCTATACAATTGTTGCTGTAATCTCAATCTAAGGGTGTCACTTACTGGCTCAAGTAACTAAACACAAACAACCTATAGATACTTAATTGAGTTGATTATTAGTTTGGTTTAAATTTTTTCTAACTTAGCAAGCAACACGTATGTTATTACATACCTAGAAAAGTTGAAGGGTCCTAAGTAAAGTCTAAAATTCCATCTAAGTAGGTTGAATCGATTTTATACATTAAAAGAAAAAACTTAAGTTAGATAGTTATTCTAAGTATTTTAATACTATCGTAGGGTTAGGTTTAGACTATTTAGGGCTAACACTAGTTACAAGCCTATTAAGGGTTGAGAAGGCTCGATTAGCCTTTTAACTAACTTGGCCTAAACCATTTAGGGTCTATTCACTTAGGCCTATTACATTGTTTAGATTTGAGTCCAAATATGTTTAAGGTCTAATTGGGGTATTTGGACTCTTAAGGAATAGTAAGCTCAATTATATTTGGAATTAGATTCACTAACCCCAATTAATTTAATTAATTCTATTATTTGAAGTGATTTATCCAATTAGGTCTTTATTCATTTAATTTGCTCATTTGGGTTTATTATGCCCTAATTTAGGTGTTTGGCTCCATTTATTTTATTTAACTCTAGTTAGATTAGTTAGGTCTAATTATTATTATTGAGCCCATTTTAAGTTCAAGTAGGTTATTTTAATATATTTTTATAGGTCCATTTTTTCCATTTAATCCTATTTGTTATGTCTAAGACCCAATTGATTATTATGCCAAATTTCAATTCCATTTTAAGTTTTTTAGTTAATTTAGGACCTTTTTGGATTTAAGGCCCATTCATGTTTCTTGACTTGTTAAGGCCATATAGGCCTTAAAGATGAAATGGATCCAAGTAAATTTTTTATCTTGGGCCCATTTAAGTTCTCTTAAATTCATGTAAACCCATTTTATTTTATTTTATGTAATTTTAGTCCATTTTATTTTACTATGCCTAAGTCTAGTTCATTTTACCTTATTATGCCTAAGTGTAATTCATTTTAGGTGCTTAATTTAGTTTGGACCTTAATATGGTTTGAGACCAAATTTGAGTATTTTATTTTAATAATATCTATTTAAGATATGGGCCTTTAAAGAGGAATGAGCCCAATTAGGTTTTGAGTTTTGGGGCCATTAGATTATTTAAGTTCATTTCATTAAGTTAATTCATATCTTGGTCAATTCGGGTAATTAAGTTCATTAAACCCAATTAATTTACTTAGATTTAATTATATGAAGTACTTATGGGAGAGAGTGAAAAGGTAGTCCTTGAGCTTATATGGATGGGCTGACTTGAGATTAGGTCAGCTTTAGCCCAAGTTAATTAAACTAATTAATGTAAGTTTAAATTCATTACTTTTAAAAACCTTAATTTTAAAGGGCTATAACTTTTTTAATTTTAAGCCTAAATTAAGTGAAACCAAAGCCATTTGAACCCTTATTACTTTTACCATCTATTTTAACATTAAAAGCCTCATTGTATTCATTTGAGCGCTCTTGAATTTTTAAATTACATCAAGTTACGAATTACACATTTAAAGGCCCATATCTTATCCAATTTAGGTCTAAATCGCTCCAAAGTACCACCCATTTATTTCTATTCATTTCAGGTTTCTAAAACATCATTTGAATTTCAAATTTAAACCTAAAGAAATTCTAGACCAGCCCATTAATATTAGAAAACACCTAGCTCAAAACAATTCATCCTGACTAGTCCATTTTCGACATAATTTAACTTCTAAGTTTCATTTTGCATATAAATAAACTCCTATTCAGCAATTGAATATATTGCACCTAAATTTACTCAATTTAAACATATGTCTCAGAAAATTTCAGAATTAAATATATTAAGGTCCTATTAGGTTTGTCTTATTTTTGTCAATTTGGTGTTTGTTTTATGTCTATTCAAATATGAGTGTTTGGTTAAAATCAGATAGGATTCAAATAGAAAAAGAAAAATATACAATTATGCATATACCCTTATTAGAAAAACCTAATCCTTAAACCTAACTTTAAAATAAGAATGAATCAGATACAAATCAAACAATTTATCAAAACATTAGTTTTCAAACAAATACAAATTAGATGTGGATTAGATACAAACTAGATACGAGTAACATACAAACAAGAAACAAATAATGCAAACAAGCCCTAATTCAACCAACAATGGAAATCATAATTTCTAAAGTCAAACACTTCACAATTTCATTATAAATGATTCTAGAACTTTTTCTTGGCCTACTATCCATTATACAACTTCAAATTTAACCTAATTTATCACCTTAAATACATGTAAACCTGCTAGAAATTTATGGGTTATCAATCAAATCAACTAATTTATTCGTCAACTCATCAATATCATCAAGTTCAACATCTAACTTGCCATATTTGTTGTCTAAATTACTTCTAAATCCATGTATCCACACTTCAATGATCAAATTACTATCTTTTATCATCTAAATCAGATTTTAAATAATAATTGAGTCCCAATCCATTCCTCCTAGTGGTAGCATACACATCCTCAAATACTTAACACATTATCATGCATCAAGCTTCATTTCTATCACCAAATCTAACTCCTAACATCATATTTTGCAAGCTAAATCATTAATCAACATCTAAAATCATTAAAGAGCATTCAATATGCATCATGGAAGGTGGCGGTCCAAGAGGGTTTTCATGTTAAATTTGTCAAGATTCAATCAATCACTTAAACACGTCATGTTAAATTACTTCTAATCATCTTAAATCAACCATTTAAGCTTACTATTGAACTTACCTTAATCGAGACCAAATTAAGCTAAATGGAACCGTCTTTTTTGTTAACACTCAAGCATCAAAGATGGGGTTTTCTTGCTTTTCAAATGATTCCTCACAACCTCATTGCATTTCTATCACTAATTAATGCCTTAACATAAGGTAATTATACACAAAATTACTTCCACAATTTACATCTCCAACTCACCTTAATCTTCACTTCCACTGTGACCAAAGAGCCCCTTAGCTAAATTTTCACTTGATTTTTCACCTTAAACAAGAAAGAAAAAAATTAGATTAATAAGAAGATTAGAGTATAATTAAGGTGTTTTAAGAGGTTTAGGGATTTAGTTAAGAGTTTACCTTAGAGAAAAAAAAAAAAAGAAAGAAAAAGAAAAGGAATGAAGAAGGATGAGGGCTTTTGCTTTCATGTTTGGCTTGGGGGTCTTCTCAATCTCAAGAACCTGTAAGTAAGAAGGCTTGAGTAAGTAGCTCTTCTTTTGAGGTTTGGGAAATATTTACAAAAATTGGTGTTAGGAAAGATGGTAAAACTAAACCCAAATGTAAAGTTTGGGGGAAGGAATATGTTATTGGGGCACATTCACATGGAACTTCATCTTTATGTCGGCATATAGGAAAGTGTCATTCGAGTCAAATTTCTAAATATAATGATGTTGGTGATATTATATTTGATCATGCCGGTAAGTTAAGGTTAAGAAAACCAAACTCTAAAGTTGCTCGTGAGGTAATAGCAATGGCTATTATTGAACATAATTTACCATTTTCATTTGTTGAGTATAGGAGGATCACATAGCTTATAAGGCTATATAATCCTAATTATAAGCTAATTTCTAGGAAAACTGCTACATTAGATGTTGGAATTTATATTTGACTTAAAAGGATAATTTGAAACAAATCTTGCAGAAAATTCCAAGGAGAGTATGTTTAACTTCTGATGTATAGATTACCTCCACCGGTGAAGAATATATTTGTTTGACTAGACATTATGTGGATGGCAAATGGAAATTGACCTCACTCAAGGTTTGAGTTATCGAAAAAAGTATTTAAATTTTTTAAAGATTGGGGTATATATAGAAAGATATTCTCCCTTACATTGGATAATGCATCTACAAATGATTGTATGTAAGATTTCTTGAAAGAGCAATTGAACTTACAACATAGTTTGTTATGTGGTGGTGAGTTTTTTCATATTAGATGTTATGCTCAAATTCTTCATTTAATTGTTAAAGAGGGGTTGACAATAAGTATTAAAGCATTGCATATAAGGTTGTCAAAATCGCGATTTTACATAAAATTGTTAGGGGGTCCACAGAATTGGAATGTTGAAACAAAACATAGAAACATAAGTTTTTACAACCTTTATAAAATAACTTTCAAATATTATAAAATTACTTATAGTGGTCATTAAAAAATATAATGGATAATAGAAATAAGCAAAATTCAGCATATATCTTGATTATAAATTGCAATAAAAGTGATAATATAGATAATCAAGTATAAAATGTATAATATAGATAATCAATCATAGAGATAATTAACCATAAGCCTCCCAAAAAAATAATCCAAGATGTAGAAAAAAATAAGACCATAGTCATTTCTTTATTAAGTAACAAACAAGAATTAGAAAAAAAAAAAAAAAGGTAAAAGCGATTAGATCTATCAACATCATATGTTTCCTCATATCAACCCATTTTTCATACAAAGTCCCACAATTTAACATTTGACACTAACACTTCCATTGCCTCTTACCATAAATTCTTGGGTTAACACCCACATGCTCCTCTTCTAACCTAGAATTCACCCCCCTAAAAACCCTAAAAAAAAACGGTGCTAATCATCGATTGCCACATTAGCATTAGTCAATAATATCAAACATTATACAACTCATTTTACAACTACATGTATACATCCTCTAATCCTCTTGAGTTCCTCCACAACCTCCTAAGAATCTAGCTGATCATCTTTATCCGTCGTGACACACCAGAAAACCAACTCCACCGCCGCCTCTACCCCTTCCATAACCTCCTTGTCCAACGTTGGATCTAACACTTGGTAGAGTGACCCCATTTATTAAGAATTCTAAATTGGGTTTTAGCATGTAGGCCAACTGGCATAACTAAGAGCAGTAGATTGGTGCTTGTTGCTCTTTATCTGGTGTTAAGGCTTGAAAGAAAGTTTCGGCCTGTACAATGAGATATCTGGTGCAATATGAAAGGGCCTAATTTGGGTATTGAACGATTAAGGCTGGATTAAGATATATCAGACTTTGTATCATAATTCACAATGCAATACGAGTCCAAAGATTACATGGCATAATTACAATAAGCCAGTAACTAATATGAACTTGTACATTCCTTTAAGAGCATCTGAGCTAGATGTGACAATTCAATACTTAGACTAATGAAGGATAAGGAGTTCAGTTTCAATTGCAAACAAAACAAACATTCAAGTTTTCTGAGCCTAAAGGTACAATTGTAATGCAATTAGAAAGACCTATAGATGATTTTGGAGCTAGAGATTGACAATGGTGATACAATCCTTCTTGGCTTCCAATGAAAACTTCATCAAACAAGTGAAGGTGAGTCTAGTGATGAAGATGAGATGTTAATTGTAGAATTTTTGAGGATGTAAAGGAAGGACAACTGTGGTTCATTGTTTCATCCTATGTTGGTATGTGTAAAAAGGATATTCAAACTCAGGTATTAAAAAATTCATTGGAATCATGACACGCTGACACTAACACCTTCACTTCACCACAAGACAACTAAGTTAGAACCCACACCACTTGGCACTTTGTGCTAAAAAAAAAACTGAAACACACCTTTATGGTGAAGGCTTCACCACAATGGCACAACCCATAGCAGTATGAAAAAGAAGAACAGTGTGTCCCTATGAAGATCGGCAAAAAGACTGAAACATAAACACCTTCATGGCTTCACCATAACCCATACCACTATATTAAGCAAGATTGACAAAAATAACCAAAAAAAAAAAAGGCCCTAAGCTAAGCAAGCAAAACCGTATAAAGTACTTAAGTACACTAACATATTAAAGAAAAACTTACCTATAGGTAATGGAATAGAAGTATATTGGAGTGTCCCTATCCCCTTCTATAGCTACCTGTGAGCTACGATAAAGAAGAACAACGTGAAGCTCAAAGAAGATGTGTATGGAATTGGAAGATGTCGAATAGGGATGAGGGAACAATGAAGAAGAGCAGATCAGCAGAAGTGTACATTGTCCTTTTCAAACTTGGAATTCTTTTAATGCTACACGGACTCTAGGCTAGGTTGGCATCATCATTAGGTTGGGTTGTATGCTCAGAGCAAGGTCTAAGGAGTAAACAGAACAAAAAAAAAAAAAAACAACACTAGCATAAATGTTAGAAACACATGTGGAATCGCGATTTTACCGATTCCACTGTGCTGAATCACGATTCTATTACGATTTTATCTCAAAATAATTTTGTTTGCGAGTTAACAAGAAATGTGCTTACAAACTCATAAAATTGTAAAAATGTACAATTTAACTTGCAATTTTAACAACCAAGGTTGAATAAAATAAGAGAGAGTTTGAAGTATGTAAAGGGCTTCAAAGGTAAAATGAAATATTTTTTAGAGTGTGTTCAATAGGTTGGCAACATTGATACTTATGTTGGTTTGTCTTTAGATGTAGCTATTAGATGGAATTCCACTTACCTTATGTTTAATATCTTACTCAAGTATCAACATGCTTTTTCTTGCTTTCAATTGAATGATTGTCATTATAAATATTGTCCAACCATGGATGAGTGGGGAAAAGCAAATAAGATATGTAAGTTTTTGAGCCCCTTTTATGGTATTACCAATTTAATTTTGGGATCCTCGTATCCAACTTCAAACCACTATTTTTTGCAAAAAAAAAAAATAAAAAGAAAGGAGAATTAAATGTTTGTTGAGTGAAAATTTAAGTAGTGAAGATCATGTCATAAAGAATATATCTATTAAAATGAAATAGAAGTTTGATAAATATTGGAGGGATTATAGCATTGTCCATGCACTTTGAGCAATCTTTAATCCCCAGATGAAGTTTAATTTTTTGAAATTTTTCTTTAATAAACTTGATCTCCTCACTTGTAAAGAGAAGTTAGTTCACATAAAGAGCAAGTTATATAAGTTCTTTGGAGAATATGAGAAGAGCAAAACAGATCACATGTTTAAAATTAAAAGTAATCGGGTTGGATCATCTTCTCAAGGATAAGACACATTTGGAGGTGGCGATAAAGGAGCAGCACCATGACACTTGCATTCTGGAAAGGGTTTGACGATTGATCTTGCTACTTTGGATGTAAGTTTAATAATAACTTTATTTATTTTTTTAATGATATTTTTTGTCATATTGTATATCATTACTTAATTAGTTTTTTTTCTTAATAATATAGGAGTATCATCAAGTAGAAGTATGAAGTTCTAGTAAATCTTTTTTAGATATTTATCTAGATGAGCTAATAGTAGATATAGACTTCTACTCAAAATTGGATGTATTACACCATTGGGAGATTTAAAGCTAAAGATATCTTGATTTGTCCATCATGGCCTCTAATGTGCTCAACATTCCAATTACCATTGTAGCATCTAAGTAAGTTTTTAGTATCAGTACCTATATACTTAATAAGTATCACAATTCTATACTCCTATCAAATGTGGAAGCTTTAATTTGTACACGTAATTACTTATAAGGATTTGCTTGTGAAGGAGATTTCTTTTTATTCTTTTGGTAATTACTTTCTTTTAACGTATTATTTCGATTATTTAACATTTAATTATATGTATAATGTGGTAAATTGTAGATGAAGAAGAAGACAGTGGGAGTGGGACTACTTTATCAAAGGGAGACTCTAATTTGGTTGTTGATGATGATGATTAATCTATACATGTGATTTTATTTCTTTTATTATTAACTTTGCTTTTCTGTATAATTAGTGAAAAAACTTTGTGATAATTTAGGTTCTTCTTTGCGTAAATAATATAAATCTAGGTTCTTCTTCTAAAAGAAAACTTTATTTTGCAATTTTGAAATCAAGCATTTAAAAAAAAAATGGATGAAACATTTATGTCTATAGTGTAACATAGGACTAATTACTAGGAATGAAACTCATTGACTAAATAAGTTCTATATATCACTTAAAAATAGATTCTTTTTAGAGAATAATTATAGGATATCCTTCAGCTACCTGATGGAATCTAGATAAGACACATTTAAGGAAGCTAACTCCTAGTAAATGTTTTTTAACCAAAGTTTAAGAGCAATCAATTAGAAGTAATTTTGTGTATAATATATCCTAAAGCCATTAATACAATACTTTAATATATTTTGTAATATATATTAAAAAAAAACTATTGTGTACGGGGTAGGTCAATCTGCATTAGCCCATAGGGTAGGATGGGTTGACTTCTTCAGCCTACATCATGTGTAGGCTATCACAAGCCAACTTGCTTTGACCTATGGGTTGATGTGAGTCTAGGCAAGCCGACCTATTCAACTCACTTTCCCAGCTCTATTTCCAACTGACTCCAAATAATTCTTTAATGATTTTATTCACTTAATCAGGGTTTTAAAATTTTATTTATGATTAGTAAGCTATTTTAGAGCTTTTTTTTTTTAAAAAAAAAAAAACTAAGTGTAAGAGTAAAAAGATCATTTTGGAAAAATTTAGCCTTAATTTTGTAACTCCTCTTTTAATCAATTTTGAATTTCCTTTTTTAATTTCATTAATCGGGGTTTTTCATACTTTTCTTGAGTTTTAAGAGTTTCTTGTTTTTATAAATTCAATTCTCTAAATTGTGGCTAACATTTCATTAACTAGATACATGTGCGATATCATTTCCTCTTAATTTCTTTGATTATTTTAGGGATTATGAGAACTATCAATCATAGGAATGTTCATAGTTTAGTGTAAGAATTAAAGCATTATATCAAAATCCCTTAAACCCCTTATGTTGCGTTTGGTACATTGGAATGGAATCGCGATTCTAGAGTCCATTCCCTTTTCCATGTTTAGGAGCCTTTCTAGAAACCAAAATGATCAAAATCATGATTTCCTAGAGTTGGTGATTTTGGCTTTAAGGGGGAATGTGATTTTGCCTTTGAGGGAGTGGAATAAAAAATTTCATTCCCGTTCATTAATTATAATTATTTAAATAACCCTTGTAACTTTATTAATGTATATTTATTATATCCACAAATTAAAGGCATTTTTTTTTTTATAAATAACACTATATATCATTCCATTCCTTTCCATGAATGTTTCCAAACACAAAAATGGTCTTAAAATTCCATTGCTAATTTCATTTCATTCTAGATAATTCCTACGTATTGAATCTAACATTATAACCTTTAGCCGATTCAAGTTGATTTCTCAATTGTGCTTAGAATCGGTTCACAATTTGGACACATTATACAATCTTTAAAAACTCAAACATATCTCTTCATAAGCTTTTTGATACTTCCTCTAACAATTATAATTAGGTAAAAAAAATTTTAGTGATTACTATAGATCTCCCTAAAAACTATTAGTCCCACAATCTCTTAAAGCATACATTAACATCATTATAGCTTTTAAAATATGCACATACCTTTCGAACTATTGCTAAATCTCTCCAAATTGTTTCTAAAGAGCTTATAAATAATGATTATTTTAGGGGACTCAATAACATTAGAAGGTCTATGTATGTTTTTGTAAGTTATGGGGAGGTAAAAGTATACTTTGAAAGTTTTTGGATATATCCACACTTAACCAATGGTTTAAGAGTTATATTTGCAATTTTTTGATTTCATTTGTTTCTTTACTATTTAATCAATCACAATGCAATTTTGATTCTCTATATTAAGGGAAAATTCTACATTGCCATCAGATATAGTTAACATTACCATGTTGTTACTTGTTGATAGCTTGTTTCACTATTAATAGGCCTTATTAAGTATTATTTGGGGGTGATTTATAGTTTAAAAAATACATATATATGTCAATAGGTTTTCATGAAAATTATCAACAGCTTCACAAAATATGTTGGTAGCTTCTTTTAACGTTAATAGGCTTTATATATACTGTAGTTTGGGATATTTTACCATATCGAAAAATGATGGCACGGTACTATCACTAGAATTGCCCCATTTTAAGCAACCCTAATGTAACACTTTCTTTCCCACCTAATTATTTTATTTACCTTTTCTTTTACTACCAATTATTTTCACCATCTAAACATAATGCCATAAATGGTTGTATTTTGGCCTTTTTTTTTTCCTCTCTCCAAGGTTGTACCTTCACTTATTCATGAAATAATAAGGTGGTGAACCATTTAGACTTTAGTACTGTAGCGATGTCCCTTTTCCATGTGGATCCTTCCCTATACCCCTAACTTTCCATATGGATGAATTAGGTGAATATGATTTCTCTTCTTCTAAGTGACACATTTGATTGAGGTTTCTTCCTTAGATCAAACTAATGAAACCTTTAGTGACCAATGGCCTATGATAGAGTTTGATTTGTTAATAGTTTTCATACTAATATAATTTGCTATATGTGTATGCATGTATACTTATTTTGCATAAGTATTTTCCATAAGATGCATGTTCAACATAAAAAAGTAGTAGGACACACCTACATTATGAGTGTCACAAATTGTATATTTGATATGAATTGCAAACATTATTTTATATCTTGATGTAAGGAGGCAAACAAAAAGAAAAAAAAAATATATGACTAAGTTGATACATAAACTGTTAGAAGAGTAAGAAATCACCATAATATGATGTGGTTTTTATCGGCTTAATAATATATAATTAATGTAAATATATAAGTAGAAATATAGAGATGAATAAAGTCTAATTGTTATAAGATTATTAATAATATGAAACCTATATATTAAAAACTAAAGGCAAAGAGAGGAGATATATGTGCTCTGAAAAATGATTAAACTCTGTAAAGGTTTAAATTTGTTATATGAAGATATTGGGTTAAGCCCATTATATATTCAGAATTGACTTCTTGAGCTAAGTGATAGGGCCATTAAGTTTGGTCCGTATTAGGATGACTTAGAGAGATTTGGCTTCGTAGGCTTGAAACAGGAACCATTGGATTGGTTCATCCACTCTTTACTTCTTTTATGTAGGCTTACACTCAATAAGGTAGGCTATTAGCCTTGAGCACATTGGAAAGTCATTAAGATAATGTTGAATGAGTAAACTGAATCTCATCCATCAATCATTAATGTGATTTGACATATACTATTTGGCTTAAGAGTCTATAAATATTTAGCCATGCCTCTATGTTTATGGACCTTTAGATACTTTAGAGATTAAAGAAACAATGTAATCTTATGAACATCTGCTCTTAAGATCAAAGTAAAGCTCAAACAAAAAATGAGTTAATACTTGATCAAGAATAGTGAGGTTGATGCTCAATAGCTTCCTCACCTTTCACAAGTGTATTGAAGATAGTTTGAGACTACTTTTTCCTCCTCTAACCTTTTCCCCTTAAGTCCTCTCTTCAAGTGCCATTTACATATCACTCATCTGAGGTTATAGATAGCACGATATTCATGTGGTAATCCTTGTGACAACATTGTGTCATGAGTGGAATGTTTTCAAAACTGTCACGTGCGACACTTAGACTCTTCGAGATTCTTATAGAGAGGTTAAGTCAGCTTTCTTGTCTAGAACACACAAGAGCACACTTACTAAAGAGAAGTCTTAAAGAGAGAATGAGATACTCTATAGTAAGAAAGTGATTGTATTTTTTGATGGTTTACAAATGTGAGAAACTTTCCCTTATATACAAGAAGCCTTCATTAATGGATGGCTAAGATTACTCCATCTAATGGTTATAATATAGTCCTACCTAACATAGCCAACTACTTTCACCTACTAAGTGTTTGGACACTTCTAGAATATTCTTAGTAATGGACTAGGCCTTAGTCATGGGTTTTGTAGTGAATGGGCTATTATACATATGTTACCAAAGTGAAGATAGGTTTAGGGACCTAGCCTATGACATTTTCCCCCACTTAAGTCAGTGATGTCCCCATCACCTTATGTTACCTAGAGAAATGTTCCACTAAGTGTCCAAATGGTGCATAATCAATTGCATTCTCCTAGGTAGCTTCTTCTAAAGGTTGGCTTTTCCACTTCATTAAGTACTATAAGTAAGACGATTGGCTTGGATTTCGTGTCAAGCGCCCTTGGAGGATCTTCTTTGCCTTTCTCCCATCCTTTTGTCCGATGCTTGCAAGAATTCTTCGTTAAGTAGTTGTCATGATCTCCTTCTCTAATTAGCACATTAGGTAAGCCTTAACAACCTCCTCTATATCTTCTGGTATCTTGGGCTAATGAAACTTGTCCTCCACCTTAGCTAGTGTTTGGTAAACATCTAGGTGTTCAGGATCTCCTGGGTCATTGTGCCTTTCAATGATCCTTCTCTTTAAACCCTCGTGCTCTAAGACATGTATCCTTCACCCTTCTTATAAAGTAGCCCATTCTCCACCCAATATTTTTTGGTTTGGCCTAATAGCTATCACACCATCCTAGCTTGAGGATCCTAGGCTAATTTGATCTTGATTTACTTTAGTATTCTCTAAGCTTAAGGTTTTTTGTTCCTTAAATCAGAGTACCTTCCTTTTTCGTTATGGGCTTTTGTTCCCTCATGTCCACCTTTGCCTTAAGTAGATTAGATCTAGGAAGCTCTTAGGGCATCTTTGCCTAAGCACTTCATGTGTCTTCATGTCCATAGTCCTCAAGGTTTAAGTTATGGGCTTCTTTAACTTTAACCCATTAGCACCCTACATAGAGCACAAAAGTTTATAGGCTTGGCTAGGGTTACAGTTAATCAGAATCATGCATTGTTTCCTTTCCTCCATTATCATAATGCAGTTTGCTGATAAGGCAATTTGAGCACTAACTCAGTCAAGGAAATCCATGCCAATTACAAGATCACAGTCATCTATGGGTATTACCTCTAGTTTTACTCTACCTTTCTACTACTTGACTTGAAAATCAACATTCTAGACTGCTCTAGTTATAGGAACTTCCTCCGAGTTCATTGTCTTTAGTCATCCCTTTCCTTTCTATTCCTTCAAGCCCAACTTCTCAACTACCTCCTTTGAGATGAAGATGTCAATTACTCTAATGTACATTAAGGCATTCATCCTTTGACCTATAATGATTGCTTTTAAATACATTAGGCTTCGGGTTTCCTTAGTGGGATTGCTCTAGATGGAGCTTAACTGCTTTAACGGCCCAAGTTGGTGATCTTGAATATCCTCTTCCTCATTCTTCTTTATAATTAGAGTTGCTAATCAGTATTTGACTAGACATTCCCTAGCTTTATGCAACCCTTTGCAAAGGAAACAAGATGGCCTCATTTTATGTTATTTCCTCTCATCTATAGGATCTTTACCCCTTTGAGCTAACATAACTTCTTTTCTTCTTAAGCTCAGGTCCACCTCCTCTTGAAGTCCCCTACCTATTCCTTAGCTTCCTTCTCTCGCCTCTTTCTTAAGGCATTTATTAAGTTGAAACTCCATTAGGATTTTAACAATAGCCATGGCTTGGGCTAAGGTCTAGACTCCACACCTCTCCAACTCTATTTGTGCCCATTCTTGTAGCCAATCACAGAATGTAAATATTGCATCTTTGTCACTCATATCAAGAATCTCCAATAATAACTTTGAGAACTTCCATACATATTCACAGATTTATGGCTTGTGTTGCAATCACCTTAATCTAACTTATGCCTCTCACTCCGCATTATTTAGGTAAAACTAGGCCTTTAACTTTATTTTAAACTCCTTCTAGGTCCTAATCTCCCCAACTCTTCACTTGGCTCCATTGGATCATCTTCTCCACTAAAGGGTAACCACATCATTTAAGAAAATTGGAGTCACTCTTAGCCTTGATGCATCATTTAACACTACAATGGCATCAAAGTACTACTTTAAGATTTAGAGGAAATTGTCTATCTCCTTCGCATTCCTAGACCCATTGAAGTTCTTAAATTTAGTGATAAGTGTTAAAATAATCTAATATATAGTGTTTATTAAATATGAATTTGTATGAATTTTGTGTGAATTTATTAAGAAAAAGATACTTAAGTGCTTAATATTTGATTTTAGGGTTTAAAAAGTGAAAATTAAAGATTTAAAGAAGATTCGAGTGAAAAAGAAGCGAAATCTGGAAAAATATGAGAAAATGTGATTTTCATGTATACATAACCTTCAGCATGATCGTATTGATGTTAATGCTAGAGAGCAAAAAGTGACCATAATGCATTGTGAAATTATGCCCTGGCTGTTGCATAAGTGATGTAGCGAATCTTGTTAAAGCAAGAAATTTACCTAAAGAAGAAATTATAGGAATTTTGGAGTGCACAACCCTAAGCACGGCTGTATAGGAGGCCATACAAAACCTGAGACATCAAAGTTGTACTCTTTTCTAGAGTACATGGCCTCAAGCACAGACGTGCACTAAGCCGAGTATGCTACTGTAGTTCCTAAACTATAGATACTCCCTTCATTACGAAAATTAGGGATCTTATTTTATTTTCTCTCATAGCTACTTTAAAAACCATAGGAGAGCAAAATCATGAATCTGGAGAGCAAAACCGCTAGAGTATAATCGAAAATCACAAAACGCCTACAAAGGTTTATTCTTTTCATCATGAATTATTATTACTTCTTTAGATTTCTTGTGATTACTGTAGATTATATGGAGGAGTAGATTTATATGCCATGCATCTTGTGAAACTCTAAATATGTGACCGAATTACTTATTAATTAATGAAAAGTTTATGTCTTTGTATCTATTCATGTGTTTTAACTGTTGTGTAATTAATTTATGCACACAAATTAATTGCATGTTTGATTCTTGTTAGATAAAGAGAAATTTCATCTAATAGGATAGATCTTCAGGAATAGAAAGATTGCATGTTTTACTTAGAGATAGGAAAACTTCGATTTTCTATATAAATATTTAATATTTATCTAGGAATTATGAGCTTAATGAAATCTTATAAGGCGATAGTGAGAGAGAGGTCTCCATTATTCATTATAAGGTTATTAATTGATTAATTCGATGGAGTAATTAGTTTAATTGTGAATTCCTACAGTGCAAAGCATAAACAATTAATTAATAAAAAACCTTATTATAAGAAAGTTAGGGTTTAGAGTGGATCAAGATGAAGTATATGTCTTTGTGATTGAATTCATTTATTATAGCGATTATAATTAATCTTTGGGTTATTAGATTAGTTAATTAGTAATTTAATTTATTAATCTCACATTAAAATTTAGACTAGATAGTAAAAAAAATGGTAATACTAGTACTTGTTTCTAAGATTCTTGAGGACAACACCATTGCGATCTATACTACATTAGATAGGTGTACTTGCCTAACTAGGTCATTAGATTTCTTTAGGTTTATAAATTTATAATTTGATATAAATGGATAAACGACCCATCATTTAGGTACCTCGACCCTTGTCGTTACCTTTATATAGGTCGGCTCATATCCAACCTCAACATGTTATTAGGCTTAACCTCTTAGCTCCTCTAGCTCCTTCCTCAAGGATTTAACCATCTCTTTCAAGGTAGAATCCTTTCTTTTCAATCACTTGAGACTCAATTCAGGGCAATCAACATCTCGATTGTCAACTCTTTCTCAAGCCTTTCCAAACCTTCCTCGACTCCCTAAACTTGATCTACCATGTCAACCATGGCTAACTCCATCATAGCTACTCTAACTTTCATAGAGGCTTTGGTTCCTTGGATCCTTTCTTGAAGAGAGCACTCCTCATTCACCAAAGTAGTCATAGAGGTTCTAGTGTACTCCACTAAGGTCATAGACACAAGCTTTCCTTCCATCTTCACTAGGAACCTTGCTCTGATACCACTTGTCATGTGTAGAATATTTCTAAAGCCATCACATGCGACACTTAGACTCTTCAAGCTTCTTATAGAGAGGTTAAGTCATCCTTTTTATTCAGAATACATAAAAGCACACTTACTAAAGAGAACTCTTAAAGAGAGAATGAGACACTCTAAAGTAAGAAAGTGATTGAATTTTTTTTGTTTATAAATGAAGGAAGCTCCTTATATACAAGAGACCTCCATCAATAGATAACCAAGATTATTCTAATTTAAAGGCTATGATATAGTCTTTCCTAACCTAGCTAACTACTACTACGTAACAAGTGTCCGGACTCTTCTAGAATATTCTTAATAAAGGACTGGGCCTTAGCCATGGGTTTTATAGTGAATGGGCTATCATACATATGTTACAAAAGTGAAGATAGGCTTAGGGACCTAGCCCTTGACAATTTGCAAAGAACCTTCATCTACAAAATCCATTAAGAAAAGCCTTTTTAAATAAGTTGTATAACAACAAAAATAACTTAACACTACTACTAAAAATTCTAGCACTATCTCTTATAGACTAGGTAACTATTTGCCATTTCTACAACATATAATAAATGCCTAAAACTAAGACACAACAAATAACTAAAAAAATAAATAAAACAACTTTGATTGATTCAACAATCCCTCCCTTAAACTAATAAGCATAACTTTAGTTTAATAACTAGTAGACTTTGAAGCACCTTCCTCAATTAAATTCTCTAAAATGTAAACTCCAAGTAATTTTCTTAGTTTCTCACACGCAAACCATTTAGGGGGCTTAATGAGTATATTTGTAGCCTAGTCTTTAGTCCTGCAATAATTTAGTTCATGTGTTCCATGACTTCTCAAATCTCTAAAGCAACAATTTTTCACACCAATGGGCTTGCTTCTTCCATGTAAGATAGTAGTTTTGGAGAGTTTGATTATGGAGCTATTGCCATAAAAAATTATAATGGACCTTGTCTTTTGACATGAAGCTCTTTAAGAATTCTTTGAAGGTAGGACACGCACATGAAGTTATAGCAACAAGTTTAGCCTTAGTGGATGATATAGTGATGATTGGCTACTTCTTTGGTGACCATTAAACAGGGCTTGAACCCAACTTAACAATAAATCCTAAAGTGCTTCTTTTTTCATCTTGATCTCCAGCACAATCACTATCTATAAAGCCTACTAGGTTTGATTTTTCTCCCATTTTGTAGAACAACCTAAAATCAAAAGTATCTTGTAAGTATTAAATGATCCTTTTAGTAGCCAAAAGATGCATCTCCCTAGGATTCTCTAGATATTTACTAATAAGACTCATAAAATACATAATGTCTAGCCTTATTGCTGTCAAATATAGTAAACTTTCCACAATTTGCTTGTATATAGTGCTGTTAACCTTCTATCCTTCACCATCCTTTACAAGCTTTAAACTAAGCCCAATTGGTGTGATGACAAAATTACGATTTCCATTTGAAACTTGTCTAAGATTTCACTACTTTTGAGGAAAGAATATGCTATCAGTAATTTACACACTTCTATGCTAAGAAAATAATGCATCATTAATTCCTAGATTAGACATATTAAATTTGAGCATCATAGAATGCTTAACTTTTGAAACACAATAGCATCATTTCCAATATAAACTAAGCAATCCACATATAAGCAAACAATAAGTATCTTCCCTCCATCTCCAAGTTTTATGAAACGTATATGTTTATATGGACATTTTTTAAAACCTTGCCTTGTAACTAGAGCAAAGACTTCTTTATAATTGATGTCAAGCTCTTACTCTTAGTCTTTAGCTACTAAGCATGCCTTATATTTATCAACTTCACCATTCTCCTTTAATTTTTTCTTGTAAAACCATTTCATGCCAACGGTTTTTTCTTGATTCTTTTTTTTTTCTCTTTCAGAAGCTGTGTTGATTTCCAAGTGTTATTTCTTTTAATGGCTACAATTTCACATAGCCTTCACCACTTTGATTCTTTTAATAGCATCTTCAAAAGCTACATGGTCATAGTTTATGAATAGAGCAAAGCAAGTAAGTGGGTCTTCATTTTAATTAATTCCTTTTACCCTATAATCCTCCATCCATGCTAGACATTTTTTATTTTGCTTGAGGCACAAGTTGCTTGCTACATTAGTAGTTGTAATTGGTGAACTTTTTAGAACCATGTTTGCTATTTGATTCTCAAGCTTGTCCTCTTTGTCTTTTTCATCTCCTTTAAAATTTGTTGTTCAACTTTTATCATCCTCACATGCCTAAAACCTATCTTTACCAAAGACTATATCGTGACTTATAATAACTTTCTTAGGTGATAGTATTATATACCTTATAGGCCTTTGACAAATCACTAACAATAAGAAAGATGCACTCTTCTCCTTTGTCATCTAGTTTTTTCCTATTATGATTTGGAATATGAGCATTTGCAATGCATCCAAAAATTTGAAAATGATCCACAACAGGTCTACTCCCACTCCAACCTTCTTTAAGTATCATATTATGAATAGCAAGTGTTAGAATCCTATACAAAATGTGAATACTTCAATTGACTATTTCAAGCTAGAAACTCTTTGGAATGCCACTTTGTCAAAAGCCTTTAGACCATATTTAGAATTGTGTGCTTCTTCTTGTCACAAGCACCATTTTATCAAGGCATATAAGCTATTGTAAGTTGATTCTTGATGCCATAAGTTTCATAAAAATATGCAAATTCTTGTGAATTGTATTCTCTACCACAATTAGTGCGAATAGAATTTTATTAATCTTGAAGGAAGTAAAAAAATTATGATTTCTCCTGTAAAAAATATACCTATATTTTTCTAGTATAATCATCAATGAGGGTAATTAAATACCTCTTACCTCCATTTGACAATAGATTTATTGGCTTACAAATGCTTGAGTGAACCAAATCTAATGGCTTCTTTACTCTCTAGGACTTTACTTAGGAAAATATTTCAATGTTATTTGTTAACAACATAATCTTTACAAACTTTAAAATTCAATTTGAGAAAAACCTATCACTATATTCCTTTGCTGAAGAGTTTTCAAACCTCTGAAACTCAAGTGTCCTTAATGAAAATGCTAGAGCCATGCCTTGTCCTTTAGTCTCACCAAATTTTTTTTGTGGAGATATAAAGGAAATATTTGATTTGCTGTCATATTAACTTGAGCAATTAAGCTCAACTTTTCATCTTGAAATTTATAAACTCCATCTTTAGTTGAGATTTCATAATCCTTTTCTTGAAGTTGGCCAACATTAAGTATTTTTTCTAGAATGAAGGTAATATTGTGTATAGATTGATAAGAATTATCTTTAGGTTGGATTGTTACCTCTCTTTTTCCCACAGTAGAGACCTTGGAATTGTCTCTAACTCAAAGAATGTGGCCATATTTATCACCACACATAAGATTATTGTAACCAGTGTCTATGTACCGCAAGTCCTTATTTGTTTCCTTGTTCTTATGACATACCATCAATAAAGACACGTCTTCTTCTTTCTCTACAAAGTGAAAATTTTCACCACATCCTTTAAATAGATTGGTTATGCATTTTGACTTATAATGGCTAAACTTATGACACTAGAAGCACTTGACATAGAATTTTTCTATTGACCTTAGTTTATAATGGCCATTCCATCCTCTTCCTTGAAATTGGTTTTCATGGTGCAATGATGTTGTTGTTGATTGACAAAACTGTTGTTTCCTTTACCTTTACTTTTCCCTTTGCTTTGTCCTCTATCTCCTTTCACTATAGAGCAATTTTCTGTTAAGGCCTTCAATGCTTTCTTGTTAATTTTATTTTATTTTTCATCAACCGATAAAGAGCTTTGGAGCTCATCAATTGAAAGTGTGTCAATATATTTTGATTCTACTATAGAACACACAAAACACTAAATTTTGGTGTCATGGAAAAAAAAACTTCTCGATAATGGTGACATCCTCCATCCTTTCTCCATAGGATCCCCATCTTGTCGGTGATTGCCATTGTTCTAATGAAAATATTTGAAACTAACTTGCTTCATGCGTAAGTCTCAAATTTAATCCAAAGTCCTTAAAGTTGCACTTGTTTTGCTTTTGTGTTCTATTGATACTTCTTCTTCATGGACTCCTGAATTTGCTTAGAGGTATTGCTCAATCAATGGTTTGGAAAAGATAATTCTTTGCATAAGGTCCTTCAACTTTAACACTTCCAATTCCTTTCTCTATCTTCAACAACACTACTTCCACTATTGGCTCTACTACTCTAAATTCAAAAACCTACGAATAATCCTTTGAGTTCAAGTTCTCCATTAGCATGCTCCAGTGATCATAGTGACCATCAAAACAAGAAATTGCTAGTCGAACAAAGTTATAGGTGGCCATAGTGATTTCTTGTTATTATAGGTAGAGAAAAAATTGCTACTTTTCTCTTTGTTATGCCTCATGCATTTTACTCTCTTTTGACTCTAATATTGGTATTAATAATATAAAACTGATATATTAACAACTAAAGGCAAAGAGATAAGATATACATGCTCTGGAAAATAATTAAACTCTATCAATAAAAGCCTTTTTAAATAGGCTATACAACAACAACAATAGTTGAGCACTAGCACTAAAACATGTATCACTTTCTCCTATAAACTAGGCTAACCATTTCCCATTTCTACAACAAATAATAAATACCTAGAAACTAGGAGACAACATATAACAAAAGAACTAAATAAAACAACTTTGACCGATTCAACAAAGATATAAGATATAGATATAGATATAGATATAGATAAGAAGAGTATTACTATGAAGAGAGAGAATGTGGGAGAAAGAAAAAGACAAATATGCTGTGAAAATGATATAAATTACATAATGAGAGATTATGGAAAATATTAATGAATAACTCCAAGACACATGTTAAATGATAAAAGAACTTTATAGCTTTGTGTTCTTATCCTTTTGTAAAGTGTTAGATCAATTTTGATAAATATAACTAATTTTTTGTGATAATGCCAAAACCATTATTTGAGTTTCATGTGTTTTTTTAAATTTTCAATCTAAACTTTAAAATTGCTAAATTTTTATATGTAATTAAACTTTTATTTGTCTAGTTTATTGCATCACTCTAATTTTTATAATTATACTTTTAATTGAATAAGCATTTATTACATCATCTTTTTCAAGATAATGAGTTTATAAATTAATTTGATAAGTAAAAGTTAGATTGATTATAATATTTAACAATTTTAGATTTTCTATATAAAATTAGAGAAACACCTAAACTTTAGGTGGTGTTTATAATATCACTTTTTTTTCCCTTTAATATCTTAACAAATATACAAGAATCTTAAGATCCTTATTTGAAAACCACATGTTCCCGGTTACAAAGGCTACAAGATTTAGAGCAGTATACATCACCATCGGATGATCTATCTACCTATCTATTTATTGTTATCATCATCATTATTATTATTATTTAAGAGCTGCAAGGATTTACATCTGGTTTCGAAATCATCCCGTCTTCTTGGAGCGTAAACTTTTATGGTACTGACTCAAATTATTATATTTTTTAAAAAATGTTGATTATACATATACACACACATACATATATATATATATATATATATATATATATATATATATATAAACTTATTAAGTGTCCTGAGTCAATTTAAAATTCAACTATTTTAAGGGGACCCCTACCCGACCATTTATGGATTGATGGATTGATGGATTGATGGATTTCGGTCACTGTTCTGCGTCCTGCTCATTTTCAGTGTCCGCCTCTTTTCCACGTTTCTCAGTGTCAATATGGATTGATGGATTTCTGACCCAAAACAGTTGCATAAACATCCCCAAAGCTGCAAATGAAACCAAGGTAAATGAGACAACTCCTGACCTAACCAACAGTGATCATTATACTTTTCATGGGCACTGCTACTCTAAAGTGATCGATATATGATGTTGAAATGTATCCTGCAGAGTCGGACATGTTTCATCTACCCTCCTGCCCCGTAGCGAGTATTCGTGTACTGAAGCTGTTTTCATGACATGATCACAGCAAAGGTAAAAAACCCAACTAATTCAAGAAAAATTGAGTGTGATGGAAAAGCTTTGCATAAATTGTTACAATGCAAATTAAATAAATAAATCTTAAAAAGAGGAGTAGCAAAAGAACGAGAACGATGCAGCAAATTTGCAAGGAAAACCCAAATAGACTCGAGGTGAAAAACCATGGGGTAATAGTTAATTCATTGTATCGAAAATAATTATGTTTATAGCATAAGAAACACTATTATATAAGTCTAAATAAACTTAAGATACAATACATTTATAATTAATAATAAAAAAATATAAAAAAAAAACCTTATTCAATTGATATAAAATTAGTGGTCTATTATTATTTATCTTTATGATTAATTATAACGATCGAAGTGTGGATAGTCATCCAACTAATGTTATATTAGTAAAATATTTAGCCTCTAAGCAGCATTCTCTAGTGAGCAAGCACCAACCTTTTAGATTCACGAGATGAGTCATAATCCAAACCTGCAGTGTTATCTTACATGGCACAAGCTCGTGCATATCATTTTGACACAATGGTCAATAGGGACTATATATGAAAAGAGTAGGAGAAAGAATTAGAGTGGAAAGAAAGTAATGGGAATAATTATAAGGTTTTTGTTTAGATAAGGATGAAATGAAAGTGAATTGAAAGTTGGTGATATTAATTTTATATTTTGATGAAATAAATGTGTACTTTTATTTGAAAGGTAATAATATAGTAATTCTATTTGATTTTCTTTCTAATTCTCTTTGAATTTGAAGAGATGGTTCTTACCATTCAAGTGAAAACTTTCCCCAAATTAACTCCAGCCCTTTTTTCGTCCCTTTCCAATGATGGAAAAAATGAAAATTTGTCATCAAATCCCTTCTCTTCCCCTTTCCCCCTTCATTTCAGACATAATATAAGTGTTTAATTTTGAAATATATATATAATAATTTAATAATATAAATATTAATCTTTCCAGTTAAACATATTAAGTTTGAATATCCTCTCCCTCTCCTGTTGTAATAACTGAATATATATATAATCCAACGAACCAACCTTTTACCATCCTTTGGAGTGAAATTTTTCGTTTTAATTCGGAGTATAAAGGTACCGGTAGCCCGATGACATGCTTAGAGACACGTTTTTAACTTTCATAAATACATAGTTATATGCTTAATTTTTTTTCTTTTAGCTTTTTGAAATAATAAAAAATAAATAAATAAGTCCTTGATAACATGTTCGACAATGAAACAAAATACAATAGTACTAAAATGCTATTTTTTTTATGAGTTACGTGCAAATACTAACAATATTTAAATAGATAATAATGATAGTACATATTTATAAAATACTATCAATTATATTTTAATGTATTAGAATTTTATTGGTATTTATATGCTATTAATCTACCGGCATAATATGTTAATACTATTGAAACTTTTTTTATCCGACAATATATATATTAAAAGTGTTGGACAAGTGTGTCCATTCTTAACAATTTTAATAAAATAATTGAATATGTTTTAGATGACATTTTTTTTTTTTGCCAATAGATGACATGTTTTGAAGTTTCATAAATACATAGCTATCTTTTTTTTAAAATAATAAAAACTAGGTAGAAATGTCCTCGATAACGTGACAGACAATATACATCAAAAGTGTTGAGCAAGTCTATCCATCCATAACAATTTCAATAAAATAATTAACATGCATGTGATAAATGATAATCCAGCTCTACATACAATGATATAAGTTAATAAGATCGTTTCGAAATCACATTGAATGAGTATTTATGAGAATCTTATCAACAATTGCCTCACATACACTTGTTTGGAGAATATAAAAGAGGAATTTACACATTTTAATAGGAATGAATAGTAACTTTATTGTACAGAATATCTTCTTGTATTCTACATTCCTACTTAATTGAATAGATTTCAATAGATACTAACGGTCACAAAGTAAGTTTCAAAACCTCATTTGTAACCTTCTCAGGCAAGACCACCTTTTTATCAATTCAAGTATGGGGTAGAAAAGGAGAGTGGGTATGAGGGCTCCTTCTATCCTTTCTTTTACAAAAGACCTAAACGTAGCCTTTCTCTTGTGTTTATAAATCTGCTATAAGAGTTGGGTTAGGCCATTAATAGATGTTCTTTAGATGGGGAGGATAAGTAACACAAGAAGTTGAGCTTATGATAAGATAAGGAAGCGCAAAGCACAAAGGTTGATCTACAGAAGATGACTCCAAGGGAAGGGAAAAGCTCTTTGAAGTAGAGAGAAAGCCATAGGGATATGAACCATTAGGGACCAACGAAAGAGACAACAAGGTAGGATATGAATATGAGATCTCTCTACTCTATACTCATCCTAAAACCTGTATAGTACACAAGGTACAAGCTTTAGGGAACTTTGTATCCACCCTATAAGAAATTATTAAATAATATTAATAAATGATAATATTATATTTTTTTGCTAATAAATATTTTAGTAAAAAGAAAAAAAAAAAGAACCTAAAGTCTTAAGTTAATAACTCTAAATAGTTAAACTTAATGTTGCTTCTCTCATTTTACGTTTTTTTATTCTTTCCTTTTATTCTTTCTCATTTGCTAATTTTTATGATTATATGAATTTGAAATAGTAATGGCGGTAAACATTAGTTACCTTTTTTATTTCAAAGATTTTGTTGTAGATTTAATAGGTTTTGCATGTGAAACATTTACAATATCACATATAAACTACTTTTTTAATATAATATAAATTTATAAAAAAAGATAAAATATATAGGTTCTATAAAATACCTTATATCATATAGATTTTACAAGGTATAAGTTTTATAGTGGTTCTAAAGTATTGTAAGATGGTTCCAGTTCTAAAATTTGTAACTTGTACCTTATAAGGTAGGATATAAATAGAGCTTCATATCCTATCTATCATATACTTACTTACCCCTAATATTGACTGTCTTGAAAAACTTTCATTGTTAATTAATTAGCAAATTGCACTATTTACAAAATAATAAACATCTTTCTCTTGGTTTTTAGACAATAATAATGTGGCTCTTTTCTTCTTCTTTTTTTTCACTTATTATAATATGAGAGGAGATTCAAATTTAGTTTATTTTAAGGTATCTAAGTTCATGCCATTAGATTATAAATGCTTTGACAGTATTGATGCTCTTTTATTAATGAGTTATCGACCTATCAAGGGAAAATGAGAAAATGAATTTTACGTAGTAGATCATAATAAGAGAGAGATATGCAAATTCCATGCAACTATATGAGTGCGTTTGCGTTTTGGAGATAACTTTTTATTTTTCTTTGATATTAGTTACAACAAAAAAATTTAGATTTATCAAATATTGATATGAAAATCTCAGGACATGGATAATTATAGTGGTTTTTAGTGATGAATCTTGGTGAGAAGTGAATACGGAACTCAATAACCGAGAGTGATTAAATAATATATGGAATTTTAAGAAAATGATATCCGATTTCTTTCTTTTTTTTTTCTTTTTCTTATTTTTGAAAAGAAGAGATCACTTTCCTCAATACCATTAATTATATTCCATACGTGTTAATCACTAGTTCACCACTATTTGGTGACTAACTATCATCTTTGTCGCTCATTATCACTTATTATTAAAAGTCACAATTATCCATAACCTTTTAAAATAACTACAATAATATTTTAGAATTGCAAGACATTGATCTTAATAAAAAAAAATAGTTTGAAGCAATATAACCCTTGCTTAAATAAATAGGCAACAATGGACTAGTTAGATATAATTTATATAACATCATACTTTATTAATATATGAAAAATTTTATAATACAGTTTATTAAAAGCAATTGTACTATATATTTATTCTTTTTTCTATTAACAACCCCTATTTTACTATGATTAAAGGTATTATATTGTAAAAAGAGTTTGTTGACAAGTTTATGAAAGCTATCGATAGATGTATAAAGGCTGTCAATAATTTTATGAATATCATCCATCGTGTTTCTTTGTATTATAATAGGTTTTATTTTTACTATATTTAAAAAATATATACTATAATAAGAGATAGTAAATATATAGTGTAGTAACTACTATGGATATTCACTAAAGTGCGTCATTAGAAGGCATGCAACCCCTAAAGTCTAAATGCATTTTTCACTCAATTTAAATTCCTACTGGTGCAGTAGGTGGTCCAAATTTATTAAAACTCTAACCTATGGGGGGGAGAAAAGCCTAAAATCATATAACGTTTGTTGAAAGGAGATGTACGAAAAAACGACGAAGTGGAGTTTCTTTAGCCCATGGATTTAGCCGTGGATGCCCTAAAAAGGTAGGCAATTTCAAGCCTTTTCACAAAGATTGGGCAATTGTCTTTCCGTGCTTACAACTGCCTAATTAGATCTTAGTCTATTGCCTAAGTTTGACAGAGAAATTGAGTCAAAATTGAGTTTGTTTAGGAGCGATATTCCACTTTAATGTTCATGGAAACTTATAATACTTATTAATGGTTAAAAGAAAAAATAAATTTATTTTTTTATAATCTTTTTTCATAAAAGGTATAATAAACTTTGTAATAAAAATTACCTGTATATATATATATATGTATAATATATGTATATATATGTATGTATAAATTTTATTTATTTATTTTAGACCTGTTAATTAGTACTATTTGAACACTGTTTAAACGAAGGCCAAAACGAAATACAACGATTTTGAGTTAAAGGTACATACAAAAAAAATTATAGCAAAATCTGCAGATTTTAATGGAATTTTATTTCAAAGAATAAAATAATTTACTTAAAGTAGAAATGGCATAATCAAGTCAAATTTTTTTCTTTAAAAAGAGATTATCATTTTAGTTTCTGGAGAATAAAAGTGGCCACACAAACAACTGGCTCAAGTATCGCAGTACATACATGTGTTCTAGTGTTTCACATATATCGATATGCATGAAAAACATTAAACAGTGAAGTGAAATAATGGGTTACATAGAAGGTATAATAGGTATTATTGTTGGAGAAAAGACCTTAATTAAGTTACAAATCTATAGATAACGGTTCTGCCGACATTCAATATGATGAAACTTGCCTTCTTTTATAAATATGCTAACAGTAATCAATCATACGAAATTGCAAACGTTATAAAAACCGACATAGAAAATTGCAACCTAAGTTTGTTTTGAGAATCAACATTCATTTCAAAAAAGGTTCCAGACAGTGAGCCTGCAAAGAAAAAGGTGGCTAGTGAAATCTTTTGCTAACACAACTCAAAAGATAAAAAAAGGTGGGTGGGCTTTGGATTACCTATCTCCAACAGTATCTTTTATTAGGAGTTGCAACACACAGAAAGAAAGAGAAAAAAAAAAAAAGGGACTTACACATAGAAAATGTGTCATAATTTCAGTAAAGCTAGTTGCTGAAAATAGGTGGCTCGAAGGCAGCCGTTTATTTTTCCAAAAGATGGCCTAAAAGTTAAACTTAGCCTTTCTAGCTTGCAACGTACTGACAAAATTAAGCAAAACTTTGCATTATTTACTATGCATTATTCTTATTCTTATTCACAAACAATGACAGAGAATATAGCAGCTTCACATGCGCATGCTTTAATCAATGAAGGTATATATATATATATATATATAGAAAAGGGGGGAGCTTGCCCTAGTACCTAAACTTGCCCTAGTAGTCATGGCAGGGGGATTTATACACTCCCCAGTGAATTTAATTAGTTTATTACATTACAAAAGTTTATTTTTATTGAAATAGCTCTAATATAATTTGACACACCTAAGTTGGAGGGCCATGTGATCCTAGCTGAACTACGGCCCAGCTTATACTAACACTAAACACACCAATCACCTATGTCTTTTTTTAAAGCTTAGCTAGGGTTGTTGTGCCCTAGGGTGTTAAAAACCCTAACTGGCAACAACGTGGCTGAATTGTTACCCAATTCATCTATGTCCTCCTGACCCTTCATTGGTATGGTCCTCCGAGGAGCTATCACTCCATGGTAAAGTGTAACTAGAATAAGTACTAGGAGACTGAGAAAACCCTCCTCTAAATTGATCAAGAGGCGTTTGCATATTGGTAGGAGTTTCCGGGGGCAGGACTGGGTTGATATCATTATAGGCATAGCGGATAAGGTCGGCATTCGCGGCATCAAGGTCCTTCTGGAGCCTATCAACCTGGCGCTGGAGGAAGGTGATGGCACCGACGCAGCCATAGACGGGATCCTGAACCCGGGCCTCGGCTTCATAGGCGAGGGAATTGACTGCATCCTCCCTCTGGTGGGGGTGGAGCTCATTGAGTAGCTTGGTGACATTGCTGGCTCCGAAGATTTTGTGTACATTGGCAAATTTATGAGGCTCCTCAGGTGGGAAATAAGGTGCAAATATGCAACCTGGCATACACTTCCTCCTTAGGAATTTGCAGGCTGCACATGGTGAATTGTAAGAACTAGATGATGACATGTTTAATGCCCTTCAGTTTCAATTATGTTCCTGCAGTATACATCACAATCAGGTTACTACTATTTTTTTAGAAACCAACCCCAATTTTACTACGATATCAAAGCGGATATGAAAGATTATATATACATACATACATACATACATACATATATATATGATTTATTTATATATGTGTTTAGTGTATAATTACCTAGGAAGCTTAGCAAGGATGTAAATACCAAAAGGACCAAATGATGAAATATTACTAGAAATGTGTATGCAAAATCTAAAGATTAGTTGGAAAACATGCATTTCATTAAGTTGGTTTGATGGTTTTGCATTTGTTATCCATTGGTTTGTAATGTGAATAAAAGGGGATAAATAGTAATATAAGAGTTTCTGAAATATATATAGTATGTAAATTATTATATATTTTTCTCTTTTAAGTTTTTTTGCTTTAATTGTTAAAACCGAGAATGAGATAGATGCAATCTGATGTACTTTCACAACACTTTTAATACTAGATTAGAGCCCGTCAACGAAAAAGTGAATCTAGATTTTTTTTTCCCTATATGGTGTAACAATGGTAAGAGATGTATCTACTTATAATTGCTCTCCCTATGTTTTTCCCTGCATATACTAACTCCGTGTATGTTAATGACTAAATGTTATAATGTAGCATAAGTCAGCTGCCATGTGACCACACAAACAAAGAGCAAGCTCCAACGATCACATACTAACACTGGATGCTGTAATTTTTATTTTTTATTTTTTATAAGAGAAATGGATGGAAATGAAAGAAACAGAGGAGAAATGATGAGTGAATTACCCAAAAAAAAAAAAAGTGGAAATGAAGAGCAATGAAAATAGAAATTTGACAAATTACCCCTATTTAAGTATTTTATTTTGATGAAAATTGTTTAAGGAATAATTTTATAGTTGTTTTTTTTTTTATTTCTATCAATTGCTGCTCTCTCTTTTTTTTTTTTTTTCTCATTTCAAAGAGAAAAGAAATGAATATTAAAATGTAAATGTTTCTATTTGTTTTCACCATTTTCAACTCATTCCTACTCTTTTTTTTTTTAAACATAACATTTCCTCCCATTTTCTACTATCCAAAGAATGAAAATTAGGGCTTGTAGTCTTTGTTTCTAAAACAAAAAGGGTTTTTGGATTTTCTTCAACAATTATTCTAATCAAAGTGGAACAATCGCTACATATTAATTAGATTTTTCTAGAGCTTGTAAATATTTATGGTTTTCATAGTAAATAGTGATGGAAGACAACCTTAATGCTTAACTACTAGTCTTAGTGTAAAAGAACAAGGTAAATTATAAAATGATGACCTTGATGTTACTGTATTTTGTTTTTTTTTTTATAAAGAGATAATTTACACTTTAATTTTGTATCAATAATAAATAATATTAAGTATCAATATTTTACAAGTTAGTAAATAATTAATCAAATAAAGTAATGCTAATAAATTATATAACGTAATAAAAATATAAAAAATGCTAGAAAATAAACAAGAAAAGAAAAAATAGAAAAATTAAAAAAGGAAAAAATGTATTATTATTTATTATTGACATAAAGTTAAAAAGAAAAAAGAAAGACAAACATAAATAACCTTTTTACAAATCAACTAAAATACAAGTTAATCTTTTTTTGTAGTTTACCTTTAAAAAATAAAGTGATGAGATTTAAAATGTGAAATCATTTTTGACATTAGCTATTAGTAACGTAAAAAACCTCGTGAGATTATTATGTCAATTGTAAGCATTTAACTGTAACAAAAATTAAAAGAAAGAAAGGTTGAAAAAACCTTTTCCAGCTAAATAAAGACCCCTTAATTAAAATGAAAAAAAAAATAAAAAAGGGGTAAATCAGTACTTATATAATTGCAAGAGTATGATCTACTATATGGTCTCTCGTGCACGTTATCAGACACTTGCTCTGATTCTGATTTGATGCATATTTCAGACTCTGGGGAGAAGAGAACTGCTTGAATCCACGGGATACATGAAGTGTCACTTCCTTTTTCATCAATAGGTGACCCCCTTTTCTGACACTTTTCCTTTTGTTTTCTCGGATTTATTGAATGTTTAGGAAAACAGACATCTACATTCATCACAGTCGACACTACACTTATCATCAGATCACTTTATACTTGTCCCAACCAGCCCTTCCTGATTCCTATGCTCAGAAGATTCATTAATATAAAAAACTGTGTCAGCAAGCTGACTATGTGTTTTTTTGCTATTTATTACTGCCCTTAACATAAGAAACCCTAATGCAAAAGAAAAATAAAATTGAACTCACAAAAAATCATGCAAATTTTTATAACCCTAAAGTTTAGTATCACTAGAACTTGTAACAAACCAAAATTGAAAATTTAACCTGTATGATGTCCTCCTAAATCGGGTCTAAAATTTGGGTTAATTCTAGCAAAAAATGACCAGTAAAATTCTTGTATTTTAACTCTTAATATTTCCAAAGAAGATTTGCATTATGGAATCAAAAAACACACTGCACTGAGAAGTAAAAAAAAAGTTCTAAAAAAAGGGTGAAAGTACCTTTTTCGCTTATAGCGTTAATAAGGAAGATGTGTCAATGGTTTGGTTCAATAAGCATAGAATATAATTAGGAAAAGTTCAATTAAAAAGAAATCTGAACTTACAGATGTAATGAGAAACCCTAATTGGACAGCGTTATTGACTGGAGAGAGAAGAAAGCACCTGCAGATAAATGGATCAATAATCACACAAAGCAAATAGAGAGAGAGGGAGAGAGAGAGAGAGAAGAGGCAGGAAGAATGTAAGATAGAAAATGAAATAAAAAGGACAATTTGGGGGGTAATAAATGGAATATTGGGAAGTGTACACTAACAAAAAGAAAGAGTGACTATGACCCTTCATCTTATCATAATAATTTCAGGTATTTCACCATATACCTATATGAAAAGATGAAAAGCTGGACCACTCAATTTTCTTCTACTAGATAATGCACATGGGTATAGTTAAATTTAATTATCCCGTTTCGTACATGTAAATTTATATACACAGAAATATGTAAATAAATCTTTACATTATTGCTAGTAATGTATTAGGGGAAAGAGAGGAACACAAATGAAAAGATAAAATTCTTCTCGATTTAGTCAAATAAATTTCCAAATTAATGTTGTAACAGAAGAGGCAGGCTATTCTAGCTGGATTCGTTGCATAATTCAGAATTCTCATCTAGGGTGATATAGTAAAGGGAAAAGGGAAAAGGGAAACTAAAACTTGTTAAATTTGTTTTATTGGTAGAAAGGAAGTAGGAGAATTCCAACCCATATCAACCAATGTGTTATGTTTTTGAATGAATTTCTTATTAGCAGATCTTTTATTTTACCAAAAGTATTTTCAAAATATTTAGAGAGTTTCATTAATAAGTGCTTCATAATATTTTCTTTATTAGGTTTCCTATAAGAATCCTTCAGGTCACTTACGAACATTTATTTTCTTAGATTCTTCAATGAATTAAGTTAAAATTGTTCTGATAGAAGCAAGGAAAATAAGATCTTTTCTGAAAATATGAGAACACCATCGGCCTCTTGCATCAACTCGGCTTATCTTCTATCTCTGTAGTTAGTATAATCGTGCAATTTTGCTTAGCACTGTAATACTCGACCTGCTAGATTATAGTTATTACACAGAAACTTCCGCAATTTCTTTTTCCCGAAATAAACTCACCCTTATCTAGCTGGCTATAGGAAGGTGATCAGCTACAAAAATATAAAATTTTATATTCAATGACTCAACTGAAAAAAAAAAAAAAAATAGACATGTTATGGATCCAATGACTTCTGTGTTCCTCGTCTGCTGGGTTTCGGTATGCATTTCAGAAATGTTTTACATGTATAGTACTTGAAGCACACTTTGTTAGCATGATTTTTTTCTTTTTTTTTTCTTTTTGATAAGCAGGTAAATTTCATTGATGTAAGAAATATTTACAATCCTAAGTGCGGGGTAAGGATACTTAATTAGAAAAAAAAAAAAAAAACCTTTAAACAAAAGAGAGTGTAGGCTCTCGTATAGTAAAGATAATTTTATGTGACTGCTCACACTCTCTAAATGTATTTAATTTTCTTCTCTTGATTCTCTTTAAAGGGTTTTTCCTTCTCTATTTTATTTTCTTAAATTTGTTAAAAATGACATTTTAAATGCTATATATGAAGAGTTTTGCTAATGGAGATTTCGTTTGCCATGATTCGGTTAAGAATTCTTTTACATATGATTTAACCAGTTTAGGTGATCTTTTTCCAATTCCAATGAGGTTGGTGCTACATATAAGCCAACATATCATTACCACAAAACTTACCCTGTCCATTGGAGATATTTACACTAGCATAGCAATGATGTACGTTTTGAGCCCATATATGATATAATGAGTTATTAGTGTTACAAAAGATGGAATAAATTTATGATGTATGTTTTTAATGAAGAAATTAGATTATGAAAATTACACAAAACATGATCCATTTAAGTGATGATGTAAGTAACAACCCACTAACGTTTCATATCAATCACTTGATGCCATATTCATCATCTACTTGCATTAGAAACATGCATCACTCTTTTGCGTGAGATTGGGCAATGTTCATCACCAATTTGCACTACTAAAAACTTGCACTGATATTTTTAACCTAAACCCCAAATGTACACGTTAAGATTATCATCTTGGATTTACACAAGACTTAAACTAGAAGAGCAATTAGCAAAGAAATGGATAAAAGGTAAAGCCGAAATGCATATAGTGAAGCGACAACCAATTAACCAAAAAACGATAGCTAACCAACTCAAGTGGTGGTCAACTATTCAGATGGTCAATAGAGCAATGGGCTAGTGTGCTATAAATTGGCCTATGTCTCGTGGTCAATCAGATAGGTCTTGGGGCCTTTTATAGCTTTGTATTTTATGGTTTCATGATGTGTAAGCTATTTCTTGTTTTGTGTATTTTGATTTGTACTTCTATAGATAATATGTACATGCTACTAAGTGAATAGGTAATGTAAGAGAGAGTAGAGAGTTCTAGGGATCAAGTTAAAAAAAATCAATACTATTGATTGTTAAAGAACCAAATCATACTATTGCTATTTATGTTGGAGAGCCTCTTTAATCTTGTTTGCAATTTTCTTACTCCACTTCTTAATGGATTTTTCACTTAAAATTTGTGTACCCTATTCTCTCCATTACTTATTTTTATTATTATTGGATCTTAAAGTCCATAACAAATAGTTCGAGGTCCCTACTATAATTATCCACAATTCATGCAAGTAACCAACGCATATGCATGCTTGCTTGTTATTTACATAACAAAATTGTCGTTTCATTAAATAGGATGTTTTGGGTTTTATAATTTTTTTATCTTCTTGAACAACTTATTAAAGAAAATATCAAGATAAAAATAGAATAGAATTTCCAACTTAAATCTGAAATCAAGTAATTAACTCGACCATATATCAATCACTTTAGTTAAATGAGTATTATAATTAAACACATGGGTGAATTGCCCTAATAATAACGAGAAATTGTTTCTTGAATGACTTGTGTTACATATGACTCTGATAGCCTGTTCTATTCCCAATCTTCAGGTAATGGAAAAAGATATAGCTACACCTACTCGATCCAAGAAACCCAAAGACCTACATACCTAAGTCCTAACTAGAAGAAATTAGCACCCTCTTTGCAGGTTTAGGGAGAAACTATATGCTTTCTCAAGTTGATAATTACGCCGTGCATTGCATTAATCGCAACTCCAACTTCCTCGCATCCAAATTTAGAATGAAGCATTTATGACATCTTGGAGATTTTCCCGTAGAGATTAAGTTGACTTTATCGTTGACTGAAAGTACAACTATATATATATATATATATATATATTATATGTATATAGAGATCTATTGATCCAGTATTAACAATAACGTACAACCTAAAGGGTGTTACTCTAATTAAAGAAGAGATGAGGGACCTTTTTTGCCCCCTTGTATGTTACTAAAAAGTCCCTACAAATCTATCAATTAGGCAATTACTAGAAAGTGGTGTCAAGGTTGAAATTATTATGTTAAATACCTAATCGTTTCACACAATTCTAGAGAGAGAAATGGTCTTCCACTATGTAATCTTTGCTCTCAAAGATCAAATAGCCACTAGGCAAGAAAGACCTCAATTACTTAAGCTGTAAGGTTAATGTCCAAGATTTTTGTCTGTCACTTATACATTCGAGACTCTAAGATTACTTGTTCCTCTTCCTTACCTTTTTTTCCTAGTTATCCCATTATGTACTATCTATATGTCACTTTTTCTAAAGCTACATGTAAAGAGATACTTGCATAAATGTTTTGAATTTGATATTTTTTATTTTTGGGTTTTATAATTTTGAGTTTTTGAATTATATCTGCAATGTAAATAAAATGATATGAATGTTTCTCTTGAATGAAATTCACAAAAGAAACAAACTATCTAATCAATTTCTATTGATAAGTTAGAAATGACGCCACAATGAGAATTAAATTAAACTAAGAGAAAGAAATTGATTGTCACAATTTGACAAAAAAATTGATAAGATATATGAAAAGAGAAAGAGTCTCTTTAGGGTTTCAATGAGATAACTCATAGAACTCCTTTTTATTATGTAAAATGAAATATTTATAGTCTTGCCCTGATAATACCAAGGGCATAGATGTAAATAAAATAAAATGAAACTTTTGTCAATATTGACAATACTACCTATGACCTATAATTGCTAATATTGCAAATTGCATAAACTACTAATACCAATTAATAACATATTAATAAATAATAAAAATCCCTAAATAATAATAAACCTTAAACAACTAAAATATTGAAAAAATAATAAAATAACATAAAAATATCTTTAAAGTCTAAAATAATATTGTATCTTTATGGCAAGCTCCACTCATTTTAACGCTTGGCTTGGAAGTTGATCCCTACCAAAAGCCCTCATCTACATTTTTTTTACTCTAGTGGGGACGAAGTAAAGTGATAACAGAGTAATAACATCTCCTAAGAAGAAAGCAATTGGACTATTTGACACTACCTTTTAAGAGCAAGACCTAATGTCGAACCAACTAAGCAAAACTTGCCTTATTTATTGCTATATATGTTAGTTATATCTATGACTTCTAGTATTTAAGTTGTGGATATACAAAGAGCATGGCTAAGTTATGTCACCCTATTAAAGCCTCCAAATATTCATCAATAATGTGGAAAATATCTTCACATGAAGTGGGAAATAATTGAAAGGCTCTGAATTATAAAATTCGTCTAAAAAATGTTAATCAACATTTTGGAGAGCAACAAGACCTTTATAACAAGCAATGTGAAGTACATGAAGAAGTGAATTCCATGACAATGGTATACATACCAATTCATCAACAGGCAAAAGAAACACCATTTTTGTTAGCATAAAAAATAATCAAGTGATAAGTTTGGCACCTTGTACATGAAAATGCTTAAACCCCTTCAACTCTATTCGAAAAACTTTATTCGAGGAGTAAGAATGTAGAGGGTTGAAATTATTATATTAATATATTATGCTAATCCCATTAATTATTTGGTTTGACTTATTAGGTTAGGTGATAGGGTCTAATGAGTTTAATTTATCTATTAGGATGACTTAAGGAAAAGTTGCTTAATAGGGTTAGAACAAAGATTGTTGGTTTGTTTATCTGCTATCTTTCTTAGGTAGGACGATAGCTATTAGCCTTGGGCCTTATCATGATAACCTTAAAATGAGTATATTTCATCTTGTCCATCGATCACTAAAGTGATCTGACGGATGTCATTAGGATCAAAAGCCTTTAAATGCCCAGTTATTCTTCCTCATTTTGCACAATTTTATAAATAAGAAATATAGTGTTTCACTATGTAACAAGCATTTAGACAAAAAAATGACCACAATTGCTTAAGCTATAAGGTTAACATTCAAAGTTCATTTGGCTCCTTTGTTTATCACTTACGTATTTAGGACTTCGAGATTGCCTATTCCTCTTTCCTACCATTTTCTCCAATCATCCTATTATGTGCTATTTTCACGTCACTCCTTTGAAGTCATATATAATGCGATACTTACATGATTATTTTAGTTAGAACCCTTCATCTACAAGTGAAAAATAGTGTAGTTACTACCAATAGCCACCACCTTTTGATGTCACTTCCATTTACAACATCTAATCTCATGCAATAATTGTTCAATGTGTATAATTTGTTACCGTATGATAGAGTCCAATGGACACAACTTTTTGAAATTTGTAAGAACTACTTTATGATGTGTTGGAATCAATTTAAAACTTATGACTAGTCGAACCTGTTAATTTTAAAAAACTTTATGAAACTTATAAATTTTTGCATTTATTTAAATCATTTTCAAACACCTACTTTACTATATAAGTTTCATTGGCTAGAGTCCAACCAAGATGAGGTAGGGAAGCTTTATCTTCATTTATATATAAACACTATTTACCCTTTTCTCAAATGGTTACTTTCAATTTTTTATAGAAATTTTGATCATAGTAATATTTGATAATTGGACCTACATAATATATTATTGATGATCTCATAACTAGATGAATTGATATTTTTTTGGTTGTATTTCTATTAGTCCACATGTATAAATTTAACTTATTATAAACATATGATTACGGATGATAATAAAATTTTTTCTTCACCAAAATATATAATAGCTTTGTCTCACACGTATATACAATCCTATTTAGGTTCAAAAGAGTTAAAAAAAAAAAAAAAAGCTTTCAATTTTAATAACCCAATCCTAATATGATTTTTTCTAACATTATGAAATCAAATCCTTCCATAAATATTTCTATTAAGGTCCTACGACATGTATACCATTATTTTATATGTGACATATTGCACATAAATACTTGAATCATGAGTTGAAAAAATTTCAACAAAATCACAAACCCTAAGTGGAGTTGATGCAAGATAAACTTTAAAAAAGAAAAAATGCAATAGCTATCTAATCATCCGTTGGGTTACCTATGTAGTCATATATATATATATATTTTCAAATGGTGGTGGATCACATCTCACCACTGTGGTTAGCTTGCCTCTACCACTTGTGTGGCTGCCAACTGTAGAGGGTAGTAATCGCTCATCATAAATGCTATTATCTTTTTTTATTTAATTATGTTTGTTTTGGTATTTATTGTTTAAAACTTAAACATTCTGTTTCTTCCTGTGTTGTTTGCTACCCATCATGCCACTCGGTGTCAAAACATAGAAAATAATTAAAGATGTAACTTGGGGTAACCATCAAAATTGACGGAATGATTTAATTGTGCGATTCTAAAAATATTTAGGATTTAATTTTTGAAATTGAATAATTTAACATCAGGTTTAAAACTTGCTGGAGGTACCTCTTTCCTGCGATAGATATTACATATTACATAGAATACAATATTCTCCACAGCTGGAATCGCGAGGGCTCTAATTCAGCAAGCAACTTTTCTATTTTTCAATTTGAATGCATGTACTTTCAGCACCTGCAAATTAGAGCTGCAGACGAGTATATTATTGGATATTTATTAACGATCTAATACAGTAACTTTTATAAGTTTTTTAATATTGATACAGACTTAAACATATATATATATATATATATATAAATGCAAAATATGCATATTTTCTTTATTTAGTATTTTAATAAATACTAGACATCCGTTGACATGGTTTTTGTTCTATTACTCCGATTATCTTATGGTAAAGTGCCGGTGAAACATTTCATTTGGAATTTGGCAAAGAGAGTTTCGAAGTAGTACTAAGATCACGGGTAGAGATCGAATTTCTCTGGTAATGGAGGTGACAACATGATTCTGACATGGATACAACAACTGGCAGTGACTGTATAGTGTAAAGAATATACGTATATTAATCAAAAGGCCCATATACAAGGAGGTCACGAACAAGAACATCGCTTCATTTGTCTAGCTATGCCTATTAGCTAGATATCTATAGGGCTATGATGATGGGCGGTGTTATACACAGTGATTCCTAAATAAAGCTCACTTTAAAATATAAAGCACTAAAAAGGCTCCCTATCATGGAATCTATAGTAAAGTCAAGCAATATTTCCCTACCATTGTTGATGTGAGGGATATTATTCTCCGATGAGGATGATCCGAATAGGTACAATACAATAATATGGATATAAATACGATATTATTAAAATATGATTATAAAGAAAATAAAAAAATAATACATATATAATATACAAGTAATACGATTAATTATATTATAAATTAGTTATATTGACACAAATTCAATACGAAATAAAAATATGAGTACAACCTACCATTGTGAATTACTATCTCTACAACCATAAGGATGAGATAAATCTATTTTAAAAAAAAAACTATGATGAAAGAGATTATTCTAAAGTTTTTATAAATATAAACATAAATATTTCATGTAGTAACATCACATTAGTTTGATATATATCTTTGAATTAAAAAAAAAAAAGGAAATAGGCTGATAAATTTATATTTTTGTGGACAAGAAATTAGGATGAATTGAGTTTGGATTTAAAATCTTGTTTGGTTGCAATCAATGCGAATTATTGGCTTATTCTATCATATCTTATCACTTAGAACATGCACATGCAAAACTGAGGGAAAAATTATCTATTTGATGGCATCATCTTGTGATGAGTGATCGAGAAGATGGCTATGTAGACCTAATGCTAACCCTATTATATAGATCGCACACTCAATTATTATATGTTATTCAGCCTTTCTAAGAAGATTATATATCATAAAGAGAACAAGAGGATGATTTATCATAACAATTAGTTGAAAGTACCATCTTCAGAAAGGCTTCAATTGGGGATGATGAGTTTTAGGGATCCATAATGGTAAGTACAGCAAACAAAAAAAACACAAGTGGCAATTTTAATAAATACTAGTGACATGTTTGAGGTAATAGATTAAATTATCATGTATTAGATTCTTATTTGCTTTTGTATAAAAATAGTATCTGCAATTCCTATTCAATATCATTTCCATCCCATAACACTGCAAAGATTTGCACCTAGAAATGGTCTATAGTTGACAGACCAATCAATTAATACGCTAAGGGAATGAAAAGTTTCCAACATCGATGAGCATGTGCTTCACTCACATCATTGGAAATTACCAGTGTGCATAATGTCTTTATAGATCCACCCAAGATCCTTATACTTGTGTCATATGAAAAATACATCCATATATAATAATGGTAAGAAGAGTTGACACACATACTATGTCGAACAATTTATGGCTAGGTTTTAATAAATCCGGTCACACAAGAATTTTCCTATTTCATGATTGTTGAGTATAACTTGAATACTGTGTAGCTTTGATCTAGGATTTACGTGTTGGTGAAAATTTTATCTCAATGTGATTTCGGTAGAAAAGGAAGGACAATCAGCTGATTCCAAAAAAGATGATCAACCAACTATACACAATGTATTTTGCATAGTTTAAAGGATAGTGCTAAGAGAATGTTGTGATTATGTTCTTAATGAGATTTCATAATTTCTTAGTGTGATTCTATGATGGATCATAATTAGAGTGCTTTTTGTAATTCTATAGAATCTAGTGAATAATTTTGTTCAATTTCTATAAAAGAGATTGTCACACTATAGTGGAGGTTTTGAGTGCTGCTTTTTCTTGTGATTATTATTAGATTGCTACTCCTCTTTAACCTGTGCTCTTTTCTGAATATACTTGTGCTTGTATTGGGGTCTTTCACATTAAATATTCGTGTTAATCTCTTCTCATCTATCTTTCCATTCATTTGTTCTTTTATATGATTTGCTATTTGCTATCTTCCGCTACGTAGCCTAACAATGGCTTACACTTAGAGGCATCCTTACCCTCATACATGCAATAAAGACGAATGAAAGATCTCGCAGTGTACCTATTTTATACATGTTAATAGTAATACCATACGAATTTAAATATTTAAGATTAATAATAATTAATGATTAGTAAATAATAACTTATTGTCATTATTTAATACTGATTAATTATTGTATAATGACTACTAAAATTAATAGTAATTAAATAATTATTGATGAGAATTAAGTCATTAATATTCTGATGAGAGTTAGATAGCTGATTGCATAATAACTAATGACGGTAATCAAAAGTAAAAATATGAAAACTTGATGACAGCAATCAACATTATAAGAAAATAAATAAACAACAAATTATTAGCAAATGGTATTTATTAATTAATAGTAATTTTATCACCAACTCAAATAAGCTTTTGTATAACGAATTGATCAATATTTATCATTTAACAACAATTAATGACATTTCTTTGATAATCATAGTCAATAAGTAATAATCATTTTATAAGATATTATTTTCATTAATTTATTATAAAATAGATTATTATTCTATTAATAGCTAGCCATAATTATTGATTTCTCAATTTTTATCAATTATATATTTATTAATAACAATGTAGACAATGTAGACTGTTTTATTAAAAAATAATTAATAAGATAATTATATATATATATTTTTTAAATCCGATTAAGTGAGCTAATGGTATTTTTTAGTGCCTTTTCTTCTATTATTTATGGTATTCTCATGAACGAAATACTGAAAAAGTCATTTTTCTTGGTAATGATATTTATATAAATTAATTAAAGGAATTGGTAATTTTAGTTGTAGCCATTCTCGAAGTAGCAATCCTTTTGCAAACCAATTCATATATAAATATCATATTATTTTCTAGTTGAGGATGATGATTAATATATAATGACCACAATAATTTACACTTGTGTATATGTCTAACTTTTTCTATATGCAAAATTTGCCAATCAAAGACACTCGAATATTCTAAACCACATGTGTAAATAGTTAATCACGTTTTGCCCTAAAACAAGATGTTAGGGTTTAGTGTGCTTTAGAGGGGGGAACAGGGAGGAAAGAGAGAGAAGAAGGGGGCTCGGCCCAAGCATGACGCTGGACATAGCCTACTCCACGTAAAAGGAAATAGATGTATTTTAGCCTCTCTCTCTCTCTCTCTCACTCTCACTCTCTCTCTCTCCTCAAGGGAGACAGCCAACCATTACAGGCAGTGGGAGGGTGGGTTGGTGGGGACAAGGAAGAAGAGAAAGCAATAGCCGTCTATACCTTAGCAACATAGCTTCCATAGTATTGGTAATAGTGTTTCCTTTTCATTGCTCCGACCGTTGCTGTTTGTTCCTCGTCTTTTCTCGTTTGCTTATGCACCTACTCTACCAAAACTGCATCCCTACTCATTTAGTCCTCTGCCCCCATGATAGGAATTTAAGATTACACCGACTGCCCAAAAGAATAACGTTAAGATCACATCCTTCGTGTTAACGTGTGTCTATGTTACTGATTAAGAAACCTAAACAAAAAGTTTCTCCTAGTTTTAAGACGCATCACAAATTTTGACGAAAAGTTAATCTTACATTAAAAAAGAAAAACTCTTCTTCTTTTATAGCTTTTTAACAAGAACTCATGTTGATTGTAGTAAAATCTCTTAAATTAATATAAAAATAAGATTAATTAATAATAACAAAAAGCTGTTAATAACTTTGGTGAAATTATAGATAAGTTTCATAAATTATTAACAACCCTCGTAAAATCCTATATAGTCAAAGTGGTTCCAAAAACTTATTGTCTTGTTAAAATTAATTTTATATTTTGATCAAAAGTTAATCTACATTAAAAGAAGAAAAACTCTCCTTTATAGCTTTTAACTAGAGCTCATGTGTCGGATGATGGTATGTCACCGTCCCTTTTCGATTACCCATTAATAGTAAAACAAATTAACTGTTACTTAAAATTTCTCTGTAAGTGATATGTGTTTTTCATTTTCTTTTTAGATAACTACTTATCGGCAATTAATGTTGAGAGAAATTATATGAGTAGAGAATAAACAATTCATCTAGCACCTCCAAATATGTAATGGAGATATATTAAAAATCATTACATTTCTTTGAAAATGATAAATTACAATGATAATTTCCATTATTTTATTTCAGATTTTAGTAACATTTTATTGGGCATCTAAGCGATATTATTGAACTACACAAAGCAACAAGCAATGAAATGAAATAACAGATAGAGTTCCTAAACGATTAGACATTTGCAAGACAAGACGAGTCCGCAGACCCTACACTTGCAAGACAAGTCCGTAAAAGAGAGATTTGTTAAATATACCTTCGGTAGGGTTCAGCATCAAAACTTGTTGGACTATGCGAGCTATTTTGTTTGTATGGTTAGATTGGTTCTAAAATAATTATTAAAAGTTATACGATAAATTTTAATTTTAAATTTCTTGAATTTGCACCTACAATAGGTAAGAGATATGACTATCTTCATACCTCCACAATCTATCCTGAGCTTGTACCATGTATACTAGTATTATTTTGCAAGATACCTTGTAATTTTTCAATATATGCAAGTTATTATATATTCACCTTTAAAATATCTTCTAATAAATATAAATAAATTTGAAAAATATAACAAAAATTGAATTGAATTGATAAACTTATAATCCGCTACTATAGACTAACTCTAAGCTAGGCAAATATATCTTTATTAAATTTCCAAATTAAGTTGATACTTGCTTTATGTATATTATATTTATTGAAATTCACTAGGTTTACATTCATCGTAATATATATTTCACAGTGAATTTGACATCAATTCTAATATTATGATTTTGTGTACTGATGATTGTAATATTTAAAACAAGAAAAAAATAAAATGAATAATTATAGGTTTCATGAAATACCCTAAAATCTATGTATAATTTACATGGTATAGATTATGAGATGGTTTTAAAAAAATAACAAAATAAGTTCTAATTCTAAAATTTTAGAATTTATTTTTATAAATTAGGGTACAAAATATAAATTCTTACTCTATCCTCTCTAAATTCGCTCACCTTTATTCTTCCCTTTGCATGAAAATATATGTGTTAGGCATAATTGAACGTGACCAGAGTTATATTTTCAGGAAAATTAAAACTAACCTAAGCCCTGGTCATAACCAGAGGTAGCAGCTTTACTACCATCGCCTATACTTTGTAACATGGCTACTACTCTACCATGAACCTCAAAAGAAGCAAAGCGAATGAACTTCTTTGAGTTTTAGCACTATTTTATGTTGCTTTTGGGTAAGTTCAACCATGGCAAGAAGTTTTACTCCATCTCATCATTTTGAATTTAATTTGCTCCACATCATTATAGTAGATGTGCTGAAGCAACAAATGGGAATTTGTCAGAGGTTATAATTTTAATTATGGGCTTTTGTAATTTCAAAAGCTTATAAAGAGGTCAAGATCTTTTGATTCGGTTAATATAATCACTCTCATCCTATAGAGATGGTGTTGGCTTAAATTTTTTTTTATTTTTATTGTAATTACTGAAAAAAAAATATGAAAATGATTGATATAATTTACCATTGGAAAATTAATAACTTATCCCTTGTTTTTTTTTATAAAAGGGTACATTATTCAACTCTATAAATAGGCGTGGGTTAATAAGTTGCCATTTATATCATCTGTAAATCAGAGATGAAGTCTAGGTACATTCGGATAGAGACTACCAAAAGCCAAAAACGACTTGAGTCACTTGATCTAGTTTCTACATTAAAGAACGGGCTAGGCTATGAAAAAAGCAGAGAGACTAATGACTCCTTTTTGAGAAAGCCGTTGGATGAGTGCACGAGTACCAAGGTTCTTTTATGCATGCGAGTGTGACGGATGTTATGTGGATAAAGGGTAGGTATTTATTGTTTACTGATATGCTTTTCCACTGTACTTTGTCCCGATCGACATTAGGAATATATTATATATGGTGAAGATGCTGTTGAGACATAGATATCTAAATTATTTCTGTGTGTTCTTATGTTATTACTTATTGTTCTCTAAGAGCGCTCATAATTAAGGCTAGGAATGCAGAGCAGATCGTGAGGATCGGCCTGCTCAACCCATCCTGCTCAACCCGCAACTGTTTTGGCTCCTTCTGTTTGGCTTTTGGGTCGGGACGGACCATCTCGATACAAGTACAGGTTGGCCTGCTTAGTCCGCACAGTTTAAAAAAAAAAAAGAAAAACAAAAATGAATTGAATTAGAAGATACGACTGAACCAGACCATAGTTTTCCTTTGCTCTCCATTCCTCATCTCCAATCCTTCTTCTCTCACTCTCACTCTCATAGCACAGGTCACAACACTAGCACAATAGACCGCAACACAGCACTATAGTTACTCGCTCTTACTCTCAGATCTCATCTCATCAATCATCACTTATAGCTCCACGGTCACAGGTTACAGAGTAACGGACTTACAACTCAATCACCCCTAGTGTACATAGTAGTCACAGCACAATCATCAGCCATCACCTCATCATCGTCTCAATCATCGTCGCTGATCAGTCATCCTTGTCGTCACTGCACCATCTCCTCCTCCTCCTCCTCCTCCTCATCAAGTAGCATCGTCATTCACCACATAAATTTTATATTTTTATAATAAAAAAGAAAATTTGTGTGAGGGACGGGCCAACCAGCAGGTAGAACAAGCCAACTTTTTTGACTTGCATCATGTGTGAGCCATCACGAGTCGGCCCGCTTTCCTAGCTCTACTCATAATTGATATCTTGACTTAAAATGAGTATATCTTATGCAAGGAGTCTAGTATTTTGATACCAATGCACTACAAACTATATAGGATAGCAGTAAATATACTCCTACAATTAATATTGAGGTGGATTGGTTTTTTAAAATCCTCAAATGTAATTGAAAAAAAAAAACTCTGAATGTAATCCTATCTTTTTATAACTTTTAAAAATATGTATATATACCTTAAACCATTGCTAATCCTAAAACTACTACTAATCGTAAAATCCTTACTAAAAAAACAATAAATATCAATGATTTTAGAGTTTTAGTGATAATACATGGAATATATGTATATTTTCATAGTTACAGAAAAATAAAAGTATACTTTAAAAGTTTAGTAAATCTATTTGCATCTAAATTATGTAGTCACTATAGAAACATAGTGAGGGCAAGACCAAATCAATAAATGATCCATTGCTCTCTTACACTGGAGAGCTAATGCTAAATGCTAATAATGGCCACTTAGTTTAGACTTGGGTAAAAGGCTAATTTAGTATGTGGAATCACTTGAAACTAGCCCAACGGTTCATAGGCCATAAGCTAATCCTTTTGGTTGGTTCAGAACCGACCTTTGACCCACCAATTTAGGGCAAGTTGTAACAGTTCATGGCCCCCAACTTACCAAATTGATGAGTCGTGATTTGCACCAAAAAATTAATTAATTAAAAATAAAATATTTATTTAAATAATATTAACTAAAATAATATTAAAAATTAAAATTATTTCCATATGAAATAGAAAAATTTACTTCCCATCTACAATATATATTATGTTACTATTAACAACACCAAAAATAAATATGCCTTAAGAATATATCTAGTTAAACACTAAAAGCAGGTTTTCATTCCTAAATAATGTGTAACTAAAACTAACTTTTGTTTTTTGATCTCTTTTTTTTATAAACTTTTATCTTATATTATTAATATTACAATTGTATGTGAATATAGATTTGAAACATAGTTGCTTGGAAGTTTATGGACAAGGTAAGGGATGTGGATTTGTTCAGAATGAACCTATTCATTTCGATTAGCCAAGCAGGATTGAACTACACAATGTCATTTTTGTGTGCCAATATTTGTTATTGGACGGTGACCTTGATTTTTCGAAAAGTTAGATATTATATTTGCTTATGGAGCCTAGGAGAGTTGCATTTAAACAGTATGATCGGGAACACGTCTTATTAACTAAGTAATTTTAGTGGGTTCTACAATCAAGTGATTTTAATTGACTCATAATCAAGTTAGGATATACATCAAGAACTAAATTAATAGGATATTAGTTTAATTGAAACGATTTTATGGATTTTTGAATAAGGAGAAACTTCTTATCAGTTAATGGCCTAAGAGCAATGGATTGCAACCAAATTGGCAGATGGCCTGCTTAGGGTTGTCATCCTTACGCCTCTGGTAGGTGCCAAATGGCCATATATGCTTGACCCCTTCAAGGGTTCCAACATCAAGATTTAGATTAATCAACTCAAAACACATCATCTTCTCTTTGTCAAACAAACCTTGCCATAACTCATGTGCTGAATACAAACATAAAGGTTCCATCCATATTGGCTTGCACCAACGGTGTGGCTTCCGAATGAAAATTTTAGTTCTAGGCATGAAACCGACCTCTGATCAACCGTACTGCGCTGAGACACTGGAAATGTAGAAAATGCTTCAATCGTTGTATTCAAGAGATGCAAGTATGAATTCTTCAAGGGAAAACAGGCAATTGAACAATCATGGAATTGGTTTTAGGTTTTGAAAATTTTCGTTGCATATACCCTCTCTAAAATTGAATAACAGTATGACCTAGACCACCTCTTCAATCAATATATCCTAGAGGGCGTCTTCTGTTAGTAATTTAACTCTTAAATGTAGTGGACTTGAAAAGGGAACATAATAAACTACTAGCGTAAACAATCAGTTGTGTACATCAACATTTTTAAAGTTTAACAGATGAAGTAAGAGTAACAATGGGAAGAACAACCAAATATTAAGTGCATCAAGCCCATGATTTAGCATAGTATTTGATTGCGTAAACTATTTCCTCTAATATGAATCAAGCCAATGTTTTATATTACTATAGAATCATAGCTCTTTTGAAGGCAATTTGTTAAATAGTTTGACCCATATCATTGATCAATAAAATGTTAACTAAGTCATGTAAACCTTCAGATCAGGTAATGAATAAGTCAATAGAATCAATTATAAATACATATTTAGGTAAAATATTAATTTAGTAATACATTGGAAGGAATATTTTTCAATTTCAAAAATTTCCAAAATATATAAGTGTAGGCTTTTAGATATTCGAATTATGAATAGAATTATTTCTTCTCATTCTCATTACAATTCCTCAAGTGTTGGTTCATGGCAAAACCAAGTAAATTCTATTGGTTGAGGGAAGCTTCGGTTGATGATTCGTAGGAGAGCCCTTGGCATGTGTATTTATTTATTGTTCGCTAATGTTGTGAAAACTAGAAAAGTTGGCTTCATTAAGTTGTAATAGCCTTTATATTTAAAGGCTTTTCATGATGTCCTTTTTGTAAATAGAGGTAATGCAAGAAAATGGAAGTGAAAGAATTAAGGGAAAAGAAACTAGTTGTAAGACAATGGAAATTAAATTAGAAAACTAGATAAGTAAAATTTATAATGAAAAATGGTAAGATACACATCATGAAGAAACAAACTTACTTAAAGATTTTGAAGTACAAAGGACTTTTCTTTGTACCGCAATCTCGAACCCTCCTATTCATCCAAGTTATATGACATTCGGAGTAAGAAATCACTGGCTTTAACTCCTCTTGTAAATATTTCCAATCACGTAATAAAGATTTAGACACGTGGAATAAAAACTTGCCCCCCTTTATATTAATTATTTATGAGGGTTTCATATCATCAATGAGAAAAAAAATAAAAATAAAAAGGCATCGCAATTTAAAAAGAAGCAATGTATTTATTCAATAACAATTTCATCTTTAATTCCTAATAGGAAAAGATATTTACGAAATAGGGAGGTCAATCGTGTGATACGAGATAGACTTGTATGCAATATGACATTAGAGTTTACTAAAAAAATCAATAAAAAATAGAATTTTACGAAATTTGAAAATATTTGATTTTTAGGTTTTTTTTTTTTGTGTTTAAGGTTTGCAAATTGAAAGTAAAGGATATGAATGATTTAAGTAGCCTTTTCCATTCCTCCTCTAAGCTGTCAAATTTCTTCACCATACAATAGCATAAGGGGTAAACTCAAGTATAGCTAATCTCACTTTCATCTCCTCCTCATATTTATAGCACTCAAATATTTTTTCAATCTTGTCCTCCCAATCAAAGTAATCTACCATAGACCCCTTAACATCAAATTCTAGAATTCAAATCTTAGTAGTGTCTAAGCCTCAAGTTTGTTTCTGTTGCTTGACTAGAAGTTCATCTACAATATCATCTATGTTAGAAAATACAAGGTTATGAATAGTTCACGAGGTGCTATATTCCTCCTAAGTATTCCATGTCTATCCACCCCTCTTTGAGCATTATTGACATTCCCCATATTTATAAGATTCATAGGGTTTACATTATTATCGATATTCTGTGCTCCCACTCTTTGATTTGTAACCACAATATATAGTCTTCCAATCCGCTCAACTATCACAACTAACCTCGTATCAATCAACTCTCGTATTGATTCTTGCATGACATCTTTAATAGTATCTGTAACGGTCTGCTCAATATCCCCATTACTTGTTTCCCTATTCAAATCTAAGGCTATTGTTTTTCCCAACTTCTTAAAAATAACATTAATTAATTCACCCATCTTGTCATCTTCAACCATATCAAATAATAATGATTTTCTCTCTCTCTCTCTCTCTCTCTCTCTTTTTAAGAAATAAAATACAAACAAAGAAACTTATAGCACTTGACCCTTGTTCTTTCTCATGTCTACACACTTGCACAATCTTGGTTACTTCATGACTAACACACATTCACACTTGAGATGAGTGCCTTTTGTCAAACCCTTGAATAATTTAGGCCACAAATATCTTGTGCTAAACCTTCGCTCTGATACCAAGTTAATATGAGATAGACTTGTATGCAATATGATGCTCAAGTTTATTAAAAAATAAACAAATATTGGATTTTTATAGAATTTGAAAATATTAGATTTTTAAGGTTTTCTTGTGTTTAAGGTTTACGAATTAAAAATAAAGGATATAAATGATTTAATCTTAGATATAATTCACCAAAACTAAACCAAACTAAGATTTGTTTAATTTCAATTGATATAACTCACAATTAGAAATAAACAATGGCTTAAATCAACTAACTGATATGACACATAGTCAATTAATTCAAAAAAGGTTCGATGCAATTAGTTGATATAACTCACAACTAATGAAAGTAAGGTTTCTTAGTTTTCTAAATAATCTCTCAACTATCTCTCTCTCTTGACAATAAGTCTCATAATAAATTTTTATAATCAAGCATGACATTCTATTGATGCGGGCATCGTAGCTGACACGGGTTGATTAGGCGTGTCTTTTACAAGGCACGGCCGTGTAATGTGTTTGGAAGCTCCCAGAAACATACATGGCCCGATACACGGCTAGAAGGCACGGCCGTATGTTGTGTCAAGAAGCTCCCAGAAGCATACGTGGCTTGATACACGGTCGTGTTACACGGTCGTAAATATTGAGATATTTGTTCTGTAAATATGGTATGTAAATATAGCATGTATATCTTATATTTTATTTTTCGGTAGAAGACACATTACACGGCCGTACCTTGTAAAAGACACGCCCAATCAACCTGTGTCAGCTACGATGCCTGCATCAATACATTCCCTAGGATAAAATAGGAAATAAACTAATAAATAACAAGAATAAATATTTATAAGTTCTCTTAACAATGCAAATTAATGCATCTAGAGGGTTGACAAGTAGGATCATAGGCATAAACCTCAACCTTGTACATCTGGAGGATTCATGGGCAAAGATCACAAGTGTAGACCTCAATCGTGATCCTCCTTAAGCTTGAATTCACCCTTCATAAAATAGAGTCTTCCTATAGTAATAATAAGAAATATGATGCCTATCACCACCCTTGGGTTAAAAAAGATTCGCCCTTGAAATTGCATAGCTCTAAGGGTAATATATTAGCCAAGACCAAGAAATAGAAGACTAAAAGCAAAGTGAGTAATATCGCTTACCTTCCCTAGCTTAAGTAGTGCCTCTAACAATAAACTCTTTAGGACATTCTCATCATAATCTCTTTAAACTAACAACTCCCACATCTATAATCATACCCTCAATAGCTTTGAATCGTTTACCTCAACATCTACAACACCACAACTACTCACCTCATGCCACTCATCCTGTCTCCTCAATAACAAACTCTTCTTTTTCCTCCTACCATGCATCCCTTTATAAGTTCTTCTAACCTCACCTAGATTCATAGCACATAAGGTAACTTGCTTGCCATTCTTCTTAAAAGAGTATGTATTGGCACAACCACGATAGGCAACATCTTTATCAAAAAGCAAAGGTGTACCTAATTCTTAGGCGCAACATCACATAAAATTTCATCTTCATAAGCACCAAGAATTGACATAGGCACTTCTACTTGCTTTTCCACTTTAAACCCTTTTGCTTCATTAAACCACTATAACCTATGTGGATTAGGATGCACTATAATAGGTAGCTTTAATCTATTAACCATACCTATAGTAGCTAAATTAAAAACAACTACCACTATCTACTCTAATAGAGCAAATCACTTGTCCCACATTAAATTTAATGAAGAAAAGGTTTCATGCCGCTCATCTTAACGAGATGGTATAACCTTCAAAACTTTCTTGTTAACACCAAATATAAGTATGCAAGGATCGTCTACTAACTTCACGTCAACTACCTCATCTTCCTCTTTAGACTTTAATTCACTTTTTACAATACCCTCTACCCCATTCTCTTCATCCTCAATTAATTAACATCCTTAACCACAATAGCCCTATGACTTAGACATTAAGCAACTATATGTCCAATCTTTAAATGTTTAAAACATTTGACATCTTTGTCTCTTTTCCCAACTTTACTATTTTCAATTATCTTACCACGTTCATTAATCTTATCTACATGCCTTACATCATGACTGTCATTATTCTCAACATATCTTTTAAATACTATAGACTTATCAAACTGACCATTGCCAATATAAATAATTCTAAGAGCATCAAATTTAGAATTTACCTAGTTTCTGTAAACTCCTCTACACCCCTGTCTTTCAGTTTTGTAGAGTTTAATAATACTACTAATTCCAAATCTCAACCCAAACAAAAATCTAGCAATTGTATGCTCACAAGACTTGGCCACATCACACCTGATCATCTACACTTTAAACTCGTTCAAATACTCCTCAACACTCAAATTATCCTACCTAATATTCACAACTTCATATGCAAGTCTTGCTTATGGTATTATGGCACAAACATCAAAGGTGAGAATTTCAACCATGCACATCTAGAGGGTTCATAGGTAGGGATCATGGGTGTGAACCTCAACTGTAATCCTCTCAAAGCTTCAATTTTCCTTTTATAAAATAAAGTTTTCTTGTAGTAATAATAAGAAATATGATTCCCATCACTATGAGTCTTATGAAATAAACATAATCTAACGACTATTAATTAACTACTTAAAATATAGTAAAAAAGAAAACTAAAAAATCTAATTAAATCCCATCAAATCTTATAGACTAAAGTAATAATAAAAATATATCTATCTTAAGCAACATAAAATAAAATTATCATCTTTTCTTGCACACATCAAGACACATGAAACAAATGCTACTTAGACTAATATGTGTACCATTCCATTTTTTTCCTTTGCCATTTTTCTTTTTCCCTTTTCAATTTTAGGCTATAGGAATTATAGAAAATTAGTAGGTTAGCCTACATCATTGTTTGGGCTTTAACCATTTGTCAATAAATCCATACTCATTTTGCTCGTAGTCTTTTGATGGAACCAACAAGGAAGCTGTTGATACATTGACAAAGATTCAAACGCTGAGCATTTCTTTATTAATAATTATTAAGTTTTTCTAGTATTGTTGTCCTTTTATTTTATAGGTAAGGGGGAAAATATATTAACTTATGCACAATATCATATGTCATAAACATAGTTTTTTAAGTACTATTTTAGTATTTTAAGGAACTCCTATTTACATTATGTTTGATCTAAAGGATGTAATTAGAAAGAAAAGAAAACAAAAGGAAAGATTATGGGATGAATGGACTATGAGAGTACTAAATCATTCCAGATAATAAAGAAAGAACAAAAACAAATTAATCAATTCTAAAAATAAAAAAGAAAGTATAACATAATATGACTAATATACCTATAAAAATAATAAGAAAGTGAAATGATAGGGTAAAAAAAGGGCAGAGTGGGACATTAAGTAACTTTTTACACACTCTCTCCTTTTTGTCCAACTCAGAATGAAATAAAATCTAGAAGAGCTTAGGAATTTTTTTTCCTTCTAAACCCATTCCTTCCCCTTCCCTTCATTTTCCAATTGAAAAAAAAGTTTTTTAGAAACCCAATTTTCTTTCTACCATTTTTCCCTTCTAATTTCTTCCATCAATCCAAACACAAGCTAAGAGCCTCTCCATTCTTATCATTAAGTTGCTTCAAAAAGTTCAACCATATGAGCAAAAAATAAAATAATTATTATAATAAACAATATCGGCGATCTTAGGCAACTGAAGTAAATGGAATCAGTTACAAGTCATCGGGCACTTACAGTTTACATAGTTATCTCTATTTTACGACATTAGGCAATAAAATACATTGAAAAAGGATTATATCCCATCGATATGCATGTGTGCATTGAGAATGGGTTTTAGGAATTTTATGCTTTCAATTGTTAATTATCAAATTGAAATTTAACATACTTAACTAAGCGCAATTAAAATTGTTAGATTGAATCACTTGATAGTCAATATTTTACTTTTAGGACCTTATTATCTTTTATCAAAACATAATTGGAAAAATTAATATTATGGTGAATTGAGTCAGATCAAATGGTTAATAGGTTTAAAAAACCTTATAGGAGTATGTTTTGGAAATAAGGCAAAAACCCTATTAGTTTCTAAAAATTTCTATAGCAATAGCATCTTTACCATTATCTAGAATAGTGATTTTCCACTAAACATGTAGGACCTACTCCTATCCACTAGATGATTCTTAGAAGTGATAGTTTTATTTATTATGTAGAAATTGACAAGTCATTTCCAAAGAAGGAAAAGAGGTGACAAAAAAAAAAAAAAAGAGCGAGTGATCTTCAAATGTTGATGAAAAATATTTTCATGTTGTTATAGCTCTTCTTAAAATTTAATATAATTTGTTTATAGTGTGGTCACAATTTAATTTTTCTCTTCTAATTAAAAAAGTGTTAGAATATGTCTTGATTTTACATGATAGCTTCTACTTAAGAAAGTTTTTGCACTTTAAATTATCACATGTATCAAACCTATAGTATATTTATAAATTATGAAAGTTGTGTACAAATTGGATGTGACTTGATTGTATGAGCAATTGCCTTAAGATTTAGAGTACGTTAACTACAATTGGCAATTTGAGATATGATCTGTGAACATAGATATAACACTACATGATTATAAATAGTTATACATATATATATATATATATATATATATATTAAAAAAATGATATGAGACAAATAGTTCATACTCATTTAAACGCAATACAATTTGCGTCTGAGGTTTTGAAGTAAACCCACAAGACCTGTTTATGAACTCATTTATTAAACATATCCCATAAACAAGTATTGAGTTCGACTTGCAAACCTGTTTAGCAATAAAATAAATAAATAAATATTATATATAACTATTTAAAGTTTAAAAGTATTAATTTACTACTTACAAAAATCAATTATGGTAACTAACTGGAGTAGTTAATTACAAAAATGAGTAAGTTCAAGTAGATGGTTGTAAAAATGGACAAAGTTCAAGTAGCTAATTGCTAAAATATGTAAAATTTAAGTACCAAATTGGCACTTTAAAATTTCATATAATTAATTGTAAAAATGAAAATGAGTAAGTTCAAGTAGATGGTTGTAAAAATGGACAAAGTTCAAGTAGCTAATTGCTAAAATATGTAAAATTTAAGTACCAAATTGGCACTTTAAAATTTCATATAATTAATTGTAAAAATGAATAAAATTGAAGTACCATATATAACACTTATTCTATATAGAATAAATGTATATAGATTATATACTTATAAGACATATATGCATCACACACATACACACACACACACACATATATATATATGTGTTATAAATTATATAATTGTGTTTTATTAAACTCTTATTGAGTTGTCATTTTATATTTAAGTGTTACAACTATATCATTTTTATTTATAAATGTTGATTTTATGCTTGCCCTTTTTACTATGTATTTATAACTATTTTATAAATTTATTTATAATTTTTTAATTAACAAAAAAAATTAAACCTAGACACAGCACATTTATTAAATGGATTGGGTTATAAGTTTAAGTTTTTATATATGATTAATAATTAAGTCAAGTTATAGGTTGAGGTTTTCAAGACACAAATTTGTGTAGATATGAGATAAGATACAACGAGTTGACACGAATTACCTACCCTAACGTTAACCTTGTACATTAACAATGGTAGATTTATCTTAGCCTTGCTTGTAGTGCTTTTTCACCATTATTTTTGGATTTTCCATGTGAAGTCATATGTCAATTTCTTTTTCCTTTTTTACCTATAGTAACTCCATTTGTGTACTTTATTCTAAGCTACACCAAATTTGGTATGTTTACATAAATTGTCATAGCAAATTGAACTCAAAACTTAATCTCTAGGTATAGCTATTTATTTAACCATAACAAATTGTTACAAGAGTGGAGTTGACACATCTATCTGACACATGAGGCTTGTAATTTTTTTTTTTTTTTTACCTTGTAAAGATATAGAGAAAATATGATATTGAGAAGTTTGATTTATACACAAATGTGACAAGTAAAAATGCATGAGGTAGTCAAGCTCAAAGATAACACTAAGGAGAGGATAAAGTCCGTGAGAAATGATGTGCAGATAGACCACAATTAAAAGTCCTAGGGGATGATCTAATTTAGTTTGACTAAAAGTGTCTTGTAGGATGTATTGGTAGAAAAGACAATTGCAAATTTTTGCATGAGCAAATGCTCATCTACAAAGACAACATATATCCAATTTTATATCTTTAACTAATGATTCAATAAATATAGATGTTAACTTAGAGGCTAGACCAAGCAATGATGTCAATGATGTTCTCTCTATTATTCATTGTATAGATTCAAAGAGATCATAATCCTTGAAAATGGACAATTAGTTGTTATGGGAGGCTAAAACCATTTTGTGGATCAATCATCAAATAGACTATGAGATTATTGGAAATTGAGTAAAGTCTAGAAATAGTGGCAAATATAGAGGCAAATCTAGAATTGGGGTCTAAAATGCTCGCATTACAAGTAGAAGGGTCATGTTAGCCAAAGTTTTTAGAGGTAGAACCAATAGTAGAGGTAAAAATAGTTGCATATGCAAAAGGTGGTTGAAGTAATAGAAGGTTACTAATGGATCCTTTTAAACCACTAAACTTAAAAGTTTATACTGTTAACATATTATTCACTACTTGACCTTTTATACCACTACTCAACATTTCTCACAATTCATTAGGAACTTCATATTTTCATGGAGGTATCACTCAACCCCTTGAACATATGAGGTATCACAACCTATTTACAACTATATACATGTTACTTCAAATAACCTCACCCTTCCATGATTACGACCTTTCTAATAACCATTGCTGTAAACTTTTCAAATAACTCAACCATTAGATATGAAAAAACATTGCACCATCGTAATTAAGCCAATAAACTTTTCATAATTATTATCCAATTGTGAAAGGTAGATATATTTTTAAACCATATGACAATTGACTAGATGCACATATCAAAAAATTTCATAACAACGATTTCACTATTTGAAAATTCTCTTAAAAAAATATTCTTTAAGAGTTCTAGCTCTATATAGTCAATAACAATTGTACTTAAAAGTACTAAATAAAAATGTATGATTCTACCCTTTTTTCAAGACAAAACTACAAATATTTGTAAAGGGAAAATGTAGTAGAAATTTCATTGTTCTACAAAACATAATATCAATATTTTATATACCTTTCACATAGTGTAAAGATTGCACCTTATTAAATGTTACGTAAATTTCTTATGTTTGTGCTTTGCTTAACTTATACGATGGAAATAAAGGGGTAATATCTTTTTAGACTTTGTTTTACTGTATCTAATTTAGTTTATTTACATTTTATCCAATTTGAATCATGGCAAATCTAATCATATAAATTTACTTCAAAATGTTTCTTTAAATCTTATTCAACTCGTTGTAAGAACTTATACATGCATAATTTGTAAGTGTAATAAATAATTCCAAAAGTCCAATATCGAATGTCAATTTTGAATAAAATCATAATTTTTCTTAATTAATGTAGATTTTGATAATATATATATCATTCTTAAATAACATGACAATACAAAAGAAATCTATTTATCTTTCAAGTTAAGTTAAATTTAAGCAATCAATAAGGAGAAATGGAGATGGTCGCATTGAAGAAAATCTTATTAGCTACTCTCTTACTTGTTTCAATTAGTAATCCCTTTCTCTCTCCTTCTCTACACATACAAACATGCACAAAGAATGAAAAGGAATAAAGGCACAAAAGGACTAATGCTCATTTGTAATGTGTTTTACTTGTGAGTTCTCACTTGCATTTGGAAGCACGAAACATCACAAATCCATGCAATACTGTCAATGATTGTGGTGATCTAAGTTGTTGCTAGTGCTATCACTTTTGCATATATAATTGTAGAGGATCTCATTCTACCATATTACATGCCTTTTGTTAAAAAAAAAAAAAAAAAAAAAAAACCTCATCGAAAGATCTACCTTGAAAATAATATAAATCTCTAAAATTGTCTTGGGTCAATCTCTCTTTCTCTTTCTCTCCTTTTTCTCATATTCATACACAAGCACATATATGCACAAATCATAATCTCAATGTGGATTTAAAAGAAAAATGATGCATAGTTACATTAATAATCACATTTCTAAAAGTTAATGTTTTTAATTTTTAAAAGCATGTCTTTACTACTTCCTACATATATAAAATTATAAATGAATTCTACGGAGTTGGACTTCTACAAACAATGAGAATGCATATTCATATAATCTCCATCGGATTTGGGTTTCCAATCTTTAAAAGTTTCCTTTTATTTTGCCTATCTATCTAATATAATTTATGCTCATTCAACCTTTATATTTTTGTAAATAATGATTTAAAGGCACCAATAATATTGATTCAATTAACAAAAGATATATAATGAAGAGTTTATTATCAAACTCAATTTCATATGCCTATGGATGAAGCACACTTAAAAAATCAATGACTCCATATTGCATGCTCTCAAGTGGAGTGATGAATTTGGCATTGATGTATGTAATATTCTTAGTAGATAATTGATCTTGAACAGCAAATGTATAGTAGAAATTTATTGATCATCATTATATTAAAGATTTGATTGTGTGACACTTCAAGAGTTATCTAATTACTTACACAAACTTATATTTAACTACTATATAAATTATGTTTAATGTAATACCCCGTGTCAAAAGTAGTCAATAGTCAGACCAACAACTAAAATTGACTTATTACTCACTAATCCCTTCAATAAAATGAATTGAAATAGGCTATCGCCTTCTACCTTGGTTTATCCTAAGTTGTCCACCAATTACTAGTAAGGGGATGGTTTTGATACCTTTTGTAACACCCTAAATGAAAAATAGTCATTAGTTAAGTTAATAGGTAACTAATGAGCCCTTCAAATACTTGGTCTAAAATTTACTGACTAATGTTAACATAATTTTCACTATTTTGACATTATAAATCAATACTAAATCTCTTCTAGAATCTATACAGTACTTTACACATATAGAGCATCACCTTTGATGTATGTGAATAAAGTACACATATGAAAAAATTATCCTTCCTACTCTAATGATAACTTTTCCACAACCAATTATCTTGAATTAATCCTTATTATATTTAAAGAAACAAATCAATCAAATCAAATTGAAAAATGCTATACTTTAAGGAAAACTTTTAGTTTTCAAACATTGTGAAAGCAAGATATAGACCATTATCATTATAACAATATGGCAACAAATAATATAATCATTCTATTGTATCTAAACATCCAGACCTTTATAACTTGGTGGTGTAAACATTGAACCAAGTTTGATTCTCTCTTTCCTATATTTATAATATACAACAATTGAAAAAAAAAATCTATTTTCCCTTAATTAACCTACTATGTCTTCATCAAGGCTCATATTGTCATAATTAGGTTAATGTAGCCAACTTTAAAAATAAATGGAAAAGTGCAATTCAGTTATTAGTGTATGATTGCTTCTAAATTTCAATTCTGAACTTTTTTTCCCTCTAATTTGGGTATTATTGTGAAACTTATCTATGTAAATAATTCATTCATTAACTGCCTTAAAAATTCTATCAAGTTCTAATATGTGTCATTTTGATTAATTCTTACTAATTAGCTTGATAAAATTTTATTAAATATATTGAGTTCAATAATATAATGAAAAATAATAATATTTTGAAATTTTAAAAGAAAAGGAAAAATAAAAAAGGTAACCCCATAGTGGTTACATCACATATAGCAAGCAACTATAGAACACATTATCCATTGCTACCAACCACCATTTTCAAGAACCAAAAAAAAAATAAAAGATGACAAAATACTTTTTTTAATAATTCATGAATTTTATTGTCTTTTTGGTTTTTTCAAAGGAAGTGGATCAAGATAGGTTACTTCACCCACTAATAAAGGTAGGTAGCCATCCACTACCTTAGGTGGTAGCCTACGTATAGTCATAGGTGTAGAACCACGTGTTTCATGGTGGCTAGTCATGTGTGGGATAGTTATGGTAGTTAGAGTTGTATAAATAGATTATAGATTATGGGTTGACCTATTTAACTCATTTAAAAAGCAAGTTAAGGTTGAATTTTTCAACTCATTTAAAATGAGCTCAACTCCATTTAACTCACTGGTTAAAGTAGGTTAACAACAAGTTAACAACTTTGACCCGTGAGTTAAACAAGTTAAGACCAAAATCCATTTGTTAAATAGATTATATTAGATTAACCTGTTTAACTCACGGGTCAAAGTTGGCGGAATTGGATTAACTTGTTTAACCCACTTGTAGACCTTTAATGGTGGCTACTGTAACCATTTTTATTTGTTTAGGTTTTCATTATGTATATTAGGTTATTTAATTTTATTTTTAATAATATTATTTTATTTTATTATTTATTGTGAGTCTATTAGAAGTTAACATGTATCAACTCTTAATGGTAAGAATCAAATTAGATAGTTTTAAAATATTGTAGAATCAAATAAAAAATGATAAAGGTTAATTATTTAACTAAAAAAAAAAACTAAATTTTAAGAACTAAATATAATTTTTTTAAATAAATTAATTATTTCACAATAAGTTAAGAAATCACAACCTTAATTTTGAGACCCGCATGAAAATCGAATTTGGAAAGATAGCAAAGATTAAAGTTAAGGATAAGAGAGATTATTTGCCTAAATTTTTTCTTCCAATTTCATGGTGTTTGCTATTGTATCTTGTAGTTTTTTGCTTTTATGCTCGGTTCTTTATTTTCATTTTCATGAAATGTAGTTTAAAAAAAAAAGAGAGTTAAACATGCAAACATTAACATTTACATTTTTAAAAGTTTGGGTTTTAAAATTTTGAAAAATAAATACAATGAAGTTTAACTTTTATCATTTGGTTGTCATAAATTTATAATACTGCACTAAAAAAAATATTTTGTCTCTTGTTTGGTTCGCATATTTTCTCCATTACTGAACAAAAATGATTTTAAAGCACTAGACAAAATACATATATTTTGTATAATCCAAAATATGATATAAAAATCAAATTCACTAAGCAAAAACCTAAAAATCCTTACCCAATACTTTATATATCATGTTTAATGCAGTACTTTATCTATCCAAACAATAAACATCACAAAACTTTTTGTCTAATATAATGTACATCAAACGTGGTACAAGGGAGTTGTACTGTGCTATTTTTCTTTGTTCTATTTAGTACTCTTTGTACTATTCAATGCTATAATCCAAATGCTACCTTAAAGACCATGCAAATAGTGTTGATATTACACAACGAGGTTTTAGGTTTCTATCTCTAAAAGTATCCTTTAGTTTGTCTATCTACTTTCATTTTTCAATTAAGCATGATTAATTTTACTCATTAGTGACGTCAAAATGTAAATGTATATCATATAGAAATGATAAAATAAACTAAAAAAAATTAGGGATCATGATATCAATTCGAAAACAAATATATCTCTTATATAAATATCAAAGACATAAATCAAGGAAAAAAAAATCTAATTGTAGAATGAAACTTAAGTCTGTAACCAAGAAAAACCCACATATATTTGAAGATAAAAAAAGAAAGAAAGAAAAAGCCATTGGAAATCCTAGATCTAAAAAAGAGATTTTGATGTGACTCTTATTTGTTAATGGTGGAACGGTTGTAGATTTTAGATTTGAATCAAGATAGTTTCTTATTATAGTAATTGCGTAGTCAAAATAGTAGTAACACTAATTAATTTAGGGTAAGCAGCCATAATATGATGTTTGATGCTCTCACCTTATATTAAAACAAAAACCTTAGAGAGATATGAAAACATTACTAAATATAAATAGTTTGTACAAAAAAATATTTAAAATGTAATATATATATATATTGATTAGAGAGGAATGGTGTCACTATTATAGAATGTTGAAACTTTTGCTCCCTCTAAATTTGATTGAATAATTATTATTATGGTGCAAATGCCTAAAATAAATAGATATTTTTTACTTTAAACTATTGTCTTGAAAGTGTTCTGACCAATATAAGTATACTTATTTTGATAAAACAAACCTATATACTTATGTTTTAATTCTTTTTCTAGTCAAATTGAAGCTAAAATTATCTTGCATTAACTCGACCTATGTACAACCATATACATGTTACTTAAAATAACCTCACCGTTACATGATTTCAGCCTTTCTCATAACTATTGCCACAACTTTCCAAATAACTAGGCCATTAGACATGATATAACTTTGTACCATCATAATTGAGCCAATAACATTTTCATAATTATGTTCCATTTGTAGAAGGTGGATATATTTTTTAACCATATGACAACTAACTTGGTGCACATATCACAAAATTTCATAGCAACACTATTGGAAAATTTCCATAAAAATAAAAATGTATTTTTAAGAGTTCTATTTCTATATAGTAAATAACAATTGTACTTAAAAGTATTAAATAAAAATAGTACAATTCTACCTTTTTTTTCAACACAAAATTGTGCTATGATATTTGTAAAGGCAAAATGTAATAGAAATTTCAATGTTCTACAAAACCTAATATCAATATTTTATATACCTTTTTATGCAATGTAAACATTGCACCTTATCAAGTGTTACATAATTTCTTTTGTTTGTGCCTTGCTCAACTTATGGAAATAAAGAGGCAGTATTTTTTTGGATTTTGTTTTATTACATCTAATTTTGTTCATCGACAATTTGTCTAATTCGAAGCATGGCAAATCTAACCCTATAAATCTACTTTTAAATGTTTCCTTCAGATGGTGGGTAACTTGTTGTGAGAACTATTTTATTGCATGTCTATCTTATCTTCAAAGTAGTTATTTAACTTAGATTGACAAGCCTACAAAATAATGAACAATAATGAGATAGAGAAAATAACAAGACAAAGTAAGTTACGTGCTTTGGTAATTTAGCATACGTCCACTCCACTAATAAACTAAAAGTTGGTACCAAATAATAGAGGACAACACTAGGAATACAACCAAGACGGGTTTAGGTGGCTTCAAGACATATTTTCTAAAACCCTAACTCATCCATATGGGGTTTAATATTTCCCAAAACCCTATAAAGGGTGGGTGAGGTTTTCATAGAATACATACAAGATAAAGGGAAAGTAAAGTAAAAATTATTTAGTAAATTTAAGGTTATGTTTACTAATTTACATATAAATGAAATCTAATGTATTATATAGTGCAAAACTAATGTAGAGCATGCATTCTACAAGGTCAAGAGCAAATATTATCATTAATATATTATTTTTATAAGATTAGTTTTCTATTGAATTTTTTTTTTTAAATTTCAAAACCCGACTCTATAAGGTTTTAAATTATCTCAAAACCTAATAAAAATCTTATAAGGTATCTTATAAGACTTTTATTTAGTTGAATAAGTGGGGTACCCTATAACGATTCATCCAATTACATCTATAAACGATACTTAAAACCTTAACACAATTACATACAATCTCCTCATAAGAATTTATCTAAACTCTCACACGCTTTCCACGCATGTAAAGATGGCCATCATAAATCCTGGACAATCAAGACTCAATTTTTATTACCACGCTAAATTCAACTCGCTCGCCCGCAACAGGACCAAATCCTTAGATTGAATCTTGGACTCTTGTGGTGTTCAACAAGTGTTATAGGAGGGGATCGATTCTAGACGTATAGACCTATGCAATGTGGTTTTGCATAGATGAACGATGGCAAAAGGTCGGAAATTATTGTGGTTTCAAAGCTGTTTTGAAGAAAATATAATTGAAGACCATACTTTCCCTGTATTAAAAACTTATTTTCATTGAAACATATGCAAATTCGTGTCATTTGGTCGGTTTCACTTTGAAATTTTTTTTCTAATTCACCAGTATAACCCTTCAATCTTTCATGGTAATCGTCATCAGAAGAGCAATTTCTATTTTTTTCTTTTCCATAATTCTTTTTTCCTGTTTGATTTTGGGCTGTGGGATTTAGAAAGTTGGTGGGTTGGCCCATATCATTGTTTGGGTCTGTTAATAAATCCATATTCATTTTGCTCGTAGTCTTTTGATGGGACCAATAACTAAGCTGTTGGTACATTAACAAAGATTCAGACACTAAAAATTTCTTTATTAATAATTATTAAGTTTTTCTGGTATTGTTGTCCTTATATTTTATAAGTAAGGGGAAAATATATTGACTCATGCATGCTCAATATCCGATATCATAAACATACGATCTTTGGCTAGCTAAATCTAGACTTTAAGTTGATCTTTTAAGACCCTTGGATTTTTGGAGTGCTGTATCAATATCTTAAGAAACTCCTCTTCTTGACACTATGTTTGATATAAGGAATGTAATTAAGAAGTAAAGAAAATGAGAGAAATGGATTGTGAGAGTGCTGGGTCATTCCAATGTGTTTGGATAATATAGAAAGAAAAAAGGAAAAGGAAATAAATCTTAATCCTTACTAAAAACAAAATGAAAACATAATATAAAATGAGTGATATACCTATAAAAAAAATATAAGAAAGTAAAAAGATAGAGCAAAGGAAGGATAAAATGGGATATTAAATAACCTTTTACACTTTCCCTCCTATTTCTCTTTGATTTAGAAAGAAAGAAAATCTAACCTACACCAAATTTGGTATGGTTATATAAATTTTCATTGCAAAGTGGTATCAAAAGCTTTACTTCTAAGCATAGTCATTTATTTTGCCATAACAAATTGTTACAAGAGTGGAGTTGACACAAATTACATCATGAGGTTTGTGATCATTTTCTTTCTTTCTTTCTTTTTTTCTTTTAACTTGTAGAGATAAATAGAAAGTATGATATTGAAAAGTTCGATTTATGCAAAAATCTAAAAAGTAAAAATGCATTAGTTTTTAAGGTAGTCAAGCTTGTAGGAAAAAACTTAGGCAAAGAGAGAGAGAGAGAGAGGACAAAATCCACGAGAAATAATGAATGGATAGATCACGATTAAAGGTTTTAGGGATGATCTAATTTAGTTTGACTAATAGTTGCTCGCAAGATGTATTGATAGAAAAGATGATTGCAAATTTTTGCAAAAGTAAAGGGCCATCTAAAAAGACAGCATATATCCTAATTTATGTCTCTAATTAATGATTTGATAAATATGGTGATAAGAATCAAAATCCTACAAGATCTATTATTAGGGTAAGAGCCAAAGGGTTACAAAATTTGGCAATGAGGATCTTCTTTGAACAAATTGATTCCATAAATATTTGTATACTAACTTTTTTTTTATTACTTATTTGTTGTGCATTCCAGTAGGCATATTTGTTAGGTTTTACAGGGCAATAGACAAACTTACTAAAACTCAGCTTGTGGGTTATTCATAAACTGACATAAACCAAAGAAGAACCGATCCAACAAATTACTCAATTGAATTGAAGAACCAGCCACTTGAAGAACCTTGTACTTTTAATTATTGTTTTGAGAACCAACCATTTCATTTAGCTTTTGTAATTTCTCTTCTTGGAACCGACCACCTAAGTGGCTTATTTGTAATTTTCATGTGGTTTTTACCCTAATAGAAGCAAGTATAAATACCTGCTAACTAGGATCTATATGAGACTTTTGACATTTGAAAAAAACCAAACACTTTGTCGTAAGGGAGTCCTTGCATGCAAATCACATCTCTTATCAATTTCATGTGTGGAATTGTAGCGAGATTAGCTTAAGAATTTTGTGAGTAATATCAATTTTTTTAAGTTGATTCCAATTATTACTAGTGTGTCATATTTAGTGAGTGATTGGATTTGTTCTTATTGTGTTCATATTTCATGCCAATTAGGGTTCCATATCCAATCTAAGGTTCATGCCATTTTAGTAGGAAATTAGTCTCTATTGTGATGTTCATTTAATTTGTTTTGGATGTGCAATTGATTTCCATTGTAAATTGTGTGAATATCATTTGAAATTTAGGGTTCATTTGATTGTTGATATCACACATTTTGTGGATTTGTTTGATTGATTCTTCAATTGACATTGTATAATTGCAATCCATCAATTGAAGCACATCATCTTTTGGTATCAAAGCATTAGTTTTTTAGAAGGGATTTTGTGATTGTTGAATTGGGGAATTAAGGTTCTTATTCTTCCATTTCATACTTGTTGTTGATTGAAGTAGTTGTGTGTAAATTGTGCCGTGGAATACTTCTTGTTGCGAAATTGGGAGTAGAATTTCATATTTGATCTTTAGTGATCAATACCTTGCCGTGAGCTCCTTATGTGTGGAAGAAGGGAAAGTTATTTGAATTTAAATTCCATCATTGAAATTCCATAATTTAAAGTAACTTGTGGAGTGTACTATGTGTCTTCCTTATGTATTTTGGAAGTCGAAGTGTACAATTTCCAAATTTGAACTTGTGTGAAAAAAAAAAAAGAAGAAATCATTTGAATTCAAACACATCCATTAAGCTTGAAGTAATTATTGAGTGGTATTGATTACATTTCATTTGAATTTGAAATTGATTCTTACCATTTGTAGGCAAAGTTGCATAAAAGGTATCAATTTGAAATTTGTTGCTGTGTTTATGTGTGTATGTGTGGCGATGTAAGGGAGCATTGAATTGGTGGAGTTGTGTTGTGTATTGAGTTGAAGGGTGTTGCACTGTGAGTGAGGTGCTGTGTGTGTAGTGGTGGTTGAAGTAAGTGCACCGTGTATGTGGCAGTGTGAATTGTTGTGGAGTTGTGTTGTGAAGGGGTGTTGCCGTGAAGTGTTGTATGTGTTAAGGTGAGGAAGTGTTACACATGAAGTGTTGTTGTAGTGAAGGAAATTGCAATTTGTTGTGAGTTGTATGTTGGAGTAAAAAATAAAATAAAATACTACACGTGGAAGTAAACTTACCTTCATTTCTAAATTTTACTTTCAATTGTATGGAGGATTTGGAAACAATTTGAAATCTAAAAGCAATTATTAAGTTAAAAGAGTTATTATGTATTATTAATTATAGTACACTGACTATTTTGAAGTGTTTACTTGCCATTTGGAGAAGCATCAATAATTGCTTCAAATTGTTGTTTGCTACTGTGATTAATAGTGAGTGTTGTAGTGAAGGTTGCAATGTGGTTTATTATGTGTATTGTAATTGGAGAAGTGTTGCACCGTGGTTGTATGTGTTGTCGTGGTGTGTGTAGTGAAGAGTAGTGTTGTTGTATAAGTGAACCGTGGAGTATTTGATTCTTGCCATTTGGTGTTTTCTTTTGTAGTGGTTGTTGTGTAGCTTTAGAGTGAAGTCGTTGTGGAGGTGTGTATTGCACAATGAGTGTAGGTGTGGTGTATTGATTGTGACGTCGTGTGTTGTTGGCTTATTGAAATTAGTAAGAAACCATATCAAATGATTTATATCCTTATACTAATATACTACATCGAGTCTTGACTTTTTCTCTAACCATTGATGATGGGTAGAGAGAAAATTTGTTTCATACTTCTTGTAGGGTGCAAGGTAACTTATGTGTCATTATTGTTGATGGTGGTAGTTGTATTAATGTTGCAGCCGCCTCATTAGTATCAAAATTGCAACTTATAACTACCCTAATCCAAAACCCTACACATTACATTGGTTGAGTGAACAGGAGTCTCCATGTGACCCAAAGAGCTAGGGTACCTTTCAATATAGGGGATAAATACTATGATGAGATTGAATGTGATATTCTTAACATGTGTGCATCCCATATATTGCTTGGCAGGCCATAGTTGTATGATAGGAGAGTTTTACATGATGGTTATAGAAACACTTATATGTTCCAACAGAATGGTAAGCATATATTATTGAACCTTATGTCACCATAAGAGGTCCAAGAGATGCAAAGACTGATAAGTTAACCATCACAAGTTCTTGAGGTTCATAGTTAGATGAGCCAACCTTTAGAAGCTAAGCTGTTCAGAAGCAGATGTGCCAACCATCAGAGGTTCCTGAGGGTCATAGTCAAACGATTCAACCTTTAGAAGACTAAGAGGTTCAGAAACAGATGTGTCAACCATTAGAGGTCCAAAAGGTTCAGGAGCAGATGAGTAAACCATCAGACGGCCAAGAGGTTCAAAGACATACTAGTGAGACGAGGAAAAAGAAGACTTTATTAGTGGGATAGTTCGAGATAGGGGACGTCTTAGTGGATGATGGACCTTTATATATGTTTCAAATGAGATATATGTTAGAGATGGAGGGATGAGAGCAACTACCCCCTATGGTATTTCAAATATTGGGATACTGTAGTGATAATTTTACAAGTAACTTGCTAGGAGGATACAAAGTCTCTACTACATTTAACTTATCAGATTTGAGGACAAATCTTCTTGAGGCCCTAAGAGATGACAAGAATCAAAATCCAACAGGACCTATCACTAGGGCAAGAGCTAAATGGTTACAAAATTTGGCGATGAGGGTCCTCTTTGAACAAATCGATTCCTTAAATATTTGTATACTAACTTCTTTTCTATTACTTATTTGTTGTGCATTTCAGCAGGTATACTTATCAGGTTTTACAGGGCGATGAACAAACTCACTAAAACTTAACTTGTGGGTTATTCATGGACCGACATAAACCAGAGAAGAACCGATCCAACAAATTACTCAATTGGATTGAAGAACCGGCCACTTGAAGAACCTTGTACTTATAATTGTTGTTTTGAGAACCGGTCATTTCATTTAGCATTTGTAATTTCTCTTCTTAGAATCGGCCACCTAAGTGACTTATTTGTAATTTTCATGTGGTTTTTACCCTAATAGAAGTAAGTATAAATACTTGCTAACTAAGGTTTGCATAAGACTTTTTGACATTTGAAAAAAACCAAACACTTTACCGTGAGGGAGTCCTTGCATGCAAATTACATCTCTTATCAATTTCAGATGTGGAATTGTGGCGAGATTGACTTAAGAATTTTATGAATAATATCAATTTTTTAAAGTTGATTTCAATTATTACTAGTGTGTCATATCTAGTGAGTTATTGGATTTGTTTTTATTGTGTTCATATTTCACACCAATTAAGGTTCCATATTCAATCTAAGGTTTACGCCATTTTAGTTGGAAATTGGTCTATATTGTGCTGTTCATTTAATTTGTTTTGGAAGTACAATTGATTTTCATTGTAAATTCCGTGAATATCATTTGAAATTTAGGGTTCATTTGATTGTTGACATCACACATTTTGTGGACTTATTTGATTGATTCTTCAATTGATATTATATAATTGCAATCCATCAATTGAAGCACATCATATAGATGTTAAGTTGGAGGCTTAGGACCAAGCAAATGATGTTAATGATGTGCTCTCTACTATTCAGTCCATAGATTCAAAGAGATCATAATCGTTAAAAAAGGGTAATCAGTTGTTCTAGGAGGCTAAAACCAATTTAGGGATCAATGATCAATTAAACTGTTGGATTAGTTGAAATTGTGTAACGTCTAGAGATGCTAGCAATTAGTTGTTATAGGAGATCATAATCCTTGAGAAAAGAGATCATAAGCCTTAAGAAAAGACAATTAGTTGTTATAGCAGACTAAAACCAATTTGTGGATGTAGTGGAGGGGATCCAATTGCATTGGTCACGTGCAATCTACATACATCTTACGCTATATGTAGCCTTAGAGGAGTAATGTAAGATAACACGTGGAGGATGACTAAGAGTGAGAGTTAGGCAAGAGAGGCAAGCAATCTCGAGGAACTTGAATGCAATAGTGATGGGTAGAGGAGTTATATAACATCAACCTTATAATTCTTAGAGAAAAGCAATGTGTTTAGTTTTAAATTCTATTTGATCTTTTATAAAAGTAATTTGATAACATCATGGCATTTGTCTCACTTTTTAACTCTCCCAAATGAGAAGGAGCTTTAACTATTTATGGAATTTGGTTGTGAATGACATCCGTTGAATCATATTAACAATCAATGGCTAAGACAAGTCTTTCTTTTGGTGGATTATTCAATGGGCTCCTATTCATGGAAAGCCTCTTTAAGTGCATGAAAGAGTTAAGAGTAGACAAACTGATTTAATGGTCTCTACTCTAAGTTCATTATGTTAAATCTTCCTTAATCATCCTAGTACTCATGGACTTGACTCCTTGATCCTTGATCCTTGTCACTTAATTCAAAATGTTGAATCTAGGTTATTATTAGGGTTAAAACTCAAAATCCATTTTAACCCTCTATAGTTAATCAATGATCAATTAGATTGAGGGACTACTAGAAATTGAATAACGTTTGAGATGGTGGCAATTATAGAGGCAAATATAGCATTTAGGATCTAAAATGCTTACACTACAAGCAAAAGGTTCATGTAAGCCAAAGTCTATAGGTAGAAGCAATAGTAGCCGGAAATAGCAGCTAATTATGTGTGAATTAATTCTCCATTTTTCAACAAATAGCAGCTAATTACCATGGCAATAAATTTGCCAACAGGTTCATTAAAGATGCACATCATAACACTAAACTCGACTCACCGGCCCGCAACAAGAGCAAATCCCTAGACCGAATCTTGGACTCTTATGTTGTTCAACTAGAGTTAAAGGGAGGGATCGATTCCAGACGTATACACCTATGCACTGTGGTTTTGCATAGATGAAAGATGGCAGAAGGTCGGACATTGTTGTGATTTCAAAGCTTTTCTTGACAAAGTATAATTAAAGACCACGCTTTCCATGTATTAAAAACTTAATTTCATCGAAACATATGCAAATGCAAGTCATTTTGTCGGTTTTACTTTGAAATTATTTTCGCAGGCACCGATATAACCCTTCAATCTTTCATGGTGATCGTCATCAGAAGAGCAGTTTTCACCTCTTGGCCCCCTTCGTCGTGCAAAGCATGCTTGTCTTTCGAATTGCCTATATATTGCCTTTTAAACAAGTGATGAACCATTATTGAGTCAACTCAGCAATCTAATGAGTCATGGATGACTAGGATCATGACCCACATAATGTAATTTCACATTATTTTAGTCTAAGCTTCCATCGACGATCCTTCCAACGGAAAAAGGGAATGATTATTGTAAGCAAATCCTTAGACATTTGTTAAAGCTTCAATAGCCTTATAAGTGTATCTTTTTTAGAAAATTATAGAAAGATAAAGTCCTATTTTAGAGTTTAATAGGTTTATTCGTACCTAACGAATATTTAATGATGAAATTTGGTGAAAAATAAAATGGATCAAGGCTCATTATCATATCTTTCGTTCACATATCATCATGAGTGGTAGACTAGATATGTTAAACCAAAGATAAGACGCAGCAAAAAACTTCATGGCATGATGACAGTAAATCATCTCATTATAGAATTTGAGACAAAGGTGTTGAATTCTAGCAATCGATATAATATATAGATGAATAATTGAGTGATGAGTAGCAGTTTATAACCATAACAACAAAGAGACGCAGAGTTTACAAATTTACACACACATACGTAAACAACGAACCACCTAATAGATGGATGGTGGGGGTGCTTGAAACCCCATGGATTGCCGCTTATTAGTAACCGGTGACGGCGGAGGCGATGTGATAGCAGCTCTAAGGATCCGACTCCTAGTCTCTGGAGGAATTCTCGCTCCTGGGAAACGGACCTCTTTAACTGGAATCAACTTTCTCGGGAAAATTCCTTCTTGAGAAAAATGCATCAATTTCTTCTCATCATGACCTTTCAAACCATAACATTATAGATGTCTTAATAACATGTACGAGGTATCCAAATTTACGGATTGCATTTCTATAGATTTTTTTAACAACAATCCCATAAAAAGAAAAAAAAAAATCAGGGTAATGTCATTAGTTAATTTACCACACGAGACTTCGGCAGAAGTTGCCGGAATAACATTCGCAATCAAACAAACCACCACCATGGTTGCCACCGCCGAATGTTGTAGAGAATCCGTCTTCCTCATGGTTAGTTTAATTTCCTTTCTTGCTGCATGAAAAAGTGAAAGTGAATGTGAAGCCAGAGAGAAATATATAAAGGGACCAAAAGTATATTTATTTATTTTTCCAATAAATGAAGTGAATATATTAAATGAGTGGATCGCCATGTTTTGGTAAGAGAGAAATTTATAATATATAAAAATTTTCAAATTTATAGGCCTTGACTCATGGCGTTGCCTAACTCAGCATCAATACCGTCGTGTGAATTTGATCATTTTAGGTATACACTTTGGACTTTTGATTTGTGTATATCCACTTCTCGTATTATTTGAAATCATATAGATCTTGCTAGATCTTTAGATGAGAAAAGTGGAAAACCTTTGTGCAGGGGTTTAAGTAGGTTGGGTCCTATAGGGTATATGACATGATTGAACCAAAGAGTATTTTCTTATATGATTTGAGATAGGTTTCATAAATATTTTTTGATAGGTAATCTAAACTCGATAATAACTCTAATGCTAATATATTTAATATTTTATATTGTTATATTTGTCTTGTTCTATTTAAATTGCAATAAAAATAGGTAGTTGCCATTTGATGGTTTGTGAGAAGCAGATTTTTATTTTGGTGTGGAAATCATTTAGTTTCTAAAAAAAGAAAAATGCAAATAATCCTTCAATGGTGTCAAAAATCCACCTATATGTATCTTAAGACCAAGAAACTATCAAATTGTACTGCTTTCCACTTCATTTATTAAACTGGAGGCTAAGGTAATGATCCTAAATAAATCTCATAAATTATTGATCATATGTCAATAGAACCATATCTCAAAAATATAATTATGAAAATATGTATATAATCTTAAAATTATTATTAGAATCCTAAATTCATCATGTTTACTGTTCTAGTGATAGTTTGAGAGTGTGTATGTATATATTTTTAAAAGTATTAAGAAAGTAAAATCATACTTTAAACAATTTATCAATACCTAATTAATGATTTAAATAATGTATTTACAGTTTACCTAAAAGATAGAGGAATTAGACGTAGAAGAAACGATTGTTAGTTTTTGCATGAGCAAATGGTCATCTGGAAAGAGAACGTATCTCTTAGTATATGTCTCTAATAAGTTCATGGATACAGATGCGAAGTTAGAGGCTTGGGACCAAGCGATGACATCAATCATGACCTATCTCCTGTTCTTCATTACATAGGTTCAAATAATTCGTGATCGTAGAAGAATAGACAATTAGTTGTTATTGGAGGCTAAAACCGATCCCTTGAGCTAAGGATCAATTAGATGCGAGATGTGACAATTCCAGGAGCCCGGGTGTAAAAAGCTTTCACAAGTATGCGGAAGGCTTGTAAAGCAAAACTCCTGAAGGCAGAACCAATTATATATAGATTTTGGGATGAAGAAGATTAATAGATACCATTATAGTTCTAAATTGGCCTCGAGATGATTTATAATCGTCGGATCACATATTACAGATTAGGAGAGATTAGGGGAATTGGGTCCAAAACCATACGACCAATTCATGGGTTGGTTCACTAGAACCGGTGGATCATAAGCCGACTTTAAACTTGTGATCTTTTTCTTTTTTTAATTTTTTTTCTTTTTTAGTTCTCCTTAATTCTTTTTTTGATATAATTCATCATCCTAAAATTTACAAGTCAACAAATTAAATTGTTACACTAATTAATAATAACAATTTTTTTTAATGCGATTACTTTGCATCCAAAAATGTAAAAATTTCAATATACATGTTTTATTTTATAGTTATATTGATAACTACTTATAAGTCTTGTCATTTTCTATTTTTTACTTCACAAGTCAAAATCGTTGGTTCCAACTAGTTCATCGAATGGGTGGACCAATCATGGATCTAGAGAACGCGGTTTCTATATGGGTCAAAACTTGTTACTCGAGGTTACGATTCCTGATCACAACCACCATGCTAATTCTAGGTTAGGTCATGGGTCCGACCTAAACTTGATAGTATCTAAGGATGAAGCAATTGCATATGCAAATGGTGGCTGAAGCCGTAGATGACATGATGTAATTGCACTTGACAAAGAGCAATTTGTTGATTGAATCTTAAGCTCTTACATATAGTGTTCCGTGAGTGTTTTGTAGGAAGGAGTAGTTCCAAACCTATAGGCCTATGCGATGTGGTTTTGTATTAATAAGCGATTGGAACATATGCAAATTTAGAGTCATTTGATGCCTTTCATTTTTGAAATTTTTTCAGAGGCGCCAATATAAATCTTCAATCTTTCATGATCGTCATCAAAAGAGCAGCTTTGCCTCTTGACCCACTCGTCATGCAAAACAAGCTTGCCTTTAGAATTGCCTATGCATAAATGCTATATCATTACTGGCTCAACCCACTAATCTAGCTGCCTATATTTTTCTAGTCCTTGTGTCATGGCTAAATAGGATCATCACCCACATAAACTGATTCTGAGTTATTTTTGTTTACAGCTCCATCCAATATTATCCATTGTAGATTAGTCAATTTAATAATTTAACAAGTTAAAAACATACAAATAATCCTTTAATGGCCCCGAAAATCCACCTATATGTATCTTATGAGAAAGAATCCTTAAATTGTATTTATTTTCATTTCATTTATTAAACTAGAGACTAGAGTGATGAACTCCCAATGGAAAAAAGGAAAGGGGAAAATAATCATAAATAAATCCCACAAATTATTGATCGAATGTCAATTGTCTATATCTCAAAAGTGTGATTATGAAAATATGCATATAGCCTCAAAAGTGTTATTGGAATTCTAGAACCATCACGTTTGGGTTTTAAGAACGTTTAAGCATGTGTGCATATTTAAAAAAAAATAAAAATGTGAAATTATACTTTAAAGGGTCTATCAATACCTAATAAATAATTTAGAATCTATTTATGATTAGCAAAAAAAATAAAAAAATAAAATAGAATTCTAAGATGCACTCGATATAGATATATAGGAAACCAAAAGACAAATGCATAATATTTTTCGGAGAAAGTGCAGCGAAAACCTTCATCACATAATGATGGTAAAATCATCTTATTATATAGTCTGACAAGATGTCGAACCCTGGCAATAGATACAATATATATGAATATGTAATATATATTATATATATATATTATTAATAAATTAAAAATAAAGTTAAGAAAAATAATAAGTTCAATATAAGAGGAGCAGTTTAATCTTTTTATGGTCATGGTATTTAAAACTCTACTTTTGCCTCTCATTTTTCTCATTTACATAGTGAATACCCATGAGACACTCTCAAACACACACAAGGCAACCTAACGAAAATCCTCAAGATCAATCCACTTTCACTAAGTAAGGGTTTTGATCACTAAGATGCATATTTCTAATTATAGATTCATCGGTCCAAGTGAGTTTAGTGATGTGTTGTTCGAATTCAAAGCAAGAAGTGAGATGAAACAAGCATAGATGTAGGATCATGCAATTTGGGAGTTTTGATTGCAAATTGAAGCAAGTAAATGTACAAAATTAATAGAATGTATTAGAATTAATAAGTTAATTGAATCAATTCGATTTGGATCTATAGAAATTAGGATTGGGGAGCAAATTAGAAAAGAGTGTTGGGGTATAGACCTAACACATATGGGTCTATACGAAGGGTATCCTAAGTATATGTAGTATACTTGGATGCAAGAATGTTAAGCTTGAAGAAAATTAACGAAACTAAGCGAAATAGGACCTAGGCCGGCTCAAGGCCGTTGGCCTAGATTGGACCGCCATCGGCCTATAATATATAAGCTGCCAGCCTTGAACAACAAATTGTTGTTGTTGTTGTTCTTTATTGAACGCCAGCTATAGGCCGCCAGCATTGGAGTTAGGCCGCCGGCCTTTGTGCCGGCATAAGTCCTAAGTCGGCTATCTATTTTTTGAACTATATATATATATAGTGGTATTCCTTTGTAGGGTGTGTGAAGAAAAAGGACGAAAACACAAGAGTGAAAACCGAAAACACAAAAGAGGTGATTCCTAAACCTAGAGAGAGTTCTAAAGAGGGAAATCCATTGTATTTGATCCACCGGTTTGTGGTGAGACTATGTAAACCACTAGTGAGACTAGTGAAGAAGCGTGTAACCCATTACTTTGATAGTGAAAGAATTTGTGTACTGCGGTCCCACGGTTGTTTCCCAAATTGGGGTTTTCCACGTAAATCCTTGGTGTTGATTATTTTTATTTCCACATCTTATTATTGATTGTTGTTTATTTCAATTATGAATCGCATAGGCAAGAGGAAGAGTACGGATCTTCTTTTCCTAACAAATGGTATCAGAGCACCAAGTTTCAAAAAGAAAATTAGGGTTTTTGCTACAAATTGAAGGAAAGGTTTTGTGTTTTCAATCACAGACATGGCCGAATCTTCAAGTACGATGATTAAACTTAATTCCTCTAATTAGTCTATCTGGAAGTCGATGATGGAAGATCTGTTATACTGCAAAGATTTGTATTTTCCTTTAGGTGGTGATGTTGCAAAGCCACAGGATAAATCTGATGCAGAGTGGTTAATACTACATAGGAAAACTGTAGGGTATATTAGACAGTAGGTTGATCAGAGTGTGTATCATCATGTTGCTCAGGAGACTAGGGCTGATGTTCTATGGAAGAAATTAGAGTCGATGTATGAGAGGCAAACTGCCTTGAATAAAACTTCTTTGATAAGAAGGGTAGTTAACTTGAAATACAGGGAAGGCTCGAATATGTCAGAGCATTTGAATGATTTTCAGGGACTCGTGAATCAACTGACTGCTATGAAGCTTGTGCTTGAGGATGAGATCCAAGCACTCCTATTGTTGAGCTCATTACCTGAGAGTTGGGAAACTCTTATAGTATTGATTAGTAATTCAGCTCCAGATGAAACGTTGACGTTATCTATGGTTAAGGATAGTTTAATCAATGAAGAGGCCAGAAGGAAAGATTTGGGTACTGGTTCTAATTCTAGGGCACTTGTCACAGACAAGTATGATAGGAGGGGTAGAAGCAAGAACAGAGGAAAGAATGATAAATCTGACAGAGCAGATAAGTCAAAGGAGAGATCTAAGTCAAGGGGCAGAAAGAACATTAAATGTTTTTTGATACGAACCACGCCAACCCGTGACGAAACCCAATACCAATATGTTCGGAAATTCGTTACCTAAGACGCCCAAACACCTACAGTGGAAACCGCGACCCGTTGTCTATAAGCGAGACAAGAACCTTGGTATAATGTGAAGACGCCACAATCGGGGATGAAAGACCAATTGATAAGTCGGGATGAACGCCATGGAAATTAATCCGATAAGTTCGATTTAGTTCTTGAAGAACCAAGAGAGGTGCCTCTCAAAAGTGTTTAATGTTCAAAGATGTAAAATTCTATGTTGTTCTAAACCCTAGGAGCTTTTATACTAGGGTTACAATTCGTGAAAAACAAGTCCAAAACGACGTAGCTTAGATAAGTTGCGTAAAAACACGAAAACAGAATAAGCTGGCCGGCAGGGGATACACGGCCGTGTACTTGACCGTGTACTTTTCTGTGCACATTCCGGTCACATACACGACCGTGTACTTCTGGTCGTGTATCTTTCTGTGGATTTGCTTGTCTCCATACACGGTCGTGCCTTTTAGCCGTGTGTCTAGCTGTGTATGATTCTGTGCAATCTTGGAATTCCTACAGGGTCGTGCCTTGAAAGTACACGCCCTCTTCAACCCGTGTCCGGTGTGACTTGTATAAGAGCAAGGGTCTTCCTATGGTTGTTCCAATCCGTTCCAACTTCATGATTGCTCCAATCCTTTCTGGCTTCATGGACAACCTTTATCAACCCGTTAAGTGCTTCCTTGAATCGTTTCGCTTGATTTCTTGTGATCGATCCAGGCGGCACTTTAAGAGGATCCACATTTCTTCTTCCGGCTTGGCTCTAATCATGGATCTCATCATTCCCCTCCTCTTGAAAAGGATTTGTCCTCAAATCATTGCCTGCATCAAATGGACTCAGATAAGTAACATAAAATGTGACACTTACTGGATACTCACCTAGTAAATTTTTCTTGTAGGCATTAGCATTGATTTTCTCAAGCATCAAAAATAGACCGTCTCCCCTAGGGTTCAACTTGGATCTCCTCTGCAATGGAAAACTCTCCTTGCAAAAATGCACCCAAACCCAATCTCCAGGCTGAAAAATCTTGGGTCTCCTGTCCTTGTTCACCCTTGAAGCGACCCTGGCATTTTGTTTTACAATCCTAATCTTTACCTGTACATGTAGCTTTCTCACGAAATCTGCCTTAGAATCAGCATCAAAACTCACAGACTTGTTAAGTGGCAATGGCAATAAATAAATAGGAACCAATGGGTTAAAACCATACACAATCTCAAATGGTGAACAATGAGTAGTGTTATATAAAGCCCTGTTATATGCAAACTCCACAAATGGTAGACAATCCTTCCAAGTCCTAATGTTCTTCTCTATGATTGCCCCTAATAATGGAATTAAAGTCCTGTTAACCACATCAATTTGCCCATCAATTTGTGGGTGACAGATAGTTGAAAACATCCGTTTAGTTCCCAACTTTTCCCACAATACTCTCCAAAAATGACTCAAAAATTTCTCATCTCGATCACTAATAATGCTTCTAGGTATACCATGCGGACGCACTACCTTTCTAAAGAACAAATCAACAATGTGTATAGCATCATCAGTTTTATGACAAAGAATGAAATGAACTGTTTTAAAAATCCTATCCACAACCACAAAATTAGAATCTTGACCATGCCTAGGCCTAGATAATCCTAACACAAAATCTATGGACATGTTTATCCATGTCTCACGAGGAATGACACTATACTCATATAATCAATCTAAGAAGTCATCTAAATAAGGAATAGGATGACGATACTTTATCGTAAGGTTGTTGATGGCGCGGCAGTCAACACACATTCACCATGTCCCATCCTTCTTAGGCGCCAAAATCACAGGCACTGCACATGGACTCATGCCTTCTCTCACGTATCCCTTCTCCATTAACTCATCTACCTGCCTTTGGAGTTCCTTCGGAAAGACATTTTCAAAATCCTGCACAAAAGACAACCACACTAGGCAAAGCATTAGATAATTCGTTAGTAGTCAAACATGTTTCTTTAAAAACCAGAAACAACATAGGTTGCCTCATCACTAACGCTCTCCTTACTACACTCGCTCTTGCCACACAACTCTCCTTTTGCAAGGCTGCCCTCTCCTTTTCACTCACCACTAAAGTTGATCCCCCTTCAACTTGGCCTCTCACACTCTTTCCAGCCTTCCTCTCCTTTTCCTTTTGATCTTGACTCTTATATTCATTTTTCTTCTCATTGTCTTTTGCTCTCTCACTCTTACTCTGCTTTTCACTCACCTTATGTTTTGCAAAAGACTGTTGTAGCTGCAACTGGTCCTCATACACTTGTTTGGGTGTTAACGGTTTAAGATTAAAGCTTTTCCCTTGGTGAACAAGCGTATACTTGTTAGAAAAGCCATCATGAACAACCTTCCTATCAAATTACCATGGCCTCCCCAACAACACATGACATGCTTGCATTGGCACTACATCACATAACACCTCATCCTCATACCTACCAATGCGAAAACCAATCAAGGCTTGCTTACTCACCTTAGTCTCACCACTATCATTCAACCACTACAATTTATATGGACTAAGGTGTCTAACAGTTTTGAGCCCCAGCCTTTCAACAATAAAATTGCTCACTACATTGGTGCAACTTCCCCCATCAATAATCAAACTACAAATGTGATCTCCTAGATAACATCTAGTATGAAATATATTCTCTCTTTGCGCCTCTTCTTCTTCCTTCACCTGCACATTCAAAGCTCGCTTCACTACTGCCACTAGCCTTCCCATTGCAGGCTCCTCATCATCACTAGCATCCTCTAATGGAGGCATATCATCTTCTTCACTATCCCCCTCTGTCTCATACTCTCCATCATCACGCAAAATCATCACACGCCTATTTGGACATTGACTAGCAATATGACCTCTACCTTGGCATTTAAAACATCTAATGTCACAATTTCTAAAAGTAGAAGATTCAGGGTTACCTTGATTACCAGGAGTAGAACCTGCTTGCCTCAGCTCCCCTTTTGGTTTGGTGGTAAAGACTTTTCTTCCTTCTTCCATTGATTAGTCTTCCAAGTGGATGAACCATTACCATGTTGAAACCGTGCATTACTACTACCTTTCCTCTTGTGCTGGTTCTCAACCTTTATAGCCATATGAACCATATCCTCCAATTCTACATAATGCTGCAATTCAACCACATTTTGGATTTCTCTATTCAACCCAGCAAGAAACCTAGCCATTGTAGCCTCTCTATCCTCCTCTACATTCGCCCTAATCATAGTGACTTCCATCTCCTTGAAATACTCATCTACACTTCGGCTTCCCTGCCTCAAAGTTTGCAACTTGTTGTGCAATTCGCGATAGTAATACGCAGGCACAAACTGCTTCCTCATCACTCTTTTCATCTTTTCCCAAGACTCAATAGGTGGCTCTCTACTCCTTCTCCTATTCAACATTAGTTGATCCCACCACACTATAGTATAATCCGAAAATTCAATGGCAGCAAGTTTTACCTTCTTTCTCCCACTATAGTTGTGACAATCAAATACCATCTCTACCTTTTTCTCCCGCTCTAAGTACGCCTCGAGATCATTCTTCCCTTGGAAAGGAGGAATCTTCATCTTTATGCTACTTAATTGATCATCCTCTCTATTCCTATCTCCTCTATCTTCCCAATCTCTAGTTCCTCTATTCCGACCACTATATCCTCTATAACTCCCAACAGAAGGCTCATCAAAGTCATCATCCGTCATTTCATCTCCACCCCTCGGTACTCTCCTAGAACGACTCTCCCTCTTACGCCCTTGGAATACGTTTGTGGATTGCTCTAGTCTTTGCTCTACCGTCTCATGAATTTGTTCCATTCCCTCTTGGAACATCCTCTTCATTTCACCCCTCAACGCCTCAATTACTAACCTAGCATCAAACCTTCCCCTCTCACCTTCAGGAGAATGTTGTCTCGACATAGTCCCTACAGAAAAGATTAGTACTAACACAAATATATATATAATTAAACCTCACGATACACTCCCTTACGTGTTTCGCTCAAATGATGATATCACACAGTCACTCGTGTATTCTCACAAATAATGATGATATCAACTCGCCAATTTCCTCTTCTCAATTCTCTTGGAACTAACCCGAACTACACCAATTTCCTTCCGTAGAATTCAAAACAACTCTAGGGTTCGTAAATTTTCCTCTATTTTTCTATCCGAATTTTTTTTTTTGTCTTGGTTGTTGCTCTTGATCACGTTTTTCTTTTCTTTTCTTTTCTCTTCTTTTTTTTTTGTCGAGATTTTTACTCTTTTTTTTTTTTAACAATCGCCTAGTCGATATTACACTATCAAAAGACAATCAATTCTACGAAATTGAATACGATAATTGATATGAACGATTGGAGTTAAGGTTTTTTATATTACCTTCCTCAACCGAACTTGATGTTTTGACAAACCTAAGCTCTGATACCAAACTGATACGAACCACGCCAACCCGTGACGAAACCCAATACCAATACATTCGGAAATTCGTTACCTAAGACGCCCAAACACCTACAGTGGAAACCGCAACCCGTTGTCTATAAGCGAGACAAGAACCTTGGTATAATGTGAAGACACCACAATCGGGGATGAAAGATCGATTGATAAGTCGAGATGAACGCCATGGAAATTAATCCAATAAGTTCGATTTAGTTCTTGAAGAACCAAGAGAGGTGCCTCTCAAAAGTGTTTAATGTTCAAAGATGTAAAATTCTATGTTGTTCTAAACCCTAGGAGCTTTTATACTAGGGTTACAATTCGTGAAAAACAAGTCCAAAACGACGTAGCTTAGATAAGTTGCGTAAAAACACGAAAACAGAATAAGCTGGCCGGCAGGGGATACACGGCCGTGTACACGACCGTGTACTTTTCTGTGCACATTCCGATCACATACACGACCGTGTACTTCTGGTCGTGTGGATTTGCTTGTCTCCATACACGGCCGTGCCTTTTAGCCGTGTGTCTAGCCGTGTATGATTCTGTGCAATCTTGGAATTCCTACACGGTCGTGCCTTGAAAGTACACGCCCTCTTCAACTCGTGTCCGGTGTGACTTGTATAAGAGCAAGGGTCTTCCCATGGTTGTTCCAATCCGTTCCAACTTCATGATTACTCCAATCCTTTCCGGCTTCATGGACAACCTTTATCAACCCCGTTAAGTGCTTCCTTGAATCGTTTCGCTTGATTTCTTGTGATCGGTCCAAGCGGCACTTTAAGAGGATCCACATTTCTTCTTCCGGCTTGGCTCTCATCATGGATCTCATCATTTTTATTGTGACAAGCCAGGACATTACAAGAAGAAATGCAGACTGTGGAAGAAAAAGCAAGGAAAGGGTGATGACTCAAATGAAGACACCCCTATAGCAACAGATGGTGAGATAGTGGTTACATGGGATGGGGGTTGTATTAGTCTTGCAGGTCATGACAGTGACTGGGTAGTTGATTCTGGTGCCTCCTTTCATGTGACAGCACATGGTGAGTTTTTCTCATCCTACACTGCTGGTGATTATGGTAATGTTAAGATGGGAAATAATGAAACCTCAAGGATTACAGGCATTTGGAATATCATCTTGGAAACTAATACAGGGTGTAAACTCATTCTCAAGGATGTGAGACATGTACCAGATATCCGCATGAACCTGATCTTAGCAGGAAAATTAGATGATGAAGGCTTTCACAGTTACTTTAGTGATGGTAGTTGGAAGCTCACCAAAGGGTCTCTAATTGTAGCAAAAGGAAGAAAGGATAACACATTTTACTTAATGCCAGCAAAGCTAAGTAAAGGTGAATTGAATTTGACTGATGATGCTACTGTAGAGATATGGCACAGACGGCTTGGGCACATGAGTGAGAAGGGGCTCCAGATGCTTATGAAGAAGAAGCTTCTACCAAATTTGAAAGGTACTTCTTTAAAACCATGCACTGACTGTTTTGCTGGTAAACAACACAAAGTTAGTTTTCAGAGAAATACACCTAGTAGAAAAGCTCATATATTAGATCTGGTTCATACAGATGTGTGTTATATGAAGGATTTGACAATGGGTGGTGCAATGTATTTTGTTACATTTATTGATGATCACTTTAGGAAGCTTTGGACATATGCCTTGAAGTCCAAAGATCATGTTTTGAATGTATTCAAATAGTTTCACTCTAGAGTGGAGCGTGAGACCAGCAGGAAGTTGATATGTGTCAGGGCTGACAATGGTGAGGAGTATAGAGGCTCATTTGAACAGTATTGTGTTGATCATGGGATAAAATTGAAGAAGACAATTCCAAAGACACCATAACAGAATGGTGTTGTAGAAAGAATGAATCGCACCATCACTGAGAGAGTGAAGTGCACGTTATCTCAAGCCAAGTTACCTAAGTCATTTTGGGGTGAAGCTATGAGAACAGTTGTTGATTTGATAAATCTTTCTCCCTCGTATGCTCTAGATGGTGATATCCTAAAGAACGTCTGGACAGGTAAAGACATTTCTTACAATCACTTACGAGTTTCTGGTTGCAGGGCTTTTGTGCACATTCCAAAGGATGAGAGAGCAAAGCTTGATGCCAACTCTAAGCAATGTATTTTCCTTGGATATGCACATGATGAGTATGGGTATAGATTGTGGGATCTTGTTGATAAGAAGATTATCAGGAGCAGAGATGTGATTTTCATAGAAGACCAGACAATTGAAGATATGGAAAAGACTAAGAAGCCAGCATCCTCAGGTCAGAATCCTACAAATGTAGATCCTGCACCTTTATTTGATCTTACTAATGGAAGAACTGTGGATGACACAGGTAATGAGTTACAAGAGCCACAGCAGCAGGCTGAGGTGAAGAGATCTTCTAGAGATAGAAGACCATCAGTGAGGTATAGTCTAGATGAGTCTGTGATGATTATTGATGGGGGAGAACCTGAATGTTATGAGGAAGCAATGACTCATGACAAGAAAAAAGAATGGGTGAAAGCCATGCAAGAGGAAATCAAATCCTTGCATGAGAACAAGACCTATGAGCTAGTTGAACTGCCTAAGGGCAAGAGACCTCTAAGAAATAAATGGGTGTACAGATTGAAGACTGATGAAAGTAGCTCACAGCCAAGGTACAAGGCAAGGCTGGTTGTGAAGGGGTTCAATCAGAAGAAGGGGGTCGATTTTGAAGAGATTTTCTCACCAATGGTGAAGATGTCATCTATCAGGGTTGTGCTCAGTATTGCTGCTAGAATGAATCTAGAGGTTGAGCATATAGATGTGAAGACAGCATTCCTTCATGGTGATCTGGAGGAAGAGATTTATATGGAGCAGCCTGAAGGGTCTAAGATCAAGGGGAAGGAGAATCTTGTTTGCAAATTGAAAAAAAGTTTATACGGACTGAAACAAGCTCTAAGGCAGTGGTACAAGAAGTTTGAGTCCTTCATGATTGATCAAGGTTATATCAGGACTGCTACAGACCATTGTGTCTTTATTAAAAAGTTAACTAGTTGTGAGTTTATTATATTGCTACTTTATGTAGATAATATGCTGATTATTGGCAGGGATGCCAAGTAGATCAAAGAACTGAAGATTGCATTGAGTAAGTCTTTCTCCATGAAAGACTTAGGACCCGCTAGCCAAATTCTAGGTATGAGGATTATTAGAGATAGGAAGAGCCAAAAGTTGTGGTTATCACAGGAGAGGTATATTGAGAAGGTGTTAGAGAGATTCAACATAAGCAAAGCAAAAGCTGTCTGCTCTTCACTTGCAGGTCACTTCAAACTGAGTTCAGCTCGGTGTCCAAAGAGTAAGGCAGACAAGGAAGATATGAAGAAAGTCCCATATGCTTCAATAGTGGGAAGTCTTATGTATGCCATGGTGTGTACCAGGCCTGATATTGCTCATGTTGTAGGTGTGGTAAGTCGTTATCTCTCAAATCCAGGCAAAGAGCACTGGACAACAGTTAAGTGGATTCTCATATATCTCAGGGGCACTTCCAGGTTATGTTTACAGTTTGGCGGTGACAATAAATCTACGCTAGAGGAGTTTTCAGATGCTGACATAGCTGATGATTTGGATTCTAGGAAATCCACTTCAGGTTACCTGATTACTTATGCAGGGGGAGCAGTGTCTTGGCAATCGAAGTTACAGAAGTGTGTTGCACTTTCCACTACTGAAGCTGAGTATATTGCTGTAACAGAAGCCTGCAAGGAAGTCTTGTGGATAAAAAAGTTTTTAGAAGAGCTAGGTCAAGAGCAGGAAGAGCTGAAGCTGTACTGTGATAGTTAGAGCGCTATACATCTCAGTGAGAATTCGACGTTCCACTCCAGGTCAAAACACATTGATGTTAGGTATCATTAGATCAGGGATGTGCTAGAGTCTAAACAGTTTGAAGCTTGAGAAGATTCACACTGATGATAATGTGTCAGATATGATGACGAAGGCTCTACCCAAAGAGAAGATTGTTTGCTATAGGAAGATTGCAGAGGTGATGGAACCACCCCATATGAGTTGGAGGGGGAGTTTTTTGGGGTATAGATCCAACACATATGGGTCTATACCAAGGGTATCCTAAGTATATGTAGTATACTTGGAAGCAAGAATGTTAGGCTTGAAGAAAATTGACGAAACCAAGTAAAACAAGGCCTAGGCCAGCTCAAGGCCACCGGCCTATAATATATAAGCTGCTGACCTTGAACAACAAATTGTTGTTGTTGTTCTTCATTGAATGTCGGCTATAGGCTGCCGGCCTTTGTGCCGGTGTAAGTCCTAAGTCGGTTGTCTATTTTTTGGACTATATATATATAGTGGTATTCCTTTGTAGGGTGTGTGAAGAAAAAGGATGAAAACACAAGAGTGAAAACTGAAAACACAAAAGAGGTAATTCCTAAACCTAGAGAGAGTTCTAGAGAGGGAAATCCATTGTATTTAATCAACCGATTTGTGGTGAGACTGTGTAATCCACTAGTGAGACTAGTGAAGAAGCGTGTAACCCATTACTTTGATAGTGGAAGAATTTGTGTGCGGCGGTCCTGTGGTTTTTCCCCAAATTGGAGTTTTCCACGTAAATCCTTGGTGTTGATTGTTTTTATTTTCGCATCTTATTATTGATTGTTGTTTGTTTCAATTGTGAATCGCACAGGCAAGAGGAAGAGTACGGATCTTCTTTTCCTAACAAAGAGAAAGAGAGGAATTATCAAAACAAATTGGTACATGAAGGTGTAAGTTCACTGTGTTAAATGGAGATGAAATGTGTGATTATAAGAGATACATAGTACAGTATACGAGCGTATACCTACCCCGTGTTGAAGTATACGACCAAGTAACACGATCGTGTATTTGGACATGTCAAAAAAGTTTTGTATACAAAAGGTATATGACCATTAGCATGGTCGTGTTTCTCTACATGACTACACACACAGTAGTATTGTTCTGGAACGCTGATATTTCACTTTTATATTGTTTTTATACAATTCTAAGTTAAAATTTATGCACAATAAAATAATGGGGAAGAGAAATATGCAATTAGGACTTAATTAACCACTTAATAAGCTTAGATTATATTATAGGATAGAACTAAACTTAGTATTTGAAACTTGACATGTTAATATCCCTTTGATAGTGATGTAAGAGCTATTGTGAGACCACTCCTCTATGTACATGAATTTAACTAGATATTGGGTTTAAATATATATGTTACTTATGCTTGACTTGGCTTAGGGGCCCACAGTGGTAAATCCCTAGGAGTTACTCCAATGATCGGTATACTACATTGTCCCTAGTAGAGCCTTATATCGAAGTGATCCGGAGTAGATTATGGTTAGATGGGACTTGTCGTGGCAATTACTATAAATATATACATAGTATAATGGGGTCATGAGTACTCATGTATTGTATGTTGGTTAAATCAAATAAAATAATCTGATAATTGTGATATATAAATTCTTGCATTTACGTGTGTTGGTACTGTTATTAACATGGCACGTGCATATCTATGTGATACTCATGTACTAGGCTTAAACTCATTTCAATTATTTTTCAACTGCAAATGGATATAACAAGTATGCCAAAGACAATGAATACGGGAATCTAGTTTGTTATTATCAAGATGAGAATGATAGAGAGTATCAATACTATTATGGTGATAAGTAAAATGGAAGTAAATAAAGGATTCTTTTTTGTAGAACTTGAGGATATTTGAGTAGAAAACTTGAAGATGGTTTATAAACCGCTAAATATGTTATTTTCTTATTGGTAGATAAATTTGAGTTTAATGTATATTTTTCTTAATTAATAATGATTGGAATAGTTCGCTTGTGAATTATTTATTTATATCTTTAGAGTTATATTTATATTAATATATAATGAAGATGAATAAATTTAAAATTATAAATAAAATAAAGAGCTTTAGTGTGTTGCTACCCAATAATAATATGTAACAAATTGTAATGTTTTAAATTTTAGAATATTACTGAATGAAGTGATGAGTAGAAACTTTCTAACCATAAATACAAACACACTTAGCATACAAATTTATGTACACATACTTGAACAATAAACCACCTAATGTATCGCTGGTGGAGGTGCCTGAGACCTAATGGATTTCAAATGATTAGCAACCGGTGACGGCGGTGGCTGTCCAATGACTGCTCGAAGGATCCCACTCCTTGTCTCGGGAATTTCCATTCCTGAGAAATCGTCCTCTTTTCCTAGAATCAACTTTCTGGAGAAAATTCCTTCTTCAGGAAAATGCATTGATTACTTCTCATCCTCACTTTCAAACCATAGCATGTAGCTACCACAATAGCATGTACGTAGTATCAAAATTAACAGATAATATATATATATATTGATTAACATAATAAAATCCCCAAAAAGAAAAGAAAAAAAATGCGTAGAGAAATGTCATAAGTTGATTTAATTACCAGATGATATGACTTCAACAGAAGTTGCCGGAAGAACAATCGCGGTCAAATAAACCACCAGCACGGTTGCTACCGCCAAATTTCTTAGACAGTAAGTCTTCCTCATCGCCAATTTAAAGTTGTTCATGCTGCATGGAAAAGTAAGTAGTTAAAATTGCGATTTTACTTAAAATCGAATAATGCAAAATCGGTAAAATCATATAAAATCGTATAGAATCAAAAGAATCGGTAACTTATAGATTCATATATTTATACTCATAATTATATCAAACGTTTATATTTAAATGATTTTTCTTCTATTTTTATTATGAAAAACTTTATAAAATTACAAATTTATAGAATCGTGCAATTGATTTATGATTTTAAAAATCATAAAAGTAAGTAAAACCATATATAAAAATATATGAAGGGCTATAATTATTTTAATTAAATATATTTGGTTCAACTTGTATATGGCATATTTATTTAATGAATGTAGATCCCTGTGGTTTGGTCGGAGAGAAAGAAAATTTATGATGGATATACTATTATTGTGTGAATTTAACCATTTTAGGTGTGCATTTTATACTCTTTGGCTGTGTGTATTTACTTCTCGTAAATTTTCTTTATTTAAAATTACACATATAGATCTTTCTAGATCTTAGGACGAGGGAAAAAATATTAAAAAATAAAAAAGCTTTTTTTTTTTTTGTTTTTCTAGTGCTAATATAATACATTAATATAACTCAAACTCAAGATTCATATTTCATAATTGTGTGATTCCAAACGGCCCTAAGGTTTTTTTCTCTAAAAAAACCTCAAGGCAATCATTATATTTTTGCTATCTATCTCTAATTCATGATGAAATTGCTATTTTAACTATAACTATTATAGTAAAAGGATATTTTGATGAAGATTTTGAAGGTTTGCAACCATTTCTCCATTAATGAATAAAAGTTGTGAACCATTTTTAGATCTAGCTTTTTTTTTCAATTGTTTTTTTTTCTTTATTATTTTAATGTGGGATCTTTTATACCTAAAGTTCTGGATTTCATTCCAAGATTGGGCAGAAATTTTTTCTGAATCATTGCTACCAATTTTTATCCAAAAGATTTGTCTATTTTTGGACTGGATATTTCGATCCCCATTTCTTCTATTATCACTATATGTTCTTGTATTTCACTAAATGAAATTCAGTTCTTTGGCTTAAAAAAAGAAAAAAGAAAAAAGAAAACAATTTTTATTTCATAAATAATCATCCCCATGTACTTACATTTTAATATTTCTTTAGATGCCCTCAAACTCTCATCATTAAAATCATATAAGTTGTTACCAATAGAGTATTATACCAGATTAATCCATATATAACACTCATATTTTGCAACCATATTTCTTGTGTTTATTTTTTGATAACATTTCTTTTTCATTTACCAACTATATATTTTACAATGATGAAAGAGGAATCGAACTTGTCTTATTCCTTTGGATCAATAATACTGCTTGAGCCAACTATGTTTCAAGGCTTGAGCTTTCTTGGCATGTTACTGAAGTACATAAAGTCCATTGATTATGGAAAATCATGCTTGTCCGCATCTATTGATAGAAATATAAGTGTGCATTTGATAGATAGGTTTGCTAATGGGTGCTAGACATATATTAAGAGCATTAATTTTTTTTTAATAAAATTTTTAATTTTCGATACATCTCGTTCTATAAAAGATAAAGCTTTTGATTAATATTACTTAATTTTAATTTTTAGTTTTTTGTCAATTATATGAAAAGGAAGAATTGAGCTTTGTTTCATCGGTGGAAGTAAGGATAAATGGTCGGAGATGGATCTCACCCCACCGGATGTGCTTCCTTCTTGGATTTGCCAAGTATCTGCCAAGTCATGATTAAACTTGATTTGTAATAAAAATAAAATCAAAGTTTTTCATTTTTGGGATGAAAAAATAAAATAAAATGAAAGTTATTAGACTTAGACACATGAGTATGCCCAAGTAAGGAAGCTCTTGATCCTATTGTTTATAAAGGCCCACTGAGCTTCTTGACTTCGGGGGTTGGGCCGAAACTTCATGCTAAAAGCCGGTTTTATCTCCATTTATTTAAATAAATAAATAAAAATTAAGGATGGAAACTATAAATCCTAATTCAAGGGTGGAGAAAATTTTAAATAGATAATTTTCCCAATAACATATGCTAATAAGGTACATACACTTTATTTATTTATTTATTTATTTTTCCAGATTTATACTTTATTTATGCATTTGAAAAGTAAATGAAAAGAGGATTTTGTGAAAAATCACTAATATGCAAGCTTGTCAACATGCTATATGAAGAAATAGGGTTCCATTATTCCTGGGGTACTAATTAACAAGCATCATTTTAATAGTGATAGTACATTCTATAAAAAAAAATGTACAAATTTTTTATTTTAGCATTTAAAGAATACTTTTGAGACACTTATCAATAATTTTTTTTGTTTTTTTTAATAATATTTTGCTTATCAATGTATTTGTCTACTAGTGGAATGTGTGGTCAATGTCTCTTAAATTACACATTTCAATAAAGGTTGATACCATAAATTTATTTTCTAATAATGGATCACGTTAATCTTTTATATTAAAGTACATTTACAATTTATTTCTTTATGCATTCTCATTATTTGATTTGAGTTTTTATTGATCCATTCAATTGTTTAGCAATTACTATAAATCAAATTGGTTAAATGAGTTGGAATCAAAATAATTGCAATTATATATTAATACATAACATTATAACTTGGTCCTACAGTTAGGTACCTCTCTTGTTCATTACATTTCTTCTTTTAACTACTCGAGCTTTAGTGAGAGTATATAGTTTACTTTTTAGGTATCAACAATTGAGCTTTCGACTCAAATGGTTTCAGCTTCAACAAATCTGCAATTAATAGTCAAAATCATGTAATTAATAAATGGACTAATGTTATTAACCCTGCCAACCTTGTTGTAAAAGTTATCTACGAAGGTATTGCCAAATATTTCAAGCATCATAGGATAACCTATTTTACAATAGCCTGCCATATGTGTCAAGGAAAGTAGTAGCAAAACCATATGAATTTACATTGAAATACATTAGCTGTCTATGTAACTATAACAAACAACATTTTACTTAAACAAATAAAATATGTAGAATTAGTATTGGAGTACAACATGGTTCAATTATCAATATTATATATATATATATACATATATAACAAATTAAAAAAATACATCAATAATATGAGAAAAATATCAAAGTTACAGTATGATTTCGAATTTTAAAAGTAGCATATTCAAAATTCATCTAAAATATTTACACCATAATATAGATAAGTTGCCATAGATTATGGTGTATATGTATATATATTATATTAGTACATCAATCACAATCTATAGCAAGTTATCTATATTATTGTGTAAATATTTTAAATGAATTTTGTAAAATGCCTTTTTTAAAATTCAAGGTTATAATGTACCTTTGATATTTTCCTAAGATTATCGATGTATTGTCTTTGAATTAATTAATTAATTTTATTATTAATATCATTTTCCTCCCGCAAACGTCAATAATCAAATGGGTATAGGAATTTCTCGGATGTCATAAAAGTCGCCGTCGGCATATAGGATTTAGATTATAATAATCAAACTGATCGACAACGGACTTTGGCGTGTCTTTCGGTAGTCCTACCTTGAACGACATGTAAAATGATGTTTAATTTTGAAAACAAACCCCCTTTTTTTCCCCTGTTTATTAAGATCTATATTATATGTATTCATGTCGGCCACATCCATAGATATTGCAAAGAAAATATATATAGCTGCTAAAGTAGATATTGAGTGGCCCCTAAGGGTTAGAAAGCTCTTCTGCTTTTTTTTTTTTTTTTTTTGGCTTTAAGTCACAAATTTGAAATTTGACATTGATTATAGTACGGAAAAAAATCCTCAATCCAGGGTCTGCACTAGGCCATTTATAGGTAGACATTTGGGTTGTCTACTCAAGGCCCCTTTAATTGCAACTTTTGACTTATATAGGATGCAAATTGATTAATCCGACAGAAATCGAATAATCTTTAAATTATGGTATGTATGACCATTAGAAAAGATAATAGCTCAAAATGAAAAATGGAACAAGCAATTATGAGTTGGATGTCTATGTCCTTTCTTGGAAAGGTAGTGGATATCATTGCAATTATAAAAACGATACTTTGATTATTATTATTATTATTAAAGTAACATTATTTTAATACAATAAGAAAGCAATAACCAAACTAGGAGATGGGTATAAAAGCTTGATCCATAATAGATATATTTCTTTTATAAAATAGGGATACTAAAATTCTTTTACTACAAAAATTTTCTAATAAAAAAGTAAAATCAATCATTTGATTAGTAAGAAAACCCATATTAGAATGAAAACTAAATTAAAAGAACAAAAAAAAGAAAAACAATAAAATAAAACAAAACAAAACAAACAACCCCATCAAATATGAGATTGAGATTGAGATTGAGATTGAGATGAGATGGAGATGGAGCAACAATGATGTATAAAGCCCTTTGAGCATGATGTACAATGGAGATAGAGATGGAGTTGTAGATGGAAGTGGCAACAATAGAGATGAAGGGCTTTATTGAGTTCATTAAGAGTGAAATAGAGGGAAAATGGGAAAGGATATAGATGAGATGAGTAGATGTGGCTGGAGTGGAGGATAGGTGCAATGGCCAATGAGGATACCTAACCCTTGGGTTTTCTAATTAAGCTTAGGGTTTGTTTGTTTTAAGGTAGAGAGGAGAGAGTAAAGTAAAGAGAGGAGAGGTTAATACCTTTAATTGAAAATTTTCAAATGACATTGATAATGTAAATTTTTATGATAGTATAATCCCTTGATATATGTTGTCACCAAAACATTTCATCTATATAATGTCGACTCATTATTTTCTTGTAAAAATATGCTTTTGATTATTTCTTCAAGCTGATTCACAATCTAATTTTTTATCTCCTTGAACTATTTGATATTTTATATATTGGTGAAATGCTATATGTGAGGAGAGGCTTCTAGCCCTAGATGTTATTAATAAATTAAAAAGGTATAAGAAAGAGGGGGACATAACTTAGCTTATTAATTGAAAGTAAATGAGGGAGTATTATTCCTCTTACAGGGATAAGTCTATAGGGACCAAAGAAGGGCCTAGCTCTTTAAGCTCAAAAAAAAGAAAACAGTTATGAAAATCTATTAAAAAATGAGAAAGTATATATATTATATAAATATTTTAAGAGCAAAGTACTATAAGATATTATAGATAGCTAAGTGGCCAAGTATATAATTTTGTAAACAAAAAGGTTAGGGTTTGATTCTCATTAATGTCATTCTATCTTTTTCAAACTACGTTTACTCTTATGCCACTTGAATACCATCATCTCTTTCTCTTTTTTAAAGAAAACTTTTTTTTTCCAAAATAATTAATAGCATTAAATTTAATTTATTACAAAATTATAGTTAATTAAATAAATTCTCTTAAATTGCTATTTATTTATTAGTAATATACAAATGAATACATTGCTAATACTACAAATGTTTTGATCTAGTCACATAAAATATAAGTAAATAATGATGATCATATTAATTGATGTATTTTGTTACAATTATTATCATAAAAATGAACGTGAATTATTGAGAAACTAATTACTTGATAATATATATTGAAACTAATAATTTTTGAGATATTGCTAATTATACAATCTTGTAGAGTTATCATGGAAAATTATCAAAGTATATTAATATTTATATCATTTTACTTCTTTTCAGTCTATTTGTAATTTTCTATTAAAATATTTTGTTAAATTTATGTAGGCAAAAAAAAAATACAAAGTTTTATGTATTAGTCTTATTTCTTTATAATTGATGGGTAAATTCCAATGCTAATATATATGTCATAATGAAAAGGCAAGAAATTTATTCTTTTAGTCTTTTATGAAGTGCACCAAATACCCTTAATAATTTTCTAAAAAAAAAAATTAAGTTTAATTCCTATTAAAGATTAGAAAGTGTCAAGGGTGTATTCGCTTATAAAATCTTTTTATATGTATAAGATGCTTATGGGTAACTCCAATAGCAAATTAAATGTGGTAAGTTTGACCCCACCCCATCACCTTTCATGGTTTTGCATCCATACCTGCCTCTTACATTATTGAAAGTTGAATAAAACATAAATGACATAGTACTATTTCATTCTATTATGGTATATATTTCTTTTGAATTCAATAGAAAGAGAGTTTATATTATCAAAACAAAAGAATTTCCACTCCTCTCTTACTTTTTAGCAAGCTAGTCGACTGTAGTATTTTGTTTGATATAAGTAAAATCAAGACATGAACTAGTGTTACAAGAAGGTTCGTTTTAACTCAACTCAAGAAGAAACAATCTTCGAGAAGGTGGGATTATGGATAGTGTTGATAGATAGACTTTGTATATTGGTTAGTTTTGTATATTAGATATTTATTTTTATGCATGTGATATTTTTCCACTTGTATATAAATACTTGTGATGACTCTTTCTAAGTTAGTTAATAAAAAAGTAATAAACTCCATATTCTTCCTATGTTCTGAACTTCATCTTCTTCTCAGTTTTATTCTTCCATAGCTTAAGCTTCTTTACATGGTATTAAAGCATAAATAACATATACTTTGTCCTTTTCAATTCAATTTTTTGGGATCTTGTTGAAATACCGCTTCATTCATCATTCGTAAGATATGGAATCAAATAGTGGATTCTTGTAAAATGATCGATTGCATCTATTTAGATATGATAATCTAGGTATTAAGATTACTAGTGTAATCTTTAACAGTCGAACTTTCTAGGATGGAATAAATCTATTAAGCTTGCATTGGGCGCAAAAGCAAAGCTAAGGTTAATAGATGGTGATTGTAAAAAACCTAATAATAATCCAATTGACATTCATCATTGGATTAGATGTAATTACATGATTAGATGTTAGATTCTTAAATTTATAATGAAAGAATTGTTAGAATTTAGAACCTTTCATATATGCATAGTCAGCAAAGGAGTCATGGGATGATGTTTGTGAACATTTTGGTATAATAAACAAACCTTTGTTATATCAATTACAACATGAAATTATCAATTTTAGGAAAGGAAATTCTAATGTTTTGATTTATTACAATAAGCTCGAAAAGTTAAGCTAGTGATCTATTCTATCTGGTGGATCTTCAAATAAGGCACTTTGAATTGGGTGAAGTGTTTGTGACTGGTGGATTAACATTTGAAATCGATGAAGAATTACGAGTTTTTGGATCATCATTCAAAATTGATGAAGAAATACCATGTGAGGAATTAAGAATCAATTTTGATATAACATCTTTAGTATGCTCATTAGAAGTGTGAAAAGGAAAAGGCCATAATTGCTATTGTAATCAAGAGACTTTGTTTTGAATGGAAAGATGCTTTCATGAAACGAAACATCTCTACTAACAAAAAGCTAATGTATTTGATGATCATAATGTTTGTATCCTTTTTATCCCATAGGATATCCTAAAAATATACATATTCTTCCTCTTAGGTCAAATTTATCCTTATAATTTGCAATAATGGTTGCATAACAAAGGCACACAATTGTTCTAAGGTTAGTTTATGATGGAACATTAATGTACAAAGGTTCAAACAATGATTTTTAATTTAATAACTAAATGAGCATTTTTTTTAATGAAAGTGGTAGCAGTTAAAACACATTCACCCCAAATTTTCTTAGAAGATTGCCATGGATATAAATAGCTTGAATGTATTAAGTAAATATGCCTATGCTTTAGTTCTACAGTGCTATTTTGTTGAGAAGTATATATCATGGTGGTTTGTTGTACAATTCTATTGCTCTTAAGTGGTTTTTGACATTCATGAAATAAGAACCCACTGCCATTGTCTATTCTTATAATTTTCAGTGTAATATTAAAATAGTTTTTAACAATTGAAAGGACATTAGTCAAAGTTGAAAGTGCATATAATATTTGTGTGAGATTAAAAAGGTTTATGTCCATCTACTCTTATCATCCACTATTGTTAGGAAAAATTTGCTGCTATATAAAAAAGGTGTATTATAAGGACCCCATAAATCTACGTAAATGATATCAAAAAGCTACAAAAAAATATGAATCGCTAAAATGAAATGATAATCAATAGAATTTCACAACTTGACAACTAACAAGTATCACACAAGAAATTTGAAGTATTCATAGCCTTACAATCAGAAAGATGTTGAAGTTTAGAAACAGAAGCATATCCTAGTTTATTATGTAATAGTTCTGAAGACACTTTATCCTTTATATTTGATACATGATCACAAATACATGTCCACTATTTATACTAGAATTGGAAACAGAAGAAATAGATTTAAAATCACAGGTATAAGTCTTAGAATTTATCACACACAATCTAAGATAAACACTTACTTGGGCAACACACTAATTAGTGATCAGGTCCTAAAAAGAACACTTGTGAGATTAAAAAATTGCACACAAATTTGTGTTTAGAAGTAATTGGTTCACTGATAAAAGGTTTTATTGAAATGCTGGATCAAAATGGACTTTAGTTAGTAAAGTATGGTTATTCAATACAACATTTCCAATGGTATGTACTAGTTTATTACGACCATCAGAAAGTTTAATTTTAATTAGCTCAACAAGGTTTTGTTTATTAAGAAGAATATGTGGAAAATGAGTCATATAGAAGCTCCTACATCCACAATTCAATTATACACTTTGCCATCATTTGGTAAGTAAGAATCTAAAAGTGAACAAGTACAAGAAGCATTACCTACAAAATTTACAATTGCTACAGGTTGAAATTCTCCCATTTGTTTCCCTTTCAACATTTTCAGAACTTCATTACATAAAATCATTAGATAAATGTCTTTGAAATTCATCATGCCCAACTCGACTATCAAAGGGGATGTCAAGATCTTGGCTTGATTCAACTTATGCTACAAATCTTGGATCTTTCTTCTCTTTTGACTTATAATAGTCGAGAAATCTTATAATCTTTACACTAGCCTTTCTTTTTCTATCTTTTATTTCTCTAGAAACGAACTTTTGATTGTAACATACATGAAACACAACTGCCTATTCTCCATCACCAAGAACACTTACCAACTGTTTTTGCTTTTCAACTTGATATACCAAGTAATATGCTTTATTGACTGTTGGCAAAGGCTCCAATACCAAAATTTGATTCCTTACTCCCTCAAATTCATTCAGTCCAATAAGAAACTACATAAGTTTGTTTCTATTCTTAATTTCTTGAATCTTTCCAACTATATCACAATCATATTGTTTTAATGCACCACAATTAGTGGATATCATGACAAAAGCTTTCTCTGAATCTCAACTAGCAACATTTTTCTCCAAGTTGGATCCTATAATGTATCCAATTTGAGGGGGAGGGGTGTTGATAGATAGACTTTGGTGTGTTAGTTAGTTTCATATATTATATATTTATTTTTATATGTGTGATATTTTTCCACTTGTATATAAATATTTATAGTGACTCTTTAGTTAGTTAATCAAAAAGTAACAAACTCGATATTCTTCCTACAAGTGCTCAGAACTTCATCTTCTTCTTAGTTTTATTCCTCCATTGCTTAAGCTACTTTATAGATAGGGGATGAAAGATAGAGAGGAAAGTAAGTTAATTTCCACTGGTTCTACAAATTTGCTTATACAAGAAGGGTTATTTATAATACCCTCTAACCTCTATGTTCTAACTAATTGCTAACACCAAACTAACTAATTAACTAACTACTAATATTTCCTAGTTAATTCTAAAAGTTGTCTACTAATTGTAACATTTCAACCATCTTTGACAATATAATTATGATATTCTTTAAAAATAATTACAACTATATGTTAACATCAAATATTGACTTCATTTTCATAGGAAAAAATTTATATTGTCAATGTCAAGGTGTAAATGTACTTTAATAGAGATTGATTATAGTTTACCCTTTTTTGTTTATGTCAAAAACAAGTAAATTTCCATCATAAAACTCCAATCCAATAGAACAACATTGAACATAATCATTTTACCTTCAACAATTAGTAAGTTTATAGTTTGTATCAATGGGAATACTCAAGAGAGATACTTAAAATGAACTCATTCTCTATTAAACATATGATAGGATCAATTCTACATAGCTTGACATAAGATCTAAATTACCCAATGGAAATGTTGACCTAAAACAAGAATCAATGAATTATTTATTAAAGGGAAAAGTGCACTTTTACTCTTCAACATTCACCTACTTTACTACTTTAGTTCTTAAATTTTTTTTCTTCTATTTAAATTCTTAATGTTTTTAAAAATTTATAAAAATAGAAGTTATGTCAAATCTATCAATTTTGAATCTATCCATGACACAAGTTAGATTTAAATTAATCTACAATAATTAATTTAGTAAAATGACGATATTCAATATATTTGATTACTTAATATAATAAGAAATAATATTAAATATATTTAATTATATTATATAATAAAAATATTTTTACAAATTTAAAGACAAAAAGTTATTAAAAGTAAGAAAGGGTGCTAGAAAAAATAGTGCGAACATCCCACTTGGCAAACTCCCCAAGGCCAAAATTAACAAATATAATGAAATCCTATTTTATAAGATTTTGCAAATGTTAAGGTAGTAAATAGAAGAAAAATAAAGTTAAGGATTCAAACAGAAAAATAAGTAAATATTAAGATTAAAAGTATATTTTTTGTTTTCAATTTTTCTTTATTCAAACATCTTGATGAGCATTGAGCTCCTTCTTTTATTTTTAATAAATCGAATGACCATCAACGTGAGTCGCTAATGCAACAGAAAATTTCAAAGGTGATCAATTCGATATTTATCAAAAACTAAAAGGGAAAAAAAAAACGAATACGAGTAATTAGGGCTCATTGAATTATTTAAAGTGTTTAATGATAATTGATAAAATAAAAAGAAATCCTTTTATAGTAGCCTATATAAAGAATTACCAAGCTTTAACAAGATGAAATAAATGAGAAAATAAATTCATCCTAAATAAAATAAAAGCTCGATTACTCGTCTTGGATCGTAAGGAGAGGGATGTATATCAATTGTAGCTCCCCTTACAAGTTCAAATTTTTAAGGGCATATGGGAACTTTACTTATATAATATTGTGTGTTGCATTTTTATGAAAAGCGAAGAAAGAAAGAAGAAATTCAAATTTAGGTATGTCCATAGTTCTATTTGATTCAAACCCTTAATGAACTCATAACGAATTGTACTACCTTTCAACAAAACATTAAGAAACTCTACATGAGAATTAAAATCATATAATAGTTATTCATTGTATCTTAAGTAATAGTAAAGACCATAGGTTTACATGATAGATGAGATACAATGTTGAATGAAAATGAATGGATTGTAGAGACTAAGAATAAGATGAGAAATAATAAAAAAGAAAAGGTAAATAGGAATAAATTGCAATATCAGTAGAGTTCAAAACTAAAAACTATTGCCGGTTTTTCTTTTTCTAATAAGAAACGGTTCATTTCGATTAAACCCTTCAATCAAATCACGAATTGTTTACACATTTTTTAAACCAAACCTCAAGTTATACCAATATATAAAAGAATTGTATATCACGATTTAGTTTAGTTTTCAATTCAGTTTGATGAATAGTCTACCCAAAAGCTACTTTTCAAAAGGAAAAAAAAAATATATATATCATGACCAAAGTTGAAAGGGGTAAAATTAGGAGTGAAAAAAAAAAAAAAAAAAACAAGAGGAAAAGAAAGAAAGAAAGAAAAAATCAATATAACCATTACTCAAACCGCATCTAACTAAATTCTCAGTTTCAATTTATATCGATTCTATTCAATTTAGGAGGATAAAGTTAAATGATTGTATGTTGAAAAGAAAGAAAGAAAGAAAAAAAATAGAAAAGTCACTATCCACGTGTCCTCTATGATGCTCCCCAATGAACTTTCCTAGTATTTCACTCTAGCAATAATGCACTACAAAGATGTTAACACATACAAATTTTCAATATAGAACAACACTTCACACAGAAACTCATTATCTCTTAGAACCAAAATCTATGGCTACAATACAATAAGAGACAGATTTCCACTAGCTTAGGCAACAACACATAGCTGCAATAATATAGTATGCATTTTCTTGCATATAATATCAACATTTCATACTAAACTCATATGTTCTCGAAACTACATATCCAAATACATTATAGCATTGTAAATTTTTTAAATAAAAGGCATAAGTAGTATAAGTAGCAAATTTACATCAAAACCATTCCTGTTAATGAAATTTTGAAATTCACCTATACTACCAACTTTAAACTCGTAATCGTATGGACATAAACTTCTTTATACAATATATTACTTCAAAGTCCAAAAAAGAAAACATATAAATGAACAATTAGTAAATGGGACAAATTTACATAGAGTGCAATCCCTGTTAATTTGTCATCCTTTGTATTTGTGAAAAGTTAGGCATTAAGCTAGGTATTGATTAAAATGAGTGTTTATGGTCTAAACAATGGACCAAATCAAAGCTAACCAGTTTTTCTTTTCGTACTTTGAAAAAATTTATGAATCAAACCATTTGATTCATTTCAAGACCTTAAAAAACAAACATATGGTGTAGTTTGACTTTAAAGAGTGAGCTAAAATGGATTAGACCGAACTAAACTATATTCACCCTATCTAAGATCACCCATTAAGAATCAACCCTCTATATCATGGTCAACAAAAACCTGAACCTAATAGCCAAGCAGCATAGAGGCCAGTTAAACTTAATAAAATTATTATTCAATCTTCTTTAAGTGTTTCTAAATGTAAAACACAAAATTTATGTGTTGGACTCAAACATTTTCAAAATATGTATTTTCCTTAATTTTAATTTATACTAGATCATTCTCATGTAATTATTGCTCAACAAAAATTAAGAAATATTGTTCCTTTTGTCTTTAAAATTTCTCTTTTAATTGGAGTCACCATCGACCAAAGGTTGAAAGATAAAAATATTAGCATAAATTAGGTTGACTGATTTTAACAACTAGACACTAATCTTTGGTTCCCAAACGTTGAAATTTAAACCCATTAAACTACCAAATTGAATTTTCTTAAAAAAAAATCAAATTTCTCTTTTTAATAGATTTTGGCCAAGATTGTTAAATTGCAAGCTATGTTTGATTCTTTTTTGTTTCTAGAATCAAATGGGATGGAAATTTGGATAAACAAGATCAAGAATTGAAGAAACCCATCTCATATTTTTTGCTTTCTTTGTTGTTGTGAAGGGAAGATGACGATGATGATGATGATGAGGCATGTGCTCTACATGCATCTAATGCAAAGGTATTATACCATCAACAAGGGGACTTGAATGCAAGACCCCACTTGCACTCCATGTAGACCTAGGAATTGGGCTAAATCAACCCAAAACAGCAATCAAACCTACCAGTTTACAGTTTTCCAAATGGAGAACCGTGACTTGCCCATCTAGCTCCAATTTTAGGTTGGTTCTGTGAACTGTAACTTTAATTTCCTTTTACTTTTTAAATAAATCTAGTTATTAAAACTTAAGTTTAAATTTGATTTTTAAAAAATGAGCTCAAAAATCATATAAATTTTAGCTCATTTTTTAAATAAGTTGAAGAGGATTTTCATTTATTTATATAGAATTACACTTAAATAGAACTATAATATTAGTAATGTAAGACAAAAGTTTAGAAAATAAGATTAAAATACAAAAGTTAGTTTTAGTGTCACATTGTTAAAAAATGAGAACTTTTTTTTAGTGAAAGTTTATAAATATTAAACCTATCTTTTTACATGCAAATAATTTTAATTTTTAATATTAAACAAGTAAATATTTTATTTTTAATTTTCAATTTTGCTTTTTGGTTTTTTACAAGTTCAAACCTATTGGGTTGGATGAGTCCAAGGGCCAAGCCATCCTTGACTTGCCTTTCCCAGTATGTAAAGTTGTGCAAGCGGGGTGAGTCATGTGGACCAGCTCGTTTAACTTGCAAAAAAGTGCATATTGGGTTACAAAATTCCAATTTGCATTGGCTTGTTTAATTAAAAATGTGAAAAAAAAAATACAACTTGGCCCATTAATCCCATGAGTTAATGTGAACTAGTCCACTTAACTCATAAAAAAATACAGATCAAATTGACAATTTTTGCTCACTTAACAGATTAGCTCACATTAATTCGTAGGAAAATGCAACTCGAGAAAAGTTGATCCATTTAGCCCACTTTTCCAACTCTACCAGCAGATCATACGGGTTCTAGGCTTGGCCTTCTCTATCGGATCGGTTCTAACCGATTCCAACCCTACCCAATTCCCAAGTCTAGTAGCATGAACTAAAACACCTAAAATGAAATGCTTTTATCTTTTTTAGCTGTGTCAAAAGTTGACTCTTTTAAGACTAGGATCACCGGTGGTCCTAGGTGCTAGGCCTTCTATTGAACCTAGATTTGTTCAAAGGTATGCTAGATAATATGTCTGACCTAGAATCTTTTTAGGTGATACTAGGCCATTTGTCAGATCTCAAGTTTAGGGGGCATCAAGTCATTTGTCGGATCTGGACTTTTTGATGGTGTGAAGCCATCTATAATTCAGTGTCCTCAATTTTTTTGCTTACTGGTTTAGGAATAATGAATAGTATCATAAGAATAGTAGGTACTTTTAAATTGCTATTAACACCTAAAGATTTTGCAAAAAGCAAAAATTATTAAATAAGTTTAAACAATTTGAACCAATAAAAATGTTCCTTTAAAATAACTCAAACTCTAGAAGAGTCACTCAAAGATTACAAAGCTTTCATCCCTAAAATAAGTTAAAAGTGGACTATATTTTTCATAAACTTTGGACTTCGACATTTTTGGATCCTAGGATTGAGTTGGTCGTGCATTTGAAATTGACTTATATTGACAATATACTTGTAGAAATAAGAACAACATACCACTAGGTTAGGTGATAGCATGGGAATACACCATCATTATTACTACGAAACAGGCAACTAATTCTTAACTTTCAAATTTTGGGTAAAAGGATTTCATGAGAATTGACAATTGATCCATGACTATGGTAGTTAGTGATATGATATTAAGGGGCTCAATGCGTTGAGTAGCTACAACTCAAAATAATAAAAATAAAAATAAAAATAAATAAATAAAATAAAAACTCTATTTACCCTACACACACATAAAGCAACCACTGTACATCACAATCAATAATTCAACTCAATCTCAAGCTACTTAAATAGCTTATAGAGTCAAATTCAAGTTTTATAATATTTAGCTCAATAAGTTTATAAACTTTATTTAATTTAAGTGAAGTAAGTGCTAATCGAGTTTAAGTTGAGTATAAGCATTAATAATATTAGCCCACATTACAAATATATCCCTCGAAACTATCAACAAATGACTTCACTTTCTTATAATTTAAAAAAAAATGTACATAAACATCCCAAAATATTTCCAAAAGTCAAAACCGCTACAATTTATAATACTTTTAGCAAAGGTTTTAGAATTTTAACTATAGTTGGGGTATTTTACATATCTTTGAAAGTTATAAAGAAATAAAATCACATTTTAGAATTTTAAACAATTTATTCACACTTGATCAATAACTTAAGGTGTTTTTATAATTATCTCTTAATTTTATTTTAGTTAGAAAAAATAAAGAGTTAAATGCAAATGCCCTAAACTACATGTTAGGTGCAGCTATATCCTTTGAATTTCCAAGAAATAACTCCAAAACTCTATAACTTTTGAAAATATATACTCTAAATTTTTTGTAAACCCTAAAATTGATACTAAGAGGATTATAAATATGTGAAGTCATACTTTGAAAATTTTTCTTGATGGCATGTTTGGTATGTGGGAATAGACTCGAAATAAAATTGCGATTCTATATACAATTCCCTTTCTTATGTTTAAAAGGGTTTCTAGAAAGCAAAATCCGATTTCTTGCAATCAATGATTCTGCTTTCAAAAAGAGTCGCAATTCTACCATTGTGAAGGCATAATTGTAATTCCATTCCTTCTTTTCAACAAAAATTAGTTAAATAATTTTTATAATTTATTAATAAATATTTATTACATTCACTAATTAAACACTATATATCATTCCATTCTATTCCATTCCGTGATGATTTTCAAACATATAAATGGATTTGGCATTCCATTATTAATTCCATTCAATTCCATTTCATTACATATCACTTTTACATATCAAACGTGATATTAATACCTACCTAATAGTGTTGGAGGTAAATCTTGCAATTATTCTAAAAGAAAAAAGAAAAATCAAAGTAAAAAAATTATAAACTAACTACTTTAACTAAATTAAAATTAAACTTATTAAATGCTCTTTAAAATTAATTTTAAACTTAAAATTATTAACTCAATCAAAGTGAATATTATTATACCATAGCAATTTGTCTCGTTTACCTTTCTATGGGGCTATTTCTATTATTTATAGGAAATAGATAAATAGGTACTAAAATATAAAAGGGCAAGGAAGGAATTTCAGCCCAGACAAGAATTATTATTTTGTGTAGTTCATAGAGACAAGCAAAATTTGAGACCCAGAGGCAAAGGACCTAATCATTGGATGTGAAGTATGAAAGGATATGAAACGGTGGGCTTTCGAAGCTTTGCTTTTACTATCATTTTGTGATCATTATCTCTTTAAAAGGAAGCTTTACTTAGCTTTTATTGTTGGCTGATGTAACTTTCTGAAAACAGAAACTCACTTTAAAGAAAATAATATGAAATAAAATAAAAAGATTTATATGTAAAATCCATTGTATGGCTTTATCGGGAAAATACTAGTGGATTCCCACAGCTTCATGCTGTATACACACTAAAATTAGTATAGGACAGAACCTGAAGTGGTCCTAAGGTACTATTTAATCAGAAAATTAAGTTTCCATCCACATGGACTCCATTTTCTTGCCGATGCAATGAAGCTTAGATCCCAGTGACTTTTGCATATTTAAAGTATTGTTTTTTTTTTTTTCTCTTTAGGTTTTGCTAAAAAGTACTAAGGACATTCAATATAAACGTACATAATAAGTTTATAGAGAAAATTATGGAGAAAAAGAACAATGTTTAGAATCAGGTTTAAATGAAAAATATAATTTTAATTAATTAATATAAAAAATTAATATTATATTAAGTAATTAAAATATATAATTAAACTTTCAAGTGATTATAATAAATAATTAATATTGTATTAGATAGTTCAAAAAGATGATCTCGTTATTGTTCTATAAATATATTAAGCGTGCTATATTACTTAATTTTAAGAGTATTATAACAAAGTTATAATGAAATCTTCTATTTAATCCATTTAATATAGCATTAATTTTCTATTTATACAATGCATTATTTTAGCCTTTTTTGTAGTGTGCTGTATGCTAGAATATTCTCACACCATTTTCACTAGTAATGTGGCTTCCAGTTCCCTATAAAACAAGGGTTAGGTAGTCAAGAGGTTAAAATGGAGTCATTATCTGGTGAGGGAATTCTATTTTTTAGGACAGATTCTACGACGGGAAAACTTCTCCATGCAAATGAGTTGTTTCCTTTCCAAGTTTCAAAGCACAAATTATTCCCTTTAACTATCAGCCACAGGCAAAGTGTTCGTTGCCTTGACAAGGGTTAGGTAAGGGAAACCTGTTTGTTAAGCATTATGACATGACTACTCCTTTAAGTGGCATTCAAGTTTTCATCTATGTGTAAAAGCTATAGTACAGCATCTCTTTACAAGATAATCATTATTATGTTTGCCTGGAATTCAGTCAAGTTCCCTACGTTTAGACTAAAGATATTTTAGTTTTCTGTACTTTTGGTCTCTCGTTTAATAAGTAAATCCATCACATCTTTTCTTCAAGGCTTTGAAAAACATTGACATAGTATACTTAACTTTGCTATTGCTAGGTTTCCATTCTAGAAAAGCTGTAACAATTGGATTTTTTTATTTTCTTTTGTTATTGATCGTAGAATACACAATTACAAGAGATTCAAAAGCAAAGTGAAAAAGAAAAATACATAGAATTTATGTAGAAACCCTAAAAGCATTTAAATACAAGGGTAAAAAATCATAAATAAAACTAAATTAATTTATTATAGTATAATAGTAATAATATAGTGATTTTCACATGATCTCAAATGACTCAATTTTTTTGACAAGTCTCAAGGGTTTATGTTGTCCCATACACAATCCAACACATATAATAACATAATACACAAAACCAAAACATTAGTACATAAAATAGGAAGTTTATAAAAGCAAGATAACATATCCAATGCAAGCTCCAATCATTTTTTTGCTCATTTTTATTTGCCTATTATACTTTAAAACCTGAATCTTATTTAAAAGCAAGACACAAACTCAACAAATTTTCATATTAGCTTAAATTATTGTAATTAAGGACAGCTACACATAAATCTGAATAACACCGCAATTTAGCTCCTCTCATTTAGTCTCACCATTAATCAAAGATATGCAATCTAAAATTTGTTGTCTTATTGATAAAATTAGAGAGGAATGAAAGTGAATAGAAAGTTTTTTTTTTTTTTTTTTTTGGTGATAAGAAAGGAATGGGAAGAAAAGATTTGGAAGAGAAGTTAATTATATGTATTTTAATATTTGATAAAACTTTAAGTTCATCTTGAATTTTTAAAACTTGAGCTTGATCAAGTTTAGAATTTCAAGCTCAAATTCAATTTGAAGTGACACTCAACAAGTTTAAATTTAATTTAATTAAGCTTACTTAAACTCAATTTATCTAAAAATTATTTTTCTTCCAATTAAATTTACTTTAAACTTGATTTGAGTTCTATTGATTTCACAAACTAATTTAACTAAATATTATAAAACTTGAGCTTAATTCAATAAACTACTCAAGTTTAACTCAGTTGTTATCAAATCATAACCAAGTAAATATTTTTGTGAGAGGGTTTAACTCATTTATACACTTCATATTAAATATGTTTGGAATATTTGAAATATGAAGAATCCCTCAATTACCGAGGATATATAATGACACTTTATAAACTTTAGATGTATGATTCAATGATACAAAATACACATAGATACATAACTATAGATATAATTGCATTAGTCTCTATAAACAGCTGTTTATTAATGATACATTTTGTGGTCTTTCTATAACATTTTGGCCAGACAAATGCAATTTTTAAAAATGTTTTAGACAATAAAATCAATTTTTTTTCGAGTTCACCTAACACTATCTCGATTCCCTGCATGTTTGGTGTTCTATTCACCGAATCATTTGACTCAAAGGGGGGAATTCTTTGCAAAAACAAGGTATTGGAAGCTGTCTTGTCAAATAATTCCAGAGAGGATTGAGTATGTCGTGGACCATTTATGGTTTAATACTGCAGTGATTAGGACTAATACTATTTGGACTTATGACATAATATACTGTAGTTGTGACGTGGCAGACTAATGTCCTCCAAATTCTATTTTCCTGTCGGAAATTATCAGACAATGATCGATATGATTTTTTGCGTTACTCAGTGAAGGTTTTTCTTTCTTTTATTTTTTATTTTTGGGCCAGAATTATTCAGTAAAGTTTGCTCGATAAAAATATTCAATTTATAAAGTAATGCAATCTGATGGAAAATTTTAATATATCAATTGTTTAAAGTGACTCTTTATGTTCTTTTAATTAATGTACATGAAACAATTATCTACAAAATCGTTATTGATACCCCCTCCGGGGAAATTTTGAGCTTTTTTTCCCCTTTATCAAGTTTTGTAAAAACTTTGTGTCATGTGAAGTCCATGCAAAATATATAATCACACAATGGATGGAGGTGACACTATAAACTTATTAAGTTTCAATTTTTATTTTTTTTTTCTATGTAATGTACAAACTTAAGCTACATAAAAATGAGGGATAAGATATAATGAATGGATTTGAAAAGATCCCATATTCATATTCATATATTCATAATTTCAATTCAATTAGAAATTTAAATTTGAGTTAAACTTAAATTTTGGGACACTTTATTGAAACATAGCATAACAAGATGTAATATTTTCTTTCTTTCTTTCTTTTTTTCCTTTGTATTTGTTGGGCCATATGGCAATCAACCACATTATATTATTGTGTTAATCCTTTTCTCCTTTTTCTTTTTTTTTCCTCTCTATGTTCATCTTAATATTGATATTCAAAATCAACTCAAACTCTACTAATATTTAAATTTTGAATTAAACTTAATTAACTCATAAGCAAGCGAACTAAATATTATAAAGTTCAAGCTTGACTCTACAAACTAGTCAAATAACTTGAGCTCAAGTACCTCATGAATCGGCTGAGCTCATTTACACCCCTAATGAGGGACAAATGGATTATATTTCATATGCAATAATATTAGAAAAATGGTTAGATGAATGGAATAAGTTGATAATGTTAAAAAAAAAACAAAAAAAAAGGCATTATATATGAAACCCTCGAGTGGTAGTAGAAATGGATAATTGAATCTATAAATTCCAAATGGATTGTTGGAAAATGGTTAATAACTTTCTAATCAAATATATTTAGAAAGAAAAAAAAAAAGAAAGAAAAAGGCTTATTAACCACATGTTAACATAATGGTTTATTACTCTCTGGCTAGAAAACAAATGGTATTAGGTTGAGCATATGGTATCTCAACCCATAGAGGGACTCCAATGAGTGCAAGGAGTGTAGTTGCAATTAGGTTGCGTTTCAAGCCCTAGAATACACTGCAATTATTGACCTTCTTCAATTATATGCCTAGACAAGCACCATTAACACAAATTAAGATAGCGTTCAGTTGAAAAAACTAAACAGTACAAAGAGAATAAGACAACATTGTACCAAAAAAAAAAAAAAAAAAAAGCAATACAATACATTCTTCTTATACTATGTTTGGTATGTACAGTATATAACATTGACTTTTATAATGATATAGGTTTAGTTTTTACATTAATGTGAGAATTCATCAAAAGAGGTCTAGCATGAACATAATAGTAAAAAGAATAATGATGATGATACAAGTTTTTTTTTTTAATTTTAATAATGCATTTATCTTGTCAAGTGAAATAAATTTGTACCATATAAAGTTTTGTCTAGTACCTTGATATCTATTTTATCCAATGATTAAGAATTATGCTTAATCCAATATCATAAAATGATAACAATCAAATACTACCTTAAGATAAATTAATTAACCATTCATTCATTTCTTCAAGCCATACTCGAAAGATTAATCGGAGCTTGGTGTGAATCGGCATCAAGTCCCGTGTGAAAGGGATAGGGGGTCCTCCGCCATAAATGTTAGCTCCCACGACAGTGGCAGGAGTAGTTTTCTTCCCTCGGTACGTACGATATTAATATGAATAACTATTTTAATTAAAAAATTTCATGCGAATTGATAACTAAAAATAGCACAACTTGATCATTAAACAGCATTAAACCCATTAACTAACATAACTGCTATAATATCAACGACTTCAATGTTTCATAAGTGCTGGTTTTATTGATGAATAAAAACGCATCAAATTCGATCCTACCTAAACAAGCTGCTTAGCTATAAACTAAATAATAAAAATGTTTAATTGTGATGTTGAAAATGTTGCCCTAACCCAGCTGTATGGAATTAGGAAGACAAATTATTGGCTGAGGTTTGTGTCAACTCTTATGGTTCCTTAAAAAGCATGCAAGAATATCAAAGTGCAATGGTAATAAACAAACAAGAAAAAGGGTTTGTTAGCATTTTAACATATTAAATAGACATTATAGGTCTACATAATGCTTTGGATTCTTCTCTTTTCGTACTTAAATGGAAAGCTCCATCAAGCAGAAAATTTCAGCCAGGCATTATAATGACTTGGACACGTTTTTCACCTCTATAATTAATTTAAGTTTTGAATACTTAAATCTTTGCTATTTCTATCAATACTTTTCATTAACTTGTGAAACCTAGAAATTGTATCAATTTTTACGTTTGTAATAGTATAATATTAGAAATCTTACTGTGATTTTAAAATAAAAAGCCTGAGCGTCACAAGCTAATAGGATTGATTGAAATAAGTGTACTCAAACTTACCTATATATTTCCCATCCATGCTAATCTAATCATTCATATGATAATTTAATAGAGATAGAAGAAAACAAGGAAACTCTCCTTTTTTAATACATATTACCAAGTGCACTCACACATTTATGTATAATAAGCAATATATATATATATAGGAGATATTATGGATTAGTGTGTATAGGTTAAGGATGCCTATCCTCTACCCTTTAATATGGGAATAAGTTCTAAACATAAGACTAAAACCACTATCTTGTGATAAGCAAAGTAAATGTTTTAGAGTAAGTATAGATATAATTTAATCAATTCGAGACGATACGATAATGAGTTTGAAGTTAGGCTCAACTCAACGTAAGCTCAGTTTGACTCAATTAAACTTATATAGGCTAAATTTATTATGAAAAAAAATATATCGTTTCTCTAATTAAGATAATATTAATATTCTAATTTGATCCAAACTCAAGTAATATTTAAGTTCTACCCGAGTCGAATTAGGCTCTCTAGCTAATTGAGCTACATTTTATGAAACTTAAGCTCAACTTGGTAAATTATTCAAGTAGCTCAAACTTGATTCAACTACTACCTAACTGAACTTGAGTAAATATCAAATTAAGCTCAAATGGTGAATCTAAAATTTCTCATGAGTAGGGTTGACTCTTTTATATCCTAAGTACAAGGTCATAGGCCATACTTTACCTTGTGACTATAAGTTTCAAAAATCTAGAAACCAAACCTATTTTGTAACATTTAATAAATATCTCAAACCTATCTAGTCATACAAGATCCAATAGATTTCAGAGCCTCACGCATTCTAATGCTTACCCTTATTGTTAAGCATCCTGCATGGTGTGTTATTACTCCATGTTGTTGTAGCTATGTTTACAATTTAAAAGTTTAAAATAGTTGTATTAATCAACTATTTTGAATATGAGCCTTCAAGCTTAGGTCAACTTGATTAGTGTTGATAAGTTGTCACAAACCTTGACCTTTAGGCCCAGGTTAGCCTCCCTTAGCTTAGGTTAATCATCCCAACCCAAGGTTAAAACAAAGGCAAGCGGGAAAAACTCGACAGATAAGGCTAGTAAGTGTCCCATAACTCTATTAAATTCAAATTTAAAGAAGAGATCTCATAATATTTATCACCTTTTTTTAGCTCGACCATTCCCTTATAAATACAAGATTAGGTCTCTAGGTAAAAGATCGAAACTCTGTCAAACTAATCATTCTCTTGTAATTCTAATTCTCTAAACCACTAATTTGAGTATTCGAGTAATCACATTGCAATCAATTCCAGCATCTTCATGGCTTGATTTTTGCAATAATAAGGATCGAGTAACAAGTTGAATGATCATCAAGTTTATTAGAAAGTATAAATATGCATGAGTGAAAGGTGGGTAGGCCTTGGACTATCAATCTCTAATATCACCTTTCATTGAGAGATGGCATATAGCAAAGAGAGGTTTAGAGAAAACCTATTGATTTTTCGATGTACATAGTAATGTCAATAATATGGAATTCCCTGGTTCTTATCGTTAGGCAAAATACAGTAAAACTTTTCAAGATGGCTTTCTTTTCGTAACATGTATAACGTTTTACTTCGTCGATATGCAAATGTCGTAAACATTGGGGCAATTGAAGTTTTATTTTCTTAGTTTAACGTACGTTGAAACTAGACTACTGATCTGATATGTTTGATGCAAATAAAGATTAAAATTATCAAAAAAAAAAAAAAAAAAAGAAGAAGCCGACGGCAAAAAAATGATGGTTTCTTTCACATCCCGACAAGTTCTTTTTCACGTGTAATCGAAGATCTTCATGGACCCCAAACCCACAAACAATAATTGATTGGTTTCTCACGTATTGTCGTTTTACATATTCATCACATGCAACACAATTTAAACCGACAAACTCTCTCAGCCGTTGATCACAAACGTAATATTGATCTTTGAAAATAAGATTTCAAAAGTCAAGGAAAGACGATTGTTACCGTGTGTGTTAGTGCAACACTTGATTATAACTGAGTATAAGGATGGTGGTGAGGCATTGATGATTTGAAACGAAGTTTCCATTTGTAACACTAGATAATTTATAAATTAATACAATATTATTGTATTTTTTATAATTTTTATTTTAAAATACTTATTGTTAGGTATTTTCAAGTGTTCGATTTAAAGTTATTGTAAAATAATTCTTATCTCTAAAAACCTCAACAAAGTACTTAAATATCGTTTAGTTGTCAAAAATTTATAATACCGGATATTTTCTTGGTTACTGGATAAAAATAATCTTAAAGTACTAAACAAAATACTTATATTTTATATCATTTAAAATATAATCCAAAAATCAAATTCATTGGACAAAAACAAAAATATGCTTATCTAATACTTTATTTATCATATTTAATACAGTATTTTATATATTTAAATAATAAATATAACAAAAATCCTTATTTAGTATTATATATACCAAATGTGATATAAAAAATTTATACTATCTTGTTTTCTTTATTCTACATTATCCAATTATCTTTATCATATCAAGTATTATAATTTAAATATTACCTTGAAGTACTACATCTACATATCTTGAGGGCTTCTTCTCTTTAAGGATCTCTTCACTTCATTTCCAAATCCTTGGAATGAGTTTCTTACTGTTTTTTTTTTATTCTTTTATAAGTCTCGTGTCAATTACTTTTAATTAAGTATAATTTAAAATCTATTTTTTATCGATCAAGAAAAGAAAAAAATAGAGTAGCCTTTGGTTCTTCCGTAATGAACCTTCTTTCTAAAAAGCATATTCTTGATCATGAATTCGACATTAAGAATAAAAGATATTCTAAAATATATTAAAAAAATCTCTCTCTTTTTTTTAATCATTTATGAACCTCAAAAAGTAAATTCTAAATCTTAAATTTGATACCAACCATAGAAAAATCGAGACATCCTAATAATCGTCCCCCGAGTATAATGATATATAAAATAACTGCAGAGACAGACAAAAGATTGGTAAACCACACAAGCACAATCATTGAGTGTCTCTGTTCATGTACTAAGCCAGATGTAATTGCTGTATGGAGCGTGTACTTTGTGTGGAAGATAATGTTTTTTTTTTAAAAAAAAATTTGCTGACTCAGGAAGGAGAATAACTGTCGACTGTCGGTCAATCCTTTCAGGGTAACATCGTTATGTGTGAATAGGTTTAAATTTCCTGTAATTCCCATTAACCTTTATTCTTTACACACTTAATGAGATATTAAAAACAAAAGCAAGAGTGAAAGAATCTTTGGCATTTTCAAAATTATTATAAACATAAGGAAAGAAAATGTGTGAACATTCTGAAGTTTCTAAAGTTTCGGCTTCTAAAAGAAAAACATATGTGAAAGTTTTAGAATCTTTTAAGTTAAACATTGTCTTATAGTATGTTTAATTTATGGGATAAAATAAAATATAAGTAGAATTATAAAATTTCATCATATTTTTTTATTGTGTTTAAAATAATGCTAATAATGGATTGATTATATATCTAAAAATACCGACATATACATATCCTAATTCATGATTGTTTAGCTAAGAGCCATCTCATATTTATATAAAAATATGCTAGAAAAATCTAGTAAATAGTTATTACTTTAGTCTTATGAAAGAATTATAATCCTCATTTTATAATAATAGTAATTTTATGGAATAACTATTTCATTAATTAAACATAGGATTAGGTTTGTAAAAGAGAAATAATTATTCTATTTCAACTTTATAAAATCAATCAAATATATTGTTAAAACATTTATGAAGTTAAAAATCAAAAGATGCACATTGTCAATATTGTCCAAATATATTTATCAATTACATGTTGCCACATAATGAATATATATATATAATATAAATGATGCCTGCATGAAATATTTTTCATATTTGGTAGTATGTGTTTATTAAAAAGCACATATAAAAAGGATCCATTTTACAAGGGAAAAAAAATTGTCCATTATTCTAAATCACATAATACTAGCATTACCTTTTTCCTACATTTCTTTTGTGTATTTTTAATTTTATTTTTCAAATATTGAAATATATTTTCTTTAAAAGAGTGATGAAATATATTTGCCTATATATACATTAGGCAAACGAAATCGATTATACTTATAATTGTAAGTAAAAGAATAAACATATTGACAATACATTTAATTTACTATAATAGTTTTATAGAAAAGAATAATTACTCCATCCCATCTTATCCTATAAAATCAATAACAATGTGATAAAGGGTTTTCAACCAAAATATCTAAAGGAAAATGAGTTAAATGATCAACAAGACTTTCTTCACACCAATTATATATATCTTCCTCCTCACTCCATCAATTAATGGAAGAAAAATGCTATTGGATGGATATGTACTTTTATTCGTTTGCCTAGCTGTTAGTATTAAGGCCACATTATTAGAGCTTTGAATGGCAGAATTTGAGGATGAAATAATAAGAATTTTTCTCTAAAAGATTAAGCAAGAGTGTCATATAAATGAATACAGCTGTTTGGATGTGTTATACTAGGCATCAAATTTAGTTGGAATTTATTATTATTAATTAGATTATCTTCTTACGACATTATATGTCCTTATCCCCACGTGGAGGTGTCATGTTCATTAATTAAGCTTTTCCAACGAATTTATTGCCTTTCTGATGGCCAAAAAAAAAAGAAGAAGGAGAAGAAGAAAGAAAGAAAGAAAAAGGGTTTTTTTTTTTTAATCTCTGATAATACCCAAGTGGTTTTCTAAAAATAAATTATTAAAATTTCCAGTTTTCAATTTCTTATTCTTTTTAGCCGATTGTCCATGTATGATTTTTTTGCTTCTTTTTTTTTAATATATATATATATATATATATATATATTAGGATAATGATTATTTAGCATCCTAAAATATTCTACTTCCTTAGATCAGCCGAAATCATTTTCTCTGAGATCGTTTAATAATTAGACTATTTTTTAGCTAATAAAATAAATTAATCACATGTAAAATAAATTAAATGTAGATTTAATTTCATACAATCTAGGGGATGACAATAGGGCAAGTGCAGGATAAATGTAAAGCAGAAAAATTAGTAAATACATAAAAGATTTAGATGATTAATAAATGTTAAAAATAAAGCAAACCAAATATCAAGATTAATAATATGAAAATTAACTAGTAATAAGTCTAGTATTGTACATATCCTTTATTTTTTTAAAAAAAATATACCAATTATCTCAATTGATTAGGTATTTTCTATAACATTTAAAATTATATTAAAAGAATGTATGAGTGATATGATTACTTCTTTTTCAAGTCATTTCCACACGGTTTGCTCAAATTATTTGATCTAACAATCATTATCCTATTTTCATCTTTTAATTTAATGCAGTTATCTACCTTTGATGTATCGATTATTTAATAGAAAAATTCTATAAAATTAATGGAAAGGGGAAAAAACAGAGTAATTGCCCTTTAGAATCGGGCATGAAAAAGGAGCTCTTTCCCTAAAACAAAATGCAAAGGAAAGCTTTCCATGTCTTTTAGTGTTTTTATTTTATTTTTTTCCTTTTCTTTTTCTTTTCTTTCTATTTTTCTTTTTCAAATTTTGTTTTACCCTTTTAAAGAGTGCTGTGAATAGTTTCATCGAATCTGGAATGTTATGTACATGTATAATATCTTTGGAGTCAAATATATGCATGGAGCCCACACCCTTGGAAGGGCTCGTGTCGGCCGTCTTAAAGGTCTTATTATATATTATTATTATTTATTCTTCTCTAGAATTTGTGGTAAGCATAAGGTGGCAAAATTTCTGGATTATTTTTACTAATTATAATTAAGATTTTTAATGAGTATTCCAAGAGCACTTTAAATTAATAAAGTGAACATCTTAATAAGTTACGATCATATTATCATAAGACTAGAATGAAAATAATTCAAATTAATAAGGTGAAAATAATATAAAAAAATCCAATCCTTATATCAGAAGTCATAAATCGAGCTTACATGTTTAATTAGCTAATCGAATAAATTAAGAATAAATACTTGTGATTGGTTATTTTTATCTGTCAATATTGGGTATAGAGAAAAAGGCACTTAAAAATGCCTAAAGCAACCATCCTATAATTTCCACGGACATTTATTTAAGAAACCTAAAATCAAAGGACAACCTTAATTGCACTCAAAACTTCAATGCACGTTCATAGAATTAACCTCATTTACTTCAATTTCTTTTTCCAGTTCTCCAAACATGGATGAGATATCTTAAAAACCAATCCAGTCCAATGCAAAAGGAGAACCATATTTGCTTAAAAACCACTTGATTGCTTCCTCTCTCTATCTTTCTCTCTCTCTGCTTAACTTGAATTCTAAGGATGTTCGAATTCTGCTTCCTTCAAATCATCAAACACAATTCTTGATTTATATTAATTGCTATTTTCCTATACATACAAAGATATAATATATCAGCTAACATATCAGAATCATCATTTGCTCTGACATCAAACAGCAAGCAAGCAAGGTGTTTTTTTTTTTTCTTTTTTGGTTTCCTTTTTATAGGATATCCTTTTCCTTACAGTTAGTTCATTTTCTCTCGGAAAATGGGAAGACATTCATGCTGTCTGAAGCAGAAACTGAGGAAAGGGTTGTGGTCTCCTGAAGAAGATGAGAAACTTTTCAATTACATTACTAGATACGGTGTCGGTTGCTGGAGTTCGGTTCCTAAACTAGCAGGTAATGAAGCCCAGTTCGGTGTCAGTTTGTTTGCAGAGCAGCCTTACTGCCATAATCCACTGAGATTCAACCTTGCTTCGCTTCGGATTATCATTCTGTGAATAGAAATAATGTAGTACTGAATTCATTTCATATTTTTCAGGACTGCAAAGATGTGGAAAGAGTTGTAGACTGAGGTGGATCAATTACTTGAGGCCTGACCTTAAGAGAGGGACATTCTCACAAGAAGAAGAGGACCAAATCATCACTCTCCATAAAATTCTTGGAAATAGGTACTTACTTTTGGTAAACTAGAAAAGTACTATAATCATAAGAACAGAGTAATTGAATCTTGTTTTTCTCATTTTCTCTTCTTTTTTTTTTTTAATAAATTGGTCTATATAGATGGGCTCAAATTGCAGCTCAACTGCCCGGACGGACCGACAATGAGATTAAGAATTTTTGGAATTCATGTCTGAAGAAGAAGCTAATGAAGCAGGGTATTGACCCAGTTACACACAACCCAATCTGTGAAATCCAAGTGAAAGATGAAAACAGCAACAATACAAGCAATGCGCAAGTACCAATACACACCAAGCCACTCCCAACATTCCTCATAAACGACACATACTATGATGGTGGCATTTTGGATGTAGCAAGAGAGCCTTACACGAATAAAGTCGCCTATGAGTCTAATAGTTTCCCGTGTTTCGAGTTTCAAGCAGGCGTGGATCCAATCGGGTACAACTCGAGCTCGAGCTTTGAATTCTCGACGATGCCAAGCTTGATGAATTTCGATCATGGAACGATGACGGGGATGGAATTTTCGGATAATAATTCAGGGTCTAGAATAACTTGTTCTAGCAATGGATCGAACAGTAGCAGCAACTACTCTGGTGGGGTTCAGATGATGAGTAATGTTGTGGAGAATAATCATAATCATAACAACACGAATAATATTAATAATAATAACAATGCTGGAGGGTTTTCATCGATTTCATCATGGAGTGGAAGTGGGGAGAACAAATTGGATTGCTTGTTCCAATTTCAGGTCAATGGTGGTACGAAGTTTGGTGATGATGATATGAAGCAAAATGGATCTTGTTCATGGCAAGTGGAAGAGCAAAATTCTCAGATTGATTTCAGTAACTATCCATTAACATCACTTTCTGAAGATTTAACAGAAGCAAATTTCGATATGTTCCAACAAATTTAAGTTCCGCAATGTGATGTACATTTTTTTTTTTTGTCTAATCATCTTTTCTTCTCGTTTTATATATTCACACGTAATTAGGAGTAATATGTCATGTTGATACATACAAATTTTTCATTTTTCAAAAGTTTGAAGTCACTTTTTCTTTTCTTTTCTTTTTTTCATTTTCTGTTAATTGTTGTTTTGTCACATTAATTGGTACAGTCAAATAATATCATATAATTTTGTCATTGCTTAATCTGATGTACGTTGTATTTGAAAAAATTATAAAAAAAAAAAAAGCACATGCTTTTTGTTTTAATTCTAGAATTGTTTTAATCATTGTGAATATTGCTTTGATGCTGATGATCGAATTTTCTCTTGATTGATGTCCTAGTTATTTCATTAGCATTTGAATGGAGTTATTTCTACAATATCCTCTATTTGATGTGACCTCTAGCTAGTGTATGTACTTATATGCAAAATATCTAATGGATCTAGCAGTGGTGGAGATTTCAAATATATATATATATATATTGACAAAGGAGGAACATTAATTCATGTATTATTTAATAATCTAAATTGAAAACTTCTTTTTAAGTATTAACGGATAATTTATCCTAATATCATTCTATATTCATATACATTCAATAAAATAGTCCTTTATTTATTTATTTATTTTTAGGATGAATGGAAATGAATAGCACAAGCCTTGTAAGCTAAATATGAAAGCAAAACTAAATATATTTATTTTATCTATCATCTCTTGTATATTGTCAAAATGGTGTAAATAAGTCAAATCAAAATAAAATAATATTAAATTCAAGTTTAACTAGAAATAATATTTAACAAGTTCAAATTCAATTGAATTAATTTTATTTAAACTTGTTTTATATTATAAAATATTTTATTCTTAATTGAAATAACTTTAATGTGTAAACTTAGACTTAAAACTCGACTAATGTCACATTACCTTAGTTGTGAATGGAAACTCAATTCATCATGGGCTTGTTTCAATTTTGGAATGCTTAGGATATTAATTTGAGCTTGTAAGCTAGTTAAATTAAATATCAAGTTTAAACTCGATTTGATTATAATCAAATAGAATGAACAAATATCAAATTGAACTCATTGTGCTTAAGAACAGATTTTGCCTACGTATGCTCCAAATCCTATTCCATTGAACCTACAAAATATGTTATGGAGGTAAGGGCAGCCAGAAAGTGAAGCTCATGAAATATAGATGATTTTTTTCATTATCAGACAACCGTTTTAATTTAAAATAAAGTTTCCATATCTCTAATTAAATTGTAATAGATGGATGTATAGTTAGGGTGATGTGAGTGCCAGTGTGACAATTGACATAATGATTTTGATTCCACCTAAAAAAGTGAAACTTGGGGCTAGCACTTGACATACTTTGTTTAAACAAACAGAATAATAAAGCCAGCCTCATGTACATGTCACATCCCAACAGAAAAAAAAGATATGAATCATATGATCCAGCTGTGAATATTATTGAGTGTTATCAAGCAAAATTAAAGAAAACGCACGGCAGAGCCCTAAGACCCACCAAAATGGCAGAAATATTAATTATTGAGAGAGAGATATAGAGAGAGAGTTGGGGCTCATTAATATACCAAAAAGATCAGATATGACCTTACTCAGAAGGAGTTCGTGCCACATTTTATTTAATGTTTGCTTACGGAAAATTGTTGTGATAGGATAGATAAAATGGAACTTTTTTAATCGAGAGGATGATTGGATAAGAGGAGCAAATAAGTAATTCTATATAATAGTTATTTATATTTTATTTGATTAAGTAGGTTTTAAATAAGTATTATAGATCATATAATAAAGGTTTTAAATATAAAAATTTTTAAAATTTGCTTTCATGTGATAAAATACAAGTATAAAGTATTTCTCCTATATTTATTTTGAAATCTATATTTTAAGATATATAAAAACAAGTAAAAAAACAAAAAGGCCCAAGTCCCACCAAAATGGAATAGACAGGCATACTAATTATTGAGAGAGAGAGAGTGAGAGAGGGGGGGCACATTCATATGCTAAACAATCTAAATATTAGTATGAATCATGGTTTAAGTACAAAGGCAAAACTATCAGGAAAAGGAAAAATTGTATGGAAATATAATCTAAATATGCTTTGTATACAATATTTTATAAAAAGGAAAGTATAAATTTAATTTTTATTATTTGCTATATTTCTATTATAGTCATAAACCTTTTATTTTTTACATTGAATTCCTCAACAATTACAAACGAGACATTTTAATGATAATGTTAATTTTTTTTCATTAGAGAATGACATGTGGCATGATTTGATTGGTTGAAATAATAAATTTAATTAAAAATGATAATAATATACAATATTAAAAAATTATGCAAAATAAATAAAAGTTACATAATTAGATAATGTTTACATATATTATTTAAGTAAATAATTGAAAAAAGAAATAAACAACCCCCCATAGGTGGTTGCTAATCACTTCCTAGCCTTGGGTGGTAGAAAACTTTTTTTTTTCATTTTTTAGTCTCTAATTCTTTTTTTATTATTTTTTTAATTAATATACTTGAATAATATAAATATGTATATACATATTATTATCTTAATTTTAATTTAATTTTTCATTTTTTATATTTTTTCCACTTTGCCAATTTTTTTAATCTCTTTTTAAGAATTTAATTAAATAAAAAATATATTATCATTATTTTGTCCAATTAGATAGCACAATATGTCATTATTTAATGGAAAAATTAATTTCGTTGTTAAAAGGAGTTGTTTGCAACTGTTTATAAATGTTGAAGTCTCAAAGGAAAAAAAATAAAAAAAATAGGACTAAAATAGAAAATATGAAAAACGTTGAAAACTAATTTGCACTTTTCCCTTTATAAAACCATGTCATATTCCATCCCATTACATATTTGATACTTATTATCTACCTTATCACATTTCAATTCTTTAATATTGACTTTGAAATCATACCATATAACGCAATTCACTAAATTGATGAAATAAATCACATTATAAAATTTGGTAAAGGTTACAATAGAAATTATGATATATTGTAGTTAACCATTATTGTTAGTTATCTATAAGGTTGGCAATTTGAGACCCAACCTATGAAATCTAAACACAACATTACATGAAATAAACAAGTTTGTGTACAAAAAAAATCAACACGAGATACAAACGAGTTAGACTCATTTAAATACAACAAATTTATATTTAGGTTTATGTCCAGTTCTCAAACCCATTTACAAATCCATTTATTAAATAAGTCTCGTAAACAAGTTATGTGTCCGACCCATGAACTCATTTAATATTAAAAATATATGCATTTCTTTTTTTTTTTCTCTATTCCTAGACATTATTGAATTTGTCACTTAAGGTTTCATGGTCCTTCTACACCACACTAACAATACATCATATATCCCTCTCTTCTTCATAGTTATTCTATCTTTCTTTGTCATTTTTTTTTCCTTTAAATGAATTCAATTTTTTTTTAAGATAAATTTCCCTTCCTCATATTTTGGTTATTTAAAAAGCATCATCATAATTGGAAACAATGATAAAGTAAGTCAATCCCTTCTTCTCTATCTCTTCAATGACAAGTGATTTGTGTTATTTGTATAAATAATCTTGACTTTCAGATTTGCTAAGGTTTTAACACACTATCGGTATTTTCGTTATTTTGAAATTTTTGTTAAGTGTTAGGTTCAATTGGTTTATAAACCTATAATGAGAGTTTTAGGTTACTACCAAATCTAAACTAAAGCTTTATTTAGATGAAGAGCGAGGTATAATGGTTGAATTAGATATATTCAGTTATTGGAAAGCCAATTAATTTCGATGTCCTCATGTTATGAAAATGACACAAGGTATCTTAAACATACCAATATCTATAGTGGTTTTAAAACATGTATTTAGTATTGAAAGTCAAATCCTTGATCAAAATCATAACTTATTGAAGCCAAAAATTGTAAAAGCTCTTTATATACACAAAAATTAGTTCTATAAAGATGTAGGTAATAAATTAAACTATTTTTATAAAATTTTCAATGGCATATATGTTAATTGATATCATTCTTTATATATATAGATTTGTTAATTCTCTCTCTTAAAGATTTGATAGAAAGTATTGGATCACGAATTTAGGTTAATTCAATCATATTATGAAACTTGTGAGTTTTTAGATTTGTTATATTTGATGAAACTTCACTAAAACTTTTGTTTATGTTATAATTTTATATTAACTTTGAAGACTTTATGTCATTAGTATTTGCAGAAGTTAATTATAGAGAGAATTATATTTTTAGTCCTCAATATTTACCTACTTTTCTATTTGAGTCATTATTTTTTTTTCCTTTCTATTTTAATCCTCAACATTTTAAAAACCTTACAAAAATAAGATTACCATTAAATACATTAAATTTTTAATTCATTTTAAGTATGCATTAGCTTTTAATTAGTTTTGAACTAGCTAGTCAAGGTAATTAGGGTAAACACAAATTTTTCTAACCCATTTTCTTAATTTTAATTATTATGTTTATTTTTTCATTATATATATAATATTATTTTTTGTTATATTATACAAAATAAATATATTTAATTCTATAATTTTGTTATTTTAATTATTATGAACAAATTTGAAGTTGATACGTACTATAAATGAATAAAAAAACTTAATATATTTGATATAAATCTTCTTTTTATAAGTTTTTAAAAACGTTGATGACTTAAATAGAAGAACAATAAGGTTAAAAACTAAAATAGAAAAGCAAATAATGTTGAGAACTATAGTATACTTTTCCCTTAATTTTATTATTCACCTTATATATATAAATATTTTATAGACTCATTAATAACTTTTTTAATTGATGAACAAATCCAACCCAGCCATAAGACACACTTATTAAATAAATTAGGTCACAGATTTAGGTTTTTCTATACGATTAATAAATAGATCATATCACGGATTGAAATTTTTCAAATACGAACCTATTTAGATATGAATACGAAATTTGATACAGTAACACAAATTGTTAACCCTAATTATTAGTTGCTAGTATTATCTTGCACCAACATCTACCACTATAACTCACAAATTATCATAATATTTTTTAGTCATAATTGCAATATTTAGATTATAAATAACATAAAAGGTGTTTGGAAAACATTTTCCCTTAAGTATGCTTCAAAGTTTTTTAATTCTCTACTTACAAAGGATAAAGAAATATATGATAGTCAAACTAGAGATCATTTTTATAGTTCTAACTTGTAACAAAAAAAAAAAAATGAGCCAATTATAATTACACCTTTAAAAATCATCAAAGTTATAAAAAGAATCTAAATCTACAAAATACTGCATTTATACTCTTTAAAAAAATTTTGCACTAGAAAATTTCTCATTCAAAGCAATATCAAGTTAGCATTTTACATAAATATACACTTATAATTACTTTTTTAAATTGATTCATTATTTGAGTTAACAATTTTGCTTGACTTAGTTAACTTTGTATTAGTTAGTACACATCAACTTCACAAAATAATCATAGTTTTAACTAATACAAAAAACTTGACTTACGAAGAAAAGTTTTTTGGATATTATATTTCATTTGAAGATGTAAGTGCGATTTTCTTTTTTTTTTTTCTTTTTTGGGTTCGATTCAGGATCATTCTGTAACTTTAATGGCTTTGGGAGAATATGGTTATAATTTACCTAATTTTTCCCCTATTACTTATCCTGTAACATGAATTTTTTTTCTTTTTTTTTTCCTTTTCCTTTTTATTTTATTTTTTTGGTGATACTCTGCTTTGAGCTTCTCTAGCTAAGTCGCCTGTGATTAATAGACAGCTAACATGTTTGATTTATTGCCACAAGGACTCTATTTGTCACCTCACCATCATGCTTAAGGTGGTGGCCTTAGAAATAATCAACTATAACTTGAATGCACAAAACACACATGCACTACAAAAACAGAAATCAAAGGGTTAGAAATAAATATATATAAGAAAACTCTAAATTGTTTTAAATATTTACCAAAGAAAGAATACCATACGTTTAACTTATACTAAAAAAAAGGGGGGATATATAGAATCCAATTTAATACTTAATGAGTAAATCATAAAGATCTTCTCTTATCTTTAGATTATGATGGATAGCCCACTTTCTTTGAAAATGTGCAACCTTTACTAATCTATTAATTTTTCAATCGAACAGTAAAAATATGGTTCCTAAGGGTATATAGAAGTTTCTGTTTTGTTCCTTTCTTCTTCCTTTAACAATGTTGATATTTTCCATTACCAAAACTTGTTTCTGTCAAAAAAGTTGTTGGCCATGGAAGCATCGCTCTATTTTTTAAAAGAAATAATACAATATGTGAACTTATTGTGACATCTTGGTCATGACATGTAAATGGTAAACGCCAGTGACTCAATTTAACTTGCAGACAAGATGGCATTCCCATTCGCAGGTTGGTACTGCATAATGCAACATATAAATTAGTCTAACAATTGGATACTTCTTTACTTCATGTTTGCATGGAATAAAATTGAGCATGACAAATAAATCAATAGATTAAGGAAGCTTCTTTAAGCAGTTTGTTGATCATCTTTCCACATTTTGTCGTTTTACAGAAGTAATCATGAGATAATATAACTCTTATGAGAGTATCCTGAGGGACTTTGGCCAACTACTCATTAAAGAAACAAATTTTAATGAGGAAAAATATATAAATTGTTAAAAGTTAGAAGACAAGGGCAAAATTGGACCTTTGGTACCCCTATGACCCACGATTATGCAACTCGACAGAAAATTTGACATAACAGTAAGGTTTGCACTCTCTCTTTTTTTTTAATGAATAGGAGGTGTAATTTTCACACATTTTCAAAGAAATGGAGCTATCTACACATAAAACAAAGATAAAGATAAGGATGGCCTAGCAATTTACTTATACTTTAAAATATTTGTAATTAATTAAGAATTAATTACGACTAAAAAAACTTAGCTTTTCATGCTTGTTACTTTATTATGTATTTGTCTTTTTATGTTACACATGACTTTTCTCGATTTTTCTGTTCATATATATATATATATGTGTGTGTGTGTGTGTGTGTGATATCTCCATTAAAAAATGAAAAATAAAAATAATAAAAAGAATGAGGCTAAAAGAAATCATGAGAAAACGGAGGTATACTAGAGGTTTAATTTAATTAGCTTTTATATAATTTAGAAAGAAAAAAAAGGTGAAACTCAAGGTTATTTAATTGTAAAAAACTTACATATGTGAAATGTGAAAAGGCACAAATACTTAAGTTATGTAATTAAAGAATATAACACAAGTATAATTGTTCCAAAAGCGACCTAGTAGATTTATAAAAAGTTATTACGTCATATGTTTACTTATTACATAATAACTTTTTTATGAGTTAAAGGTCACAATATAAATATTTAATTAATTAAATTAATTATATTACATATAGTCATGTAATAGGAAAATAATTATAGATTCCTACATTCTACAGTTGACTAAAATTGTAAAAAATTGAAATCCCCTACTAAAATAGTAAAATGAGTAAGTAACTCAAAGTTTTACAAAAATATACTTATACTTGAATTTCTAAGCATAAGGTGACACTTCTTTCACTATCAATCTTGATTAAGGTAACTCTCATTTATACCATATCATATCTTAACCTAAGCTTTTATGGTGTTACTTGCAAAACGATTTGTTGGGAGGTGAGTACAAATTGCAATTTAGTAAGATGGGACTATGGGACTACAACATTTTCATTACTACACATACACAAGTAAATTATTAATCATATGTTATGCATAAATAACTATATGCAATGCAAAACCGCATGCAATTTTCTGATAATCAGCATGAAGTTTAAGATTTATTCTCCCCTTGACCTTAGGTTAGGCATTCACTTCTCACTCATGTTCATCATCTAAAGATATTTCACAATACTCAACTCTCATCCTTTCCATATCATAGTCCTCCTAAGATGCTTGCAAACCAAAAATGGTAGGGAGATTTCTCCTGGCAAGCTTTGTTAAATGTGCATAGAACTCCTAAGTCAATAGTTCATAGATACCGTTGCAACATTTCTCCTTCATGGAGCAAACTTGTCCATTTATCATTTTAGCAATGATAGCCTTTAAATAGTGCAATATCTTGTATCATGCATATCGAGTTTTAGATTAAGCCAATTCATTTATTAGTTAATTTAGAGATGATCAAATAAATACATCATGTGGACAATTAATTCAAAGATTAATAGTATTTACACTATAGTCATAATTTATTAATCATTTCATTCAATCTTAAAAGCAATAACAATCTTAACATAATCCTTAACCAATCACCCCTGATCCATTCAAATCTTATCTTAACACTATCCCTAACTAGATGCTCCAAGATGTTCCTTAACCTTTCCTTAATATCAATAAGTCAATCAATCTATTAATTAGTTCATTTAAGGTGGCCAAACAAGATATATCAACCCATTTACCAATTGATGAAACACACATACTCATAGATAAGTCTCCATTTATCTATCATACCAATCATTCATTCCAATGGTTTCAAGTCACAAGGTATGAAAACATTTTAAATCATCACCAACATAGCCATTCTATTATTTCATTATATTGGTCTTTTGGATTAAGGTAGATAGTGCAAGGTGAGTTTATAAGCGAAAGTACCATTGAGTCAATAAACTTGCTGAAAGAATTAAGATTAGATAAACCAATTTTAATGTACACTTTTTTAGAACCCACCGTTCTAAAACTTCTCAAATCATCCAAATATGAATCTAATCATTTATATCTTATAACTAAACCAAATCACTCATCCAAACTATCATTGAGTGTAGCTATCTTTAACTCATTTGCATGTTAGCCCTTCTACAATAATCAACCCTTAAATTAAACTAAACATTGATGAAAATGCTTCGTATTTTTATCCCTTGCATACTTAGCACAATTGTCTTTTGATAATCTTCTCTTAACTTTTCTTACTTTGACTCCAGTTGTATTGATGGAAAAAGTGAAAAGGTGAAATCCAAAAGGGTCGCGTTGACTCTAAAGTTTAGTTTAGAGCCGGTGTGGTTGGTCAAATAATGAGGGCTCCAACAAAAGTTCATGACACTCCTTTGCTAGTTGTAGCGTAGTAGCTCGTCTTAAGAGCCCAAGACACACCACATAATATATAACATTCAGTATCTATATAAGAAATTAATATATAATTATAAAAATTTATTCCACCAACTCAAGTATCTACATGCTATTAATAGAAATATACTCGAGACCATAAATATTTATTGAACACATGACTTTTATGAAAACTAATGAAAGTAATAAGTTAGCGAAGTCTCTTAACTCTTAAAGTCACACATTTATTTCAAAGGTTATATATATATCCTGAGCCTAATAAACTAATTAATCAAATCCCACGATTATCTATACTTGTTCAATAACAAACATACATTCACACTAAATCCATATGAGATAACCGAGCCAACCAATCCTGTTCTAATTATTTATATATCCTAACACATGAGTCCCAACAATCCAATTCTTAGGTGTTCGATTTTAGGGTATATATTGATGTGTTCATATGAGTTCCGTTAGTTCACAATATCAATATTGAAGTAGATTTTATATGTACTTGAATTTCTTTATATGATATAGAGCGAGTTGCCATCAAATTAAATTAACTTACACCCTTTGATGGGTTCAGAAATTCATACTCCATCCATGAAGTTCAAGAACCCAATTGATCCAAGCTAAAGTTTTGGGTTTAACTTCATCTCCGGTAAAGATATGGAGTTCATAACTTGAATCTCCATACTCCCAACAAATTAATAATATGTTTAAAAGATTTGAAACTAAGTTAATAACTAAAATTCAAAAGATATTTAGTCCATAGTAAAATATAAACCATGAAAATTACGCTCATACTATTTTCTTTGAATTAACAGGTTAATATTTCCATTTTTCTTTGTTTTAATCTTTTCTAATTTCCCTTTACGTGTGAAAGAGGATAAATAGTTAGATGGTTCAGGCAATGACCGAGTTTAACAACTCCCTCCTTTAGTATTTGACACAAAGAAAAATGGACTCACTTTGAGGGCTCCACGAATGATCTCATATGCAGACTCCTTTTTCTTGATGTGTCAAATATATAATTGAAAGCAATGATAATGAATGAAATGATAGGCACTCTCACAACCACCCAATATTTGCTTTTGAGTGATGGGTAGAGAAGTTTGAATTCCTGTCACTTTTATGAGATCATAATAGGGTAGTACTACTTGACAAGGGCATATACCGATAACTAAAGAGTTGTTTGGTTTTGGAAAATTTTGCAAATTAAGAAAATGCTGAAGGATTATGGTGTATATAAATGAAGGAAGGAGACAAGAAGCATTATGGTGTAGATAAATGGAGGAATGAAGGATTATGGAGACAAGAAGAAAGTGTTTAGGGGTTAGTTTTATATTCATATGACTAAGAAAATGCCACTGAAAATGTTTAATTTATTTATAATAATGTGCTTTGATAAGCTAAATTATTTTACAAAAAGGAGATTGAACTCATTTAGAAAGATGCTACCCTCTTTTCATTTGAAAATAATAATAAAAAAAGATTTTATTATTATTACTTGAAATTTCTTTTCTCCTTGATGTAAAAACAGTCTTTATACTACCTTCTCATTCAAAAACATCTCAACAACCAAACACATTTAAAACTATTTTCATTTCCATATGAAAATGGGAAAAAAAATTGAAATCTAAAAGTTTTATGCCAACTAAACAAAAGGATTAGCTAACTTATTATAATATTCATCAATTTTGATTATATCTCTAAAGTACATGATCAAATGAACCACTCAGCCTATCAATATCACAGCCTGAATTTCTTTTTTTCATAATGCAAAGCTTAGGCTTAGTGAACGTATATAACAAGGAGTGATAGATAAGAAAGCATTAAAGACCATTCAAACTCTTCAATTTGTTAAAGCATTTACTTCATATAAAAGGTTCTCTCTTATGGCTTCTCATTAAAGCTAACCCTAAAGCATATAAATCCTGGAGTAAATGTTATCATGTCTCTGTTGATTGCTGTTTTAGTAAAGCACCCAAGGAACTTCATATAGTGCATACCTGCTTCATGTTTCCCTTTATTTATTTATTTATTTATTTTCATGCTTATGGAACTTTGAAATTGATGTGTACGACTTTGGTGTTTGTCTAAGTTAATGTTTGATTGGTTAAATGAAGTTAGGTAAACTTAAATTCCATTCTCACTAGGCATTCCAGCCAAAAGTTCCTTCATATGATTGTGAGATCAACAAAGTACTGTTCGAATTACATCTTTCCTTTATATTGCAGGAACAATTTACATCATCATCATTGGAAGATAATCAAGTTGAGATTCTTGAAGTGTATGTATGTACTCTAGGAGGAAGTTCTAATACAAGGTTTTATTGCTATCCGGTTTTTATAAAGATGGTTATGATATAAGGTTCTGTTGCTACACCATTTAAATGGTTTTTACATTTCGCCTGTTATTTTGTTTTTCCTGTTTTCTTTCATGTATATTCTTCGTCCTTGAAGAAATAAAGCGAAACTAACCCCTCTAAAAAAGAACAGTACAAAGACAAAACACGAAACTCACAAGACCACATAAAAATGATACGAATTGCCAACGTTGAAAAGTACATTATTTACTCATGATATCTAATCATATAAAACAATGTGAATAACAGTTTGCTTGAGCCTGTGAATGCACAAGGCTTTAACAGCTTTAGCACCAAGGTCACGAGGGGGACTGTTACTCAAAGGAAAATCATAGCACGTGTTACATGCATTTGTTAAGAGATCAATAGGAAAAACTTTTCAACCTAAGTATATAATTAACATCGAAAAAATACAAAAAAAATCATTTTAACCTTTAACAAGTACCTTTTGGATACTAATTGATTATACCCTCACTAAAATTTGTGTTTTTTTGATGTGGTGCTTCTTCAACTTCTCATAAAATGATTAAAACAATTGTATAAAATACATTAAATAAGAGAAATAAAGATATTACCAAGGTCAGCCTATGAAGTATATACTTATGGTACCAGGGCATTGTGACCAGAACCTATGTGAAGAGTCATGAAGCACCATGAAGCACAGAATTAGCTGACAACTGTTGAACTACTTAAAAGGGAAAGGAAAATTGGAGAGAAAGCATAATGAAAGAAGATCAATAACCAATTAAAGTACTGAAAATTAAGCTCTGTCCTATTGCTTCAGTTGATATAAGTTAACCCACATACTTAATCTAGAGCCCTACTTAGATTGTCCGCCTCAAATCGATCTATGACCCCTCGATGCCAAAACCTGACACAGGACTTTAAATGAAGTGCTTACATTTGTCCATAACTGCCTTGTAAAACACTGACAGAGTCTGATAGGATGCATAGGAAGGGATTGTTGGATACACCATTCAAGGATTATCAACGAAGAAGAGAGAAATAAAATGCAACCATTAGTACTATAATAGTATACTATATAAATATTACTTAATAAATATTAGATATTAAAGGTAGTAATAAGGGTATATGTGTGAATATGTTGTAAGGGTGAGGGCAGTAGCCTAGCTGATGTGGACGAGGAGAGAGACGAAGGTGGCTAACGTGGATAAGCAAATGGGTGGAGAGCAATAGAATTGGAACAGAATTAGTTAGAAAGCTAACGTGTAGGAGGGAGGGTGCGAGAATAAAAGAAAGAGGAAGGAGGGGAAAGGAGCGGAGTGTATACATAGTGAGGTATTCAACTAGCGGAGATCAAGGACTCCGGCTGAGCTTTAGCTCAAGTAACCCCAACCTGAAATTGCATATGTGAATTATTTGTTTTTATCATATTCTTGAGTGTGATCTTGAGTTTATATCCTTGATAATTAATGTTTGTCATTTAATCTCTCCCTAGGTGCTTATCAATTGGCCCGACCTGCTGGATCGCCATTGATGGAGCCTACGGTCCGTATACGGATTAGAGTCAAAATAGAACGTGATTCCAAAGGTGTACAGAGTCATGACCAAGATGGAGACAAGAGTGGAAGCACTGGAGAAGAACGTGGAAGATATCTACAATGAAGTGGCGGAGATCCAACACCAATTGATCACCATTGATGGAGATTATAAAGCAATGTTCGGAGAAGTCACGAAGATGCAAGGCAAGATGGAAAAAATTCATAAACTGTTGGAAGACATTTGGTTGAACAAGAGTGGCGAAGTAGGGGGAGGAGAAGGAACATCGATGGTTAAGGATCGAGGAAAGCAAGTAGTGGGAGATCAAAGAATGGACGAGGGACTTGAGTTTTCCTATGGGACTATGCAACCAGGGGAAATGGAGGATGAGCTCTGATTGAATACTGCACGAGTTGTTTTACCTATCTTCAAAGGGGTTGATCCCTCCAATTGGATTTTAATGGCAGAGCAATATTTCACAGCCCAACATACTAGGGAAGATCGGAAAGTAGTACTTAAAGCAATGTGTACGAGAGGGAGATATAACCATTGGTTTCGCATGTTGCAAACGAGAGAGAATGAATTGACATGGCTTCAATTAAAGATGGAGATCATGAAAAGATATCGAGGTCTCTTAGCGGCCAATCTTTTCAAAAGCCTATCCTAGCTCAAGTAACATGGCACGATCAACCAATATATTGAAGAGTTTGAGTCACTCGTCTCTCATGCCCCTACCATGCCCGAGATGCAACTGTTGGGGTATTTCATGGGAGGTTTAAGAGAGGATATACAAACACGAGTCGAACACTTTCTCACCGACGACAGTGGATCGAGCCATGGACTTGGCAGTGAAAATCGAGAGAGAGTTCGATCTGGGAATTTTTCTATCTTCAATAAGAGCGGCGGGGGGAGAGGAGATCACCGGTCTATCGGAATACAATCTTTCGTAACAAATAGAGGGAATCTAAGTAATTCTGGGATAATACCTCCTCCTATGGGACATTTTCCCTATCGCAACATACGCTATTAACCTGGAGAGGAGGGGCGGTTTAGAGAAAGTGGTGGAACTTGGAAGGGAGCTAAGAATGATGCAGTCGTTAGTGGTGGTCATCAAGGAGACAGGGTACTAGGAACTTTTAAAGAAGGAGGAAGGCCTTCCTATGGACAACGACAATTGTCACACACAGTGTTTTTGGAAAAGAAAGCCAAGGGGCTATGTTTCAAATGTGACCAGCCATTCAATTCCAATCATCGTTATCCTAGCAAATTCCTACAACTACTGGTATTAGAGGAAGAGTGTGAGGAGGAGGAGGAGAGCGACAACACCGGCATGTCTAAGGAAGGAGGGAAGTTATCTCTATCCTTATTAGCAATGCAAGGATTCAATGAACCATACACCCTAAAAATATGAGGTACGCTTAACAATCATTCTGTGATCATCTTAGTCGATAGTGGAGCTAGAAATAATTTTGTGTCACTTCAATTAATGAATCAATTGGGCATAACGAGCATGGACGTTCGCAAATTCACTATCACCTTAGGAGACAAGCAGTCGAGGGAATATAGTGGATTTTGCACTGGGGTACCTTTGAAGGTGGGGGAGTATGAGACCAGCATTGACTGTTATACGATGGAATTGAGGGGAGTAGATATCATTTTGGGAATGACTTGGTTGAAGACCTTGGGGGAAGTAAGAGTGGATTGGGCTAAGATGGTGATCAAGGTGGAGCACAAAGGAAGAGAAATTAAACTATGCGGGGATCCAACATTGTGTAAATTCCCAATGTCATTGAACTCCTTGCGCAAATTAGATAAAAGAAATGATGATTAGATATTACGAGTGATGGAATCAGAAGCAACAGAGTAGGGAATAGAAAACAACCCATAGTTGATAGCTTTACTGGTAGAATTTGCATAGGTTTTCACTATCACAACAGGACTCCCTCCTCGTCGGTCCAAGGAACATCGCATTCCATTACATGAAGGAATAGGACCTATTTCAGTTAGACCTTACAGATATGCATATGTCCAAAAAAATGAGATCGAGAAGATGATTAGGGATATGATAGAGGCAAAAAACATTCGACCCAGTTCGATCCCATTTTCAAGCCCGATAATCTTGGTTAAAAAGAAAGATGGCTCATGGAGGTTTTGCGTGGATTATAGGGCTCTCAATGAGGTTACCATCCCGGACAAGTTCCCTATTCCCGTAATAGAGGAACTAATGGACGAAGCTACATGGCGCGAGTGTGTTCTCGAAGATCGATTTGCGATCGGGATATAACCAAATACGGATGGTAGAAGGGGATATCCATAAGACAGCATTTAGAACCCATCACGGACACTATGAGTTCTTAGTCATGCCATTTGGTTTAACCAACGCACCAACCACATTCCAATCAGCCATGAATGAAGTGTTTTCAACCTTACCTTCGGCATTTTGTACTGGTCTTTTTTTATGACATCTTGGTCTATAGCAAAGACATGCCCACGCACTTGGACCATTTGAGAAGAGTTTTCTCCACACTTCAACAGCAGCAATTCCATGCTAACCGGAAGAAATGCTCATTTGGGAAATCTTCCCTAGAATACTTGTGGCATATTGTGTCAAGAGATGGTATGTCCATGGATCCCAAGAAGGTTCAAGCGGTAGTGGAATGGCCTAAACCGAAAACCTTAAAGAGTTTACATAGCTTCCTAGGATTGTCCGGTTACTATAGGAAGTTTATCAAGGATTACGGAAAGATAACTAGACCATTGACGAACCTACTGAAGAAGAATAGTTTTTGCTGGTCCATTCCATCTGAAGAGGCCTTCACACAGCTGAAAGAGGCCTTCGTGTCAACACCGGTGTTGGCAATACCTGATTTCACGCAGCCTTTCACGATGGAATGTAATGCATCAAGAAGATGATTGGAGCAGTTTTACAGCAACAACAACAACCCATTGCGTACTATAGTAAGGCCCTAGCCGATAGCACTTAAGCTAAATCAACATATGAGAAGAAGCTCATGGCATTAGTGCTAGCCATCCAACACTGGAGGCCTTATCTATTAGGAAATAGATTCATCGTGAGAACTTATCAGAAAAGCTTGAAACATCTCCTACAACAACGGGTGGTGACACCGGCCCAACAGAATTGGTTACCTAAGCTGCTTGACTACAATTTTGAAATCCAGTACAAACAGGGTCGAGAGAACACCGTGGCGGATGCACTGTTAAGAGAGTAGAGGATATCCAGTTAGCTCAAATATTAAGGCCTATATGGACTGACTTAGAAGTCATCAGGAAGGCAGTAGAAGAGGATATGGGTCTAGGGAAGAAATTGTCCTTGTTGCGAGAAGGGAAAGCAATCGGACAAAGATTCCACCTCACCAATGATACACTTTTTTATCATAATCGATTAGTGGTACCAACCGCATCTAAATGGCCCCAAGTGTTCATGCATGAATTCCATCCTCGCCCATCGAAGGATACGCTAGTTTTTTACGCACTTATAGGAGAATCGCGGTCAATGTCTATTAGATAGGAATGAAAAAGGATGTTATGGAGTTTGTAGCATCATGTGCAGTGTGTCAACGACAGAAATATCAATCTTTGGCTCCAGCTGGTCTTCTCAATCCTTTGCCTATTCCAAAAGCAGTATGGAAGGATATTTCCATGGACTTCGTAGGTGGTCTTCCAAAATCAAAAGGATTTGATGTGGTGATAGTCGTGGTAGATAGGCTATCCAAATATGGGCACTTCATACTCACGAGGCATCCCTACACAACTAAGAGTGTGGCTAATCTATTCGTCAAGGAGGTGGTTCGCTTACACAAATTACCAAGAACTATAGTAAGTGACAAAGATCCCACCTTTGTCAACAACTTTTGGGTGGAGTTATTCCGGGTGCAAGGCACCCTACTTCACTTCAGTACGGCCTATCACCTCGAAACTGACAGCCAAACCGAGGTGTTGAACAAATGCATGGAATGCTACCTTCGCTACTTCATGAGTGAGCATCCAACTCAATGGAGTGCTTGACTACCGTAGGCAGAATACCATTACAACACTGCATTCCATACAGCGTCCAAAGTCACTCCCTTTGAGATTGTCTATGGAAAACCTCTGCCGATATTAAGGGCTTTTGTAGATAAGGAAATCCAGCACCCGGAGCTCCGATCAGCATTAAGAAGTCGAGATACTATTCTATCACAATTGAGACAGAATCTATTGCGTGCTCAAGCTTTGTACTGTAATAGTGCCAATAAACATAGACAAGATGTCGAGTTTGCAGTGGGGGAATGGGTATTCCTCAAGAGGAGACCTACTCTACAGCATAACAGCAGCATCAGAAACACACCCAAGCTTTCACCACGCTTCTTCAGACCATTCCAGATCAGCCAACGAGTGGGCAAGGTAGCTTATCAATTACACCTTCCCCCACATTGCTGTATACACCTAGTGTTTCGTGTTTCCCTCCTTAAGAAGGCAATCGGCTCCTTCCCCGCAACTACTGATCTACCTACTAAGTGGCTTACCGAACCAATGCCACTTCCAAAACTACCTACAGCAGTTTTAGGAAGATGTTTCCGTCTTAAGGGTCAACAGCAAATTCCGCAAGTGCTAGTACAATGGCAGGGCCAATATGCTGACGAGGCTACTTGGATGGATACCTCGGAGTTTCGCGTCCACTTTCCAGACTTTGTCCTTGAGGACAAGGACAATTTATCAAGGGAGGCAATTGATAGGATGCATAGGAAGGGGTCGTTGAATACGTTATTCAAGGTGTATCAACGAAGAAGAGAGAAATAAAATGCAACCATTAGTACTATAATAGTATACTATATAAACATTACTTAATAAATATTAGATATTAGAGGTAGTAATAAGGGTATATTTGTGAATATGTTGTAAGGGTGAGGGCAGTAGCCTAGCTGATGTGGACGAGGAGAGAGACGGAGGTGGCTAACGTGGATAAGCAAATGGGTGGAGAGCAACAGAATTGGAACAGAATCAGTTAGAAGGCTTATGTGGAGGAGGGAGGGTGCGAGAATAAAAGAAAGAGGAAGGAGGGAAAAGGAGCGGAGTGTATACACAATGAGGTATTCAACTAGCGGAGATTAAGGATTCCGGCTGAGCTTTAGCTCAAGTAACCCCAACCTAAAATTGCTTACTTGAATTATTTGTTTTTATCATATTCTTGAGTGTGATCTTGAGTTTATATCCTTGATAATTAATGTTTGTCATTTAATCTCTCCCTGGGTGCTTATCAGAGTCTATGTCAGATGGAATGTCATTTTTTGTCTTTAATTTAAGTGAAATATCAGACAAAGAAGTCCCATAGAAACCGAATGAGAATGCGAAAAACACAATAAACTACAAGGAAGCTTGTGAATATATGCAGACGATTATGTGGCTAATAAGAGAAGATGCAAATAACATGGTTTTTCCGATCACATAAAACTGAAAATTGCTTAGCATCCTTGATAAGCATATTTTTAAAGGTACTTCAGATTTGTGCATGGAAATGTCTAGAAATCAACATGAATCATGAACAAAAACTTCTTATGAGAGCACAAACTGTTAGATATGACATAGCCGTTACAGATAGTGACAATACCTTGGAAAAATTTTGCTGAGAAACTGTGTTAAGGAACAAATGGTATCCACTCACTTGAACAGCAAAGTCCCCTAGGCCATACAGTGCAAATTAGTGCTCCACCAAATCTGACTTGAGTATACTGATGCTGTGGCATGAACATCATAATGTAAACCAATGCAAAAGAGAAACCTCATTTGATTCTCAAGAGAGGGAATACAAATGATAGTAGCCCATAATCAAAAGCCAGGACCCGCTTTCTGTAAGCAGTGTCAAACTCTTGGTCCAGCCCATTCTGTCAAAAGCTGCCTCGCAAAGCAATTATTGCTTCTACATCAATGGTAATTCCATTCTTTCTCATTTACTATTAAATAGTGGAGAATCAAACATGAAATACGAGATAAAGATGCGGTAACTCAAGGAGATTGCATGAAACACAATAAACTAACAGGAAGCTTGTGTAGGTTGAGGTGATTATACAGTAACATCATAACGACATACAAATGATAACATTTTCCAACCACATAACTCTGAAATTGCAAGTATCTGCAGATTATTAGCATTTTTTTACCCTGGCATAGCCAAGAACTCCCGTAGTAAATAATATCTCATCAACCTCAAATTTACAACAGCTCTAGGAGGAGTAAGTTTCCTTTCTTTAGAGAAGGAAGACCAATAAAGTAGGATTATCTAACTCATCACCATAGTCGAGCATTTTTTACTGTAATAGCTGAACTAGGTAAAATGAACTCTGTTATTATCGACACCAGCAAAGGGATGACATAAAGCTTGTTCAAGAACCTCATCAGTTGCCACGTAAGTTCTACATCATTTGTCTAATAGAGATACTAATGCGAGTTATTAAAATTGCAATTTAACCCATATAATTTTGAGTTTACAATTTTATAAAGCTTTCCCTAGTTAAAGTGAATGCAAGATCTTTTAAGTATAGACTCTCGGTAGAATTATAAGTTTAATTGTATGAACTTTACAAGTTTATAATTCTACCAATTCTATAAGTTTCGATTTTGGGTAAAATTGCGAATTTGACAACATTGCAAGTGCATTAGCAAGTTCAAACATAAAACTAAGAAAACACAACAAAAGAATAATTAGACACTAACCAAAAGCCATGATGGCTCAGACAATCCTACTGTTGTAAAGTTGGAGCATGTGACAAACTCTCTCCACCATAAGAAATAGCTATTTTGCTGATCAAAGTGTTTAGAACAGTGTAAGTAGACAAAAATTTGCGGTGCCATAAAATATTCAGATGACAAAGTAATGCAAGCACGCAGGAATAGAAACCACTGGCAGAACAAGCAGAAGTTGCATTGAGATTTTGTACAACATAACTAGAGCCACCATGAGGAGTTCACATCAAAATTCTGCACATTGCAGTGCAAAATCAAGTACAGAAACAAAAATGAGATAAAAAGTGTTGATATAATACAATAATACACGACAAAGCTTTGATTTTGACATGCTCAATGATATTACTATCATTTTGTATGTGTTGAACCAAACGTACTTATGGCAAATAGATTTAAATTAAGTAAAAATTCACGGTACAAGCAATTGTCGATGGTGATGCACTCCAGGTTGATAAAGGGTAAGGTGATGCATCGCTTTTCCAAGTAACTCTTTTAGCTCAGGGCGCTGAGAAGTGATGGAACGAGAGGTCATCTCAAGAATGTTCAACGCTCGTGCTTGCTCAAGAGCCTTACTATTGCCCACATGGAGCGCAAGATAGCAAAGCAGCATGAGTCCAGGTACTTGAGCTCGATCATGCACCTTCAATAGCTTTATTAGAGGAGGAACACCATCAAACTCAATGATGGCCTTCGAGTGCTCCACACAATTGAAATTCTCAGGATGGACAAACTTTCTTAGTGCAATAGCAGCTTCAATAGCCACATCCACATGTCTATTACCAAGCTGGTTAACCAATGGACTAATAATTCGCGTTTCTCTAGCGGGAAACGATCTAGCCAAGGAGCCAATTGACTTGATAGCAGGAACCAACAAAGTTGGATCACTTTCTTCTTGAAGAATTCTCAAAAGCTGACTGAGAACTGCCTTTGCAGCAGGACTGTTAGTCTTGAAAGTCGATCGCCTAAGATCAGCATTGTTTTCTGCAACACCTGCTATCTCCATCAATGTCATCAAGCAGTGAAACTGTAACTCTCCTTTCTCCACTTCAACGATCTTTGCCAGACATAACAACCCTTTCGTTTCACAAATCTTCTTACTATTCAAGGAACTCCCTCTACACAACATTCGCAATGCCCCAGCACAACTGACCTTCAGCTTGAGCCTCATCTCTGGAGCTTTCCAACTCCCTGTCTTTCTTAAAATGCCCACCCCTGCTGCTTCCGTCTGAAAAGGATGAATTTAAACTAGAATAATTACTTAACGGATCGCTCGACAGCTCCCTGTTAATCTGAACAAGTGAATGAATACTGGTCCGACCAATCTGAGCGTTAGGATCCTCCAAAACCATATCCATTGACACCAACCTAATCAAATGCTTTATCACATTTTCTCTAGCAAACTCCTCCCGTGCAGCAGCATCCAACTCAGCCATTCTTCCCACTAAGTTCGTGACTGCAGCCTGAACCCTCATCAGAGAATCACCAAGAACTTTCACAATCACAGGAACCCCAAGCTCACCCACAATAACCCTTACCATCCCCTCATCAGTACCTAAATTCATCAGCGCATCCGCTGCAGCAATTTGTGCATCAGCCGAAGCCGAACCCCCACCCCCTTCCTTCAACAGCCTCAACAAAGGCTGTAGACCACCTTCATCCACAATCATCTTCTTATTCCTTTCACTATCAGTAGCCAAAGAAGCTAAACCATTAGCGGCATCAGCTCGATCTTTCAACTGACCACCCATTTGTATAGTAGCAATATTACTCCAAACCCAAGCTAAAGTAGGGTCATTACTAGCTATAGGAGGTAAAGTCACGTTAGTACCATCAGACTCAAAAACTGAAAGTGCCCATTTCATGTCACCAATAGAAGACTCGATAAAGTTCGAAACTTTGCGAAAATCGGCATTGGAAGTGATGGCAAATACCTGTATATTCACAAAGTCAGATTAATAATACTGCCATCAAAATGAAAGAGTACCCATAGTTATTGTAAAATGACCTGAATTACACCATATAGATTTGATGGGTGTATTTGTTTCACTAGGAAACATTTTCTGGAACTTTATCAATATTCTCATAATTAAAGCTTTGCGATCGTCAAAACTATTAGTTGTTAGAGGTGATGGGAAACACAATAGAAGCCAGTTTTCACAAACCAAAAAAAGTTCTCATTGATAAGGAGAAAAAGGATTTCCCTTTTGAAAACCATTTTCCTCAGTTTGCTGTAAGCATTTCTTGTGCTGGATAAAAACCAGCACACGAATGCCTCCATCGGCTACCGGTCACTTATCACTTAAAACCACTGGTAATGGCATCCTTTTGAGATCATGATTATGAAGAATACCACAAAAAGTTTGGGAAAGGACTTCTGCAGAACAAACACACCCTAAGTAACCAAACAAAAGAACTCAATTACAAGACGAAAATTTTCCGTTCTTTTATCCAACAGAAAACTTCAGAGGTTCCCAAGACTCCATAAAGTTTGCAGCTTTGACGAGAAAACCCAACAAAATTATGTATTTCATAGAAAATCAAGTACACGTAAAGGTTTAAAAAATAAATAAATAATAAAGTTTCTTCCTTCTAGCCTCTTAGCAGCTGCCTTGAAACACCCATCGTCATTTTCCTACAAAAAGTACCTGTCTGAGAACGCCAGAGCCCGGTTTCTTGCACTTTCGAACAAGGGTAAGTGCTCTTTGAAGGTTTTTATGGACATCAGTGACGATTCTTCTGATGGGTCTTTCGTATAACGACTGTGTAGAGGAAGTTTTTTTAGCGACGGATCTGAGGAGTTGGCAAAGACGGTCGATCTGTTGGGAAAGCTCTATACAGTCGGATTTTGAGGATTCAGCAACAATGGCCTGTTTCATGACCTGTTCTGCTAGTAAGATGCAGACATGAAGGTCTTGTTGTAGGGTTTTCTCTTCTTCAATGGAACCAGCAGTAGCCATCGTTGTCGTCTCTGCTGAATGTAGAATGGAGAAAAGCTGACAGTTCCCACCGGTTTTGTTTCGCTTTGTTTGCAGTTTTAGTCTTCGGATGTCTTTTGAGTCTCTCTCTTTTCAATTAAAAATTCTTAAATTACTTTAGTTCACGTTATAACTTACTGTGTGCGAAAGCACATGATTTATATAAATATATCATAATTATATAGCGTATAAAAAATAAGAAAATGAATAAAATATCACCACAACGGGTTGTGCAAAATTAAGAAGAGAGACAAATTGAAGATTTATCTCTTTATCAAAACATTTTCCTATAAAAAATGGAAATATTAGTAAAATAAAAATTAAAAAATACTAAAAGATATAAAAACTTAAACTTATTCATAGATTGTATTATATATTAAAAATATATAGAAAAGAAATTATAAATCTAACTAAATGGAATTATTATGTCTTTTTCTAATATTGGATTAAATTATATTTTATAGCTTATGATATGATTAACTTTGAGATTTATATTATATAAATTATACAAAAAAATACTCAATCCAATAACTTATCTATTAATTTGCTTGTTTCGATTTGGTTAAGTTTTTCTAATATTGTACTTTATTAGAGATTATATAGTAGTAGTATATTAGGAAGCCAAATTTTTTACTTTGTTAATTGTACTTCTTTTTTATTATATATGTAATATATTATAGGCTCTACATCATATCGATTCGATATGCTAAGGAAATATCTTCACTTTTTTTTTGTCTTAAATCATATATTTTCTTGTCAAAATTTTTAATTATATTTAGATATATTCTTCTCGACTACTTAAATATAATATATAAATAAATAATCAAAATACACATAAATACAATAATTATATGACAAGAGAAGATGAACTCCATAATTAGAGGGAATATTATTCTTTTATTTCATATTAGGTTGATCTCATGTCCATATAAATATTCAATACACTTTATATTTGTATTACTTAGCATATCAAATCAGATTAAGTTCATATTAACATGATTTATTATTTCCTTCAAAATAAATTATTAATTTTTTTAAGTTATTAAATATAATTTATTGGAAGGAATGATGTGACAAGCTCATAATTCCACATAAGATATTGTGAGGTGGAGACTTAGCAAAGATGTTTATCAAGCGGGGATTTTAGGGAATCATGGGAAATTGGAAATATTGAAAAATGCTTTGGAAGGGTTGTCTTACAAGAAATTTCTTACTTGGAAATGGACATTTCATGCAAAACTTTGATAATTGATAAGTCTAAGTCCCTACCGCGTACACGTCCTCTACTTGTTCAAAGCCATTTTGGCCTCTACCTTTCCTCCTCATGCCCTCTTGCGGTTCATAAAATTGGTTGAAAGTGGTTGTCAAGACGTCCTTCACTACTTGCCCAAAACATAAGGTTGTCCTTCACATGATTAAAGAACAAGTTTCACAAAGCATACGATAAAGGAAAGGGTACATTGTACATTGTACATTATATGAGGAATCTAATCACTGCTCACTCTTCATTGCACGGATTCGTACCAAGTATTCTAGCTTTTGATTTATTAAAGAATTTTTTTGGTGGATCACCTTCACCCCCATATTCGAAAACTTATTTCTCTCCTGAATACTTAGATATTTCAGGTTACTATTTAAGATTTGATTGATAAATGTATTCTATTCTAAAAATGAAAGGCTAACAAATAAAGAGTTAAGGTACGGATACCTAACCATATAGACAAGTACATTCTTTCAAGAATTAATATATCCCATCTAGAGAATATTAAATAATTTTTTTCTCTTTTTCAATTTATTATATTTTATTTTTAAATTTATCTATATAATAGATTATAGATTAATGCTATACTTGCGATATACAATTTACATATTCTATACAAGTTTAGGATGAGTAAAAAAGTCATGCTATATATCCTATGATGCAAAAATGAATTTCGTAAATTTGGAATGTCCAATAATCATCTTAAAATCCGTCAAACTATATAAAATCTTACAAATTTTTAGAATCCACCAAATTTTGATAAATGCTTTGTTAATAATATTATTTATGTAACATATATATAGCATTTCCTATTTAGAACATGCGTCGAATACAATATAAGATAAAATGAAAAAAGATATTGACTCTTCCATAGGTGTTCCATCTATACCATTAAGTGCTAATTATTTAAAGGCACATTGATAGAGCTTGTGATATAAAATTTATAATTTATAGGCAGTTATGTAAGTCTAAAATGAGTAAAATAGTTGTGCCGTATAATCATCCTAAAATCTATTGAACTATATAGAATCTTATTATTTTCATAGTCCATCAAAGTTTGATAAACACTCCTAGTCAATAATATTGTTTTATGTAATATATATAAAGCATTTCCTATATAAAACATGCATCAAATACAAGATGAGATGAAAAAGAAATTGACTCTTTCATAGATATTCATCTATACCATTAAGTGTGAATTTTTGAAACAATTAGGATTAGAATCTTTCTTGGTCAATTCAAAGGACAAAAGTTATCCAAAAAAACACCAAGGATTTGATAGTCCACCTTCTAAAAGAAGAAAAAACCCTAATTCATGGATTACCTAATCCTCGAAGAAACCAATGATTTTTGTCAGAAATTTCTTATTCACTAGAAAAGAACTTACATGGAAAAGACATGTGAAAAAAATAATTAACAAAATATAATAAAATAAACTAAATTAATCAAATTAAAAGCCAAAGTTCAAAGTCACGGGAAGGACTGTTGACTATGATCCATGCCGGTGTCCATATTTGTCTATTACGTAGAAACTACATGCGTATTTAAATCAATAGCCTGGTCAATACACGGTCTACCAAACACTTCTTTGACCCATTATTGGTGCAAACACCATGAACTAACGGGAGAGATAAATATTATATAAGTATTTATGTATATATATATATGTATATGTATATAAAAGAAGAATATAAGAGTTTAATATTAGCAACTAGGCCTACTATACTCTCGACCAATAAAAAGAAAAAGAAGTTCTAAATAAAATAATGTGTGAATAAATAAATGAGAAAGGAGTATTGGTATGAAGACTTCATGAATGTATGCACACGCATATATCACTCTTTTGCATATTACAATTGAATCAGATAGGCTCCTAAGACAGTCAGTCTATCAAATATTCAAGGATGATTTTTTATCGTACGTTATAAATAAATAAATAAAAAGGTGCAATTAGGCTGTGTCCTTTTCTTTTTTTATAATATAAGTTTTACAATTACCAAATATCACCGTAATAGTTTTAATAATTAAATACACAAGCTGAAATTGAACCAGATAATCAACAATAATGCTTTAAAGATTAGAGCTTTTATAGGAGTTGCCGCAAATTATGAACCTACAAAATTGAGAAGTGGTGCTAGAATAGTATTCTTAAGAGTAAAAGGTTAATGTGAATTGGGCTCAACCCCTTAAAGCCAGCACATGGGTTAGCAAAATTAGAACAAAACAGTATTTTGTCAATCATAAATATAGAAGAATACTCGATATTTGCTTCAACTGCAGAAGAATGGGGTATTCAATAATTGGTATGGCCAAGACACTGGTACTATGCTGAGCTTTGTTACATGACTATGAGAGCTCCCCCTGAGAAATCATCAAAAGGTAAATCAACTCCTACTTTCCTTTGCATCATATTTTTTAGGATTCTAGATCGCACCTTCTTTTGTGTTAATCCATCTTTTCAAGTCTCCCACTAATGCACCATTAATCCATCTTTTCAAGTCTCCCACTAATGCACCAATAATCCACTGTATCTTATGAAGAGTAACAATCCCCCTCTTAACATTACCCTTAACTCACACCAACATCATCTACAATTAATTCAAATCAATTCCACCCTTATCCTAGGCTATCTAGCGATTCAATAACCATAATCCCTAAACACCTAAGGACACAAGAAAAGTCACACACCTAATAGAACATACAACCTCAAACAATAGGTAACTCAACACACCACACCTACAAGCACATACACTACACCCACTACACAAAACCCCTCTTTCCTCTATATAGTTAAGTTTCTCAATTTACCACCTCATATTCAAATTCTCATGCTAAAAAAGATGACTAATAATGAATTATCCCTAAGCTTGACTAAAAGACTAAAATTTGACAAGAGTAGCAATGCTTACCCTTTGCTAAAGAAATCTCTAACATACAAGGGTAGAAAACCTAAAAGAGTGACCGTGTTAGAAAATTCATTTTTCCTTCACAATAAATGAATTTATGATTAGACTCCTCTATGGCTTGTATTTGTATTTTGGGTGATTCTTTGAATGGTTGTGATGGCTACTTAGAAGCAACCACATAAGGACCATATTTCTACTTAGCTAGATATATCAAAGTCTAGGGACTCTCATACTAGTTCAACACCTCAAAGACCTTACGTTCAAACAAAGCAACAACGTTATGTTTTTCATGGAAACAAAAAATCAAATAAACATGTTGAGAAGAAGAAGAAGAAAACTAAGATACAGCAATTATTTTAATGTTCCCTTGACTAGTAAGTTTTGTATATTAGCTCTCTAGTGATCCTATGACATGCATATAGTTATTCAAGGATGGAAGAAAAACCATATTAGCACCATTATGTATCTTACATATAACGCTTTATTTGCTCGTATTTCTTGGATTTAAATGGAGCCCGATCAATGGTTATGGTATTTACTTTAGGAGTATTTAAAATCATTAGTAAATGCAATACTACTCCCTAGTTGTGCATCAAATATTGTAATAATTTGTGATCTCCTTCAACAAGGACAAAGGCACCAAAGAATAGTAAACTTGTAAAGTTGTCTAATACTACAATAAATTTGAATTTGAATGACCTAAGGTTGCAAGGGTCTTGTTTCACTTGGTTGGACAAGAGAGAAGATAACAAGGTGGTGATGGAAAGAATAAATAGGGCGTTTAGCTTGGGGGGGGGGGAAGGGATTTGTGAACATATAGACTAGGGCTAATAGTTGTGAGAGAAGCTTGGAATGAAGGTCAACCCATTAAACACCCATTCTACTTTGGGTTCATAATGAACTAATGGAGATTAAAATTGAAGGATTGAATAGAGCAACTTTTCCAGACAACAGAGTTAAGAGTGGATGTCTCTAGATTGAGCTTTCAGTGATTCAAAGTGAAGGTTATGATGAAAACAAGGACTTTGAAAATAAGCTAATCGCTAAAATTGATTTGATATGGAAATGGGAAGAGTTGTATTGTTAATAAAGATCTATGGTGGGGTTAACTAAAGAATGAGACAAAAATACTCAGTTTCTCCACTAATCCACAAATATGCACAAGATGGAGATTGAAAATCCTAAGGTTATAGGATGGTGAGGGGAAGTAGATTGAAGGGAAAGAGGTAATAATGAATACTTTGCATAGTTGTTAAGCTAACTTATGTAAAAGCAATAGAGGCAAAAATTGGTACTTGATTGATTCTTTCTTTAGTCAATGATGAGATGCATAAGGTCTTCAACATAACAACTGAAGATGAGATGAGATGAGATGTGTGTCTTTTCAACTTAGAGACCTAAAAACTCCAAGTCTATATGGCTTCCTTAGCATCTTCTATCAATGTTGTTGGCATATAATGGATAAGAGTGCTGTGGATATTGTCTAGTCCTTTCACTTCGAGTGAAATCCTCTTTACTCTAAATTTTACTAAAATTGTATGCATTCCTAAAATTGCATCTCCTAAGAAATAGGAAACTCCATCCTATCAATTTGTGCTATTTTATTTTTTAAATCATCTCCAAATTCCAGTCAATAGATAGAAAATATTCCTACAAAGTCTAGTCATAAAACCCCAAAGTGTGTTTCTCTCTAGTCAAATGATTTATGATTATATCATAGTCACATATGAAACTTTCAACTTTTTGAAAACCAAGCGAACAAGTAATAAAACATATTATGCCCTTAAACTAGACATGGACAAAGCCTATGACCAAATTAAATGAGACTTCCTTAGGCCCAATCTACTTAAGCTTATCTTTTATTACACTTGGAAAAGATGAGTAATGGAGTGTGTCACTTTGATGTCATACAGAGTCCTTATCAATAGTAAAATAACAAATAATTTGCAACCCTCTAAAGGCATTAGAGAAGCTAACTCTCTTTTATCTTACTTGTTCATTCTAGTTCTAATGTTTTGTTGTAGAGTTTAAAGGGGGGAGGGGAATGATGTAGAACAATGAAAGTGGGAAAATTATAAAATATGAAAATTGTGAGAAAACATGGAAATAGATAAGAAAAATTAACCTAAACAATGATTATATTAAAATTGTTAAGAAAATTATTAAGAAATATTTGTTTTTATAAAAGGAAACGATAATATGAAAAGGATATATCCAATAGCCTTACACCAATAGATTTAGATGATGGCCCATACCACCCTTAATTTATATAGCCTCACACTGCATAATGTATTTCTTATGATGGCCTCACACCACCCTCGATTTGTATAGTCTCACACCATACGATAAATTGTGATGGCTTCATACCGCCATTAATTTATATGGCCTCATACCATATAATGGATTTTGATGGTCTCACACCATCAATGAAAAAGAAGGTATCACAATTCACTTGAGAAATAATTTTGTTGTTAAATATCAAGTTATTTTATCTTTAAAAGTGATTACATGCCTTACTCATTTATAGGCATAACAATATCTAATATTCTAGAAAAATTAAGAAAAATAAAAAATTTACTATCTTAAAAAAAAAAAAGAAAAGAAAAGAAAAAAGATTCGTCCTCGAATTTCTGAAAATTTTTTGAGTCATCCTAAATCAAATTGCAGCTTGAAAAAACTAATCTTAAACTCATGACATAGCAACTCTTCATGCTCTCCATCAATTCTTCTTGACCTAAGAAAATTAATCTCTAGCAAATTGGCATAATATATATTTTGGTCTTCTATAATGTCTCTGGTTTGTCCTTTTTTTTTTTTTTTGTATTACAATAGTCATATCCTCCTTTGAATAATATTTTTTTCAATGAGCAAAAAGAAAGGATTTTTTGTCTTGATCCAAGAATGAATACTAAATTTAGGTTTTAAGAAGAAACCTAAGGGTAGGCTCTGATACCAAATTTTACATAGAACAATGAAAGCGGGAAAATTATAAAATATGAAAATTGTGAGAAAAACATGAAAATAGATAAGAAAAATTAATCTAAACAATGATTATACTAAAATTGTTAAGAAAATTATTAAGAAATAATTTATTTTTTTTTATAAAAGGAAACAATAATATGAAAAGAATATCTCCAGTAGCTTCACATTACTAGATTTAAATTATGGCCTCATACCACTCTTAATTTATATAACCTCATGCCACAAAATGTATTTTTTAGGATGGCTTCACACCACTTTTGATTTATGTGGCCAAATTTTGATAGCATCACACTACTATTGATTTATATAGTCTCACACCATACGATGAATTTTGATGGCATTACATCACCATTGATTTATATGGCCTCACACCATGTAATGGATTTTAATGGTCTCATACCATCAATGAAAACGAAGGCATCACACCTCACTTAAAAAATAATTATGTTATTAAATATTAAATCATTCTATTGTTAAAAGTGATTACATGCCTTGCCTATTTATAGGCATAACAATATCTAATATTTTAGAAAATTAAGAAAAATAAAAAGATTTACCATCTTAAAAAAAATACTAATCTAACTAAATCCTATAAATAAAAACTAAATTTAATCAAATAAAAATAATAATAATATTGTATTTAACTAGATAATTTAAATAATATCTATATAAAAATTATCTTGCTATATCTGCTTATTCTTGGTCTACATTACGTATGTTCTTAACTTTATCAATTCTCCTATTCATTAACAATTCTCTTTACTTCTTTGAGGCTTATTTTGCAAATATATAGGTACTGCAAGGCATGCATCAGTCTAAGAAGTCAATCTACAAAATCCAAGCATCTATTTCAACAAAAATTTCAACTGTCAAAAAATGAGTGAGATTTGTGATGTGTTGGGCATTCCCATTGTAGTGAATCTTGATAAGTATCATAGTATGCCTACCATATCAAGGAGGAACAAATATGAAGCATTTGCTTTTATTAAGGACAAGATTAGGTCTAAACTTAAAAACTAGAAAAGATGTCCTTTATAAAATGTCAGTAAATATGTCCTTATTAAGGTGGATGCAATTCCAATCCAAACACACTTCATGAGCTATTTTAAGTTCTTAGCAAATTGTTGAAAGTAAAATTTACGGTAGCTCATTACCAGTGGGGGGAAGGTAAGTGATGAAAGGAAGATCCATGTGTAGAGTTAGGTTAAAATTACTCCCTTAAAGTCTAATCGAAGTCAGGGCTTCAAAGATCTAAATGATTTTAACATGTATGTATTCTAATGAGAATACCTTTTGGTACATATGTTTAATGGAATTTATCATCCTAACTTCTCCTTCTTATAAGTTGCAAGAGGCTCTTGGGACACTTGGAGTTAGGCAAGTATTAGGCAAGTATCCTATAGGAATAGGATGGATATTCATTGTTAAAAGAGGCAATTTGGCAAGTAGGTGACAAATTTTCCATCCTAGCTACAGACAAGTGGGCGCTGAAGATTAGGGGATTCAAGCCTATTTTCAAGCTAAATCTCAAACTTGAAAGTATTTGAGTTAATCTTGCTTTAATGGAGAGCCTAGATTTTAAGGGAACTTCAAATTTTGTTTGATAAGGTATCTATTCAAGTATTTTAAGATATTCTCTATCTTAAATAGCAATGAAAGATCGTCTAATTCAGCTACATGACAAAGGTGGCAATCTTAATATGAAGTCTACTTAAAATCAAATGTTCAACTTCTTTAGGCATTTTAGGTGCTTTCCTCCCATCACATAGAAAAAGCATTTAGAACTAAATATTGCATCATCCTTGTTAACAAGGTTAGGCGTTTCATGTGGAGATGCAGACATGTATTTGAGACTCAAACAAGTGTCATTCATGCAAAGCCAATGAGTCAATTGAGCATTTATTGTTATGTCACCCCTGCACACAATGGCTTTGGTTAAAAACCATGGGTGTAAGAATGGATGTAAATCTTATCACAACTTTTGATGGTGAAGAAACCCCACATAGTAAAAAGGAGAAAGCAATGGTTTTTTTTGCTAAGTTGTCTACATTGTTTTGGTGCATCTAGAAGTGTTCAAGGGTTATTAATTGGGATAAAGGTATAAGAAATGTTTTTACTTTCGTATTTTAGCAATTTAGTGTCTAAAGTTTCATTCCTTAGAAATTTAATACCTAATATAGTCATTATATTATACATAGGTACTAAATTTCTAAAGAATAAAATTTTAGGTATTAAATTACCGAAATCCAAAAATAGAGTTACTTCGTATATCTTTTTTCCCTTATTAATTCATGAGTACCTAATGCTAACAAAAGTATAGAGCACTATAATAGAGATCTTAACAGAAGTGGTAGATATGGATTATAGTAGAATAACCTAGCCTTATCAACAACAATAGTACAATTAACCAAGCCTCATTAGCAGCACGAAGTAGTAGAAATAGTAGAACAAACCATGAATGATTACCAATAGACTACAGAGTGACATCAATTATAGATGGTTTGCACCGGGACATCAAGAAAATAAACATTGATGACACATTTGATTGCTTCACAGTGACAACAACGACTAGTTCTATCACTAGGAATCCTACTAGAGTAGTCTCCAGTGCAGCCTCTAGATCCCTGATTCTAGATTCTCCAAAAGCAACAATCTTAGATGCTCTTAGATTAGCAACAAGAAAAAGGGTAGTTAGAAGTTATAGTGTAGATGGATATAGCACAATTGTTTATAAAGCTTTGAACTCCAACTCCAAAGTCCCATGGAATCTTAAGACCTGTTCGATATCGAAACTTTAATGCCAAGCTTCAAGTCGATTATCTTCAGCTTAGTTCATCCTCAAGCTAACATGACAAGGTTGAGCACGAATCAGATTGATCCAATTTTTTTTTCCAAACCAAACTAAATCATGAAAATGCAGTTTGGCTTTTCATCACTCGATTCAATTCTAAATTTTTTTCCAAACTATAAAATTTTAATTTGCTTTACCAATTAAACCATATTATATTTACTTAACATATAATCTCGTATTAAATTTAATAACATTTATTAATATCATAAAAAAATTAATAAAATCAATATTCAAATAATTAAAAACTTTTAATTTATTTTTTAAATTAATATATAATATACATTTTGATCAATCTATTTATATTATAAAATTTAAATACATACACTTTTTAATAAATATAAACTAAAAATATAATTAAACTTCATATTAGAACAAAATAAATTTTTTTAATTATAAACAAAATATTATTATATTTTTTCAAAATCAATTAATTCGAATTATCCTTTCAAACCAATCATAAATTTTTTATTTAATTTAGATTTAAAAATTTTCTAAACCAAATTTTTTTAAAAAAAAAAAACCATATCTTTTATTTAGATAGGTTAGATCGATTTTTTTATTTTTCCCCCCTCAAACAAGGAAGATGTATCGTTTGGAGTTTGGACTGAGCTTTCAATCCCCCCGTCTTCTTTAGAAGCAGTCCCTTTAATTGATTCTCATAATCCAGTGAATCACTTTGGTTGTGATGAACTCTGATGTCCTAACTGTTGCTGAAATATAATATCAGTTCTCTTTTGGCAAAGCAGAGAAAATAATAATAATAATTTCCTATTCCTTTTTGACCTTTTACATCTTCCGAGGACCCTTTTAGAGAAAAATGAGAAATGACATTCCACGCCACCTACGCATCCAGGGAGAGAAAAGTCCAAGGAGCGGTAACATATCGCTACCTAGAATATGACTAAAAGCAAAAGCGAAAACCAGCAAATGCCGCCGTAGAATTAGAATTCCAGGGGATTACTGTTAACAAAAATATGAACTAAGCACAGAGCAGCAAACTATTTAAAATGAAGGACCTCCTGATAAGTCCAAAGCAATCGAAGTTGCAATTTTAAACATAGAAACACATGGGGGCGGAAAAAAACCAAAACAAATCGAATGAATGAAATTCCAACGGACATGAAATGATTGAATCCTGCACACTGTGGACCATTGGCCCAGCAAAGTTTCCCAAAATAGATTTCATTTTTCTTCACCAGAAGCAACTTGGTAGCAACCTGGTTAATAGAGCTGCCTGATGATGACTGTTGCATTATGTGTCCCTTCAAAGCTTGGCCTGAATTCCACTTGGAATAGGTTTAGCAATAGCAGTGTCTTTCACATCACCATCCTTGGCATCCATTTCACATGAGTTTGGAGGAACATCTACTGCAGGGGAGCAATTGAAGAACCCGTGTGGCTGCATGAACAAAATATCAGGATAATCAGAGTTTATATCATCGCCATGTCTGTATGTCAGCCGAAAGATCAACAAATGAGTAAGATAAGTAATAGACTAATACCATGAGCATAAATCCAATGCGCTCCACGGGCATGACAGGCCAATCTTCTAAGCGGGGAACATGGGTGATTCCAAATACATACCTACAATGGGTTGTAGTTAGGAATACATATAGACAGTAATAAAAAAGAGAGAGAACAGAGAAACCTACCAAAGAACTATATCAGTTTCTTCCAAAGGTCGATTCTGTTTAACCCAAGTGGCCAGCCCTTCACCAGCACGTGGATTCTGATTAGGAAACTCTCCTCCAGGAAATGTCTCATCACTTGCATAAGGAGTAACCCAAAGGTTATGCTTCAAGAAAGCAGCTCTTCTTAAAAATTTTGCCTCTGAGCCCGAAAAAGGTAGACAGTTAGAGCCAGGCACTAATTTATAGCCGGTCAACTGCCCAGTCCTATTTACAGATCTGGTGTTCCTCACCTGCAGCAGCCAAGAACACACTGTCAAGAGTAATTTCACATCCAAGTTAACAGATAAAATTTGCAAATCTCAAACCATGCTTTTGGATAGTGACTTGCAACCACAGTTGGCTAGATTACACAAAATGATGTTCAAATCAATCACAATCAAGCCTAAAGAGAATAAACACTGCTGTATTAGACCAGTGCATAAAAATGAGGATTAAGTTGTTCAGAGAATAAAAAGAGAACACTTCTCATGGTATGGAAACATTTTTGGCATGCATGGTGGCATGAATGCACAAGCAACCAATCCGTGAGTCAATAAATCAGTTAAACTTCAGTCTGACAGTGTGTCAGGCATTGGAAGATTAGTTCTTAAAGCACAGATTCCTAACTGCCCCACTTCAAACAAGTGCTGAGGGTACTAATCAAACTTGCAAGGAATGACAAGTAAAACAGGCATAATCAGAAAAACTATCTATTTGATAAACAATCCACAGCAAAGATAGATTTGTAAGTACAGTTTAAATGTCAACAGTGTTGCTTTATGATTATTTGCCAAGGTCACTCTATCCCAAGATGTCAACAGGGTTAGCTTTATCATTATTTGCCAAGGCCACTCTTCCCAAAATGCCATTATTCGATAGAGTTATCACCCCTAACATAAGAAAAATCCTCACTATAAGCAAGACAAGCTCTTTCTTTCTAAAGCAAATAGGACCAAAATGCCTGGCTAAACATCTGACTACTGAAACCCTCCAGTTTACTAATGTTCGCTGAGAATTCTAGAGGCAATGAAAGAAAGGTTCAAGGCCTTCAACATTTTCATCAGTCTGACAAGAATCGAGCTTTAATTGGAATAACATAACTGTATTAACATTTGAAAGATAATGCAGGACGAAAATCACAAATTCAATGTTCATTATTAGCAACAAGTCATAGCATAACATCAGCAGAACGTGCATTTAACTAAAAAACTTAGATCACATCTTAAAGAAAGACAACAAAACACTAAGGAATTCGTGGCCAGAGGAACCTAGAACATTATCACACGGAAGGAGAACTTCAGAATAAGTAGAAGGCAAAGGAAAAAGTCCTTACAATCCAGTGGCGAGCTGTTAAAGGATTACAATCTCTCATAGCCTGTAACTCCGATCTTAGAAGAGTCTCTTCAGCATAGAATGCATTGTTATGAACATTCTTCTCCCCAGGTTCCTCAACTTTAACATTCAACTCAACAACCTAAAATCACATGCAACACCGGGTCGTGTAGATCATATCCATAAAAAAGCACTATAATTGTTTATCTACAATTTACAATCAAACACACACAAAAATTCTTAAGAACTAGGAAACTTTCTTTAACGCTCTATTTTGCATCCTTTTCCCCCCTTCCCTTTCCCATTTTTGGTTTTCAGATTCTTTATGGCCCTGTAGAAAGGTAAATTCCCAGCATTGCCGATGGTATACTCACAGATATGTTCAGAAGAACCTAAGATGCTGGCCTCTTTGACAACATCAAATAGGATCAATACTAACTAAAGAAGTGTCTTGTTCTCTAATTCTAGTTGTGCTTTTGCTTTTACTTTTGTTTCATGGCAATGTTTGACATCTCTTTTCTGCTGATAAGAAGATATAGGAACAAGATTTGGATTACAAAATAAAAAGAGATGCATCCATGAATTTCTCACATATAACATGAATTTAATTTACACAACAACAACATAAGGGCTGAAGAAGAAACAATCATTTAGGCCTCAAACTGTAAATGGAGCACAACATTGAAAATTATGCTCGAGGAATCATTCTCAATGAAAAATCATAAACGAAAATCGAAATAAGTAGAAAATAGACAAATCTTCAAAGATCTAAGCAATTACCTGATTGAATGCTTCCCCAGGTTTGCAATCTACAGCCATATCCATACGAGCAACAAAGAAATGTTGATGGACCGGTGCATATAATCCAGGTGCAATCATTGTACCATATTTTCTAGACTCTCCAGGAAGAAGTGCTCCTAAGCTCAGAATTCCTGTAAGTTTAACTTCAGCTTCAATTTTTCCATCCTGTACAAGGAATACAATGTACATGTCATCCTGAATTCTGATGAATCATATATCACCAACGTTGAATGACACCATCAATCTATTATTCCATTGGTTCAGTAAGAAACAAACTGATCTGGACATATTTAAAATAGAAATGAAAATGCAAATAGAGCTCAAATTCCAAATTGAACCTCTTAAGAAAGGGATAGATCAAGAGATAAAAATCAAAGTAACTGGATAACCAAGCAATTCAATGGGAAGATGACCTTAATGAGTAAAGTGACAAAATAACTTCAATCAGTGTAAGTACAATATTATGACATAATGATGTGAGGAAAAATGTAACTAACTATGACAACCAATGAGCTCCCATGTCCCAATTATTTCAACCTAACCTCTTTCAATTACCAAGATAAAAACCAATCTCTTTCAATATTTCTATAAGAATTTTTTTTCGATGATAAACACTTCTCTTCTAGACCTTACCTGATAAAAGTGCCAGAAAAATCCATATTCGTAGTTGGCCACAGTACATATAAATGAAACTGTTAGCCGCCTAGACCGCCGGACTTCTGCGAAGCCTGTTCGCCAATCTTGATGCTTCCATAAGATGCCATGATCTTCTTCATGCAAGCAAACACAATTTTCAATTGTCTCAACTCCTCCAGTGAAGTTCGTGAAATGAGCATCAAAGTACTTGATGTATCCTAAACAGTCACATCCCTGTAGAGGTAATTTGGTTCATGGACATGACATACAAAGTGAGAGTCTCCCAATATCAAAACAATGGTATAATAGTGGAAAATGTTAAAAAGGTAAATTTTCAGACCTTCTTAAGAGAGTGTGCATTCTTTCCCAAGCCATCTTCCCCAGCATCAAATGCATTTTTCCGATAATGTGGGTCATTTGGATCTCCATAGGGGACAACCATCTCCACAAAGCTTAATCTATGAGCTACAGGTCTTCTACCACGGCTTCCATCAACATAAGCCACAGAATGTATAACAAGACCCTCTCTGGGTGTGAAGCCGACACGAAAGTTCCACTGCCCAAGAACCAATGCAAGAATTAGATGGAAAAAAAATTAATGTTGAAATCTGCATTTGTGATGCACAGTAGAGTAAGATGTACCTTCTGCCACTCAACATAATTTCCTCTCACACGAAAACTAGGGCCTTCTGGCTGAACTATTTGTAATGGTTTCACATCACTCCGATCAACACCACCTCTTGTTTCACCAGGAGTATAGTTCCTTAGGGGATCAGCTGGAGGTAAGGGAACGAGTTTACGATCTTCAAACTCAATGATTACCATATTTTGCATATCAACTAGTATGTGAATTCCCTCGACTGGACGTGCATAACCATTTTCCATGGGACAATCACTCTCTGTTCTACAGAAAATGAGTGGTTTAGCAAGCCTCCGGCTAGGAGCATCAGCATCACTGTGGTAGCCAACACACCTAAAGAATTGAAAATGCATCAGAAGTGGAAAATCATGAGATTTAGCTCATTCCAGCAAGTCTGGTGATAGAAGTATACGAGTGATAGCTTACCAAGCATCAACCATAACAAGATCCATATCTTCAATGCCCCTCTTTTTCATTGCTTCTCGAAAAGGAGGGGAATCTTTGACAGCAGCTTCACACTCAGCATACTCACTCGCATCCTAGGATTCAATAGATGGTAATAAGAACACAATCTTAACAAACACACAAAAGATGATAGCAAAGAATAATAGTGATATACTTCTGTATTTATTTTTTCAATAGAAAAAAAAAGTAAAAAGAAAAAGAAAAAGAGAAAAAGCTGTCTGTAAGTGCTGATGCTCACAGCCTTCCACTCCGTATTTGAAGTACCATCCAGCCTTTTGCCTAACATTTCCAAACAAGAACTTGACAACTGACATCACTGAATATACAACAGCCTTTCTACTCACAAAGTATAACAAAGCATTACTTTATGCAAATTTTGCAGCTTACGAATCTTCCCAGATGCATCCTCATAAGCTAAAACAAATAAAAAAAACGCAGCTTTTTTTGATACATCCCAGGCATCAGAATTGAGACTAAGAGCAAGGAGTAGATGATTGCCTACGAGTGGTCAGATTGAACTTTTCAAACTTCAGGAGCCCCAACCCCCCACCCAAAAAAAAAAAAAAAGAAAGAAAGAAAACTCCTTTAAATTCTACTGAACGGGTCATATATCAAGCAATAACTTCAAGTTAATCAAAGAATAGAGCACGGCCATCTTTATTGCGTTTACTGGATGCAACATCTTGCATAAATCATTTAATCAATGATCAAAGAACAGGTATTGCTGAAATGTTATAACATGAAAATTGCCAATAGGATAATATAATAGATAATAAAACAATATCATTAAACTGTTCCATTCATCATTATCTGCAATTAGGTTTTGCTTTTTGTTTTTTTGAAAATATTTGCAAAGCAATCTACCGGGCAAAATAGGTCCATCCACACCTATAATATGTACAGATTCAAGCTCAATGGCAGTCACGGTCAGATAGATTTTCAAGAAGCACACTCATTCAGTAGCACTAAGAGCCTGTCCCAATAACTATTGCAGTACAGTTCAGTAAGCATTTTGTGTTATGGAATGATATCAATAATGGAAGGCCCCATAAGCTGACCAGAAATGGGGCCATCCACAAAAAGGCCCTTACCATGGGTGGCTGAACATCAGGGACAACTTTTGATGAAATCACTTTTCCTCTATGATGTCCACCTCTAGTTACTGCATGTACTTCCGACAGCTCAACAACCCAGACACTCGTCTCATTTGACTTCTTATTGTAAACAACAAGCCTAGCTCTCCTAGGAGGGAGTTTGGTGGGAATCACTGGTCCACCCTTAGCTCGGGGAATCAAAGATGGCTGGAAAGGTGGAAAGAAATAGGCGTCTGCCAGTGCAATTACATGTTTTCCTGGTTCTAGGAGCACTACTTCGACAAAACGCATACTATCTCTGATCTGCAGAAAATAAAAATAAAATAAAATAAATGAAAATCCAAAATTGAACAACGCCACAAAAGTTCATAAACCCAATATTACTGAGCCAATGTTACAGAATGCAATGTTAAAACAATCAAACAACCTCAGGAGTTGCTCCTGCAGCGCGGACCGTAGCCACCGCAACGGAAATTTCGGCAGCTGACAAGGGGTCTAAGGGATGACTAGTTTGAGCCCTGGTCATGACTGGAATTCCTGTAAAAAGACAACTACCTCAATTACCACAAAAAATAAAAAGGGAAACATCTTCAATAATACTAGAAGTGGGAGAACACAACACGACACAATCCCATGGATGGAGCCTCCCTCATAAAGACCAAACAAGACAAAAGCGAAAAAGTTGAAATTTTGAAAGGCCTGGTGTAGTGGCCGAACTTTAATCCATTAATAAATATTGACCATGACTTTTAGGCGGTATCAATCATCAACTTTACAAAGAACAACACCATCAACCAAGTTTCAAGGACTCCGTCCCTGACATGACATGACGACACGGTACTCAGCGCAACCCCCCCCCCCCCCCCCCCCCCCCCCCCCCCCAAAAAAAAAACAGTACGACTCAAAACTAATCCCTATCCAAAACACCACTACTCAGATAAATCCCCGAAATACTACTGTACAATCGGTGTCAATCAATAACCACCGGCGCTCACTTGAAGCAGGGTGGACACAGAGGAGGTCGAAACCTTACAGTCACCCCCTCCAATCTTCGAAATTTTCGAAAATCCATCCCTTAGAATTTCAAAGAAAATGAAAATACATATACTTCTTTGGTCGACCCTCCTATGTGCGCCCGTTCTCCCTCGGGTGACATGCGGGGTCCGGAGCTGCATGTCATTTAAAAAAAACAACCTAGCAACATTAATCTTAAAAAAAAAGTTCCTTGGACTCCAAAAAAAAAAAAAAACTAAGTTTTGACACGACAAGACAACCTGATTCACAGATAACACAGACTCGAACGTCAAAAACACAATTGTAGAGACAAATTAAAGATTGAATCTTTATTATATAAATCATTGATATAGATCACGACACGACACGACAACATGATAATACAGTACACCCTGCCCACCTGGGAAAGAAAAGAAACATGATCATTAAGCGTGTGAAAGAGAAATGCACATCCAGTCAAATTGATAAAACGAATAACAAATATCGCAACCGGTTACAAGTTACGGTGGCACTGGGTTTTCTCTTTCATGAATTCACCTTTGGTGGAAGGAGCGGTAGAAGGTTCTGGAATCAAGGCAGCAACTTTCTTCCCGCACTGATCATCGCCGTTAGTGGTGATGGTGGTGGAGGCGACAGTCCAATCACCACCAGGAGCGGCGACGGAGGCAGAGGGTGCAGCTTCCCGTGAAAGGGTATCAAAAAGCGTCGTTTTTTGCGGAGTTGAGGCCATTGAAGAGGTTTGGTATTTTTTCCGAATCCACCGTTACTATAATAACTCACCTCACAATCTACTGACATACAGCAGCTATAAACCAAATCCTACACACACACTCACTCTCTCACTCTGTGTGTGTGTTCCTCCTTCTGTCTCTAAAGGTTTGTTTATTACGAGTTTGGAGAGGGTACAGGTTGAATGAGAAGGAGTGATCGTGGTCGGAATTGGAAATGCAGTGACTGTTGAATTAGCAGGTTTCGGGGGGCTGTGGTGGTGTTTGGGCCTGACAGAGAGAGAAAGATAGAGAGACAGAGGCAGAAGACATTTATATAGAAGAAGAGAAGCGAGGAGAGAAGCAAAGGGAGGAGATGACCACGTGCAATCTTTTGCTTATTTATTTATTTGTTTTTAAAATTGGATTAGTTTTGGAGATTATTTAGGAGAAAATGTTGCGAAAAATCATTTTTAGATATATTTTAGTTTTATTATTTATTTATTATTCTCGTGATAGTTTTAAAACTTTATGGATGGGGACTATGTTTGGATAGGAGTGAGGAGAGAAAAGGAGAAGAATTGGAAAGGAAAATTTAATGGTATGTTTGGTAGTTTTTTATAAAAAAAATGAGCAAAATCGGGTAGAAAAGAAAAGAAACAAATGGAAAATAATAGAATGAAAATAAAATAAAATATAAATTTTATTTTGTGTTTAGTAAATCATGAAATGAAAAGAAATAGAGTTAATATTTGATAAAATCATCCCTATGTTATTTTGATTAACATTACTATAAAGACCAATTTTGTAACTATATCTTATTTTCATTCATTTTTATATTTTCATCAATTTCCTTTCTTTTTTAGTGATTTCCATTCTCTATTTAAGTTGACAATTTCCTTCTGCTTTCACTCTTTTTCACTAGTTCAAACACAATATAAGAAAAAATGGAGAAATGAATTTTTGAGAGAAAATTTTTATCCATATCAAAGGATATGGAAAAAAAAAAGTGTATAAAATGATTCAAATAGTATTTGACTTAAGACACTTTGAAATTTTAAACACCCTTTATGTATTCTAATAATAAGTTAAATATATATATATATATAAATTTCCATTCAAAATCACTCTTTATATTGACATTAAATCTAACCAAATATTTTCTCTATTTTCTTTTTTTTTATTTCCCTTCATTTTCTTTACTTCCTTGGGATCATAGCATCAAGAAGTTAATGATAATGGAAAAAAATGGCTAGTGGTAAGAAAATGAGGAGAATCCTCTCTTTTTTCTACATATGGAAAATGATACAAATAATACAAAAGGAAAATGATAAAAATCATTTCTTCTTATTACAAAGGGAAAGCATTCTCTTTATTTTCCATAAGCATTTTTCCCGTTTTGGCTAAAATAATCGCCACTAGCCATACATTGTCATAATGGCCCACGGGATCATATATTACTATAAATTGAATTGGATTGAATTATTTTTTTATATATTTTAAAAAAATTAAAAATTAAATCATAATTATATAAGAATTAAAAAAAAAACTATAATATTAAGTTTGATTTAATAAAAAGGGGTAAGCCATATTGAATTAAACTTAATTTATTTCCCTTGAAAATTATTAGGTCCAAGCAATTCATTTCCCTTAAAAATCCCTGCCTCTTACTTTCCTTCTATTTCAAAATAAAGGACAATGCTTATATAAATATAATTTCTTTTCCCTATTAATTCATTCCTTCATTCTAGATAAAGTTTTTGGTAATTCCTACATTTAGTACCTTAACTCTATTTATTTTTATAATTAACTATGTAAAGTTTTAAAATGTTAAATTGTTGTCCAAAATTTAAATATTTTTACAATTAACTACCTAAATATTATCCATTTTTATGATTAACTGCTTGAATTTTATCTATTTTTATAATTAATTATCTCTCTAAATATTATAAATGATATTAAAAAGTTAATAGGTAGTAAATTGATATTTTTAAATTTTAAATAATTAATTATAAAAATTGATAAAGTTTAGACATCAAATGTAACATTTACCCTATAGTTTTAAGAATAAAATTTGATTCAAGTTGCCAAGTTTCTTATGGCATGTTTGATATGCAAAAATGAACCCAAAATGGAATCACGATTCTAAGCATTATTATCTTTCCCATATTTTAAAGGGTTTTTATAAAGCAAATTGTGATTCCTTGGAGTCAATTACACTTAAAAAGCTTGAATTGATGATTATATTTATAAGATATCTACAAGATAAAGATAAGGAGATACAGAAACTCCTTATCCAATTCCTTTAGTAGGTTGAAAATGTCCTACTCTTTTTCCATTGAACAACAAATTGTATGAAACAAAAAGAAACAACTCATAATCCACTCCACTTATTTCTATGAAAAAAGCCTTTTTATTCATCGCATCCTCTAATAAAGGTCATTTAACTCTATCATAACTTTCACCATATCAATTTTTACTGCTCTAAATTTACTCTTTCCCCCTTTTTTTCAATTTTTTAAAATGGAACATTTCATGAGCCACTAACACATTTGACATGCCACTAAATCTATAATACAAATTTCAAGCAATATCAATCAATGCTTCTAATAGGATCTAAGGCATCAAAATAGAAAAAGAAAAAAGAAAAGAAAAGAAAAAAGAGTATACCTTTATGGACTTTTCAACTTAGTTAAATGGAAAATATAAATAAATATGGATATTGGCATAAAGTAATTGGACATGACACGCGAATTTGTGAAACGAACTAGGGATAATTAATTCAATAATCACTATAACCCATGATTAAAAAAATAATCAATCTATTAATTAGATTTGATATGATATACGAACTTTAATAACAGGATAGTTTGCCATAATCTATAAAAGATTGATAAAAACAAAAGAATGATTTTAGAGAAAGTATTCATAAAAAAGAGGTTTTAACAAAGTTTGAATAATGTATAATACAAAGAAAAGAAAGCTCATATATTGACCTACTAGGGCTAATGGCAACTTCCTAATTAGAAATGGGCATAAAGTAAACAATGGGATAAGATTGTAATATAATATTTGTTATCTATTATTGGCATTTAAAATGGGTCCATATACCTAGTCAAATGACTTGACAATGGACTTACAAAAACACTATTTTGGATCACTCATTTAGATGGGAAAAGGTCTATAATCTAGTGGTACAAAGATAATTGATTGTATGGACTTTGAGGTGCCAACTATTTAGATAGGTACTCTTCGACTTGCAAACCTTGAACATGTCATTACTTTAGGATCTTGTTTTGGACATAGTTCACTCCTAAGCTTGTTGGTCCTTATCTTGAGGCATATGACACCCACTTTAATAGAGAAGATTCAGCCCACATCCTAGAAATTGACTAGTTTGACATCTCCCCTTGAATCAAACATAAATTTGCAAAATTCAAGTATGAACAAAATACAACATCTTAGACAAATATTTTATTCCATTAATCATCTACATTCTTTACATTCAATCAATGTTATTCACTCTTTTTAGATAGACATCAAAGAATGAGGCTAGAATAACAAAGAACTATTTCTTATCATGTATTGAATCTACAGTAATCTTGCATGTGAAAATTCAATTACAATGGATTATTCGGGCTAGCTCTCATTCACAAGCGCAATTTTGACAAACCCATTCATTAAACCTTCTTGAATTCTTGTGGATTCTTCATCCATTACCACTTTTGCACCTACTTTCTCAATTATTTGAACAAGAGTTTCATTAATCTCACAAGTGTTCTCTTTAGTTATATTCGCTAGAGTCTCTTCTATAATTAGGTGCTCATGCTTAGCATCTTTTAAATTTTTCTCAATAGGCTTACATGCACCTCTTCTTCAAGATCATTGCTTTAACCTTCCCATCCCCCATATGGATTTGTTTCTCAGTTATCCACCTCAATACTAAGCTCATAATTGTTTCTAAATCTGGTTGAGATCCCTTTAGAGTCAAAGGTAGTAGTACAATACATCTTTCCTCAATAAAAAAAAAATACAATTCTTCACTGAATTATGCAACACATCATGATATGACTACTATGAATTTACCAAAACATTCAACGGTGTCACACAAATCTCATCCTAGTATCTATTGCTAATAAAAAAGGTTATTCCTATTTGTCATGTCACCCTAATCACCTTAGTATAATAGCTAAGCTCATAGGAACAAAGATGACCAACAACATCTATGTCTAACCTCTTAACTACTAGTTTAGAAATCAGATTAGCATGATAATCACTAATATGAAACAACACAATTTTTCCTTAAAATTCACCATCAATGTAGAATTTATACTTCATCATATCATTATCCTCAACAAATCATAAAATATTTGCATAACATCGAAAATAATTTTTTTTAACCATAATGCTCGCAACTACCAATGAGAAACTTTTATTCTCTCCCTTTTTAAAAAAACTATAAAATCCAACCTTAATTCAACACCTTTAAACCTTAAATTCCAATGGAAGAATTAGATGGAATCTAAACTTACTAAATGAAATGAGTCAACTTTGTGCTTTGATACCAAGATAATATGCCTTAAATTCATAATACAAATTCCAAGCAATAATACTCAATGCTTCCAATTGGATCCAAAGTGAAAAATAAATAAATAAAGTTTATATTTCATGGATTTTTCGAACCTCATTGAATGAGAAATATAAATAAATATGAAGTATCACTCTTAGGCATGTTACTCCTAGTCTTGAGGCACATTAACATTAGCTTGCATAAGCTAACCAGAGATGAAGACACTTTAAAAGGGGGATAATAACTAATAATAGAATTAAGAATGGGTTATAATCTATTCAAAAGAGCTTTAAGATGATTTATAAGCAAAATTACAAAACTAACAGGTTTAAATTGAGTAACTTCAATGGGATGAGGAATCTTAGGAATTAAAACAACATATGTGTTGTTGAAACTGGAAGGAAAAGTACCTATGTGCCAAAAGCTCTTACTACCTCTATCATGAAAGATTCAACTATAGCCTAATGTGTTTAATAGAAGAGGCCATCTAAGCTATCAAATCCTGGAGCTTTTACACTTCTTAACTAAAACAAGGCTAATTTAACCTCCTCCTCTTTCATGTGATAGACCAATCATTCATTCACATCATGAAAAATAATATTTTTTACCTGATTCAAAATCAGCCCACAATGAATCGAATTCCTAACAGTTTATAAATGAGAATAATAGTCTAAAAATGCTTTGCTAACAATAACTTTGTCTTGTTTTAGTGTACTAACACATTTTATTTAGTGTTCTTCTACTCAATATACACCGATGGAAGAATTTTATATTTTCATTACTATCTCGAAGCTAAATTGTCCTTGAGCATTACTAACAATTCATTTCTTCCTATAGTAAAAATTCTTCGAGTTACTACTGCAAAAGCTCTTCATACTCTACGTTAGATTCATCCACGACTTGCTTTTATATATTAGCAAGATTCTTAGAAGTTCATCAATTAACTTAGCATGCTTCACATTTTCTTTGCACCCTTTAATAAGAGTCGATCTACAAGCCACCAACCTATGCATCATGCCACTAATGTTAGTTAATTATTTCCCTCTCATCCAAAGTTCTTTGTGCCACTACCACCTCTTTACTACCATCTATACATGTCTAGTGCTGCTAAAATATGAAAACTCCAGGACCTACTTAGTTAGAGAAATTAGTCTCAATGAATAGGGGGGACTAATCACTCCCATGTGCTAGAAAGTTTGTGAGTTATGTTCCCAGAAACACATATATTTGATAAGAATTAACAAGACCTTTAATTAATCGTTCTTTAACCAACCCCTATCCTTTCTTCCATTCAATCACATAAAAGATTGTCCTCTAAAGCCAATTACATTCTTTGTATTTTATATATATATTGTGGTATTAACTTTAATTTAAATATCATGATTTTGGGTATGGATGATTATGATATTTTTAAATAAAAGAAGAAGAAATAACAAAAAAAAAATTATAGGTCTCATTGGTGCTACAAAACTTGTAATAATTATAAGGTATAGGCTTTCGGGTAACCTTAAGATATCATAAGATAAACTCCAATTCTAAATATAGGAAACCTATACCTACGAGGTAGGGATTTCTCTCTAATCACAATGTGTCCGCCCTAAACTTCTTCACATTTTAATGGAAAGATGAATCATTTCATTAGCTTTGATAATGGATTTGTTAAAAGTTGTTAATGTGGTATTTTTAAATAATAAATGTAATGTGTATTAAGTCATTATTTGTCCATGCTTTTAAAATGAAAATCCCATATCACTCCTATTGAAACAAATGTATGAAAGATAATATAGGTTGGAGGACTACAAAAACATTGCAATTTCAACACAAAAGGAAAAAATGATGAAGATGGATGTGTCGCTAAACCTAGAAAAAGTTCCATGGCAATTTTATTATGAGATATTCCATCCAATTTTTTCCAAGTCTACCCCAATTAGAAGTATGCAGATTAGAAGTATAAATGAACTATAATAACTCACAAACTACTCGAGTTCGACTTAATATTTACTCAAATTTGATTCAATTACAGTCAAACCAAGATTAAATTACTTAAGTAGCTTATTAAGTTAGGTTTGAACTTATTTGTCTTGGTAAGCTTGTGAGACTAATCAAACATGAATCAAATTTGAATATATATTGAGTTTTATTAAATTTAACAATGAGTTTTGATAACTTTAGTTAAAAGGAAAATTTTGAAGTTGAACTTATTTGCCTTGATGAGCTCGCAAGATTAACCAAACATGAATCAAATTTAAGTATATATTGAGCTTTATTAAATTTAGATAACTTTAATTAAAAGAAAAACAAAATTTTTCAAATGATTGAACTTCAACGAATTTAGTTGAACTAAACTTAAACTTATCAAGTAGCTATTCAATTCAAGCTCAAATTGAAAAGTCGTTGAATTCAAATATATAACTTTGGATTAAAGTTCAAGTTTGGGATTCGGCTCAATTCAATACCTTCACACTTTAGTGCAAATTTACTAGTTTGGAGGAAATGTCTTTTACCTTTAGGATTTTCGGCTTTTCCTTTTTTTTTTTCTTTTTTAAGGATGGATGCAATACAAGATGGAAAATAAAATATATTCAAAGAGAAAGATTGACTTCCAACTTTATTGCACTGTTGGTGGTGTTGCTATACTTTGATGTATGGATATATATGGAGGGTCTTATCATTGGACCAATAAGATAAGTGGGTGGTTGATAGGGGCATTTGATTGTGGTAATGGACATGCCATTAAGAGCCAAATAAGTAGTATTACTTTCTTTCCATTGCCTTTTAGCATTGATAAGGCCATTTGGATTCGCATATTTTCTTCTAAGGACTTGTCTTTAACAAAATATTGAGGGTGGCCCACATTTTTGAAAGAGAGGTCATGGCCATGCCAAAATTGTCGAAAACTTATATGCTTGTTTTTGCTTTTTTTGTTTTTTTATTCTCATTTGATTCGAAAATGCATCATTTAGCTTTTTTTCTTTCTTTTTTTTTCAATACTTCTAAAAATAAGATATCATATATATATTATCATCTATTATTTTCATTAAGGCGATTTGGTATCTAAATTTTAACCTATGCTTTCCTATCTAAATTTTGATTAATTCTTTTTTTTTCTTTAGTTAATTCACCTAAATTGCATTCATTATTTATGATTTTAGTTTTTCTAAATTTTGAAATAGCAAAGCACATTGCTCTCTTTAAGATGAACTTGTAATATTTTAAATTGTTAGTATTTCTATCTTCAAATCTAAAAGTTCCACAAACTACTATTAATTATATAAAACCTCAATACACTTGCTCAAGTGATCTTTTGGATAAATTGCAAACATACTTTTTATATTTGCTTCATATATGTTTCTTTTACAATCTTCAAAATTCAACATTTGAAATCACAAATCTTAAAAAAAAAAAAAAAGAAAGAAAAGAAAAGAGTGCTTTAAGACCCATATGTGACTATTGTACCCTTAATTAATATAATAATAAAAAATAGAAAGTAAAAAATAAAATAAAATTAATATAAAGTATACAAGACATTCAAGAACAAGAAAATAAAAATGGGACTTCTCCATTTTTAAATATTACATAATTTTTTTCTTAAGTTTAGTAAAATTTATGCTTTTCATTATTTTATCCAGGACTTATGTCATTTCGGGTTAGTTTGAAAGACTAAACTTGCAAGTGATACGAATAGTGTCAAGAACAACATGTATAGAAAAGCCATAGTACATACACTGAGCAATTAGGCAAAATGGTCCCTTGATCTAGTCAACATGAACTATGGCACAACCTTACACACGAAAAAAAAAAAAAGCACATAGCACAACAGGCATAACACTTTAGTTGGTCATGCCAACTTGGCACCATATGATTGCCACATCCAACCTAACCTTATAAAATTGTTAATGTAATTTGAGAATATGTATTCCATAAATAAACATAGAGCTTATCATGTTTTTAAAATAGAGATCAGATCAAGAAAGGTCAGACTTAAATATTAAAAGCCAATTTTTCCAAAGATTTGTAACCATTGGCTAAACTAGTACATAAAACTTATTGTTACATAAGTTTAACATAATCCGACAAATACGAGGAAGAAGATATACTAGCTGTCCCTCTTAAAAATGATAAGATGACATCTTATCAAATTTAGGGTTATCTTCAAAATAATGTTTCTTGCATATAATTTACAAAGAAGTTGTTCTCTTATCTTTAAAGGTGATAACAATTAGTTTTGTTGGTCTTTTTCATGTACCGAAACTCTTATTTACATATATATATATATTAGAAGCAACAAAATGTGTTTTCTTGCTAACAAGGCAAAAAAGAGTACGTTGCTTAGAAGCAATAAAACGTTGTCTCACTAGTTTTAGGAGAAAAACAAGATATTTTAAAACATTGTTCTTTTAGGCTTTCAACTGTAAAATCTAATACAAATAAGCTACTTCAAAATAAGAAAATATTTTACACAATAAAGCATGCTTAGGATCCATTTCCGAGTATAGGATACCTCTATTTGATGGATTTAGAAAAGGGAAAATTATAAAGCAATGCCAAACTTCCATTAAAAGTGTATGTATATAAGTTTATCTATTGTATGCGTAGGTCCCGAATAGATAATTAAGATGGAGTTGAAATGATTGTTATAAAATTCAAGTTTAAATTTAAATCAATATCTCTAAAAATGTGTAGCAGAAGCAATTAGATATTATAGAGACATGTCTTTTTGCTTACTTTTATCTAAAGTAAATTCATTTTAATATACAAATTTCAAAAAAAAAAAAAAGTAAAGAAATAAAGCTCAGATGTATATAGGTTCGACATACTCTTTTTTACCACAAAAGATACCCTTTTTACGAAAAAATCAAACACAACGAAGCAATAGTAAAAAAAATTGTAAAAACTATGCTTGTATAATATATTGAAATTTTTTTCAATTCATCTTAGTATTCTTGCTAGCAATGTTTAGTCACGTACTTCATATATGTATCTTCTTCAATCTTTATAATCTTTTTTATGTAAAGGTCAAGCTTCATCCAAATATGCAACGATCTTTATATCATAATGGAAAAGACACTCTTCAATGTCAAAAAATCTTTTCATTAAATATCCAACGGCTAATGACAAATGCATAAGAAAAGATCTTTGATTTAAAAAATATTATAGCATATTTGTATAAATATAATTTTTGGTGTAAATTGTAAAAACAATTATCAATCATCTTACATATATTACTAGATGTGCATTTCTTAAATACCTCTCAGACTTTTTTAATAAATGTAAGACACATCTTGAACTTTCTTTTTATAACTATCAATTACTATATAAGCTTTTTATAACATATGAAAGCCAGCAACACGTTTAAATTATTTCGAAAGCTTCCCTTAAATTCGAAAATGAATCCATTAAGAATCTAACTTAGCCGTAACAAGTTTATTATTTCAAAACAACATCTAAAAATATTTGTTAATATTTGGATAGTTTGTAAACTTATGTAACTAAGAATATCAATCTTTAATCATTAAAAAGTATGAATAAATCATATTTATATCTTTTATCCAAGCATATTATCCAATTACCTTGAGTTGGAGTGTGCTGGATTCAGAGTCTCAGCACCCCCGCTTGATACAAAAACTGAAGATCTTTTCTTCTCGGCAATGAATCCTTCAGCTTTTGCTTCGACACCTTGATGATGGCCCACGTTTATGGCTTTTTCTATAAATATATATACACACGTAACATCCAGAAAATAAAAAAATGTTTTCATGGAAGATGCCAATTTTCTGATAATCCTCCTGGCTTTCGTGGCTTTGAGATGGACATGTAAACACCATGAGCTCATCTCATCACGTGCATGGTTAATAATTCGTGTTAATAAATTGCCCATAATACAGTCAATTTATTAATAATATATAAAAATTTAAAGTTATAATCTAATTAATTTAATAAGTGTGTTTTGTGTTTGGATTCAACTAATTTATTAATTAATTTTTTTAATAAATATATTACAATCATCGAGTCATTGTTTAAAAAACCTACTATTGTCTTCAATTTGATTAATGCTTATAAAAAAAATTGTATTAAAACCTATATAAATTTTTACAAAAATAGTTTCTTATTTTTAAGTTGAATTCATTATAACTTAAAATACTATATAATTAACTTAAATAAAATTTTATGCATATTCATTTGGAGGAAATAGTTATTCTATTCCTCCCTTATTTCATATAAATTTATTACTACGGCATTCAATGCAATTTTAAACACCTAATAGTTATTTCCTACATATTGATATTCAATAGTAATTCATATTCCAAACTCATGAATTATTATCAATGGTTCTTTTATTATCTTTGCCATAAATGCCATATCTTGTAAACACCACTTGATATTAGGTAGACAATAGAAGAATATTAGGTTTTAGCTTCTTGATATTTTGATTTTATTCTAATTAATTCATGTTTTTTATCAACTAAGTAATAATACAATAGGTATATAATAATGCTTACACTCTTATTCCATTCCTATTAAATTGTAATTCAATTGCCTCTTTATATGATGAATTGAATGGACTATTATTACATAATTGTTTGTTGAAGTTAATCCACATCATTAATTGACTCATTTAAAGAAAACCTATAAATACATTAATGATTTTGAGACTTAATAAGGCATACCTAAATAGATGACCATACATACACAATTGACTTGGCCTAGTCAAATACAAAGTAGGCTTCTAAGATGGACCAACCCATTCTAAAGGCCGATTTTAGGTCAACCCAATTGAACTAGCTAGGCCAATTCAAGTCTAATATCATTGGCCGTATCATGTTGTGTCCAAATTGATGGGTTGGGTCTCAAATTACTAGCCATAAGTGCAATTAATCAAGTTTCCTACTTGGTGAATAAAATTTCATGGTTATGGACTTGGTGTGTAAAGTGTAAATAGCTTCTTTGAAAATTACAAAAGTGATGCTACATATATATACACCAACCTTCCTCATAATTCTACCTCACCAGATAAGCACTTCGTCGCATTGGGGATACACCATTTTTTCAATCACTTTGAAATATCCCAAAAATTATTTTAGAAACAAGAACAATTTAGTAATTTCTTTCCCTTATTTTCAATTAATTTAATAACCTTACTCCATTTCTTGTTTGCAAAATCAAAAGTTAGGTTATTAACCTCCTTTTCATGGCTTTTCTTCACTAGAACAAACTCTAACTCTCTTTTTCCCTAAGCTCTCCGCGCCATACCTCTCTCTCTAGGATTTTGTGCATATTAAGTTCCTTCTTACGGTAATTTGTCGCCCTTGTTTTGTTTTCGCTCATCAAAAGAAGTGATAAGACTAATTAAAATATTGGTTATTGCAAAGTTGTGAAGTTCACTATATTAAAGAAGAAGTTCATTAAGAGTCACTAAATGTCACTTAAAATATGGAAATTGTGTGATTTTGATAGTAAGTGTCCAATGGAAAGTCCTAGTTGATGAAGGGGTTTTGTGTTGGAGTGTGGATTTTAAAGTTATTACAAAGTGTGTTAGATTTTATTGCTAATTATGCACATAAGGTGTTCTCTTTTTCTTGCTTTCCTTCTTTCTTTCTTTCTTTTTTTAGTGTGAATTTTGGGGTTTAATCACAATTAAAGATTAGTATGAATATTATGAATTCATAATTTGTAATATTCAACATAACAAGATATAATTCGTTGCTCAATTTCTCTTGACTCTAAGAAAATCTTTGTTCGTTTTTTTCTCCCATATTGTTTCATTGTTAATCTATCTTTTCTTTTTAACAATTTTAAATATTCATCATTCATTTGTTGTTTGACTAAATTAGCTTATTTTCGAATAAGTTCTATTAGATTTTGTTTAAGTAGATCACCACAGACAAATTATTTTCTTTTTTCCAAAGAAATAAAAAATTATCTAAATATTGGTCTTAGTTTACGTCCTATTCAAGTATTAGTTATTAAGTGAATTTAAATTTGGAATGGTAATTGTTTGTTTGATTAACAATGAAACTTAGTAAGGACACAACTCATTTTTTTAAGGCTTTGTTATAATTTTGAAATATTTTATATTCATTACTTTTCACATAAGATTTCTAAAAAGCACAATATGAGCTTCATATTTTGTAGTAGGTTGCACCAACAATACTTGAAATATCTTAGGTTAGCCGTTTTTGAGGTCAGCACTTACCCTAGATAATTTATATATGTAAGTGTTATAAAAAGTTTCACGGTTCCCACAAGTTATTATATGGATTGTATAAGATACAAGTTATAGGGTGATTCATTTATCATATAAGGTAGATTCTAATTGTAAAATTTGAAAACTAATACCTATAAAATACAATATGAATAAAGTTTTATACTTCACTTACTTTATACCCGCTTACTCTTACATATACCAAAAAGAAGCTCGAAATAAGTTAGCAATAAGAAAACTTATACATATACATATATATTGAAAAAAAATTACTAGTTTTTATTCTTAAGTTTGTTTGTAATTTGGTGTATCTAATGATATTTTGATGCATCTTATGTAATAATGCATCCACAATGCATATGCCTAAGAAATTTATAATAACCATATAACAAAAGGTTAACTATTTTTTTTTTCATTATCTTGAATTTTTTTTTTTCAAATTATAAGTTACTAAATTGAATAAAAACTTTTAGAATTCAAATTATATTTTATGTACAACTATCCTTATCCAAGACCTCGTTAGCTATAAAGCAGGAGATTTAGTCTATCCAATTTTGAAACATAAGATTTGTTGTTATCGAAAATTTTAATCTCAACTCTTGTAAATGATGTTGCAATCATCCGTCTAAAGCAAGCAAAAATATTTTCTAAAAAATCTTTCACGAATCTCTTAAAACTTATAATATCCAATGTAAGAACCACGTGGGACATATTTTATAAGTACTTAATACATAAATTTTAAGGTATTGCACATATATAATATCTTACTTTTTATAAATTTCTTTCCTTGTAGTAATAATTTACGTGATGTATCACTATCAGCAGTAGAATCTCTGTTTGCCCACTACCCTCTGAGTCTCTGGCGGCAATTCCTAAACTCACAGCATGTAGGTTTTACACAATGAACCCTAAATATCTTCCTACAAGATTCGAGCTCAAGCGTGTGTCATTATCGAAGTGTACTGTCATTCAACAGCTAATGGTATTGATGAGCTAAGCGATAACAGTGACAAGAAGCATGATCAGCCTTCGAAAAGTTGGTACAAACTATATTTTCATTTTCATGTGGGGCTTACCCATCAATAAAGAGATAAAAGGATATCATCTGTTAACTTTACTACTTATCATATTTGAACTTAGCTTTATCATATGCTTTACTTCGTGCGAAAGATCTGGCTTTAGTACGGGGGAGGTCAAATGTGTTTAATAAAAAAAAACAAGGATAAGAAGACAAATCCTTACTAGTGACGCACTGAAAATGCGCTGGTGTAAAGACAAATTCTATGATGGGGATATATATATATATATATATATATGAGAATATAACTTTCATGTGTAGTAAAAGTCTAAATTTTTTAAAATCAAAGTCACATTATAGGGTTTAAAGACTTTGTATATACCCAAAACCTATTTAAAACTTACAAATTTATGCTACAACTTAGAAGTTTTAGAATACCTTTTAATTTCTCAATATATGCAAAGATTGGTAAATCTAACTCATATAATATTACTAATTCATACAATTTAATTTGACAAATGTAAAAGAAATTCAACCATTTGTCTTAATTCATAACATATTTTTTTAGGCTACCATTTAGCTAGATAGTTAAATTTGCCTTAGATCTTTGATTTAAGTCAATATATATAGTGTTTTATGTTTGGCGTAATTCTTTATTATTTTTATTTTTATTGAAATTTATTATAGAAAAAAAATATTTTTAATCACTAATATTTTTCTATTTGAGTTATCAATTTTTTTTTATTTAAGTCTCCAATATTTTAAAACTTTTATAAAAATAAGATTTCCATTAAATATATTAAATTTTTTTATCAATTTTAGTTATGTATTAGCTTCCACTTGGTCTTGTGTTAGTTGGCTAAGTTAGCTATAGTATGCACAATTTTTTTCTAATTCCACTTCTTACTTTTAATTATTTTTGGTATTTTATATTATTTTTAGGGTAAATTAAATTAATCACTTCTATGAATTTTGTAAATTACAATGACACTCCACTTTTTCAAAATATAATAGATACATCCCTACTTTTGTTTACATGGACACTGATGTGGCACAATTTGTGATGTGTTCATAATATATTTTATTTAAATATTATAATTATTTATATTAATGAACTAAAGTAATAAAAAATTAAAATAAATTTTAAAATATCACATATATTATTTATATACACATAAATACATATATATATATTACTAAATAAAAAAGAGAAGAAAAAAAGGAAAAATCAGTTAGTAGTCGTTGCCAGCCACACACTACCCTTTTCGTGGTCGACAATAGCCACGGGTAATAGGTGAGTTGTGACCTTCTATCATAAGTGGCTTTTGTGGTGGGTACTCACCCACTATGGAAATTTTAAATAATAATAATAAGAAGCATAAAACTTGATCAAGTCGCAATCAAGTTACATGATTTTCTTTCTTGTGTGTAATGATAATATTTAAATAAAGTATATTATTAGTAGTGATATGGCGATGACATGACAATGACACTTTAGCAATGTGCCATGTTAGCATCCACATACACAATGAAAGGGGTGTATTTGTTGTACTTTAAAAAGTAGAGCATCAATGTAGCTTACAAAGTTCACAAGGGTGGTTAATATAATTTGCTCTATTTTTACTACATTATATCATTAAATATATTTAATTTTTTTATTATATCATATAAATAAATATATTTAATATTATTATTTGATCAAATTAATTATTGTAGACCAAATTTCAAGTTGATACATAACATGTATGAATAGAAAACTTAATATATTTAATGGAAATCCCAATTCTATAAGAGTTCGATGGAAGTCCTATATTAATATTTGTTATAGTTTACATTTAAAAAAGTTATTAACTTTCAATTCAAATATCATGATTTTAAACATGCCTAACAAATAATATTTAACCTTAAAAAACTATAAGAAAGAAATCGCAATTGCACAAGATATCTTAAAATCTACAAATTTTATAGAGCAATAATGCCCATCCCTAATTACATTAGTCGTAATATTTATAGAGAAAACTCCTAAAAAATTATAGCTGCAAAAATATGAAAATAATAGGTATTCTTTGGATATTTTTTATGATTTTGTCTTTTCTAACTTTTAGAAACGTATAAAATTATATTAAAAAAAATACAAAAGTCAACATAAATAATTACCTCCATCACAAAATGGAACCTAAAATGCCACAATAATAATAAAGATAATTTTTATTTAATTGCTTTTACAAAATTAATTGTCTATTTTATAAAAATCAAGCATACAATGCAAAATGAGGAAGTAGATTTCTCAAATAGTTGGTTGTTTCGCTCAAATTTCCCTCCATGCCTCTTTGGTAGCCTCTATTATTTTATAAGTTATAGATTTTAAAATAACTTTAAAGGATTATAAGATAAGTATCTATTCAAAATTTTCGATACCTATACTTATAGGGTTAAAAGATAGGACCATCTATTATAATTATATCCGTGCTTGCTTACTCCTAATGATCATTAACATAATAATTACGTTTCCATTACTTTTTCTTTCTCTTCCAATCAACGTCGATGTTCATGGGAGGTTCAACATTTGGACTTTCATTGTGGAGTTTAATTGACATACACGTATGACAAAAAGTAAAAAATAATAAAGGTTGACATCCACTTGACAATGATGCTTACCTTAAAGTAAAGCCGACTCACCTTCTTCACCTACCTGCCACCCTCCATATATAAGTTAAATCTTGTAGTTATATAATAACCAGGCATACAACTTGTTATTATAAATACTACTGCACTTGCTAAGAAGATTGTCTGTACTAGAAAATATTATTATTCATGTCAAACTAAGTTGGACTCAATGTCCAGATGGACATACGGCATGATGATCTATGTCGATCCTCGAAAATTGTAATTGATGGAATCTCCCTTATAATATTAAATATCAAATATCAAATATTTAAAGGTCTCTCACTTTATGGTTGTTTTGGGCTGTCCTCCATCTCTAGATATAGTATTGTTCCCGTCAGAAGATTCATATTATATTGTACTTTTTTTTATTACTATTATTTACTTGATTGTATGACCAGTTACCAGTACTTAAAAGTCATTGTTTTTTTTTTCTTTTCTAAAAAAAAAAATTAAGTAAATTAATGTGTCTAAGGAATATTTTTTAATTAAACCAATATGTATTTAGTAACTCTAGTTATATTTTATAAATTCAATGCTTCTATTCTAGGCTATTTTCAATTTTCGGAATAGAAGGATGACCATTTTTTATTTGCTCTACTATTTCTCCATATAAGTCCTAGTATATAGGTTCGTATTTAAATAAAAAATGAGTTTTTAATATAAATATTTTCAGCTACAGTAGAACTAGAAGGTTATTGTTCTAATCTATATTTATTGTTATTCTATATCAAAACACACACATTAGAAAACAGTATATTTTTAATTCTAAACATTTAATTTTTTTATTTGAGTCATCAACATTTTTAGAATTTTATAAAAAAAATTCATCAGATTTATTAAGTTTTTATCAATTTATAACATGTATCAATTTCAAATTGGTCTATAACAATTAAATTAATAAAATGATGATATTAAGTATATTTATTTACATAATAGAATAAAAAATAATATTTAATAATATAATATAATAAAAAATATAAATAATAATTAAAAAAATGAGCAAAAAAAATTTATGTGTATCCTTACACCTTGAGAAAATTGCCCAAGATTAATCGGAAGTCAATACATACTTAATATGAATAGAAAATTTAACGTATTTAACAAAATTATCATTTTTATAAGGTTTTAAAAACTTTAATAAATCAAATAAAAAGTGGATAAGATCGAAGATTTAAATAAAATAAATAAGTAAACATTAAGGATTAAGATTGTACTCTTTTTTTCAAAATATTATGCATTTAAGAACTATAATTAGACATATATTTTGACTATATAAACTAAGATGTATTCACATAGTCAAACATGGCACGGGAAGCAGGCCCGACCCGAACCGGTCAAAACCAACGGGTCATGGGGCGTGAAAGTGAGAACCGTGCACATGCACGGCCCGTCTACGGCCAATTCGGTACCGGGTTCTTGACGAAAAATAGTTTCTATCTTCTCTCTCTTATTTCATGTTTTGTTATAGCTTCATGGAAATTAGGCTACTCTTAAGATTTGAGTGGCTGAGCCTCAGCTATGGAGGACGACATGCAATTTGCATATTTGGAGGATAAGTTCAATCAGCACACTAATTTAAGGATACTATGCTAAATGACATAAAATTGTTATGCAAATAAGATTTACAATAATTAAAATCACCGAACGATACACCCATATTGCGTATGTAAATATGAAAACATCAAGTATATAAAACTATAATAGTCAAACAATTGAATAGTTAATTACATGCAATAGATATACTCTTAATATAGAAAATGCCATGCACCATTTCGAAGACATTTCCATGCAATAGAGGATAAGTTATAAAAGGAAAGCAAAAAACTAACAAATGAAATGAAACAAACTATTGTAATTTCTTACCCAAAAAAAATGTTTCTAATAGAATTTATTTAAGAAAAAGTAATCATTTTAATTTCCCTTTCTTTATATCTTCTCTATCTAAAAAGTTACAGTTTCCTATATTTCAAAAAAAAAAAAAAATGGGATGAGTAAGACGATGAAAAAGTTACAATTTATCAAAAAAAAAATGGAATGAGTAGAATAATGGATTCAAAAAAGTTTTTAGTCCAAAATTATAGATAAATAAAAAAAATAAACATTAAAAACACCAAAAAGTTTCTTTTACTTTAATGATATACATATGTTGATTTGTCTAGTGTAAAATAACACAGTTTCATCACAACAAACCCTTGGTATTAATGATTCACATCATAATTCACAAGGTAATAATGGATCATCATGATGTGGAATAGGGTTTGTAATCATGGGATTCAATTCTTAGAGAGGTGAAATTAAGAATTCCTATATTTACTATATAGGATCCACTAGGTTAGATTTATCAAGTCAAACAATCCTTTTTTTTTTCTTCACCAAATAAATGATGAACAAGAGTTGGAAAATGTTTTATGATTTCTTTGATAATGTTAGGACTAGGAGAGACTTAAAATTGCTTACATCAATAGACCCATGGCATTAATGATTCCGATCATCATTCACAACATAATGATGGGTCGTCATTATATGTGGAGGGGGGTTCAATTTTTTGTAATTTTCATCAAATAAATGATGAAAAATATTGAAAAATTGTTAATGCTTCTTTTGATGATTCAAAACATTTTGATTATGGTAAGTGAAATGGAATTTGTTATGTATGAATTACATCCGACGTATGTTAATTTGTTAGGTGAGTACAAAACAGAACCCTAACATTAATGATTATGATCATAATTCACAACACAATAATAATGGGTTATCTTATTTAAAATTGTCATGATGGGCAAAGTAAGAGGAACAATAAGGTGCCATCCGGTACAAAAGGAAGTATAGTTGATATGAAAATTAGGTTTTATATTATTACACAAATTAGCAAATTGGAATATAATGCTTCTTATGATGGTTCATAATATTTAGTTTTTTTTTTCATTTAGTTAGAAAATTTGAAAAATAGTGAGAAAAAAAAGTTAAGAAAAATTATTAAAATTTTGAAAAAAAATCAATAATATTTTTGAGGTTTTGATATCCAAACATTGCAATGACAAATAATCTAATTCTTGTCAAATATATGATTTTTAATGAATTTTATCAAAAAAAATTACTATGTATCATTTATTATGAATGCAGTTCACTAACTAAATGATACACAATAAGCTTTACAAGCAAAATGGAGGAGACAATAACATGATGAGTATAATACCATTCCATCAATTTTTGCAACTAATACTAGCTTGTAACAAATAGTACTTGTAATATGAAATTCTTACCTCAAAGCTAGTTTTTATCTTCTTTCTCTTATTTTTTAGAGACTAGCCATCTTGAGTTTGGCTTTTTATTTATTTATTTATTTACCTTCTTGCTCTTGTTATAAATTCATTGAATTTTTTACTCCTTTCATTAAGTATTTAACAAAATCTCTTTAAACAGTTTCCACATCAAATAAAATTGTATTATAAAATAAAAATATTTTGTGATTCTATTTTATCTAATTTGATTATGGTTTGATGAATATCTCTACTATTAGAAGTAGCTGATCTTCATTACTCTATTCGTTTAAAATTAAAAAAAAATCATTTTTCAATAATAAGTTTTAAAATAGCCCTTATACATGTAAAAACCCTTTAAATATATATATATATATCCCAAAGTCCTAATCCGAAAACGGAAAAGAAAAGGTTGCTATAATATATGATTATTAGATCTCTGTGGATGGCTGAAGTTGACTTATGGCAGTTCAAGTTTGCGTGGCATATACGGCGGGACTGTTAAGGACAAAAGGCGTACACGTAAATTGCAAAGGGCTTTCCAGAGCTCGCTCGTGCTGTCATGCACCGACGTACCTTGTCCCTGCTCGCTGTGTCATTATTACCACACGAGTTCATCACTTCTGTTGTTTGCTTTTCAACGTTACTAGGTAAGATGCCAAGCCCAATTTTAGGAGCTTGGCCTCCAATTATTATTGGTTTTAGTTCATTCACAACCAAGTTGTACTTAATTAATTAGTTTTTATTTTAGCTCATTCACAACCAAGTTGTACTTAATTAATTAATTTCTCCCTCTCTCTTTCTCTTTTTTCTTTTTTCTTTTTCTTTTTGTTTTAAATTAGGAGTCAAGGAAAGTTTTTTATTAATTATTAAAGTTATCAATGTTTACTAACATCAAATTTTATCATAATAATGTAATAGCATATTCCGTATGTATAAATGTTTGAAATAAAATTAGTAACGAAATATCAAATACATTCGTATATCCGCAAATATCTATGGAATCGTTGATTCAATTGCTATATATTATGTTTGATTATAATATATTTGGAATGGAATGAAATATGTAGATAATAGTATTTTTCAAAAAGACCTTTAATTTGTAAATTTATTAAACGAACATAATAAGGTTAAAAAGGTTATTTGTATATATATATCATTTGTGAATCCTTAATTCCAATGTTTGGTTTTACTCCCTAAAGGAATGGAATTTCCTTTTAAAGCTAGAATCTTTAATTCCAAGTTATTGAAATTCCAACTTCTAAAAACATCTCGCAACATTGGAAAGAAAATAAAATATAGAATTATAATTCCATTTCAAGTTCATTTAAACATGTATATCATAAGATCCTATTAATAGTGATCAAATGCATTAATTAAGTGCCACTAAGAAAGAAACTTTTTTATATTCATGAAAAAAAAAATATTTAACTTTCAGGTATGTTTGGTTAATAGAACATGATAGGGCAATGAGAACTAGTATAAGAAGAATATGATAGAATAGTTCTCTTATATTACATTTTGTATATATAATACTGAATATGAATTTTTGCAATATATTTATTTTATAGAGACAATTACAAACACACCTTCTTATATTTACTTCACGTATATTTATCCTCTTATCTTTAAAATTGTATGCTTAAAACCCTTTCGAATGTCTTTTTTTTATATATCTAAATATACCTTTTTAAATGTTGGGAACCTAAATGCCCAATTTGAAAGATAAAAAAGTTAAGCGCAAATAAGCAACCATAAGGGGTATATTTGCAATTTAACCTTTTATATTAAAAAGAAAAATAACAACTAAAATAAGAAGCTTTGGCAAATAAATACATAGTTAAATAATTTTAAAAAATTAGAATCCGAAATTTATTGTAAGATTATTGACGCTCAAACAATTAGAAGCTAGAAATTAATATTTTATAATTCATTCATTTCAATCAAACTCAAAATACAACGGCTTTTATGTACATATAATATGAAAATTGCTTTCTTTACAAAATGGAAGAAATGTTTTTCTCAATCGTTATAAAATATATAATTGGCAAAAATATTAGAACAAAAAGTGAGCTAAATCAAAGTAATAAAATAATGTGATTGAACCATATACAAAGTAAAAAAAATCCTTTTAAATTTTTTATTGGACCATTTTACTTAAATTCTTTTCCCCTTGAATTTTAGCCACTTTCTTGAAAAGTATGATTCATGTAACATCATTTCTAACCTTTAATTACTCAAACATTAATTCTCTCTCAATAAACTTTGAATTCCACTTCTTTTATTAATTAATTAATATTTATTTATTTGCTTAAGTTTTATATTTTAGTTGATATCTTTCCTTCCTAAAGCTATAAAAAAAAAAAGAGATAAATTGCTAGTACACTTTGTTATCTTTAAGATTACATGTTTAGACCCATAAATCTTTTTTTTTTTTAAAGTACATTTTGACTACTATATTCTTATTTTAAGGATCTAAATGTACTTCCTTCTTCTTCTTTTTTAAAAATGGGGATATAAATACATGATTTCAAATATAAATGAGGTTAAATACATATAAAGACATATATTTACAATTTACCCTATTTTGTACTATAGAGAGAGAAAATCTACCAATACTTTATGATAAGATTACCTTTTAAGGTTTAGAAGATATATTTATTTTATATTATAAAATAATTTTTTATACCACAAACATATAAAACAATTTTTTTAGTTTTAGAACAGTATCTTAAGAGCATCTTTTGTCTAGTAATCCATGTCAATATGCAAACCAACCAATAAATTAAAGAATTAATTGTTTAATATTATATTACAAAAATATAAAAATCAAACAATACCTTAACAATATCATAATGCATCCATTATAAAGGCCGTAATAGTCAATGGCTTATCGGTACAGACGGTGATGGGCTTAAAAAGAAACAGCACGCAACCAGTGAAGGTGGTTGACAGCAAAATAAACGCTTATATAAAATGCGATTTTCCAAAAATAAAGCAAATAATGTACCCATCATTATTACAAAAATTAATTAATAGTTATGGAGACTAAATCATTAAAAAAAGGTTCTCGACCATAGTTTTTAGCGATTTTCCAAGATTCCTCAAGACTAAGAATCCCGTCAATTAACAAAAGGAGTCATGTTCCCATCTGCAAAGCAAATCTTCTGGAGATAATCCAGATTCAAATAAAAAAAAAGGATAAAGAAAAAGGAAAAAAGAATCAACCTTAAATTCTCCTATTGAGGAAAAATATGAAATACAGGACAAGCAAATAACAAAGATTTGCTATGCTGATTCAATATTACAAATTTCTTGTGAGTTGGTCCTCGCTGCAGTTACACCTTCTGTAACGGCAACATCCATAGACAAAGTTCAAATCACGAACTATAGAGCTTAAAAAAAATATTGCTCGGAAGGCATCATCTATTGCAGCATTCTCCATGAATCAACTCAACCTACCGAGCTACCAAGGCATCCTAGCACCAAGTGGAACAGTGTTTGAACCAGATATGCGGGAATTGCTTCCATAGCCACCACGGCCTCTTGAGCGGAAATTGCCCCCGGTTCCTAGAATAATGGACAGCAACACATTTGACGTAAAATGAAAGATCTTTTAGAGCAAAGTAATAAGAATAATAATGATAGAATTATACTTTATAATTTGCAAAAGAAAATAAAACACCATAGAGATCTAGCAAAAGGGAAACATATCCATGTCGGAAAAGGACCCAGGATAGCTGAAAATTTGCACAAATAGAAGTATAACCACCGTCATATTAGATTAGAGAGGGGAACTATAGTTTACCCTTCTTCCTTTGGTAGCATTTCTATAGATATTTGCATGGAGTACGGAAAAAGAAAAAACCCACCTCCTGACATAGTAAAAGATACAGAAAAGAAAACATAAGTTTACCTCCTGAACCATAAGATGCTGAACGAGCCATGTTGGACAAAGCAGGACTAACCATCTGCCCAGCCTCCTGCAGGATTTTGATAAGTTCCCTTGCAAACTTCCCATTTGCATCAGTGAAGAAGGTGAAAGCTGTTCCCTTTGCTCCTGCTCGACCAGTCCGGCCAATCCTGTGAACATAATCTTCGAGGCTCGATGGGAAATCATAATTAACCACACATTTTATATCCTTCACATCTGCAAGTAAAGCCTCAAATTAGTATAAGCGATCTTGAAGAAAAACAGGACAAATGCAAAAACCCCTTATCCCTGCACATCTAAGATCCAAGATATCTAACTTAATCTAACACATCCATCACTTAAATGTGCCCACCTTAACCTTGCAGGGATAAGGAGCAGCTTCCTCAAATGCATATATATGAGTCAACCAGGCTGCCAAAAAACCAGCTCCAAAAACTGTGGAAGGGCAATGATAAATCTGAGTACATAATGACACTAGGACACAAAAGAGAACCATGCCACTCAAGCCCTAGCAGTTGGCATAATCTGCAAGACACTCTATAAGCTCATAAATGTTTAGAAAGGACAATTATGCTACTCCACTGCTGCATAAAAGAACCAAGCTTTCCTCTTCCCCACAACTGAGTCCCAATCTAGCTCTCTTCATTTACCAACCGCAACAAATAAGGACACTCTACTTATTGGATAGGGCTCTTATTATAGAGGAAGGAGAGCTTTGTGAGTACAAGTTCCCCAATCACTCTTATCGAAAATAGGATTGAATATGGATTTGAGACATAATATATGGTTCATAAAACTGTACGATTTCTCAATCTTAATCAAGCAGGTTTTACATTAAGAAAATTTGACTCAGCATGCCCTATCAGATACGGATAGGAAAAGAGCCCATATCAGTGTTCTTAAAAAAAGAAGAGAGAAATCAAAACCAAGTCAGGATGATATAGATCAACTCCTTCTTCCATTATGGCTAATCCAAAATCCTGCACTAGTAGCACCCAGGGCTCCCTGTGTCTTATGAAATATATGGCCATACATATCAACAGTAACACAGAAGCATTCACCAGAAGAATCAAAAGAATGTGAGATGACAACCATCCTCATTCCTCCATCCAGCTTCCACCCTTCATATGAATAGGAAATATGACTGGAGCAAAGAATTAGGTCATTACTGGTCGATTAACAAAACAAGATACCTTCCATCCGCCCAAACCACAACATATCTAGGGAACTGGATTGCAGCTGGCCGACTCGCCTATCCATGGAATTTCATAACCTAAATGCAAAGCCTATAAGACACCTAATACACGAAGATTATACCAAGACCCCTTGCAGCAACATCAGTGGCAATCATTACAGGGCTTTTGCCACTCTTAAACTCAGCAAGGACCCAATCTCTCTCGGCCTGGTTTTTGTCTCCGTGAATAGATAGAGCTGGCCAACCATCCACCCTCAACTGCTTTGTCACTTGATCACACCCCTTCTTTGTTTCTACAAATATTAAAATTCGACTCCCATCCATCACTTCTCTAAGCAGCTGGATTAGCCTGCATGAGCATCAAATAACCAAGTTAATCATCAGCATGCAAAATTCTCAAAATCAGGGTAATTCCAAAACACACCTGTTGTACTTATCAGTCTCCCTAACCACTTGAACAACTTGATTGATAGATTGATTTGCCTTCAGATTAGGAGATCCAATAATCACCTGCACAAAGATATCTAAAATCTCAAAAGAAACACCAGAAGATATAAAAGCAGCACTTATAAGAACAGATGCTTCAAAAACAAACTCCTTCCTGGATCATATGAATATTAAAAGGAATGATCAATTACAAAATAAACCTTATAGGCATTGCGGAGAAATTGTCTTGCCAAAGTTTCAACCTCCCTTGGCCATGTAGCACTCCAGTACAAGGTCTGTCTGTCTGGTCGAATCTGTCAAGTGGATACCCTATACTATCATCTCAAGATCCAACAAAGATTAAAGGGGAAAAAGAGATGCAAGCTGCACAGAACAATGAGTATAGCAGCATCTCTATGAAGGCACACAAAAATACATTGCACATAGTCTGAGGTACATTGTGTACCAAAAATTCTTCCATGTCCAAAGGCAAAATTTCTCTTCACAAATATGAGTAGGCATGGATTAGTAAATAAAACTCATGATCTAAAACCAAAACAACTTGAATATGAAGTAGAAGGGAGATGTGATGTGTACAGATCACCACACTTCAAAATTTTCACATCCATTCTCCTACATATTGACTAATTGCACTTGTGACAGCTCACAAGAACCATTTTCTTTGCATTTGTTTATACTCATAATATTATTTTCATTTACTTACTACACCAATTAGTAGATCCTACCATGAATACATAAAATTTAAACCAAGACCAGATTAAAACCTGGCAAACCTTAGGCTGAATTGCTTCTTAAAGATATATACAAAAAAGTTGCATGACAAACATACCTGAGAAATGATTTTTCTTATTTGAGGCTCAAATCCCATGTCTAGCATGCGATCAGCCTCATCTAATACAAGATAGGTTACTCTCCGTAGATTCGTGATCTGCACTTCCAACATATCTATCAGGCGACCGGGTGTAGCTATGACAATCTCAACACCTATTTAGACAGAGAAATTAGCTAAACTCCCAAGTACAGGAAAATCTGGATTTATACTCCGAAAGGAAGGGGGAAAAAATATTATCCCAAAAGAATAACATATTACCTCTCTTAAGATCACGGATTTGTGGTCCTTTAGGGGCACCGCCATAAATGCATGTGCTTCTGATATTGGCACGTGTACCAAATTTTAGAGCCTCTTGTTGAATCTGCATAGCCAACTCTCTAGTAGGTGCAAGAACCAACGCAATGGGACCTTCACCTTGAACTGCAAAGCAAATGTGTAAGAAAAGATTTCAATTGACTGCACAGTCAAGATGACAAAAGAAATATGTTTTGACAAACAACCTAGCCGAGGCTGTGCCCTGATATGCACTAAGGCAGGCAGCAGATACGCCAAAGTCTTGCCAGATCCTGTCTCTGCAATGCCAATCAAGTCTCTACCCTTCAAAGCCATTGGCCACCCCTGGGATTGGATGGGTGTTGGCTCCACAAACCCCAACTTTGCAATGACATCAAGGCAATAGTCTAAAGGTCAAAGAAAACTAATCAACAACTCCACAAGAAATACAGATCACTTTACATGCTAATTGTAAACGGAATCCATTCTCAAAATCACCATACCAGGAAAGCTAGCCTCTTCAAACATCCTAACAGGCTTAGGGACATCATGCCCTTCCACACTTATCTCCCGCCTAGCACGGTACATCCTCACATCTTGTTCAGACATGGCACGAACTGATGGACTTTCAACATAAAAATTCTTTTCAAACGGCACAAGATTCCCAAAATCCTGTTTTGGAAGGGCAATCCTATCCAAGTCCCCTCTTGAAGATGCCCCACCACGTCTTCCACCCCTTCCATCAAAGCCCCTCCCAACACCACCACCACCACGAGGAGCTCTAAAACCTTTGTCATCACCGCGCCTAAACCCACCATCTGAACTTCTTCCAAAGCCACCATGCCCTCCACTATGACCACGTCCTGAACCAAACCCTCTACCACTACTACCACCACCACGAGCAAACCCACCTCTCCTATCGCTAAAACCCTGACCACGGCCACCGGTACTACCAATATCAAATCTTCCAACAGGAGGCTGAAATGGCGGGTAGCTGTTAAAGCTCCCGGGAGGGGAAACTGGTCCGGGAATGCCTCCACGACCTCCGTATGGTGCCGGGGGGGGACCACTATGGTTGGGTGGAACGCCCCCTATCATCGGCCGCGGCCCCGATGAATACAGATCACTACTATAGAATTCAAAATTAGATAGTAATCAATTAACACTTACCCAATACAACTTAAAGCGAAAAACAATTAAAGAAAACTGGAACATCTAGACAGAAAGATATTGCAAAATCAGAACATGTTTTATCAAGATCAAAACTTTGAAATCTTACGGGAGCAATTTAGGGTTTGTATCAATGAAAACATACCTTCGACGATCTCGGTAAGAAGTGGGGTCGGAACACCGGGGATCACTAGGGTTCATGGTTGCACTTTTTATCGTGAAATGAAATTGAAACTTCAATAAAGATTGGTGCTCGAATGTTAAATGAAAGCTGCAAAGGAGGGATTCTGATTTGAGATTTTGAAGGAAAAGGAGGGGTGCGCAATTTATTATATCATTACATTCGACAAATAATTAAAATATTTCGTGCTCATTTAATAATTAAATAAAATGTGAAATAAAAAAAAATTATATTAGAGCCATCCACATTGAAAGATACACTAATCGAATGATTTAATTACATATAATACGACTTGTTGAAGGAAAAAATAAATAAATCATATAGAATCTTACTAAAGATTCATGTAAATTACTAAACAATATTTGTTAAATATTATTTATTGGTTTATTTAAGATTTTATTTAATTAGATAAAGAGCAACGTAAATAAAAAGTTTTAATAATATAAATTAAAAAAAAAAGAAAATAAGTATAATTAAATATTCATGAATTTTGCCTAAATAAAAATAATAAAAGCTATTTTTTATAGTAACTTAAGGTTGGTCCTCACATATCAACAATTTCCTAAGAATAATCAAACAATTCACAAATACAAAGAAAAAAATTATAATGTAGTAGTTCCTAAGAATAAACCAATAATTTCCCACTTTTAGGCATTCTTTGCAATTAGAGTTATGCAAGTGAAGTGGGTCATTAGCTCATTTACCCTTAAAAAAAAAAAAAAAAAAGAGTTAAGCTGAAAATTCCATCCTAAATATAAGGTAAGTCTTTGGGAGTTAGGATGAATTGACTTGTTAAATTTTAAAATTGTGAAAAAATGGTCTGCTTAACCCGCTAGTCATGCGGGCCAACTCATTTAACCTGTAATATATATATATATATATGGATTGGACCAAAAATTTCAGCTCGCTTATTAAGCTAGCCTAAGTAAGTTGGCTTGTATTGACCCACGAATCAATGTAGATTAGGGTAAGTTGACCCATTTAGCTTGCTTGCACAACTTTTTTCACAATTCACACATAAAAGAAAAAAAAAATCTGTTCATAACACTCTAGAATTTAGAATATTACAACTCATCATATGTCATTATTAAATAATGACACAGTATAGCTCTTAACCTATCTAAAATTACAAATATTTTTTATGCCTTTATAGTATAAAATAACTCATCAGATTTTCAGTTATCACAATGAAATATCATCTATTTAACTGATATTATATATAACTCTAAAATTTTCTAGATAATTTTAATTTTAATTTAATTTAATTTAATCAAAGTAAATTATAACAACCTAATTTATTTGTATGTTTCAATGCACTAGCGTTAAACCTGCTCCCAAAAATCTTGCAACTGAAAAAGAAAAAAGATTGAGTCTAAGCCTAGTACATAAATATCCAAACACATGCACATACCACAACATTTATAGTATACACACATATATAATGCAACAGATAATTCACAACCAATTCATTACTTATCTTTGAATTAACCAACAATCATCACATGGGTGCTTATGACCCCATCACACTATAAATATATATATAGAGTCCAAGGTTGGGAACTGCCTTCTCTAACCTTAACTTTCTAAATGGTATCGGAAACTGCCATTATAGGCCCTACTATCCTTAAATCTATCATGAATTATTTCGGTACACGACTCTACTAGGAACAATGTTTTATACCAATCATCAGAGTGCCACTTAAGGATCTGTCACTATGGGTCCATAAGCCGAGCCTTCCATAAACAGCACATACATTTAATTTTAATATCCAATTAAGTTCATTTAGATTACTAAGCTTACAATTACAAGCTGCAAGCATAGTAAACACGTAACTAGAAGAGTGATCCCTCAATTAACTTTTTTATGTATCTATTAAAGTTATAAAAACCTATCAAGTATCAACAACTAAGTTTAGTACTATCCTATGACATAACTTAATTTTGCTAGATTATTAATTGTATACTAGTTGCATATTTCCCTCCCCCATTATGTAATTGTTGGTGAAATTAGGTTAAAATTGAAGAAAAACGAAAAGTAAAGTAGGAGTATTCTAAAACGACACAAGAAGGAACATGACCATGTAAATGACTATGTGCCTTACTATGCGTGAAGCCTTCCCAACTTGCCTAAGTACATGGGTTGTGTACTTAGCCATGTACTTCAACATGGGCAAGTATACACTCATGTATTTGGTCGTGTACCCCATTAGTACATAAAACATTTTGTAACTCAACATGAAAAGGTACACGTTTATGTATCTGACCATATATCTCTCTATTTCAAAAATTTCCCTCTTCTTCTTCTCAAATCAGTGTTCCAATCCTTGTTTCTATGTATCTAAACCAAACTACTTTGATTAAATCATTAATTCTATACTTTTATGTGAATTATAAATACTTACTTCAATTTGCAGTTAAAATCTCAAGATTGCTTAATCCTACAACTAAATCTCATTCTTTTTATGCCTCTTTCCTCAAACTGTCAACAAAATACCCACACGATACTCACACAATTGAAATTAAGATTTGAACGGCCCATGATAACAATTAAGAGTCTTACTTGGTTGAATTATGTCAATTCATGTAGATTTAGGCTAGAGTATGCTATGAGCATCCATAAAGGCTTTTTGTATAATTGCTATGCAGAAAAAAAAAGGGGGAGGCACACAAGTTATGAAGGGGTTTAAATACCCTAACTGTAAAATGTCTATAATACCCTTAATACTATTTCATTATTATTTTCTTTGCCTTCATTTTTATTTTACTTATTTTATAGGTATTATACTCTCTTTTTTTTCCTTCCATTAAACCAACCCTGGTTTAAAAGGGGAAATGCACTAAAAATGTTAAAACATCTTCAATAATTTGTTCAACTTTATAAAGGTAGAACAAAATATTTATTTCTCACTTACAAACCTATCCTTGTGCTTGATTAGCAAAATTACTATTCCACAAAAATGAGATCCTAGTTGATAGCAAGCCATAGCATAGATTATGAATATTGGTATTTCTAAATATATTACTAATATATTATTAATTATTAATATCATTTTAAGTGAAATTAAAGAAAATAATAACTATTACTTATCTATTCGATTTCATAAGAATTACAATTTTATTCTTACCTTATTCATTCCACCAACTAGATGTATCATTTGAGTTTATACTATTATGTTTTTAATTTATACTATCCAGGTTATTAGGTGATGAAAATTTGGGGAAAATGTGCACTTAATACAATGTTTACTTACTTTTTATTTGAATGCTCAATTTTTCTTCTTACTTCTACTTAGATCTCAAAATTTCCAACTTTTACAAGAATAAAACATCTTTCAACACCACTGAATTTTCTATCCATTAATTACATATAGTAGCTTATAATTGGTTCATAATAATTAATTTAATAGAATAATAATATTAAATATATTTAATTAGATAATATAAAAACACAAAGAAAAAGGTTGCAAAAAATTGTACAAACCCTTACCAAATGAAAACAATATATGTCAATGATAGATGAAAATTTTAATAGAATTGACAAAAGTTTTATTTTTATAAAGTTAGAAAATGTTGGAGATTTGAATAGGGGAAAAAAAAGTGAGAACTTAAGTAATTAGTAGGAAAATGTTAAATATTAAATGTGTACTTTTCTATAAAAGTTTCAAGAATATGCAAATCAAGAATATGTGATGGATTGTGGTCATTTATGGGTTAAATTTTTGCCATGCGTTGAGTTTGCTTATCACACTTCATTTCACAGTAGAGTTGGCCTTACTCCTTTTTCAAGTAATTTATGGCCAACCTCCTCCCACTAATCTATCTTATATTTGAGGAAGTTCTAAATTAGATGTTGTAGATTAGGAGTTGCTCACTTGAGATGATGTTTTACAATTGTTACGCATAAATTTAGAGAGAGCTTAGAGTAAGATGAGGTATTTTGCTAACCAACAAAGGACTAAATCCATGTTTGAGCTAAGAGATTTAGTATTTGTAAAGCTTCTACCCTACAAACAGGTGTATCTTTCACAAGGCATAGGTCACAAAGTTGTCAAAGAGATTTTATTGACCTTTTTAGTTTGTTAAAAGGATCAAATTTTGTGCTTATGAGCTCACTTTACCATACTACTAAAAAATACACAATATTTTTCATGTATCCTCTTTAAAGAAAGCTCATGGAAGTAACATTCCCTCTTTGGAGTTGCCTACAAATGCCATTAGTAATCATCCTTTTTTGAAACCTCTAGCTATTTTGGAATGTAGAGAAATTATTTGATAAGGTAGAACAATACTACAGGTTTTAGTCCAACGGTTTAGGTTACCCCTAGAAGACACAACATGGGAAGATTTGGACAAATTTTGTTAGATTTATCCGTATTACAACCTTAAGGATAAGGTTCTTCCTCTTACCTTGGTAGAAAAAGTTATGTCTCAAAGCTAAAGACACAGGAAGAAGCCAAGATGGCTTGAGGAATTTATTATTGAATAAATGAGTTTACAAAATAGTTTTTAAATAGTTAAACATGTAACAGATACAACTACTAGTTCTAATAGAATATGAGTAGGAAATACAAAATTGTAACAAATCAACAAATATAAAAGAGGATAATAGAAGCAAAAAACATCTTTTTAGCCCTAATATTCTCTGTTCTTCTTCCTCTGTTCCTTCTTAAAGCCACACCTTGTTTGAAATAGTGTAAATACCTCTCAATAATAAATCAAAAGTAAAACATCAATTCTATCGGTTTGATTATGAAAATTCTAAGAAAAAAATAAACACTAAAACACGAGAGGGAGAGAGGGAGAGAGAGAGAGTAGAGGATAATGTTTGAGTGACTTTTGAAAAGAAAGGTTTCTAGGGTAATATGTAGATAGGAGAGTGTGGGCCTGTAATTTGGATTAGGGACCTAACACTATATTTGATTAATAAAAGAATAACATGTTTGAATGGTGTATGTAGACACCCTATTTTTACACCTTATATAGTTTTTTAAAGAAATATATAAAAATGATAAAAAATAATAGTAATAATTTAAAAGAGGCCTAGTTTATAAGATAGTAAAAATTAAATGAAAAATAATAAAAATAATAATAACAAGTAACAAAAAAAAATTTAAGGAAATATAAGTCTTTAAATCAAGTTCAAGAACTTTAAATCCATAAAAATTTATTAGAACTGTTAACTTATAGGTAAATTAATTGCAATAATAAATCGAGAAATGGGCTGGCTCAGCTGGATTGTGTGTGTGCCTGGGTGCATACGAAGGAGATGTTAGTCGCGAGTTTGAATCTTGCAAGAGGCACTTTATGCTGTGTTCTTTTTGTTTTCCTTTCCAATTGTCACGTGGTAGCACACTATTGGCCAAAGGAGGCATGTGCAGAGCACGTGATCTTCTTCCTTAGACAGACACCGAAGCTCGCGAGGGGAAGAACAGAGGCAGATTTGAACAAATCCATGCAAAACAAACTCATTTCTCAACATAATCCAATCTAATTCCAACTAAAAACAAAGATTAATATCAATCTTTAGCAGAAAACAAATTAAATCAAATGATAAACTTAGGTTTTTAGTGGAATATCACAAATCCGATTCACACCTATTTGGAACTTATCAGATGCAATGGGATGCGCCTATAAATACATGGGAATTCTTGGAAATTGAGGGGGCAGGGGTGGGAATCACAAAAAATACACACTCAGAAGCTCCGGCCGGCGAACTTTCTTTCTCTAAGAACCTCAACTAGCTCTACACAAGAAACCAAAACATGAAACTAGTATCAATAGGTTCCCAGTGATCTCTAGTTTTAGAAAGAGGTAATATTTTGCTTCAATTGTTCACTCATTGAGTAGATTGAAAAACCACCATAGACCTTACTATCGGCCGCCTCCGAACCACCACTTAGGCTAGCTTTTAGGTGAAAATGACACTAAATTTGTCTTCTATACCCTCGAAAACTTAGGGAACCACTCCTCAACCACCTCAGATATCTGCCAGAGCACCATCGATGAAGGCCTTCGGTTGTCGTGCTCATGACTCGAGTTTGACTTGGATTCCAGCTTAAACCGACCCGCGCATCTGAACCGTATCCAAGTAAGTGTTATTATTATTATTATTAATTTAGTTTAGATAAATTAGTTTATTTAATTTTGTTAAAATCTAATTGATAAAAATAAAAATAAATTTAATTAATAAAAATTAGGGTAGATTTAAAAATAATAATAATAATGATAATGATAATAATGATAATATGAATGTAATTAGGTTAATAACTTTATCTTAATTAATTTAATTTAGTTAAAGATAGAGTATATTAAAAACTTATGAAAATCAATTAGGAAAATTAGTAAACCAAATAGTTAGGAGGAATCATTATGTAGGCCTTAGGTGTTGCGGTGTAATTGTCACATAGGGATGATTTGGTTCTCAAACTAGTTTTTTTTAAATAATTAGTAATACTTAATAAATATATAAAAGTTAAAAAAATGAAAATAAAAAATAAAAATTGTTTATTATCTAAGATATGGTTTTATTCTTAAAAAAAAATATTTTCTCACCTAGAAAAATGGTTTTCATGAAATAAAAAAAAAACTCTAATAGGTGTTTTCAAAACTAGGTGGTTTTAGTTATTTTTTTTTTTAGAAATTGGGAAATAAAGTTTAAGTTTAGAATTTTTCTTTTAAAAAAAATTAAAAGGGTAATAAACGTAAACCTGACTTGTTTTCACAATTGAAATTAATCAATCCACTAAAGTTTTATGAAAACAAAACTACGTCGGTTTGATCTTGATTAGTAGGTATGTAGGCACCTATTAGACAACTACATATAAAATAAAATAAAAAAACATTTTACTCTTTTCCAATTTCAATTTGTCATATAAAAAATTACAAAAAATATTTTATCCTTTTAAATTTTCAATTTATAATATAAAAACATAAAAATATTTTATCTTATCTTTTAGTTTAATTAAAGTAAAAATGCAAAAGCTTTATTCTCTTTATTTTTAAATAAGAGTAGAAAATCCATTTATAATAAAAAATAATTAAAAATTTTCCACGCTGTTTTGATTTTATTTATTTTTTCCACATGTGATAGCGAAAGGAATTGATAAGAAACTTTTAATTCATTTTTTGAAAAAGATAACAATTGGTAATCATTTAGGTTTTAATAGGATAACCCCGAGTCCAGATTCTCTAGTTAATATTTTTCTAAAATTTGTTTAGAAAAATTCATGGACCGGCAGTTAGTTAAGGTTAATCTACCCAATTAACCTTAACTTATCTTATTTTTCAACTTAGGTTGGTGGTGACTTTAATTTTTCTTAAAATAATTAAAAATATAAATTTTCCTTAATTTCACTATTGAATAATTTATATTAAGTGGGCTGAACTTAATATGAGTTAAATTAAGGAAAAATCCAAAATCAGGCTCGACAGTGAAAAAATGAAATGACAGAGTAAAAGAAAAGGGAAAACGAAGAAAAAAAAATAATTGTGGGGTTGACACCATAACTGATAAGATTGCTAATGTTTATTTCATGAGGGTCCAATACTTGATTTTTATAGTGTGAGTTGACCCTATAAGGATTGCTATGACTATTGCATTCCTGTCACTACCTTGTTTTAGCAATTTGTTTATAGTTTCTAGACTTCTATAAGTATTTTCAAAAGCCTTCACTTGCTTTATGATTCTAGTCTCATTTTATTCTTTATTTATTTATTTATTTATTCAAATACCTTTTGGTGGTAATATTTAGAAATCAAATTCACCAAGATAACAATGAAAATTCTTCACCATAAGAAATTCTTTTCCTCCAATAAGAACATCAAAAAGAGCAAATAGGATTTTAAGAATATCTTCATGATGTCTAGGAAAAGAGATGTTGAGAAACATGTCCATGAATAGAATAATTGATATGAATCTTGGAAGGAATAGAAAGGTGAAAAATAAATGAGATGAATTAAGGCAAGTTCAGGGGAGAATTTAAGCTTGTGAAAGCTAGGAGGATTGACTTAGCCAAATCAACCAAGCCATGACCAATCAAGAAGGAGACCAAAAGCTAGACCTAAGTAAGGTTGATCGGGCATAGGTACGATTGATAAGGTGTTGCAAGACTAGCCTTAGCCAATTTTATGGAAGATGTTGTGGGGTTGTTCCTATTACTTAGTTTTAAGATATTTTATTTCTTTATTTTATTTTCATATTAGTTTCTATTAGAATTGTTTACCTTTAATGTTATATTATTTTCCTTTATAGTAGTTTTCTTATCGATTAGACTTACTAAGTTTATTTCATAGTTTTCTTATTGGTTAGGCTTACAAGGCTATTCTATAAAGCATAAAAATAAGTCATTTATGTAATTATTAGTTAGTTGAGTTCGGTTTTGTTATTCCTTGAGTGTTATGTCTTTAACATATTGAGGGATTGTGAGTCTTGTTATTTGTTGATCAATCTTTATTCTAAATGTGTTCTTATCGATTGATTTACTAATGGAATTCTCTTTATAATGGTTCTTTTGACACATGAACGTTTCATAAATTATGAGTCATATTGGTTTGTGATTTGATCACAACCTAATTCAACGTCATTGTTCATGTACAATTTTGAACTAATGATTTCGTCTATATCCTTTTGATTTTCTAGTTCACAAGAACCATAAAAATACATAAAATATTATTTTTTCTATTCATAAACCTTAAAACCTAAAAATAATTATTAGGATATTTTGGTGCGCATCCAAGATATGCGCCAAATTAGTATTAAAACTTTGGGGGATATGATATATGTGGCAAATGCAAAATCTTTTCTTCATTGTTTTTAAGATTCTAAGGTTTTAGAATGTGGGTAATTAGGCATTACAGTAGATTGTGTATAGGGTCTATGAAACTTAATGAATTTGTTGATACTTGAAAATTTGTTTGAGATAATATGTTTGAAAGAATGGGTCAAAGAGTTGAATATAGGAAGAATCTAGATTTTGTAGCACATTAATATCATGGTATAAGACAATAGTTGGATATTGTGGAGGGAATCTTGAAGAAGCTTCAAAGTCGATTAAAAGAAAAATCTATTAGAATTTCTAAGCCATTATATCTGAGGAAGAAGTAACAAAATTGTCTAAAGGAATTGGTTGTGAAAATAAGGAAGTAAAGGTAAAAGTTAATATTGATTTATAAGAAGAGTGATGTTTTTAGAGAAGGTAATAGAGGCTAACTGTCTTAAAAAGGCAATTGGGAAGATTGTACATTCTAAGAATATAGAAATCATGAAGAAGCTAGAATCAATTCCTATTGAGAGTAGACCTATGTTGATATTATAGAAAGATTCATTTACTTGAATTAAGGAAGATGCAAGATAGAGAGAAAATTTATTTCATGCACGTTATTTAGTACATGGTAAGATATGCAAATTAGTTATAGATGGAGGCAGTAGAGTCAATGTTGTTTTTGCGAAATTCGTGAAACGATGTGTACAGGTTACACTACATCCAAAACCATATAGTTTGAATTAGCTCAATAATTAAGGAGTCATTCATGTCCATAAATAGGTGTGTGTTCCAATTGCTATTAGTAATTATACCAATAACGTTATTTGTGATGTAGTTACAATGAATATTATACATTTGCTACTCGAAAGACATCGGTGGTAAGACACACGAGTAATATATGATAGGTATAGGAACGACTACACCATTAAGAAGAGTGGAAAATTCTTTAAGTTATTTCCCATGAACCAAGAAGAGGTGTAATAGGAGTAATTTAAGTTTGTTGGCCTGAGAAGTTTATTTATGTGTTTATAAAAATCCTTCTACAAGAAGCAATAGAATTCTCACCTCAATGACTAAAAGATTCAAGATTTGAGGTGAATCTTTCCAAAGAAAGGTGATATGATACATAACTTAGAGGGGGTTGAAAGGTAAAAAATAAACAAGATGACTTAATACAAGTTCAAAGGTGGATTTAAGCTTGTGAGAGGTTGGGGCACAAATTGAATGACTTTTAGCATACTTTTAACATAAAAATTCTTCTAAAAGGGCATAAGATTCCAAAAATCCTGTTTTAGAAGAGCAACCTTATCCAATTCTCTCGTAGAAGATGCCCTACTATGTCTTCCACCCCTTCCATAAAGCTCCTCCTACCACTACCACTCCTATGATGAGCTCTATAACCTTTGTGGTCCCCATGCTTCCCCTAACAATTTGAACTTCTTTTTAAGCTACCATAACTACCACCACATCCTAAACCAAATTGTCTACTACTACTATCATTATCACAACCAAATTTACCTATCCTATCACTAAAACCCAATGTTGTTAGAACCATATCAAGCCATTGACCTGGACAAGGTTAGGGGTCGAGGGTTAAGGAGTTAAACTGGAGTCGACCCAAGGTCCAATGGGGATCAAACAGAGGTCACTAATTTTTAAAATATTATCTACATATATATACAATTGTATATCATTGATTATTTAAATGATTTCTCAAAGCATATCTTGCTTATAAAAGTATAAGGAAAAGAAAATTAGTTATGATTAATAGTAATATATCTATCAAATTTTTTATTAATTGTATTTATTCATGTTTGCAAAGGAAAAAAAAACAAAGAAAAAAATTGAATTCTAATTTTGAAGATGCATGTGTTTCCAATTATGATATTGTTTTGTTCAACTTTTGTTTTGTAAAACAATTTTTAATCCTAAAGGATTTCTAGTCCATTCATCACATTCATTAAACAATCAAATTAGCAATATAATCTTATAATGAAATTAGAAGTAATAGCTTTCACTTTTTCTAATTGCACTTAAAATGGTACTAAGAGTTTATGAATATTAAAATACGAATATAGTCTTATCTTAGTTTATAACCCAACTATTGAACTTGGTGCTTATTGTAAAGAATGAAATATGCAAAAAAAAAAAAAAAACTATTAAATGCCTATTTCTTTGGTCCTTAAAATGAATAACAATTGCTTAGTTAGTAGAAATAAGAATTTTGTATAACAAAGCATTTCGTAAGTTAATAATATAAGTTTATAAGGGAGAAATAATTATTTTATTATACCTAATTGAACTAATATAAATGATTAATTAATTCTCATTGTTGGAGCCACCTAAAGAATAACTTGTATCATTGTTAATTTATTTATGGTAATAACCAATCTAACTACGTTTATTATATGTCTGATCAAGAAGAAAATTTAGAAAAATATACTTAGGCATTCAATTGCATTATGCACCCTCTATTGTCTGATGTAGCTGGCGTTTCACTGCTTGGACTCCTTTTAAATTTAATTGTAATTTGCTTACCCATTGTAATTATATTCTCCTTATAAATTATGTACAAGAGAAGTATTCGATAAAAAAATAAAATAAAATAAATACCATAAGTCACCTATATAAAATATTATTATTTTTCATTTTGGTTTGAACTTCCATGAGACTATTAGCTTGGCATGTTCATCGTTTGGCGTACATGGAAACATCACAATCTTTGTGTGTTTTGAGAAGAAGAGACCTGATCTGAGCAAAGTCATTAATCCTCCTCCTCCTCCTGAATTTGTGAAGGTAAATCACCATGCTTCTATTAAGACTTTGGTAGTGGCTTAGGGGTTGTGTGTCAAGACGAGCATGGAAAGTTTACTTAAAGCCATGGATGGAATGTTTCAACAACAAAACAAATGTCGCGATGAATGAAACACTTGCTTTTTGTGTAGGCCTTGAAGTAGTAAAGACAAGAGGATGCCAAAAGACCAGTTTAGAACATGATTTCAACCTCCATGAAACCTCCTTGGAAGTTACAAGGAATACTTGAGGATATCATAGCAGCAAATCAATCCTTTCTAGTTGTTTCTTTTTTTAGGTTAATGGAGAAGCAAACACGTGTGCCAAATGGGTTACATCTATGTTAAAATGTGGGATGAAGTGTAGTTATATCGTTTTGTTACTCCCATTCACTTAATTGACTTGTTATATATGGATAAGGCTTTTCGTTCAGTTGAAATGTATTTTTAACTTTACTTCTCAGTCTATAAATTATATTTGAATAAAAGAAAGAGAATGTTGCTTCTATATAGTTAATCTCGTAACTCTAAATCCATATCTAAAAGCTTGGACTAAGAGATTAAGATTCTTCTAATTCACATTCAAACGCATCCTCCAGTTTACTCAAGAAGAAAATTAAAACATATACATGTATAAGCAATAGGGAAAAATGAAAAGGAGTTGCATATAATAGTTACATTTCTGGGGTTGCTCCCCCATCCAATGTGGCATTTTCTATGCTACCATCGCTACCTCTTAGTGGTTGCTGCACCAACATCGTGGGCAGAGAAACAGCATCCGCCCCTAATAAAACTGCCACAACTTCCCTCATGTTGGGTCTTTTTTGAGGATTCGGATGACAACAAACCAAGCCTAACTTCAACATATCTTCCACTCCATTTTCACCCCTTACTCTCTCATCACTAGCTTCCAAAATTCTCCCATCTACATACAACTCCCTCACTCGATCCACCAGGACCACTTCCTCCTCTACCCCTACCTTTATGGGCTTACTCCCACACACCACTTCCAAAACCACCACTCCAAAACTATACACATCGCTCGCTGACGTTGGTGAAATCGCCCTTGCGAGTTCTGGTGCCAAATACCCTAATGTGCCCACCACCCGAGTGGTGTTGGGCACATCTCCTCGTGCATAAAGTTTTGCAAGACCAAAATCCCCAAGCCTACCTCTCATTTCCCCATCCAACAACACATTGCTAGACTTGATATCCCTATGTACTACTACTTGGTCCCATCCGTGGTGGAGGTAATTCAATCCTTCGGCCACATCAGTCAAAACTCTCTTGCGCTGACACCATGTTAACTTTTTCTCAGGATTCCCGAATATCCATTTGTGCAAGCTTCCGTTTGGCATGTACTCATAAACAAGCATGAGTTCATTACCCTTTCTACACCATCCTTTCATTGGGACTAAATTCTTGTGTTGGAGTCTTCCCATGCTAGAAATTTCCGCCATGAATTCTCTCAACCCCTGTTTGGAGTCATGATTTACGCACTTAACCGCGATCTCAGTATCATTTCCTAGCACTCCTCTATACACTTTCCCAAATCCACCTGAGCCAAGCAATTCATCTTTAGAGAAGTCCTTGGTTGCCTGGCTCAATTCTTCATAAGAAAATCTATGTGGCCAATACTCAAGTTCCCAATCTTCAATCTCTTCCTCTTCCAATCGATCCTTTGACTTCTTATTAATCCATAAAAAGTAACAACCAATTGCTAAAATGATCAAAACAACACCACAACCAACAACAATACCTGCAATAGCACCATGTGACAGAGAAGATGAAGATGACTCCGGCAGGAAAATAGGTAAATTAGTAACATTAATTTCCCTAGCAACTCCGACATCACTCAAACTCCAAGCCAATAGCCTCTGTGTTTCAACCCAATTAGTCGTTGATGCCGAAAACCCGACATACATATCCGAGGACACATAATTAGCTATAACTGGATCTCTATAGCTAAGCAGAGGCCTAGAAGGCTTTGATACCCCAACAGGCGCAATGGTTACATTGATCTCCTTCTCAGCACCATCAAATTCAATCCAAGCATGAATATTTTGACCCGTTCGCATCTGAACCGGAACAAAACCCCCTGAAGAATTATAGTATCCAGCAGTTTCTGTGACTATTGATTTTATGTTGTTCAAATCAATTCCTATATGATTGCCATCAGGATCACTGAATTCCGTGTTCTTTCCGGCATCGAATTCGACTGCTAGGATTGGGGCCACTTGAGGATTGGCTGAATCGGTGAAGAGACCAAAATATTGGCTAGCAAGTGCACCTGGTGGAGATGTAAAATTTGTGAGCACAAATGCCAGGCCAAATCCAGGACTAGTTGCGATCTCTGGTAATATCGAAAACACGAAAGACGTCGAAAAGGAGCTCAAAGCAGTTGAGTTTGGCTGAGTTTTCATGGCTAATTTTGAAGTATAATAAGCACGTCCTAGTGAAAGTTGGTTGGACTCATCAGTTAGACTAATAACTCCGGCGTCTACAAGAGCATCTCCAATCAAGATAACATCTGTAGTGTTCCTCGAGCCATTGAAAGAATCGAATAGGAAATCAATGGCAAGGGATGGTGTGATGAGGATGAAGAAGAAGATTATCGGTTTCATGGCGGAAGATCGCGGGTGGCTTGATGAGATTTCTGCCGCTGGATGGTGGGATGTGGGAATTAAGTGGTTTAGTGAAATGGTCTGGTCAAAAGATACTTTAGGAGAGAGCATTTAGGTCCCTTTTCACAACTTCTCGACTTTTCATCCTTTGATTTTTCAAACCGTACCGTCACCATGGACCAATGTGGTACAACCTTGGCTTTGAATTGCTAATGATTTCCATGTTTAATTGGTGTTTTGAAATTTATTACATCCGCTTTTCACATTTTTTATTTTATTATTTAGTTATATATGTATAATTTTTACGGTTAATTATTATTAAATTTTTACTATTAATATATAAATTAATAATAAAAATAAAAATTAAACTAATTCCATTAAAAAAATGAGAAAAATTATAAAAAATTAGTAGTTACAAATTTATATGTGTATAATATATTGATCAATGCATCAAATAATCCTACCTACAAGAAACTCCAATCAATTATTATCTATTAATATTATCACGTGAAATGGTTCTTTTGTTTTTTTTTTTTTAGTGGAATATGTTGAATGATTAATTAAGGTCTGCTTTTTGTTTTTTAACTTCTTAGTAACATGCGAGCATCCTGTAATAGGTTGTAATGATTAGAAGTAGCCGATTATCAAGATTATAATTGATTGATGAACCTTTTCGATCACTCAGCCTAAATATTCTTAATTGATAATAACTTATTATTTATCACTATTACTATTTGTTATAATTCGCATGACACCTTATTTATATGGATATCGATCTAAAAGAAATACTTTATTGTATCGGTTAAATATAAGTTTGGTGTTTGCTTTTTTGTTTTTTTTTTAAATTGTTGAAATGGAAAAAAGTCAAAATACAAAGATATAAATTCCACTTCTAGATGAGATGCAGCCATCGTTTTCATTTTTAGATTAGGTAGATTTGCATTGACTATAATATATACCTAGTCAACACATACCCTCTCTCCTTTTTTTTTATATATATTATTTTGGTGGAAAAAGGACAGTGTTTGGAGGACGTGTTGATTGTATTCAATAAAAATGGTATTTTATTCAACACATCGCAACTTGTTTCAAGAAGGAAACTTTTTGTTTTTAATTTTGTGAAAAACGTAAACGGTAGAGATTTTGGTTTGAGAATAATACTTGATTTTACACACACAAAAAAAAAAAAAATTGTTTGATTTTGTTGGTCATTTCTGTTTTTTTTTTTTCCAATATCTTCAAAGTAAAAATTTAAAAAACTATTTCATTTATTGTATGTAGAATTTTGATAAAAATATAAGATTAAACATCTTTGTTTTATTTTAGAAAATTAATGGAATAAATTATTTAATAATTATGTAAAATTCTCTACTCTACTATAGGTAAATTTTCTCATGGAAGGAGAGATATTTTTTAAAATTTGAATGGACAACAAGATTTATTGACCTTAGAGCAATTTTCTTTGACATTAATTAAAGGGAGAAGAGAAGTATACAAAACACAGTGATATATGGTATTTCATTTCATACATAATCCATGAAAAGTTGGCTTTTAAATATTAATTTGGACAGATTCAATGATTTGATAGAAAGCTAGATAAGAAAAGTTTTTTTTTTTTCTATCTACTATTTTTTTTTTTATCTATTTGTGTATTCATTCATTAAAAAAAAAATCTTATAACAAACAAGTATTATACCAAGTGACCGAAAATTAACCAAAAAATTAGAAGAATTTGGTATGACTAGTTGCTTGATTTGGGATTTTTTTTTTTTTTTTACTTATCTTCCCAGTTCCCAATTGCTCAGCTGTTATAATCAATTTATCAAAAGAGAACTGAAAATGTGAACAATGGGTTTGACTTTAAGTGGGATTTATTTAGGCCTATTTGCTCTCACCATGTCCTCGTCTGGCCCATAAACAAGTGTGCTAAGCCTTATAGAATATACATTGGTGAAAAGCTACATCCCCTAAAATGTTACAGCTTATGGGCTAGCAGTAACATAACAAAGTCTCATGCATTCTTAGGCTTGTGTGAGCATCAATACTTTTTTTGTTATTATGTTTCGATTCCATTCGAGCATATTAACAAGTTTCGAGAATTTTATAGTTTAGTGATATTAATATGCTTACATTATGGAATAGAAAAGATTTGACTCCTTAATCTCAACTCTAGTAAAATGTAAAGTTGAAAAAAAAAATCATATTATTGAATTGCATTTGACTAGATAAATACATATCAAATACTTAAACAATAACAATAATCAAGTATCAATATTCTCATTTAGGAGGATCCATTATATGTTAACAAATGGGGTCATTTTTCTAATGTTAACAGGTAAAAATTATATTCGTTAATGAGTTTCAAAAGTATAAACATTTGAAGTTCATAGAGCGTAAAAAGAAAGTAGCGTAGAAAAATAATCACGCATTTGATATGAAGGTAAAAACATTACAAATGACAAATAATAATGGGAGTGAACATTGACTTGCCATATGTTGTTCGCGGATTGGATGGAAAAGTGTGTAAACTTATAGAACATGGAGAAATTGTGAGATATGAGGGGTGTCGGGACTATTTAATGTTGCTACTTTAACATTCAAGTTAGAATGCTGAGGAGATTAATGTAAAGAGAGTAAGAAAGCTAGGAGTTCTTTTCCTCCCCTTACCAATAGACTATTCTAAGTATTTATAAATAGTGTCGAGGTGTAGTTGGTTGTGAAGAACGTTGGATAAGTTTGTAACTATATGGCTGGATTGTTTAAATGGTAGGAGAGGGCAACTATTGGAACTAAGTCTGCATCAAGTCTTACCTAGAGTTGATTGAATTTAAGAGCCATGGAGGGGAAGACTAAGCTCCCACTCGAGTTCATGGGTGAGCCTCTTGTGTAAAGTTGAATATGAGCTTAAGTTGGGCTTGGGCCCTTAGCCGAAATGAACTATCAACACCATTAAATTAAGGGATGAGAAAGCACCATAAAGGTTTAAACATAGAGAAATTTCCCTTGTGATAAAATGTGTTATAGTAGCATTTTTAATTTACTTCATCAAGCTAACATAGATAGCTTTTTTCTTCCCCCTCCTTTTAATGACTCATAAAAAGCTTTTTTTGAGAAGGCTGCTCAAGTGAGTGCGAATATTTATAATAGTCTAGTCGCCTAAGTATGGCTTCTCTTAAGTCGGGAGCATGTCGTGGGATTTGGGTAATTTAAGAGAATATTTGTGTATTCTAGATGTTTATAGAATTGACATATACATTCTTCACACCGTATCTCTCATAATAGTTAGTCATCACAATAGTATAAAAAAACACCATCACTTAAATTCTCACGTGAACCCACTCATGCCTCATCACAAACTATCTACTACTCTAATATACTAATTTAAATAAGAAATCTCATTATTGTGCCATTATAGATTGTAATGGATAATCTGTTTAAATCACATAGCATATTTATATGATAGTAATATATTCTTTATTTAAATTACTTAGTATGATATTATTATTTTATTTTAACTATTTGAAAATTTGGTTCTCTATTTGAATTTAATTTTAAATATTAATTCTTTTACTTATAATTTTTTCTTAAATAATATAATAAAAATTATATATATATATATATATAATGGAAAACATTTTTTATTTTCATCTTTTCCTTTTACCTTTCCATTCCTTTATTATGCAAACGAAAAAAAAAATTGTACTTTCCATTTAATTTTTCTTCCTCCTAATACTTTCCTCTTAAATTTGGAAAGGAAAATAAGGTTTTATTCATTCCTTCCTTTTATATTTGAAATGAAATATAAGATCCATATTTAACACCACCAACTATAAGACTTGCAGTCTTCTTCAAAACTTCCTTTATTTATCATTTTCGCTTGAAAACTAATCATTGGATTTCACCTTGAAATCAAATAAGAAAGCTTAGCCTGATAAGCCAAGCTTTGGGGTGACTAGATGTGTAGTGTAGCCTATGATTCTGATTACGAGGAAAGGAAGAAAGAGGCGGAAACCTGTTGAACAATCAGAAACCATGGCCGCCGGGCAGAGCAGAAGAGACCAGACAAGAAGACGATGACACCATCCTTGGTTCCATTGTAACTGAATCTCGGGAGAATTTTTACACCATGTTTGTTTGGGAGGGTGCAAAATGTAAGAAAAGAATTGGAAAATAAAAAATGAAAATTTTAATTTTTTATTGTTTGGAGTGAAGGAAAATTAAAAGGAAAGAAAATGAGAGTAGGCTTATTTTTATAAACCCTATAAAAAAGAAAGTATTTTTCTAGAAATGAAGATAAATGGGAAAAAGTCATTAGAATGAATAATTTATTTTTTATAAATGTAATTTTTTTAATAAATTATTACCTATAAAGGATTATTTAATAATTAAAATTTTTAAATTTTAAAAGAAGTCAACTTCTTACCTCATTCATTCACTTTCCTTTTTTTTTATATATATTCTAAATAATTAATATATTAATTTTTTCCCTTCATTTTTTTTCCTTTTGTATTTTCCTTTTAATATTTTCGCCCGCTAAATCCTTTCTTCATTTTTTTTTCAAGAGTGGTAGTCACTGTCACAATCATGACATCTGTATTGAAGACATAAACAAGCTTCCATCTTCAATATAAATTGTGTTAAGCACAAACAAATTATACTAAATGTGTAGTTTTTGTATGCTCATTCAATTTTATAAATTTTGAAAAAAAAAGTTATAAATCGAGTCTACGCTTTTAAAACTTATGTTTTGAATAATTATTATGGGTAAATATTTCGAATTTTTTTTTAAGAAATAACAATATTTAAGAATATTATCCGGATTGATTCAATCTTTAATCTAATAAATATATAAGTTTATACTAAAATTAAGGATAATACTCTTAAATATGGTATTTTTTAAAAAAATATTCTATAAATATTGTATAAAAAAAATTATTCTAAAAATAGATTATGAAAGCACGGATAATATTCGAGCCTTCAGTGTAATTTTTTTTAAGGTGCAGATATCGTCTATACTTTCAATATAACTTTATGAAGATACATATTATATCCAAGCTTTCAAAACTTCTTTTTAAAATAATTATTTTAAATATAATATTTATAAAATATAAAAAAAATACTATATTTAAAAATATTACTCCTAAAATTGACGGTAAACCAATCCTACCAAAATTACACACGGAGCATAGAAAATTCATACGCTCCATGCATGCCATAGCGACGGCCAGATAAGATTTTGACTTCGAAGATGCATATCACATCAGAAAGTCAGACATACCAACTCCATACTCTGCCACTGCCAATCCCCCACCACGTGTAGTGTGGCTGCGTTTTGCATTTTTTGACGAATAAAAGAATCGTATGGGTTGAGAAAGCGCCAACACCTTTAAATATTGTTAATTTTTAAAAATATTTTTTAAATATTATATTTATAATAATTATTTTAAAAATAAATTAAATTCAATTTAAAACTTTTTTTCTTCAAAATTTACAAAATTGAAAACGTACACTTTGAAGGCACAAATAAGATCTAAGCTTTTAATACAATTGTACTGAAAATACAATCCAAATATATACTTTTAATTTTACAAATTAAAAAAAAAGAAATCATAAACTAGGTTTATATCTTTGAAATTTATTTTTTAAATAATTATTACGAATATAATATTTTAGAAATGATTTTAAAAATAAAAATATTTAAAGTATTACCTTTGAAAAAGCTATGATAACTTATTTATTTATTTATTTATTTCTTTTCAAATGTAGGTTTATTTCGAGTTATTTGTTAAAATATAGTGCTATAATTAATAATTAAAAGTAAATTAAATTTTATTTTAATCTATTAGTTATAAATATCCGAGACATCTCATATTTAAATATTATCTACAAAAATAAAAAAAGTACCATATTAAATCGATTAAACCTAATAACGATGCTATCATATTATGTATTTAAGAGTTTGAATTAGTGATTTTATGTAAAATATTTAAGGTCCACTATAGGAGGTTCTCAATAACATGGGAGATTGCAAAATCATGACTAGAATTTTTCTGCTTTTTGTAATTATAAATTTGTGTTTTACTTTTTATGATTTTATAAATGTATGATTTTTTGTGTTCTCCATTAAAAAACCACTAGTACTCCATCATTACAGCACATGGCACACACACATTCCTCCAATAAAACACCAAATCATGTATATCTAATTTAAAAATTCTAAGTCAAATAAGAAAAAACTTCTTAATTTAAGGTTTGGAAGTGAGGAGAGTATATATATGTCCAATTTAGGGTTTCATAAGTAAGATATGCGTAATTAAAAGTATTGTTGAAGGGTACAACATCGATTAGTAATTGCAAGAGAATAAAAATGTGGGTCATGTTTATTATTTGTGACTTACCAAATTTTTTTTGGCTATGTATGGATTACTAACAAAAATTTAAGAATAAATTAAGTTAATTATAGATAAAGTTCTAATAACTACTAAATTGGTTTTTCATAAAAATAGATGGAAAGATTATTATTATTATTATTATTATTATATATTTATATATATAATTGGCATTTTTTAATAGTAATTTCGGAAAACCTAATAACGAAAAGCCATTATGACTCTAGAGTTATATAAGTAAGGTATTTTCAAAACTATATATTTTAATATGATATGATTTAATAAAAAATTTATGAAAGTACATTAATGACACTATAAAAAGGTAAGTTACAAAAAAGTAAGAACTTCTAAAACTATACATTATAGTATGATTTCACAAAAAATAATTATGAAAATACATTAAAGATACCATAAAAATATGAAATACGAAAATTGTAATAGTTTCAAAATCTATATATTATAATATGATTTGATAAAAGAAATATAGAAATACATTAATGATACTATAAAAATATGGAATATAAAAAATGCAAAAACTTTTGAAACTAAATATTATAATATGATATGATATGATTTAACAAAAAAATTGTTAAAATACATTGGTGATACTATAAAAAATGGAATACAAAAAATGCAAGAGTTTTCAAAATTATATGTTATAATATCATTATTATTTGAAAATCATAATACTTTAGTTGGTTTGTAAGCAGTTAATACAATGCCCCATAATCATTATTTCATATATCATTTCATACTTTCATATATAACCATTTAAATTCTACTTAATTTGCTTTTTTTCTTGCAAACTTTTATTAATCAAAGCTTTACACTAAATGATTTTAACAATGACAAAAGGTGCATATGTGTATTACCTCAAAATGTTTTTGTGTATGTTGAGTCAATTTTACAATTCAACTAAAGTTCATGATTTCCAATAAAATCTTAATGGAATTTATATGCAAATTAATAATTGAAATTCAAAGTATTAGAATAGTAATTATGTTTCAAAACACTAAACAAAAATCCATTACAGTTTAAATATTACTTATAACTCAACATGGGTGTTGGACAAACACTCTAACCCTATTATGGAAAATAAGAAAGGAAAACAAATGTAACAAAATAAATGACAAATTCATTGTTTGAAATAGTCGTAAAATAAATTTGAAAATAATTTATAAAAGTTTTTGAAAAGAGAATGAGAATAAACTGTTAGGTTTCTGCAAATAAATAAGGTGAAAGAAAACGTGATTGCATTAATGAGAGAAAATGGTGAGAAGAAAATACTTCAAGCCATTAGGTTTTTGCAATAAATAAGGTGAAAGAAAATGTGATTGCATTAATAAGAGAAAATGGGACAATATGAGCACATAAATAAATTTGACGAAAGAAATCATAGAAATGCATTAATGATATCATAATATATATATATATATATATGTTTAAAATTATATATTATAATATTTATATTTTCCAATTTTCATTCCTTGCTATTTCTCTTAAACGAAATATAAGATCCATATTTAGCAGAACCAATTATAAGAGTTGCAGTTTTCTTCGAAACTTCCTTTATTCATCATTTTAGCTTGACTAATCCTGGAATTTTACCTGGAAATCAAATAAGAACCAATTATAAGAGTTGCAGTTTTCTTCAAAACTTCCTTTATTGATCATTTTCGCTTGACTAATCCTGGAATTTTACCTGGAAATCAAATAAGAAAGCTTAGCCTGATAAGCCAAACTTTGGGCTGACTCAATGTGTAGTGTAGCCTATGATCCCTATCCAATTGTCTTATTACGAGGAAAGGAAGAAAGAGGCGGAAACCTGTTGAACAATCAGAAAAACCATGGCCGCCGGGCCAGGCCAGAGTAAACAGCAGAGCAGCGCAGCAGGGACCAGGCAAGAAGACGTTGACATCATCCTCGGCTCCATTGTAACAGGGTTTCGAGAGAATCTTTAGTCACAGTCATCGTCATGGCATGCGATTCCTTATGTTACCACATGTCTGATTCTTTCCTTGAGTTTGAGTGCAACGTGTCTTGCGTCCACGTGAATGTCATGCACAGCAATAGGCTCCATGCAAGCCATAGCCATGGCAAGACAAGATCTTGATTTTGAAGATGCATATAACTTCAGAAGTCAGACGTATCCAATTCAACTACTTACTTTGCCACCCCCCCAAGTACAGCGTGGCTGCATTTTGCATTTTTTGACGAATAAAAGAATCATTTTTTTTTCTTTTTCTTTGGGGTAAAGGATAAAAGAATCATTTGGGTTGAGAAAGTTATGACGGTATATTTATTTAAATGGAGGTTTATTCTCAGTTACTTGTTACAATGTGGAATAGAAAATAATATAAACTGTATAATTAGTATTCAAAAGTAAATAAAAATTTTCATTTAATTCTATTAATAAATATTCCAAAATATCCCATATTTAAATATTATCTAGAGAAATAAAAAGGAATAACACTCCTATTATATTATGTATCTAATGGTTTCGATTAGTGATAACATGTAAATAATTAAGGTTCAATGTGGGAGGTTCTAAATAGCCTAGGAGATGCAAAATCATGACCTGAATTCTCAAGCTTTTCAAATTATTAACTTATTTTTTATTCTTTTATAAATGCATGATTTTTGGTATTCCCCTTTGAACGATCGCCAGTACTTTATTATTACAGCAAGTGAAATACATGTGTTCATTTAATAAAATACTAAATTATGTATATCTTACTTAGAAACCTTAAGTCAAATAAGAAAACATGCTTAAAAACTTCTTAATTTAAAGTTTGGAAATGAAGATATATATATATATATATATATATATATATCCAATTTAGGGTGTTTTGGGTAAGATATGTATAATTGGAAGTATTATTAGGGCACACAATACAGGTTAGTAATTACAAAAGAGTAAAAATGTGGGTCATGTTTATTATTTATAACTTAGCTGAAAATTTTTGGATCTGATGTGTGGGCTCAAATGATAATTAGCCAAAACCATTTACTGTTTTTTCTTTTTTCACCATTTAATGTTTATTTATCTCAAGCCAAGAAGTTATTGTCAAAAAAATTAATTCGTATTAATACTGTCGGCATTTTAGATGAGTGTTAGGTAAATTTTAATGATATTTGAATATATAATAGCAATAATATGTATTTTAAAAAAAATTATTATTTATATTTTCATTTTATTAAAATTTTATTAATTTACACACTATTGAAGATTAAAGCTTTTTTCCTTATTATTGTGACATTTACCTTCCACTTTGGAATTGTCGTTTCCATTTCTTGACAGTTCAAAAGGGCATGATTACTTACGATTCTGCCTTGCAATTTTGTAGTCATTCATTGGAAGGTTGAAAGTGGTGCCCACGTCATCTTCATCTTCTTCTATGGAAAATTTCATTCATTTCCTTTGTCCATACTTAACTTAAATTGTCACATTCACAGTGAGGTGATAGAGAATTTTGAAATGCCAATATGACTTTTTGTAGTTAAGGGCATGTTTTGGCATCACGACATTAGGGAATGGTCGGGTCAGTATCACCTATATATATATATATATTCATGAGAAGAAAATATCATAAACCCAAAAAACACTTGATGTATGTTTATTTAGTCATACGACCGTACCATCTCAAGCTTGGGCAAGAGTTAATTTTTAAATTTGTTGAGAAGGAAAAAAGTATATGTTAAATATATCTTCTAAAAAGTAAATTATAATATAATAATAAATATAGCTAAGTGGTTAGATGTTTGATTTTACAAACATCAGGTCTTAAGTTTAAATCCATTATATTTATTACTTTGAATGATTTTTTTTTTCACAATAATAATAACATTGAATTCATTTATTGTAAAATTATATTTAACTAAATGAATTCTTATGGATTGCTATTTTTATTAGTACTATATCATAACTAATAATTATACTATTCATATTATAAATGTTTCGGTCTTATCATATAAACTATTGAGAGTTAAAACTAATTATATGACTTAGTTTGGTAGCATTTTTTTTTATAATTAAAGTTATGAAAATAATGTGGATTATTAAATGATTGATTGTCTGATAATTTATATTCAAATGATAATTTTTTAGTATTGTTGATGGAGCAATTATTTAAAGTTATCATGAAAAGAAATAGTATGTCATTTTGCTTCTTTTGCTCTGCTCGCAATTTCTTGTTCAAGTATTTTTTTTTCTTAATCTATTCATGTTGAAAATAAAACTTATACAAGTTATATATATTAATTTTATTTTTTCTTGTAAAATGATAGTTAAATATGAATTAATATATATGCTATAATGAAAAGATAAGATGTTTATTATTCTAATTTCTTACATAGTGTACCAATCACCCTTAATTGTTTCTTAAAAGAATTCTTCTAACCTATTAAGGAATTATTGAGGTTAAATCATTCACAAAATTCTTTTACATATATAAAGTGCAATATAATTTTGGCAATAAGTGAATATTTTTTAATGGTGTTTTTATTAATTAAGGTAAGTTCAACTTCCAATCATATGATCCTAAATTCATCCTTGTTATCTAGTAAAAACACAAAAGGCTTGAAAAATTTTGCACTCTTTGCATTTTCTTGTCCTTAAGCTTATGATGAGTTGAAATTTGTTTGAAATGAGTTCCTTGAAATAGGGTAAGCTATAATACCCAATAAATGATTGTCCTATCAAAAACACATTAATGACAATGTTTTAACTCAATATTATCATTTGATGCATAACCATTTCATATAGCACAGATAGTGTTGGTTAATGTGTTATATATGTGGTGTAGAAAGCCAATGTTTGGGTACAAAATTGAAACATGAATATAATGATCACAATAGCCACATCTATATATCCATGACATATGGATCTTCCCATCATGAGTCACTACTATATCAATTATCAGTAATTCAATCCATTTTCTTTTTTCACCTTATTGTCTCTACCATTATTACAACTAGTTGATAGCTTATTTTGAGAGGTCACAAGTCGTATCAACTATAGTTTTGCTATGTAAATAACTTGCTTATGATAGCTTATTTTGAGAGGTCACAAGTCGTATCAACTACAGTTTTGCTATGTAAATAACTTGCTTATCTACGGTTAAGGTAGCATTAAAACTTGCAAGAAAGAACAAAAGGTGGTATCAATGCATGACTACTAGCCACTTCATCTTGAAAACTCAAGCCTTAATAGGTGACAAATACCTAGTCAATAAGTTACCTATTTGAAATGACTTACGTTTTGATGTAAGCATAAACAATATTCAATTCATAATTTAGAGGCTATATAGAAATTATATTGATTTATTCATACCTACATTACCAACCAAACAACCAATATAGAATAATCACTCACTTGCATTTATTCTTGCATCTATTCTTGTGATAAAACTTCTCAATAGCATGATCTTGGAATGCTTCTATCTCATATGTCAAGAGCTGGTCTTTTAATAAAGTATTAAATTATGAGAGAGATTTTAAGATTTTATTTATACTATATAAGATGGGTTTAAACTATGGTCCACTTTTACTAGTTTTTAAGTGTAATTATATATCTTTATTAACTGTTTCATTAAAAGTTATTAATAACTTTGAGTCATCTAAATTGATTTTTTTCGCTTTGTTTGGAAACCACAATTATTCTTCAGAAATTAATTTTTTGTTGAGGGTGGTCGTGTCAAATGTGTAGTCATTGCACTTCAGAATCGGGGAGCCGAAAGTGCAAAAAGCAGCAATTTAGATTCCATCTCCTTTAAATATCTCACCGGTGCATCAGCCGCCATTTATATGCACCTTTCATATGCTACTGTCATTTCTACTAAAATTGATAAAGGTTTTCTCAATATTTATTTATTTATTTGATAATTGTTTCGATAATTCTGTTAGGTTAATTTATAAAACATGGGAACATATTACGATAAAGAAAAAGTTTCATCAAAACTTTGCCTTGCAAAATTTTTGTAAACCAATGTTAATAAAATGGTATCACCGAGTTTTGATGTAAGACTTATCTTTACTAAGTTAACCCTACTATTATAATAATCATAATTCTTTACAGAATTTCTTTTCTTTTTTTTCTTAAAGGATATTTGTCATTTTCCCTCCTATAAATGTGGTTTTTTAGATAATTATTTTGTTTTTTTTTTACTACTTTTTAGCTCCTATAATACAGAATCCTTTATTATCCATTATCAATATAATCTAACAATTATTTCATTTATTTCTACTAGCAACATTTATATATAATTTCATTTCTATATCGATATTATTAAAGTGAATAAACTATTTTAATGTCTATATCATTTTCTTAAAAAATTATGCATATAAATCTTTATTATTAAATATAAAGCTTTTAAAAAAATAAAGTACAATCAAAATGACCTCTCCTATTTTCATAGTGAGGTGGTTATACCTATGTTTGTGCATAAATAATAACTTCTATTTACATATTTAAATAAAAAAAAATTAAAGGTACTTTCATACATGTAGCATGGGTGCATTATTTACTGGTTTTTATAAAACTAATTACCAATCACATGTATATCAAGTTAAATAATCATTCAATATTCAACATTTCATGTGAATGTTTTTGTTTTGATATCTGCACCGTAAGTGTGCTATTGCTAGTATTAAATGATTGAATGATTCTATGCAGGTAGCATTTACAAACTTAATAAGTTTACTTAAAAAGAAGTTTGCAATGTTCTATATATGTATTGGTTTATTTCAAGATTTTAAGTGATTGGTACATTGAAGAGTACAAAGTCCCTTATTAGAACCTACCCAATTCACCATAGTTTTATCAAACACTTTGGGTTTACTAGTTAGCAAAATCGATGACATTAATTTTTAATAATAGTAGATATTTAGGAATAGTAGGGAGATAAAACCACGGTTAAGTAAGATAGATTCATATGTCTAACTATGAAGAAGGTTACAATGTGTTGATAGAGAGGATGGATGTAGAACCATGGAAATGGGGGATTGGATTTACTATATTTAAGTTAAAATTACAATGACTCATAATTATATATATATATATATTTTGTAAAACAAGTATATTATAATACTTTTTAATATTTAATAAAAAGAAAACTTTAATTTTTTTTTATATAAATTTTATATTAAATGAAATTTAATGTTATTAGTGATTTTGATGAACAATAAAATTATAAAAGAAAGAGAATTCCATTTAACAATGTAAGAATAAATGTAATATATAAAAAAAGTAAAAGTACATTTACAAGAGTCGAACCCATGACCTTTTCTTTAAAAATAATATATACCTTACCACTAGTCTAAGCCCAGCTCAAGCCTAAGTTTGACTTCATACTACAAGCTTTGCCATGAGCTTAAATAGCAGCTCGACCTCTTTCCAAAATGGCCTCTAGTCTTGGTCAACTTTATATAAGGTTTATGGTAGACCATTGGCCTTTACAACTGCTGACTCTTGTATTACTCGGACATCTCAAACATGCATTAATAAGCATGCCCCACATTCTCCACTTCCAACTATCCAGTAGCATTTTCTATAAATACTCAAGATTGTCTACAGGTAAAAGAATTTGAATCTTAAGTTCTCTTACTTATCTTTAAGCTTCCTTTCATTACTTATAATTATATTCTAACTTTAGTGTTGAAGTGGCCACATCGGACATCCTTAGCACCTCTAGCTCACTGTTTGATTAGTTTTGCAGGTTTACACATCTCTCCTAAATCCACAAACAACATGATGTAATTAGCCCATAAATTATTCCTTGTAATGAAGCTAACAAGTATTATAGAATGTCTTAAAATTTTATATGACTTGGTTTTTGAAGTGTCAAGTATCTAAACAACCGAAATGGGCAAGAATGGAGGATTGGTCTAATGAAGGTTGATCGAAACTCCAATAAGCCAGTGGATGAACTAAATCAATGATCAAATAATGTTGTTGATGGGTGTGCATAAAATGAAGTTCATGTGAGATAAATAAAAAATTGCAATTGTTGATGCGAATTTCCATAGATGCATGCACTTCATATACGAGTGCGAAGTTAGTGCTATCAATACTTCTATATAAAAGTAATGAGTTAGAATGAAATCAAAGAGGATGATTGAACCATCTCAATGAAACCTCATGTCATTGTTGTGGGCTGTTGAGAAAAGGTCTCATCTTCATGTTATATGCTTGAATAAGGTTCCTTTATGAGAGAAACTAATAGGGACTTATAGGACAAAAGGAGGCATTGAAATTGCTTAACAAATGGGTTATTAAGAGTTTAATGACTTTGGGTACTCCATAAGTGAGCTTTGTGAATGGAGAAAGGTTTCAGAGCATAAAGGGATGTCTAATTAATAATGCCCAATTTACTTCCCCGTAATTGGAATTCCATTACAGGTTTGTTATGTATGGAATAGGGATTGCATTATTTACTTTATGGAATAGCCATTTGTCACAGAATTGCAATTACTTCAATCACTAAATTACCATTCTCTAGCCAAACCAGTGTAATACCTATTTGGAGTTATTTTTTCCCCCAAAGCACATGGACATCAGATCTGGAGGAAGAGGGCTATGGAGATCTCATTGTCGGTTGTCGCTTGTTGTTTGTCGTTGTTGGTGTCTGTCCGTCACTGGTCGCTTGCTATTTGTCTGTTCGTCGTCACTTGCACAAAACACACACACACACACATACATATTCTGTCCGTCATCGCTTCCTATATATATATATAATCCATCAATCGTCACTTGCTTCTAATATATATATAATTAGGAGCAGGGAACCTTTTTTTTTTTAATATACAATTTAAGTGGGAAATCCTTAATAAAGAAACAAAAATATGGAAAAGATTGAAACAAACTATTATAATGTAATATTATTCTACCTTTATTCCTTTTTTTATTCTTTCAAGTAAATAGCGTAGTTTCAATTTTATTATATCTAAATAAATATCGTCATACAAATTCACTATAATAGCTATTTTATTACCAACCTATTCTATTTAGCGAAGTAAACAAGCAGTAAGTGAGTTCTCTACTAAAAAAGATTAGGACTAATTGCATTGATCTTAATGAGTCTTACTCAAACCCAATGACTTAAAAATCTCCAAAATATCCCAAATCAAGTCTAATTACTCAGACCATGTCACTAATTTAAACAACTAACCATTTGCACAAAAGAGATATCATTATGCTAAGCCCATATATTCTAATATAATATTTTAAGTATTAACACAATTTTTATCCTAAATAACCAATAGGATACTTAGCCATAAACTTCATCCAATAGTTTATTAAGTTGTAGAATATTCCGAAACTTATAAATCAATTCCATTTTATATCTTATGGTTATATAAGATATCACATGGGAAATATCACGTGGGCAAATTGAATTGCATATTTTTTTGGTTCGAAAAACTTGGGACTTATTAGAATATTAAAAAGAGCCAATTATTAGATTGGAGATTTAATAAAAGTTTTTTTATATCAATTATTGCTCCATGTTGTTAAGGGCTCTATAGTTTATTAGCATGAATATTATTCCTCTAATAAAATAGGTTAGATTAAGTTTGATTTATTTTTTTTAAGGTAAAAGCTTTTATTTTTTTTCCTTTTTCTTTTTCTTTAATTGAGAATTCTATACACGTCAACCTTATGTGGCTTCCAATTGTGGGCGTTGTCTCATCTCTGTGCCATCTCACCATGACACTGACCTCCATCTTATTGACTATACTTTTTCCAAACTTCAAGAAAAACTGATTTTGGAATTTCCATATTCTTACCTGCTGATGAATTCTTACTTAATTAAAAATGTTACTTATTAAGTAACCAACTAATCTTCTAATTTTTACATCCAAATTTGGGAGGAATAGTGCAGTGTAGCATTCCTTTTTTTTTTTTTCCTCTTTAACGAACAACTGGTTTCTATTTAACTCAAAAGTAAAGGTAAATATATTTCCTACTTTTTTTTAATACAAATCTATATTTTACATACATGGATTTAAATATTTTATGAATCAAACATTTAGTGATATAACTGAATGTATCTATCTATTTCTAGGTGTTTAGATCAAACTTTTTTTAAATAAAATAATAGGATGTAAATTTAATTTATTTTTTTTGTTAGTGATTATAATAGTGAAAGAAGTGATTTGACCTTAGCCTATTTAACCTGAATCATTAAATTATATGGTTTTGAGTAATTTAATTTATTTCACTTTTGCACTAAAGTATTCCATATATATATATATTTAATTCATAATTATAATACTATTAAATGCATATCTATGTATAAGCGGAACAAACGGAAGTAAATCTTTATAAATAGTTCTTTCTCCGTCTCGTGGGAGTTAAACCAATGCGGGACCCACTCAAACCTTTCCTAAGTGATGACTCCATGATATAAATATCCCAACGGACTCCACTTGTCGCTCGCAGTCCCAGGTTCCAAGCTTAGATTTTCCGTCAGTTTCTCGAGAAAATTCTTCCCAAAATCAAGGGAAAAAAAAAACAAGAATCATGGTCGTTAAGGTTGCTTTAAACAACAAGAACTCAAACACGATAAAACTTGTATGCAGCTATGGAGGGAAAATTCTGCCCCGTAAATCGGACGGCGTGCTCCGCTACGTCGGTGGTCTCACGAGAATCTTAGCCGTCGACCCATCAATCTCTTATGCCGGTACTTATAACCAATGTTGCCCTAATCTTTTGATTTTGTTCTATCAATTTCTTTAAGTTCAAATTTATGCTAGGACATGTTAGGAGGTGGTGCACATGAACATCCTTGTTGGGGGGAAATATAAAAAAGAAAAGAAAAGAAGCAATTCCTTTTTTTTTTTTTCCGTTTATGAATTTAATAATCTGAATTTCTGTTTAGCCTGGACAGATATTTATTTATGATATCAATTTTATTTTTATTTTTATTTATTTTTTGCAGAGCTTATGGCGAAACTTGTGGAATTCTGTGGATTCTCTGTAACTTTGAAGTGTCCATTGCCAAACGGGGACTTAGAAACCTTAATCACCATTAAATCCGACGAAGAGCTACAAGCAATTATTAAAGAATACGAATCATCGTATTCTACAAGACCTCTTAAAATCAGGGCTGTTCTGTCACCGCCTCAGTCATTCAAAGCGGTATCGCCGCATTCGTCGACGACGGCATCAAGTGTGGATTCGCTCTCTTCTCCTCCTCCTCCTCATCATCATTACAAGAATCCGAGATACCCGAGAGAGTGGAGCTCTCCGTGGAGTTATTCGCCTCCGGTGGGGTCTGCGGCTGTGTACCGTAATTGTAACCTTTCGTGTTGTGGTGCTCACCGGCATCCTAGTGACATGCGGCGCGGTTACTTGGGGAATTACTGGCAATAGTAAAAGGAAAAGTTAAATGAATATAAAAGTAGAAAAACAGGAGCCCTTTTTTTGTCAACGTGTTCATACTTATTAGGAGTTGTTGAAATATCAAAATAGGATGATGTTGAGAAGGAACAAGATGATGATGACGACAATGATATTCAAATGAAATATTGGAAATTTTACAAACCCAGTTTTGGGATCTGATTTTTTAAGGATATGCATCAACTAGAAAGCATATTTTACATAGAGAGTTGTTACAAATAACACATTACAAAAACATAGATCCCATTCAATCTATGGCTTATCCGGGATCTTTCATAGTACACTTTCGTCTGTGAATACAGGAGCTAGCATCACCAAGTAGATATGGACAAGCATGAGCAATATTAGCATATTGAAATTTGATATTATCAAAAGCTGATGTATTTAAAATCAAAGTGGCAGAGTATGAATCTGTTGAAAGTTCCACTTTTGGAAGTTTCATTAAGATTGCATAGCGGAACACCTAATAAATCGCCCCCCAAAGCTCTGCTTCCAGTACTGACACACTGCCTATTTTTTTAAAGCAAAACCAAATATCCAGTGAGCATTTTCGCCTCTTTTGTGTTCTAGCGCTTGGATGCATTTCTATATTAATCTCAACTCTTCCTTCTGGTGGGAAATTCCATCGAATTGGCTTGAGGTACACAGATCTCTGTGAGTTTGCCTTTTCCTCTGATGAACCCAGAATTCACTTGCTATGTTTCGAATGTGTTGATATAAAGGTAAAGATGATTGGCCATTGTGGAGGAGTAAGGAATTGCAGTCAGTCCAAATTTACCATAGTACCGTTGTCATTGAACCATCTCTTTTACTTTGCTTGGCATTTTGATAAATTCATTCTTTGAGAGGCAGAAAAGATCCCTCAGTGAGAACTCTGCCCCGTACTAGTGCAGTCCAAATGTGTCGAACTTCAGTACAATCACGCAACGAATGAAAAATATTCTCTTGCTGCAATAAACATCGAGGACAAATGTTCTCTTTGATAGATTCTCATGAGCTCGTCTCCAATTGGCAGGGAATTTGTGTGGGCTCTCCATAGGAATAACTGTACCATCTGTGGCAGAACAGTTTTCCAGATCCATTGTCTGGAGCACTCATGATGTTATTGTTGTTGACCTTGTCGAAGTATATCATAAAATTCTGCAATTGCTGTCAGTCACTTTTCTCGACTGGAAGAAGGGTATTGCCTGGTCTTGCATGCCATCAATTAAAACACTATGGCCAAAGTCTTCTTACAGAGTTTGTGACAGAGCAAAACCCAATTTATCCTCATGCCAGTGCAATTCATCAACATATACTTCTTTTACTGTGAGCTGGTAAGACAAATAATGTAGGGGACCTGCAATTTTTGATCTGACAGTTGATGTACCTTTCCACAGGCTGGACTTGGTCTATAGTATATTCCGTTTGTCTTTATAAATGTAAGATATAGTAATTAGAAATAAAGCTACCGTATACTACACAGCTATATATTTAAGATTATCATCAAAAAGCAAAACTACAAACCAAAACAACCCCCCGACGTCCCTCTCTAATACAAAATGCAAACATAGATCCAACTTTGAACCTTGTTGGCTTGAGTTACTGATCCGATATATAAAGATCCGATTCACTAAAAATTCCCTCTCCAACGGCCCTTCAAACAGTCTTATAACGATCTTGGAACATGTCTGGCCGGTGAGCTTGGACATAAACTGATTCAGCACACAGTTTGTGATCTATGGCCGATCATGAGAAGCGACAACGGCATCATAGAAGGACTCGAGTTATCCTCGGATGAGGATGTGTTACATCTTCCTAAAATTATGGTAGTAGGGTCACTGGCATAAATATGGTATGCGAGAGCGTTTACATAGTACATCAATGAGAATGCTGTTCCTTTCTCTAGTCTTGATCTTGATTTTCAAAGCTGACACTAGCTAGATATTACTCACTTTTCTTGAATGGGAGATTTCAAAATCATGTTCTACATTTTCTTTTTTGAATTTTCCATTGCAAGTGATTAACACATGATAAAAAGATGTCAAGAATCGGATTTATATGAACTCGTTTATTATAAAACTTTTCGGAACGATGGTATTGAAAGAGAAATAGTGGATTTAAGGTTTTCCTTAAAACATTTTATAATTTTAATTTTATTGGAATTTTCCGTTTTATTAATCGACTAGACATTCAATGGGCTGGATATTAAAAACTCCCTTTGTTTATTACTCTCCATAGTAATGGATCTTAAATGTGTATATCTCAAATATTTCTCAGTTCTGTCTCACGTGTCTTAAAGAAGTGTATTTAGCTGGTGTGGCTTTGAAACTCAAAGTGAATGGTGGAGAATAGAAGAGAAGTCCTAGCTGATGCACTATTGGGATATATACTTAAATAATATAATTTTTTTTTAAAAATTTGTAGAATAGAGTATTTGTAAAAATTATTTTAAAAATAAGTTTTGAAGTTATGGACCTAATTTGTACATTTAGTACATAATTTATTTATTTTTTAATGGAAAATTAGTTATTGAAAGTAGATTTTTTTTTTAAGTTTACCAAAAAAAAAAAAAAAAGATGAACCATTTGACGTCAACAACATGTTGATGAGGTTGAGAATACTGCTCCATCATGTGTTGATGAGGCTGCATGAATCAGATTTCTAGTATACTGCTCCCATTTGACCTAAAGGGAATAAAATTAGTGATCATTGTCAACGAGGGGTGGTTATCGAAATACCTAATTATCGTTTTGCCTGTTGAATGCATCTTGATATGTGCCAGTCACATGGGTTCAATGATGTTGAGTGTCCTTCTACGTGTTCTAGCATTTGGCCAATGGAGCTTTAGCCTCTATATCTAGACCGTACCGACTAAGTGGCATAATGTGTGGGAATCTATCCCATGTCCAAACTTGTAGTAGTATCGCAACCCCTCTTATCTTGTGAGGTGTCGGGATGTTGTGATACATAGCTAGTGATATAATCATGCTAAATACACAGACCCCTAATTATATGTCCCTAGAACATTGAAATGTTTTAATAGAGGTAAAAAAATCATGTGAATGACGAAACTCGATTTATCGACAAAGATAAATCTCCCCAGCAATTGCAATATATATGCACATGTGCAGCGCTGCACTTGCTCTCCATCTGCATAAGTTGGAAGGACTTAGAACAAGTCACGAAGCTACATCATGTTAATGCAACCTCCCTTATTGTTGGACTCCAATCTTGCCCCCAATAGTCTTTTAGATGTTGCACCCCATTCGAGGTAAGTACTCCTTATAACTACATGGTCGTTGACTAAGAGGCCTAACTACACCTCAATGTCTTGAAGGGTAATAATGAACTCCCCAATTGGCATGTGAAAATTGTAGATCTCTAGTTTCCATCACTCGAACAATATAGTTATCATGTGCTAATCAAACTATATGAATGGTAGGCGGCTCACACTAAGGAATATGTCCAACTATAAGAATGGCCCCATTTGATGATTGATGGGGATGATGCTCTCATCACAATAGAGTGACAACTTGTGTCATTGAATGGTAAATCATGATTCATCTTACGTTAAAAAAGGTGAAATGTTAGTCTTTTGGCAATGGAACATAAATTAATGACCAAGGTAAATGCCATTTATCTTTCCATCTCAAATAGCCTATGATCAATATCCTTTTTGCTGTGTTAAAACTAAAGGATCAAAGGGTTTAGGCTCTATCTTTTAGCATTAATATTCGGATGAGTTTATGGTAGTTATAATAATAAACCAAGAGATTGCAATTTTAATCAAAACCAATTTTTTTACTAATGAATTTTGTAACGATTAATTAATTATATATTAATGACTAATTAGTGATTAATTAACCATCAATTAATTTTTCAATGATTTTTACACTAATAAACCAAGCAAATACATTTACAGTCGATATGAATTTTTGCACTAATTAATTTTTAACAAATAGCTAACTACATATTAATAACTAATTAATCACTAATTAGCGATTAATTAACAACAAATTAATTTTCATTATGATTTTTACAATACTAAACCAAGCAAATACATTTACAATTGACATGAATTTTTTTGATAATTAATTTTCTAACTAATACTTAATCACATATTAACGATTAATTTTACAACAACTTTCACAACAATAAACCAACACATTTCATTTACAATTAATACAAAATATTTCACTAATTATTTTTTAAATTTTAAATAATGACGTATTAGTGACTAATTAACAGCAAGTTAATCATCAATTGCCAACAACAGCTGTTACTTTAATAAAATAGTATACTACAAATAATTACTTTTAAGTAAATGTAGATTCATGAAAAGTAACATAATAACAAAAAAAAAATTATGGAAAAAAAATGTATCGAGTTTCTTTTGTTCCAATCATGCTTTCTCTCTGAACAAATTGAATAAATCTCCTCTTGATATTCCAAAAGTCTAAATGTACAAGCTAAATCTACGTGAAATGAAAATTAAGAAAACACAAATTATAGACTGTAAAGGATAAAAAGAATGGAAGAAGAGATGTAGTTATGTGCAAACTGAATTGAGAAACTGAGGATTTGTATTTATAATATAAATTGTTGGTGAAATTTTTTTTTTGTACATTTAGGTTCACATGTTGTGATACTATGTAAATTTGTAGTATTATTTTATGATAGTTTTTATAAGTTTATAGTGTAGGTTTGTAATATTGAATGAAATTATTGGACGATGGGGAATAGTGCAAAAATAAATAAATAAATTCCAACTAATTTATTAAAGGCGCAAACACGATCTGTGCCTTCAATACAAATTTTACTAAAAGTGCATACCTTATTTGCGCCTTTATGCAAGTGCTTGAAGGTGCTGACAAGGTCTGTACCTTTAGTACAATTTGTACCAAAGGTGCAGTGTAATGTCTCGAAACTTAGGCCGCGCTACTGCTCGCCATATGTCCTTATCTCGCAAGAACATGTTAAAGCTCTAAATCAACTATGATATATTTTTACCTGTAACTCATATATAAAAACATTTAATACATCCCCAAAATTTCATAAACCATATTAAACATTTAATGCAGCGGAAGTCTATCAATTCTAAATAAACATTCTTAAAGAAATAACATCTATTACATTTAACTAACATAATTTTTCCAAAATCTAATCACCATAATAGTAATAGTAATTGCCATCTTCCTCTTTTTGTGATTGACCCAAACCCAAGTTGTCTTCTAAGTTATCATCTCTCTCAACACTTGCATATAAAAATATTCCTCGAAGGGTGAGCTAATGCCTAGTACGTATAATACAAACATACACGTATGGACAAACATAAACAATTATTGCATGCATTATACAATACTTAACCACATGCATCATTTCATGATACGATTTATGTCTATAAGCAACAACATGGTACTCATGATCTCCTTAACACACTTAATACACTGGAACACAATTTGGTGATGGAAACTGCCATTATGGGCTCCAGACCCATGATCCTTAATCCTTAAACTCACACCCATGGTATACTTAATTTTGGTGATGGGAACTGCTACTACGGACCCCACATCCATGTATACTTAAACCTCTTAACTAACATTCAACTGAGATCATTTTCAAGCACGACTCCACTAGGGACAATGTCACATGAGAATAATTGGGGTGCCCCCTAAGGATCTACCACTATGAGCCTCTAGGCTGAGCTAAGCACATATAACATATAACTTAAACACTTAAGTCAAATCATTTAACTTAATCAATTTCAACACATATACTAACTTAAACAAATATAGAACAACACACAAGTTACATGTACCTTAAATCCTAGCCTTAAACACTTCCTCGTTTTGGACTTAAGCTAAATTGAAATCTATACACATCAACAAGTTCTTCTTAATACTTAATTTTAGATTAAAATCATCTCTTAATTCTCTTGATCCTATTCATTTAAGTTATCTAAAGCCGTACTAGTTATCTAGGTCACGTGGAAATTAGCTTAATTAGAAGTTAATGGATATATAATTAAGTTATACTTTATTGAACACGGCTATGTTAAGAGCCGTGTTACTCAACATAGGTTGGAGCAAGATCGTGTTAAGGGTCATGTATCTTTCGGTGTAAAGTTTAGCTTCAACACGGTTGGAACACGATCGTGTTAGGAGGTCGTGTTCTTCTTAATTTAATATGGTCGAAACACGACCGTGTTAGGTGGTCGTGTTACCCTTGACTCAACATGGTCAAAACACGATCGTATTAATGGGCCGTGTATCTCTCGGTGTAACTTTCACACTCAACACGGTTGAAACACGACCATGTTGAAAGACCATGTATCTCTGGATGTAACATTTAAACTCAACATGGTCGAAACAAGACCATGTTAGGAGACTGTGTTACCCTCGGTAATCTCCACGAACTCCTAATGCTTCATTATCAATTTTCCTAATCCCAATTCTCTCTATTCCTAAGCTTGATTAAATCTTCAAAACACGTAGTTACATATAAATTACAAGGAGTATTTTACTTACATCAAATTTCCAATAGTTTGAATCTTTAAGCTCTTTGAGTTTCTTCCCCATTATGCCTTCCTAGAATTTTCAAATCCTCGTGTGATTGGATGGAACCAATTTTCCTTAATCGTCTTTAAGGTTCCTAACAAGAACATCTCTTCCTTTTTTGTGCTTCTCACTGGATAGTTATTGATAGGATGAAAAGAGGAGAGTTAGAGTTAACACGGTATTTATACTCTAATTGTAAAAAAACATATATGCCCCTTAGATTTTTATGAATTCCCCGTTTTAGCCTTGGTTTTATGTTATAATATTATAACATATATATTGATATGTTAAAAGAAATTCAGGTATTACATGCAGATCCCATCCATGCAGATCCCATCCATATCTTCAATTTTACAAAAAATCTATTTTTGGAATGATTTTTATAGACATCCTATTTCATAATTTTTTTTAAAACTATATTATTTAAATATATTACCATGCACTATCTAAATGCATATATTTATCAAAGACCCTCTTAGTATTTATTTATTAGGAAGATATTTCACATCTTCATTTCATGAAGGACTCTCTAGTTATATATGTGATGTGATAGGTATTTATTTTTACTTTATAAATATTCTTTATCTTCTACTTTCTCAAGATGTTAAGTCGCATCTTGGTACTATAGATAATTGTTTTATCTTTTGTTATCCGAAAAAATAAGAAAAAAAAAATCTTGAAGTTGTGATTATATATTATTTACTGAATATTAAGGTCGAAATTAGCTTATAAATCGACTGAAATATAAATTATCGATCAAGTAAAAACAAAGCTTAGAAACGCATCTGTACACATTTTACCATTGTATTCGGCCCTAATATTCCATTATTATATCATAACTCTACTATTTATATGGGTTTACAAATAGTAATTAAAATTTCTTCTAATACGAGTAAGGCTTTTTTTTCTTTTCAGAGATAATTTATAATTTATTAATGTTTTATTCCATTGCTAATGTTAAATAGTTGTTTAATTAAGTCCTAAACCTTAAATTATATGGCTTGTGCAGTTAATTAAAACTCTGTCTTAGACTTATTTATACACTTTTCTTTCTTTTTTCTTTTTTCTTTTATTTGAAAAAAAGGGTGCCTTGTGTGTTTACATAGTCTTCCAATTACAATTCCAAGTATTCTTTAGGATGTACTAAATTAGTGGGAATATAGTTTTGTATAGTTCCTATTGTTGATGAAGTCCCGGGAATGTTACTAGCAAAAGCATATGGTGCCATTTAAATTTCTTCTTTTTTTTTTTAGGGTAATGTATAAATTTCTATTGCAAGTGCAAATTTAATTCATTTATGAAAGTTTTATGACAAAATGAAATTTGGTTAATATGAGCAAAATGTGAATGTATGCACAAACGGAGAACTCAAGGACATGATAAGAAATATAATGGGCTAAAACCTCAAAAAAAAAGAAAAAAGAAAAAAAGAGACGCATAAGCTAAGCTTCTTAGACTATTTTCAGAATTGTGGGAAATCAAAGTATGTAAAGAAATGTAAAATGCTTTCCTTTAAAAGTTTTAGAAATCCTATATGTAGTTTGTTAAGAATGATCCCGTAATTTAATTAATAAATTTAAGAATAAGAGTAGTAGTATCCTATTCTTAATTACCACATTACAATTCATAAATATTTGCAAGAGTTTTCGAAATTTTTGTTTTTGAGGGAAATAAAATGCTAGAAATTCTATAAAAATTCATGCGACAAAATTATGTAAAATAAGAAGTATAATACTTTATTAATCTCACTAATCCCATGAGTTATGTGTCTTAAAGATTATGATCTTACTTTTGTCATTTTATTGTTGGATTAAGCTCGGATCGGCTATAAATTGAACTAAGCCATCCATTATGAAAAATCACAACTCAAAATAGTTTGAACAATTTGTTTAGGTGAGACAAAAATTTATTTTGATAAGGATTGGTTTGAATCACTGATGAATCAATGCTTGATGTTTCTCTCTCCTATTTAGCTAGAACTTGTAGATTTAAAAAAAAATCACCATTTTAATTACTTTTCGATATTTCTAAGCCTTTTTCTTTATAATTTATTTAAATTTCAATTTACATAATTAAAAATATAATCAACAATGCTATATGTTTTATTGTTCAAACACATGTGCTCAAGCAAGCCTCTTCATCACCAACCCAACAAAAGATAAACATCGATGTTATCTTGTTAGACAAACTTTTATATGATGGCTTTAGACCATGTTAATTGTTGGTCCATAGCATAAGGACCCAAATTAAGGATCTCCACTAGATGTCTTTAATAGAAAAAAAAAAAAAGAGTTCTTCCCTTTTTTCTAAAAAAAATATAACAATTTATCAGAAAAAACAACATGAAGTTGCTATTCATTTTTTTTTTTGGGTAATTCCCATTCATTAAATGGAAACATAATTACATATTTGTAGCCCTACTACTATTTAGAACATCCATAGCATATTTGCTTATTTAGTCATTACATGATGATGTAAATTTTCCACACAAACCAAAATTATCAACATCTTGTTTCAAAAACTCCATAAGAGGATGCGCAAAAAAAAAAAAAAAAAGGCATTCATCATCCTTGTTGATAGGTCTTTTAGCTGTGGTCCTTAAAGGCCGACTCAATAGGCTCATCGGTGGAGACTAACAAGTCTCAACAAGAGTTTGTGATCCGGATTAGGTAAGTCTATCAAATCCCTAGATACACTCCATTATATATTCTCATATTAAGTAAGGATATCTTGAGTGAAGATAAACTTGCTAAATCTAATACTTATCCTCCATGCCTATAAATGGATGGTTAAGACTTCAAGGTAAGAGATCAAAATCCCTAACGCACACATTACAAAACTACTGTTGCTATCAATCTCTTCATGTGCCATCTAATGACTTGAGTGTCGAAGTCTCTACATCAGAGACAACTTTGGCACCTCAATAGCTCACATTTTCTATCTTGTAGGCATTATCTTCTCATAGTTCACCACTTTGCTTGGCCCAAGCCCTCAGCTAGAGAAAAGTAGTAACAATAATCCTATTACTAACATCATGTTGCAAACCAATCTGCAACTCTATTGAACTATCTAAGTATTGAATCAATTTGCATCTCCCATAGGAGGGATTATTTTCCTTTGCATGTCGATAACACATTGTAAAACTTGAGCTTTTAGCATTTCAGCGGCAACATATGAGTCGATATTAATTTCCGCTTTTTTGTATCCTAATTCCAAGCAATAATGCAAACCCCAATAGAACCCTCATAATTTTGTTGCAAGAGTACTAACACAACCCAACTTTTTTGCAAAACCATATATCTATCTTCTTTAGTCATCCCTCAATACAACCCTAATTGTTGCATGTCTAGTGTTGGTTAGAATGAACCATCTATGTTTAATTTAATCCACCCCTTTATAAAAGCATTCTAAGTCAAACTTCTCCATTCTATCCTATAAATGTCATAACCCAAAGGATAGCTTTATCATAATAGTTTATCGTATGTGTTATGAAACCTAAGGGTAGCATTGCTTCGCTCTTAAATTTACAAAACACATATTGAGCATCTCTTACCATAAGTTACGTTAAAGGAAAATTTAGTTTTGCATAACAAATAAATAGAAATATCATATATCATTAATAAATAAGTACTATTTAATTTGTATAGATTAGCATAACATAAGATCAAATTAGAGTCTACAACATAAATTGACAACCTTTATAACACTTGGATTTCTAGATCTCACTGCTTTTCATCTTATCTTATACCGGGCTATTAACTTACCAAACTTGACAATACATCCTATTATGGATACTTATGTAGTGCACTCAATCCTTTGCACCTACAACTTAGGGGTTTGTGCTAAATGGGTCCTACAAACCACAAAACTGTAGGGGTATAAGTTACCACTATTTAATAAGGTTCCTCTCTCGTATTATGTAACAAGCAAATAAAACTAAGTTATCAATCATTAACTAAATGCATGAAATCACGTCTATGAATGCAACAATGTATACAACTATCCAGAAATTGTATATGGCTAGGAGTGTAATCCCCATCCATGGTCCTAAGTTAAGTCATACCCATTCACATTTACATGAGCAAAACCCCATTGTCAACCTTAAGTGCTATTATCCCCATGTTTTCTTTTAATAAAACAAACATATTACTCAAGTATTGGTGAGCATATGCGGAAAATAAAGTGATGTAGTACTGTGGAGCCCCTGTAATCTACCACGCCCCTAAGCAATGAATCCTCATACTAGGCTCCAATAAAAAAGACAGCACTTCTGAATACCAATTAATTTCTAAATGTTAGAGTAAGGTAACATCATAAGATGTAAACCATCCTGTGGTCTCTACGTACCATTGCGTAGTGTTCAATTAATTATATTGATGAATAGAATTATTAAATTTATTTATTTAAGTAACCACCCAAATTTGTATACAATTACAATTCCCTATGTATATCTACATGCAACATACAATTTACTTACATAAGCACATCATCCATTAGTTAAGTTACTTAACTTAAGTCAAGGCAAATTAACCAAGCACAAGCATATTCCCATATCCCCAAGCATTATCCAATTTTTAATCATATTAACATACTAGTACTAGGTGCACTAAGTTACGTGCACAAATAAGCATAATAATCATTGAAAGTAACTCATCTACCCATTATACATAATCATAATAATCTTTAGGTAGGTTGCCAGTAGATAAATCTCCAAAGTAGTATTACCTAAGTAAATAACAAGTAATTAAGTATCTTATAAACTTAATACAATCAACTAAGTTTACTCTCTCTTCCTAATCTAAATCCAATTGTCATATTAACATAGTTTAATTATTTAATTTCATAATCAACAAGGTTGTTTTTTATGAGTAATTACTTAATTAAATAAACTTATAGATTACAAAAGTTTGTTAAATTAATATTTATACTACTCAACTTAGCTTATTTCTAATTTATTTTCAAGATCGAGTATAGTGTGAGTTTGAAATAAAATCTATATACCTTGTTCCCTTCAATATTTGAGGTATATCCGTATATGCTAGTATATGCGTACAAAACTTTCAATTTTGCTCCCCATGTTACTAAGTATTCAGTATAGTACAATTAGATTCTCTATTAATGTTATTGCTTTTGGTTAGTTTTGCATTTATTGATTCCATTATATATATATATCCTTAATCAATATAACAAAAAGAATATATATATATATATATATCCTACGCATATAACGAGAGCATTTGAAATTCATGCATATATGTGTTCATTGAATTCCACTTGATTGATGTAACTAATTTCCTAACTAGTGAACATGGTATTCACGTAAGGGAAGAACATTTGTACTACTAAATTTATGTATTTTCTTTTTTCCTAAGCGCCGAGACATTATATGCACGCATATATTGCATCTTGTTTTAATTCTTTGAAAAAAAAATCTCTTGGTATTATTTTAAAATTTCGTGCTACGATAACATGTCAAGATTCAAGCTTTTATAATATTCCGTGAATCAACTAGTATCTATATGCCTACCAAACTTGCCACTTTTCATGCAGAAAATAAAATAAAATTTGCTAGAACTTAACCTTTTAAAATTGTTTTCCCTACGTATATATCTATTTCAGCCGAAGGAATAAATAAATTAAAATGGCTGCATTTAATTGTTTTACTTAAGCAGGTCTAGTAAGCCTGTGAACTAGGCTATTGATTACTCTAGGACAGAAATGACATTGGTCTTATCTATTTTAATCCATTTACATCAATGATTTCATCAGCCATTACTCACCTGAGAGATACGTGTGTGTCTACATATATAAATATAAATTAAGTTTGTGATTATTTCTCTTAGCGTGCATTAGCTTTTCCCCTAAATTCATTCGTTTAGTCACTTCGAATAATTTAAAGTAAATATAAATATATATATATATATATATATTATTAATCATTTTATTTCTTAATTACCTACTTTCCTTATGTCGAATCATATTTCCCCTAGTTACTAGATTATTCCTATATTAGTTGCTCTCAACTTTGCATTTTCTATCGTCTAATTATTTACTATTCATCCCTCCAAAATCTCAGTTGTCACAATAAATCTATTTTTGCTTCCTCAAAAATGCCCAATACAATATTCATGTGCTCCTCTTCTAATATTTTGCTTAAAAGGCTGACTTTGCTCATTTAACCAAAATATTTTGTTGTTTCTACTTATCCATATTTTCATAACATGAAGCTAAAAACAAATGCTTTAGGAGGATGTACACTATGTAATTCTTTCTTCTGGTATGACAATCAACTTGAGCCCATCTAAAAAAAAAAATTCATTTGGCAAATTGTTATCTTCTCTACTAACAGCCCACTGCTCAGACATATCCTTGATATATGGGCAATTCCTAAATACATGGTTTAAGAGAGAATCCACTATAATATTAGATATGTTTTAAGTAATCGCAAAATAAAGTATTTATTAAATTAAGTGCATTTTGGATATATGCCTTTAACATAAATTGCTAAAGGCGCGTTCTTGGTTCACACATTTGCTACTTATTTCGAAAATAAGTTTATCAAGTACTCTATTTTACAATTATTTTTCAAAAAAAATACAACATTTTAGTGGATTTCTCTAGTTTAAGTCCTCCTCCATCCCTCCACAATTTGGGCACCAATTGTTTTCCATAATGTTTCTTCATCTCAAATTCATTGCTATAGGTAAACTATCATGCATAGTTCTCCATAACAAAAATTTTTAATTTTTGGTGGAAATATGCTTCTCCATATCCATCCCCAACCTCCCTTTTTTAATCTATTCTCTATCCACCAAACAGTCATATATATCTTCTAGAGAGGAATTAATCTTGAATTGCATGATATCTCTTTTTGATCCTTATTCACTTAACTAAGCATAATATGGCCAACCTTATCAACTACTATATTTGTTATTTGGAATCCAATTTTATCATCTCTTTTTTAATCTATAGGATACATTTCAGTTCAAAAAATTAGGAACCTATACTTTACAAAGTAGGGTATCAATAGAGCCCATACCCTATCCACTATGTGCCTGCTCACCTTTAAAGAAAATAACCTCAAAAATATACTACTTAAAATTAATACTTTAAGTGTTAATTTCAATTTTACTCTTGTTTTCGCTGTCTATGGAATTGACACTTCAAGTGCCAATTTTAATTATGAAAAGTGAAGGCTAATTTGAAATTAGAATTTAATTTTAAGTGTTATATTTTAAAGATTATTTTTCTAATTCATACATTTTAGGAATTATTTTTTAAAGTAATATTTCTTTCTTTTTCCTTTTTTTTTGCATAATTAACTCATAATATATAGTATATCTTACTGTATGACTTGATATAAATGATAAATAATAGAAAGAAAACGCATTACATACCAATTACCTCACACAAATATAAAATCAAAAAGCACGGCAAACTCGATTTTTCCTCCCCAATGATTTAGTCGTAAAGAGGAAAAGAAAAGGTCGAAGACCAACATTTCTTAAGGGAATATGTTTCTTAAGGAAAGAATTAATTGATTTTGGGATTTCATGGATTGAATGTTTGATTTGTATTAAAAATATCTATTGTAGCTTCCAATAGAAAGTAAAAAAAAAGAAAGAAATTAAAAAAAAAAAAAGAATGTTTGTAGCTCCAAAATTTTATTGTATATGATTTGTTGCACTAAAAGGATAAATAATAATACCAATTATATTACCATATTTTCGATTTTTTTTTCTAAAGAACGATTTTAGTGTAATACATTCAGTTTTGAGGTATGTTGTTATATGCATTTTTTTTTTTTTAATTTGTGTTTGTTTGACAACTAATTGAAGGTGGCTTATAAGTTGAAAAATCACAATCACAGCTCAAAGAGACGAAAAATGATTTGTGAGAGCAAAATAAAATTAGCTTAAATCTTAATAAAGTGAATGTGAATGGATATATAGGTATTGACTTTGTTAAAATTAACAATGCATTAAACGTGGGAAGACACTAAAAATTAAGATATGTTTTGAGAAGGTAAATTAGAAAATATAAAAACAACAAAACTTTTCCAGCAGAATCTATCTATTTGAATTATGTAGGAAAGGTAAGTCCAAATAGAAAATAAAAGAAATAAAAATCTTCATGCAATTGGAATATTGTATACTTTTAAGAATTGAAGCATATGCCACTCTCCAAGAATGAATATGAAATGGAAGGGAGTGCCCGACTTTAGAGGGACTTTGGCTTCCTGCTTTTTGCTTGACTTTAAATCATTGTGCTTGTTTTGATAAATTTCGAGATTTATTATACTAAATTGTAAATATACAATTTAGGAATTGAATAGAGTGTCACAAGAAGTATCAAAATGAGATCAATTCAAAATATAGAGATTATGCAAAAATATAAAGAGAAAGGTCACTGCCTTTTGAAGTGACATTAAAATTATTTACCTAATAAATTCATATGAGAAGATAACGAATTCAAATGAATAATTAGGATAAGTAAATATATGAATTCCTTTCTAGAGATTATATGTGCCTTGAATCATTGAAATCCCAATCCCCATTTGGACAACCTTCTATGGTAAGTTCAATATTATTTAGCAAATTCAACTTGATGGGGGAAAAAACAAACTCCAAATTTATTTATGATTTGATAGAAAGAAGGATTTCATAATTGGCTGAGAAATCTTCATTAAAAACTTACATCAAAGAGCATTAAAGACATTTACGATAGCTAAAGTTCAAATAACACCAACATGCATCAATTGACATTGCTTTGACACATGACATCATAGACGTCTACATTTGCATTTACCTAATTCAAAAAACAAAATGCACGGTGTGAAGAGTATCGACACCTATAAAATATCAGTTTCAACACCAACTCTCAACTATTTAGCTTCACTTTGTAATAGCTTGACGACAATCCTAAATTCGTACCTTAGCAGTCAAATTTATTAGCAATAATGAAAAGATATGGTGTGTTTCAAATGTAAAATTTTCAAAATCTATTCTCATAGAGTAAGGTATAGATACAAGGTCTTCTTATTTTATATCCACCTTAAAATCTATATTTTAAGGTACATAAAATATATATTCTAGGTTCTATAAAATATTATTAAATAATATTAATAAATAAACAATAAATAACCATATTATAATTTTTTTCAACAAATGTTTTAGTTAAAAAAAAAAAAAAGAGAGACTAAGTCCATGATTTAATAACTCTAAATATTTCTAACTAATGCTAGCCCTCTTTCTTTTCCTTATTCATCCTAACATTGCTAATTGTTTTGGGCCCAGGATGGAGAATAAAATGTATATACATTACTAATTGTCCTTTAAATTATTTTTTGTATGATAATTGTGTGACATACTAAGCTAGAAAAAAAGGTTTCATGCTTAAAACTTGTTCAACCTCTTCAAATTCATTACATTACATAACGCGCCTCACCTTTAGTCCGAACCCTGCAACAAAAATAGAAATCAACTTCAAAACACAAGACACATGAAGATGATATAACTTCATATAAATAGCACATGCATAACCATAAAAGCCATCCTCCTTATTAACCTCACCAAAAAACAAAACTCAATAAACCAAACTATCCCACATCCTTCTCTAATAGGCAATAAAAGCCCTTCGAGCTAGCCCTACAAGGCTTCAATAGCAATAGCACATTACGTGAATAGATTAATTTGCAATAGTTATCATTTCATTCATATAACCATCCACTAGTTTTTTAATACAAATACCTATTTCGCATGGTTATATTGACTCTCAAGTAAATCAATTATGGTGTGACTTCTCAAAATTATTTTTTTAATCATATGAAGAAAGAACTTATAAAAAACTCCAACCACCCAAATGATTAACTTCCGAACTTCGTTACATCCTATAATCGGCTCTGATCTCTTACTCTTGTCAAATCTTGAATTTAATAATAAAAAAAAATAAAATGAAATAATTGGATAATAGTTTTTAAACTAAAAAAAAAATAAATCAAAATATGAAAATAATAATATTGCGGCAAATGGAAGTACAAAGGACTTAGTAATGAGGGCAATATGATCATCTGACGGGAAAAGTATAAATAGACCAATATATATCCTGTTGACCTTTTTCCCAATATTGTGCACTACAAAATCCTAAGAGTAAGGAAGAACCATGGGAGAAGAAGGCGACGACTATACAAGGCGATCCAATGAACTTACATATGAACAACTAGTGTGAAAAACTTCAATCGTTGGAATAATCCAAACCAATTAGAAAAGCTATTTTTTAGGTTTAGAAAAGCTATTTTTTATTTTATTTTGTTTCCTTATTAATTTAAGAAAGTTTAGATTTGATGAGTATGAAACAGATTTGGTATCTTCTTTCCTTTCTTATTCCTAGGATTTTGAGTTTATGAATGCTCTGTAAGCAATGTGAATAATATAAATTATTGAGTTTCCAATTGCAATATTGATAATTATAAATTATTTTCTCTCTGGTATTATGATATTTCATACTTCACGCTGCATAATGAATTTATATTATTTTATAACGTACATATATACTCGTGTTGTTATATTGACGTCAGTGATGTGCACCGTCCCAAATACATGAGAAATAATTTGTTGGGTGGCAAACCTAATGTAAAGAAATATGATTCTTAGGAGAGAATTATTTGATGCTGGGATTTCGTATATTTAGTGTTTGATTTGTATTTAATTATTTTTAGAATTGAAACAAAAAAAACAAAGTCTGAGATTCTTTATCTTAAAATTTAGTTTAATAGTCCTATTGGGTGTATTATAAATATCTAGTGAGGCTTACAATGGGAAGAAAAAAATAAAATGTTTGTAGGTCCAAAATTTTATGGTATATAATTTGTTGAGTGGAATGACAAATAATAAGGTTTGACAATTAATTGAATGCGGCTTACAGGTTGGAAAATCACAATCACAACTCACATTTTCTGAGATAATTATTGAAAAATAATTTGTGAGAGCAAAATAAAATTGGCTTAAATCTTCATAAAGCTAATGTGGATGGATATATAAAAATTGATTTTGTTAAAATTAACAATGCATTAAATGAAGGAAAACTCTAACTATTAAAATATATTTTGAAAACTTAAATTAGAAGCTACAAAAACAACAAACTTTTTTAGTGATATCTCAATATCTGGGATGCCACAACCTGCCATGTGTCCTTACAGGATAAAAACACATTAAGACTCTTAACTCAACCAGTACTATGTAACCTACAATAACTGTTACTCACTATTGAAATAATTCATCTAATGTCATTCATAATGATTCAACTAAATATCATTAAAAACCACAAACTGTTTGCAAGCTAATCTTGGTACATCATTTTGATCAAAATCTAGAAACAATTGAACTTCTAGTAATTGACTAGCCTACCTTACTCTACTCTAATGGAAGTTACTATGTCAGCAATGTCAAGAACTTCATTTTCTTTCTTCGCCTTAATAGAAATAGTAATCTACATCACTTTCATCTTGCGCATATAACTCTAGATTTTTGTCATAGGAAGTGTGTTCATCTGTTCCTATAGCTAAAAAAAAAATGATCCTTAAAGGGTGAGCTAATGCCTAATACGTATAACTCATAAGCACATGAACATGATCAAGTATAGCTTAAGTCACATACATCAATGCAATAATACAACTATCAAACAGTAAGTTATTGTCTCATTTAGTCTATAGAATAACAAAAGGGTACTCATGACCTCACCAAACTATATATATATATATATATATATATATATATATATATATATTTAATACATAGTACGGTGTTGGGAATTGCCACTACAGGCCCCAACACCCATGAGTCTTTAAATCTACCCAGATTATTTCATTGCACAACTTTACTAAGAACATTGTTACATAAAGATCATTGAGGTGCCTCCTAAGGATCTACCTCCACAGGCCCCTAGGTTGAGCCAAGTACAATTAGTAAACAACTTAATCCAATCCGATACTAATTATTCCAGTTCCTTAACTATCCTAACAAATACAAGTAACAAACAAGATTACACATACCTAAAAGGGCAGTCTTAAACATGATTTGTCCTCATTTAGTAGTTACACTAAAATCTGTTAAAATGTCGAGCAATCAATCTTAATACTATTCTAAAGTATCGTCTAAGTTACCTAATTTTTATCACTTAAATGTTATTGGATCACTTCTCTTACTCTGGTAGAATTTCTAAGGTTTTACTAGAGTTTAGGGTTTAACAAACATTGAATAAGAAGAAAAGAAATTGAATAATGAAATTTCTCAAGGTACACGACCATGTATTAAGCCGTGTTCATGAGCACAATAGGGTATACGATCGTATACTATAACTGTGTACCTTTCTATACATTTTCATAATTTGACATGTCCAAGTATACGACCGTATACTATAACCGTGTACAGTTACACAAGCAGGTACATACGTGTATGCCTAGCCATTAAGTTCCTATCTCACCCTTTTTCTTTTCTATATAAGACAAGCAGGAACATACCCATATACTTAGTCGTGTACTCCACTATTCCATTGTGAATCCTCTTCTTAATTCGCCAAATTCCAATTCCTTCAAACTCTAGATGAAATCCATCACTACTAAGCCTAATTATACATTGTTTCTAGCATCAGAACACTAATTTAGTTTAATTAAACAACTTACCGATTTAGATCGTCCTAACAATCGAAGTCCTATCCTGAACCTTTTTTTGCATCGATCGTTCTACGGTGAAATCCAATAAAATTGACACTACTTCATATCAATATCACACACATGTAAATGGTGATTAAGAGTCATTGATTGGTTCACTTATTGTGGGTACTTTATCGGATCATAAGGTATAGCGGTTACCTTTCTCTCTTAAGGTTTGTCCTTATGTTAGGGGTACTATAATGCAAAATATGGAAAAGGGTCAAAATAATATGTGGTGACCTATTTATACCTCTTTGTCAAATGACTATATTACCCTTGATACTAAACTCTTTTTACTTCCATTTGCCCTGACTTATTATTTTTAATTTTATTTATTTTTCTCAGGATTTACATTCTCTCTCCTTTATAAAAACTTTCATTCTTGAAAGTTACTTGAGTTTGGAAAAAGCTCTAGATATTTCCTTCACATATCTTCTTCTAGCTCCTATGTTGCGTTAAATTCTATCTGATTTGTCCATTATACTTCGACATAGGAAATTACTCTTCTCCTCAATATTTGTTCCTTAGCATCCACAATTCTTACCAGTCTTTCAATAGAGGATAAATTCAATTGTATATTTAAAGGTTCTAAAGCCACTACTTGATCTAGATTTGGTACAAACTTCCTCAATATAGATACATGAAATACATCATGTACTATATCCAAACTTGGGGGTAGAGCTAACCTATAAGCTACATTGTCAATCCTTTCCAAAATTTCAAATGGACCCACATACCTTAGGTTTAACTTTCCTCTTAAACCAAACTTGATCACCCCTTTAATTAAAGAAACTTTTAATAGTACCTTATCTCCTACTTTGAATTCTAAGGGGCATCGCCTTTTATTAGCATAGTTCTTTTATCGGCTCTGAGCTATCTATATTCTTTGTCTTATCAGCTTTACCTTATCTATAACCTCTAAGACTAATTCCGATCCTAACATCTATCTTTCCCCCACTTCATCCTAATGTAATGAAGATATGCATTTCCTTTCATATAGAGCTTCATACGAGGGCATTTAGATGGTTGCTTAATAAGTATTATTGTAAGCAAACTCAACCAAAGGTATGTGTTCATTCCAGTTATCTTTAAAGTTTAGCGCATAGGCTCTAAGCAAATCCTCTAAGATCCAGATGGTCCTCTTAGATTGTCCATTTGTTTAAGGGAAGAACGCGGTACTAAATTGCAGTTTTTACCTAAGGCTTTATATAAACTATTCTAAAATCTACTTACAAAGTGTATATCTCTATTAAAGGTTATTGTTACTAGTACTCCATGTAACCTTACTATTTCTTGTATATACATTTTAGCCAATTTCTCCAATTTGTATCTTACCTTAATAAGCAAAAAGTGAATAGACTTAGTTGACCAATCTATTATCACCTACAGCACATCTTGTTTCTCTTTAGTTCTTGGGAGAGTTATAACAAAATCCACCATCACATGTTCCTATTTCCACTTAGTAATTAGGAGGGGCTACAATTCTCCAACTAGCCTTTGATATTCAATTCAGATGTGTTGAGAAGTAAGGTACCTTGCTAGATACTCGGCTATCTCCTGTTTCATATTCTTTCACTAGTATTGATTCTCTAGGTCTTTGTATATCTTAGTGCTTCCAGGATGAATTGTATGTCTAGAGTAGTGCGCCTCTTTCATGATTTCTTTCTTCAACTCTATATTTCCCGACACACACAATCATATTCCTTACCCTAAGACTCCATCTAGATCACTATTACATCAGGAGCCTTATCTCATCCCAATCTATTATTGATCTCTTAAATGTCAATATCCTATTTGCGCTGTTTTAATTTTGTCCACTAGATTTAGCTAGATGCATAAAGTAGCCATCTTCACTCTGACTTCTTGAGTTAAATCTCCAATTCCAACCTATGCATATCATCCAACAATTCTTGTTATGAGGTGATTAAAGTGGTAAGATTTTCTTGTTTCTTTCTGCTAAGGGCATCTACCACTACATTGGCCTTTTTAGGATGATATTGGATCTTAAGATCTTAGTCCTTAATCAATTCCAACCATCTTTGCTACCTCATATTTAATTCTTTTTGTGTGAAGATATACTTCAAACTCTTGTGGCTAGTGAAAATCTTACATTTCTCCCCATACAAGTAATGTCTCCATAATTTTAATGCCAATATTATTGCTGTTAACTCCAAGTCATGAGTCAAGTAATTTCTCTCAGGTGGCTTCGATTAACAGGATGCATATGTTATGACTTGCTTACCTTGCATTAAAACACAACTTAGCCCTTAGGCTGAGGTATAACTATAAATAGTAAATTCTTTCCCACTCTTAAGTAATGCTAAAATGGGGTTTGATACAAGCTTCTAGTTGAGTTCTTGGAAACTAGCTTCACATTTATTATCCTAATCAAACCTCACCTTCTTTTGTGTTAATCTAGTGAGAGGAGTCATTATTTTAGATAATCCCTCTACAAACCTTTTGTAGTAATCCACTAAACCCAGGAAGCTCCTTATATCTATCACTATCTTCGATCTAGGCTAATCTACTACAACTCTCACCTTTTCTAGGTCTACTAAGAGTCCATCTTTGTTGACCACATGACTTAAGAAAACCACCTGCTCTAACCAGAATTCATATTTCTTGAATTTGGCATACAGTCTCTTTGCTTGCAATCTACCCAGCACCAATCTTAAATGTTCTTCATGTTCCTCCCTACTTTTGGAATATATCAAAATATTGTCTATAAAGATGATCATGAACTTGTCCAAGAAATCCTTGAATACTCTATTCATTAAATCCATAAATGTTGTTAGAGCATTCGTCAAACCAAAAGGCATCACCATATACTCATAGTGGCCATAGCTCGTTCTAAAAGTTGACTTCGGGATGTCTTCGTTCTTAATCCTCAACTGATGGTAACTTAACCTTAGGTTGATCTTAGAGAATACTTGAGCTCCCTTGCAACTAGTTAAATAGATCATCTATCTTAGGAAGATGACACTTGTTCTTGATGGTAACATGATTTAATTCTCTGTAATCTATATATAGTCTCATGCATCTATCCTTCTTCTTGACAAAAAGGATCAACGCACCCTAAGGAGTTGTGCTTGGTCTTATAAATCCTTTATCTTGTAGGTCCTATGACTATTTCTTCAGCTCTTCTAACTCAACTGATGCCATCATGTATACTAGTTTCAATATTGGCACAATACCCACTACTAAATCGATGTTGAACTCAATTTTCCTAGCTATAGGTAAACTAGGAAGGTCTTTTGGAAAGATATCGGGAAAGTCCCTTACTACTGACATCGTCTCCAATTTCATTACTTCACTTGCCTCAACTGTCATAGCAACCAACATACTCTTGCCCCACAACTCATAAGTGGGTAATTTCGTTGGTCTCTGTGCTTCTAACTTAAACTTAAAGGAATCTCTTCTAGGTGTGTTGAAGTGTACCACCATGCTATAGCAATTAATGGTGGCATGGTGCTCTGAAAACTAGCTGATTTCTAAAGTTATATCAAACTCCACCATTTCCTTCATCAATAGTTCTACTAGCATTACCCTACTATGTATCTTTACTCTTACTTTTTTTGCAAATTCTATTTAAAATCCTTCAAACTCCCAAGGGAGTACTAACAATCAAATGATCAACCAAACATTCAAAAGTTAATCAACACTCACATACAAAAGATTTAGACACATAAGAATGAGTGGCAATAGTATCAAATAAGACATAAGCATTGCAGGTATGTACTTGAAGTGTACCTGCAATAGTGTTTATATCTGGATGGTCCTCACACTTGTTGTTGAAGTGCAAACACTATGATGGGAACTCATTGTCTAGAGCCTCCCGTCTATAACCTACTAGCCTATATCCGTGCTAGAGGCCTTATCGCCTATTGAGTTGTGCTGTCTAATTCCTCGCTTGACCCTGAGTATAGTTGACTACCTTGTGTCTCCTTTGTTTACACACATGGTAGAATACTAGTGGCGCGGATCTCTCATTGCAATTCCTACTTATATGACCTATCTTACCATAAGAGAAGCATGTATTTTCTAGCCATCTATAGTCCCTTAGTTCATGGGGCCCATAACATTTGGTATATTTAATTATAAGGGCTATTGGGGGAACTACTAAATTGGTCAGATTTGCAGAGGAGGAGTTGTAGTAACTAGGGCTCTGTTATAAAACATTTAGGACCTCTTGCCCTTGTTCAACTTCACCACACTAGAAGCTGGCCTCTTACCTAAGGCCACACCTAACCTGCGATTCAATTGTTCCTCTATCCTTCTCTTGCTTTGCTCCATAAATTTAGCCTTATCTACCACTTCAACATAAGTGGTCAGCTGAAAGGATCCAACTTCACGTTAGAGATTTAGCTCCAACCCCCTCATAAATCTCCTTGCCCTAAATCCATCATCCGCATGTACTGCCTCAGGTAGGAACTTAATTAGTTGATTCAATTCCATTGTGAATCATCTTCCTAATTCGCTAAATTCCACTTCCTTCAAACCTTAGATGAAATTCATTACTACTAAGCCTAATTGTACATTGTTTTTAGTATCGAAACACTAATTTAGTTTAATTAAACAACTTACCGGCTTGGATCATCCTAATGATCGAAGTCCTGTCCTAAACCTTTTCTTGTACCAATTATTCTATAGTGAAATCCAATGAGATTAACACTACTTCATATCACACACATGTAAATGGCGATCAAGAGTCATTGATCAACTCACTTAATATGGGTACTTCATTAGATCGTAGGGTGTAGCTGTTACCTTTCTCTCCTAAGGTTTGTCCTTACATTGGGAGTGTTGTAGTGTAAAATGTGGAAAAAGGTCATAATAACATATGGTGGCCTATTTATACCTTCCTTGTTGTCATTGGATGGTTTTTTAGTTTTTAGTTTTATTTTGACATTAAAAAAATAAAACGAAAACTTACTCTATGCTAACATAACCTACACTAATATGTTTAATAACTCCTTTTACTAATCTATATTTAATAAATGTTTTATAGAGTGTTAGTCGACTCAGTTGGAAGAATAATTCAATATTTATACATTATTGTATATATTACCTTGTATATATATTGTATAATTAAGTAAATAGTTACTTGATAAAGCCAAATGCTATGTAAATATAATTTAATGAATAGAAATTGTATAATTATTATAGATGCGGTGGATTTGACTACAATAGTTCATGTATGTGCAGTGTAAGCTTGACATTACATGTGTAAAATATAGAAGAATAAAATAAGATGATGTTTAAAAGGAGGGACATTTAAGTAATTAAGAATTTTAAAATGAGGACATTTTAGTCTTTTTGATAACAGGCTATATAAGCTAAATAGAAACCTTACTAGAAACTTTTCTTTCTATTGTTAATGTGGATCCTTGTGCTACAGAAAACCCTAACTCATCCTAAGCCACACTTCAACTATAAAACGATTTTTGAATCAAAGTGTGATGGTGAAGGTAAGTACATTTATCAAATTAATAATTTTGCATGCTATCCATTTTAAAGGAAACTCGATTAAGACATAATGTTGTGGAAATTTAGGGTTTTTAAGCAATCTAATTTAGATGTTAAAGTTGTCGAATCAAACACATTTCAAGTTATGGATTCAAATCGAGACAAGTAAACATTCCAATTACACTTAAATTCATGAAGTTAAGTAGATTTTATGTGGGAATTGGAGTGTTTAGTCGATTAGTGACATGGGGGATGGAGAAAGGGTCGAATGGGAATGAGATTGGTGAGTTTGTGAGGTTCAAAGTGGTACATGGCCAAGCTGCATGACCATGTACTTACTTGTGAAGAATGTGAAGAACAAATCGGTGAAATGGGTTGTACATGACTGTATACTTGAGCATACTAAGTGGACTTTGTGTACAATAAGGTACATAGCCATGTACACGGCCGTGTTGCTTAAGAACTTTCCTTAAGTCTTTCTATTTCAATTTTATTCCAATTCTAAGTCGATCTTACTTACGATAGAGCTTGGGGAAGGAGAATTAGGTGACTAATTCTTAGTTGATCAACCTAGTGAAGCTTAGGTCTTGTTGTATAATAGAACTAAGAATCAATTATTGTTTATGAACAAGTTTTGAAGAACTTGGTAATTACAGACAAATAGAACCCAAAACCATTCTTTCAAGTATGTGTTTACCGTGTTTGCTGTTTATATGTGATAGTAATAAAAATCGAACGAACTAATTAACTATTTGGCTAAGAACTTGGTTGCTATTTTTGTGTGACTTGGCTTAGGGGCTAAAGGTGGTAGGTCTCTAAGGGACATCTTGATGATCAATATAAAGTGTTGTCACTAGTGGAGTTTTATCCACATTCATCGACTTATTCGAGAAAATTAGATAAGAATAATTAGAAACAAGATAATAAATGATATGAAAAATAAAAAAATGTTGTCACTATAAATTGATTTATTAAATATGTCGTTATGTTAGGTAAATAAAATATCAAAACTCAAACATGAAAGTACTCAAACATTAAAATTCTACTACATCCACATTTCCAAACCTACCATATTAAAGGAAAATTACAAGTTAGGAAGTAAACGTTTGGCAATAAATTCGTATTAATAATTGAATTTTCAAATATTTAAAATAGAGATTAATTTTATATTAATAGTTCAACAAAGAATCCCATTATTATCTTGTAAATATATCACCTTAACTCAATTTAATAGAATATAATGGTATCGTGAGTATATCTATGTTTAAACTATTTAGTATTTTGTTTTTTAACTTAATTTCAAAAATTAAGTGCTCACTTATAATTTTTTTTACTAAGTTCATAGATGACCGTAAAAACGTTTTCTCATATTAAAGATTTATTTATTCTTCTAGCACATATACCATTTAATTTTTATTTTGTTTATATATATATATATATATAATTGAGAATCACAAAAGCAGATAGAATTTAACAACATGGCAAGGGACAAATCTTTCATGTTGTGGATAAACTCTAAATTCACAAGTCAGAGCCCACCCCAAGGAGATCCGACAATAAAGCTGATATCAAGTACGATAAAGCATAACTGTCTTCAAGAAGCAAAGATCATCCTCGACCTCAACGAATACCAGCATCAACTATAAAACCAAACCGCCCCGACCAAACTATTCTTTCTCTTCGTGTCTTCTTCGCTTATCTCCACGTTTACGTTATCTCATTCTTCTTCATTCTTCTTATTACTTTCTCTTTTCTCTCCTCTGAAAAAAGAGCATACGAGTAAATAAATGATGGCATCCGTTTCCTAAATTTTCAATCTTTTTCCTTCTTTACTTCAATATGAGGCTATACGTTTACGTTTTAGAGGCAAAGGAATTGAAATTTTCTAATTCTTACGTCAAAATCCAAGTGGGAAAGTTCAAAGCCAAGACTAGGATCATAAAGAACACTACAAGCCCTGTTTGGAATGAAGAGTTTGTTTTCAGGGTAAATAATGTGGAAGAAGAAGTTTGTGTTTCTGTATTTCACTGTGTTGATGGTTCGGGTTTGCTCCTTGGGTCACGAGAGCTGATGGGTCGGGTCAAGATACCGATTTCTTCTGTTGTTAACGAGGATAATCAGACATTGCCCCCATCTTGGTTTTCTTTGAGGAGGACTAGTAAAGTTAAAAAATATGTACATGAAGACCAAGGCAAGATTCTTTTCATGTATTCTTTACTGTTTCTTTGTTTTTGCTCTGTTTTTGTACTTGTCGTAATATGTTCCCTTGCCAAAGCTACAAAAGTAAGCTTTTACATATTCAAAGTTTGATTGCACGCTGTAATAAAAACATTTAAAGATTCCATTAATGGGTGCCTAACGACTTTGAAGTTGTTAAAGTGTAAAAGGGAAACTTCTTACATTTTTCGAAATCGATTACACGATTTATAAAGCGACAATGGTTCTGGATTCTGATATCATGCAGAAAAAAGGACCACTTTGAGTGTAAGCATTGACATGAACTAACATAGAAGCAAGTGAACAAGAAGACACGGTTCCTGTGCTTCTCCATAGTCGTCAATGAGTGTTTTCATTCATATGTATAGAATGCAATGGAATGATAGGATGCGGTTTTATGTCTTGAGAGTTGTTATGCATATATTAAAATTTTATTAAATTGATACACGTGATAGAGGAGGCACAAGAAGTACTCATTTTCTTTGCCCCTCTCCTTATTCATTTGAGTGGGATCCATTGGCGTTGTGATGTAATCAGAATTTTGAGGATGAAATGTTGAGAACAAGAATAGTGCCGATAAGAAGTTTTAACAATAAATGCATTACTAAAAGTTCTGATCAAGAATAAATGGTCCATTTTGCAGTCCTTTGATCCACTGGATTTAAGTTGCCGAAGTGTGTATTTTGCTCTCAGCAGTATCTCTGTTATGGGCTGGTGGGTCAAAATTAGATGATTTGATTGGATTGAGTATAGAAATAGCAACACTGATTCTAGACTTTCTTTAGATAAACGGAGTAAAGTTGGATGTGAATCGACTCCAGTCACTCGCTTTAGCCCTAATTTTGTAATGAATTTTAAAAGAGTTAAGCATTGGAAGAGATTGCTGAGTCAAGAAAATTCGTGTAGGTCATGGAGTGTGAATTGGAGGCTAAAGAGTTGCGAGATCATAAGTAGCCTGATTGAAAAAATGCGGTACTACAATTTATGATCTCTTGAAATTTGATTCCTCCAGCAGAATTGATTCTTAGGAGTCCACAAAATTGAGAACAACCACCATCACATAATCATAAATCTCTAATTCAAAACTAGAAGAAATCTGGATCCCATGTAATTATTTAAATATGACCTCCTCCCATTCTTCTTAGCTCAAGTTCCCACGGGGATAGAGACAAATTGTTGGATGAACAAGGACAAAAATCATGTGGAAAGCATGTATGCTTTTCTGTCATGTGGATTGAGCTGTTAACTTGCAATTTCTCATTGGGGCAGTCCACGTTTGTTCAACTAATTGAGAGATGCATTTGAGATAACGCAGCAACATGTCATGCTATGCATTTGGTTTTACTAATTCTATTGTTATAAAAGCATTTTATCTGATGATGCTACACCACCTTTCATTGATGGATTTTGAGTCATTTTGTTCTTATGAATGCAGGGAGAATTCTTCTCACAGTCTCTTTGCATGGGAAATACCACGAATCTTCCTCTGCCCACCTCCTCAGTCCACATTCAGATATTGATAGTGGTGTAGTAAAGTCACTAAAAGGAACCTCCGACAAGGGAATTGATGGGAAAAAATTGATAAAAAATGTCACAAATTGTTTTGAAAAGCTTTTTAGCATGGATGATAGAGCACCAAAAACTGAGAAATTTTCAATGTTATATGGTACTTCATCAGATTATGAGGACTCTATTGAGGATAATGCTCCCAATTTTGAAGAGGCTATTGAGGCGTTGCAGTTGAGGGACAGTGAACGAGAGATGCCAGGAAATCTCCGGGGTGGCATTCTTCTTGATCGGATATATGCTGTTCGACCGTGCGATTTGAATGCATTTCTCTTTGCACCTGATTGTCAATTTATGAAAGACCTGGCAAACTTGCAAGGGACGACTAATAGAGAAGAAGGGCCTTGGATATGGAAAATTGGGGATCAATCACAGCTAAAACGAGTTGTTTCATATACTAAAGCTGCAACAAAGTTGGTCAAAGCCGTAAAAGCTACTGAATATCAAACATTTATCAAAGCAAATGAGAAGGAATTTGCCGTATTGGTAGATGTCAGTACTCCTGATGTTCCATATGGGGGTACATTCAACGTCCAATTGCTTTACAAGATAATGCCTGGTTCACAACAAGCTTCTTCTGAGGAATCTGCATGTTTGACAATATCGTGGGGCATTAATTTCCACCAAAGCGTGATTATGAAGGGTATGATTGAAGGAGGAGTTCGTCAGGGTTTAAAGGAGAGCTTTGAACAATTTGCTTCTTTGCTTGCACTAAACTTCAAGGCACTTGATAACATAGAGATGTCAGATAAGGACCAAATACTTGCTGCTCTGGAGACCGAACAGCCCTCGCATCTGGAATTGGCTATAAATTACTTTTGGAATTTCACAGTAGCTTCCACCGTGTTTATGGTTGCATATGTCATAATTCATATTTCTCTCTGCAAACCTAGGGAACCTCAAGGCTTGGAACTCCACGTTCTTAGATTACCAGATAGTTTTGGTGAACTTGTTACTTGTGGAGTTATAGTTCTTCAATTGGAGCGTGTTTTTTACATGGTATCACACTTTGTGCAAGCAAGGCTTCAAAGAGGCAAGTAAATTTCTTTAATAAAATGAATTGGTTCTCTGCTTATATGATTTGCAATTACATTCATAATGCAGGTGGTGATCACGGAGTCAGGGCACATGGTGAAGGATGGGTTCTTACAGTAGCTTTGATCGAGGGCACAAACTTAGCATCTCTGGACTCAACGGAATTGCCAGATCCCTATGTAGTTTTTGCATGCAATGGGAAAGTGAAGACAAGTTCTGTTCAGCTACAAACTTGTGATCCACAATGGAATGGTGAAGCTTCTTATATTACAGGATTCTTCGGGGCCTTCTAGTTGTTTCTTCCTGTCATGATATTTTAAAGTACTAATTCTGCAGAGATACTCAAGTTTGATGCTAAGGAAGAGCCCCCATCAGTTTTAGATGTGGAAGTTTTCAATTTCGAGGGTCCGTTTGACCAGCCTACATCACTTGGACATGCTGAGATCAATTTCTTAAAACACACATCTACAGAACTAGCAGATATGTGGGTTTTACTCGAGGGAAAGCTTGCTCAGTCTTCTCAATCTAAATTGCATCTGCGGATTTTTCTTGACAACAGCAAAGGAGTGGCAACAATCAGGGAGTATCTGACAAGAGTTGAAAAGGAAGTTGGGAAAAAGGTACATAATAGTCAGAGAAATGTCATAGCTTGAAGTTTGTTCGATTAGCTAATTAAGTGTGTGCAAGTCTAATAGTTGAACATGTCTTCTGGCTCTTACAGTTAAATCTAAGGTCACCTCACCGAAATCATACCTTCCAGAAGTTATTTGGATTACCAGCAGAGGAATTCCTGATCAGTGACTATGCATGCTCCCTAAGGAGAAAATTTCCTCTTCAGGTTTTAGTCTTTGAATATGTTTTAACACCTTTTTGGTCTGCATGATGAATGTATGATTTATCCCTTTGCTCAAAAATAAAAATGTGGAAAAAGAATACAGATCAAATGACATCTCAGCCTGATTGAAATTTGATACTTGACATATATAACATTTAAATTTGTTTTTGCCGCAAGCATGCTACATGTCTGTTTTCTAATTTTTTTTTTCCCTTTTAGGCATGTACGGTGGTTTCATATGAACAAGGATACATTATGCCACTGAGCTCAGAAATGAGCTTTGAGTATAATTTTTACAATTCTTTTGACCTTTTTTTCATTATTTTTCTTCACAATCTGTTTTCTCAAACGCAAATTGTAGAAATCTTTTCTGATAAGATGCTTATTATTGTCGTCAACTTTTGCTAGTGGTAGCTTAGTATGTGAACTTTCGCTGTAGGGTCGGCTCTTCCTGTCAGCAAGGATTGTGGGGTTTAATGCCAATCTTTTTGGTCATAAGAACAGGTTTTTCTTTCTCTGGGAGGATATTGAGGATATCCAAGAGCTTCCGCCATCATTCACTTCCATGGGGAGTCCACTGCTTGTCATAATATTGCACAAAGATCGAGGTCTTGATGCAAGGCATGGTGCTAAGCTGCAAGACGAAGAAGGCAGGCTGAGATTTTATTTCCAATCATTTGTATCGTTTCAGGCAGCCTACAGGTATGCATCTTCTTCAATTAACTATTGTAGTTATTATCCCAAGAATTTGTTATCTGAACTGAAATGTTAATCATGTTTGCTTGACAGAACAATCTATGCCTTGTGGAGGAGCCGAACTCTTCCTCCTGAGCAAAAAGAACAAATTGCAAAGGAGCAGATGGATGGAGTAAAGCCTGCTATAGTTGAAGATCCCCGAACCATTTTGAATACACAAGATTTAAAGATGTCGAAGATATACGCCACTGAACTTCCTATATCTGTAAGAGGGCAATTTCTCTTCACTTACCGCACCTTAAAATTTTTTTTGTCATGTTCATGCAATAGCAAAATAGGATTCATATAGACAAACCCACATAATGAGAACAAGGCTGGGTGCTGCTGTTATTGTTTGTCCGTTTTGCTATTATCTGCAAGATTACTTAAACAAGCCATATTATTCAATCTTTTTTATGTTTTTCAGCAATAGTAATGTATTACTGTTCATACTAGACATAGTTAAAATGGGAAGCTACTAAGTGGTAAATATATGAAACGAAATTTCCTCTTGGATTGCAAGGTTGAATCTCATTGTAAGCAATGACTCTGCTGCCTTGGGATTTGGATTTCCTCAATAGGTGCAACTCAGATAAGTTATGAACAAAAAGGGAAGGTCAAGATCAATACATGTCATTAGTTGAGGATTATCTTCAACTTTACAAATGATTCACAATGACGTGTCATGATCCTGTCCATTTTTTTCTTCTCGCAATTATGTTGGACCGTGGATCCATTTTGTGATTACATGTGAAGATCCATTTTGTGGAATAGATTTGGTCCGTTTGTATCACAAATGGGGAGGATCAAATGTCCACTGTAATTAGTATGAACAGGATAGGCTCGAAGGCTGTTAAAGTCACCATTAGACTTGCTTATCTGAATAAGACTTTCTGAATAGAGTTCACTTGTTGATTTGACCTCTTATCATGACACCAGATGAATTCCCTCATGGAATTGTTTGATGGAGGAAAGCTAGAGCACAAGATAATGGAAAAATCCGGCTGCCTCAATTATGCAACTACAGCGTGGGAATCTGTGAAGCCAGGAGTTCTTGAGCGGTCTCTTTCATACAAATTCAGCCGCCACGTATCAATTTTCGGAGCAGCGGTCACTTGTGGCCAACAAAAAACACCGAGTGATGACGGTTGGACATTAAACGAGGTTATAGCACTTCAAAACATCCCATTTGGAGACCATTTTCGGGTAAGCTGCAACTAACTATCTTTGTTCATGTTGTAATTTGTCCTTCAAATAGGACTCAACCATCAGTATATATGGTGAGTAAAGGGGTAGGATGAGTTGTATCACAGTTTCCATTCATGTTTTGATACGCAGGAAAAAGGGAACCATGCGTGGTCCCATTTTCTTATCTGCCATCGAAAGACTTACAGATTGTTTCCTATTTTGGCACGATCTATTTGCAGGTCCTTTTTAAGTACGAGATTGTAAAATCAGTCGTTACACGAAATTCCTGTAAGTGTGATGTTTACATTGGAATGTTCTGGCTGAAGAGTACCAAGTTCCAGGAGAGGATTGAGCGAAATGTAATTCATAAATTTTCCCACAGATTAAGGGATATACTTGAATTAGTAGAAAGAGAAGTTTTGGAAACAGACTGTAATATCTCCTTGAAAGATCAGTAATTCTCTTTTGAAAATGATAAAAAGGCTACAAAATTCTGCATCTGTATGATCCATTTCCCCCCCTTTACTCCTGTATGCTTATTTTTTGTATTTCATGATCTCTTTGTCACCTGGAGTATTTTGTTTGTGTTTATCTTATCACCTTGAGATGATAGACCTTTGTCTCCATTATAATAAGAAAAGTTATAAGCGAATTGATCAACATTTGGGTTGAAGTTCAAATAGAGGATCTAACTTTAAAGTGACTTAAATAAAAGATTAATATTACGGTAAATAATTCAAACGAAGGATTTTATTCTAGTGTAGGTATGGATAATATCATATTCTCTTTTTAAACCACCGAGTATGCTTACGAGATAATAATAGATCCTCTATTTAAATCACTCAGTAAAACGTTGATCCCCTATTTTGTTCACTTAAAATTTTGATCATTTATTAAAACCACTTACCATAACGTTAATCATCTATTTTAACCATTTAAAAGTTTATTTCTCTATTTAAACTTGATCCTAAATATTAATTCCCTTACTTGTAATTTTCCCATTTTTAATATCTTTAAAGCATATGTTGTGAGTACTTTTCTACTCCTTAGTTTACATGCTATATTCATTTGTTGATATATATCATATGTTATGTATATGTAGTATATAAATGCCACTTGAATTTTGATATATATAATTTATGCAAAACACGAGTAATAATTTTTTTTTTAGAAACTACTTATTTTACTATTATTCGTGTCAAAATCCTATTGGTATTTATACATTATGTGTCTATAACACATGATGTATATCAATTAATAAAACTTTTTTCCACTTTCACATGTATTTTATAAAATATTTAATGCAGTTGTAGAAAATTTTTTAGCAAGTATGTCACTTGCGAGCTCCAAACATGTTTTGAAACAAAATTATAGCTCTCAACAATGTTTACATTTATGTACCCAAAATGATGAAAACTATCATAAGCAAGTGTCCATCGATCACCTTCATATTATCAAGCCAATATGGTGCATCTTCTTTTGGCTTTTCTAGCTTAGTCATGAAATACTTTAACTTACAATTCTGTGCCTATATGTTGATGGCAATCACCATTCTCTTATGCAGCATATATTTTTATACATTATTAAAATTGCTTACAAGATGACACCAAAAGGATTCCCAGCAAGATGCCTACGGTAAAAAAGCACCGACATGTGAAGATAAAAATGCAAATTAGTTCCTAGTCCTAGTTAGAGACCACTGTGTTTGAGTCGGCGGTCCAAGAAAGAGGTGAAGTAGCAGTATCTTTCTTTCCATTACGAACGACACGCTTCACCTGCTCCCGCCCTATGTCCACTAGCACTCCTATCCAAAGGGAAGAGAAGGTGAAAAAGCACTGCCGAAGCAGCATCAGTAGGTTTCTATTAACAAGACTGAAGCCTCCATTGAGACAGGTGGAGACCCTGTTGGTATGACTAACTCAAATGCTAAGGAAGAAGTGTAAGGGACTGAGATCTTTCATGGAAAACTGATGTGAGAGCATAGAAATATGGTGGTTGAGAAGTGAAGTGCTGCTGTCAATAAATATGATATTATAAACATAAAGAAGAAGGACCAGTGTGTCAGAACCCTTATAGAGAATAAACATGGATGTGTTAACTTTGCTCGAGCAAAAACTCAATTGTAATAGAAAACTACTGAAGTGATAAAACCGGGCTCAAGACCATAAAGAGATTTCTTTAGTTGGCAAACATGGTGTAGGTAGTGCAAATGAATAAGCCCAAGGTCGTTTTTTGAAAATGGTCTCAATGAGGTGACCATGGAGAAAGTCATTCCTCATATTAAGTTGGCAAATATCCTAATTGAAAGAGACAACATGAGACAAGACAAAACAAATGGTGGTGGGTTTGATAATTGGGTTGAAGGTTTCAATATAGTCTATGCCTTCTCGTTAAGTGAACCCTTGGGCAACAAGTTGACCTTTATAATGCTCAACCTGCCCCTTAACATTGTATTTTATTCGAAATTTTCAAGTGCTACCAACAATATTTTAACATGGATGAGGAGGTATTAAAACACACGTTTTATTCTTAGGAAGAGAGTCAAACTCCTCTCTCATAGTTGTTACCCATTTGGGGTCTCGAAGGGCAACAATATAGTGTTGAGGCTTAGGTGCATGAGATTGTGTGTGCATATTGAGAATGGTGTGGGTTTTTGTGATGCAAGAAGCAAGTATAGATGTAATGTATAGGTTAGGTAGAGGAAGTAATGGTAGTGGAAGTAGTAGTAATGGCCAAAGGGGGTAATTTTAGAGATGGTTGTGTGGAGGTGGAGAGGTTAGGGGAGGTTGAAGGGGATGGGTCGAGGAGGGTGTGGGATGATGAAGTAAAGAGAAGAAGCCGTTGAGTGGTTGTGAGACGAAGTGGCGTAGGAGGAACAGAGACATGGCTAGCAAGAGGTTTGAAGTAATAATAAACATGTGTAATTGGTGGTCGGGTAGCAAAGGGTTTAGGTGAGGAGGAGTAGAAGGTAACATGTATGAGGGTGAAGCCACGGAAGTAGGAGATTGGTATTATAGGGTATTAGTTGAGATTGTAAAGGTGAGGATGGGGGTTATGTTACAAACCTAAGCTCTGATACCACTTAAGCTGTAACACCCTAGAACTTAGGAATACCACACCTTGCCTCGTGTCCCTACAAAGTAATGACACACTAAGGCTCCAAATTTCTAATATAAATTCAACATGTTCATCTTCACTATAGAATAATATCATTTTAACTTCAACAACAAAAACAAATGACTTTCAAGTGAATAATTACAATCAACAATACTCTAGACAAATATATTAAACTCCAAATTCAAAATCAAATTAACTGTCTATCAATATATAAGAAATAACATATTTAAAGGTCTAATAACTAGTTTTACATTCTCAAACCAACAACCTAAACTTCTATCAAGGAAACCATCATTGATTACCACATTATTCTTCATCATAATAATAGCAATGATCTCTTCCATGTTCATCCCGATAGTAACCTACTAAATTCCCATTATCATCATAATCGATATGTTTATCATATTCACTTGCAGTTGAAAAATAAGTTGAGTAAACCTAAGCCCAATACATAAGCATCACACAGATATGTACGTCTTACATTAACAACAATATTAACACACACATAGATGTATCAAAAGTACAAATAAAAACATCAAGTTATTTATCTTTAATTAGCTAACAACCAACAAGAGGGTACTCATGACCCTGTTGCACATATAATATTTACATATATATAATCCTAAGTTGGGAACTATCACTGCAAGCCCCATTTAATCCTAATCTACTTCAGATCATTTCGGTATAGGGCTCCACTAGGGACAACCTGGTATACTGATCATAGAGGTGTCCCCTAAGGATCTGCCACATCCAGTTCCTAGGCTAAGCCAACCCCAAACAACACATGTAATTAAATCCAGTATTCCATTAGATTCATTTAAGTACTATGCCAACAATTACAAACAACAAACGTAGTAAACACATACCTAAAGAAGTGTTCTCACAATTATCTCTTACGCCTTTATGAAAAGGATATAAACCTATCAAGCATAAAAGACTAACTTCAGTTCTATCCTACAATTTAATCTAGGCTCACTAATTGGTTAACTATATCCTAATTGGAGAATTCCTTTCCCCAATGTCTTGTTGCATGTAATTCGTACTTTAAAATTGTAATATAACGAAATAGAATCAAATAAAAAGTGCTCTTGTATAACACAGTCATGTAAGAGGCCGTGTAGAGGAACATGGTTGAGAACATGACCGTACTAATGGTTATGTATCTTTCTGTGTAAAACTGTTATTTTAGCATGCTTAGGTACATGGTCGTGTATTTTTCTATGAATTTTTATAATTTGACATGCCTAACTATACGAGCATGTCCGATTATAGTGTACCTTTTTATACACATTCATGTTTTAACACGGGGCATCTGTCTAATCATGTACTACACTATTCATTGCAAATCACTTTTGCCTCTTCTCTATTTTGTTCCTAAGCCTAATTTCAAGGAATCTAAGTCTAATTGATCAATTAACCTATTAATTCTAATGCATTATATGGACCTTATGTACTTACTTGGTTCGGAAATGTGATCGGAATCCTCTAAGTGCTTGATCCTTCATTTGTTTCGTCTTGTCTCTTGTTCTAACCTCTATCATCATATCACCAATTTAACTTAAATATATAAATCCATTGTTAGAAATAAACTTAACAATCAAAATCCTTACCTATTGAAAATGGGTTAATCTTGGAGTTGTTCGCTAAGTTGTCTTATGAGTCTCTAAGAAGGTCTCTTAGGTGTTTACAACTATTCAAATGAGGGAAAAGAAGGAGTGCTAGGTCAAAAAAATGTTTAAATACTTTAACATTGAAAAAACTAAACCGCCTCCATCTCTTTAACTATTTACTTATTTTGGTTTTATTTTATAATAAATTAATAATATATATATATTACGTGTATTTACATTCTCTCCCCCTTATTAAAACTTTCATTCTCAAAAGTTACCCTTAACACTTGTTCCTTAGTGTCAACTATTCTCACAAATCTTTCAATGGATGATAAATTTGGTTATATATTTAAAGGCTCTAAAGCCACCATTTAGTCTAGATTTGGTATGAACTTTCTCATCATTGATACATGAAATACATCATGTACCCTTGCCAGACTTAGTGATAGAGCCAGCCTATAAGCAATAATACCAACTCTTTCCAGAATCTCAAATGGACCCACATATCTTGGATTTAGTTTTCCACTCAAACCAAATTTAATTACCCCTTTAGTTGGAAATAATTTCAACAGAACCTTATCCCTTACTTGAAATTTTAAGGGGCATCGCCATTTATCAACATAACTTTTCTAGAGACTTTAAGCTGAAAGAATCCGTTGCCTTATCATTATCACTTTTCCTATAGCTTCCTACACTATCTCTAGCCCTTTTATCTTTCTTTCACCAACTTTATCCCAATGTAAGAAATATCTGCACTTCCTACCATACAATGCATCATATGAACCCATCTGGATAGTAGCTTGATAGCTTTTATTGTATGCAAATTCCACCAAAGGTAAGTGATCACTCCAATTACCCCTTAATCCAAAGCACATGCTCAACATAGATCCTCTAGAATTTAAATTGTCCTTTTAGACTGCCCATCTGTTTGAAGGTGGTAAGCAATACTAAACTATAATTTAGTACCCAAGGCCCAATGTAGGCTTTTCCAAAACCTACTCAGGGAATCAAGTATCCCTATCAAAAGTTATAGTGGCTGGCACGCCATGTAATTTGGCAATCTCTTTGATGTATAATTGATCAAGCTTCTATAATCTATACTTTATCTTAATTGGTGGGAAATTGGCTGACTTAGTCAATTTATTTATAATTACCCAAATTGCATCATGTTACATCATGTTTCTCCTTTGTTCGTGAGAAGGCTATAACGAAGTCCATAATTACATGTTCTCACTTCCATTTAGGTATGGAAAGTGATTATAACTCACCAGCTAGTCTTTGGTGTTCAATCTTGATTTGCTGGTATGTCAGGCATCTGGATACAAATTCCGTTATTTCCCATTTCATATTTCTCTACTAATAATGACTCTTTAGATCTCTATACATCTTAGTGCTTCCAAGATGTACCATGTATCTTGAATAATAGGCTTCTCTCATAATCTCCTTCAATTCCATATCATCTGGAACACACCACCTCATGCCATATTTAACTACTACTCCAGCATCTACACTAAATTCGGTGGATTCACCTTATTCTATTTTGCTCATGATCTTTTGAATCTGAAGATCTCCAATTTGTACTATCTTAATTCGATCAAGGAGACTTGGTTAAATATAAAGAGTAGCCAACTCGGTTCCCACTTCATGTGTCACCATCTCTAGTTCTAACTTGTGCATGTCCTCTAATATCTATCTCTAAGAGGTGATTAAAGCTACTATGTAGATTGCTTGTTTCGACTCAAGGCATTCGCAAAAGCATTTGCCTTCCCAAGGTGGTAATGAATCTCTATATCATAGTCATTTATCAATTCCAACCCCCTTCTTTGCCTCATATTCATATCCTTTTATGTGAATAAATATTTTAGCCTCTTGTGGTATGTGAAAATTTTGCACTTCTTAGCATAAAAGTAATGTCTCCATAGTTTCAATGCTTTGGTCACAACCATTAGCTTTAAGTCATGCGTGGGATAGTTCCTCTCATATGGTTTCAACTAGCGAGAGGCATATGCGATGACTCTCCTATTCTGCATAAGCACGCATCACAAACCTTGAGTAGATGCATCACTAAAGACTTCAAATTCTTTCTCTGTCTTAGGTAAAGCTAATACTAGACTTGTTACCAATTTTTCCTTTAGTGTTGTGAAGCTATTTTCACACTTGTCATCCCACAAGAATCTCACCTTCTTCTATGCTAGTTGGGTCAATGAAGTTACTAGACAAGAGAACCCTTCCATAAAACATTTGTAATAGCCAGTTAGTCCTAGAAAGCTTCTACCTCTATCATGGTTCTCAGTTTAGACTAGTCAACAACTGCTTTTACTTTCTCAAGATCTACCGATATGCCATCTTTATTTACCACATGTCCTCAAAAGGATACTTATTCCAGCTAAAACTCACATTTGTTAAACTTTGCATATAACTTCTCCTCCCATAGTCTTTCCAAAACTATTCTCGGACAGGTCTCATGTTCTTCCTTGTTCTTTGAATAGATGAGGATACCATCTATTAAGACCACAACAAATTGATTTAACAAGTCTCTGAGCACTCTGTTCATCAGATTTACAAAAGCAGCTGGAACATTTGTCAATCTAAAAGGAATTACTTAGGATTCATAATGCTCATACTAAGTCTTGAAGGAAATCTTTTATATGTCTTCTTTCTTGGATCTTAATTGATGATACCCTAATCTCAAGTCAATTTTGGAGAAGACTTGAGCTTCCTATAATTGGTCAAATAGGTCATCTATTCTAAGGAGGGGATACTTATTCTTGATCGTGACTTGGCTCAGCTCCTTGTAATTAATGCATAATCTCGTGCTCCCATTTTTCTTCTTAACAAAGAGTATTGGAGCACCCCAAAGTGAGATACTTGGCCTGATGAACCCCTTATCTTGCAACTCTTGAAGTTAGGTCTTCAACTCAGACAATTTCGTGGGCACCATTTTATCAGGCACCTTAGATATTGGCAGTTTTTCTTACCTTAGGTATTAAGTCAATACAGAATTTTGTCTTCCTAATTACTAACAAGCTTGGCAGATTTTCTAAAAAGACATTTGCATATTCTTTCACAACGTATGTGTCTTCTAACTTCATAATTTATCTAGTCTCCATTAACAATACCGATATCCTACTCTTATCACAGAAGTCATATATAGGAAGAGTTGCAAGCCTCTGTGCATTCAACTTGAACACAATTGGATCTTCATTAGAGAAATTAAAACAAACCACCAGATTGCAACAATCTATAGTGGCATGATACTTAGATAACCAATTTACCCTTAAAGTCATATCAAATTCCATCATCTCTAATACAAACAAATTCGTTGGCATTTTCTTTCCTTGTATTATGATTCCTACATCCCTACACATTTGATCTAATCTTCCTTTTGCTCCAAAAAGAGTATCCACAACCATAGCATCAATCAGTAGCACAAGTTTAAACCACACATATGCATGAAGATAGGTGATACGTCACACTCGTATCAAATAATACATAAGTTGTATTTGAATTTCTAAGTAGTGTACCTATAATGGTGTCTTAATTTGAAGCATCTTGCTACTGTTGTTGTTGTAAAGCAAATACATGACCAAGTGCCCTCTATCTCGGTCTGGGATGTTGAGGTCTGGCATGATACTTAGACAACCAATTTACCCTTAAAGTCATATCAAATCCCGTCATCTCTAATACAAACAAATTCGTTGGCATTTTCTTTCCTTGTATTATGATTCCTACATCCTTACACATTTGATCTAATCTTCCTTTTGCTCCAAAGAGAGTATCCACAACCATAGCATCAATCAGTAGCATAGGTTTAAACCACACATATGCATGAAGATAAGTGATACGTCACACTCGTATCAAATAATACATAAGTTGTATTTGAATTTCTAAGTAGTGTACCTGCAATGGTGTCTTAATCCAAAGCATCTTGCTACTGTTGTTGTTGTAAAGCAAATACATGACCAGGTGCCCTCTATCTCGGTCTGGGATGTTGAGGTCTACCTATTGGTCCTCTAGGTGGAGGTTTTACTAGCTACTATGTTGGAAAATGATAGGGTACTACAACTGTCTAGTTATGGGTAGCACCACATTCAAAGGATTTGTGCCTCTTGTGCTTACAAGTGTAGCAAAATGTCTGAGGAATGGATTTCTCTATACAATTCTTGTTGGGATGTCCTATCTTACCATAGGAAAAACATGCCCCTTCAGGTCAATTGCATTGATGCAATTCATGTACCCCCAAGCACTTGGGACATCTTCTACCTAGTCCTACCTATGGTAGTAGAGGTAATGCCAAAGGCGTCAACCTAATTTGAATAAGTCTAGGCGGAAAATGCACATGTCTAGCTTGATATACTGCTAGCCTCTTTCCCTGATTAGCATATGACATGTTAGAGGCAGGTCTCTTTCCTAAGGCGATTCTTGACCTACAGGATAGTTGTTCTTCTATTCTCCTCCTACTCTGCTTTAGGAATTTAGCCTTATCAACAACCTCTACATAGATGGATAATTGAAAGGATCCCACCACATGCTAGAGATTAAGCTCCAAGCCTCTCACAAATTAAGCGATTCAGCTCTGCTTCATATTCCTCCACAATCCAGTTATCCTATTAGCAGTTATAATACTTTACCTCCACCCTATCCTTAATGTTGTTGGGAAAATACTTCTCATGGAACAGCTCCTTAAACCTTTACACTAAATAGGAACTCCTACTAACTTGGACATACTAATCCACCAATCTACAGCCGACCTTTACATGAATGTTGCAAATTTTACCTTCCTATCTTCTAGCACCATGAATGCCTAAAATTTCTTCTTAATTTTAGTGATTTAATGTTCAGCTTCTATTGGATCATCAACTTGTGAGTGGAACTCCTTTGCCAATCGAACAAATTTGTCCAATCCACACAGTTCCTCTATAGGCTTAGTAAGTTTCATGGCCTATTGCTACGGCTATGCTATCATCCCTACTAAGGTATTCATAGTCTCCAACGACTTGGCAATAATGATATTAGCTTAAGTTGGAGCTCCCTACTAAGGTGGTCCTAAAGGATACCTTTACTCTAGAGCATCTCTATCCCAGATGATCCTTATCCGATGTTCCTTCTAAGAGGTATTCTATTTGAGATAAGACAACCAAATAGTTTCAAAAGTTAGAGTCAATGTAAGTAATTAGTGATGGTATACATCTATGTATACTTATGTCTACACATATATACATATAGATATATAAGTAACATAGAAATTTAAAAGAAAGTACAATTAGATAAAATAATTGAAATAAAATAAGTTATTAAACAAAAAAAAAATTGTCTTGTAATTTACCCACTATCTTCATCTCTTACCTTTTACAAATTCAATACTTAATCCATCTAAGATCTCAACTTACTTTCTATTAATTAAAACCTATACTCTATGAATTACAAACCTATATTCTATTGATCAAAACCTAAGCTCTAATACCGCCTAACCTGTAATGCTTCAAAACCCAAGAACGCCATAGTCCGCCACATGTCTTTACTGAGTAATGACATGCTAAGACTCTAAATCTCCAATGTAAATTCAACCTATTCATCTTCACTATAAAATAATATCATTTTAACTTTAATAACAAAAACAAATAACTCTCAGGTGAATCATTACAATCAACAATGCTCCAAACAAATATATTAAACTCCAAATTCAAAACTAGAGTAACCGTCTATCAACATATAATAAATAACATATTTAAAGGTCTGATAACTAGTTCTACATTCCCAAATTAATAACGTAAACTTCTACCAAGAAATCTTCCTTGACTGTCACATTATTCTTCATCATAATAATAGTGATGATCTCTTCCATATTCATAGTAACCGTCTATCAACGTATAAGAAATAACATATTTAAAGGTCCAATAACTAGTTCTACATTCTCAAATCAATAACCTAAACTTCTATCAAGGAAATCATCATTGACTATCACATTATTCTTCATCATAATAATAGCAATGATCTCTTCCATGTTCATCCTGATAGTAACCCACTAAATTCCCATATTCGTCATAATCAATATGTTCATCATATTCACTTGTGATTGAAAAATAAGTTGCTTGAACCTAAGCCCAATACATGAGTACCACATAGACTTCCATGTGCTATATTAACAACAATATCAACACACGCATAGATGCATCAAAAGTACATATCACAACATCAGGTTATTTATCTTTAATTAGCCAAGAACCAATAAGAGGGTACTCATGACCCTATTGCACATATAATATTTACATATATATCATCCTAAGTTAAGATCTACCATTGTGGGTGCCTTCTAATCCTAATTTATCCTAGATCATTTCGATATGGGGCTCCGTTAGGAACAATGCAGTATACCGATCATTGGGATGCTTCCTAGGGATCTACTACCTTCGGCACCTAAATCGAGCTAAGCATAAACAATACATGTAATTAAGTCCAATATTCCCTTAGATTCATTTAAGTACTATACTAACAATCACAAATAACAAACATGGTAAACACATATCTGGAGAAGTGTTCTCATAATTATCTCCTACATCTTTAGGAAAGGGATATAAACCTATCAAGTAAAAAAGGCTAAGTTTAATTATATCCTATGATTTAATCTAGATTCACTAATTGGTTAACTATATCCTAATTGTAGAATTCCCTTCCTCAATGTCTTTTTGTACATAAATCATAATTTAGAATTGTAATATAACGAAATAGAATCAAATGGAAAGTATTCCTATACAACACGATCATGTAAAAGGCTATGCAGAGGAACATGGTTGAGAACACGGGAGTACTAGTGGCTGTATATCTTTCTGTATAAAATTGTTATTGCAGCACACTCAGGTACACAATTGTATATTTGGCCGTATACTTCTCTAAGAATTTTTATAATTTGACACACCCAAATATACGGGCATGTCCAATGACAGTGTACCTTTCTATATACGTTCATGTTTTGACATAGGCAAGTATACGTGCATATATCTGATCATGTACTACACTGTTTGTCGCGAATAATTTTTTCCTCTTTTCCAATTTGTTCCTAAGCCTAATTTCTAGGAATCTAAGTCTAATTGATCAATTAACCTATTAATTCTAATGCATTATATAAATCTTGTGCACTTACTTGATTCGGAATTGTGATTAGAATCCTCCAAGTGCTTGATCATTTGTTTGTTCCATCTCATCCCTTTTTCCGACCTCTATCAACACATCGCCAATTTGATTTTGATCTATGAATTCATCACCAGAAATAAACTTCTTGACAATCAAAATCCTTACCTAATGAAAAGGGGTTGATTTTGGGGGTGTTCATTAAGTTGTCTTGTAAGTCTCTAAGAGAATCTATTGGATGTTTGCAATTACTCAAATGAGGAAAAAGAAAGGACGTTATGTTAAAAGATACTTAAATACTTTGATCTTGAAAAGATTGACTATCTCTATCTCTTTAACTATTTACTTATTTATTTTTAGTTTTATTTTATAATAAATTAATAATATATATTACGTGTATGTACAGCATCAAAGTAGTATCATTGTCATGATAAAGTCGATACTGTATTGCATTTTAAATTTTAAATTTTATGAGTCCACGTGAGGTGGTGTTTTATTACAAGAAGGATTTTTAGCACCATAGTCCATTATGGATATTAAATATTAAGTTATTAGAAATGGAAAACCAAAATAAAATAAAAACAAATAAAACGAGATAAACAAAAGGTCCAAAACTAATGCTTATCCTCCTGGATTTCCTGTTTGATTGTTGTACCAATTTCAATTTCAATTTCATCACTCAAATATCCAAAACGTAATATTTGTCATCAAGTATAAGTGTAACATCCAAAAATATGTGCTTTTTAACAATATACAAGTTACAAAATCAGACACAATAAATTAGCACAAGTAAAAATTGAATCACAATATATTTAAACTATAGAATATTAATAATGAGTTTTACCTATTCTGAAACTATTATAAATTTTAGTAAAATTAATAAATGAACATTAAATGTAGATTTAGCATGAATATCTCTCTGGTATTCCTCTCAAAACCATTTTTTTTTATTCACATTCATTGAGTTATCAGAGAAAATTAGATAAGAATAATTAGAAACAAGATAATAAATGATATGAAAAATAAAGAATATTGTCACTATAAATTGATTTATTAAACATAGGTAAATAAAATATTAAAACTCAAACATTAAAATTCTGCTATATCCATATTTCTAAACTTACCATATTAAAGAAAAATTACAAGTCAGAGAATAAATATTTGACGATAAATTCATATAAATAATTAAATTTTTTAATAATTAAAATAGATATAATTATTATATTATCGAGGATTCTATTAATTTAATGGATTATAATGATACTGTGACTAGATCTATGTTTAAATTATTTATTATTTTAATTACTTAAATGTTTAATTATCTATTTAAACTTAATTCTAAAGACTAATCACTCATTTGTAATTTTCCCTACTAAATTCATAAAATATCATGAAAAAGTTTTCTCATATTAAAGATTTATTTATTCTTCTATGGCATATACCTTTTAATTTTTATTTTATTTATTTATATTTATATATATAATATTAATAATATATAATTGAGAAATCACAAAAGGAGATAGAATTTAACAACATAGCAAGGGACAAATCTTTCATGCTGTGGATAAACTCTAAATTCACAAGTCAAAGCTCACCCCTAGAAAATCCAACAATAAAGCTGATATTAAGTACGATAAAGCATAATCGTCTTCGAGAAGCATAGATCTTCCTCGACCTTACCGAATACCAGCATTAACTATAAAACCAAACCGCCCCAGCCAAACTATTCTTTCTCTTCGTGTCTTCTTCGCTTAACTCCACGTTTACGTTATCTCATTCTTCTTATTACTTTTTCTTCTCTCCTTTTAAAAAACAACATACGGGTACATAAATGATAGCACCCATTTCCTAAATTTTCAATCTTCTTCCTTATTTACTTCAACATGAGGCTATACGTTTACGTTTTGGAGGCAAAGGAATTGAAATTTTCTGATTCTTACGCCAAAATCCAAGTGGGAAAGCTTGAGGCCAAGACCAGGATCGTAAAGAACACTACGAGCCCTGTTTGGAATGAAGAGTTTGTTTTCAGGGTAAATGATGTGGAAGAAGAAGTTTGTGTTTCTGTATTTCACTGTGTTGATGGTTCGGGCTTGCTCCTTGGATCAAGAGAGCTGATGGGTCGGGTCAAGATACCGATTTCTTCTATTGTTAACGACGATAATCAGACATTGCCTCCATCTTGGTTATCTTTGAGGAGGACTAGTAAAGCTACAAAATATGTACACGAAGACCAAGGCAAGATTCTTTTCATGTATTCTTTATTGTTTCTTTGTTTTTGCTCTGTTTTTGTATTTGTCATAATATGTTCCCTTGCCAAAGATACGAAAGTAAGCTTTTACATATTCAAAGTTTGATCGTTGCACGTTGGACGAAAAACATTTAAAGATGGTGCCTAATGACTTTGAACTTGTTATAGTGTAAAAGGGAAACATCTTACATTTTTCGAAATCAATTACACGATTTATAAAGCGACAATGTTTCTAGATTTTGATATCATGCAGAAAATGGACCACTTTGCGTGTAAGCATTAACATGAACTAACATAGAAGCATGTGAACAAGAAGACAAGGTTCCTGTGCTTCTCCATAGTTGTCAGTGAGTGTTTTCATTCATATGGATAGAATGCAATGGAAAGATAGGATGCGGTTTTAAGTCTGAGAGTTGTTATGCATTTATTAAAATTTTGTTACAATGTTACACGTGATAGAGGAGGCACAAGAAGTACTCATTTTCTTTGCCCCTTTCCTTATTCATCTGAGTGGGATCCATTGGCATTGTGATGTAATCAGAATTCTGAGGATGAAATGTCGAGAACAAGAATAGTGCCGTTAAGAAGTTTTAACGATAAATGCATTACTAAAGTTCTGATCAAGAATAAATGGTCCATTTTGCAGTCTTTTGATCCACTGGATTTAAGTTGCTAAAGTGTGTATTTTGCTCTGAGTAGTATCTCTGTTAGGTCAAAATTAGATGATTTGATTGGATTGAGTATAGAAATGGCAACACTGATTCTAGAATTTCTTTAGATAAATGGAGTAAAGTCGGATGTGAATCAACTCTAGTCACTCGCTTTAGCCCTAATTTTGTAATGAATTTTAAAAGATTTAAGCATTGGAAGAGATTGCTGAGTCAAGAAAATTCACATAGGTCATGGAGTGTAAATTGGAGGCTAAAGAGTGCAAGATCTTAAGTAGCCTGGTTGAAAAAATGTGGTACTACAATTTATGATCTCTTGAAATTTGATTCCTCCAACAGAATTGATTCTTAGGAGTCAACAAAATTGAGAACAACCACCATCACATAGTCATAAATCTCTAATTCAAGACTAGAAGAAATTTGGATCCCATGTAATTATTTAAATATGACCTCCCCCCATTCTTCTTAGCCCAAGTTTCCCATGGGGATAGACACAAATTGATGGATGAACAAGGAAAAAAATCATGTGAAAAGCATGTACACTTTTCCGTCATGTGGATTGAGCTGTTAACTTGCACTTTCTCATGGGGGCAGTCCACATATGTTCAACCAATTGACAGATGCATTTGAGATAACGCAGCAATATGTCATGATATGCATTTGGTTTTACTAATTCTATTGTTATAAAAGCATTTTATCCGATGATGCTCCATCGCCTTTCATTGATGGATTTTGAGTCATTTTATTCTTATGAATGCAGGGAGAATTCTTCTCACTGTCTCTTTGCATGGGAAATACCATGAATCTTCCTCTGTCCACCTCCTCAGTCCACATTCAGATATTGATAGTGGTATAGTAAAGTCACCAAAAGGAACCTCCCACTATGGTACTCCAAAAACTGAGGAATTTTCAAAGTTATATGGTACTCCATCAGATTATGAGGACTCTATTGAGGATAGTGCTCCCAATTTTGAAGAGGCTATTGAGACGTTACAGTTGAGGGACAGTGAACGAGAGATGCCGGGAAATCTCCGGGGTGGCATTCTTCTTGATCGGATATATGCTGTTCGACCGTGCGATTTGAATGCATTTCTCTTTGCACCTGATTGTCAATTTATGAAAGACCTGGCAAACTTACAAGGGACAACTAATAGAGAAGAAGGGCCTTGGATATGGAAAATTGGGGATCAATCACAGCTAAAACGAGTTGTTTCCTATACTAAAGCTGCAACAAAGATGGTCAAAGCCGTAAAAGCTACTGAATATCAAACATTTATCAAAGCAAATGAGAAGGAATTTGCCGTATTGGTAGATGTCAGTACTCCTGATGTTCCATATGGGGGTACATTCAACGTCCAGTTGCTTTACAAGATCATGCTTGGTTCACAACAAGCTTCTTCTGAGGAATCTGCACGTTTGACAATATCGTGGGGCATTAATTTCCACAAAAGCGTGATTATGAAGGGTATGATTGAAGGAGGAGTTCGTCAAGGTTTAAAAGAGAGCTTTGAACAATTTGCTGATTTGCTTGCACTAAACTTCAAGTCACTTGTTAACATAGAGTAGGGCATTTGTGCTGGTCATGCTAGGTTGAGCTGGGGTTGGTAAAGAAAATTGATCTGGACCAATCACACGTAGGAAAATAGGCCAGCAATTTCTGCTCCACTATGGTGGGGTAAGATGCTTGGAACTCTGTTAAACATATTGATTGATTGAAAAAAAAGTCTTCCTTCCAAACAGCATAACTCTATCAAGCCTGTAGGAGTAGTAAGTGAAGAAATATAGAGAACTTTTGTTGGTTATTGACCAACAGAGATGTCAGAGAAGGACCAAACTCTTGCTGCTCTGGAGACCGAGCAACCCTTGCATCTGGAATTGGCTATAAATTACTCTTGGAATTTCACAGTAGTTTCCACCATGTTTATGGTTGCATATGTCATAATTCATATTTTTCTCTGCAAACCTAGGGAACCTCAAGGCTTGGAACTCCACGGTCTTAGATTACCAGATAGTTTTGGTGAACTTGTTACTTGTGGAGTTATATTTCTTCAATTGGAGCGTATTTTTGACATGGCATCCCACTTTGTGTAAGCAAGGCTTCAAAGAGGCAAGCAAATTTCTTTAATAAAATGAATTGGTTCTCTGTTTATATGATTTGCAATTACATTCATAATGCAGGTCACAGAGTCAGCGCACATGGTGAGGGATGGGTTCTTACAATAGCTTTAATCGAGGGCACAAACTTAGCATCGCTGGATTCAATGGAATTGCCAGATCCCTATGTGGTTTTTGCATGCAATGGGAAAGTGAAGACAAGTTCTGTTCTGCTTCAAACTTGTGATCCACAATGAAATGGTGAAGCTTCTTATATTACAGGATTCTTCGGGTCCTTCTAGTTGTTTCTTCCTGTCATGATATTTTAAAGTACTAATTCTGCAGAGATACTCGAGTTTGATGCTAAGGAAGAGCCTCCATCAGTTTTAGATGTGGAAGTTTTCAATTTCGAGGGTCCGTTTGACCAGCCTACATCACTTGGACATGCTGTGATCAATTTCTTAAAACACACATCTACAGAACTAGCAGATATGTGGGTTTTACTTGAGGGAAAGCTTGCTCAATCTTCTCAATCTAAATTGCATCTGCGGATTTTTCTTGACAACAGCAAAGGAGTGGCAATAATCAGGGAGTATCTGACAAGAGTTGAAAAGGAAGTTGGAAAAATGGTACATAATAGTTAGAGAAATGTCATAGCTTGAAGTTTGTTCGATTAGCTAATTAAGTGTGTGCAAGTCTAATAGTTGAACATTTCTTCTGGCTCTTACAGTTAAATCTAAGGTCACCTCACCGAAATCTTACCTTCCAGAAGTTATTTGGATTTCCAGCAGAGGAATTCCTGATCAGTGACTATGCGTGTTCCCTAAGGAGAAAATTTCCTCTTCAGGTTTTAATCTTTGAATATGGTTTAACACCTTTTTGGTCTGCATAATGTATATGTGATTTGTCCCATTGCTCAAAAATAAAAATCCGGAAAAAGAATACAGGTCAAATGACATCTCAGCCTGATTGAAATTTGATACTTGACATATATAATATTTAAATTTGTTTTTGCCACAAACATACTACATGTATGTTTTCTTTCTTCTTTTTTTTCGCCTTTTAAGCATGTACGGTGGCTTCATATGAACAAGGATACATTATGCTATTGAACTCACAAGTCTGCTTTAAGTATAATTCTTACAATTCTTTTGACCTTTTTTTCATTATTTTTCTTAACAATCTGTTTTCTCAAGCGCAATTTGTAGAAGTCTTTTCTGATAAGATGCTTATTACTGTTGTCAACTTTTGCTAGTGGTAGCTTAGTATGTGAACTTTCGCTGTAGGGTTGGCACCATTGTTGTTATCATCCCAAGAGTTTGTTATCTGAACTGAAATGTTTATCATATTTGTCTGGCAGAACAATCTATGCCTTGTGGAGGAGCCAAACTCTTCCTCCTGAGCAAAAAGAACTAATTGCAAAGGAGTAGATGGATGGAGCAAAGCCTGCTATAGTTGAAGATCCCAGAACCATTTTGAATACACAAGGTTTAAAGATGTCAAAGATATACGCCAGTGAACTTCCTATATCTGTAAGAGGGCAATTTCTCTTCACTACCACACCTTAAAATTTTTTTTGCCATGTTCATGCAATAGCAAAATAGGATCCATACAGACAAACCCACATAGTGAGAATAAGACTGGGTACTGTTGTTATTGTTTGTCCATTTTGCTATTATCTGCAAGATTACTTAAACAAGCCATATTATTCAATCTTTTTTATGTTTTTCAGCACTAGCGTGTGCAATCAATAGTAATGTATTACTTTTCATGGTAGATATATCCTTTTGGGTTGCAAGGTTGTATCTCATTGTAAGCAATGACTCTGTTGCCTTGGGATTTGGATTTCCTCAATAGGTGCAACTCAGATAAATTATGAACAAAAAGGGAAGGTCAAGATCAATACATGTCATTAGTTGAGGATTATCTTCAACTTTACAAATGATTCACAATGACGTGTCATGATCCTGTCCATTTTTTTCTTCTTGCAATAATGTTGGACCGTGGATCCATTTTGTGATGACATGTGAAGATCCATCTTATCTTTTTTCTTGTAATTAATCTAAGTGGCGAATTTGTGGAATAGATTTGGTCCGTTTGTATCACAAATGGGGAGGATCAAATGTCCACTGTAATTAGTATGAACAGGATAGGCTTGAAGGCTGTTAAAGTCACCATTGGACTTGCTTATCTGAATAAGACTTTCTGAATAGAGTTCACTTGTTGATTTGACCTCTTATGATGACACCAGATGAATTCCCTCATGGAATTGTTTGATGGAGGAAAGGTAGAGCACAAGATAATGGAAAAGTCCGGCTGCCTCAATTATGCAACTACAGCGTGGGAATCTGTGCAGCCAGGAGTTCTTGAGCGGTCTCTTTCATACAAATTCAGCCGCCACGTATCAATTTTTGGAGCAGAGGTCACTTGTGGCCAACAAAAAACACCGAGTGATGACGGCTGGGCATTAAACGAGGTTATAGCACTTCAAAACATCCCATTTGGAGACCATTTTCGGGTAAGCTGCAACTATCTTTGTTCATGTTGTAATTTGTCCTTCAAACAGGACTCAACCATCAGTATATATGGTGAGTAAAGGGGTAGGATGAGTTGTATCACAGTTTCCATTCATGTTTTGATACGCAGGAAAAAGGGAACCATGCATGGTCCCATTTTCTTATCTGCCATCGAAAGACTTACAGATTGTTTCCTATCTTGGCACGATCTACTTGCAGGCCCTTTTTAAGTACGAGATTGTAAAATCAGTCGTTACACGAAATTCCTGTAAGTGTGATGTTTACATTGGAATTTTCTGGCTGAAGAGTACCAAGTTCCAGGAGAGGATTGAGCGAAATGTAATTCATAAATTTTCCCACGGATTAAGGGATATACTTGAACTAGTAGAAAGAGAAGTTTTGGAAACAGACTGTAATATCTCCTTGAAAGATCAGTAATTCCCTTTTGAAAATGATAAAAAGGCTACAAAATTCATGATCTCTCCGTCACCTGGAGTATTTTGTTTGTGTTTATCTTATCACCTTGAGATGATAGACTTTTGTCTCCATTTCAATAAGGAAAATTACAACCAAATGGATCAACATTTGGGTTGAAGTTCAAATAGAGGATCGAACTTTGAATTGACTCAAATAGAAAATTAAAGTTACGCTAAATAATTCAAATAAGGGATTTCATATAGTATAATTACATATGGTATCAAATTTTCTTTTTAAACCACTAAGTATGTTTACGAGATATTAAGATATCATCTATTTAAATCACTTAGTAAAATATTGATTCTTTATTTTAATTATTTAAAATTTTGCTTCTCTATTATAATCACTTACTGTAGCATTGATTTTCTATTTTAACCACTTAAAAATTCAATCCCTTATTTAAATTTAACTCTAAACGTTAATCATCTCGCTTGTAATTTTTCTATTTTTAATGACATTAAAGCATATATTGTGAGTACTTTTCTACTCCTTAGTTTACATGCTTGATTTATTAGTTGACATATACCACGCGTTGTATGCATATAGTGTAAAAACACCAATAGAATTTTGACATATATAACTTGTGTAAAACACAGGGAGTAATTTTTTAAAAAACCAATTACTTTACTATCTTGCATGTCAAAATCTTATTGATATTTATGCATCATGTGTATATAACATATAGCGTATATCAATTAATAAAACTTTTCTGCACTTTCACTTGTATTTTCTAAAATATTTAATGCAGTTGTAGAAATGTTTTTTAACAAGCATGTCACTTGTGAGCTTCAAACATGTTTCAAAACAAAATTATAGCTCTAAAAAATGTTTACATTAATGCACCTAAAATGATGAAAAACATCATAAGCAAGTGTCCACCAATCACCTTAATGTTATTGAGCTAATATAGTGCATCTTCTTTTGGCTTTTCTAACTTAGTCATGAAATACTCAAACTTACAATTCCGTGCTTGTATGTTAATGGCAATCACCATTCTCTTATGCAACATATTCTTTTAGGCATTATTAAAATTGATTACAAGATGACACTAAGGGGACTTCCACTCTATAATCACTTTTAACAAGACAAAAGCCTCCATTGAGACTAGTGGAGACCCTGATTAGTATAACTAACTTAAATACTAAGGAAGAAATGTAGGGGACCAAGATCTTTCATGGCAAACTAGTGTGATGGTGGTTAAGAAGTGAAGTGCTACTGTCAATAAATATGATATCATAAACATAAAGAAAAAGGACCAATGTGTCAAAACCCTTACGAAGAATGAACATGGATGTGTCAACTTTACTTTGGCAAAGCCCCAACTGTAATAGAAAACTGTTGAAGCAATAAAACCAATCTTAAGGAGCCTATATCACACTATAAAGAGATTTCTTCAGTTGGCAAACATGGTGTGGGTAGTGCAGATGAATAAGCTAGGGGTCATTTTATGAAGATGGTCTCGATGTGGTGACTATGGAGAAAGGCATTCTTTACACTAAGTTAGCAAATATCCTAACTAAAAGAGATAGCATGAGATAAGACAAAATGTGATGGGAATCTATCATGCGATCTCGATGACTAGGGAACTTGATTTGGATGATGATCCAAATCACTTGCATGTATACATTTTTCTTTATCTAATAAAGCTTGAATAGTGATTTAGCAGGTACAATGATTAGTCTTCACAGGATGCTACATGACTTACACTATTGATCAAATTAGGGACATCATTGAATTCACATCTAATGGCCAACCTCGATCAATATTAACTTAACAAACTGGCTCTTTGAAGATTATTATCTTTTGTACTTGTAATTTATTTTTAAACCATTTATTTTGTAAGCTTTTGGGACATTTTATTTTATTGTAATTGTGGGTTTAGGACCGGCCACCTTTAGTGGCATAGATGTAATTGTTTAGTCATTTTAACCCTAAATGGAGCAAGTATAAATACTTGCTTAAGTAGGGTTTGTGGGAGTAGTGGAGAGAAAAAAAAAAAGTGCTACCTATTTTCGTGAGAATTAAGGTTTATACTCCAAATTTTCATAAGACTCTTATTAATTCTTCAAGAATTGTGGCGAATAGCAACTTAAGGATTTGCGAGTAATATTAATTCCATAATTGATTCTACTTCATATTAGTGTGTCATATCTAAATGTGATTTGAATTGTGTCCTATTTTGTTATTGATTATCACGTCAATTTTAGGGTCATTTCTATCATTGGATTGCTTGCAATTTAGTGGAATTAGATCTTACATTGTATTGTTGGTTGTAATGATTCAATTGCTAGTGGAATTTGCTAGTTTGCATAGAAGTCTTTGCATAAAGGATTCACGCCATTTTCAATAGTCTTGGTGATTGGATTTCCATTTGATCTTGTGTTGTGTGCTCGATCCTATTGAGCATATCATCATTTGGTGTTAAGGTTATTTGATTTACAAATTGGATTCAAAAGGGATTAGGGTTCATGCCACTTGTGGAGGTGTTGATCGAAATTGCTTCATTTGTTGTGTATATATGCTTTTGTCAATTAAGGCATATCAAAATGAATAGTAGTGGATTTGATAATTGGGTTGAAAGTTTCGGTATAGTCTATGCCTTCCCGTTAAGTGAACCCATGGGCAATAAAGTGACCTTTATAACACTTAACTTGCCCCTTAACACTGTATTTTATTCAAAATTTCCAAGTGTTGTCAATAATATTTCAACATGATGAGGAGGTACTAAAACACATGTTTTATTCTAGAGAAGAGAGTTAAACTCCTCTCTCATAGTTGTTACCCATTTGGGGTCTCGAAGGGCAACACTATAGTGTTAAGGCTTAAGTGCATGAGATTACGTGTGTGGATTAAGAATGGTGTGGGTTTTTGTGATGCAAGAAACAAGTATAGATGTAATGTGTGGGTTGGGTGGAGGAAGTAATGATAGTGGAAGTAGTAGCGATGTCTAAAGGGGGTAATTTTTTAGATAGTTGTGTGGAGGTGGAGGGGTTAAGAGAGGTTGAAGGAGATGGATCAAGGAGGTTATGGGATGATGAGGTAAAGAGAAGAGGTTATTGAGTGGTTGTAAGAGCAAATGGCATAAGAGGAGCAGAGACATGGCAGGTAAGAGGTTTGGAGCGATAATAAACATATGTAATTAGTGATCAAGTAGCAATGGGTTTAGGTGAGGAGGAAGTAGAAGGTAACATGTTTGAGGGTGAAGCCATGAAAGTAGGAGATTGGTGTTATAGGGTATTGATTGAGATTGTGAAGGTGAGGGTGGAGGTTGTGGTGTTGGGTATAGTGTCAAAGCTAATGGATGAGACTTGTTTAGTATAAGGGAAGTTAGACTCATAAAACACCACATGACGACTTATGTGAACACTCCCAGATGTATAATCTAAACAACAATAGTATTTGTGGTTAATAGCATAGCCAATAAATATGCAGGGAGTGGAATAAAGAGAGAGTTTATCTAGGAAACTATAGTTCATGTTGGGAAAGCAAAGGCAACCAAATGTGTGAAAGAATTGGTAGTTAGGTAACATTTGGTGCAACAGTTCAAAAGGTAATTTGTAGTTAAGTGTAGATGAAGGTAGTCAGTTAATAGTGTAAACAACAATAAAGGTAGCATCGACCCAAAAGGAAAGAGAGAGGTTTGGATGAAGGCAAATAATGTGAGCCAATTCAATTATGTGACGATGTTTGCATTTGGCAACCCCATTTTGTTAGAGAGTATAAGAACATGATAGTTAAAGCTGTATATCTTGGTCATGCAAGAAGACAGCTAAAGCTTTATTAATAAATTTATCACCACTATCGCTACAGAAGATTTTGATATGATTAGAGAAATTATTTTCAACCAAAGTTTTAAAATACTAAAAATGAGATAGAACTACACGTTTATTATGCATTGGAAAGGTCTATGAATATTAAGTACAATCATCTACAAAGAATACATAATAGCGAAATCCTATATTTAATATCATTGTGATTGCCAAACATTAGAATGAATTAAATTAATGGGTTTTTGTGCTCTATCATATGAGTGTTAAAAGGGAAGACCAGTAGACTTTTCAACACAGCATAAGTGACAAGGACCAATAGACATAAAGGACTTTACTTGAATGACCTAATGTTGGGTAAGTTTGTCGAGGACTTCTATATGAGGATAACATAGGCGAAAGTGCTAGAATTCTCTAGTGATAGCGAATGCAATAAGAGACTGGGGGGATGAAATTAGATGTAGAGTGATGGGATATAGGGGGCACTTAGTTAGATGTTGGAGAAGAATCTTACCGGTTTAGGAGTCTTCAACACAAAAGTGAGAGTTACTAAAATTAATGGTACAATTACTATCCTAATATAATTTGGTGACAAACAAAAGATTATATGTGAGAGATAGAGCATGAAAAACATTTCTAAGGTGCAAATTATGAGCATGAATACGAATGGTAAGGCTACTTATGTGAGATATTGATAGAGAGGCAACATTATATACAAAGACCTTATTAGGACCAAAATTTTATGTTAAGTCAGTGAGTATACCTACATCTGGAGTCATGTGATGAGTGGCACTAGAGTCAAGATACTAGGATAAGTTATGAGATTCACTAAGGGAGAAAGTAGCAAATGACTAGAGCACATCCACATATGACTTATTATACCTGTAGTGATATTAAAGGGTAGAATGAACATATTTGTTGTAGATTTGATAAATGAGCTAAGAGTTAAAGGTGGGGCAAGAAGTAGTGTTACAAGGAAGAGATTGACCACACCCCTATTTCCTAAAGGATTACTACCATGAGCATGACGCTAAGAGGGAGAGATAGTGGTCTCTAAGTGAAGAGCTATGAGGATGACATTAGTAGTGGTAAAAGATGCATAGGAGTTGGTAATAACTTTGCCTTCTTCCATGGTGATGCTACCATCTACTACTCTGATGGGAGGTACAATAAGTTGATGGTAAAGAAAATTTTTGTTTTTTTTTCTTTCCTTTTTTTCTTTTTAGGACCACAAAAATTAAAATTTAGAAATTAAAATTACAAGATTTGTTGGTTGGATAAGAAATGCATGAATGAGTGATTCTTCCTAATTGGATATGATAACCTTCTTTTTTTTTTATTCCTTGATTCTATTTCTTTGAGACATCTTGTCTTTAACCATTATCAAAACCATGATCCTAACTGAAATGTGTCAATGATGTGGTCAGTTGTTTGGTGATTGGGAACGCTAGCTAGTGGTGATGAGTGTTGGTAGTGATTGATGTCCAGACGTTAGAATGACAGTAGGCAATGCAATAGAGGATCAAATTAGTGATGGGAATGATAAATCTAAATGAGATGAGATCAAATCAATAGATGATAAAAAGGAGAATTTAATTTTAGATTAGGGTTCATTTTGACTCTAATACCAAGAACACAAAGATTATTGATGTATATTATATTAAATGATGAAGATATTAATTACAATGTACCATATATATATATATATATATATATATTATATATATATTATGTTGAGCTAATCTAGAAAAGTTATAAAGAAATGTAGAATTGACAAAAGAGTCCCCAATGTAATACATATAAAATAATATTTAGTATACTCAATATTCCTATGCAATAAATATTAAATTTAACAAAACCCCACCATCTCAATCCAATCACTATAACTTATAGCAAACTGGTCATCTTATACTAGCAAAATATTGTATAAACGTAATTGTCAAATAAAACACTAAATGATGACAATTGGTCATTATACGAGGTTATTACATTAGCACTTCAAAACATCCCATTAAGAGACCATTTTCAGGTATGTTGCAACTAACTATCCTATTCATGTTGTAATTTGTCCTTCAAATAAAACTCAACTAAGTATTTATAAGCGGAAAGGGGGGATAGGATGAATTGTCACACCCTAGAGAGGGGCCTGAAAGTTTCTACTAAAAGCTAGCATACTGGTCAAGGGTCATAAGACTAATTAAATATTTAATCAATTACAACTAGTTATATTACATATAATTATACAATAAAAATATAACTATAAATTCTCATATTTTACAATCGACCAAGATTGTAGGAAATCAGATTCCCCTACCAAAACAGTAAATGAAAAAAACACATGTAAGTTTTACAAATTCCATTCTTATATTGAGTTCTTAAAAATAAAATTTCATCGAAATAATCTATTAATACACATCTTACTATATCACCTTTGATTATGGTAGCTCTTGTCATATCATCTCTTATCCTATCCCAAGATTTTGAAATTTTCCTACAAAATAGTCTATGGAGGGGTGAGCACACCATGACTTACTAAGATAGAAATGCAATACTCTCAATACTATACACGCACAAATAAATCAAGCAAGTTCTCAATCATATTGTATACATAGACAACCATATGTAATGCAATATTGCATGCAATTTTCCAGTAACCAACATAAAGCCTAAAGTTTAACACTTCCTTAAACTTGAGTTAGAGATTCTCATAATAACCATTAGGGCTCAGGTCTTACATTTCATTTATTTTCATCTTATCTCTTCATTAGAAATTATCTTTTAATCCATATTCCTTAAGATCTAGATGTTAACTAGTACACCGAGCGCACATACACCCTTAAGGCCATATCAGACTTGAAACCGTCATAGGTGTGATAACACCCTAAGTTACTTAGTTCGCCAATGGCGGAATAGTAATCCCTCCCGATTACTTCCGGTGTACCCTATAATAGCGATGACCTTCAACACAATGTAATGCCTTGTGCAATGTATGTCGGATTTTATATTAGTCAAATATCATTATGTTAATTAAGATTTAGGTAACTAATTAGATAAAATAAATCAGATAAGACAAATGAATCAAAAGAAAATAAAATTTCACAATAAATCAACATATAAGGCCAAATCAACAATAGTATAGTACAACCGAATCTCATCAATTGTCAAATCAACCAACTAGAATTGATCTATAGATCTTATTCCTTGGCAATAATCGAGTCATTCCATTACTCTAACATTCAATCATCTATAGTAAAGAACCAAACAAGGCAACCAAATGTATATCATTCCAATATCCTTAACTTATCTCACCACACCAACCACTCATTCCATTCCTCAATCAACAAAAACCCAAAACTTGTAAAAATAAGACCAGCAATATACATCACATAATTATCAATCACAAATACTAAATCCACATTGTTACAATTCACACTCTCATTCATGACTTCATTATCTTAATCTAACAATTTCTCTATTATTATTATTTTATAGTAGTCAACAAAATATAAATAATAAATTTCATAATCATAAACATATATATATGAAATATATGTATATATAGATATTTATATTTTGGATACATGTATATATATGTTACGTTATACTTAAATTTCCTTTTCATAAGCTATTATTAAATTTATTCACCCTACATATATGTATACATTTAATAGATAAGAAAGAAAAGGAAAATGAAAATAAAAGAAAAAGAAAAGAGAGGAAAGCAATGTCAAAAGACAAGAAAAGAAAAGAAAGGAAGTCACTGGGAAGAAAAAGGAAATGGAAAGAGGAAAAAAAGAATTTATTATAACAACATCACAACAAACACAACAAATCATACACATATATAACTATATTATAAGTAATATACAAACATTATAGTATATCACAGAATTTTCCACTCATGTCGATTTTTTAACTTAAAACTCAAAATAACCTTCAAAAAGTCATGTAATTCGTATCTTTCACTTAGTAATAAATGAATAACAATTTAAAGCTAATTGTAGTAGTTAAATTTACTGAAATTTAAAATAAAAATTAAATCTATAATTTTTTTTTTTAAATTCGTGCAGATTTAACCCAAGTTTGGAATTTGAAATTTACCTGGCAAGTGTGGTCTTAATGCTAGGTACTCTTTCCGAGGATTGTAACAGTGCTTATAGTTTTTTATTTGGAATTAATATAAGAAAGTTATGGTTTTTTGAAATTTTGGGAGGAAAGTTGAAATCGGAACAAGAAGAAATGAAAAGAAGAAGAGAAAGGAAAAAGAAAGAACTTTATTTTCTAAATACGCTTTTGTATCTTTATTACAGATGTTATAAATCATAGTTGGAATTATAATATTATTTTGACACTATAATTTCATATATTAACATAGTTTATCAAAGTGTTATCAGTAAAGGTATTTCAAATTAGAATTTTGATAACACTAAGGTGGAGTTATAAATATCCCACAATTTTTTAAAATACTTATTGCAAATTGTGGTGTTCCACATCCTTCCCCCTATTTAAGTTTCGTCCTCGAAACTTGATGGTTGCAAATTCTTAATCTTCATATTTTATGATATCTTTTAACTTTGTCTTATGGAATCTCCATTCGTGATTTTGAATGGGGATATAAAGTTTTAAGAGTTACCACACTTTAAGTAGTTTATGATTAGAAGAAAATCCTATAGCAATATATATATTTATACATAGAGACTATTATCTAAGTTTTTTTTTCATTTTATTCCTAAAATTCCCATCTCACTATTTAGTGGGTTGGTCCTATCTTTGATAGTCTAGAGCTCTAATATCACTCCTAGCATGCACTACCTTGCAAATTAAAAGTCGTAAGACTTTAATTAAATATTTAATCAATTACAACTAGTTATACTATATATAATTATATAATAAAAATATAATTATGGATTCTCATATTCCATGGTCGACCAAAATCGCAAATAATCAAAATTTCCTACCAAAACAATAAAATGGAAAAATACATCTAAGTTTTACAAAATTCATTCTTACATTAAGTTCCTAAGAATAAAATTTCATCTAAATAATCTATTAATATACATCTTACAATATCACCCTTGATTTTAGTAGCTTTTGTTACATTTCTTATCATATCCCAAGATTTTGAAATTTTCTTGCAAAATAGTTTATGGAGGGGTAAGCACACCGCAACTTAACTGGGATTGATGTATACCTCTTATTCCTTGGCAATAATCAAGTCATTCCATTACTCAAGAGTTCAATCATCTACAATCAAGAACCAAACAAGGCAACCAAATGTATACCCTTCCAAATATCCTCAACTTATCTATATAGATATTTATATTTTGGATACATACATACATACATACATATATATATATATATATATATTATGTTATACTTAAATTTCCTTTTCATAAGCTATTATTAAATTTATTTATCCTACATATATGCATACATTTAGTAGATAAGAATGAAAAGAAAAGAAAGAAGAAAAAGAAGAAAAGAAAAGAAAGGAAGTAACAAGGAAGAAAAAGGAAATGGAAGGAGGAAAAAAAAAAGAATTTATCATCACAATATCACAGTAGTCTAACATAACAAATCATACACATATATAACTATATTATAAGCAATATACAAATATTGTAGTATATTATACAGTTTCTTATTTACTTTGATCTCTTAGCTTCAAAACTCAAAATAATCCTCAGGATGTTGCGTAATTCGTTTCTTTTAGTTAGTAATAAATGAATAACAACTTAAAGTAATTCTAGTAGTTAAACTCACTAAAAGTTAAAATAAAAATCAAATATATAATTTTTTTTTAATTCTTGCATATTTAACCCAAATTTGGAGTTTAAAATTTACCTAACAAGTGTAGTCTTGATGTGAAATACTCTTTCCAAGGATCGTAATAGTGTTTACAGTTTTTTATTTAGAGTTAATGTGAGAAAGTTATGGATTTTTGAAATTTTGGGTGGAAAGTTGAAATTGGAACAAGAAGAAAGGAAAAGAAGAAGAGAAAGGAAGAAGGAAAAAAGAAAAAAGAAAAGAAAAGAAAAGAAAAGAAAAGGGCCAAGAAGAAAATGAAATTAGGAGAGAGAAAGAGTTTGACAGGCAAAAGTATAGATAAGGATAGGAAAATATCTATTTATAGGTTTTGTTGGTACAAGTATTAATATTTTATTAAATTATGATATTTTTATACAAAAATTTATGTATATGCTAAATAAAATATTTTGAGTATAAATATATGCTTAGAAATTCTATTTAATTATTATAAATTTAAAATTTTAATTCTTACTTCTTGTTTGTTATAATTACCTAACGGGTCAATTTCTATCTTATTTTTCCATTTAAAGTTCATTATTATTTGTGTACTTGTTTAAATTATATTTGTAGGTAGTGAAATTTATTAAACTAAGTATTAAACTTATTGATTTATTTATTTTCATATGTTTCTTTCTTGATACCAATATATTAAAGTGACTTAATTTCAAAATTTTAGAATCACGAAAATATTATACTTTTTATCCTAACTTAGAAGTACTTATTGTTTCACTTTTTTAAAAAAAAATTAATATAGTTTTTCAAAATTTCTGAGACGTTTCGTGAATTATGTCACATTTTCCATTCATGTTTTGATATGTAGGAAAAGGGGGACTATATAGGTTCTCATTTTCCTATGTGTGGTCAAAAGACTTCCAAGTTTCAATTTGTTTGGAGGCCCATCTTAATAAATACGAGATTGTAAAATCAATCCTTACACAAAATTCTGATTAATGTGATGTTTACATGGGAATTTCCTTGTTAAAGAGTACCAAGTTTCAAGAGAGGATTGCACAAAATGTAATTTATAAATTTCCCACAAATTAAGGGATATATTAGAACTAGTAGAAAGGGAAGTTTTTGCTATGGAGTGTAATATCTCCTTAACAAGTCATTAATTCTCTTTTGAAAAAGATAGAAGGCTGCAAAAATATGCATCTATATGATCCATTTTTCCCACTTTATTGTTATCTAATATAACTGTGTATTGCAAATCATCAAATGATATTTATAGGATTGTTGAGAGAAAAACTCACAATTAAAATATTTCTTAAATTTGACATTTTTTTTTTTTTTGTGAAGACATTTTCAAGAGGTTTTTTAATATAAGATTTAAACAAAACTTTGCACTTATTGAATATCTTCTTGTTAAAATCTCATGATAGGATAGAAACCTATTGAACCAATCCAACATGTCTTCTCTTTTAGCTTTTTCAACTTAGTCATGTAGCTTGACAATAATCATTATTCTCTTGTAAGTCTTATATAGTATATATTTGTAGGTCGTATTAAAATTGCTTACAACATGACAAGAAAAGGACTTCCACTGTCCAACCGCTTTTTGGAAGCCTAAAGCCTTCATTTAAGTTTTTGTCTACACAAAGAAACCAACTATAATCCCTCATTTAATTCTTCAATAAGAAAGTTGTAATAATACTAGATAAACATCTTAACAACATGAATTGGATCAATTTTGGTATTTAACCTTATCCCCTTTTAAAATTTATCACTAATGCTCAAATTATCTTATGTCTCATTTCCATTTCCTCAAAAGCTGATCAAATTTTTAATTAGCATAAATCATCTTGATTTACAAGCGCCTAAGAAGTCTTCAATATCTTGATTTACAAGGGCTTAAGAAGTCTTCAATATCTTGTATTGTATGTAATGCAATGGGAGCATGTGCTACTAAAGAGGGTTAAGTATGGCATGGATAGTTGATCACAATATTGTGAAAAATATCATTATCTTCCACACCTTCATTAAATGCATCGGAATTAGTTGGAGAATCTAGAAGAATCCAATCTATGTCTTCATAAATAAAAATCTTGACATATAACTATAATCTTCCAATATACGTTAGGTGCAAACCATAAACCTCAACAAGATGGTGATCAATCTCATTGCTCCACCACCACCACCACCCCTCTTTTTAGTTTCAACTTTTTTATTGAACTTCAATAGTAAAATAGCTTCCCATTACCATACTCAATATTCCTATGCAATAAATAATAAATTTGATAGAACCCCACTATCTTAATCTAATCAATGTAACATGTAATAAATCAATCATCTTATACTATCATAGACTTAATTGTTGAATAAAATATATAAACTTACATCATTTTTAAGAAAGAAAAAAGAAAAACAAAACATGTGAGAAAAGCATCTATAAAAGTTGCTAATAGTTTATCAAAATGAATATTAATATTGAGTGCAATAGAAGTACTTGCAATATATGGGGAAATGAAATTTTATTACAAATAGAGAAATTACAAAAAAAGATAGGAATTTGGGTTTAGAAAAAGTTAGAAGGAGAAAAAAAATGAAGAAAAAGGGTAATTTTAGGGAACTTAAGTACCTTGTTTCTAAAATTGAGCTAAAATATGTGATTTAAAGTCACAACAAATGAATTTGTAAAACCGTGTTTCCATTTGTTCAAATACAGAGGGAGAGAAGTGGGGGTAAAATCAACAAACTGTTTTTTTTTTTTTTTTTGTCAATCACATTTACAATAACTTAGGGAATAAGAGATTCAAAACTATTCCATGCTATATGGAAAACATTATTCATACTAATTGAACTATAAGGTCTTGGCAATCCTTTATTAGTGTTTTCAATTTTAACAAAAGCACATATTTTACTTGCACCTTCAGCTTATAAATTATCAAGACAAAAACAAAGTCTTTAAGTGAATCCTCAATGCAAACTAAAAGAATATATTTTTTATGCACCTTAACATATTTTGTATGTACCTTAATAAATAAATCTTCACTAACACTATGTTTCGATAGAGTGAAGGAAAGGGGAGAGAAGGAATTTAAAGAAAAAATTTTAGTTTTTCTTTCTTTGGTAAAGGAAAGAAAGGAGGAGGGAATTTCCCTTAGGCCCACACACACACACACACACACAATTCTCTCCAATTTGAAGTGAATTGTAATAAAATTAAAAATTTACCCTTAAAACAAAAAACACTTTTATAAAATATAAGGACTTTTATAATATTTAACAAAATAAAAATTATATTATAATTTTTTTTTATTTTTTTTTCATTATTTATAAGGAAATATGTTGATAGAGTATTTTTGGGTATGGACCTCCAATGCCCATGTTGGCCTACTTAAACTTTTGTTCAAGTTTTATATACTTAGATCTACCTCTTTTAGATTGCTTCAGCACAAAACTATTCAAATTTAATCTGCACATACCAACCTTCAACTCGGTTTAGTTGTACATATTCTCAAAATAGATGAGTATGAAAGCATGATATAGATAAGGAAAAGAGTTGATCAAAGATATACAATCCAAAAAGGATCTCGAATATTAATTCACTTCTCATGTAAAGATCACCTAGGGATTAAGGGTTACCAAGCAAAGAATCTAGAATTCTCAACTCTCCCTTCTCCAAATTATCAAACATTTGTAATTCATTTAGAATAAACTTCGATACCCTCATAGTTTGATCTTTTTTAACTCTACCATGCTAAAAGAGTAATATTTAAATGTGTTTTCACTATTCAACCTTATCAAGTCAATTATCCTTTTATAGGCTATTATATATATATATATATATATAGACATTTTTTAAAATAAAATAAATACAGTGGACTAAAAGTTGAATTTCGGGTTTCCACCGGCTCAAGCCTGATCCGACCATATTCTCAAAGGACATTTTGTAAAGCCGGATAAGAACGGGCCCATTGACTCTTTCCATTTCTGCTCCGAAATCCCGCTACCACTTGTCGTTTCTTCATCGTTATCGGGCTCCTCTTATAACTCGTAACAGCCAAAATCTTTCGTACACTCTCTCACTCCACCACCACCACGACCACCACCATCACCACCCACCACCACCTTCTCTCCCTATCCAAATGGACCCCAACCCGAAGAACCACCCGCTTCTCTCCTACGTACTGTCTCGACTCCCTTCAATTGGACCCAGATTCACCCCTCCCTCCGCCGCCGCCACCTCGTCCGATGACCCCACCTCCTCCTTTGAAATTGACATCGAACAACCACCACCTCCCACCACCTTCCTCGACCCATCTCCCTCCTCTTCCTACTCTGTGCCACCCAAGCTCTTCGCCTCCATGGCCAACGCCATCACTGACGTTGCCCAAACTCGATCCGTACTCCAAACTCTAGGCCAGCGTCCTGACCACGAGTCCGTCGACGCCGCAAAGGCTAAACTTTCCGAGATTGAAACGGACTTATCGAGAAAGCTCGAAGACATCGTCCTCTCTCCACGGCCAGCGAACGTCGACCGGATGGAGTGGCGTTCGCACCTAGCGGAGAAAGAGAGGTTGTGTAGGGAAGAAGCGGAGAGAGAGAAGAGCCACTATAAGGCGATTATCTCCCTCGATGAGATGTTCGAAGCGTATGAGAAGATGTTGAAAGAGGCGGAGAAGAGGTTAGTGAAGATTTACGAGGACCACAGTGTCGATGAAGGAGAGAGGGAAGGGATTGTGCGCGAAGAAGAGGAAGAGGAAATCGTGAATGAGGAAGTTGTAGGGATATTAAAGGAGAGTTCTTTATTGGAGAGAGTGGATTTGAGTGGGAGGAGATTGAGGATGTTGCCGGAGGCTTTCGGCAGGATTAAGGGTCTAGTTCTGCTTAATTTGTCTAATAATCAGCTTGAGGTTTGTTCTTCTAATTCTATATTCAAAATTCGAAGTCCAATTGTGTTAACGGCTGATCGGTGCTTAATTTGTCTAATAATCAGCTTGAGGTTTGTTCTTCTAATTCTATATTCAAAATTCGAAGTCCAATTGTGCTAACGGCTGTTCGGGGCACCGATCAGCTATATGAGTATCGTTTAGAATCCTATAAGGAAAGTTAAGTTTACTTGCTCCATATGATTTGCACTCATTAGTTCAACCATTATATGCTGTAGAGGTCTAATTTAGATTCTGATAATGACTGCTCATGGCGCTTGAATCCGTGCTTTCTGCTCGAAATCTATTATATGTTGTATAGGTCTAATTTAGATTCTGATAATGAGTGCTCATGGCGCTTGAAGCTGTGCTTTCTGCTCAAAATCAGATAAGGCAAGTAAAGTCAAGTTGCTTGTTTTTATGAAAACTTTCAAGTTTATGCAAATCCAACTAAAGAATTGAATGATAATTGTTAGTGTATTGAGGAAGAGGTCAAGTTTGCTTGCGTTACGTGATTGGCACTCGTTATCTAGGTCTAACTTGAATTAAGATAACCAGTGCTTGGGGCGTTTAAGTCGTGCTTCAGATAAGGAAAGTAAATTGAAATCACATGTTTAAGGAAAGCTTTTAAATATATGCAATGTCTGTTGATAATTCTATGATAGCTGTTAGTGTGCTGAGAAAAAAGTCAACTTTACTTGCTTTATATGATTGGTGCTCGTAAGTTGAACTTTTTATGTAATCTATTGGCTGAAGAGAATTGTGTCTGTTGATGCAGAAAATGATTTTGGTATTTTGAATGTTTTTATAATGCTTCATTGAGATTCTAATTGGGATTTAATTAACAATGCTTGGGGCACAAATAAGGTTAGTTTAGAACTGTACAGCAAAAATTGTTAAATATGTCAAATGTCATGTGATAATGTGTGAAAATTTCGAATTATAATCTATTAGTTGCAGTTATTTCTGTGTCTTTTGATGTAAATGATTTTCTAACTTTAAATGCTTTTATAATTTAGTGTTTATTATCAGTGAATGAAACCATGGTAGGTGAAAGTGATAACAGTAACTAGTCACTTTTAGTGGATAGAGGGGTAGATGGCAACTGAAGTACCGGTTGCTTGGCTGATGAGGTGGTTAATATACTGAATAATGAGAGTGACTAACAAAATCGTAAATGATTCAATTCAGTCAGATAATATATAAGCAATTTTTTTTTTCCATTTTTCATAAATTTATTCTCTAATATACCAAGGATTGGAAAAGTTTTCTGTGACACAAGCATGCCCTTATTTCAGGTCATTTCTTTTTGTTGGAATTTATGTGGTTGCAAAGGGCACCTCAACTGGATGAGTTATTATCATTGGCTCATCAAATGATGAAGTCGTGTGCTTAGTTACTGTAGAATTTTGAATCAATGATGGTCAAGTTATCTTTAGATTGTCAATGAAGTGTAGTTTATTTACATTTTTCTCAGGTTAATTTCAAGATTGACCTACTGCCATTTCATTCCCAGACTATGCTTGCTGTGATAAATTCTTTTTGCTAAGTACCTCTCTCTCTTCTCCATGCTGTTGGAACTTGGATGATGATTGCCTACAAATAGACAAAAAAGCTAGTGAGAGAAAATGCTCTCTCTTCTCTCTAACCCCTGCCCCCCCACGCCTCCCTAGACGACCAATTCCTCTAGGATAAACCACGCACTCCATTAGAACTAGGAAATATCTACACACCCCCCTTCCTCGCCATCGCCGACCAAATGAGGCCGGAAGGTTCCCCCAACGGACGGCTAGGAAGTCCGTCCGACCACCGGAGCACCCATGATGTCAACTGCCTCCCTCATTGTCCACCGGACAACAAAAAAGAGACTCCAAACCCAAGGAGTCTCAATAATGAAAAGGCTACAGCAACTTTTCATACTTTTGAAAAAGCAACAGCTAGCCTTCCCAAAATGGCAAACTTGGAGACCCACACCCCTACTGCAGCTGCTGCACCTGAAGCATTGTCTGCCCAAAAAGCTCCACGCAACTTTCCACTGCCAAACACTGCCACACCTCACTCCCAAAGCTTTTCCACTAATGGCAAAAACACCTCAGAACCTGTCCACCATCAAAGAAGCGACTTTTCCGACCAAGAACAACCGGAAAACACCCGACCCGTACATCTGAAACAACCTCTCTCCTACGCCTCTGCCTGCCGCCAAGGATCTCCTCTTTCCCCTCCAGAGTTCCAACTACGTTTTATCCCACCAAATACGTCGTCCAACATTCCCAAGGTCACAATTCCTCAAGCTATAGAGGATGAAGGAGCCACTTACTGGGAGTCCATGCTCGTGGGATATTTCATTGGCCGGAGGATGCCTTACACCCTTGTTCATGCGATCGCCACCAAACTTTGGAAGGACTTTGGACTCCAAGGCATATTGGCAAGCCCCGAAGGCTTCTTCTACTTCCAGTTTGACAGAAACAAGGACCTAACGCCCATCCTAGAAAAGGTATGGTTCTTCTCCAAGCGTTTTCTCATCATCCAAAGGTGGAGGAAAGGTATGAGGTTGGACAAACCCCAACCAACACATGTTCCGGTTTGGATCACACTAAACCGTCTTCCATGCAAGCTCATATCGGTGGAGGGCATAAGCCACATTGCAAGCGCAGTCGGCCTTCCCCTAAAAGCTGATACCCTCACTGCCTCACGTCAGCGCCCCAACCAGGCGCTCGTCTTGGTAGAATTGGATGCACAGAAGGACATGGTGAAGCAGACTGAGATAGAAAGAGCTGATGGATCAGTGGCATTCGTTGAGGTTGACTATCAATGGATCCCCCTCCATTGCAAAAAATGCCAAGTTTTTTGGCACAGATGCCCAGCCACCACCGTCCCCCCAAAGACCACCTCGTCCGACCCAATCACAAACGCAACTCATCCTTCTAACACGGATGAAGCCACACAGAACAAATTAAGTAATCCCACCACCCAAACGCACATGCCTAGCGAAGACCACCCTCCCCCTCCTAGAAGTAACTGCCCTATTCCAGACATAACCCAGGATAACAAGACTTCCATCCCAGCTTAGACCAAACACAATGTCATCCAAAATCACCACTAGGCTCCTAGCGTGGACCTTAAGTACACGGCGACAGTAGAAGCTCACGTGCAGGAACCCAAAACATGCCCTCTCATTAACACGGAACTCCCCATACCAGCCTGCCAGCCTTGCAACACTACTCTAAACAATGAAACAAGTTCCACAACTCCACAAGAAGATAGTGAGGACAGTCATTATGAAAATACCCCCTTGTCCAAACTGATGCATACAGCCACAAAGCCAGCAGCAAGTTCCCTCAAGGGCAACAAAGGGTCCACTTCCTCTGGAAAACACAAGAAGAAACAGAGGAAGAGACGCCGCTCCTTCACCTAGCACCGATAGGATCCCATCGTCACACTCTTATCTTTCAATGAACATAGCGGCTTGGAATATACGAGGGTTAAATGACCCTCTCAAAGTGACGAAATTACTAAAAGAGTGTGGCGTTAATAAGATATCTCTAATGGGGATATTGAAAACTAGAGTGAACCCCAACAATGAAACATTAGTAACGCAACGAATGGGACACAATTGGCAAGTAGCCATCAATCGAGAAGCACCCAAACGAATCTGGGTAGCTTGGCAGTCGAGAGTGTGGAATATCCATATGGTTATGGAAAGAGCTCAGCTATCACATTGTATTGCAACTCATCGTAATCTCAATACTAGCTTTAGCATCACCTTCACTTACGAAGCAAACACCAGCAGTGATAGAAGGGCTCTTTAGACACAATTGGAAGAACTTTCCATCACAAACACCGCCACTCCATGGCTGGTCCTTGGGGACTTTAACATAACCAAATCCCCTTCTGAAAAGCATGGTGGCCAGGGACGAATGACCTCCGCCATGATGGAATTCCAAAATTGCCTATCTAAAACCGAATTGGAGGACTTAAGATATGGAGGCGATTTCTTCACATGGACCAATCGACAAACCAATAACCCTATCCTGAGGAAGCTTGATCGCGTCCTGGTCAATCAAAGCTGGATGCAAACTTTCCCTAGCTCCCACGCCAAGTTCCTATCTCCAATCTTATCAGATCATTCCCTATCAGTAACACATATTCAACTCTCACACCATGGAAGAAAAACACCCTTCAAATTTTTCAATTACTGGACTAATCATTCAGAATTCAATAACATAATCTCTAGCGTGTGGAGCACCGAGATAGCAGGCTCCAAAATGTACCAAGTTGTAAGTAAGCTTAAGCTAATCAAGGGGAAACTGCGACAGCTCAACCACACCAACTACTCAGACTTATCCAACCGAGTTAAGGAAGCCAAGAAAACTCTCCTTCAGCTACAGTCCAATATTCATTGTAGTAGCAACGTATCCCTGATGGAAGTTGAAAGATCAGCATTCAAAGACTTCTATCTACTTAGGAAAGCTGAAGAGAACTTCTACAAGCAGAAATCAAGAGTGAAATGGTTGAAACTCGGAGATAAGAACACATCCTTCTTCCATAAATCAATGCGAAACCATCATAACAGAAGCCACATATTCCAAATCACCCGCGAGAATGGAAGTGAAGCAATTGGCACTGAACAGGTCAAGCATCAAGCGGTCGAATACTTTCAACAAATGTACAACAAAGCATGTCCACACCTCAATACGGATGAAATCGCCAGTCGGGTGACATGGAAGCTTACTGCGCAGCAAAGTGAAGAACTACTTGCTCCTTACACGGATGAGGAAATCAAATGGGGATTCTTCTCACAAGCAAATGAGAAAGCCCCAGGTCCAGATGGATATACGGCTCTCTTCTTCAAGGAAACGTGGGGAATATTAGGAAAGGACCTTACCACTTCAATCAGAGAATTCCTCCACTCGGGACATCTCCTCAAAGAGATAAATTCTACCATCCTCACATTGATTTCCAAAACCCCCAACCCAACCAGCATGGGGGACTTTAGACCAATAGCATGCTGCAATGTGCTCTATAAAGCAATCTCAAAAATCTTAGCTGCCCGCCTAAAGAAGGTCCTTCATGCACTAGTTGGGAGAGAGCAAGCAGCATTCATCCCTGGACGGAAGATCACAGACAACATCCTCATTGCCCAGGAATTAATGGCAAGCTATCAGACACAAAAAGGAGCACCCAGATGCACCCTAAAGGTCGACCTCCAGAAAGCCTATGATACCATACGCTGGGACTTTATACTTGAAGTATTGAGAACCATGCAATTCCTTACACAGTTTTGCAGTCTAATAAAACAGTACTTATCAACTCCAAAATTCTCAGTAAATATCAACGGGGAGTTGGCAGGCTACTTTTCTAGCACGCGTGGCCTCAGATAAGGGGATCCTATTTCCTCGTATTTATTCGTCATAGGTATGGAAGTCCTTTCCACCTCTCTCCGGCAACTCATATCCAACCTAACATTCTATCCCCACTGGAGATGCAAATCGGAACGCCTCAATCACCTTTACTTCGCGGATGACCTACTCATATTTGCTAGAGGAGATGTGCACTCTATAACATTGATCAGAAACACTCTCCAACAATTGCAAGCACTCTCAGGTTTGACAGCCAATAACTCTAAGAGTTCCATAATCTTCTCCAATGTCCCTCTCAGGGATAAGCAAAGCATCCTACAAATCATGTAGTTCCAGGAAGGTTCTATCCCAATAAGATATTTAGGCGTCCCGCTCCTCTCTACTAAACTCAAAACAGAGGATTGTGACAATTTAGTAGACCGAATCACAGCTTGCATCACCTCATGGACAGCGAAATTCTTATCATATGTTAGTAGACTCCAAATAATTCGTTCAGTTTTATTCTCCATGCAGGCCTTCTGGTGCTTAGTATTTCTCCTTCCAAAGAGGATAATCACAAAAGTAGAGCAATTAATCAAGAATTTCCTCTGGAGTGAAAATCCTCATACAGGAACCAAAGCCAAGGTCAGATGGGAAGAGGTCTGTAAGCCAATCAGATGTGGGGGATTGGGGATTCCTAACCTTCACCAATGGAACAAGGCCTTACAAATTAAACACATCTGGCACCTATGCAAGAGCGGATAGCGTAGCCTATGGCCTGAATGGGCACACTCGACACTGTTAAAAGGCAGAAGTTTTTGGATAACACGAGCTCCAGCAGTTTGCTCTTGGTCTTAGAAGAAGCTCCTAAAGCTTAGACCTTTAGTGCGAAATTGCTTTCAATGGAAAGTGGGAGATGGCCTAACCATCTCTATATGGATTGACTTCTGGTTACCCATGGGTCCCTTGGATACTTTATACTCTCCAAGAGAAATCAGGAACTCTGGGATACCAATAACGGCAAAATTATGCTCTCTAGAGGAAAATAACACATGGCGGCTACCCAACCATCCACCATGGCCTGATATTATTATTCCCACGCACATCAAGCCCAATCATCACACTCCTAACGAACTCCAATGGACTCACACGACTGCAGGGGAATACACCATCAAAAGTGGCTATTTCTTCCTCAATCCAGTCGGCCCAACAGTCCCATGGTACCGAGTTGTATGGAACAAAACTACCATACCAAGGCACTCCTTCATATTATGGCTAGCTTGGTTGAGAAAGTTATCTACACTCGATAAACTGACCACATGGGGGCTAGCCACATCCTCCACATGCTACCTATGCCAACAAGAAGATGAGGACCACTCCCACCTATTCTTTGAATGCCAATACTCCTCCCGAGTATGGCTGATAGTGAGCGATATGGCCAAATGCCCCCCTTCCTGTAAGGATTGGCAGGGAGCCATACGAGTACTATTGGCAACAAACCAGTCCAATGCCAAACAACACCAGACTTGGAGAGCGAGCCTCGCAGCAACGGTATACTGCATTTGGAGAGTGCGTAACAAAGCAAGACTTGGACTCTCTATCCCCGGCGCTTCTTTTTTAGCCAATCAAATCAAATCTTATGTTTACCTAGAATAATTTGATTAGACTAGTTTGTACCTACCACTATAGGTATGGTACTAAAGTTGTAATAGATTAGTTACTTGTGTTGTATTGTAATGTAACCGTCTTTGACGGATGTACCTTTTATTTCTAATCAATAAATAATGAATTATCGAAAAAAAAAATAAATTAGGGTACTGGATGGAATTAGTTCTTATCTTAGATGCTAACATGAGTTCATGTTTTGTGATCTGAGAGTCCAGTTGGTACAGAATTTTCACTTGAAGCAGCATTTATTCTATATCAATTTCATATTTTATCAGTCCAGCAACCTATTGTTTTCATTCTGAAAGAGTGGGAAAGCTTAAAGTAGTAATAGTTATAATTTGGTTGCAGATATTGAGGATAATCAATAAAACGCACGTAGCATATGGAAGCAGAAATGTTATTTTGGCAATTTCTAAGCATAAGCAAAGAATGTGCTAATGTTATTGTGAAAACTTGAACAGAGATTTAATAGGAAAAGAAAGTTTGAGGAGTTCTTATCAGAGATGAAGCTTGTGAGTATAGTGAGGATTTAGGTGTTCCAGGGTGATTTTTTATGCTTTTTTTTTTTCATGTAATTATAATTTTGCCGCTTGAATCTGTGTGAATGTGGATAAATTATATTTTAGTGGTGTTTGAACTCAAATTGCACTATGATGCTCCTATTCTTGTGGTGCTTGGACATTTGATTTTGCTATTTTTTATAAAGGAACTTTGGGAAGCTGCCACATGAAGCCCTAGGATACTCTTAATAATGCATGAATAAAGCTACAAAAAATCCAATATTCCTTAATTGTGACTTTCTGATTGGCCTGGGATTTCTTGGTGTTGAATTATTCAAGTAAATGAGGTTGGGCTGCATAATATGTCCTTGTCCTTGCGGAAGTTTGTCTGACTTTGGGGCTGTTATATTTATTGATAGCTGTTGAGAACTGTCATGCATTTTCATGTTTTTAGTTCCACCTTTGTATTGGTCATCATTCCTGTGTTAGCAGTTGAGGCAATGGTGAGAGGAGTAGTTTATAGGCCTTTTCTCTTTTATCAGAAAGAAATGCCGAGGATTTACAGATAATCTGCTATTTATAGATCAAATTCCTCTTTTTAATTTACAATAGCATGCACTTTTGAATATATGTTTCCCTCCCTTAAAAGCAGTGTCTTCCTCACTATAGAAACCAACATATTTATTAAGATACAAGACATTTATCTTTGAAAATTAAGGCTGATGTTTTCTGGAATGATATCAACATACTTTTTATGGTTTCAGTAACATGCCTAACCGGCTTTGTAATTTTTTCTAATATAGGAAAACTGGATTCATAATATTTAGAAAAGAAAGGAGAGATTTACATTATTACTTTGGTTGGTAGCTCTAACAACCAATTGACTGTATTGTGAAAACAGGCTGTTCCTGACTCGTTAGCTGGGCTAGAAAATCTGAAGGAGCTTTATTTAGCCTCAAACCTCTTGGTATCTCTTCCAGACTCGATTGGACTGTTGCATAATTTGAAAATTCTTAATGTTTCAGGCAACAAACTTGCTGCCCTCCCTGACAGCATTTGCCATTGCAGGTAATATCAACTTACTATGAGCTGTTTATTACATAAAATATAAATAAATAAAATATTTTGATTTCAATGATTCTTGGCTTGATTCTAATAGGTCCCTGGTTGAGTTGGATGTTAGTTTCAACAACATCACATACTTACCAACCAATATTGGTTATGAATTGTCAAACCTCCAAAAGCTTTCCATCCAGTTGAACAAGATCCGTTCCCTTCCTACTTCTGTTTGCGAAATGAGGTCCTTGAGGCATTTGGATGCTCACTTCAATGAGTTGCGTGGCCTTCCACTTGCAATTGGCAACTTGACAAACCTTGAGATCCTTAACTTAAGCAGTAATTTCAGTGACCTGACAGAACTTCCTGAGACACTTGGGGACTTAACAAACCTCAGGGAACTTGACATCAGCAACAATCAGATTCAGGCTCTTCCGGACAGCTTTGGTCGCCTTGATAACTTGACCAAACTCAATGTTGACCAAAATCCTCTTGTGATTCCCCCAGTGGAGATTGTTAATGAAGGGTTGGAAGCTGTCAAGGCTTATATGGCCAAGAGGTGGCTGGATTTGCTAGTGGAGGAGGAGCAGAAAAGCATGCATGAAGTAAAGGAGCAGGCTCAGGCCGGGTGGTTGACACGTAGCACATCTTGGTTGAGTAGTGTTGCTGGGACTGTATCCGAATACTTGGGGAGCCCAAGAACTCCCAGGGATCCTTATCTGGATCAGCAGCTATGATAATATGACGAGTGGTCTGCTGCTGAGTAAGCTTTTGTATTCTCATGTGGCATGTTATCCAATGATGAGATGGGGTTGGCCATTTCCTGGCCAACTCACTACGCCTATGCTATCTCAAGTTTTGGATGGAAAACAAATAGAACTTTGTTATATTTGCAGGAATAATACAACTGTGGGCATTTTGGATGAGCTGCATGTCTGATTTGCTTTTTGAGTATGCAATAATTGTGCAGTTATGTTTTTTTTGCTGAAGCAAAGGGACTTGGAAGCTAGAGATGCTCCCGTAGCTTCCTTTCAGTTTTGCTATTTAGTGTAGAAAGTGGGTATTCTTTCGATTCGTTGGTACCATCAGCAGTTAAGATTGTAAGTAGGTTTGGATCATTCTGTTCTGGAAATTAGGCAACTCTGTTCCAGCTTTTTCTTACTAGTTTTGAAGGGGCTGTTTTTCAATGTGTTTTAACTCTGTGAATGGACCTGGCATTGTAACCCAGTTGGTAAACATTGTTTTCTTATAGGGATAAAATATCTTCTGTCCCCTTCCTCCCATGTCTTCTACACTATATAATTGAGGAAAGAACAGACTGGCCTAGAGCATTTATGGCTCAAAAGAATGTTTCGATTTGATTGCAGCTTCAGTAACTACCAAAGGCAAAGCCATATTTTGCAGTGCCTCAAAGTAGTAGAAAGTAGTTCAGATATTCAGATTAGAGACCGATGTTTGGTTAAACTATTTTCTTTGTCTCACTTATCTTGAAGTTTAGAATAGAGACTGATATTTGGGTTAAAGGTCCCCAACTCCCTTTCAGTGCTGCTATTTGTATTTATGAGTTGTGTTCCTTATACATTATGAGCATGTGATTTCTAATTTCAAATCTCATGTTACACATGCGATTTTTTTATATTTGAAAATCGCATATTCAACATGTAATTTTTGTTATATTTAAAAATCGTAATATTAACCTACAATTTTACAATAGTATTTTGAAAATTACTTTTTTTTAAAAACTCAAAAAAAAAAAAATTCTTGTTCAATGTCAATTGTAAAGTGCAGCATAGACTACTATTACACAAAACTTCTACATTACAATAACATCTGCCACCCCCATTTTCATGTCATTATCCATGTCGAATTGGAGATGCTTAGCCACAAAGTGAATGAAAATATACTTGTATATTCTTTTCTCTAACCTCACTTATTTTTGGCTCAATTATGGATGTTTTTGAAAGAAAAAAACCTCTTTAGGACGACTGTCCTCTATTTTTACTCTGCCTCTAGTAGTAGAGGATCATCATCTACGTAAAAAATGTGTTTTCGAGTTGTTTTTGATTCATAAAGTGCATTGAAAGTTTTAAACTTTTATGTACTTTTACAATTCAATTCTAAGCCTTCTAAAAGTATCAATTAGAATTAAAAATATATATATAATTTCGATTTTTAATATTTATTTATTTTTCTATTTAAATTATCATTTTTTTATTTGAATCATCATCATTTTTTAAATTTTATAAAAATAGATTTTTTATTAAACATATTAAATTTTCTGTTCATCTTGAGAATATATTAGCTTCTTATTAACCTCAAGCTAATTAGCCAAAGTAGCTATAGTATACAATTTTTTTCAACTCCTTATCTTAATTACTTTTATTATTATTTATTATATTGTATCATTATATATATTTAATATTATCTTTTATTATATTATATAAATAAATGTATTTAATATTATCATTTTATTAATTTAACTATTTTTAACCAATTTGAAGTTGATACGTATTACAAATAGATTAAAAACTTAAAAGATTTGATTGAGATTTTATTTTTATAAGGTTTTGAAAATATTGAGTACTTAAATAAAAAGAGAAAAAACAAAGATTGAGGATACAAATACAAAAATAGGTAAAACTAAAACTATACTTTTCCCTTTAAATTTTAATTGATAATTTTCGGAGGTTTAGGATTTAATTATAAAAAAGCACAGAGGTTTATAACTTTCAATGCACTTATCTCTTGAATCAAAATCTATAGGATAGTCTCAATTTCTTAGTGTCTACATCTCAAATATCAGTAAGTGCCACATTATTTTCATAATAACCATGCTCATCAAATAGTATAACATGCCATACATTCAAGACAAGATTTCAATGTTCTTTGAAGCAAAACACGTGCACCATGAGCTTTGTTGTTCAATTCTATATTTTTAATTGGCCTCCATATTTATGAAGTATAAAATAGTTTTTAGTAGAAAATCTCAATCCAAAAATACAAGAAGATAATTATGTTGGTTTGGTCTTGCAATTCATGTTAACCGGTCATATTTTACGTTTGTATTTAAAAAAAAAAAACTCAACCGTATCATGACTTATTTATTAGTTGTATTTAAAATACCTAAATCCATAATCTTTTTTGTTTAATAAGTATATTTCTTGTCCGAATTGGATTCCTTTATCAGTTAAGGAAATTCTAAAATAAATATATCATGACTATTGAGTCTTTGTTTGAAATGTCTTCAATTTGCTTAATGCTTCTACAGGAAATTATATTGAAAGCCATACTAATGCTTGTAAATATCTTTTTATTTATAGACTAAATGTATGAATAAGCCCAATGAAAATATAATAGCTCAAAAATCCAACCATGATTTAGACTTTAAATGCTATATGATTAACTTTAACACAAATTTATAGTATAATTATTACATGGGTTAATCCATAGCCTTATGTACCTAATTAAACAAAAAAATTATCAATATACTCAATTTGGTTTTTACTAAAAGGACCAAGTGATTTCACTAGTTAGGTTGAGACTTGATAAAGTATAAATCTATATATAAAAATAAAGCTTGAAATGTATTATTGTTATCATGTGGATGAGGATAACAACTTAGGTCACTTTCATTGTGAAAAATATGGGGGCAAATGAAAAATTGCTCTGCAGTGTGATGTGAGAAGAGATATAACAATAGGTCTATGGAGTAAATTTTATTTTATATACGCGTGCTTTTACGTTTTATTACTTTTTATATTTTTATTTTTGACACTTTACATATATGTATTTAATTAGTACCTAAGTATACATGTTAGTTTTTAATGATTTACAATTATTATTAATTTAATAAATATTATTAAACATATTTAATTAAATAATATCATAAAAATTAATTACAATAATTACAAAAAATAAAATAAATTTATGGCTGAAAAATGGAGAAGAGAAATGAGGCAGAAAAAAAAAAAAATCTGTAGGGTCATGCGTGACCTCTCGGTGGTGGCCAAGAAGCCGTAGGACCCTTTTTGCTGCCAATTTTTTGTTTTGACTATTTGTAATTTTATTATTATTTTTTATTATATTATTTAATTAAACATTAATAATGTCATTTTATAAATTAATTAATATGAAACAATAAGACGCCAATAATTGCTCTTTAATTATAGTGACAAGCAATGACAAAACACAATATATGCAAATATCAAAAACTACATGGATATGTAAAATGATAAAGCGATGAAAAGTGGTATTAAAATAAAATATTTTAGGGTTTTTTATACGACAAAGCTTTTTACAATTTCATGCAATACGCAGGCCATGGCTAATTTGACATTACAACATTTAGATTCGTCAACGAAGTTGCCCTAAATAATGAAATAAAAAGGACGAAGGGGCACGGGCAAAACACAAGCTAGGGCACAAGCACATTTCCCACCTAGAAAGCCAACCTGGGCTTGGTGGAGAGCAGACAGGGTCCATATGGTGCCCTCCAATTGGAGCACAACTGCCCATATATGCCCTCGGAAAGAGAAGACTCAAAACAACGAGGTTAGCATATGATTATATTACACTTAATCCTTGTCCGGTTGTCCTAGTTGTAGGCTCTCTTATTTTCTCAACAGTCAACACATATTTCCTAGAAACTTCTCCTATACTCAGAGAGGAATAAGGATTTTATTGGTGAGAGACGGATTTGATTAAGGATGCAATCGGGCGGATTATTACAAGGTATTTGATTTATTCAATCTAATAAAAATTTTATAAGATAATATCTTATAGAGTTTAGGGTTAGGTTTTGAGATTTCAAAAAAAATTAATAGAAAATTCGATTCAATAAAAAATATATATTAATAATAATATTAGTTCTTAATCTATGAAATATGCACACTTTATACTAGTTTTATGTTGTATAAAGTACTTAATTTTTAAATTTTATTTATGTATATATTAGTAAATATAATAATTCTACTTAACTACTTTCTATTTTATTTTATCCTTATCTTATATAAAAAATATTAAAACTCAACTTACCCCTATAGGGTTTATAACCCTATAGGTTTGAGTTTTTATAAGGTTTTGGGAAATGTCAAAACCTATAGGGACGAGTTAGGGTTTCATAAAACCCGTCTTGAACCCACCTCGATTGCATACCTAGATTTGATTTTGAGAAAAACCAAAGAAGACTTTATCGATAGCTAAAATAGACATTGGGAAAGAGCCAGGTTTAAATTGAGAACTAATTTAGAACTAATTCATTGGTTTATGAATTGTGAACTAGCCGGATTGTCTAGTTCAAGCCCAACCAAAGACTCACTAACTCAAGCTAGTGAAGTTGAGCAACCTACCAAACTAGTGGGTCTTTGATTTGTATACAAAAATAAATATAACATATAAGATTGAAATATAATATTATATTACATTCATTATTATTATTATTTATATTTTTGCAGGATTGGAGTGGATTACCATAGAATCTACACTATATATATCTTATAACACGTATTCAAAGGTTGTTATGTGGTAAAGATTGGAATGGATTATCATAGATATTATACTATGTATACCTTATAGTACATATTCTAGGGTTGTTATAAAGTATAAAGAATTCATACTCGTATTGTATCCAGTGGAAGTGGGTTCTTCTACATTGTATATGGAATCCACCTTATACATTTCAATATTCATCCAAAACCCACTCAATCAAGCATGATGTGAAAAAATACATAGTACAATAAAGTTATTTACTCATTCCTATGCCTTACCAGAATTGAAAATTTTAACATTATGACTTTGATAATTAAAAGCACAAGTAATCTCTATAAGAAATGATACAATCGTAATCAATAGTCAATACAACAAAGTCCAACACTAATATAAACTTGAAATTAAATAAATAATAATAATGGTAGAGCTAGTTTATGGAATAAAATTGCAATGCTTGAGGAAAGGAACATAAACATAATAGTTATTTCTCATATATATATTTTTAAGTTTTATGGATAAATATAAAAATATGTAGAAAAAAAATTAAAGAATAGTTATTTTTTTAGTCTATAAATGAATTGCAATTGATCATTTTGCAATAATACTAATTTCTTAAAATAACTATTTTATCAATCAAAAGTAGGAATAGATTTATAAAAGATGAATAGTTATTTTACTGTACCCTTAGAAAATTAAGTAAGTATGTCATAATAAAATTTCAGCCAACCAAAATAGATGATAGAGGGATAAATGCATGATAAGTGATTGTGTTTTTAATTTTCAACAATTTGACGTGTAGCCTTTTATTTTTTACAATTCAATGTCTATACATTTCAATTTAGTTAAATTTAGTATTTAATTTTTCAATTTGCATGCAATTCAACATCTAAATTTTCATTAAATTCAAACCAAATTGAAAGTATGAACACTAAATTACAAAGAATAAAAAATTAGACATTAAATCTTGCAAAAAAAAAAATAATAATAATAAATACTTGTATTGCATTTATCCTGATGAAAAAGATGTTTATAGTTTTATTTCATCTTCCCCAACTTTCTAGATCAAGGATCCATCAAGTTGTCTATACGATAAGTCTTGACGCTCACTCTTGATTTCTACAATAGTTATATGTTAGATTCTGTCGTAGGAAAACAAAAATTTCCTAAGTATTTGTATATGTGCTTAAAATAAAGAAAAACAATTTTCATGTAGTATTTACTAATATGCAATCAGAAGACAAAAATGCTTTTTTCAGTATGCCTAATGATTATTCATAGTTAATATCTAGTTAAAGATTTATATATATAAAAAAAAAAAAAAGAAAATTTTTCGAAGGATGAATGATTAATCATTCAACCTCAAGTTTTATTTTATATGATTGTTCAGTTCACCAAGACCTCTTGACTGGCATGAAGATATTAAACTAAAATTTACTATTTTTTAATTTGAGTGGGAAGCAACACTACACACTCCCAGATTCACCATTTTTAAAGTGGAAAATCATGCAGAATTTGCAAAAGCATACGTGCGTTTGTGCTGACCGGACCAAACCTATTGCTAGAAAACAATAATGAATGTCTGATGCACTTGTTAGTAAACAAATTAAAAAAAATAAATAATATATATAATCAATTTTAAAACTATAAAAATTATAATAACTATCATATTAACTAGCAAAACCATCTAAAAATCTCATGCTAGATGGAAACACATGTTTAAGAACAACTCTATAATAAGGGTACAATCAACTTTATGTAATGCAAAACAATTCTTTTTTATTCAAATCTTTAATAAACGTTTGAAAGTATCTAAGCTTTATTTATACCAACTTGTCCATAACAAAGCATAATCATGTGAATAAATTTAAGAAAGGTTTATTTAGTAATTAACTGATACGATATTAGAATGATAAGCAACACTAAATACTTCAAGGCAACACTACTTCCCAACCTCCACCATGTGCATCACATGGCATCCAATTCCATTCCACTCAATAATGATTCATTCAGAAGCCCAACCCTCAATCATCCAACAAATTATAGCAAATCAATAATACAAATAACCAATCATCATCACTTCTTCCTCTATCTCTTCTTCAAACCCCAATCATGCCTTTTGATACAAAGTTTAGAGACATGGACCTTAACCAAGCTAGAATGATAACCAAAACAACAACAGCAACAATGTTAGTCTTCTCATTCCTTGTGTCTTTTCATGTTTTCTTGTATTACCTAGACCCCAAGAATTGCTGGGTTTGGTTACCCATCTATACATCTATCTTGCCACTTGCTGGGGTCTTGTTAACGATGGCATTGCTGGTGGTGGCAGCTCGCGCCAGCCTGATGACATGGATCACGGTCCTGGTGTTGCTAGCCTTCTCGAGGAGGCGCCGTGTAGTGCTTGTTGGCCAAGGAAGGAAAATTACTACTGACATTGCTATGTACTTGGTCAAGGCCTTCTTTAGAGGAAAAGGTCTTGTTGCTATTGTTTGTGCATCGTTCATTAGCTTTCTATTGCTAATTTTCTAGGACTCTTGCATTTTTCCTTTTGCAGATTCTGCTTCCTACTTTTGTTTCTAGTTTGTCCCTTCCCTTTTTTTCCCTTTTAACACACAGGCATATTATGCACTAGACATACATTCTGAAGAATAGTTTTAAAGTGAATATACCAATTTTTTTTTCTTTTTTTTGTTTGGTTTTGGATGTTTTAGAACTTCTCCATTCAATTACAAGCAGTAGGGATATAAACAAATTGAATCAAACTAAACGACATTTTTGAGCTTGAACCCAAAAAGTGGACTCCAATTCAAAGTTTAAACTTAGATTAAAAACGAATTTTCAAATTCAAACTTGGTGTTTATGCTATTTAACAAGCTTGATATCAACCAGATTAAGCTCTTTCAGTCTTGATTTTAACTTATATTTCTAGTAACTAAATTTATATTAAAGCTCAAACTTGAATCTTGATAAGCTCGAGTTAAACAAGACTACACCCATAAGCTCATTGAATTGAATAGGTTAAAACTTGCGTGTAGCTTAACAAGTTATTTGAATAGTTCAAGTTCAAATTCTTCTCGGCTATAATCAAATCTAACTCGTGCAAAGACTAAACTAGGCTTACACTCTTAATGCAAGATGTAGGTAAAATGTAACTAAGACATCTACATCAGTTCATCATTACATACCATATCAGCTTTTTCTCCTGGAAAAAAGAGAAAAAAAAAAAAACTTGCAGTTACATCCACAGCTCTTTCATCTCCATAGCATATGAATTTCAGCCCACATTCAATTACAATCGCATGATAAGTCATGAAATTTCAGAATGCACAACACACAATAGCAACTTCCCTTTGATTTGCATTCATTTTGGAGTCTAAGAGTCAGCAATTCAACCTTATCATCGTAATATAGAATCAAACTTTTTAGTGAAAAAAGACTAATTTTTAGTAACAATTTACTCATTTCAAAGCTATAAAAAGTGATTAATTTAAAGTTAATTGTTACTTCAAATAGGATGTTAATCAAACTTACATCGAATATTTTATGAAAATAAAACTTAGCGCAACTCTAGAAATGGACAAACCCAAGTTTATAATTATGTCAAGTTAGACTATTTCCTTCTTTTTTTTTTTTTTTTTGTTACATATGCATATTAAACTGATTAATTGCACAAGGGGAAACAATATGAGTTTTAGTAACATATAGACTCTTCATATTAATCAAGGTATCCGTTTGGACTTGGTTCATGCCATGCTTGGGATAATTTGATTCCCTCATTAATCTTATGTCAATTTTCAATAACAAAAAAACAAAAACCTTTGGTCGACAAATTGGACATTTATTACGAAATTACTTTTATATTTACAGGATTGTCATAAGATGTGTGGTCTCATCCTTCATGGGCCTGCCTGATTCACGGGCTTGTGCAGTAAAAGTCTAAACTTTCCATTGATCCAGGCGTTTAAATTTAAATAGGCTGATAATGGTCGACTGGATACCTATGACCATAGAGACGGAATAAAATATACAATCATATAGCATTCATATCACTACACTACAAGATTTTGACAATTTTATATACTTTCCATACTAACAAAAATCGACATAAAATAGAAATACGAATACGAAAGCTGTTACGCTGCTCGAATTCTCCTTATTTGTCTTCATATTTACTTAGACTTTATTATATAGAAAAATGCATTTTATCCTTATTTGCGTGTTTGCTAAAGATGGAGTGGATATGGATTGGAAATAAAGACACTGAAGCTTGTTGTGTGGATGCCTTTAATAATGACCAACTGACGGAAATGGAGGGAATGGTAGAAAGAGAAGGGCTTTTTTGGGTTTAACAAGGGTGGAGACAAAGAAAAAAGTGTGGAAAATGTGAAAACGAATATTATTAGGTGTGTAGGAGGGGGCAATCAATAAGAGGCAGCCACCTCTGGGTTTTTACAACTAGGGTTAGCTTCCTTGTTTTTTATTGTCTTTTGCTTTAAAAAAAAAAATGGGAAAGTGATGAGAGGAAACAAGAAGAGGTCTAATAGGTTATGTTAAACTTTGATTAAGTTTAAAGTGGTTATTAACATTTTAAGTGATTTGCCATGTGATTATCTTTGTATATTAGAAATATATATATATATTAACAAAGGCATTAAAATGTCAATCCTTTTTTTGTAAATCAATCTAAAAGTTAATTACCTATTCATATACAAGTGGCTAAACAATGAAAAAAATTTACTGGATTATCTAACTCACCCACAAAGATTTAGGGTTTAGTGCAAATATATTATAATGAGACTAAAATTAGCAAGTATAAATAAATTAAGTTAGTATTTAGAGGGAAAGAAAAAAAGAATAACTTATAACTTGCTCTTACTTCTATAATATAGTATTTATAGCATTAAAACGGATGAGGCTCTCCTAAGGTTACTTATAAGCCCTGGATTTACCCTTTGAGTTATTATTATCTCCTTTTCTCATTAGAGGATAATTATTGTAATTTTGATCATTGACTTATGGGATTCTACATTTCTTCTAATATAAATTGCGGTTGCATACTTCTCTTAAAAATTCTTTAAAAACTATCTTCTTAACTCATATTAGCACCTCCCATGTTTTGTATAATATAAATTGCCGTTGCATACTTTTCTAAAAAATTCTTTAAAAACTATCTTCTTAACCCACTTTAGCACTCCGCATGTTTTATATTCACCCACTTTCAAGTTTCTATCTTTCTTTCCAAAACCCTCATTTTGCTCTTTCTCCTCCCCCAAATGAAGTCAAAGAAGGGGAAGGAAGTGGCTAAAAAAGGCTCCAATGGAGGGAAGAGAAAGTATAACGTAAAAAGTGGAGAGTAGCTTCAATTATATATATATAGTTAAGTTCTCTACCTTTGGATTTTAATAATAATAAAATAATTAAGTATTTTACTAATCATAACTACATTTATATAAGAGAACTCTTTCATCTTTCATAAATTGATTCATGCTATTTTTAAGAGCATTTGGGTCGAAATAGCTCTTGGTTTGTATAATTTTCTTTTTCTTCTTCTTTTAAATAATTGAGACATATTCATTTTCCACGAAATGGGTCACTTTTGATTTTTTTTTCTTTTTTCTCACAAATCCAAATATATATCCAACAAAATCTTTTAGATTTCATGACCTAAACAAAACTATTCAAGACTAAATTATGGATCAAATAAAATAACTCCATAACTTGCCTTTATATATTTGATGTTTCGTTTGGAAATTAGTACAACACAAACCTAAAAAAATACACAATCAATATGTTACTTGCACAAGTATCTCTTAAGTCAAAGGTTTAACATGTAACCTACCTAAATTTGCAACTACATATTAGGGAGTAGGTCTAAGTGCCTCAATAATCTATTTCATTTTCATTAGTCACATTCTCTCTCTCTCTCTTCCATTTTTTAAGGATTATTTCAAGCAATAATTCTCTATCCTCATTAGAAAAATTAATTTTTGATTTCATTGGTCACATCCTTGTATACTTTTTAATGATCATTTCAAGTGATAATGCTATTTATGGGAGAAAAGAGAGAGAGAGAGTATCATGTGTTAAATAAATTGTATAAAGTTCATATTTAATTAAATAGAGCTCAATTAATTTGAAAAATATAATTGCATTTTTATAAAAATTAAGTTATTAAAACTTGAATTGCACTTAAACTTGATTCCAACTCTATTATGCCCGGACTCATTAAGTATTTTAAAAAACAAGCTTCATTTCATAATATTATTCAAGGAAGTTAAATTCAAATTTAGCTTGACTATACTCAAACCAACCTAAATAAATTAGGAAGCTGAATTTAAGTAATTTGCAATTAAATTTGGTGAATCCATATTCCTAAGTCCGAACTACATCTAATTCTAGGACTCATACTAAGCACAAAACTGCGAATTTATATATACTTGTTTTTAGTTACTTTATGATGGAAAGAAGGAAAAAGTATACTTCTCTTATGGATTAAATTATCTAGTTACATGCTTTCATCCATATTATATAAATCACATGCTATCCTCTTTTTCCTAACTCAATAAATCAAGTCCAAATTTTAGTGAACTTATGGTAAGTTTGGTACATAGAAATATACCTATATTGGATTTGAGATTTTAAATTCTACTCCAGTTTTTACGTGTGATACAATTTTAAAATATGGAATGCAATTTCCTCATAAATTAACGTTTTCGTCTTTAAATAGAATTTTAATTTTTAAATATATAAGGATAAATTGCAATTCCATTCTATTTTATTTATTTTCTTTTCATTCCTTACCTTCCATTTCAAAATATTCTTAGATTCTAAAGGTGATATTGAAGTCCAAAATCTTTGAAATCATTTCAACCCTACAATGTTTTTGTCACATCTTGGTTCTCTTTTTTTCTTTTTTCTTTTTTCTTTTTTTAAATAATTCAGAAGGGAAGAGAGAGAGAAGCACAATTCTTGTGTACAAAGAGGAAGATTTCGCTTGATTTTGGTTTTTCTTGAAAGATTCTTCCGAAAAAGGTGATTCCTTTTTTTTCAAGGCAAACCATATGAGTCGCATGAAATTGGAAGCAAAGAGAGGACATCACGTGCAGCATTATAAATAATCAATACTTCACAAATCGGCCCGTGTGTGTAGGAATGGAATATTCAACACGTAAACCAACCCACATTTAATAAACACAACCACATTAAATTATTAGCAAACCAACATCAATAATGTACCCTACATTGTAAAAGGTGGTCACCAATGACTTACCAATATCGAGTGTGTTTCCTGGGTTGGTTAGTTAGTAGGCAGACAAAGCGCTGATGATGCATGCTTGAAGTTAAAAAGAGGTTGGAACCCTAATAGATTCACTTTTTGCTTCAAGTAATAAAGGTGGGGTTACCCAAAGCAAAGAAATGAAGTTACTTTGTAGCCCTTACGGCAATCTTATATGGAGGAGAAATTGATGAAAATGAGTAAAGAGAGGGAAAAAAAAAAAGGTAAAAATAAAAATATATATCTATATAATTTTTATTTGTCTTTAGAAATAAGGATAACTTTCAGATTTCGATAATTTAATACTTAGAGTTTTATTTATTTATAATTTAATAACTTATACTTTAAAATAAAGTAGGGTTTATTTCTGTTAGCTACTAAATTATAAAAAGATAAAACTTTAAATGTTAAATTGCTTAAATCCAAAAGTAGAGATACTTCTAGTGTTTTTTTCCAGAATTATAAGAAGAAAATGGAAAAAAATGCTTCTATTTCCTTTTTTTGATTGGTTTTATTAAAAGAAAATGAAAGGAAACAAAACCAACAATCAACAAAACTACTTTATTTCATATTGATAAGCATTATTATAAGGGATAAATTTATAATTATGATTTTATTTCCGTTCATTCCCATTTTCACTTGGTTCTCTTCAATCTTGGTGAGTGAAAACTTGTCCAATAATTTCCCATTTTTTTCATCATTTCCACTCTTCACTTAAACTACCAAATATAACATTTCCTTTTAATTTCTCTTCAATTACTTTCAACTTCTACACTCCTAAACCTATCCAAATTTGATAATATAATTAAGGATCTATTTAGATTATCTGTCTTTTATCAAATTTGATTTGTATTTAATTTATGTCTAATATATATTTAAATTATATTTGATATTTATAATTATTTCTTAAATATATTTTTTTCATCTATTTCAAGACAAACATCCATATTCAAATGAACATAAATAAAATATCAAATAGATTAAAAATGAACGAAGCAAACAAACTCTAGCACGAACTCCCTAGCATATAACATGGTCATGTTTCATGATTTTTTTTTTTTTTTTTGCTCGAGGTCTCTCATTGTTAGACGTACGTACTTGAACAAAAATAAGTACTTTTCTTTTCTTTTTGCCATCACTTGGACAGTACCCTTTTTTTCTTTTTTCTTTTTTTTTCTTTTTAAGTTTTCTCTTATTAATCACTTGAGTAGTTCTTGACAGTTTGTTCTTTAGCATATAGCCAAAATGTTTTTAATGTCCATTGAAACCGTACATCGATTATTGCAATTATTTTGTCCTGAAATTTGAAATTTTTGTGCTTCGGGCCCCAATCTTTTCGTACATGTAGTGGATAAGATGGTCAAGAGGAAAACTCAAAATGATTGAGAATATTCTATAAAAGAAAAGCATGTGTAAGATGGATAAAGTTGGGATGCGGATGGGTTAAACGTATGCCTGGCTATTGTTGCCCCTTTATAGTAAAAGTTACTGCCAATTCCCACATTATTGCTGCATGAGTTTCTTCTGCCAAGGAATTGATTGTTACTTTTGCCTTAGGGGTGCACACCATGTTGTATCAGCAACCCCTTTAGCCAAAATGTGTGGCATTACATTTAACTACGATTAAGAAGTAAAGATCTTTATAATTAAATGATACCAATATTTATTTTTCAGAATAAGTTTGATTTCCCATCTTAACATATTATAGAATAACTTGATTGATAAGTAGACAAAATGTCTCAAAACAAGAAAAAGTTGATAATTTTTCACGGTTTTAATAAAATCCATTATGATAGATATAAAAAATGTTTGATAATATACTTTTAATAAAAGATATTAGTTGGCAGCTCTCAATCATTATCCAAAATAATCCAAATTTTTGCATAAGAAAATTACATTTAACTTTGGAACATAATGGTACTCCTAATTGAAAATTAAACAAAGATGATAGAAGTATAAAGTTCAATATTACAAACCATCCAAAGGTTCGTAAGTAAGTTTATTAGTTGTACTTAACCTTGTGGGTCACCAATTTTTTTAGCAAGAAAGAAATACGTGATGCACCATCTATCAAAGACGCATTATCATCATTGTTCTACTGGACATGTTTTCCATATCATACAGTGCGCTGCCTTTCTAAGTTACCCACATATAATAAGGTTTGATATAAATTAATAAAAGAAAACCATGCGGGAAAGGTTTACTTTTGGGTTCTATGACTTCTTTTTTTTCCCTTCCTTTTGCAAATCAAAAGGGTGATGTGGCAATACCTTGTTTGAGGGCATGTCAGTTGAAGTACGTGGGGATTGACTTAGACAGAAAGGGCAAGTAGAGCAAGCAAGCATGTCTTTTACTTTGATAATCAATAGTATTATAAGGAGCATTTCTATTTAGCCTTATATGAGACAATGTGAATAAGGTGTTGTAGAGATGGTATATGTGTAGGAGAGCCATGAGTAGGAGGAAGGCACATAGGTTGAACTTGTCTTTCTTATAACATCACATTCATGTAATTATTTGAGCATGGATTTTATTCTAGATTAGCCTAGAATTCAAAGAGATAAAGGCTTCATCATGCTTGTAGTTAATAGATTCTTCAAAAGGTCCCACTTTATACCTTATCACAAATCAGATTATACTATTTTATTTGCAAATCTTTCCTTGTGGTAAATTATTTGGCTTCATGAATAACCTCACAACATTGTTTTAGACTGAAATGTGAAGTCCCTTAAATTCATCTTGAAGTCTTTGTAGAGGTAGCTAGGAACAAACTACTTTTTAGCACAGCTTGTCACCTATAAATAGATGGACAAACTGAGGTAGTTTGATGCAGCGTGAAACGATAACACAAAGTATAAGAGTGAAAGATAATTTGTATTATTGATAATAATTGAATAATAATATTTGGTTACAATGCTTATCAAGTATTTATAAGTTAAAAATCTTCAAACTAAGAAGGAAACCGAATAAAAATATAATAAGAAACTAAATAAATTAAAATTAACTTCTCTAATCTAAACAAAATTCTCTAACTCTTTGGTATACAATGAAAACATACAAATTTGACATTGAAATGGACCTAAACAGCATAGTGGTTTATCATAGGTCAAAATAGATTCAAATTAATCTCCATTGATATATAATGAGCTCTATAACTTTTTATAAGTAAAAAATTATGAACCTTTGAAGTTAAAATTTGAAACTGAGCCTTTATAATAGTTTTCGACCTTTTTTGACGGTTTTCAACAACTTCTAAACCTTTTGATTTCATCTATCTCTTTCTATGCTTCTAATTCTTTTGCTTTTGATGCTTTTGATGTTTATATTAATGCAAAACTTGTAATCCTAATTTACCCACATCATAGTCAATAAGACATTAGGAGTATTGCTCAAGGCTATGATTGGTAAGATTCTTAAGAATTAGGATACATGCTTGCTGATCATATAGTTTGCATATAGTAGGTCACCTTACAGTTCTATTAGCAAATTTCCTTTTGAGGTGGTGTATGGCTACAATTCAACTAGACACATGGAGTTTTTGCCATATCCTAGTTCAAAGGGGGACAATTTAAGTGGAAGTGATAAGGCCAGAGGGGTTTAGAAGATTCAATAAAAAGTCCTTGAGTAGTAAGTAGATAGAAAGGTATAAGATTAGTATAACAAAGGATGGGATTAATTATCTTGATTTCAATGCTCAATATAATTCTTAACTTGGTTGTTCTCTCAATTAGAATTACTTTGTTGATTAGATCCACTTGTCTTGGTTTCATGGTTCACCATAATTATTTAGTCACTTATATTTGCTCCCAACAATATGCAATTTTAAGGTTTCTGTATTCTAAGTCAATGTCTTATCTTAGATACACAATGAAGTAATCATCTACCAATGGTTATTGGTCACCCAATATAATGGAAATGGGAGAATTATATCTTTTATTTTTAACATTTACCTACTTTTTTGTTTAAGTATTCGATTTTTTTTCTTCTATTTAAGTTTTCAATATTTTGAAAACCTTACAAAATTAAGACTTCTATTAAATACATTAAATTTTTTGTTCATCTTGAGTACGAAGATAATCAATTCAATTGTTATGGTTAAGCTCTATTATGAATTGCAGACTATATTCTCCATAGAGCTCTCTTATCTCTTTCTTCTCCACATATTAGAATACATGAAGGACAATAATACGAGAATCATATCCTCATTTTGAGAAGATAATGAACCAATGACACATACATATAATATTATGTTCCTTTGCGGTCGACCCCGATGTATTCCATCTCAGGCAATCACAGAGACATGACTTAAATATATTCATCTCAAATTCACAAAAGCAATCCAAGCTCCTATGTGTTTTTATTGTTTATGTTCTCATTTAGATGTGTATCCGATTAACAATGCTTAAAGATGATTTGATGTTTTGGAACTCTCACCGATGACTCTTGATATCATTTCAAAATAATCTCTCTAACCATTGATCAAATTTGTTGTAAATAAAATATAGGTAGAAAGAATAATATAGTGTTATAATAAATACTATTCAAATTAAAATAGTTTAGGTACATATTACAAAAGAAGATAGATGAGTAAAGTTTTTCTATTAGCATATATAATATCTACCTTGTCACCAACAAAGTTAAACAAATATATATATATATAAAAGAATTGAGTGCATGATAAAATTAACTGCAAAATATTTCATAAAACTATTGATGAGTGTAAAAACACGTCTTCTAAAACCCTAAAATATAATTCCACATTTTTATAACTTCTATAAACAACATTGATTTTTAGAATTTTAGTGATGATGATGCCTTAAAAGCACATATTTTCAAAAGGAGTAGTGCTCCTGCTCTATATCCTCTTAAAAGCACATATTTTCCATTTAATCATTATTTAATTTATCGACACCTTCAGATGGTAATTTCAAAAGGAAAATTCAGAACAATAACTATTCTCTTTTCAAAAGTTACAAGAATTTCAGAAATTTATGGGGTATGTAGCACAAGATGTATATTTCTAGAAGTGAGTTTGCAATTCCAAACTTATAAGATGTCATGATGAGATGTGATGTATGAAATGTCTCTAATTTTTGTTCTTATATTAGAAAATGCATTATATCAAAACTTTTATTTAAGCTACAAAAGTTCGAGCATGGTAAAACAACAGTATATTTTCATTTAGTGTTATGGAAAATTGATCTCCCTCAACCTAAGAATCCGAAGAGCTGTCATATCATTTGAATAGGGTTTTATAATGGGGAGAATGATTCAAACTTGTATTATTTTTGTAGAACAAATAAATTATAAGACCTTGTCCATCACTTTTAATTTGGAACGGCTAAAAATAAATAAATAATAATCGTCTAGGATCATATTATAAAAATAGCTTCTAAATTGCCAATGCTAGCTAAGTGATGGCAAACATGGAGTAAAACAAGAGCTTCATCTTGAAAAGGTTGCAGTGAAGGTATCTTGGGACTGAAAACCTTACTTCATGTATATTTCTGAGGTGTCTTTTTTTTTTTTTTATGTTACCTAGATATTGCATGTGTCTCTGCATAATTAATTCCAAATAATGCCATGTAACACCCAAGTTTACACAAATCCCTAAGTTGTGTTGTCGATACCTACCAAAGTGTAAAACAAACCTTACAATTGTACATATACAAAGCTGAGTGTGGCTTGGGTACCACATTTGAAAAACCCTAAAATTTCTGTCTTCCGCAGCTTTTCATTTAAAGCTTCTGGGTGGATTGGACGGATTTGTTCATCTAGTTCAACAGCCATGTAATATAGCCCATTGTTGCAAGCGTTAATCATGGGTAAGTGTATGATTAAAAAGAAGTTAGGTTGTACAATTTTGGAAGCTTTTGTGATGATTAGTGTATAATTTATCGTATCAAAATATTTCAAAATGGATCTTTAAAAGTTATTTTTTTTAGTTTAAAAAAATTATAAATTAATAGTAAAAATTATCCAAATTTTTAAAATATCTTCTAACATCATTATGACATTATTTTCTTTCTTATAATCTCAATCAGTGATTACATGTGACAACATTCTAAAATAATAACCTTAAAAATTTTTTTTTAAAAAAAGTGATTTTATAGATCTAATTTATTATTATTTTTAATTCTCTTCTAGTAATATTCAAAAATTCCAAAAATAGGGGGTGGCTGGCTGGTCGCCTTTTCCGACCACTTAGAAGCCACCTTCATTTGCTCCCTCAGATTTGTGTGGTAAAAAGTGTGGCTTGAAGGCAAAAAAATATAGATGTGCATTACACAAACTCAAATATGACACGACCAATTCTTATTTAGTTTGAATAACATGAGTTAATATGATAATAAAATAGGTGGATTATTTTGAATATAAAAAAAAAAGAAAAGAAAAGAAAATTTTACATGGAATACATTTCAAACTATATTTGGTCATATTGTTGGGGTAAAAAATAGTACCCTTTCACATAATGCTTGAATTTTACAAATATGTGTAAGAAGGCAAAATGAAGTCATATTTAAGGTTATATCTCAATCAAAAATGATTTTTAAATATAAATATCAAAGAGACATGATATGACAAAAGTAATTCATATATAATATGTGACACATCTTGAAATCTAAGATGTGATAACCCATCACTTATCACAATAAATCATAAATTTATTAAACATCACTACAAACCCTAATAATTACATATAATTTGCAAAGTTTTTAAAAGAAGTTGTCAAATCAAACTCATATTTGTTTGGTTGTGGAAAACCAATCATATTTTGTTAATACATTCCTAATCAACTTTGTCTAATGGAAAATCAAGCCCATCTCAATCTAACGTATAAACGACCAAACATAGATTCTCCATGAAAATATTATTATTCCAACTTTATGAAAAACCATCATAATTGTCCCACAATGTCACCTACCCACTACATCAAAACATGAACAGCTTTATCATCCCATTATAGTCCCACAATGTCACCTACTCATCAAACTTTTGCTATTAGGCCTTGAATAAGGCTATAAAACATCCCTTTTTTAAGTTATTGATTCTTTATTTTTTTTTAAATAATATCATCCGATTATGATTATAAATGAATCAAGTCAAAACTATATGATACGAAATTCAAATTTAAATTTGATTTCAAATTTTAAAGTTCAATATTGACTTAAACTCACTCAAGCCAAACTCAAAATAACACTTGATGAGTTTAAATTTGATTTGATTCAATTAAATCTGTTAAAACTCGATTTTTCTTAAAATTTATTTTTACTTTAAGTAAAACAGTATATACATTCAAATTCAACTAATATTTAATTAATATTTTAAGTTTGATTTGACCTTAATTATACTCAACGAATCAAATATCATAAAGCTTCAACTCGACTCGGTATAAAATAACTTAGCGATTTGAGCTCAATTCCATTACTAACTAGCCCAAATTAAGTGGCTTATGAATAGTAGGTTTGATTCATTTATATTCAATATCATTTTTCTAAGTTGCTAATCGGACTTCTCAACCATAAAATGTCGGTATGGTCAATGGAAAATAATCTTCTAGCATGTCTAGAATTTATGAATTCATTCATATGAGTTGAAAACCATATTAAAAGGCTTTGGAATTTTAGGGCAACATCGTACGCATGAATTCATGAAAAACTATTTTAGTGAGTAATGAAACATGCCATAATATCTATTATGGATGTGATATTTTTTTTCTTTTTTTTGTCTGGACATGATTGTAATACGTCGACATGGATGGGAAATTACCATGAGCTCCATAAAAGTCTTTACGTAAACAGAATCCACACGTTTTTTTCCACGCAAACAAAACATTATTGGATTGCTGTCTTCATCAGTCCACACCCCGACGTCCTACCTACGTCTACTTTCATCTTGTTTCCGACATCTAGAAACTAGAAAGTCTACACAAAGTCTATGGATTCCATTTAAGCATCGGTCTGCCAAAGTTATTAATGCTCGGAGAAATCCACACTTTAAATGGTCAGCATTTGTTACTTTTTTAATATTATTTTTTAATTTTTTTATAAGGTTTTAACATTTTTAAGTCTTTATAAAAAAAAATAAAAATTTTATTAAATTTATTATTTTTTTTTTATCATTTGGACAAATATTAGCTTCTAATTGATATTTGAATAGTTGGTTAAAACCATTGAGATTTATATAATTTTTCCCACTTTTTTTACTACTTTCAACTATTTTATATTTTTATTATATTATACTATAAATATATTTAATATTATGATGTTACTAAATTATTTATTATGGACCAATTCAAGACTAATGCATATCATGGATAGACAAAAAATTTAATATACATAACCAAAGTCCTATTTTTTAAATAGTTTGGAAACATAGAAAGCTCAAATAGAAAAATAAAATAATTTAAGAACTTATACAAAATAACAAATAAATATTAAGAAATGATCTTTGTCAATGTTAGGTCGAACATGCATGTACCCAAACTAGATAAGAAAAGCAAGAAGAGTTTAAATAAATAAAAAAAGATCACAGTTAAAGATTCGTCCCCCATAATATTTAGAGTAGATCTTAAAATCATAAATGCACTTACTAAATGAAACCCAGTCTCATCTCCTATTTATAGGGAATAAAATTATGTGGTAAAACACTCCAACTCTTTAAATTTTTATATTCATTTAAGCATAATACAATTGTGCTAACTTAAGTATTAGAGTGGTCATACAAAAGTAACTTATGATACTAACTTTAACACAACAAACGAGAAGTAACTATATTTAGGCATTTTCAATTTGAAAAAGTTTTTAATATTTACTTATTTTTCTATTTGAATCATCAATTTATTTTTCTTTTATTTGAGTCCTTGTTTATTTTCTTATATTTGATTCCTCAATTTTTTCAACTTTTAAAAAAGATAGAATTTTGTGTCAACTCTATTAAATTACTTGTTCATCCTTGACACATGTTAATAGAGTTGCCACAAGTGTAATTGGTTTTGTTTAGAATTTCATTTTTCTTTAACACGGTTATATGCATGGTATGCAAGTTTATTAGTTCATGTTAATGAATTGACATTGGAAAATCAATTGAAATCACCAACACAAGGTTGGTACATAGAAGTCAACTCAATGAGATAAGTAATTCATAGGAATTAAATCGAGAAAGCAAATTAGCCTGTATAATAAAAGTTGTTTATTAAAGAATATTTATTTAGTATATTACCTCGGGGGCAATGTCACTTTAGCAAACATAAAGTAATGCATGCTATTAAATGATATAGCAAGATTGTACACTATTATATATATATAATTAGTGCTATACTTATACATTATAATCCTTAATCCACAAAATAAAGTCTTCAGCTATGTGAGCAAGTTTTGTAGCAACGCAATTGCTTTTCGAGCACACATGCATTGAAATAGTGACCTAGCTATTCATCACAGCATGTAGTTGATGCTTAGAATACTTGGAATATAATCAATAAATTTTGTTCAAGGGATAAATTTGCTATATTAAAGTATTAAGCGAAATCCACTACTAATTTGCGATTAAGCTAGGTGATAGGGTCAACGAAATTGTGATCCATAATCGGGATTTAGGGAGATTTAACTTAGTCATGGAATCATTGGACTAATCTAGATATCCATTCTAGCCTCTCTTAAGTAAGATCAAGCACTCAATGAAGATGGCTACTGGCCTTAAACCTATAGTAACCTCATCATAATAACCTTGAAATGAGTAAACTTTATCTCATACATTGATTATTAAGGTGATATAACAAATATCATTAAATTTAAGAGTTTATAAATACTTAACCATACCTTATTATTTGACAACTTTTGAGAGATCAAAGAAACATTATCTTATTATGAAATCTTTACCTTGAAAGATCAAATGAGTTATTCAGGTAAAAAATAATATCAATTGCTCAAGAATTGTAAAGTTAATGACCTAAGGTCTCTTAATTATTACTTGTGCGATTGAGACACTAAGATTGTATATTCTTCTACCCTATCATTCTCTCTAAGTTACCCATTCACGTGTCATCTCTACATCATTTTTCTAACGCCACGTATATCATGAGATTCACACATCATACATATGATAAATTCAATTGAATCTCTACATCTACAAGTTCTTAACATCTATCTACTAGTCTATTTAAGTCATCAACTTTCTTTTTTTGATTGAATCCTTGATGTTCTCTAACTATTACAAAAATAAGACTTAGCACTAATTTCATTAATTTTTTTTTCCATTTCTAATGTGTATTTTGTTCTAATTGGTTTATATAATTAATTTAATAAAATAATATTAATATATTTTGTTACATACTATAATAACAAAATGTTGCCTAATGCATTTAATTTCATAGTATAATAAAAAATTCAAAAAGTTCAAAATTAAATGGCTACAAAAAAATTTATGTAAATCTTACCATCTTGATTGGCCATCCTTAAGGCCAATTAGAAGTAACAATTTTAAGGATGAACGAAAAAATCCAATAGAGTTGATATAAGTACTATTTTTGTAAAAATTAAAAAATATGAAAGATTTAATTAATGATTAAATAAAAAAGTAACTAGACGTTGAGAACCGGTATTGTCACGTTAGGGCCAAAGGTTAACTTGGGAATAAGAATGGGTCAACTAAAAAATCAAGATGGTGAAACTACGATCAATAAAAATATTAAAATATAACTCATATTTATTCATAACTCAATAAAATTATTCACTTATCTTGAGATTTGAAAGGTATAACCTTTTTTATATTTTACTTTCTATTTTCATTGGGTCTATTTTTTTTTTATTATATTGATGCATTCTAAAAAAAAATGGTGTATTTCAATTTAAAAAACCTAGCTGATTATTAAGGGAATCAAGTTTGATTTATCAAGTCAATTTTATCTTTTCGTTTTGCTATATAAGTGGGTTAAAAAGATAAGCTAAACCAATTATATAATTAGATTAGATTGAATCGAGTCAAGTCAATTAGGGCAACCTAAGTCTCACAATACTGTTGAGAACTAGTAATGTATTTTTCCATTTTAAATCTATCTAACCATAAAGTAGAAGGTTAAAAAATCTCTCTTAGCAAGTAAATTTCAATGTTTGACGATTAGTTTCCATGTGCAGAGATCTCATTAATTTATGTCTCTTGTTTTCATCCTAAAGTCCATGTTTTGTTTAGTAGTTTACTTTATTATATCATTTATTAACCATTGTTTATTATTTCAGTAGTATTAATATGTCTCTCTTCCCTTCCCTTTTCTTTATTGAACACGAACTCTTATCTTTTCCATAATTCTGTCTGCAGATCAAGAGTAAAGTTCTGTACCCACTACTTATTTATTTATTTTTATATAAATAGCCTCAAAGATCATTTCAAATCTACTCAATTTATTAAAAACCTCTTCTGGGTCATGGTTTTCAAGTGAAAAGGCTTTGATCTTTACTCGAAATATCTCCCATTCCTTAATAATTCTTGTTGCCCTTGCCTTGTTTAGTCTTTTTTATTGAAAACCCATCTTGTTTTTCATTTAAAGTTTCCAACTTTAATGATTTGATTTTTACATGTGGGCTTGTATGCTTTAAAAGGCATCGAGTGTTGATTTTGTGGAGAGACGTGTTTGCTACTGTAACATTTGTGGAATAAGGGCATGTCTTGTAACAGTACAGTTGAATGTCAGTTTGCTATTCATCAACACTGTTGATATGGACCAGTATCTTGTGTTTGTATGATTTTTGCCGTAAGAAGGACATTGCTTTGTGCTTTGCGAAAGCTAATTTAGAGAAGTAAGTAAGCCCAGGTGTTGGAAGTGGAAATAGATGTTACTTTGTTCTTGTGTTTTTAAGATAGATGGAATCTGGAGGTAGGGGCTATTCAGGTGATGAGTTCAATTTGGATGCTAAATGGTTAATTGATCCAAAGAATCTTTTTGTTGGACCAAAGATTGGAGAAGGTGCTCATGCTAAAGTCTATGAGGGAAAGTAAGCCTTCTCTTTTTTTTTTTTTTTTTCTCTTTCTTTTCTTTTTCGTATTTTGGTTTTGAATTGTGTATTGTATTGAATTGTAATTGGCTCAACTATACTTTCATCTGCATGTTGGATTTTGTTGAGTAATTGTTTGCATTATTTGCTTATTTAAACAGATCTTGAAGTTCAAGCCCCATTTTTCTGCTTCTCTGTTTTCTTTTGAGAAAATGAACTCATTTTTAACTCAATTGGAGTCCATGTTTCTCTCTCTCTCTTTGTTCCTTTTATTCGGGGCTTATTTGAAGTTGACAATTTTTAAGTGAAGAATTCATGTTCTTCTTGTTATTGTTGTTGTTGTTGTTTTTAATTTATTTATGTGCCTAATCTTCTTGGTATGTCTTCGAGCTACTTTAGTTAGATTTGAATTGCTTGTGCTGCTAATGGGCAATATAAATTGTGCTTTGTTGTAATTTCAAAGTATTGGTTTTCATTCAGGTATAAAAACCAGGCTGTTGCAATTAAAATTGTCCATAGAGGGGAAACACCAGAGGAGATTGCAAAGAAAGATGCACGATTTGCACGGGAGGTAGCAATGTTGTCTAGGGTTCGGCATAAGAACTTAGTTAAGGTTAGATGAATTTTGACTCCATTGGACTTCGACATCCTATTATTGTAAATCCTTACAATGAGAATTGAGCTTCTGAATGAATGGAGTGATATTTGTGGAAATGACCTACATGGTAATGCTATTTATTGTGAACAGTTCATCGGTGCCTGCAAGGAGCCTCAGGTGATAGTCACTGAGCTTTTAGCTGGTGGGACATTGCGAAAGTATTTGGTGAGCATGCGGCCTAGATGTCTAGATACCCGTGTTGCCATTGGGTTTGCCCTTGATATTGCTCGTGCGATGGAATGTTTGCATTCTCATGGAATCATACACCGGGATCTAAAACCTGGTAATGTTTTCTACTCCTTGCTCTTGTGGACTTTACACTTTTTTTTGAGACACTTTCCAATCTCGTTCTTTTACTCTAGGCTTAATCCAATGTCATTGTATGGGAGGATATGAAAGTAGATGATAGAATTTAATGTATGTCTACTAGAGTAATTTCTGTATAGAATTGTTTTGCATATGCTGCGTTTCTCAATTGCAGTCTATTAGATTGACATTGCCTAATTTATAAGAGCAGCACGGTTTCTGCATTCTTATTGATCAAAATTCTTGTGAGCTGCTATTTGTTAGTTATGTCAATGCCATCTCTTTTGAACATAAATACCTTTTCGAAGTAACTTGTGAACTCCTAATTTACTTGGTCACCTATCCTAGCAAACCTCATTTTGACCCATATTCCTCAGCCAAAGCCATGTTAAATATAAAATGGTTCTCCCTTTTAACTCTAGCTGTTGAAGCAAAGGCACACAAAATCTGAGTTTAAGAGCGCAACATAAATGGCACAGGAATTTTGCTAGCTTTGTAGAAAACATGTAGCCCATTCTATGTTACCAATATGTTCCAAGTACGGTTAGCAATCAGCTCTTATCACTTCAGAAGTAACTTTTAAGTACATAGTTACCTTAAAAAATTGAAGGTCTTGCTGAATGCTGGTCGTGCATTCTTCTTCTAATGGTGCAAATGATTTCAGGATACACATTCATGTAATTCAAAATATAAATGTACAATTTGTTGCCAGTTTAGGAGTTGCACTTCCTGGACTGGGCAAAGAGAGCAAAATCTTGTGGTGTGTGACTGCAAGTTTGTTGCATTTAGGACAAGAATCCAGAGAAATAAATCCGAGCTTGGCTGCCTTCCAGATCTTCTGTTGTATTCCTTCCTATGCTCATTGATATGTCGACATGTAAAGCAGTTCCATAACCTTTTCAAAATCTCTGTCATTCTAAGGCTCATGGTTTAGGGGATGAAGCAGGGGATTTTCTTGAAAACTTTTTCATTTGGGAAGACAAGTAATGTAGATTTATCTTTCTTTCTGCTTTATCAATTCTTTTTGCAGAAAATCTGCTCTTGACAGATGATTACAGAACAGTTAAACTGGCAGATTTCGGTTTAGCCAGAGAGGAATCATTAACAGAAATGATGACTGCTGAAACGGGGACTTATCGTTGGATGGCTCCAGAGGTACTAACATATGCACACTTCTCTCTCTCTCAAAAGGAAAATCTGTCTGCTTACTGGCATGCTTATGATGTGGCAGTTGTACAGTACTGTGACATTAAGGCAGGGAGAGAAGAAGCATTACAACAACAAAGTTGATGCCTACAGCTTTGCAATTGTCCTATGGGAGCTCTTACACAATAAATTGCCATTCGAAGGCATGTCAAATCTTCAGGCAGCTTATGCGGCTGCCTTTAAGGTACTTGACACCCAAGTTCTATTGTTTTAGCTCTGTTTAGCCCAAGAATAACACTGTAAGGTTGTCATTTGGTACTTCCAGAATGTGAGGCCTAGCGCTGACAACCTTCCAGAGGAATTGGCTGTCATTTTGACTTCTTGCTGGACGGAAGATCCAAATACTCGGCCTAGTTTTAGTCAAATTATTCAAATGCTTCTGAATTATCTCTACACCATTTCTCCTCCAGAACCAGTAATTCCTCCACGGATCATCACTTCTGAAAACAAAGTCTTCCCACCAGAGTCACCTGGTACAAGTGCATTGATGGCAAGGCGTGATGCAACTGGGGAAACTCCTAAAGCAAGGTCAGAGGACAAGGGAAAGGGATTCTTTTGCTGCTTTAACCAATGTTGCTGACCCCTAAATCATAGGAAAAAAACAATAGTGGGCCATTGTCGTTTCTGGGGGACCAGTATTGTAGACGGATGGGTAAGTGATTTTAAGCTCTAATCCCATGGTTTCTTTTTGGAACTAGATATATGCACCACGATGTTGCCATATGATGATGCTGTGGTTTCCATTTGCAGGGTCTTGTTTAAACGCCTAGTATTTTGATAGAAGTAAATAGAATTGGATTTGGGGTTCCCCTCACTCTTTCTGTTGAGCCAAGAATGTGGGAGACAAGAATTGATGGTCTCCAGAGGAGTTCTGCCGGGTAGTCGAGTGGAGATGAGAAAAGCGCTCATCCCATGAAATTTTTGCATGCGAGTCCATTGAGTTTGCATTATCTTTAGCATTACTTGCTCTATAGTTCTATAGAATAATGCCGGAAGTGTAAATTTTCCTCTTTTTAAGTATCGCTATGCAATCCTAGTTGGTAGTTAGTTCCGTTTATTTGAATTCCCTCCGCAAATACTTAGTTAACATTAGCATGTGAATGTGACCCAAATAAAATCTACATGATGGGAAAATAATACATGCCCTTATGTGGCCTGTTTAGTAATATTGGGTTAGCTTTTCTTTTTAGTTTTGTGTTTTGTTTTTCCTCCCGTATTTTTAGCTTAGGTGTGCAATTGCTAAGCTGGATTTGTTTCTTTATTTTTCAACCATGTTATTTCAATCGTTTTAATGCCTTGTTCACCGGACGATTAAATTCGTTTGTTCGCCTGAAAGATTAAATCCATTGAGCATGAATCCGAAAGAGTGCACTGGGTACCAAGAATGATAAGGCTTGTTAGTGGAGTGATACTTGTAGCCTCTATAGGTAGTGATAATGGTAGAATGTGGAAGAAAAGAGTGAGTATTATGTGGTGTTGTGCTGACGGTGGTTGTACAAGGGAACTCTGAAGAGGTTAGGTTGTGTTAATAGCTGCTGCAGCATTGGGGTATACTATTAAGTGGTGGTAATGGTGTGGCCTCGGCTGTATTGCTTGAGACGCTTCTTGGTGCCAACTACATGGAGTGGTGGTGGTGGTGATTGTTGCAATCGTAACAATGCTAATGGATATTGGAAAGAGTTCCTGCATAATTTGTTTTTACTGAAGTGACCTATTTTCCAAACAACTTTTTCAAGAATGATCATGTTCGAGGGCCACTGTCTATTGCTGTGAAATCACACCCTAGCACATCCTGTCTATGAGGTTAGAGGTGAAAACGAGCCAAACAGACTTCCTGCATGACAAGATGTTCCATTTCCCGTATTATACATTTTGTTTTCTTGAAAATGAAGGAAGGTAGGAATTAGGAAATTGACACCAAATTTCTTCCAAAGTGGGGTCGCCACGCATTTGACTTTACTACAAAATTTCTATTTCTAAAGGAGAAATGATGGATGCCTGTGTTTGGAAGCAAATGCGCATCCAGCGGCATTAGTAAACATGATAAAGAGTCCATCTCAAGAATTGACCATATTTACCACCCAAACATGGTTTTTATTCATTTATTTTTAGTGAGGATAATGGGAGAAGAAGGGATTTGAATCTAATCCATTGACAAGTATCTTGGCATCAAAACATGATTTCTTCATATGAATAAACAAAAAGGTAAAAAAGAGACATTATCAACTATATGGTACAATAATTGATAACTTGATGTATGGATTGGGACAAAATGGGAATAGGAAGATTTTGTCCAGAATTGTATGCTTAGTTTGGAGCATGCTATAATTATCTCGTCCTTGGACGAAACTGTTAAAACATGGGTTAACCAAACATTTAATGAATTCCATTAATCTCAAAAATTGGCAGTTATGAGCACTTCTTTTCCAACAGAAATCAGTCTGTTCCAGTTTTCACCAATAATCATTGCAGGAACAAGAGCCTTCTCTGAAATGGTGGAACCGAGTCCGATCCCTCACGATAATCTGTCGATTATATACCCTTGAGATCATCTTCGCAGCATTATGACAATCCGTGCATATTCTAAGATTTTTTGATATTCTGATTGTGGTCCCTGGAGGACTTCTAATAAGAGCAAATGCAATTGCCAACTTCTCGCTATGATGAGAAACCGAGACTTCCTTATCGTCTCCTTCCACATCTATTCTGACCTCTGAAATGTTTGGCACATAGCCAGCAGACTTAATCTGCTTGATCATGTCTTCAGCTGCTGTATATATCTCTTTTGATTGCAGATGTGCAGTATCTTCCGAGAGAAATTCATGAACAACTCCATCCAATTCAACTAAGCTACATCCAGGAGTTCTTTCCAGTCCCTTCTCTTTCATCTCATTCCTTATCCTAATTGCATCTTCCTTCCTCCCAACTGATCCATATAGATTTGACAGGAGTATGTAATCTCCACTGTGCATTGGTTCCAATTTCACCAATTGCTTCACTGACTCTTCCCCGATTTCATCGTTTTTGTGAGCCCTGCATGAGGCTAGCAATGTTCTCCAAATGACAGCATTGGGACGAATAGGCATGTTTTTTATGAACTGATAGGCCTCCTCAATCAATCCAGCTCGTCCAAGAAGATCAACCATGCAGCCATAATGTTCCATTCTTGGCTCAATGTTGAAATCTCTGCTCATACTGATAAAACACCCGCGACCCTGATTAACCAGACCCCCATGACTACAAGCGGAAAGAACCCCAATGAATGTCACATCATTGGGTGGAATGTTTTCCTGGCACATTTGATGAAAAAATTCAAGAGCCTTTTCCCCTTGTCCATTACTAGCAAGACCCTGAATCAACACAGTCCAGGAATAAACATTCTTTTTAGGCATCTGCATAAACACATCAACAGCACTATCAATATCTCCACACTTCGAATAGAAATCCACCAATGCTGTTCCTAGACTAACAGTAAGCTTGAGACCTTTCTTCTTAATGAAATAGTGAACCCACTTGCCGGTTTCCAGGACTCCAAGAATGGAACACGAAGAAAGCACACTGACCATTGTAATCTCATTAGGCTCCACATTATCCTTCTGCATCTGATGGAACAGATCAAGTGCCTCTTTACACCGCCTTGCTTGAGCATAACCCGAGATCATAGCACTCCAAGCCACAACATCTTTCCTATCCATTCGGTCAAACCATTTCCGCGCAACATCCAACTGCCCACACTTTGCGTACATATCAACAAGACAAGTAATCAAAGTAACACTACCTCTCATTGCATTATCCTCCTCTATATATCGCCCAATCCACTCTCCTAATTCCATATCTGCCACCCTCCCACACGCAGTTAAAACTGTAATAAACGTAACCGCATCGAACCGGACACCAAGTTCTCTCATTTGCTTAAACAGCCCAATGACTTCCTCCCAATACCCACTTTTACTATAACCCGCGAACACAGCATTCCAACTAACAACACTTCTCTCAGTCAATCCGTCGAAAACTTTACGCGCATTCTCGATTCTACCGCAATTCGCATAAAAATGAATCAAAGAGTTAGCCACAAACTCATTACACAAAAGCCCTAATTTCAAAACCAGGGCATGAATCTGTTGCCCTTCACTCACAGCCATCAACCTGGAACAAGCTTTCAATACACTAGGAAAACTAAATCTATCAACTTTGGCATGATCTTCAAACATCTTTTTAAGCAAGACAATGGCATCATGATTGGATTTGTGCAAGACAAGGCCCCTGATGATAACATTATACGCCGTGGTATCGGGGTTTTCGATACGGTCGAAAATGGAGAGTGCATAGTCCATCGAGTTGGGGAGAAGAATCGCCGCCGATTCGAGGAGGTTTTCGGCGATGGAAGGGTTGAGGAGGAGACGGGATTTGATGAGATGGGCATGGATCTGGTTCAGGTCTCTTAGGGTTTTGCATTGTTTGAGGATTAGGGTTTTAGGGTTTTGAGGGAACTGGGGAATGGCAGTTGCAGTGTAAACTGTTTTGGCGGGAGATAGAGGGATTGCGTGAGCCATGGTTTGTTGATACTTGCGAGAGTAACGTTAACGTTCCCATGCTATGGCTTAATCTTATCCATAAATTGTCCGAATTTTCTAGGCTCTTATCCATGAAATTGATTTAGTTTTAAATTTTATTTTTAATTTAGTTATTAATAATAGGATTTAATAATAATTAATAATGAAGATTCATAAAATTAAAAATTAAATCGATTCTATTAAAATAGTAAAATTAAGCTTTACATCTTAAAAAAAAATTTGTTATAATTTTAGATATCAATATGCTTAATTAGTTAGAGGTTTAGAATTTAAACATATAAGATAAATTTTTATCAATATTCGTTTATTACTAATATTTTTATATTATACGTGAATATTATTAAAACTTTTCTTTTAAAATACAAGAGAAGACATGTATGTTATAATTTATTAATTGAACTCTAGAAAAATGAAAGTGGTTGCTGAAATAGTCCACTCTATGCCCAGGCAAAAGTGTGAATTGAAGACTGGATTTTCAAATTTACCTACCTTTACCTAATGGAATTTTTCCACATTCATACCATACAAGTTATGACAAAAAGGTTTCCCTCTTGGTTTATTTCTACCACCTTATGAAGCAATTGGTGGTTGTCCTTGTATTACATTTAACAAGCTCCTACCCATAGAAAAACATTTGAGGTATATATATATATAAAGAAGATGTACCCGGATCCAATGAAAAAAACTAATATATGTAAATATATAACCAAGTGGCATTGCTCTTTTGGCCCAAATCAAGAAATCCTTTTGATGTGATGAAAAATAAATTTTATTTTATTGTTGATAAGAGATTTCTTATTTATTAGGTTAAGTTGGACCTTATGTACCTATGTTTTCACTATTTTTATATACTTATGATTTCACTTTTGACATTTTGGAAATCTATGTTTCATTAGTATTTGTTACTATTAGTTAGCCATTTATATGTTAGTTTTTTATTGGTTTAAAATAATTAACATAATAGAGTAATATTACTAAGTATAATTTAATCAAATAATCTAATGGAAATGATAAACAATACAAAAAAAAAAAGGTCTTGAATGGTGGTGACGGATGATCACAACCAATCTCTTACCCTTTGGATAGCTACTAAAGCTACAAAAAAACATGTTAGGTCGTTCACCCTACCTAGAGTGTTTAACCTCTTATCCTAAAATGACAGCTAAAAACTAAATAATTCAAAAGAAAAATTGGTTAGCACCAAATTAGGTCGCACCACTCAACTTTGACCAAATGGATTTTTCTTTAAACCATGCTTGTTGAGCCTTCACTAGCCATTTCAAGGTTAGGGATAGTCGTTTCACCCGCAATGAAAGGTTCGCGCAAACCCTCCTTATAGGGGTGGTTAACCCATTTTTAAAATTAAATTAATTTTTAAAATTTTATTATTTAATTAAATGTATTTGGTAATTTTATTTTATTAAATTAATTACTATAGATCACTTAGTAGTCGGCATGTGTATAGTTAAACAACAGTGACAAATAGAGATAAAATACATGTATGCAAAATATAAAGATTGGAAGATAGATATATAAAGTAAAAAAAAAGAAAAAAGAAAGAAAGAAAACACACTGTAATTCTTATAGTAGAAATTTATACCCAAAGTCCTTTCACTTTTTCACATTAGCAGTCTAAAAGCAGCTTTTAACCTAAATAATTCTTTGGAATAGAGTAAGTAAAATCGAATATATATTCAATCCGGTGGAGAACACACATTGTGCTCATGTATATCGTATAGGCTACGGGGCCTTAGCTTACAAGTGACAACATAAAACAGTAACACCACAACAACGTACGCGACTATTGTGTATGGTGCAAATTATCGACACATGCAACTTCATTTTGAATTTCAGACGTTTGGAAGCATGTTCATGTACAGAAACAAACCAGCTCTCCTTTTCTTCCCCCTTCTTAAGACACAACAGCTCAGAGAAACAAGTAAAAGTTGGAAATAAAGCATCAACATGCTGTGGGGGTTTATTTTCACTCCCAAAAGGCATCTTCAAGATCTAAATCTCCAACTTGATGTCTTCCGTACGTTTAGTTGTCTTCATCAAGCCATGAATCCTATTCACCTGCGCACTAGTAAAGCAGCATGGCTCTCCTTTGTGGAAAAAAATGGCAATATGGTTGGTTTCATGACGATTCGCAGCCCGCACTTTTGAGAGGTTCATTATGCTAGAGAGATGTGGTTCCTGGGAATCCACTATCGAAGGCTTGCAAATGTGAATGCAAAGGAGAGAACAGAACTAGATGCACCCTTATCACTAGGAATATCGAAAAGGAAGTCGTGCCTATAAATTTTGGCTTTCATAACTTCTAGGTCATAAGAAACAACTGATTGTGCTAGGAAACCCGTGCAAAGTGCCAGGGAAGAGCTATGAGGACAAGCTCTGAATTCGCTCCCAGTCATGGGAATGCATGGATTACCACATCCAACGATTTCCATGCTCCTATTCCACGAATGTCCAGGACTCCTAGTGTCCTGACTGACGTTCCTCAGCACCCGAATGAGCACAAACTCTTCAACGATAATGGGAAACATGAAGGTGGACATGGCACTCAACGGAAACCGCGCGGCACCAACAAGCATCCTCGGTTTGTAGAGAAGGTAGAAGTTATCAACCCCAAGGAGGAGATAGGTCAGAATCGTGAGAGCGAGAACTGCCAAGTTGTTGATGAAGGTATCAATACGCGAGCTGATGGATTCCTTCGAAGTAGACACAAGGCGTTCGAGTTGGGTGAATGGGAAACTTTCAAGGTGCATTAGTGCTTGTTGGATCAGGTTGCTATCAGTAAAATAACAGGAAAAATTGGCTTTAATATAATATTACATGATGCTTATTAAATAAACTGCCGGTCTGCCACACGGTCAATCTTATTTCATTTAGCTCTCTTCAATCTATGCTAAATGTACTATTGACGCGGAAATCAGCGCAAGTAACATTGTAAGATACTGATTATTGTATAACCTGTTTCTTCTGGCCTGCCGAGTGCTAGTCTCTCTAAAATATATATGTGAATATTGCATATATAGACAGAGTAAATGGAAACCGTGGCTTCGGTCTGCAAGGTTTTTGCATACAACACCATCGAATTTCCATGCGGAGGCTGAAGCATGTCAATCGAAGATGAGGAATTAGATGCATAAGAATCCCTCGAAATATAAGAAAGAAAGCAGTGCCTATAATGTGAATCTCACTAAATGCTACTGATAGACAACAAAAACTAACCACGCGATGTCCCTCACTTCCCAAATGTGCAAGTAGTCTTCAACAAGAATGGCAATATATACAGCTATGCACCACAAGCATCCCCACTTTAAGGAGTTTCTGATTCCCAAGTGCATGAAGAGAGAGCTTAAATCTTTCTTCTATCGAATCACGGCCCTTCGGTAAACTTCTCTTTTTGATGAGGAATTCAAACCAGGATTTGAAATCAGACCAGCTGTAGTCAAGTGTTTTTAACTTTTTTTGGTGACAGTCATCCAGTCAGCACAGACTGGAATGCAGTTACTGCTGTTTTACAAGAAAGCAGAAACTGGAAAACTCTTGCAAAGATCCTTTGCAGAAAAGAAAACGGATGGTCCAATACAGCCCCTTAAATGGCCTCCAACGAACACGAACATCCTCAAATAAAACAATAGATGCATGTCATATCTGTCTGGATGAAATAATTCTTCGGAAGGAATATATCTTCTAAGGCTCCGAATCGGCTAATGTTGCAGTATCACAACAGAGTGCGAACATTTATATGTATTCCTAATCAGAAAACCAGATAAAGAATGATGATATGCAATTCCAAGACGCAATTGCTCTACTTTTCTTGAACTTCAAGAACTATCTGTAAACTATTTCCTGCTTTACTTTACCAATGCCAACAAGTGACCTGCATTTGTTTAGCTGAAAATGTTTTCCGTATCATTTCGATATTTGCGCTATAACCAAAAGTACAGAAATATCAAGATATGGTTCGAAAATCTCAAGAAGTTGCATTTATTAGTGGCATTTTCCGTGGTTGCGAACCGGCACTAGTGAAAGCCACTATTATCGACAACCTATTGAGATTACTGTTATAAATTTCGTTAAATATAAGACTTTGACTACAACAAATATTGAAAAGTATCCTAAAAACATTTTCAGCGAAACAAAGACACTGAAGCTTTGAAATTTGAATGGATAGAGCTACCACCACCAAGAAGATGGCAAAATTCACTAATATCTATGAGTTCAGTTCAAAATTGTGATTCATCTTTCCGTGGCTTTTCAGGCTCATTGAATCTCCTAGAAGACATCAAGTTAAACAAATTCCTCAAGCTACGTTTACTCTCCCTGCGCCTCCTAATCACTCGGCTTGAATCCAGCGACTCGAATTCCGCAAAAGGATCATCCAACATCAGCCCTGCCTCCAGCCTCTTGGACACCGTCATTATTTCAAACGAATCCCAAAGGGATTGCTTGAAGTCCCATTTGGCACTAGAACCAGTCTTAGTCATCGCTGCTAACTTATTCATTGCTTCAATCCTGAACCTGCTGGGCTCGGGTTTAAAGTTCTGGCGGCGAGCATCGAACTCGCTGCTGGACAGGCTGCTGGAAGAGTGGCTGTGCCATGCCTGTGCAGCTGCTTTTAGGATCTCAATGTCCTGGTCATCGGCAGGTTCATGTCCATGGTCTAGTTTTTTCTTCATGGTGTTGTGTTATGCTGTTACCAGGGAACAGTAACTGGAGGGTCCATCCTGAAAAAACTAGAACCGCACGTTATTGATCACAAGGAAAGATTAGGCTTTTTGCATCCGTGCAGTGCTAGTGAAGGATAATGGAGGATGGACTCGTCTGTCTAATCTCTTTTATGTGGTTGTGTACCGTTAGATACAATAAGCCAAACGCAATTGTAAGGCATCTTTGTTTAGAATAGAAAAAGAACCCGTATCATATTCTTATAAGGTTAATATCGATATAATCTACTATTTATGAAGCCCGTTTATTACTATAATTACTGTAGTGATTCAATTATTCATATTTAATATTTTCGAAATTTCACATGATGTTGTTTTGACTTTATAATGTTATCTAACTTGAGAGATGTCTTGTCCCATCGATGTGGATGTGAAATGACTTTCATTTCAGTGTAGGACCATGAAAATGTAGAACCTTCTTGTACAGTTGCTGTCACGTGAAGAAGATAATGTGGCCCACATTTTAATAGCCTTCCTGCTGCCTGACGAAAATGCCCATTTGTCTGAAGTTTCACTTGTCTTCCTCACCATAATTTGGAAGATATTCAGTTGTTGGATTGAGCATCATTTTATTAAATTGATAATTATAGATCAATTAGAAGTTGACCATGTCACATATTGGACGAAAAGTTTAAAATATATATATATATATATTAGAAGATTTTAAATTATAAGAATCGAAATAGAAAAGTTATATAAAAATTTGTTAAACATTTAAAACTAAATGCATATTCTTTCTATGACATGTAATGTATATTTATATAATCAAATAATAGTATTTATAGTGAGGATTAAGTGGACAATCTTGTTTTTATTTGATTAATAGGTTGTGAGTAGGTATTAAATATCACATAATAAGTTTTTAGAACGATTTTCTAAAACATGTTATTATAGGATAAAATATGTGTATAATGTCTCTATACTATGTATCCTTCTTAATTATTGCATTTGGGTATATAAGATGTAAGTTTTAGGCACTTTGTATCTACCTAATAATATCAAATATAACACAAGATCATATTTTTACTTAAACATATAATTGTTATTTTCTATTTGAAAATTGGGGGGAAAAGCATATAGCCATTAGACACTTTAATACTAGAAGATTTTAAATTATAAGAATCTAAATAGAAAAGTTATATAAAAATTTGTTAAACATTTAAGGCTAAATGCATATTCTTTCCACTACATACAATGTACATTTATATAATTAAATAATAGTATTTATAGTTAGGATTAAGTAGACAATCTTGTTGAAACTAATATCCCATCTTATTTTATTTGATTAATAGGTTGTGAGTAGGTATTAAATGTCACGTAATAAGTTTTTAGAATGATTTTTCAAAACATGTTATTATAGGATAATATATATATATATATATAGTGTCTTTATACTCTGTATCCATCTTAATTACTGCATTTAGGTATATAAGATATAAGTTTTAGGCACTTCGTATCTACCTAATAATATCAAATATAACACAAGATCATATTTTTACTTAAACATATAATTGCTACTTTCTATTTGAAAATTGGGGAGAAAAGCATATAGCCCAAGTCTACGTATCCATTAGACACTTTAATACTATTTGAGAGTCTCCTAGTTGTCACTTGCTTACTTTTGTGTTAGCTTGAATTAAATCTAAACCATTACAATTACAATTGGTATTATTTTATCTAGAGCTACATTTTAGTTAGAAGATGACCTTACAAATGTATAATCAATTATTCTTTATGATAGATGATGTTGTGCATCTCATCTTTGTGTGCAAAACATGATCCTAAAATATAAATATCCTATGAATAACTTAATTTTACAAGAATTATTATATCCATGGTCATAGATCCACTAATATTAAGAAAAAGAAAAAACCCTTATAATATTATAATCTTGTGAAAGTATCACAAGAAAAATTGATGGATGTATTAATTACAAATTATGAAAACATTGAAATTTTTTTGAAAAATTTACTTTAATATTTTAACATTATGAAAACATAATTAAACATTTTACGATGTTATTAATTAAGTTTCGGTTTTAAAATGATACTTATGAAATACAATACGAGTAAGGACTCATATCCCGTTAGCTTTATGCCGCTCATCCTAATTTATAACATGTCTAAAGCGACTTATTGACATATATTAATAATATCTTAATTATAGTATTTTGAATAAATTTATTATTTTATTAATACAAATATACTTTTAATCAAAATTCAAATGTGGCGTGAAGGTTGATCCATAAACAAGAAACGGACCGGAATAGTGATCATTTCCCGCCTCTATGGGCCGAGCGGCCCAAGCCTGCAGGTCCAGTAGAGATCGATAAGCTCCTCCGCACCAAACAAAGACCCAATTCTCTGCAGACGAGACCATTTCCCGCCCGATTTTCAAAAAAAGAGAAAAGAAAGTGGAAAGTTAGGGTTCTTATTTTGGATTTTTCGAGCAGATTTCTGAAATCTATGAATTCAAATATTTCATGCAATTAATTTCATTATCAGTAGCGTAATCGAAGCTCAAGATGAGCGTTCCAATGGAAGTATCAATGCAAAACCCTAATGTAACTGATGATAATAATACATCAGAGAGCGAGGTCATGGTCCACCAAAATGGCGTCGGAGCAACAGAACCTCCTCCACCACCGAATCCTTCTGCGATCCTCGCTGAACATAAATTTCTCGTTTCAGGTTTCCTCTAAAAGGCTCATTATGAAATAATTTCAGCTATCTGCGAAAAAGCAATTTTGTCCTTCAAAAAGAGGTTTCCTTTTCTTTAATGTATTCGTTTGATTGAATTTTAGCGAATTATGCAGTTGAGGTATGCTTGAAGCCCTCCAGTACTGCGCGATTTGATGACGTGAAGTCGGCCGTTGAAAGGTAATGGGACTGGTTTATGCTTTTTAATGTGATTAGTAAATGCAGAAGTACTCTCTGTAATTATGTGAATTATGTGCCCTTATTTGTTGTCATATTCGTGGAGTTTGGTAATTGCGCAATTGACTCGATGAATATTGAGTTTGACTGTGATTTAGGTTTGGAAATTTGGTTGTGATTAGTGAATGTGGGGATATGTAGGTTTAATAATGTGAGCTATGTGCTCGTGTTTGTTATTGCTTTAGTGGAGTTTGTGAGTCGTGGTTGTGGTTTAATCTGACTTGAAGAATATTAAGCTGGGTTGTAATTTGGGTGTGGAAATTAGCTTGTCAGTAGTGAATGTGGGAGATGTAGGTTTAATTACGTGAACCATGTGCTTGTGTTTCCCATTGCATCCATGGCGTTTGGTAGTTTTGGTTGTGATTTAATTTGATTTGAAGAATATTAAGTTAGATTGTGAGTTAGCTTTGGAAATTAGGTTGTGATTAGTGAATGCTGCAAGTGTGGGTTTACTAATATGAATCATGTGCTTGTGTATGTTATTGCATCAATGGCATTTGGTAGTTGTAGGCTGTGGGTTAATTTGACTCAAAGAATATTAAGTTCATTTCTGAATTTGGTCCTGAAATCAGGTGGTTAGTAGTGAATTTGGGATATGTGGGCTTAAATTGTTGTTCCAATTGCTTTGGTAAGTTATCAATTGTTTTATTTTAATTCATCTAGGTTTAATTATGTGAATCTTGTGCTTGTGTTTGTTAGCTTTGTTGTTTGAGATTTGTATGTTGGTTTTTAAATGAAATTGTCATTTTAATCAACAGCAGAATGGTTTCAATAATGTAGTTTAAGTGCCTCAGGATGCTGGAAAACAGGAGTTTAAGCTATGAAGATGGGCCCATTCCAGTGCCAAATGATGATTCTTTTCTTCAGGACAATGTTCTGAGGATCCAGATTTGTGACACAGGTAGATTCTTCTTACTAGAAATCTGATAGGTATGTTTTGAGTTTTTATGTAAAATCATTCTCCTCTACTTTGACAAAGAGCCACACTAATCATCTTCTGCTGAAATTGTTTAATGTGATGTGAAGAATCATTGCTGCTTGCATATGAAGCAACAGCATTAACAGTACTGTTCTTTTTTGTGGAAAGTTAAGTATTCATTCTGAAAAAAAAATAAAATTATAAAGATGTATCATTCTCTGTTCAAGACTCAATTAAAGTAGACTGTGAAAGGGGACCCAATCCCAAGCTTGGAGTACTGGCATATGCACTGCGGGACAAAAGGTAAGTGCATGGGCCAAGACTCTCTAGATCTTGCTAGGTCTCTGCTAAAAACAAAACAAAGGAACAGAAAACAAGAAGTTACAAACTAATATTCATGGTAGGATCTAGTAGTCTCCAAGAAAGCAGAATTTTCCTTGGATCGTTCTCTTACCTAAGATGTTGCCCTTTAACACTTCTTGAGTTTCTTTCTTGCCATATAAAATAACACACCTCAGTACATGTTCTTCTCCAGGCTCGGGGGATCCTGCGGTAAGGACCCATGAGCATTCTTGAGTGGCTTCTAGTGAGATTGTAAGCTTGTCCTGACAAACCTTGTTTTGCCTTGATTCTTTCCAAAATGCCTCTGACAAAAACATAAAGAAAAAATAGATGGTGATGTGTCTCTTCCTCACTTTGGCAGAGCAAGCAAACGTTTCTGTAAAATGTTCCATGCACACAACTTGTTCATTGTATTAAGTTTCTTTGGTGCCTCTAGCCGCAAAAAGAAAGAATGCTTAGGCACGTAATTATTGTGCCAAACAAAATTATACCAAGGCATCACAGTAGACCTCTGAAGATACAAGCTTCCTTGATGGATAAGGCCTTGCCTCTATTATTCCTCCAGACCATTCTGTCTTCACAACCCTGTTTAGGTACAATCTCTGGCCCCAACGCTTCTTTAATTTTTTCCCACAAGCTACCAGGCAGCTGCTCCCACCCATGACACCAATTACCAAGCTCAGCATAGCATGTTTAGACCAGCCAGATTGATAGATGCCCCTTTTGCCTATCTGATTCACCAGTGCACCCTTGGATGCCACTCATCATACCACAACTTCATCTTTCTGCCATCTCCAACTTCCACCTTAATAAGGATTTAGCTAATTCCCTAGCATGTAAAATCTTCTTCTAGGTCAATGAAGATTTGGCAGCGACATTGATTGTCCAAAAATTCCTCCCCTTAGGCAATTCTCTTCTAACCCAACTAGGCTACAAGGAATTTTGATCTCCGTCAGAAAGAGTCCAAATGTCCTTTAGTTGGGCCACCTTATTACATCTAAAAGTAGAATTGTTCTCTTGCTGATTATTGTAACCTTTTGCTCTTGTAGATGAATGGGTACAGAACCATGAAGTTCTTTTGTTCTGGCAAGTAAAACCTGTTGTGCATGTCTTCCAGGTAATTTTCAAATCTCGATGGTTTTAACTGTGGTATTATTATTTAACCTTTATGGTTGCAGTAAATGTAAGCTTGCCTTTATGACACCTGTAGCATCCTCCTCAACTTTCAGAAGAAAAGCAGTTAAACGAATGCTTAAATTCTCTTGATTACATACACTGAAAGTTTAATTTAGCAAAGGTTTTTGACTCACAAGCTATTATAATTGATCAGTGCATCAATACCTGAGGAAAAAACACTAGTATGATGTACACCTATCTTCTCAAGGGCCACTTTTTCTAAATACCACCTGGTTCTCTTTGCTTGGCCATCTTCAGTGCCATTATACTTATTGATGCACAAAACATTCTTCTCCAGCTTAGTGAGGAAGGACCATGTGATGAATCCAGTGCTGATGGTCAGCTCTCGAGTTTCAATGAATGGATACTTCCTGCAAAGGAATTTGATGGCATGTGGGAGAGGTTTGCATGCAATTTCCTTTATTTTCTCTTATACCTTTCCAGTGACTTAAACTTGATGGCTGTGAAGCTAGAAATGGAACATTGCCTTTGCAGCTTAATTTATGAACCGGGTCTGAAGCAGCGGTTATTGCGTTATGCACAGAGTGCATTGCTCTTTACAGAGAAGGGCGTGGATCCTTTCCTTGTGTCATGGAACCGGTATGTGCTTTGTGATTTCAGTATCTACAATCTATGGTCTCTTCAGAGGATGTAAATAAGGCTCTTGCAAATGTAGATTATTAATATATCAATGTCTCCTTTCCAATTAATTTGTGTTTTAGCTGTGCCCTTTTAAACATAGTGACTTGAAAGAACAATTTGATTGGACCTTTCTGCTAGGAAACATTACCTTTAAGTTCATTCAATTATAATATAGAAAAAGTTCAGTAGTGGTATTTTACATAATGACTTCGGTCTAGTTTGATATGATATACCTAGTTAATTATCAAAAAAGAAAACAAAAAAAACCGACCGATATTGCTGAGTCAAATATACTGAAACTGGTTGTCGCTGCTGGTTGTGTATTATATACAGAGTATTCATTAGAACTAGGACAGGATCCCTCCTTCAGTTGAGGATACTTTGATATATAATGTTTATAAAGAGGCAGAGTACACTTGCCTGGAATTCCATGCCATTGCTTGTCCTTCATGCTTTCTGTTGTATTTGCAGCATAATACTTTTACATGGTCCTCCTGGAACAGGGAAGACGTCATTATGTAAAGCTCTTGCCCAGAAATTGTCGATTCGTTTTAATTTGAGGTCCGTGGAGTAACTCTTAACATCTGTGCTGCTCTCAGTGCAGCAGATCTGGATTTTGTTTTCTGGTATTTTTGTTTACGTTGTTCTTGGTTAATATGTTTTTCTTCTCCAGGTATCCTGAGTGCCAATTAATTGAAGTCAACGCACATTCTCTATTTAGTAAATGGTTCTCAGAAAGCGGCAAACTGGTGCGTAGTCATAGTACCATATAGTCTGCAAAATTTTTATGGCTTTTGATTGTTCTCTTCTGCCACAGCTATTGTTTTGCTTATGTGTTTCTGCATCTGGGATTGTTGTCACTTTAAATGAGTTTTCCTAATCAAGGCTTCTTAGAGCTGCTTATGAACATGTCTTGTAATGCTAATTGTAGGTAGCAGGGCTTTTTGGCAAAATTCAAGAAATGGTGGAGGAAGAAAACAATCTGGTATTTGTTTTGATTGGTGAGGTTATCATAGCAGAGCGTTTGGAGGTATGTTACTGGTTGACTTTTTATGAGCTTATTGACACAATCAAATGCTGCTATTGCAGATGAAGTGGAAAGCCTTGCTGCTGCTAGAAAGGCTGCCCTGTCAGGCTCTGAGCCATCAGATTCCATTCGTGTAATGTGCCTGCCTCTTACCACATGTACTCAGCTGAATATATTAGCTTCTGTCTGTTTAGTGGCCATGAAAGCACTCTATTGATACATCAATTCTCACATTCCCAATTTTTATCAGATTGTCTTGTATTTTAAGCATGAAATTCATTCCACAGGTTGTGAATGCATTGCTGACTCAATTGGACAAATTGAGATCATCTCCAAATGTCGTAATCTTAACGACGTCAAATATAACTGCTGCTATTGGTAAGCCTAGGATCTACTCTTTTGTCCTTCGTCACAAGCATACTGGATTTTCTCTCTTCTTTTTCTTGTACTTCCACTTATAACTAACCTTGCCTATCTTTTCCTTTTGTTCCCTCCTTTCTTGCATTTTTTTTAATCTGGTGTTAGGTTACTTTGTTCATTCGGCTGATTCTGGTAATAGGCCCTACTTCTTTGAATATCCCTGTGATGATATGTTTGCCACTTGTCTGTTTGAATCCACATACTTGGTGTTCCAAGTTTCACATTGGAATAATGATGAAACATGTACATTTTGTATGGTTTGACTCAGAACACATCAATAAGAGGAGAAGATACCTTATTGTAGATTCTTGTAAGTCGTCGGGGTATCCCATTTAAACCATCTAATCTATCAATGTCAACAGCTAGTGATAAATCTGTTTGAAGCATATTGAGATAAGTCCTGAACCATAAGATCAAGGTCGTTTGCCCTGCCTTTGTCAGTAATTGGAATTGGATATTTGCTTACATTTTTCAGTCATACCTCAGTTGTTTGGGTGTTTGGTATGTTACATTCATATGTATATGGAAATCGATAGCCTCAGATTATTGTAAGAATTCATTGTATTGCTTATAAAGGTATTTTTTTATCAATCAGACTAGATAAAAATCAAGTAGGTTCTATATGACCTTTATTTCTTCTGTTGGATGCAGATGTTGCATTTGTGGATCGGGCGGACATTAAAGCATATGTTGGCCCACCAACTCTTCAAGCTCGATATGAAATTTTACGATCGTGCTTGCAGGAACTTCTAAGGACGGGAATATTATCTAACTTCCAGGTGCTGATATATTGCTTGTCGTGATATGCATTTCTCTCTTCTTTGCCTTCTTTCTCTCTCTCTAAGACATTTCTCTGTCAGCAGCTCTTAATGGTTCTGCATTATATAGTAGAATAATTGGTGCTAATTATACAATTATTGGCATCTTGTAGGACTATGATAAGCTTATGCTTCCAAACTATGCTTGTGTAAAAGAAAAATCAAATAAGATTTCTTGCGATGTGGAAACAGCACCACTCTGGAAAAAGTTACTTGAAGCCGCAGAGTCATGTGAGGTAGACATTGAAGTTCTTCATCCTTCTCAACTTTTCTTTTCTAAAATTTTCTTTTACCCTCAGTTCCATAAGTGACATTGGCTATATTTTATCTTGTATTGCAAATTGCTATTTTGCAGGGCTTAAGTGGAAGATCACTGAGGAAGCTTCCATTTTTAGCGCATGCAAATCTTTCTGATCTTTACTGCTGTGATCCCAGCAAATTCCTTTGCACACTGATAGATACAGCAAAGAAGGAACGGTCCGAGCTACCCGACTGATGATCTTCTGGACTGATATTCTCTCCATGGTTTTGCAATTGAGGGTTCTAAATCTCTTCTTTTGCATTTGGAAGCCTATGTATCTTTCCTGATTTAAGAATATATTCTCATCAATTACGATCAACCATGCAAGTTATTGTCCATGCATGGGTTAAGTTACACAATCGTATTAAGCAATCATATATAAATATTTCTCTGTCCAGTAAAGATTTTTAGCTGGATATGTTTGACAAAGTTAGACCACAATCATCTTATTAAGAAGCTTAAGCTTTTAGATGAAAGGTGGTTGTAATATAACCTTAACATGGTTTGAAAGCAGGTCATGCATTCAAACCTTTGTCATTCAACCCTAATCTAAATAAGTCATCTTATTATTGGGTCTTGATCAAGGTTTTAAAATCTCAACCCATATGTCAAGAGGAGCATTGAACAATAAATATGAAGTTCCAACCAATAAGTTTGTAGGTGAGTTGGGATTTTAATTGAAGCATCAAGTGGATGGCTTTCAGGCTATCTTTCTCAAAATATTGTTAACCGACACCTTCACCTTTTACCATCATTGATTGCTAAAAATCATTAGAAGCAACATATCTCCAGATTACTCTATTAATATTTAACGATTCTTAAATTTTTATTATAAGAAATATGGCAAAAAAGCAGCTATTTGCTTTCTTAATCATTGGAAGAGGAAAGTACATTTATAATTTATATCCCAATAATGCTAGGTTGATTTGTTACATACTCTTCCTAGTAAAGGATGAGTATAGATTCAAATATGACAATTATATTCAATCAATGGTGCAACTTGATTTTTTAATTATGTGTACAATATATATCATGTTCCCGCTAGACATTTATGGTAATAATGTGTTACACCTCTTGGTTTATATATCAGGTGGTTAAAAATGTAACTTTTGCTCATTGTTTCATTTCTTTCTCTTTCCATTTTCATGTTCAATAAATTATATATAGCGTTTATTCTAATTATTTTTCCTTCAGTTATTTTATTTTATTTCTTTATTACATAATGTTAAATATAAAATCCTTAGAGAAGCTCATGGGCAGCCATGAACAAGACAATAACATTATCTTTGAGACTTTTTAACCCAAAATCAACATGAAGTTATTTCTTCCAATCACTTTGACATGTTTCCCCCCAGCAAATTGATATAACAGTGTCTGGAGCATAATAATTGGGACAAGAAATTCGGCTGAAATATTTCAACCAATTTTCTGTGGTTTCATGATTTTCCTTATCTTTTGATTTTTCAAAGACCATGTTTTATTGATTTTGTTCACCCCATATCTTGAGTTGCACTTATTACATCAGATGTTAGGTAAAAAAAAAATAAAAATCAAATGTTAGCTTTCCTAAAAGAGGTGATAAGATTCTTTTAATCCGATCCCATTGGACATGTCTCTCTCCTAACATTTCAAGCAATCCAATTGGCTTTATCTATCTTGATCTTCTATCTAAAGAAAATGAAATAAAAAGTAAAAGATGAAGCAGATATAGATTGGCACTGCAAAAACACATGATGAGCAAAATTGGTAAGTTATTTGTCCCATAAAAGCATCACATAAAGAAATACTAGAAAACATTATGTTTTGGCATACAATTAATCAGAAACTAGAACTATGTCTCTGGAAGTTGTACAGGAGGACATAGAAGGGAACGATAGAATAGTAGGCAGAATAATAGTATTACAGTGATGGTATTTTCCTTATTAACCATTTATATAATTTCTGTTGATCCAAATTCCTGGTAAATTAAAGGTTCAAGGATAATGTAAGATTTCCTGTGATAGACTTTAGAAGCATCCGATAACCACCATATTGCAACCCTGGACTTGATCGACTCGAGTGCATAGCAACCACCACCTCCCCATCTGCGGCTATATTGGATTTGGTATCTTCATCCAGGTATATATCCCCTATGAATCCGAAGAACAGAAGCATGAGTACTCGAATTGTTATGTCTTACCAATCTTATAAAATATAGTAAATAATTGCAAAACCAACAGCTGTTGACTTAGTTGGTAATGGTGGATCTTGGTCTGTAAGAAAAGTAAGGTTCGATCCTTGTTGCCGATCGACCTACTCATGTTCCTAAATCCTCTTGGAAACATTAACAAAAGAGTAAAACGACATAAAGAGCAGAAACACCACAACCGCCAGCATCGGCACTAAACATATTAACTGCACCACCTGTTCTACGAGTTCTCTGTCTGATTCGCGTGGGCTGAGCTCTTTGTCCTTGGGGTTTCCCACTTCAGCTGGCAGTTGATGCTTGTCGGTTTTGTTATTCCAATCATCCTCCTTGTTCTCTGTAACCGTGACCTCGACGGCGACCATGGGATCCATTAATTTGGACTTCATTGCTGGCTTTGGCTATGTGCTGCTTCATTTCGGAATTATTATCGCTAGCTACTTCTGGAGCCTTCAAGCATGGACCCAATGACTCTGGGTGCGGAAGGCCCTCGTCTTTGCACTCACTCACCACATGACCAAGCCGACCACAATTAAAGAAGAAATTTGCCATGTTTTCGTATTTAAATCGAATCCCGTATTTCAGCTGACCTTGTCTGCTTACCCACATATTGGCTTTGACAACTGCGGAACAATCCAGGAGTACTTTAACACGAACGAACCCTAGTTTTGGACCATGGTTCAGACTCTCTCCATCCACTTTCAGTATTCCCCCCATGTAGTTCCCGACGAATCTGGCGTTACTCTCCGTCATTTGGTCCAATATCAGCCCGAGCACTTTAACCCAGATTGGAACATGTGTGAAACGGACCTCCTCCAAACTCGTATGAGTCCCCCAGCGTTGGAGACACAGAAAATGTCCCCTATCACCACCCACGGACCATCTCGAAAAGCTTTCTCATCAGAAGCTGCATCATCAAACGCAAAAAGGTACTGGTTCTCCTTCAAGTGCGTGACATGCACTATGCCGTAAAGCCATTCCCATGCTTTGCGAATGGAAGATAGCACCTCTTCACTGTTTAGAGTGCTATCCGATATGATCTGGCCAATTAGCTGAGGATAGATGAAGGCCTTCGATGTCGATGCGTCAACCTCCAACTCGAGGACTTCTGAACTACCTCCAGCCATATCCCCGTAGGAAAAAATTGGCTTACGTCAAGCTATATATGAACTAATATATATGTTTAATATATACATGACTAATATGTAATCATGTAACATGCACTATATATGTTCTATGTTTACTGTTATATATGTTTCAATAGATGCAATCAATTTATATGATACATATAGCTTTTAATGCATAAACTACATTATATAATATCACAATACGTCTTAGTAATTTGTGAATTCAAATATTATATGGTTCAAATGAAACCTAAATTTTGTGTTATCTTGAGAGAAGTCAAATGATAAGTTCTCTTTACAAATAAGTGGATCAATTACTTTGTTCCAATTTAGATGAAAAAAAAAAATTACTTATTTATAAGATCAGATAAATGCAGGGGAAGAAAATCAAAAGATTATAAGGTATAATCTAGAAGAAAACAAGAAAAGGTTGCAGGCATTGAAAGAGGATCTCAAGGAACTCGGAATAGAGAATGCTTTACATACACATAAATATAGTGTTTGGAGAAAGTAGTCACTAATTTCGAGATATTTATAATGTAATCTATGAAATTTTATTACAGTTTTCATTAATCATTTAGATATGTCATTTATGGAATATTATAATACTCTTTTCATTGTTGCCGCAAAAGAATTCATTTGTTGTCCTAAATATGGATTATACCTTTATTTATTTACTTATTTTTTTTTGTTAAAGTTTTAATTCTATAGGATGGGCTTCTCATATTCGATTTGCTTTTGCTACTTACTAGGTGATTATGCTCATGTATTAAAACTTTTTATGTGGATATATTCATAGTTGTAAAAATCATAATTGTACTCATAAAATTTTATAAGTTTATGGTTTTAGAATGCCTTTTCAAATTAACTCGAGCATAAAATCATTTTTATACAGACTTATAGTAAAATCACGATTTACACATAAAATTGGTAAAATTTTTACATTTTTAGATGAGTATACTGATTTTATCTATTTAAGTTAAATAGGCTAAAAATTGAAAAATATAACTTAACTTTCACAATATATAAATATTATTAGTTTTTTGAAGGATTTGAAAATAGAATATAAGGATATCATAGATAGTGATACAAGTACCGATAATGATTAAGGGTGAATAGTTAATCATGTTGTATAGGGTATCCGCTCATACCTTATAAGATCGGGTAGATTTTAGGTGAGTATTAAGAATTATAGAGTAGGTTTTGAGTACAAACTTTTTAGAATTTACTCTCATAGGATAGGATACATGTACGTGGTCTTCCTACTCTATACCCATTTTGAAACCTATACTTTAAGGTATATAAAGGTATACAAAGTATAGGTTCTAGGGTATATTATACTTACTTTATAAAATATTATTAGATAATATTAATAAATGAATTGAAAAGATTAATATTATAATTTTTTGCAATGAATGTTTTTATAAAAAAGAAAAAAAGAGAGCCTAAGTTCATAATTTAATAATCCTAAATGATTAAACTTAATACCGCCTCTCTCTCTTTTTCTTATTCTTTCCCATTTTTTTCTGTAACTTTAGGTTTTCTATTCATTTGCTTTGTTCTTTTCATATTTGCTAAATAGTAAGATTGTCAAACTTCAAATAATCAAGGTTAAAATTATTATTATTTTTTAATTTCACATATTTTGTTACAACTTTCATAAATTTTACATATTAAGAATTTATAATTCACATATAAATTACTTTTTTAATATCATGTATACTCGCTCACCCCTAATAATAATATTGGAGTTGACGATGAAGATGATAACAATAATAGTGATTGTGAAGAGAGAGAGATTACGATAGTTTTGACTTTTAATGATGAAAAAAGAGTTAATGATTCTTTTTAGCTTTGTATTTTATTATTATAATTAATATTATAATGCATTTCATATTGTCATTGTTATTTATTTTCTAGTTTTGTACATTAATGCAACAACTTATGCTAATTTATTTTTATTATAAGTATATAACTTTTATTGTGCATTGTGACTAAAATTTATATTGAATTTCTTTATTTTCATATTATATTCAATATTTTTTTTTTATAATTATAGTAAACATATCTACAGTTTTTGAAAGTTATTTTACATAAGTTATAGAATCGTACATTTCTACATTTTAATTCTATATCTTTTAAACTTACATTGAGTTATTTTATATGCTGCATAAATTAATATTATTTTAAGATTTTTTTAATATTTTGAAACTCTTCTATACAAAATAATATAAAGGGAGTACATATTATTTTTATGAGTATAGGATAAAGGCACATGAAGCGTTTGTATTTTTGCATTTGGACATTTTAATATCTAAAGTTTAATTTTTTTTTTGGCAATTTAGTACATGTACTTTGAAATAATGTATGATTTAGTATCTTTGTTAGGTATTAAATTATAAAACAATGAAATTTTAGGTATTAAATTGCCCAAATTTGAAAGTACAGACTTATCCTATGCTTTTTTTCCCTATGAGTACTTAACGTTTTCTTCTTTTATTTTATAAAGTAAAAGAATTTAAAGTATATTCACATTTTATGAATGGTGATTGCAAAGTTATGTTGGTGTATTAACTTTTAATTAAAAAATTGTGATAAATTCTTTATGCACTAATATGTACCATTTCTCATGAATATAAAAATATTATATTATATTAGATTTTTATAAGATCTTTTTACAACTTCATGGATTTCATTTATGCTTGGATATCTCATTCGAGAAGAAAATGCAATTTCATGGAAAGAAAGGAATGAGCATCATGTTTATGATCAAGTAGAAATGTACAAAACTTAATTTAAATGGAGAAAAAAATTTTGCAATGATGAATCATATTTAGTAGTAAAGTTTCAATTAGTAATCTATTGTCATTACAATAGATAAAGAAATACAATGTATGTGAATTTTAAATTGATCATTTTTTATCAAAAATTCCAAGGAGAAATGTATGAAATCAATTCAAAATTCAAATAGATTATATTTGGTTTTTATTAGGATAGCATAGGAATCTAATCACTAAGCATAAAAATCATTTTAGTTCTTTTATTTTTATTGGAACATCAACTTGAAAGAAATCATATAAATCATTTTTATTTGTCATGTTTTGGCACACACAACACATGATGCATCATTTGCTATTTTAAGAAGATTTTCCCATTTTTAAGCACACAAAATTGATAATTATGCATTTTCCAAATGCTAAGAAGCCCTAATTAAAATCTCCTTTGTTGTTTTCTTAGGCATAAGGCAACTCTCTGATGAAGTATATCAAATATGATTATAATATGTTCATTCTATTTTAACAAATAAATTTGTAGTCTATTTACCATAGTTATACATTTCTTAATCTAGACTAATACTTTGAAGTATTGACTTGGTAATCCACATAGTATTTGAAAGTGAACTATCTACCCATTTGACAGGAAAATATCTGTCATCTCCTATGATATGATCATCAATGACATCATTTACCTCTTCTTTCTTGCCATCTCTCACGATTTGCGCATGTATTTTAATGTTTGTTCTTGGACCCAAAAAAAAAAAATCCTTTCTTTTTGTTCATTAAAAAGGAAAAAAAAGAAGAAGCCTTTTCTCTATTCTACCCAGAAAAATAGATGGTATAAGATTGGAAAAACTTGTAGTAGCATAATTATTTGAGTAGACATGACCAAGGGAATTTATATCACTAAGATGTGTATGAGCGAATGGTGTTGATTGTGGATGAAGATAATGTTAGACTATCATAGTCACTAACTTGCATATATTGAACATCACTTTGATCTCTTAGGAAATTCTATGTCTAGTACTATAGAGATTGAGGGATCGAAACTTGTATGCCAAATTTAGTAAACGCAAGTTTTAGATGAAGGAATTGCCTTTCTTGGGACACATAGTAACCAAGAAAGGGGCATCAATTGATCAATAAAAGGTGAAGGCCATCACAGATTGGTAGAGACCGAAGAATGTGACGGAGATACACAACTTTCTAGGATTGGTAGGTTACTACCATAGGCTTGTAGAAGGGTTTTCAAAGTTGGTAGCACCTATGACCTACCTAGCATAGAAGAATGTTAGATTTGAATGGAATGATAAATGTGAGGAGAGTTTTCATGAATTAAAGAAGTGACTAGTATCATCACTTGTTCTGGCTTTACCAATGAGTGGAAAGGAGTTTGTTGTGTATAGTGATGCCTCAATATAAGGACTTGAGTGTGTACTAATGTAGGAAGGTAGGGTGATAGCATATGCCTTACGCTAGTTAAAGCCATATGCAAAGAACTACTCAATGCATGATTTAGAACTGGCTGTAATAGTTTTGTCACTAAAATTGTAGAGACATTATTTATATGGTGAAAAGTGCAAGATATATATGAACCACAAAAGCTTGAAGTACATAGTTACTTAGAAAGAGTTGAATATGAGACAAAGATAATGGCTTAAGCTGATTAAGTACTACAACTTAGAGATCTTATATCACCCAAGAAAAGCAAATGTAGTGGTTGATGTTTTTAACAAAAAAAAGGCAAATGAGCATAGTAACCTTGATCACACCCTAGAAAGAGATTTAGGAAGATTTAAAGAGATTGGATATCAAGAACATTATTGGGAGAGTTGAAGTGATGCTGGCCAATTTGAAGACATAACTAACCCTGATTGATAAGGTGAAATGGGTTTAAGTTGAGAATCCAAAAGGAAATGAGCTATTGGATATTTTGGTAATACAAAGAAAGACTAAACTTAAGGTAGATGATGATGGGGTGATCAAATATGAGAGATAACATTGGGTGCCAAATGATCTTAAGATCAAGAGAGAGATTTTAAAAGAAGTTCTTTCCTTAATTTACTCGATTTACTTAGGTAATAAAAAAATGTATACAAACTTGAAAAAGCACTTCTAATGGAATAATATGAAAAGGGAGATTGCAAAATACGTGTTGAAGTGCCCGACATGTCTACAGATATGAATTGAACATCAGAGGCCAACAAGCGAGTTACAACCTTTACCTATTCCAAAGTGGAAGTGTTAACTATGGATTTTGTGATAGCTTTGCCTAAGACACGAGTCAAACATGAAATGGTTTGGATGATCATAGACAAACTAAAAAAATTGACTCACTTTGTAGCCTTGTGGGTTGGATGTTTAATGGAGAGATTAGCATAGATTTACATTAGAGAGGTTGTTAGGCTTTATGGAGTGCTTGTGTTGATTGTATTTGATAGAGATCCTCGCTTTGTTAGTAGATTTTGGAGGAGCCTGAGTGATGCTTTGGATACCCAATTGGACTTTAGCATAGCTTTTCACCCTTAGATTGATAGGTAGTTAGAGAGGACAATATAAATATTAGAGGATATATTGAGAGCCTATGCTTTAGATTTTGGAGGTAGATGAAATGATCACTTGTTCCTTGTAGAATTATCAGGTTGCTATTTAGATGGTACCATTTAAAGATTTATATGGGAAAAAAAAATGCAAATCCCCCATTCGTTGGGACAAAGTTAGTGAAAGAGCACTTTTAAGACTTGGTCCAATAGGCTATAGAGAAAGTACATGTGATAAAGGAAAGAATGAAAGTAGCTTAAGAATGATATAAAAGTTTTGTTGATTAGAGGAGGCAACCATTGGAGTTCAATGTAGGAGATCGTGTCTTTCTCAAAGTGTTGCCGACTAAAGGAGTTGTTTAATTTAGAGTGAAAGGAAAATTGAATAGATATATAGGTCCATATGAGATTTTAGAGAAGATTGGATTAATGGCATATAGATTGGCCTTGCACCTAAGCTTAGCAAGAGTTGACAATGTCTTCCATATTTCTCAGCTTAGAAAGCGCATTTCTGATCCCAATGTAGTAGTTGAGATAAATTAGCCTAAAATCCAGCCTAATTTGACTTGTGGTAAATACACAATCAAGATCATAGATAGGAATAAAGTATTGAGAAATAAGGTGATAAAGTATTTTTGGGTATAGTAGAGTGGCTTGATAGAGCATGAGGCCACATAGGAGCTAAAGAACACAATGAGGATAAGGTACCTCGAGCCTTTTGTGACATCATGTAAATTTTGAGGTTGAAATTTATTTTTAAGGGGGGGAAGATGAAAAACCCTAAATTCATAAGTGAGTTCAATGAATTTTTGAGGTTGATGAAGAAAGGAATTACAAAGTTTAGGGTTAAATTTTTTAAGAAAGATCTTGTTACCTTTGAACTTGATTTTATTGAAATTAGTCCTGAATTTGCTTAAAGATTCTAAATAAAGTTCGAAGACCCTAACTAGGTGGGTAGAAATCATTAAGAAGTTATTTGAAGTCAATTGGAAGAGAAAAATTGAGGTTTGAAGATAAATTTCATAAAATAACCAAAATACCCCTAATCTTGGTTTTTCCTAAGAGATGATTAAACTACAATATTTGCACATTAAATTGAAGACTTAGGATGAAAATTTTTAGCCAAATATGGAGTGGGAAATAAAAGGTGAAAGAAATGCTTATTAAGCGAAAAGTGAGTGATACTTGGCAATCTTAGATAACATGGCATTAAGTAAGTGGTTCCCTCAAGTGATTCGCTTAAACCCTAGGGTTTAGCACCCTTAAAACTCCTAAGAGATGTTGTGATTTCCCTTGTCTCCTTTCCCAAATTTCTTTTCCCATCCAAAGGTAAAATAACTCTCAAAACCCTTCTTAAATTAACACCTTAGCTTAAACGCTTTTAGCAAAGTTTAATACCTGCACTAATCTAAGTTGTTTGATGCTTTTGACTAGGATTAAAGGAACAAGAAGGAGGCTAAGGGAGCTCTAGGAGTTGATGTTACCCCATTCAATCTTAAGTGTAAGTTTCTTTCAATTTTTGGTGATTTAGTAACAACTAAGTTCTTAAACCTTAATCTAGCTACTAAATGGAGCCTTTGGTGATAGGATTGTTCTTAAGAAGCAAGAGAATCACCTTTAAAAGACCTCTTGAGGGGTAGCAAAGTAAGAGAAGTAGGCTAAGTGGAATTTCCTTGAGGTAAATCACTACTCTCATGTTGGAGTAATGTTTGATAATGGTATTAGAATGTTTAGAGCCTTTGTGTGTTTAAACCTTGAAGATGAATGTGTTTACTATGTAAATCTATGTTTGCCGCAACATATAAGGACTTTTGAAGAGGAACTTTTGTGATTTCAAATGATAAAGGAGTTGTGAATATACTTAATGTGATGCTAAATGCAAGTTTGAGTAGTTGAAAACATGCTTGATCCACAAGCATGTAAAAAATGAAATCACATGCTTGGATCGCCACCTACATTGTAAATTTGAGGTTAATTTTCTTAACTTAAATCTGAATTGGATGAAAAAATGTGGTTAAATGATGATTGGAGTGATGATTCTTGGATTAAAAGGTAGTTTGAGTGATGATTTCTAAGCATATAGCGATTTAGAAGTTGGAATGAATTGAAATTGATGAATTGATGTGCAAATGGCTTGATAGAGGATGGAATCTAATTTTTCCAGTGTATTCTAAGTGTATTTGTAGTAAGAAATTTGGTTGAAATCGAAGTTGTAACATGATTTAGAGTCTATACGAAGATTAGTGAGTTATGAAATAAAATTAAGATGAGAATTGAAGCTTTTAACCTTAGAATTTGTGATTATCATCACTTGTTATATTACCATGCTCAAATCTGAAAATTTTTTATTTATTATGTTTAAATTGAGTTAATTTGAGTAATAGCACATTTAATTGATGAATGGAAGTTGTTTAGAAGTAGAATGAAACCTAGATTATTGAGTCGTAGTTGAATTGGGCCAATTATGGATGGACTGATATATGTTAGATGTTTCAAGAAAATTTGGGCTATTCTAAAATGTTTTTGTGCTTAAATTTGGAATTTAAATGATTTTTTAGAAATTAGAAGTAAATAAGAGTAAATAGGCTTTAGTTTGAAGTGATTTAGACCTAAAATGAGTGAGATATGGGCCTTTAAAGTGTAAATCCATAGCTTGGCTTGACTTATAAATTTAAAGGGCTTAAAATGATTAAAATGAGGCTTTTTAGGGTAAAATAGGTAAGGGGAGTGATAAGAGTTAAAATGGCTTTTGTTTGACTCAATTTGAGTTTGAAATGAATAAGTTATGATCATTTAAAGTTATAAACATTAGAAGTGACGAATTTGAGTTAAAAATTAGATGAATTAAATAAATTGGACTAAGGTCAGCCTAATCCCATGCGGTCTATCCAAATAGGCCCATGGACCAACCTTAAACCCTTTCCTTGGTGGTCCACATGATAATCCATAATTCTAGTAATTGAACCTAAATGGGAAAATTAATCAAATTGGATTGAATTATGATTTGATTAAGAAAACAATCTCTAAAATTTGACTAAGTGATTAAATAGGACTCGATTAAGCTTAATGGGCCCAATTCTCAATATAAGTTGGGTCCATTTCATCTTTAGGGGCTATATTCTAAATAGGCCTTAACAAATTAAAACATCATAAGTGGGCCTCATGTTCAAAAGGGTCTAAAATCAACTAAGGGCTTAAATTGAAATTGAATTAGACATAATAAATAAATTGAGGCTAAGAAATAATAAATGGGACCAAGCAAACAAATGGGCTTAAATAAAGTAAGACATAACATAATGGGCTAAAATAATTTAATTGATCCTAAAGAGGGCTTAGGGATAATAATTGGACCTAAAGGATATAATTGGGCTTAAATGGAATAAATAGGTCTAGATATATAAATTAGGGCATTATAAACCTAAATAGACAAATCAAATAAATTAAGACCTAATTATATAAATCACTTCAAATGATAAGGTTAACCAAATTAATTGAGTCTTAGTAACTTTTAGAGTTAGACTTAAACAACATAATGGACTTAAGGAAGTAAACCCTAAGCGATACGAGCCAATTTAACTAAAAGCTAATTGGGCCTTCTTAAATCCTAATGGGCTAATAACTATTATGGGCCTAAAATGGTCTAAACCAACCTTAGAATAGTATCCAATTAACTAGAATAATCATCTAGCTTATATTTTTCTTTTTCAATACATAAAATTGACTCAATTTCTCAATAGATATTGGACTTCAATTCGAGAACTTTGGAATTTTTCTAGGTACGCAGTAACATGTGTGCTACTTGCTAGATTAAGAACTTAAACTAGACTAATAATCGACTTGGTTTAGTATATGAATGTTGCTTGTGTAAGGTCATCTCAAGCCAAAGAGTGATGCCCTAAGCCTAAACTAGGGTTGTGGTTTTAGTTAAGTAATCTCAACATTTAAGCACTTAGGTTATCAAGGAATGGCTCAATAGGTAGGCTGATAAGTGGAGTTGAGTCAGATAACGGGTGTTATGAGCAAAGAGAAGGTACACCAAGAATGGTCTAGGGATATGAGTCTCGACAAATGATACGATATAACTGGACTGTAATAATTGAGAGCTGCATAACAGTAATAACACTTAGACAAGGCTAATTAATTATAGTTTCGTGACGTGGAGTCTAGCTGCTCTCGTTAACCTTCGATGTCTACTATAGTGGAATCAGAACCTAGGTCTCCCATCGTGTTATTTGAAGTTATAAGTACTCTCCGTGCTATTTATTTACATTAATAAAGATAATTATAAATTGTATATCTTGCTTGCTACATTAGAATGTAGGCTTATTTGACATCTATATGTGTAATTATATTAATGTGTATTGGGTTTTCTTGCTCATTTTTTCTTTTCAGGTAGAACTTACTTTTTGATCCATTGTATAACTCCATAGGTTACTGCTCTAAGGAGGAGTATTGGGGAGAGTACAAAGACTTAGACGACATCTATTATTAATTTCGTTTCCTTTTCTTTAGACTTTTATATTCATGTTGTATTTATACTTTTATAGGAGCTACTTGTGGCTCCATGGCCTATTACTATTATGTCCGTATTATGTGGGCCCCTTAAGCCCTAGGACCTAGCACTATCCATCACGTTTTCTAAACTTGAATGAATTTTCAAAACGTTTTCAAAATCAACTAAGCTATCAAATGTTTTCTAAATTAAATTAATGATTTCAACGTCCTAAAATTGATTTAAAAACTTATGTAGTAATTGTAGCATTATGTACTCTACTTAAATAGGTTATATGACGAACTGTCGTCGCCATGGAGAATTAGAGGTATGACAGACATAGAGCACAATTCCTCTAAAATTGAGGCAACAAATGAAAATATTCAAAATGGTTTGACTAAAAAGTATAGGATGATGTGTGTGAGCCTTTTGATCCTATTCCTAAAAAAGCTCGTGAGATTATTTCATCTCCACCTCCACCTAAATCTCAATCCTTAAGCCCCATCGAGTTAGTTCTTGTTTAAACTCTTAAGAAGTCTATAGAAATTGGCAAGAAAATTAATTTAAGTAATGAATTGTATAAGTATGTTGCAAATGTTCATCATAGGTATCAAGAATTTCAAAAGGGAGATTTGGTGATTGCTTATATTAGACTAGAAAGGTTTCTATGAAGTTTTGTAGGAAGTTACATACCCAAAGCATGGGACCTTTTAAGGTTTTGAAGAGGATACATACAAATGTTTAATGTTTTTGGAATTGCCACTAGATACAAGTATTATTTAACATTTTCAATGTTTGGGATCTCTTACCTTACCACGACTCGACTAAAAATGTTGATTCTTTAACTAAGCAAAAGACTACATTTCCTACTCTTGTAGTTTCAGAAGTTCCATGTGTTCCACCAAGAAGAAGAAAAAAATGTACAAAAGAATATATTTTATTTTGTTTAGGTTAGGTATTCTAGTAAATTTTTGTGTTTTCTCACAATTTTTATATCTTTAATATTTTTTGCTACCATTTTCCTATATCAAATTAGAATATATATTTTTTTAGAATTTTGTTAAAAAAAGAAAAACAGAGACGCATTCTCCTGTGCAAGAGCAATAGGCATTGTATTAAGAAAATAGAAAGTTGGTATAGGACTATAATTTTCCTCTCTTCAAAATAAGGGGATTGTTTGTCAAGACTTTATAGTCTAATTAGCACATGAACACTCTTATTTCTTAGAGATAGAATAGGTTTGAATTTCTTTTTTTCTATTAGTTATATAATATAGTTAGAAAAAAAAAAGGAGGGATTGTTTTTTGATACAAAATTTTAATGGCAAAATTGATATATGCTTCTTTAATTAATTTAACAACGCATGGTTTATGTTTGTCATCCTTTTTCTGTGATTGTATTAATCATCGTACAGTTTTTATCTACTAATTTTAATAAGTCATTGTTCAATATGGTGTCGAGATGAAAGGAACTTATCGCAGATGTGATCACTGTGCATTTCACTATGAAAATGCATTGTCATTCTAATTCAATTAAGGAAGAAATGTTGATTATAAAGATAGAGGATAAAAAAGAAGTATTAACAATAAAGATTTTGAGTTTAGGACTGTGTCTTTTAACGTTGTCCTCTAAACCAGTGAAGAGTGAACAATCTTATGACCTCTGTCTGCCCTCATCATTCTATGTTAATTAACATGATTGTCACTCCAACTTTTCATAACCAATACCATGTCTAAATTTGTATATGATAATATGATTTTGATTTTGGATATGATGTAAGGGAGCAAAATCAAGGAAGATATAATAATGGATTTTTCGTTGTGAAAATTGTAACTTTTTTTTTTTTTCACTTTTCTTTTGATATAGAGTTCTACATTAATCCTTCTGCTAATTTCTTAACTGCCTTTGAGTATTATTTATCTAATGTAGTTATAATAAATTTCTTTTCTCTTCTTTGATTATTAATCAAGTGTACAAGTTGATTAAGTAATTATTTTATATTTTTTGTACATGAAGTCTTTATTAAAGTCTAAGAAGAGAAAAGAAATTTATTATAACTACATTATTGCATAATTCATCTATTATGATCCATAATTCATTAATTATTATTTATTTTTGAGAAAAATAATCACCACCATTATGGACAGTTAGCCACCATTACCACATTCTATCACTTTTATTCATTTATTACTAAAATTAATCACATTTGTCATCATTTACTAATATTCTCTATCAATCCATCTTGCATTCATAATTATTTGACAATTATAAATACTAAATTGCAGTATTTATTCTGAAAAATAGAAAGAAACATTTTTGGCAACTAAATGCACCAAACATTCTCAAAAGATTTGAGTTCAATTGTCTTTTATATTGGTGTTTAGTTGAGAATTTAGTTTTGAAAGTTGAGAGAGTGTAGGCTACATTTCTTTTGTTTCCTAAAAGAGGCCAGTCCTCGAATATTTTCAAAAATAAAAATTGAATCATAAAATCTTGAGCAATGATAAAACCTTTCATTGTATAACACATGCAATAAAAATGGGATAATTGAAGAGGATAAATATGATAACACCCCAAGACAAGTTACAATTTACAACTAAAAGGAGCATGTGATTTTATTTGGTATGCAATTTATTATTATTATTATTTTTGGAATTGAGAGATTAAACACATGCATTTATGATATTAAAACATATATTCCTAATCTATCAAAGGAATTTATTTATGATAAAAACGAGAAAACCTATTTCCCTTGATAAAAGAAATCAATTTCCTATATATTTTTTTCATCATTTCTAACATAATTAATCATTTTGGTTTTGTTTTGTTAATTAATACAGTATTGAGTTACAAAATTGAACTGTCTTTTATAAGGAGCAAAAATCTATTCGATTGTTAGCCATCATTATCATATTATACCTACTTTTGATGATTTGTCGCTATGATACCTTTTGAATTATCTTCAACCAAAAATAGGTAATAGCCAAACTAATAAATACTAATGGAACCACTTACTCTAAAAGTTTCTAATTAGTACTGATTATTATTCACTACTTGATTTTATAAACCGATATAAATTTTCTTTTACAATCTATGTGAGACTACACTTTTGACATGAAATATCATATTAAGCATAATTATCTCCATCTATTGATATAATTATTTAACAATTATAAATACTAGATTACAATATAGTTATTTTAAAATGGAAAGAAACATTTTTTTTTGTAATGCACCAAGTATGATTCAATTTTTGTTGCTATGCATGAGAGATAGTTCCTATAAGTTTTAATGTGATTTATATACGGTTAATTGGTTGAGAATTTATTTATGGAATTGAGAGAATACAGACGAGAGTAAATGGAAAATTTGAAAAATTCTTAAGCTGTCATTAAGCTAACAAAGGAAAATTTGTTAATATGTATTATCTAAGTTACATAATCTGTTATGTACATAATATGTACTGACAAATTAAACTAATAAAACAAAGTTTAACAATAATCTAAGTCTAAGCTGCGATTAAGCGATTGTTACTAACAATTTGCTTATTTAAGGTCAGTGAATATCTCTTTGCAAGGAGAAAATAAACTATTCATCAGTTGTACATAAACTCTATATCAACTTCGAATTTCCAAAAAGTGCGACTTTATGTCGTTGTACACATAATCCCAAGCCATGGCTTTAGAAATTCGCGTAAGTATTTATTTATTTATTTTCACAATCTGGTTTCCACTGCCAAAAGTGCGACCCTAAAACAGCTAATTTTTTGTTTCCCCCTCCCCCAAATTATTAGACACTTCATACCAATTGTTGTGATCCCCGAATAGGGTTTAATAATAGCAATTTCTATAAGTTGTCACTTTATGTATACATTTTCTACATGATAATTACCTCATGTGTTAAAGTGTAAGAGATTTTATTTATTTATACTCATATAAAACATTTAAAGGTAAATAAAAAAGAAAATATAAATAATTATTTTAAAATGCAAACAACTTTCTAAACATATAGAGAATTGATATCCCTTATTAAATAATAAGATCAGAAAAACCAAATATATGAATATATGTATGTGTATATGTAAGTGTATATATATATATATTCATCACTTAAGTTAGATTCAAGAAAATTTAATTTGATTTTTAACGATTAAGTAGAACTTTAACCTCTCATCTCACATTTATGTTGCACAAATTGACCCTAAAACTAAACCTATGTTGTAAGATTTTGAATAAGAAAAACACTTTTTACACAAATCCTAACTCATCTCAAACTTTGAGCAACGTTGTGGAGCAAACTGCAACTCAGTGAGATGCTCCACAACTCAATGAGATTCTTCTCTCATATTATGCATACACGTAGTACAAGCAAGTTATCAATCATTAAATGAATGTATGAATCAACCATATGATGCAATAACATATACACTCATCTAGAAACTTTACATGATTAAGAGTATAATCTCCGTCTTTTATCTCAAGTTAGGAAGGTGTTCCCATTCACGTTCACATGAATAAAACCTTATTGTTGATCCCGGTTGCTACTATCTCCATGTTATTTTTATAAAACAAACATACTACTCAAGTACTGTTAAGCATACGTAAAAGGTAAAGGGATGTAACTATGTGGAGTCCTTGTTGTCTACTACACCCCTAAGCAATGAATCCCTACACTAGGTTCCAATCAAAGGACGACACCTTCCAATATCATTTAGTTTCTAAAGGTTGGAGCAAAGTAACATCGTAGGATATAAACCATTCTATGGCCTCTATGTGCCATCATGTAATGTTGTTAGCCTTCGAATATGTAAGTTTTATGCCATGCATGTTTAATTAATAATATTGCTAAATATAATGATTAAATTTAATGGATAAGGTGTTGATAGATCAAATGGAATTCCAAACTTTATGGAATTGTTTTTCCTTCTTTATGACTAGTTACTTAATCAAATCATTTATATCATATATATATATATATAAGTTAAATAAATTTTGTTATTTTAGGAGTTATATTGTGTAAAATATTTTTGACTTGATTAATTGGGATTTTAACCCTATTAACTTTATTTTAGTCATGATTCTCATGTTCCATTTTTTGTTTAGCCCATTCTATATCTTATTATGATGCCTCTTAGTTTTTAATATTAAAAATTCAAAATTTTTTGTATGCATAAAGACATCCATATTGTTATACTAAACATATTGAATTTATTTTGCTAATATATTTGTTAGGTTCAAACATATTGACAGTGAATTTAAAATCCCAAACTAAAGATGAAAACACTTATGTCTATACTCCTAAATATAGATTTTCTTCATTTGTTTGTATATATTACATCATGGTATATATTTCATACTTTAGCTATAGTCTATTACATTTAATCTCACATATTTCATGTTATCATCAATGCCAATGTACCCTATAGCGCTTTGGTAATTAATGAAGAAAGATTTTCGTGACCATAACATAAAAAAGATATATGACAGCTATTGATGTCATTGGGTTTTGGTATTTAGGTATATGTAAATACATCTCCCATCTTATTTTATTACTTTGATTAGTTTTGATTTAGTGTACTCAACTAGCAAAAGTATTAAAACATTTTAACCAATATATTTCCTGCTATTTTCGGATAAGTGGGAGACACATATTTGTGTATCAAAATTGATTGTTTCAACAAATTTTTGTATTAATGAATCTTGTTTAAATAAAAAAAATCACTAGCATGTAGGAAAAAGAAATATATATATATTCTTATAAGTACCTGTTATATCTAGCTCTTTCTTTTATTTATTATTTGGTTATACTATTATGAAAATAAAGTACAAGTTATTAGTGCATGCTTAACTATCTCTTGGACATCTTTAATAATACCTAGTTCATGTACCCATCCCACAGGATATCTTTTATAATAATTAGTAATTATTTTTATTGACTTCTTTCTCTCTTAAGTTTATTAATATTTTAATTGGAAAACCTTGATATAGTTTATGCATGAAACCCTTTTCGTAAAACTTCCTACCATCCGAATGCTAGTTGGGTTGTAACTTGCAGGCGGTCTTAGGAAGAATAGCTTGATGGCAAACCTTTTTTAGCTACAATATAAAGGTTGCATAAAAATTATTCACTTGCAACGTCTAATGTAAGTGTCTAATTTAAAAAATGTTTGTAATAGCTAACAATGAAAATATGGACTCGTGTACTAACCTTGTTATACAAGTAACTATTGATTTTACACATTCTTTTATAAGTTGTAAAGGACTATATTATATAAAAATGAAAAAATAGTTATTTCCATTAAAAGGATTAAAAAAAATCAATTTCTTTAATCATTGATCACTTTCAACAAAATAGAATTCACCATTATTTGCTATCAACCTTTATTACACTAACTAATTAATCATCCCTAAGTGTCAAGTGTATCACTTGACCATTGAAATGATTATAGAAATTAATGTAAGCAAGATTTTGATGTTTAGATGGACTATACAATAGGCTTGATCATTTGGGTTATGGGAGGCTTAAGAAGTCCGGTTTGTAAATTTTGGGACAACTAGGGGAGATTTGGCAAGAAGGGGTTAGAGTAGGAATCATTAGATAGGCCTATCTAGTCTCAACTTTTCCTAATTTAGTTCGTACACTTAGATAGCCTTTCTAAAAACTTGGACTCAATATGAGCCCATAGAAGAATTCATCGAAAGGAAAACTCATGACTAAACTCTATAAATACTCAAAACTTCTTCTCATTTAGAGGATTTAAAAATTGAGGCAAATGTTGTGGTGCTAGTAGATTATTTTCACAAAAGATCAAATAGAGCTCGTTTCATCCTAGATCACTCTTCTTAGTCGATGTGCAGTATAAGATACATGTAGCATGCATGTGATCACTGCAGCCAGATCCCCTCCACTGCAATGTTTTCTTACTCCAATTGCTATATTTCTCCCTTTGTTCCACATAATCTCTATCAACTATTTTTTTGGAATTCATGTAAATTTGTTTGGTACATGCAATTTTTTTATTATTCTTTTGTATTTTTATTAACTTTTAAATCCCAATTTTTGTATATAAGGCTTCTACAACATATTATATTCTTGCTTCTGTGTTTGCCATGTTATACAGTTTCTTATCAGGCTAACGATTTTTTGTGAAAACCTCATGCTTTCATTATCTGGAAATTATTTTCTTCACATTTCTTTGTTTGCTGACAGACAACTTATCATAAAAGATCTCGCGTATATGTAAAACCAGGCACGTAGCCCCCCATTTTGCTGCCTTCATTACATTGGATTTGGATGTTTTCATTTAAATTCTATCAATTTATCCTTTTTAATACTATTATGTCAAATTAATAGTTAAGATTATAAGAACTAAAATAACATTACAATAATATCATCAAATTGTTTAATAATTTAAACAATTTTAATCATTAATTTTAAAGATTAATAAAAATTAAGATGGTCCATTTTCCACATATTATATTGAATATTGCTCCAAGTTGCTCGGTGGTTGATTTTGTACCATGCAGGGATTGGAAAAGAAGAAATACAAATTGTAATAATGTCAAAATGTAAATACCAGGCTATTTTTACAATTCTACCAATTTACTCTTGCAACGAGAAAGGATACAATATAGTATAACAAAAGTCTCAAAAAGACAAAAGGACTCGACGCAAAGAAACATAAAGTTTCTATAGGAACTCCGAGTTATAGTACCCTTCAGCTGCGAATAGAAAACCTAAAACACCACAAAATAATACTTCTGTTGGGTGGGGTTGGGAGAATACTAAGTGTACAGCCCAAACACACCAATAGAATAGTCCTTAATCTCAATTGCTTTGAGTACCTTAATGAAAGTGAAGCTGCAAATAGTTTCATAGCCAGACATAGACACATGATGATGACGCACATCTTCCTAATTCCGTCGTTAAACACTGAGGCACAAGATATCATAAAAACGAAGACAAAGAAGAACAAATTGATGCAATATCAATTCAAATCTGAAGGGAGAGCTAATGAGTAGAGTAATGCTGTAACAAGGTAGTCATCACCTACTTTTCGAGAAGAGGAAGAGGCAATGCTTAGAGCATGGGTTAACCTTTTTGTATCGAGACCAAGCTTTACAATAAGGCTACATAAATATTAATCGAAGTAATCCTATAGGATTTGCTTCCTTAAAAAAAAAATTATCGTGGATATAAACTAGTAATTTTATTACTTATTTATAAGCAACTGGACTAGTGAAATGATATGTTTAGCTAATCTAGGTACTCAATAGAAATAAATGAAAATATGCCTTAATTGTATACGTATTATAACTAATTGGCCATGCACATATGATATACTATCTAATTCGAAAGTAAATATAATACCTAATAATAAAAGGAACGTGACCAAGAATGCTAAGTATAACTTCTAATTATTGTGGATGGCTGGGAAATGTGTATGGCAGTCAATCAAAGTTTGACTTAAATAATAATATATAGAGAGAGAGACAAGTCTATTAGTTAGAGGAAAATATAAACATAGTTAACATCACCATCATTCTCTCTAGAAATTACTCTCTCATAGAACCTCACCTCTTCTAAAAAAATTACAGAGAAACCATCACATGCAACTCCATCAAATGGTGTACAACTAGGTATGGAAAATCAATCAAGTGAATTTACAAGATTTTTCAGGGAAATAGATAAAAATCTAACTTAGTTGCTGGATGTGAGGACCTAAACTTAAGCAATAATATTAAAATTAAAATAATATATATATATATGTGTGTGTGTATAAGGTAAAATCAATGTATATACATATGTATATATATGTTATATGCTAAAAATAAAATATAATAATAATAATAATAATAATAATAATAATAATGTAAAAAAAATAAATAAAAGAGGAAGGAAAAAAAATGCAGAACAACACCCTCATTCAATGTCAGCAAAATTAAGTAATATTATATATATATATATATATATATATATATATATATATATATATATATATATATATATATATATATATATACATTAGAATAGAGAGAGAGGAAAAAAAATCATTAAAAATTAGAAAAAAAAAAAAGAAACCAAAACTCTCTCCATTTCATCCGAATTTTCTGGGCAAATTGAAATTGAAATTTCCAACATGCAATCATCAGGATAGGAAGAAGAACAAGATTGAAGTAGGATGCAACAAGAATTTGAAGAAATTGAAGAAAAAAACATCAAATTAAATAGGGAGGATTTTGTCTGTTCGTTCGAAGGGGTTAGGGTAAATCTGCTGCTAGGCCAAGCTAGGGTTAAGGTTTTGGGTGGGAGAGGATTCCGACCGACATAGTGGTTTTCGGCTTTGGTGGTCGGAGGCCGGTGAACGGAGCAACCCCTAGTAACCCCTGAAACTTCCTATTTTTGTTAAAAATATCAAATGTTGATGAAAAATTATGATTTTTGGTATTCTGACATAATTTTGTATGAATATTAATGTGATAATTTTATTTTTTTGAAATTTAATTCACAAATATGTGGTCCTTAAGAAATACTCTGTTCTGGTCGTAAATTAAATTGGAAAATGAATAGGTCAAATGATGTATTTTTGATGTAATGTTTAGTATATAAGATCCTTATATGATTTATTAGATCACCAAATCAATAATTATTCAGATTGGAGTCGTTTTTTATTTTTAGTGAATTTTTCAAGCTAATTACCTTGTTTTGGCCGAATTAAATCCTTAGAAAAATTAGGAAATTTGATTTGATTAGTTGAATTTGATGTTTAGTTGAGGTTCATTGAAGTATAATATGATTTTAAGAAGCTTGGGTTAGTTACGAAACAAAAACGGGAGTGTTCGGTGCAAGATCGTGATAATTTAGAACCATACGATTCGATATAAAATCATATCGAAATTTGATTACATTAATATATAATAGAGCGTAGTATAACCGTATGTATATGAATTAGAAATTGTAGGAAAATGGTGGATTATACGAGGTTAGGATGGAATTTAGGGGTTTTGAATACTGAATTAGCAATTTAGGGTTCAATAGAGTGAATGGGGTAACATTGATTGGTATACTGATGATTCAGGTATTTCTGTTGAGTAAGGAGGACAAAGGAACTTGGTCGGTGTGACTGTTTGGATTGGCATATATTGTTTCAGGTGAGTACCCCCTTAACTCCTCTGTTGGGTACAAGTGGTTGATAATGTAGACTATTTGTTGTTGACTGAAATTACCCTGTACAATCACTTACTGTGATCAATGCAGGAGGATTGTTGAATTACATTGGTTTGTTGATGGCTGGTTGTGTGTCATGATATGGTTGGATCATGAGGAAAAAAAAAGGGGAACATTCTAGAAAATCCTAGAATGAGAGTTGGGTGCGGGATTTGATTATACTATTTCTGATTGTATGTGATGTAATGAACTTAAATTATTGAATGCCTCATGATTGTGATGTAATGCTAGGTTATTTTTAGCTTATTAGATGAGGTTTATATGACTGGTTAAGTTCTATCTATTGTTGTCTAGGTAACGATGAAATATCTAAATGGATAATAAAATGGGGTTTAGGCTATAAGTACCTACTAACCCAAAACACTTAATGAAAGAAAAGTCTTGTTCCCTGCCTAGTAAGTTTGTGGTACGACCTTTGAGTCGACCCGGATGGGTTTGAAGCACGGTTGACGGACCGGCCCGGTTCAGTGACCTATGGGGATCTGGTCACCCCTTTTGTTCGAGGCAGGTGAAAGGCGAGCTAAATGTTTCTAACTAAGAAGAGTATATAAGGATGTCTTAATTGGTTGAGAAAACATTAAGTTTTGAAAAGTACATGAGGGTAGTTTATCTACCAGTTGGTAGGCTTTGCCTGGATTAACTGAAAAATATTTGTTACCTGTGAGTAAACAGAGTGATTGAAATGGTCTCCAATGAAAAGGTTATGAGTTTAGCAAAATGGAATTACAGGGAAAATATCATTAAGTAAGATCATGGTGATGTTAAAATGTAATAAATTAAATTGGGTTTCTTACGAGTATAACTTTGAGTTGAAAACTTGCTTGCTTGAGTAATCACTTTCGAGGTATTTGATAATATTGTTAATTACTATTATGTGATTTTGTTGTTTGTTTTTACTGGTTTGCTTGATTTTGTACCCACTTTGCTTCTTAAGAAGCTGAGGGGTTAGTGTTTTTGCTATCCTCAGGTACAGGTATTGAAGAATAAGTTGTTGGAGACTCGGGTTTTTGGAGAGTGTCAATAAAGGCAAAGAAGCCCTTATTTCCATTTTGGAGCCTCTGTTATTTGTAATAAGATTGTCCTGTACATGATGTTGTAGTGCTTGTAAATAAGATCCATAGGTGTTAATCTTTAGATTGTAATGTAAATATTTGTGTGTATAAGGTTGGATTTGTAATCTTTTGAGCCACTTAAGGCTACATGATTAATCATGGGCCGTGCCTATTTACCGAGAATGCAGATCCCGATGGTATATGTATATATGATGTATGATGTGACAGGAGATTTTAAGTACATGTGTTTAGATATGATGTGGATATGAAATGATATCGCTGTTAGCGTCATTTTACAGGACGTTTATAAAATTTCATACAGGTTGGAGTTACAGGTTCAATATTAGCAGAATTTGCCTTATCTCTAATTTAGAGACGGCATAGCAACCCACCTACAGGTACCAAGGATAGTTATAGGAATTTTGGAATAGGTTCAAGAATCAGACCTAGTAGGTGAGTCGCTACACTGGATGTATGGGTTCTTAAGGTTCGGGTGTTCCTTGTTCAAAAAAACACAATTATGAAAGAATTTTTGTATATATTGAACAAAAAAAGAGTTGCAGTATATATAGACTACAATACACGAAACTATACAGGGAAAGAATAAAAAAAATAAACAAGGATTGACATACTTTTATCAAGGATTGACTCAATCCCTTTTCTAAGGAAAGAAATAAATAAGATCCTATAATCAAGGATTGACACAATAAAATTTCATCTAATTTGTTTTACAAACAACTCCTTAATTTCTATTACTCTCCCTCAAGTTAGTGCATGGATATCACACATGCCTAACTTGCATAAGGCTTTATCAAAAACTTTGCTAGAAATAGCCTTCGTAAGTATATCAGCAAGTTGATCTTCAGACTTTACAAAGGGCAATGAAATGGTTCCAGCTTCAAGTTTTTCTTTGATAAAGTGTCTACCAACTTCTATGTGCTTTGTTCGATCATGTTGAACTGGGTTGCGAGCAATCTCAATAGTTGAAGTATTATCACAATATAGGTTCATTGAACCTTGAGAATCAACATCTAATTCTTCTAGCAATTTCTTCAGCCACAACAATTCGCATACTCCAAAAACCATGCCTCTTTATTCTGCCTCTGCACTTGATCTTGCAACAACTGGTTGTTTCTTACTTCTCCAAGTTATAAGGTTTCCTCCAACAAAAGTGAAATAACCTGAAGTTGACCTTCTATCATCAGCTGATCCTACCCAATTTGCATCACTATAACCATCTATTCTCAAATGATCATGCTTCTTAAAAAGTAACCCTCTTCCGGGAGCATGTTTTAAATACTTTAATATGCGTTCAACAACCTCCATATGTGACTTTCGAGGATCATGCATAAATTAACTCACCACACTTACTGCATAAGCATTATTGGGTCTAGTGTGAGATAAATAAATCAATTTTCCCACAAGTCTTTGATACCTTGCTTTGTCAGTTAGAGATTCACCTAGGCAATAATATAACTTATGGTTGTGTTCAATGGGAGTAGTCACAGGTTTGCATCCAAGCATTCCTGTCTCAGCTAACAAATCAAGAATATATTTATGTTGAGCTAAGAAAATACCATTCTTTGATCGAGCTACTTCAATACCGAGGAAGTACTTTAGATTACCAAGCTTTTTCATTTCAAATTCAGAGGCTAAGTATTTTTAGAGATTTTCTATCTCATCCAGATCATCACTTGTTAGCACCATATCATCTACATAGATGATCAATGTAGTCACTTTTCCCTGTCTGTGTTTCAAAAACAATGTGTGATCTGCGTTACTTTGTTTGTACCCAAAAGACTTCATGGATTTTGTAAATCTACCAAACCATGCCCTTAGAGATTGTTTCAATCCAAACAATGCTTCTTTTAGTTTGCACACCATTGTAGTCTTTGAGCATTTTTCAATTCCAAGAGGAGGATCCATGTAAACTTCCTCAACGAGGTCTCCGTAAAGGAAGGCATTCTTGACATCAAATTGAAGGAGAGGCCAATCTTGATTAGCAGCTAAGGATAACGGTACTCTTACTGTATCAAGCTTGGCAACAGGAGAAAAATTTTCTTGACAATCGACTCCATAAGACTGTGTATACCCTTTTGCAACTAGCCGTGCTTTGAACTTTTCAACCTTTCCATCAGTTTTATGTTTAATAGCAAATATCCATCTACACCCCACTATCTTTTTTCCATTGGGAAGAAGCACCAGGTCCCAAGTAGCATTTTTTTCAAGTGCAGCCATTTCTTCTACCATAGCTTGGGTCCACTTCGTGTCCCCTAAGGCTTCTTGTAGTTTACAAGGAATAGAGATAGATGATAACTTCAGTACATAAGATGAATATGACTTTGATAAATGATGATAAGACACATGATTACTAATGGGATATTTTGTTTTGGCTTTAAGATCAGGTTTATATCTAGTAAGAGGTATACCACGGTTTGCACGAGTTGGAATATGGTAGTCAGAAGTTACCTCAGGAGAAGATTGACATGATTAGTCTGGTGATGTACGAGGATTAGTACTATTTGTGAGAGGATCATCTTGTAATTCATTACATTAGTCTAACTCAGTGTTTTTATTGCCTCTCTCTACAATTTCTGGAATATGTCTCTGCTCTGTGTGTGTTACTTCTGTGTTATCTTTCTGCTTTTTATTAGTATCTTCATCCAATGGAAGAAAAGCCTGCACTACATCATCATCAAGATTGATCACTTCATTATGTTTCTCCCCCTAAAGTGAAGAATTTGCAGAGTAGAAAGATTTGTTTTCATGGAAGATAACATCTATAGAGACATAAAGTCTCTTAAAGGAAGGATCATAGCATTTGTACCCCTTTTGATAATTGCCATATCCCATAAAAATGCATCTTAAGGCTCGAGATTCAAGCTTATTTCTTTGATGGGGATACAAATGAACGTAAACAACACATCCAAAAATTTTAGGGGGCAAATGAACAACAGGCGGAAGACTACAATGATCAGACAATACATCTAGTGGTCGTCGATAATCAAGAGCACTTGAAGGAGTTCGATTGATTACATAAACTGCAGAACTTAAGGCTTCACCCCATAAGTAAGAGGGAACATTTCCTTCAATTAAAAAAGATCGAGTGACCTCCAAGAGCTGTCTATTTTTCCATTCTGCAATGCCGTTTTGTTACGGCGAGTAAGGGCACATTGTTTGATGAATCATGCTAATAGAGCCCATGAATTCTTTTAATTCTTGGTTGAGATATTCCTCTCCATTATCTGATCGAAACACCTTTATTGACATACCAAATTGAGTTAAAATCATCTTATGAAAAAGGCGGACAATAGAACTTACATCACTTTTCTTTTTCATCAAATAAATCCAAGTCATTCTAGTGCAATCATCAACAAAAGAAATATGCCATCTCATTTCATTAAGAGTTAAAATAGGCGCCGGTCCCCAAACATCAGAGTGAACCAAAGAAAAAGGAATACTTGTTTTATTTTCACTTAAAGGAAAGTGAGCATGATGACCTTTTGCAAGAGCACAAGTTTTACAAGCAAAATCCGAAGCACTAAATCCAACAAATAACGAAGGAAATAATCTTTTCAAATAGAAGAAAGATGGATGTCCCAATCTTTTATACCATAACCAGATCTGTTCTTTTTTCTTGTCAACTGAATTCTCTTGTATCGCATGAGCTTGCCTTTTTCTAAAAAATTGAAAACCATCTTCCAGATAGTACAATCCCCCTCTTTCTCTACTACTGCCAATCTTCTCCTTGGTGTGAAGGTCCTGAAAAACACAGTGAGTGGGAAAAAAAGGTACAAGAAAGATTATGGGACTTGGTTAATTTTGTACGGAAAGAAGGTTATAATTTAGTGATGGCACAAACAAAACATTTTTTATATTGAAAGAAATAGATAATGGGGCAGTACCAATACCAACAATTGGAGAAGAAACTCCATTAGCATTAGTGATAGTACTCATAGGACAATTAGAAGATAACTGACTGAATTTGTGTCTATCACAAGCCATATGATCTGTTGCACCTGAATCAACTATCCAATCACTATTACTAGTAAGGGATGTACCTAATTGAGCAGCAAATCCAGAACTTGTGGCTAGATTAACCTTTGGATTTGTGGTCTCCTCTTAGTAATTAGAGGATGCTTGAGGTGCCTTCTTGCTTTCTGGGTGCCAATCTGGATACCCATGTAACCGAAAACATGTATCAATTGTGTGACCTATGCCATTACAATGAGTATATTTATGATCTTTCTTTGAAGAAGAGGTCTTTCTGGTGGCCATTGCAACTCCTTCTCCAATTGTTCCTCCGAGCATGGCTCCCTGTCGATTAGCCTCTGCATAGACCACATCATTCACACTTTGGATATTGGGCAATGGTTTAGTAGCAAGTATTTAGCCTTTTACCCCATCCAATTGAGAATCTAATCCAACCAAAAAAATATACACACGTTATATTAGGTGATGTCACTTGCGCACTCCATAGTACAATCATCAATATCATCAAGTTGCTGCCATATTTTTTGTAGTTTTCCAAAATAAGAAATAATGGTCTCTCCATTTTGGCGAATAGACATTACCTCACAATGAAGTTGATACGCCTTTGAAGCATCTTGCTCGATGGAATATGTTTGTTTCACAGCATCCCAGATTTCCTTTGCTATGCCTAAGCAAAGGAATAATGATCTGATGTCTTTTGTCATTGCATCAAGAAGCCATGATTTTACCAGACAATTTTCTTCTTGCCATGATTCGTATTCTTCTAAAAGTTCATCATTTGGTGTGACTTTTGTACCCAAAATAAAACCCTGATGCTTTCTTCTACGGATCTTATTTTGAGCATTTAGGGACCACTCGATATAATTGGTTCCATCAAGGCGTTTTGGGGTAATAAGAGAATTTTCTTGTATAGGAAAAACAATTGTATAGTTGTTGTTCTTCTCCTGAGAACCACTATCATCTTTTTTAGGATTAGACATAGTGATAATGGTACAAGAAAGAAACTACAACAGAAGCGTTAAACATAATTAGTAATTGTGTTAGCCTCAATTCCAAAAGCAATTAAAGGAGGCTCTGATACCATGTTAAAAAAAACACAATTATGAAAGAATTTTTGTATATATTGAACAAAAGAAGAGTTACAATATATATAGACTACAATACACGAAACTATATAAGGAAAGAATAAAAAAAATAAACAAGGATTGACATACTTTTATCAAGGATTGACTCAATCCTTTTTCTAAGGAAAGAAATAAATATGATCCTATAATTAAGGATTGACACAATAAAATTTCATCTAATTTGTTTTACAAACAACTCCTTAATTTCTATCATTCTTGTTGTTAACTTGCTTCTATAGCAAAAGGGAGGTAGCCTGGGGAGTCCAACTAACAAGGTTTTGCTGACAGTGAATGACCAGAGGCCAATGAACGGCTAGGTACTCATTTCTGCCTTGTTTTTGCGTATTTTCTTTGAAATATTAAATCTGCCTGGAAAATATGAAACCTGGTATTCTAGACATATTTCAATATGTGCTCCTTAAGAACAACCCTAATCTAGAAAAATCTTTTATGGAATTTCTGAAACATTAAATGATGTGGTTTTGAGTTGATTTTTGGTTTATGGACTTCTCATAGGTTATATTAAATTTACACAAGAAGAATTTTTACAAAAGAACACATTTAATATTTATTATGGAATTTTTTGTGAAAATAGGGCCCTTTCCATGAAAAATTTGTTTTACCTAGGTTAATTAATCCATGTGAAATCCTTTGAAGATACTAGTTATGGGTGAAATTGGAGATATGGGAGGATATTAGGAGGGTTCAAATCGAATGCTATGAGAATTTGAGATAATTTGCTTAATTAATTGCCAAATTGGAGTTTTAGGTGTCATTTTGGAAACAATAAGAAATGTGAGGGTTTAATGTTGAAGGCTATCAGGCATGTAATTATACATTTTTAAGAGTTTATGGAATTTTACATGGAATAATTTAGAGTCGTTAACTATTTCTTGCATAATTATTTGAGAAACAACCTAATTTAGTATTAGGAAGGCAGTAACTTAGTAACTAAGCCATGAATTATTTCTATTTTGAGAATTTATATATATTAAAGCATAAAAAGTTACTAGAATTTTTTACAAGTTAATATATTAACACAATTTTTCACAATATTATAAAAGTATATATTAAGGAACCATGATTGTGAAACAAATCAAATGTGATTTAACATATTGCAGTCTATTTTAGCAAAAAGATTTATAACGTAATACCATAATTATAAATTTCTTTTGTTTTCCACATTTTTAAGATGTTCAAGTATGCCTTTCTTTCATTATTAATTGCCAATAATTGTTTCATATTTTAAGTTTGGTTATACTATTGTATTTGATTTTCTAATTTACTAGTGTATATGCACATAAAAACAGAAAATATAAATAGAAACTGATAAACCATCATAAATAAAACCAAGATTTAAAATTCTTTCACCAAACTCCTATGAGCCAATGGATGGCAACATCCACAAGAGATGTCATTCTGTATTACAAAGTTTTAAACATGGGGGCTCCATCAAATTGACGCATAAAACAAAATAAAAGCAATAAAAGTGGCAAATAATAACTATATATATATATCATGCAACAGTTGACTTCATTGATTCACTTGTGGTCATAATCCTTCGATGGTATTGGTAGTATCATTGCAAGTATGCCCGTCACAAGCAATATAAAAAGGCATTTCATGCAGAGTATTAACTTTTCTTCCTTGTCCTTATTGTCCCCACCCTTTCCCATTGAAGGCAACAACTTATCCTGGATCTCGACCATGACATCAGGAGGGTAAGTAGCTTCTGTGGCCTTCAACCATGGAGCAAATTGAGGGTGATCGAATGGCCAAAGCGACCACAGTGGTAGCATGCATCAGCCATCTTTTCGTACTTATAACTCCACGTAGTGTCTCATTCCATTTTTGTTTATCTTCGCCCACATGCCTGTTTTTAACGACTGCGAAGCAGTACAAAACCACCTTCACTCGAAAGAACCCTCGTTGGTTCAGACTCTTTTTGTCCATTTCCAAAACTTCTCCGATTTGTCTTCCGATGGTTATGGCATTTTCTTCAGTAAAATAGTTAGAACGCCAACCCGTGCAATTACACCCAAATCGGAATCTGTGTGAAACGTACCTTCTCCAGATTCATGTGTGTCTCCCAGTGCTTGAGACACACAAAATGTCCCGAGATGGTCCATGATCCATCTGTCACGTGTTTGACGTCGACTTTTCCATACGTAGATTCTTTCCATTCTTTACGTATAATGGAAACAACTTCTTCACTATGAATCAAACTGTTCGATAGAATCCATCCAACAACAGGATACAGGGAGGCACTTGACCCCGGTGCACCAACCTCCAAGTCTAGCTACTTAGTAATTATTTTTATTGACTTCTTTCTCTCCTAAGTTTATTAATACTTTACTTGGAAAACCTTGACATAATTTATGCATAAAACCCTTTTCGTAACACTTCCTACCATCCTAATGCTGGTTGGGTTGGTAACTTGAAGGCGGTCTTAGGAAGAAGAGCTTGATGGCAAACTTTTTTCAGCCATAATATAAAGGTTGCATAAAAATTATTCACTTGCGACGTTTAATATAAGTGTCTAATTTAAAAAATAATAGTAATAGCTAATTTGGAAAATATGGACTCTTGCACTAACCTTGTTTTACGAATTGGTGGAAAATATTGGGACTTTGTTTGGTACTAGTAATTCCCAATGTAAAAGGCATATTTTTGAGGAGAAAATATATATATATATAAAGTAAGTATTGATTTTACACATTCTTTTATAATTTTTTTTTGGTTAAAAGAAAATTAACTTGATAGTTAAGGTTTGACTAATATTTTTCCTCAAAAAATAAAAAATAAAAAATCTAACTAGATCGTCCCTTCAAAGAAGGAAGCATGGATTTGCTTTTGCATGAAATAAAAATAATATAGAATAAGAAACATATTTATGCTCTTGTAAAGGACTATATTGTATCAAAAATGGAAAAAAAGTTATTTCCATTAAAAGGATTTTAAAAATCAATTTCTTCAATTATTGATCACTTTCAACAAAATATAATTGGGTAATTCTATGGTGCTATCATTCTCTATCAATTTGTTTTATTATTAATGAATATTATTTTTACTATTATTAAAAGATGATTTACTAATATAAAGGCTATCAATAGTTTCATGAAAGCTATTGACAACTTCTACAAAGTTATTGATAGTTTCCTTTTACTATTAATGTACCTAATTTCTACTGCTATTTAAGGGATTGTTACCATAATAGAGGAACAAAGTGATGACGTAGTAGAATTCCTTAACAGAATTCACTAATATTTGCTATCAACCTTTATTACACTTAACTAATTAATGATCCTTGGATGCCAAGTATATCACCTGATCATTGAAATGATTATAGATATTGATATAAGTGAGATTATGACACTTAGATGGACTAGATGATCTCATTGAAGAAACCGTAAAATAACCTATATTCAAAAATAGAAGGGAAAATTTTTTGGAGAAAGAGATATATCCAATTATGATTGTAGTCCTTATGATATGCATATTGTTGAGTAAATTCTGATAGGGTAGAGTATACCTATAATACCTATAGGCTAAAAGTTTATAGGTTATTATCTATTATGTATTATAATATATAGGATCGGATACTTTCGCCCTTTCATATTTAATATTTATTTTTAGCTCTGATGCTGTATGAAATTTACATGAATCACTTGAAGTTTGCCATAGAAGAAATTGAAGCGATAAAGTGGATTATGTAAAAATGACAATTCAACTACTAAATGATTTACATAAGCTATATGTACAACTGATATAAGAACTAACTAATATAATTGATTTATAGACTATAATGACATGTGCACTAATAGAAAAAATAACAAGTATCAAATAAATGTATAGATATTCTATATAGATCCATTATAGTATAACAAAAATCTTGAAAAGATAGAGGATTCAATACAAAGAAATATAAAGTTTCTATAGAAATCCTACAAATAGAGATGCAAGCATGAGCCAAACTGCATTGATCCTCAAGTCAATGCGAATCATCACTTGGTAGGTTAAACGAGTCAACCTATTAACTTGCAACGATTGACTCATTTATATAATTTAATAGGTTAATCAAGCTAATTCACTAATCACTTAGGAATTTTTTTATACAACATTTAATAATTTAAAATAAATGTACTAAAAGCAAATATTATTTTTTGAATTAATTTTTTTTTTTAAATAAGTATTTACATGATCTACATAGAATTCACATAAAGTATAACATAACTTAATATGGATGTTTGACAATATATTCGTGCACTCTCCAAGTCAAGCCAACCTTACTATTGCTAGAAGGGTGTTGAGATATGTTCCTTACGTTGAAAAGCAAGCTTATAATTTAAACGTAAAGTTTGAAGGAGAAAATATAATACATTGAGAATATTTTTATAATTAACTATGTAGGAGTTACAAAACATGGGACTTAGTGCATGACTTAGTTTTGCCACTTGATCATACGTATTTAAGACTTTCTTGCAAATACACAAATGGCTATGCTTGTTAACTTGTTTTATTAAAAAGACATTGGTACTTGGTTATTTCCTCTAGAATTTGTTTAAATAATCGATACTTCAATTTTTTTTTTGGATTAACAAGCCAACTTCATCGCATTAGGTTAGTCCGCTTTAACCCGCTAGTTAAGAAAATTGTAAGTTTACAGACAAATGCACCACTAGAATAGTCCTTAATCTCAATAACTTCGAGTACCTTAATGAAAGTGAGGCTGCAAACAGTTTCATAGCCAGACATAGCATGATGATGATGCACATCTTTCAAATTCCGTTGCTAAGCACCGAGGCACAAGATATCATAAAATCAAAGACAAAGAAGAATGCATTGGTGCAATATCAATTCCAATCTGGAGAGCTAATAACTAGAGGAAAGCCATAACAAGGTAGTCGAACTGAAAGGTTCGTTACATCACCTACTTTACAAGAGTTAATGCTTCTTGGGCATTTTGATCTGGCGGAGACATGTATGTCCAGGCTCGCACCATCATCATCGTATGTGTTCCATATATGCAGTGAATATTTAAAACTGGATCACCTCATTTTCAGGGAAAGCTAAATGCTTATAGATAGCCCTAACTGAAGGACTTCCGGTCCACAAAGGAGAGTATAAAATCTTCAGCTTACTATCAAAGAACATATATGCATCAAATGATAATATAACCTTTGATAAAACATACATGATGGAACCACGACAGTACAAGACTTAAGAGAATGAACCTTAATTACCGGAGTGATGATGATAAACTACACTAAACATTATGAGGCAAGAAAATGGAATAAGAGGAATTATTTCACAATTAAAACTTAGTTCTGTAAAATTAAGGGAAACCGATCACATCAAGTCGTATTGACACCCCCAAAGAATTAAGACCGCTCGCAGCTAGGACAAAGCTACCTAAAGCATCACTCGATAATGGACTGGATAACACCTGCACCGACTGTCTTCCCTCCTTCTCTAATGGCAAACCTCATTCCCTGCTCGCAAGCAACAGGCATAATAAGCTCCACCACCATCTTAACACGGTCACCAGGCATAACCATCTTAGACTCCTCATCCTTGTCATTCATGATAGAAGCCACCCTTCCAGTGACATCGGTGGTCCTCATGTAGAACTGAGGCCTGTAACCTGCAAAAAATGGGGAGTGCCTTCCACCCTCTTCCTTCTTCAACACATACACAATGGCAACGAATTTAGTATGTGGGGTAATAGTTCCAGGCTTTGCCAAAACCATTCCTCTCTGTATATCGGCCTTTTGAACACCTCTCAGCAACAGGCCTACGTTGTCACCAGCCATAGCCTCGTCGAGGATTTTCTGGAACATTTCTACCCCGGTAACAGTAGTGTTCCTTGTATCCTTTAAGCCGACGATATCAATGGTATCTCCAACCTTTATTTTACCTCTCTCAACACGACCTGTGGCCACTGTACCACGACCAGTGATTGAAAAAACATCTTCGATGGCAAGCAAAAAGGGAAGGTCGGTTTGTCTTTGTGGAATAGGGATATAGCTATCAACAGCATCCATAAGTTCATATATCTTATCAACCCATTGGTTCTCACCACGTTGGATGTTAGGATTACCCATTAGGGCCTCTAGAGCTAGCAAAGCAGAACCAGAGATAATTGGAACATCATCACCGGGAAACTCATATGAAGAAAGCAATTCCCTGACTTCTAATTCCACAAGTTGCAAAAGCTCCTCATCATCAACTTGGTCTTGCTTGTTAAGGAAAACAACCATGTTGGGCACACCGACTTGCTTGGCCAACAGAATATGCTCTTTGGTTTGGGGCATTGGACCATCTGCGCCAGAAACAACAAGAATGGCACCATCCATTTGTGCAGCACCAGTAATCATGTTCTTGACATAATCAGCGTGTCCAGGGCAGTCAACATGGGCATAATGGCGGTTCTCAGTCTCATACTCCACCGTGGCAGTGTTAATGGTGATACCTGTTGATATATAAACCCTTAATAATTGAACTCACATTTCAAGAACAAATTTCTAATTATGCATACATATAAGTTAATACACATAATAGTCTGCATATAAAAACAGAGTAATACCAAAAGAACTAATTCAGCCTTATGTAACTATCCATAGCCATGGCAATCCTTTTGGTTCCAGATAATCAAGTCTGAAAACTAGGACAGCCTTCTAAATACCATCTTTATTTGACATTTAACAATATCTTCTACCCTCAAAAAGTTCCATATCTGCACACAACTCAACTTCAACCCATTTGAAACACGATTACAAAGACAAACTTTGAACTGACATGACCAAGAACATGTGAGTCTACCACAATATGAACCGATATAATTAACAATACTAATTACTTACATAGATTTTAACCGATTCTATTCATTTCCATTGCACATTTAAATTTCATTAACAACATAATTTCCCATTCTTAATGAGCAAAAAACCACAAAAAAAAAATAACACTTAAGTAGTTCATTATGGATATAAATCTTTAAATGATACATCGGGGGCTTGCTTGTTTCATCTTTTATATTTTTAAACATCTTATACGATATGTCTCATTGCCACCCATACATCTTTGAAATCTTTTTTGCCCAAACATACCATGAACAATTATTTCAATTCTCATTATATGTTCTATCCTGTTTCTCTTCTGTATCTATTCTGTATTCATTTTATATCTATTTTATGTTTTTTTTTTCTGTATCGGTTCTGCGTCTTTTCATACCCAAAACATAATTTGCCAACGTACCGATGAACTGATCTATCTTTACTATGTAAAACAACACGTATAATCTCAATTACGACATGAAAGACCCAAATTACGAAAACCCGAAAACAAGAGTACCTCTGGCACGTTCCTCCGGGGCAGCGTCGATTTCATCGTACTTCTTAGGAGCACTGGTTCCCATAGAAGCCAAAGCCATAGTAAGAGCAGCGGTGAGTGTAGTCTTCCCATGGTCAACGTGCCCAATGGTTCCAATATTCACGTGCGGTTTCTTCCTCTCGAACTTCCCACGCGCGGCGCGCACAGTCAGAGACCGCCGCTTGTGCTGTTGGCGGGTGGATGTGGAAATAGGTGTTGTGGTTGTGGTGACAGTGAAAGAGCTGATGAATGAAGAAGTGAGCTTTGTTGGTAGTCTCTTGAGTGCTGTAGAAGGTAGAGAGAGAGTGGTGGCTGTGGAAGAGGAAGTGGTGCTGGAGGAGGAAGAGGAAGTGGTGTAAGGGTGGAGGAGTTTGGAGGAAGCTGAGGCTGTGGTGGCCATTGGAAGTGGATGAAGTGATGTTAGAGAGAGAGAGAAGGGAAGGAATGGAGGAGAAAGAGGAGGAGAGAGAGTGGAGAGGAGAGTGTGAGTATGGTTTGTTATATGTTATCTGCTGGCAGAGGAAGGAGGAGTCGCCTCAGCCTCATATGAGGAAAGCTAATCCACTTCCCTTCAGCCTCTAGCTTTTTAATGTGTGAAAAATTGGTAAAGAAAAAGGAAAATTAAATTCTCAACGTTTATTTATTTTTTATTTTTAAATTTTTTTATATATTTAAATCTTTAACATTTTCAAAATTTATATAAAAAAAATTTCCATTAAATTTATTAAGTTTTCTATTAATATATTATATATATCAAATTTAAATTGGTATATAATAATTAAATTAATAAAATAATAGTGTTAATATATTTATTTACATAAAATTATAAATAATAATATTAAATATATTTAATGATATAATATAATTAAAAAATACAAAAATATTAATCAAAATTAAGAAAAGGAGCTAGAAAACTTTATTTGTATTCTAACCATCTTAACCAAATAGCCTAGGCTAATTAGAAGGCAATGCATATATCAAATGAATAGAAAATTTGATGTATTTAATAAAAATTTTTATTTTTGTAAGATTTAAAAAACATTGATATTTAAATAGAAGAAAAAAAAGGTTGAAAACTTAAATAGAAAAGAAAATAAACGTTATGGATTAAAAATGTATTTTCTCCAAATACTAATAATAACAATAATAATAAATTGGATAGATGGGGGTTAAATAGTAATTGTATATTCTTGTGAATGATTTAAAAATTTAAAAATATTTAAAAGTCCTAATTTTCTTAAGAATTTTATGATACAAATATAGAATTTTTATTATTTTAATAAATAAATCCTACAAGATTTTGGAAATTGGAAAATTATAACTGATTTTGAGTTATGCATATGAGATAAAAGGAGAAAATTTTCACATGATCATATATTTGGTTTTTTTTCATAGGTTATGTAATAAAGTTGGAAGATGAAAAGTTGTTTTCCTATCACTCTTAACTAGTGTGCATGAGAATCAATTCATGTGACCCGTATAAATATACCATAGAGTTGTAAAAAATAAAAGATAGATCGCAAATATAAACCTTGATGTTTTGTTTATATCTACTTAAGCTTCTATTTTTAAAATTGAAAATTCAAGCCTCTCTAATCTTTAAAATAAAAATACATATAGATTCCTTTACAACCACTTTAACCTTAATTTTATGCATTTTTTTGTTTAAAGTAATTTTTATTACTTTATCCAATAACAAAATATAAATAGAGATGAAAAGCATATTTTTCAAATATCTAAGAATCAAAATGCTCAATTTCAAAGGTATGGAAGTAAGTGCATATAAAAAAAAAATATAAGAGATATATACGCAATTTAACGAAAAGAAAAAAAAAATCAACTAATCTTGTCAACTCACTCAGCTTTAACGTAAGGTGTGATGTCCTTTTATTTATTTTCTTTTTTAGATTATGTGGTGGTAGCCAGCAACACATTACCTTAGGTGAATCAGGATACCACATATCATGAATCGAGCACCACCAAGCATTGGTATCAATGCTAACCTTTTAGGGGCTAGGGGGTTAGCGTTACGTGTCAATAAGGAAAAGCTAACTTAAAATGCCATTTAATGGAATATGTGGAACCCAAGAATGTTAGAAATAGATTTGAGAGATCTCAACCCATTAGTTAACAAAACCAAGAACCAAAGATATAAAAAACCTAAACCTACTAATGATAAAACTAGGAACTTACAACATAAAACCTAGAGCCATTTGCTATATTGAGCCAAGATCCCATAGTATAATGCGAATACAACAAGAACAATCCAATCCTTGAAAGTTCACCAAGAGAGTATCACTCAAAATATCATTCATCAACACTTAATTGTTCAATACAACCAAAGGCCTATATATAGGCACAAAATAAGAACTACATAAACTAGGAAAATCTCGGTAAAAGGAAACAAAATAAAATCTAATAAACTAGGAAATAATATCATAATGAAAACAAAATTATATCCTACTCCAAAGAAACCCTATAAAAATAACATGAAATAATGTAAGAAAGAAAACATAATAAAATATCTAAAATAGCTAAAACTAGATTCCTTCAAAATTCAACATTAGATGGTTTCCCTTACTAAGGGTTGGTTGAACCGGACTCGATCGACTACCCTCTATACCACATAGTCCAGTCTTATCTCTTGACTTGCTTTACTCTTCCTGGTTCAAGTATACTTGCTCGAATTTAATTGTCTTGACTCCGAAAAAAAAAAAATTACTAGAACTTGTAAATTGACTCAAATCTTCAACTTAGATTGGTTCAACTCAATTCCATGTTTGCATCACCATTCTTATGTGGCCAACCTCACAAAGTTAGGTTATGATCAATTATTCTTTTACAAATTTTATGAATATATTTTACTGTTTCAGTTAAAAGAAGGAAAAAGAAAGAAAGAAAAATTCTCAACATATTAGATCAAGTGACTCAATGTGGTGTTATTTTTACTTTTTCTTTTATACATCATCTAATAGTAGTTAGCAATTCATTACCCTAGGTGGATTATGATACAACATATCATAAATTAAACAACTACAAATAATCAAGCATTACTATCAATTCGAATTTTAGGAGGTCAATGCCCCTTTAAAGGGTTAGTGTTGCCTATCACTAAGGAAAAGTTGTCTAATCATGCTATCTTTACATAGTTGATGTCTTGTACATAGGTTACAATCTAATTTTTCCTTTTATACATTTATGAATATTTTCTAGTCTTTTGATCAATAAATTTTTTTCCCATAAGACATGCTACACAACCACCATGTAGCAAGGAAACATTAACATATACCATATCAATGCCACAAGACCATTCGACATTTGATTATGCTGAAATGGAAAGCTTTAAAACTTGAATAAAAATATTAAAGTTTGATGAATCTTAGTGCACTTTTTTTCTCCTAAAAATTACACCATACTTATATTAACATAAATGATAAGACTATTACATCGACAAATTTTACAAATTAAAATAATTATAGGTTAAACAACACAAGAAAAAGATATTAAGAGCACTCTTTGAAGTATAAACTAATTGAATTTTATAAATATTATATCTCAATTGAAGTTTGTTATATTTTTGTTATTTTATTACCATTCTTAAATAGCCCACTCTCCTTACCTAAACTCAATGAAAGAATCTTTGGCCTATTACTCCATCCATATTAGTCTATGGCCTAAGGGGAGCGAAGAATTGAATCTAGAACTTCAGTGGATCCAAACTATTCTCTTATCATTATGCTATTAGTTAGGATCGAACTTAGGTTTTTCATGGATCTTGAATTAGATTAGACTAATGGCTAATAAGGTGTGGCTTGCCTTGAAAAGCTCTCACTCATTTTTTATCTTCCATGCCACACTTTTGTCATCTACCCCTTGTCATTGAACCACTATTTATGTATATATTTTAACCTTTATCCATACTTAAGAAAGGGAGAAAAATCTATCAATAACTAAGTTGGGAGGTAGCTACACACAACATCTAAGAAAGAAAATTAGCCTCTAATGGTCTAAATCTTTTTTTTTTTCCCCTCAAAAGACTGTCTAAGAAAGAATCAATCGCCAATACTGGTACAAAAAGAAAGAAATCCATAACAAGTGAAGGGAAAGAGTCTAGGCCATTATACAAATCAATAGAATAAATTAAATGAGAAAGTAAAAGACATAGGGACAAGAGAAATTACACAAATTTTAACATAGAAAAATTCATAACTAGGATAAAAAATTACAAAAAGTCGAGAATAGATTCATTATTGTTAACAACATAATCATAGTACTTTCTCTCAAAATCACATGGAGTAACTACCACAATCAATTCTCACTAGGTTTAGCTTGATCTCACACATTCACCAACACACCAAAATCGCAACATATTCATAGAGTTATGAAATCAAATACTAATAACTCAATACATAAAAGTAACTTGGAGAACAAGAAACAATGAAAAAGGAAGATAGTATTTTTGGATGCCACCTTTGATGAGTTGATTCTAACCACCAAATTGCCCTTTGATTCAATGATCTAAACATTGGTTGATCCTTTAAGCTTTAGTTAAACAAAGCTCAACTAAGCTTCTATTCTCATCTATTCCTAATTTCCCATGTCAGCATGCTCTAAACTAAGTCTCATGAAATTTCAAGACAGTTTAAAACCAACCTTGTGGGTAAATTAATAACATTTTCACCTTCATGCTTTCATTAAGTCAAATAAGGAAGCATACGCATGTAGGAATGATCAATCCAAGGAACTTCTAATTCCCACTAAAATTGAATCTAGAAACCACCATTTCAAGTCAATTTGTGAGCCATTGATTCTAGGATGAATCTTGAACCAATTCATAAACCGGATCTAACTAGTTTCCCTAGTAATTTCAAAAAACAAAAGTCAAAACCATGTAAAGCCATTCAAAACATATAACGAGCAACTTTTCTAGCTTTACCCAGCCACATACTAATAACATTTTTTTTTAATGAAATAGAGTGGGGTCTACTTGTAAATAAAGCCACTTAACTTACTAAGTGAGTTAAAAGCAGGTTATCCCATGAATTAGCCTACCCAACCCATTAAATTTAGAGAAAAGTACAAATTTAGTTTTTAATAATTTACACATTTTCTATTTGAATCATAAAATTTTATTTTATTTTATTTTTATTTGAGTCTTCATTATTTGCAAAAACGTTTAAAAGAATTCTCAATTACAAAATCATTATTTTTTCGTTAATTTGAGCATGTGTCAATTTTTTATTGATCCATATAATTTTATTAAATAAATAAAATAAGAAAATGATAAAAAAATCGATAAAGTAATTAAAAATTAAGGAAAATACGAAAAAATAATTTAAAAATGGATACTAATATATATATATATATATATATATTAGTAAAATAAAAAAAATTGTAAAAAAATGAAAAAAAAAGAAGAAGATACAACCAAGACAAGGAGGTGGCCAAAACTATCAACATTGTTTAGTGGGTTGTGCAACCTAATATTAGTCGTGGGTGGTTGCCTAAACCAAAAGAAAAAAAAAAAAAAACCAAGAAAACCAATTAGGTTGAAGCTGGGTTGTGGTTTTCATTATTATTATTATTATTATTATTATTTAGGCAACTATAGGCGGCTTCCCACCACTTGGGGGAAGCCACCGATGGGTAGAGACTCATTAAACAATTGTGGCTGTTTTGGCAACCTTTTTGTCTTAGGGTAGTTGAATCTTTTTTTTTTTTAATTTTTTTAATTTTACTAATATATATTTTTAATTTTAATTTTTTTAATTTTTATTTTTTTTTGTATTTTCCTTTTTTTAATTACTATATCTATTTTTTAAATCATTTTCTTATTTTATTTATTTAATAAAATTGCATGAACAAATAAAAAACTGACATATGTTCAAGTTAATGGAAAAACTAACGGTTTTATAACAAAGAACTTTTTTAAATATTTTATAGCCAATAAAGACTCAAATAGAAAAATAAAAAAATAAAAATTCAGACTTGAATAGAAAAAGTATCAAAAGTTAAAGACTAAGTTTATACTTTTTGATTTAGTTTATACTTTTTTCTTTAAATCAATTAACTCCACTATCCTATGTATCTTCAAAGTGCCATCAAGATAAAATAAAAAAAAACAATAATTATGTTGTTGCTTATTTTCTTAAAAATAAATTTAAATTATTTAAATAGAATATCTTCATCACTTAATGAATTAGTCTATTCAATTCAACTCATGATAAGCTGGTTGGATTAAAAAATTTCAATTTATTTATCAAACAGATCTAACCAACCCCTTTAATACTAACCATAACGGAATGAACCGAATAACGGAATGAACCGAATAGATTAATTTAACCTATTTGTATAGCTCTAAATGCATAATTCATGGTTCCAAATCATATCGATTAATTTAACCTATTTGTATAGCTCTAAATGCATAATTCATGGTTCCATGTAACCATGGAGATGCACGTCACCCCCACGTGCATGGTAATGCAAACTTATGAGGACAAAAAATAGAACACGAATTGGCTCATCTGTCCTTTAATTTTTTGGTGAACGACTGGGAACGAATGGCATGGATAAAATCTCCATTCAAGTCGCAATTCTCTGCTAGGACCCAATGCTAGTCTTCCAACAAGTTTGAGGCTCAGAGTCCATGATTGTTCCATTAGGTTACATCATGGTAGATTTATCCGACCGACGTTAAGACTGCAAGACGATAGAGACCCAGAATAGAGGAATTATACCTTCCTGGTTCCTTAGATACCACTAATAAACAAGATCTTTGTCTCTAGATGCCCCTAAAATAGCAAAATCCACCTCAAGTAAATGTATTTTTCTTGAATAATCCATGCCTTTCTAAACAAATGAACCAGGAAACATAGAGGTAATCAACTCTGACATAACAATGCATTAGAGGATTGACTAGCCCGCAACTTTTAAGAAAATCAGCACAAGATGAATTAAATAAAATAGATTCTGCCCTGTATTCCCCATTCCGATGAAACAACTTACACCGTTTTTTCTACTATATAATAATAATAAAAAAAAAGCTGAGAATTTTTTTGTAAAAGATGCCATTCTGACTCATGGATCCTGAATTCTAGGATTTGGAGAAGCCAAATAATGGTGAAACCAAGCTCAATATGTACTGTATTCGACTTTCAGAATCCATACTTGTAAATTAGGATCTTGAAGGGTGAACAAACTGACACCAGGAAATCAGATGCAAGCAACAATAAGAGCAAACCCATGAATCACAACAATTCATAATGATAACAGGGAGAAAAATTCAGTAAAAAGGCATGGTTGGACTCTGAATTTGGTGACAAATAGAAGAAAAAGAACGGACACGATCATACCCGCACCGCAACTCATGAATCACAACAATCAATAATGATAACAGGGAAAAATTAAGCAAAAGGCACAGTTGGACCGCGAAATTTGGTGGTGGCGAAAGAAGTAAAAGAGTGGGCATGATCATACAGCACAAATACAACAGATCTCATCACAAGAACAAATTTATGCGTGCAAAAAGCAATGATCTCCCAAGATAGTGGTACTAGCTGACACTAATCCTCGTCTAAGTTAGCTCAAACTTAATTCCATGTCCATAATATGATGAACAAAGTAGCTGTAATTTCCAAATAAGCTTGGTTTCAGCCATCTTATGCTCAGACATTTGATTATTTCCATGATCAAAGCAAAAACTACAGAGAGTTTATTCCAAGACCAAAATTAAATAAATAAATAGACAGCATTCACAAGGAAATAGGATCAAACTTGCCTGTGATTCTATTTTTCCCTTCTAGTTGGAACCATATTTACAAGTATACACACCCAAAGCCCAAAAACATTTGATGACCTATAAATTAAGGGGGGGAAGATACCAAGTGTCAACCATCGAGTATAACACACGATGTCACCTTTAGCGCAAACAAGATCATACGGAAATTCCCTGAAATTGCATCAGTGCCTTCGTTGGAAATTATCAAAGTATCCGTGGAACAGAAAGATAACCACCTGTTCCTGTTTGCTTCCACCTCTGACTGGTCTCTGTGAGAGCAGGTCTTTTTTATCTGTATTATGCTTTAGGAAGAGAGCTTCATGCTTAAGCTTCCAATTGATAGCAATTTTTATAACCATTAGTTACCAACATCTCACTCTCCATACTGGGGAACCTTATGCTTACACATGTTAAGAACCACTTTACAGTTCTCTGGAGAAAGGCCATCCAACAGGTCCTTTATAGCTGCATTGTGCTTCATTTTCAGCTCCTTCAACTCCTCTTGCTGCTGTTTCAATAGATTGTCAAGTTTCTCCACAATTGTAGTGAAACCTTCAGATTCAATCGGACTGTTTTTCAGTAGATGATCCACATTGCAGCTATCTGGATCATCAGTAGCATTACTTTTTTCAAAGTGAGACTCAACTAGCCTGTTAGTTTCCTTTCCTCCACCAACATCATTACCTTTTCCATCAATGCAATGTACTGCAGATCCTGAATCTGCAATGAAGCCACCTTCAGTATGGGCTGAACCAACCTCACAGCACGGGTGTGAAGGGCCCGGGAGAGATGGAGAATCTTCATCTCCAGGTTTTGGTGAAGTGGACCAGTACTTCCGACCAGATGGTGTTCTTTCCAACAGAAGATTACCCTCATCCTTTGTCTCAGACATAGTGCTACTGGGATTCATCAGTTCATCATTAGAGTGGTCTAGAGAAGCATCTCCAGGTGCCCAACTTGGAATATGTGACTGAATTTCAGCATCAATCATCGCGGCAATTGCTGAAACATCTTGATCAGTCAAGTCTAGCTCCTCAACCATTTCACTGGCTACGGCACTTGCTGTGTCTACCTCTATATCAAATGGAAAATGGATGTTTCGAACATGTCCTATCACCGTTCCCTCTCTTGTTAATACTCATCAAATAAAGTACGAATAATCTTCTCAAACGCCAGAAGAAAGAAAGAGCAAACCTGCAGAATCAGCAATTTTTAGCTTGAGAAATATTGTATTGAGATCTTTCCTTTGACCCTGCACTGTGAAGTCCATACTTGTCTCAGCTGATAGATCTTTTCCATCATCTTCAACATCAATATGTTGAGGTTTATCACCTGAATATTCAAGCAAGAACATCAAAACACTGGACCATAACAAGCCCCTCAAGCTCTGAAGAAGCTGCTCTAACTCACCCACGTCCTTTACTTCACTGCATGAAGATCTATCAACACATTCACTGTCTTCATCTGGTTGCAGAAAAGGATCCATCAACAGTTCCTTTGCAGACAGTCGACTGGAGACATTTGCAATACATTTTTCTATAAAATTCTTTACTCGTGCATCTTTCACTTTTTCCAATGCCACAGGCTTAATACCCTATAAGAGAGAAGAAATAAGCCTATACAGCCAAGAGGTAAAGTTACAACATCTCCATCTATGACACTATATCCACATGAGTACACGAGGAAAACTACTTCATGTCCATAGAAGAACTTAAAAGATTCATTGAACAGACCAGAAATTCAAATATCTTTCATCTGGGATGAGACAACATGGCAAAGAGGTAATACAGATTCGCCTGTAATCTTCTGATGGCAACAAGATTTTTATTTTCAAGTTGAAAGTGAGAAAATGACATTAAGATGTATGGTTTACCGAGTTCAAAGATCCAACCATTTAGCAAATAAGACTCCAAATCAGATATTATAATGAGTTGGGAGATTACTTTTCAGCTGCAATTCACAATAATACTAAATTGGATTGAAGAATCAAAAAGTCAAAGCAACATCTAATGTCTTTGAAAAAAATAACCCACTTTGCCAACACAATTATAACTGCAGCAACAATAAATACGGCTATCCCATTTTCACCACTAGTGCTGAGAAATCAGCAACAATAACACATATCTAGCGCAATATCCCTCACCAAATCTTGCAAACCCTAATAAATGGTAGATTCAGACCATTGTAAAACTTTATTACAAGGAAATGTGAAGACTTCACATCTATCTTAGCCATGGCATTTATAGCAAATCAACCGAAAAATTACTAGGTAACGGTAAACTAGAGATTGTGTATCGACTTCAATTACAATATGGGTACCTAGTCAGAGCAGATTCTGTGAACCAGATTGTAGTAAACACACTTCAGTACAAAAGATGGAAGCAGATGCAAGCTGCTCAGCACACTTGGGAATTATCCAAATCAAAACATGACAAAAGATATATGACAAAATCATAGTTAAGATAACATTCCCCTTACTGATGTCACTTTTTTGTATATTTGAGCCGCATTGGCACACTCAGAATATGGATACTCAAATGTAACCAACTCCAGCAAGCACATTCCAAAGGCATAGATGTCCACAAGCTCATTATATTCCTCCTCATAAAGCTCAGGTGCCATGAACTCCGGAGTCCCTGATTAGTTAATGGAATCATTATTTTTCTTTTGGCATGCCAAACAGTGCAAAATGTCCAGAAGAACAAAATTAACAGGAACTTACCAATTACACTATGAGCCGAATGAGCATGAAGTAGAATTGCAGCCAGACCAAGATCACCAATTTTTACCTCCCCTTGGTTTCCATTAACAAAGATGTTATCACACTTCAGATCCCTATGAATAACAGGAGGATCGTGGCTATGGAGATAGAATAGTCCTTCTAGAATTTGTTTAGACCATTTTTTCAAAGCCCTCAAGTCAACATGTTTATGCTTCTTTCTGTATCTGCACAACATCCAAAGCCAAATGTACTCAGCTAACATTGCAGCGCTGAAAGGTGAAAAAAGTCAATTTTACTTACTGCCTCAACGTTCCAGAAGTGAAAATCTCAGTGATGAAGTTAATATTCTCATTCTTTGTATCAACCCAGGAACTATAGAATTTGATTATGTTCTTGTGCTTCAGTGTCTTGAGCAAATGAACTTCTGAATATAGACGCTCCAAATCCTCAGAATTTCTCAAGAGATCCGACACCTTTACCTGATTCCATGCTACTTCAATTCCTTCTAGTTCATCAAAGGCCCGATATCTATATTTCCGTGCTAATCAAGGATAACACAAAAATTAAATAAAACACAGGTTCACAGCATAGAAATCAGACATTGGATTAGGAACCAATCAGATTATTGTTCACAAAATTTGGCATTAACCCTTGACCTTTATTACAAGTTCCCTAGCAAATTATGTAATGCAAAATCAACTAAATAACACATAATCTCACATCATTTCTCATCTCAAAATTTACACCCATAGTCCATTTAAATCAAAAGAAATATAAATACTCCCATTCACGATCACATTGTTGTACATAACCAAACAAATTTACAAGGATACACTTTCTTGAAAGCACCTTTTCCCAGAACCTCCTTGTACTGCATAACCATCAACACAGAGCAATAAGAAACTTACAAAGACATCAATGGTGCCTTGTTTCATGAAAAAAAAAAAAAAGTTTTCCAGATCTCCAGAACAGAATATACTTTGTATCTAGAATTAATTAAAAATTAGGAAAAAAATTCTTTTGAAAATTTTCTCCACTCTGAATTTCAGCCACCATCGACAGCTACTACATTGCCTCCCACAGTAATATTTATAGGTAGAGAACATTTTCCGCAAAACAAACACACCTTAAATCAACAAATTGATTATGAACTCAAAACCCTAAAAATGCCCAAATTCAATCGAAATAAGCACTGAAAAAGCATTCTTTTACCTCTAATTCCTTAAAAAGGGAAAAAAAAAACAAAAGAAATAAAAAATACCTATAACCCATTACAGTTTAAAACCTAAAAAATCAAATAAAACCAACAAACTGAACTTTAATTATAAATGCCCTAATTTAATCAAAATTATTATAAAAATAAATCATTCTCTTTACGTCTAGTTCCAACAAAAACTAAAACACAATACGCATTAAAACCTAAGAAGTCAAACTATACCAACAAACATTGGGAAATTGAAGTGAGTACAGACCCGACCATATCGACCAGAAGGATCAGCTTCCACGAATTCAGCATCATTATCATCTGGGTCTTGATCACAAGTCATATCCTGAGGCATTCTCGTAAATAATTAACCAAAAAAAAAAAAACACTATAAAAACTCAAACTTCAATGCCTTTTAGATCATATTATGAATAAAACTCAAAAGGGTTTATGGAAAACGCAAATTGGAGACCGAATTGTGAAAGGAAAAAGCAGGAATTAAGAAGGGTTGAAGAGAAAAGCGAAAAATAATAATAATTAATTAAAAAAAAATTGAAAACAAAGGCTTATTTATGAAGAGACAGTCGCATGATGTCTGCTGTGTATATTGGATACATATGGCGTATGTATAGGTTAATTAGTATTTATCAATATATTTCAATTTTCAATAAATATATGTAATTCTCGATTAAATTGACTAAAATAAATTATTGGGTTATATTAGGAAATACCGCTAATATTTTGATTATGGATAATGAAGTTATGTGTAGACGTGATATTTTAGGGAAAAAAGATTATTAATTCGTTGATGTTGATGTGGGTAGGGCAAAATGGCAAAAGTAAAATTTGCCTAGTACATTCTAGGAAAGGTGAGATTTGGTTTTTCTGGTTTTTTCCTTGTAGAAGAAGAAGAAGAAGAAGAAATCATAGTGAGATTTTATTTTATTATTATTTTTTTCTATTTTGTTAATAACAAAGTTTGGTAGGTAAGAAAATGTTAGAATGTTAGATGAGAATGAAAGTTGTGTTTTATTTGAAAACTTTCAGGACAACTGAGGACAAAAAAGAAATGGAAACACAAGATTATAATATATAGGATTAGCTATCTTGCAAACTAGAATTCATTTTTGATTCCTGTAAAATATTTGAATCTAAATATAAGATGCTAGTTGAAACCTTACACCTGTTTTTATTTAAAATGAATGATAATAATTTTTTTTTTGAAAATTAGTATAATTAATATATTAATAATATACAATCATTTATTGTAATTGTATACAAGCATTTGAGGAGAAATAATAAACAATGAGAATTGAAGTTAAGAAAATCTATCATAAGTTCATTATTTATTATTTTTTATGCAAAATGACATGTCATATAATAAAAGTAATGATTCTTTAACTTTCATAAATACATCATTTTTTTTATTCCTTTTTGCTAAACTCAAACCATATATTAACTTGGAAATAAATAGTACACATTAAGTCTACAAAAGAAAACAAGGATAATAGATTTTTGGAAAACAACACAAGTTATCAAAAGATTTGCTTGGTTTCACCAAGCAATCAAAGTTATTTGGTGCATAATTAGGATAATCATTCAACACAAAAGCAAAAATATCTTTTGGAAGATGTTTCTTAAAGATTAAATTTTCTCTTCAATCAATTCCCACTTTAAGCAAACATATTAACAGCATCATTCGCTTCTAAGGGACCCTGCAAATAGAAAGAATGAATTCTCTTATAATTTGCCTATAAAATTCAACTATAAGAAAACAAGCTAGTTCATCAATATTTGAGCCTCCATTCTAATTTATGTGTCTCAATGGAACCCAACTCAATGATAATTCAATTTATATTTAGGTTTTTGACTAATTTAGGAGCTTTAACTACGCTCCATAGTTCCACTTCAAGGGAAAACATTGGAGTAATTTTCTTGGAGAATCTACAAACCACTCTACCATTAACATCTCTATACACTCTATCAATACCCCCTCCTTTAATAAACACACTAATCGTTCCAATATAATTAAACTTGATCTAGTTATAACTCAATGGTTCCCATTTAGATTTAAAATAATCTAAGTGTAGGGAAATCCTTTTTGCTTACAATGTAGCCTAGCAGCCTATAGCTCTAATCTTCACATAGTTAATCCAGTCTTGATTTATCTAATTAAGTCTGAATACTCTTTTGTTCCCCTTATTCTAGATACCTACAACATGAAACTAAATATCCAAGCCCATGGACATCTCTTCTAAAGGTACTTTCTTATAAGGTATACGTTTTCCTTATCCGATCTCTAAATTCAAGCTTAAGGTTTCAACAAATGAAGTTGGTAGGTTGTATATGCCTTAAATTCTCTTAATGAAGGCATAATCTTTAAAAGGTGTTGGAAGTCATTCTACTCTCTCATAGAATAAGTATGTTTGTGGAGATTATGTTCCTATTTTTTGCAAATTAATTGTCATAGCTAAACCATTATGTAGCATCCTCTAAAGAAAAACAAATCTTTGGGATTGTTTTAATCTCCCAAATCCATTTCCAGTCTTACTCTTCATCCTATTCGTTCTTCTCTTGAATTAATTGTTAAAACAATAGGTTCATATATAATTTTGATGATAACAAAATTAAATTAAAGAAATTGAGTTAATTGTAAAATGAATATTAATTTGCAAAATCACAATTAACTTTTTTATCAACTTGAAATCTTTAGATCAATGATTGGGTTGATTACTTTTAATGCTTGATCTTTTGAATAAGTGTTGGTATGCTAAGTTTCTTAAAGAACAAGTGGAGAGCAAGAGTAGAGGACACCATTAAGCCGATCCCTTGTAAACCGTCAAGTCAGTGGAAGCAATTAGGGTTTATGCAATTTTCATGACCACGGGCTTACCAGTGTTGAGGCTACCAACTTGTTAGCTCTCAAGTTTCATTAAAGAACATTCTATTCTCTAAACAGTCTTACTGGAGATTTGAAGATGGTGTTGAAGCCAATGTTGAAATTACTCTACCATCCTACTAGTTCTAAGGAGAGTTGTCCTATTGGTGGAAGAACAAAACTAGCCGTTGGAGTATTTAATGTACTATAATGAGAAGGAAAATGAATGGGGATATAAATACTCCAATAACTTAAAAAAGAGAACAATTTTTCTTATCTAAAACTGCAATATTCTTTTTGTTCCCTTGCAAATTATTCCCTTTGTCACTTGTACTTTATAATTGCAAATCATTTGAGAAAGATCATAGTATAATATATGAGCTTTTATTTGCAAATCTTGAGAAAGTGAGAGCACTATACTTATACATCCATGTGTGTGAAATCTTGTGAGGAACTTGTGTGTAGCTTTTTGAGCACTCATGTTTGAGATTAATAAAGGTAGTATGAAGTCCTCGGTTAAAGGTGTGTTTTGTGTCCATTGAGAGTTGGGGATGATCTGAACTCCACATTAAATCCAAGTTTCATTATCTCTATCTCTTTTATTTTCCACACTTAATTATTGTAGTTTAGTTTTATTGCTTATCCATTTAGTTAGTAATATTGATAAATAAAAATAATTGAAAAGAGATTAAAAGTTATCGATAAACTCAACACACCCTCCCCCTAAGTTTAAGTCTAGTGTCACATTAATAACTTATAAACTAATTTATTTGTGACTTCTCCACTCGGGTCACAATTTCAATGAAGCTAGTTATCTTCATCATTATTCCTATCCAGTAAGATGTTTCCAAGAATCCTTTTTATTGACTTATTTAGAGGGAAAGATATTTTCTCTTTATCTTAATCCATGATTCCTTTTCATCTTTTTGCTAGACATAACATCTTTCCATCTCTTTTCAAAAGTCCATGGATTAAACTCTTGATGCTGCCAACTTTATTCCATCTCTCAAACTAGAAATTGAAATCCCTTTCATTCTTTATCTTACTTACAAGCTTCCCCTCTAACCAGTTGTTCCCTCTTTAAACATTTTAGCCAGCTTAGATCCAACCTTTTACCTTGAAGTTTGACACACTAAACTTATACTTTTGCTTAATAAGTTGTGTTCAAAGCAAATTCTTCCTTCTAAGAGCCCATACTAACTTGATAATGCATGCTTTAGTTATAGCTTTTAAAACTTGAGACTTCCTTTCTCCTTTTACTTCTTAACTTTCTCCCAAGACACCCAATGAAGATTTCTTCTATCACCCAAGGAACTGCATAAGAAATCTCTATTTATTTTCTTTAATTTCTTCACAATGCTGCTTTAGAGAGGTAAAGCCTTTGAATAATAATCCCCAATACTTTTTAATACCGAGGAGATCACTACTTTAGGTCTAGTCATACTCATCTTTGCTCCTTACTTTATTAACAACAAAGCTCAAGTCATTTCCTAATAACTTTCCAACCCTTCTTATTGAAATACCTAGGTATTTCCCCATGCCATTTTGTGCATTAATGCCCCAAATCTCACTTATCTCTCTTCTCGTTGTCTTGCTTGTATTTTTGAAAAAGATAGCATATGACTATTCGTAGTTAATTTTCTATTTTGAAATATTTCCAAATACAACAATGATACTTATCATCAGATGTGCATTAGCCATCGATGCCTCATCACGAAATGCAACATTACCTGCAAAAAAAAAAAAAAATAGATGGGAAAACTTCTAATTGGTACCTCTCAACTTTATTGGCTTCTAAAATGCCAACTCAACCAAATGATGACAAGAATAAAAATATACGGAGAAATTGGCTCTCCTTGCCTAATCCCCCTACTAGAGGAAAAGGGAGGCAGCCCCATTGAAAGTAATCGCAAAGTTGACTGTGGCAAGATAAGACACAATTAACTTTATGAGCTAGGTGAGACACCAAGAGCAACAAGGGTAAGCCTCACAAAATCCCATCAAATTCTATCATAAGCCTTATTAAGTCCAATTTAACTATCGTCCATCCTTTCCAAGAGAATGCAAAAGCTCCTGAAAGACTACATTATTATCAGTTGCAGTTCTTTCTGTGATGAAGCTAGATTGCTCTAGACTAATTAAATCATTTAGAAAAGGCCACAAACAATCTACCAAAAATTTGGTGACCAGTTTTGACAAAGTTGTACATAAGCTTATAGGTCTAAAATCCCCCATTTTGTTTACGACAATCGGTTTTGGAATACGAACAATTAATGTTCTGCTCAATTCTGGAGGGATACAACATTGATTATAAATCTCTTTAATTGTTGAATATACCGTCTTCTCCACAATATCCCAGAATCCCTTATAGAAGCTAGCATGGAAACCATCAACTCCTGATGTTTTTGAGCTACCAATACACCAAAGTACCTTCTTAATTTCATCATCAGCAAAGGGCAACCTTCATTCCTTCCATTATGTCCTTTCTAAACCCAGTCCAAAGGGGCTGTTAGGCCTTATGTTGTATCTTATCCATACAGTAGAAGGATACAGAAAGCTCCACGTTGTAAGCCTTGATTTGTGGGGACTCATTCATCCGACTTCCAGTTTCATTAAACACCCTCATGATCCTTGACTTTGAAAGTCTACCTACAATGCATGCTGCTTCTTTATTTATTTATTTTACTCCTCCGTATTCCCTCTTTTAGGTCTTAAAAGAGCCGTGAACATCTAAAACAGGGAAAAAAATAAAGGGAAAAAGAGAAGAAAGAGCCGTGAAGTTTTTGGCAGTAATAAACTAAAAGCATTTGGCGAATAAACAAATGAATAAACGAAATCTAATTGCTGAATATATAAATATATATATAATAATATTAAGAAGCCGTCGTCAACCGGTGACGAGTCTTGTGAACCGGTGACATCTTCAAAGGACTTTGGAGCTACTCAATCACGATAACTCTGCAATAAGAATATGCTTCGAACAAGCTGACCAGCCATGAAAGTTTCCCATTTTACTTTGCTAATAGATGAGAACCCAACACGTACAAACTTTAAAGTAAATCGTAAATGCATTATTCACTTTCGTAGACGTTTCATTTTTTAAAATTGAGCTTGTTCGAAAAACATACTTTTATACGTTATTTTATTATCTTTTTTCCTTGACTAAAATAAATAATTTTGAAGACGTGAAAAGCATTTTTTTTTTAATTGTCTTTTAAAGGACAAAGTAGAAGGAACCAACATATATTTTTTAAAAGATTTTTAGATTTAAACACTTAACTACAAGGATAAAGAGCGCAAGGTGAGGAAATATACAAGATTTTACTTGTAATTCATCCTAAATTCAAAGAATATTTCTAAAAATGATAAGTTTCCATCCAATTTTAAAGGTTAACCAATGTGTAATAAGTTATGTCTTGTAATATTAGAGTCCCGTGTATCACAAATATTGTAAAGCGTAAAGAAGGAGAAAAGGAGAAAAAAAAAATCTATCTTATATTATTTCAGTAAAATCAATAGTATATATATACAAGAAAGAGCTATTCTAATAATGGTAATTGCAATATACAATATATACTCTTATAATTAAACTATTCTAATGATGGTAACTATAATATATAATATATACTCCTATAATTAGGCTATTCTAAATAGAGATAACAATATTTACTCCATATATTTTATGATATATCTTGACTTTTTAACACTTCTCCTCAACTTGAAGAGTGAATATCAAGAACTCCCAATTTGCGTCTCATTATTGAGAAAATTTTCTTCCCAAGTGGCTTAATAAATATATTAGCTAGTTGTTTAGTTGAAGGAACAAAGTTAGTAGTGATTGAACCATCTTGAATTTTGTCTTGAATGAAATGATAGTTCATTTCTATTTGCTTGGCTCTTTCATGAAATACCAAATTTGCTGCTATGTATAAAGCTGCTCTATTGTCGTAGTGAAATACTATTGGCTTTGAATGTATTATCCATAAATCTTTTAATAATGACCATATCTTAGATAAGTCACAACATTTACTAGTCATAGCCTTATATTTAGCTTCTATTGAGGATAAAGAAACAATCTTTTGCCTTTTGGCTCTCCAAAAAATAAGAGAAGATAAAAAAAAAAAATGCAATAACTTATAGTTGATTTTTGAGACACTGGACAATCACCCCAATTTGAATCACAAAAGGCTCGTAAGGATAAATCATCTTGTGAAGGAAAAACTAGTCCTTGACTTGGATTATTCTTTAAATATTACAATACATAAATGGTAGCTTCCATATGAGGTTTACGTAGAGCATGCATGAACCTACTCAATATGTGTACTAAATAGGTAATGTCTTGGCAGGTAACAATCAAATAAATTAGGCGTCCCACAAAACGTCTATACAAAGATGGATCTTTTAACAATTTACCTTCATTTGTTACCTTCATATTTTGTTCCATGGAAAAATTTATAGGTTTAGCTCCCCAATATCCACCATTTTTTATAATTTCCAAAGCATATTTCCTTTGTGAGATGAATATTCTCTTCATTGATTGAGAGACTTCAATACCCAAAAAATATTTCAAGTCACCTAAGTTTTTTATTTCGAAAATGATTATGCAAAAAATGTTTAAGAGTAGATATAGCAACAAGATCATTACCCATTATGAGAACATCATCAACATATATTAATAACACTGTAAAAGATATTCCTTTCTTACATGTAAATAATGAATAATCCATCTTAAATCGAACAAATCTAGTATCTTGAATAGCTGTAGAGAACTTGGTGAACCATTGACGTGATGCTTGTTTTAGTCCATATAAGGACTTGTTGAGGTGACACACAAGATCCTACCCCTATTGTTGAAGACCAGAAGGAAGAGAAATATAAATTTGTTTCGAAAGGTCACCATGAAGAAATGCATTATGGACATCCAATTGATGAAGAGACCAATTTGGAGTAGTTGCCAAAGCTCATAAGCAAAGTACTGTAACCACCTTTGCAAAAGGTGAAAAAGTGTCATGATAATCGACACTTTCAAGTTAAGTATAGCCTTTTAGTACCCAAGCGTGCCTTGTAGTGCTCAAGAGAACCATCTGACTTGCGCTTGATTTTGTATACCCAATGGCAACCAATAGCTTGTTTTCTAGGTGGAAGAGAAGTGAGAAACCAAGTTTTGTTGGCTTCTAATGCAGCCAATTCAAAATGCATTACTTCTTATCCATGAGGTTGTGATGCAACTTCTTCATAACTTTTACGTTCAACATCATTAGTAATAGTAGCAATAAAAGAACGATGCTGTGATGAGTAATGAGCATAAGAGATAAAATTGGAAAGAGGATATCTTGTACCTTGATGTGGAAAAGATGAGCTTGAAAATGAAGACTTCTAGTTGATTCAAGAATATGCCTATATTTGCGCTCAATAACCATATTTGTTGAGGGGTATAAATACAAGAATGTTGGTAAATGGTGCCTTGTTGTGCAAAATAGTCTTTCAAAGAAGAAAGTTCGTCTCCATTGTCATTTTGAATATTTGTTATACTAGTATTGAATTGGTTTTTTACATAAGAGAAAAAATTAGTAAAAGATGATGCTTTTTGCTTTTATGTTGCATAAAAAAAAACCTAAGTAAAACAAAAAAAAAAAAATCATCCACAATAGTAAAAAATATCTAACACTAGAAAGAGAAGGGATTTTGTATGGTCCCCAAATATCATAGTGAATTAATTCAAATGGTCTAATAGAAAAAAATTAAACTAATGAAAAAAGGAAGTCTTGTCTGTTTTGCAAAGGTACAAACACCACAAACATTGTTTGGTTCTAAAGAAAATTTCAACAAAGTTCTAGCCATAAATCCTAATATAGAAGAAGACAAATGACCTAGTCGTCCATGTCATAAGATAGTGCCTTGAGGAGAGGAATGCTTGATAGTATGGGCTATTTCACTTTGAACATTACTATGTGACTTATTTGCTGCAGTTGTAATCAAGTAATAAAGTCTATCTTATTGTTGGTAAAAAATTGGATTGAAACATGAGATAATAGGCTAAAACTTTAATATATAACTTCTTTATTAGTTAAATGTAACATATGCCAATATATATTTATTGATATAAAAATTTAAATCTATCTAATAATTATTGCATTTGGAGCAAACTAAAAATCAAAATATTTACATAGAAATAGATGCTAGAGTTTTGGTTTGTTTTTTGTTAAAACCTATTTGCCACTAAATTAATGCATGTAAACATTTTGCATTTTGTTTGCATCCTTTTTTTTTTTCCTTCCTTTGGGAAGAGATTATTTAATCAAGGCATTAATTAGTTTAATAAAGCCAAGTCAGCAGTACATCTTCTCCATAATGTAAATTAGTTGAAACTTCTTAATTTAACTTGAAGATATTTAAAAGATACGGTTCTCATGATGATTGCATATGAGAATGTGAAATCATTTAAAATTTGAACCATAAGACTTCAACAACAGTTGGGGTCTTTGCTCTCGTTTAGGTGCAGTTATAATTTTTGAGACGACAAATGGACAGTAGGGTTCTCGTGATATTGAATCTACACCACAGTTGATTTGGATCATGTGAACAAGTCAAGGAACAAGAACAAGAACAAGAACAAGATATCTAATAGCACTGTCTTAAGTACTTATTAAGGATTTAAGAAAAAAGAAAAAAAAGGTTTGTTTTGTTTTTTCTGTCTTATTTTTCACTATTGATTTTATATTTAATAAAATATTAAGTGTATGGAAAGGTAAATGACTTATTGAATTAGCATTTGCATAAGTGTGTATGATCAATCCTTTTCGTGAGTTTGATATATTATTGAATGAAGACCATTTCTGAGGATAAAATGCCCATGATCACGTGATGATGAAGTGAAAAGGACTTTTTACACGAAGCTCTTGTGAGATTTTGGGGTCAGAAAATCGTGGTACAATAATCAACTTTAGCTGTACTTTTTTTATATTTACTGTGTACACACTTCCAAGTTGCATTGATTTTTTAGAAAAAGATGATACTGACCGCTGAACAGAGGCTAGCTAGGTTAGCCTTAAGTTAAAACATATATCACATTTTAGGACCACTATTGCATTAAAGCATTTTATGATATTTGATAACCATTTGACAAGCATTTGTTTAGTGTATAGGACCATATGTCAATTTTACTTTAAAAGTGTTAGATTAGCTTCACACCAATTGGGTCTCCACAAATCTAGACAATACAAAATTAAAAGAATAAATTAATAAAATAGACAAAGAAAAACTAAATTGTGATGAAAATTTAATTATTTTCAACATTCTTTTCTCATTCAATTATATGAATTAAATATGCTTTTAGTGTTGACTTGGTCTTGATACATAAGCTTTTATTAAAAGAGAGTTTTCTTTGCTTAATAATAAAGGATTGACTTCGACATCTTTTTAGCTTTTTTCCCCCTCTAATATTGCTAGTGTATAGTGTAGATTGGGCTTGTATAAATAAAAAAGTAAATCTTTTTCAACTTTATTAATATTTAAACTAAAAGTACTTGATTGTTGGGCTTATAGTGAAAGTATAAAACATAGGAATTAATATATATATATATATATATACTTTAAGCTTGTTCAACCAATCTATGAACCGGAGTTCTTAAACTACAAGGTTTAAGCACTCGACATGTAGTTGGCTTAGGATAGACCGATCTTGGTTCGGCACTTTAGGACCTCGTGACCCAACAATTTTAGCGAGACTAGGTCAAGTTAAGGCCCGGTGGCTATGTCTAGATTATTATATAAAAAATCCTATGCATAGTAGTAGTACTATATACTAAATTCTATGCTTATGTCTATAATAATGCATTATTATTTTTGTATATATCTATTTAGATAGGATCTAGATTTTGATTATCAATCATAGAGCATGCAACTATAGAAAAGGTTGAATTAAAAGGTTCTCAATTAAGTTTAATAAGATAAAATTGAGTGTAAATTGCATAAACAAGTGCTTTTTTTTTTCTTTTTTTCCTTTTTAGAAAAAAAAAGAAATTAAGTTGGTTTAACTATTTATTCAATATTTGAAATACATGAAGTATTTTTGTAGTGTAAGTTTACAAAAAAATGATCCCATATAAGTGTTAAGCAAGACCAAGTTGATTTGAACAAAAACCAAGATTAGTGGAGTATTAAGTTATGAATTGATTGACTATATAAAAAGTACATATTAAAGTTTTAATATTTAACACATTTTCTATTTGAATCTTAAACTTTTATTTATTTATTATTTTTTTCATTTGAGTTCTCATTAATTAAAAAAAATGTAAATAAACCATCCGTAAGTGTACAATTAGTTTTTTCATTAATAGTAACATGTATCACATTCTTATTGATCTATGTATTTTTATTAAATAAACAATATAAGAAAATATTGAAAAAATAAATAAAATAATAAAACTAACATCACACTAATAGAGGTCGCTTGATATTATAAGTCAAGATCCTTCCTTATTTTCGTTGTTTGATTTCCACTTTCATTTTTTGCCTTTCCCTTTCTAATTAGCAATTAGCAAATACTTTCTCACCATACTGTTAGAAATTAGAGTTATCCCATCTTGCTGATGTGACTCCGTATTTAGTCTTTATTAAAGTGATGAAAGGATAATACATGTCAACAGTTTCAGTCATACAAGCATCAACTTTCACATCCTAATGCATACCTACCCTGGGACTTAGTCGGACGCACCTCCACCTTACCCACTTACTCCATAAGAAGTCAAGTCACCAGATAATCCTATTTTAAAAATATAGAAAATCAATCCATATCAACAGTTTAAGAATATACAAGTAGTGAAGATATACAATGATCCAACCTTCATGCATTCAATTGGTTAAAACTATAGACAGCTTAAATTACAAAAGCATTTCATATCCAGCAACTCCAACGTCATGTAGAATCAAATTAGTAACATATTAGTTGTGAACTAGTATGTTGGGTGGCTTGCATGGTCCTACAAATTTTAGCTTCACAAGGAGAGGAGATCAGCAGTATTTATCACCAAGTAAAGCTTCTCAGCTGACCTATTTGTAACCATCACATCCACAAAGGACCCGTATCTCTACAATGTCCCCATTAGGCCAATGGATAAAACACATTCCACAAGCGATGTCAAGGAAGATATCAACAGCCGAAGCCTCTACAGTAAGAGAGGCAACAAAACAGAACCCCTTTTGACAGCTTCCTATTGGCACTTCTCCCTCTTTTTCTCTTAACCAAGTATTTCAGAAAGGATCCTCATTAATTAATATCAAATATGAAAGTTGAAATAACATATAACACATTGAATATGACCTATATTATTTCCTTCATCAGTGTAGAAAAAAAATCCATGTCTCAACATATGAAAATTGAATCATTGCTTTAACATGGGGCTTGCTATTGCCTCTTGAGTGCATTCATCTTATCTCTCAGATAATAGAGCTTTGCCCTCCTCACTTTCTTCTTGTCCAGCACCTTTATCTCCTTAATGTTGGGTGAATACCTGCAACAACGAACCACTTAGCTGTGTCTAATAAATAAAGAAAGAATATCATAGATAAATAACCCAAAGCTAACACTGAAGAAGTAAAAAAATACAAGAATCTCTCCTCTAAAATGTAAGGGTAATGAACCAGTTAGTTGCTCCCAATTGTGATCACTGAAAGAGTAAGCAAATCACACTCGATAAAAATATGTTAAAGGACCATTACTATGCATGTGGTCTGATTGTGAAAAAACTAATAATCATGTGTCCTCCAGATTGAAAGCTGGAAGCTAAAAGGGGAGAGGGAAATCTTGCAAGCTATAAGCAACAGAAAAATGCTTATCTAGAAACGACAGATCTAAAACAGCTTTAAATTAAGGGTAAGTTACATTGACTATCTCTTTAAACTTTATAAATTATAATGATACTCCACTTTTTAAAAATATATTGCTTCCCTGTTTTTGCCTATATGTAAGTTGACGTGACATAAAAACTGATGTGTTATTGCCATGTTAACAGTAATAACATATTTTATTTAAATATTATATATACAATAATAAACTAAAATAGAAAATAAATTCTTAAAAAATTAAGAAAAAAAATATAGAATTTTTTTTGAACATATATTATATAGTATACATACAAGCACATATATACATACAACTCTTTTTTTTCTTTTCCTTTTTATTTGTTATTAGTTTAATTAATATATTTAATGTATATGTGCTGGTATGTATACTATATATAATATATGTGCTTTAAAAAAATTCAGTATTTTTCTTTTTTTCTTTTTAATTTTTTTTAATTTATTTATTTTTACTACTTTAGTTGATTATTATATATATAGATATAATATTTAGATAAAATATGTTATTAGTATTATCACAGTGATGGAGTGTGATAACTCATTAGCTTTTCTATCATGCTAACATACATATAGGCAAAAATAGAGAGGTAAGTGTTGCACTTTCAAAAAGTAGGGTGTTGATATAATTTACAAAGTTTATAAGGGTAATCAACGTAATTTACCCTTAAATTAATAAAGGTTCAGTATCAGTACATTAGATCAAGAAATATGCCATTGCATATCATAGGAGAAACAAAAAAACATACAAGCAGCTGATGCCTTCATGACATTTTCATTTTTCTAATGAATTAAAGCACAAATTGACCCCAAAATAGTTGAGAAAAACCCTAGATAATGCTAGACTTCTCAACGAAGATCATCCTAATATTCTAACTTCCTATTCAAAGATCATCCCATCATTAGATGCAACCACTGGTATCACATTTATCAATCCATGAAAATAGTAACATAAAAGCACTGCAGAGCCAGCAAACAGAGAGTGAATTTGAGAACCCAGTAGGATATGCCAATAATGGCCATTTTTTGATAAGTGAGGACCTAATGATAATTGCCCTCAGAATGAAAAAGCAAGCAATCCCTGGTGCAATATGCCTCACTCTGCAAGAAAAGGAAGATCCTATGTGGACAAGTGACAGATTTTCTGGGAAAACTGTTCAGACAAGCTGATTAGTTCACTCTGTGATGTCAATGGCAGTATCTTGACTGAACCATACTAAATAGTCCAGCTCGGTTTTGACAAGCACGATGCATCAATTTCTTATTTTAATTTTTTCCCTGTCACTACACTGCATGAGATCTGTTTCTAATTCTTCCAAAGTCCAAAATAAAGATTGCCAAGTAGATAGGACATAAGATAAGCATCATAATAGTAATACAGTGTCATATTTCTTTATCAAAATATGTCATGGAGAAGACACTTACAGCGGGAACAGAGATTCAACACCAACGCCTGCAACCAACCTCCTTATTCTAAATGTAGTATTTAGACCAGCATTTCGTCTTGCTATGACAATGCCTTTTAAAGTGGACACACGCCTCTTGTTCTCAGGTACTTCCTGCCCATTGTTGGGAAAAAAAATTAAGATACGATGCTATCAGCAATAGAGGCAGTAGCGTATCCTAGACAATAAGCTTATCATACCACTTTGAGTTGAACTATGTAGCCAGGCTTTATGTCAGGGATCTCTCTTTGTTTCTTCACTTCCTCTACTGCTTCCCTATCTAGAATCTGCATAGAATGAGAACTATAACGATCAGAAAATTGAAGATACACTGTTTCCACTGATAGCAACGTACTGTTAAATACCTGCATTATGTGTTTGGCTGTTTTGTCGGGCCTCTTAAATTTAATACGTGTGGGAGGATTAACATCAGATGCAGAAGAAGCTGGAGAGGGAGATTCAGTAGATTGTCCTGTCGTTGCAAAGTATCTAGTAGTAAAAGAAGACACTACGAGAGGAGAATGAAGGAAGTTTGTTTTACATTCACCTTCAGCAGAAACCTATAAGGTCAAAAAAAGCACAAAATTAAAATGATTTATTTCTGAAACAAACAATACCATGGACCTTCTGAAAAGAGCAAATGTCTAGAAAAATTTTCCCATATATATTTGTAAATGAATCAAAATCATCAAAATGAAGGTGTACTTAGAAAGTAGCCCAAGACTTCACATTTCATTTACACTGGGAGCACAATAAATGGGAGCTTTTCAACCCAGTAACACTAAATATGTAATTTTTTCAGATTTTAACTAAGGTTTTCATAGCAAGGGGCTTATTGAAGGGCTTATTTGCCTAAATCAAAATGTAGGAGTTTGACTGCAATTTTTTTTTTTTTTCAAAATTGCAAGTATAACGCCTAATTTACTCTCCGAGAAAAGCTCCGTTACAATTCTTCAACCAACTTCGTAACACGAAGATATTACCCCGGAGTGACAGCAACATTAAATGAAAAAAAAAGGGCATAATGAATCAATGAAATGAACAAAATTATAATTCAAGCTACTCAATTTGCAATTAACTTCACAAATTACACAAATATTAACTGCACCAGTAGGGGGTCATATTCAAACAGGTCATCAAGTATGCCTACCGGAGAATGAGAAAAGAACTGAGGAATCGAACCGAAGAATCGAGTATTCAAAGAACCAGTTGGGCAAGCATCGATCTTCGTAGAAGCACAACCCACGTGGCTCAACACGGTTGAGTCACTCAGTGAGTAGCATCTACTTGACATGGAAGCTGAACTGCTTTGCTTTTGGAGAATAATTCGAACACATCCTCGAAAAGATTGCATTCCTCAAAAGTGACCTGAATCAAACAAATTGCTTCTGAATGTGATCCAAAACTAGAGAAGCAAAACAGAAATGATGATGGCCTTCTGTTGTTGACGAGAGAGAGAGGCAGGGAGGGAGACCGCAAAAACCCTAGGCCTAGGGCTTATGAGTTGTGATCCGTATCTGGAGAAGATGGGCAATCGGGTCTGTTCACGTTAAATCGGATCCGCGTTTGTTGGATTAGGGCCCAAGACCCAGTCTTTGTTTGTACCTGGGGTTGAAGTTGTTGTGGGCCTTGGAAGCCCATACATCTTAAAAAAGTTTTACCCCTTCAAATAAATAAGATTATATGGATGGATAATAGATTGTATCTCGTGTCTAATTTAAATAGGTTTTTTTTTTTTTTTACTTTTTTAATCATAATTCATAACATGACTCATTTATTAATTGTATTTACAAATTAAATCCATAGAATGACTTATTTAGTAAGCATGTTTTGTATTTGGACTTGATTCATTTATTAATTAAGAAAATTCTAAAATGTATATGTCATAGCTATCAAGCTTTATTTGAAAAGTAGTTTCTACTATCATGTTTAATTTACTTTGTGCTTACAATGAAAATTACATCAAAAGCTATACTAATACTTACAAAGATAAGTTTCAAGTTCTAAGTTAAATATATAAATAGGTTCAATAAAAACATTATAAATCAAGAATCCAACCACTAATTTAAGATTTTAAGTAACAAAAACCTATAACAAAAATGTTTCATGGGTTAATCCACAACATTACATGATTAATTCAAACAAAAATTAAGCAATAAATCCAACTTAATTTTATTAAAAATACAAAATTCAAATGTATCATACAATATCTTTTTAGAATGTTCAAAATTAGAATCTAGAAGGAAAAAAAAAAAAACTTAAGAGTATTACTTTTAGAAAGTTGGAGTGAGAGTAGATGAGAGCAATAATAAGAGAGAGAATGATGGTAATTAGGGAGATCAATAGTGTAATAGCAATAGAATTTGATAAAGGGAGGGTAGTAGGAGAGGGAAGGTGGGAGGGAGAGACAAAGAGAGAAAGAGGTGCATAAGTGGATATTAGGGAAGAGGCTATAGTACTTAGTAGAGTATAAAGGTAAATTAAAATATTATAAATCTTAATCTTAAATAGGTGTATTATTTGGATCTAAACATGATTAATTGACTCACTTATTAATAATGTTAGGCTTTGCTTATACAAATATATCTATAATTATATTGTATCGTATCTGGATCGGTAAATTAGGTATCAAATTATCAACTCTATGCCCAATGCTCCTTAGCTATAAGGTTTTAAAAACAAAACATTTCTTTATGCTTCATTAAAGGAAAAAAAAAGTTTATTTAGAGATGGAATGAGCTTTTATGGCTTTCTCATACAAATCTATAATTTTCTTTTCTAAGCCTTTAAAATATATTGCTTGAGCTTTAAGGTCAGTTAAAATTGATTAGACCATTTTGATGATATATCCTACCAATTTCACATTTCTTGGTTATGTTTGTGAACAAAAAGAAAATGTTACTCATATGATTGTCTAAATCAACAATAAGATATTTTCCCTAAAATAGATAAACATATTTAACATTTTGTTGACCAAATATATGTTCAATAGAAAATATAGAATTGGAGAATTGAATAATATTATCAAGGAAAATATGTTATATAACATATGCTATAAAGATACTTTGAGAATAAATACGTTTAATTAAATTAAAAAGATATTTTGTAGTAGTTTTATAATTTAATAGTACGGTCTTAGTTTTTCAATAGAAAGAATTGAGTTGAATTTTTTCGACTCCATTTACTCAACGAAAAAGGGGAAAAGATACGAGGGAGATTCTAATACTTGATAAAACTTGCCATGATCGAGAGGCCAAAAAAAAAAAAAAAAAAAAAAAGATTGAAAAAGATGTTGGAAAGGCATAGTTGAAAAGACAAGGCTTCAGCTTATAAACGGTCATTGGCTGTGGTCAGTACACATGACCTATTGATTTTTTTTTTTTTTTTTGGGGGGTGGAGATCTCAGTTATGCTACTAATAATATAATTAGTTTGACTACAGCTTTAGCTCATTTAAATAATTGGCTGTTATATTATTACCCAATTTGTCTTCAAATGAGTACTTAAAGTTTCTTTATCATTGACTTCCATTTCACAAGCCTTCTATAAATTCTAAACCTTTGTTTTCTGATACTGCGAAAGGCCAAGCAAATTTATCTACTAATCTCCACTTCCTAGCACAAGTGGCAAACCCTTGATAAGAATGCTTACAATAATATAACGTTGAATTGCTTTCCAAGGTTTATATTGGCCATTCATGTCGTAAAATATGACCCAAAATTATCTCAAGTTATTTGAAGATGATCCCAGCTGTAATAAACATTTCAAATTGTTGTGCAAGTTTATCTCTATATAATTGGGGTGGTAAATGATTATGATATAATGAATATATATATATATATATATATATATAATGAAAATCTTATTACATCCCATTTAAATATTTCTCTTCTTGGTAATTTATTTCAATGTCTCTTTTACAAACTTCGATTATTTTCAAATAACATTTGTATCTCCTTAGAGAATATCAATTTCTAATTATAGTACGTATGTGCATACTTGAATTTTCGATTATTGTGCAATTACATCATTGTACTTCTAAGACCTTATAGCTAACTGAGCTAGAATTTCACAAAAGTAGACTCGAAAAATCTTTCAAGTTTGGTACGGAATTAAAGAGGAGTTTTTGAATGATGTGAGGATTTTTCAAATGCTATTTTTGGACCTTTAGCACATGTGGAACTCTGTATTCTACTCAACCGTAGTCCCTTGAGAATGTATTAATTCCATGAGAATCAATCGGTCCTATCACGTAAGTGCAAAGGATTGCTATTTGGCTTTTTTCATGATCGGATAGTCCACCTCTCTCTCCTCTCAATCCCTCTTGCTTTCCTATTAGGCTTGTCCTTTCCTGGACATTAGGGGACAAAAAAACACTCGATAATCCAATTTAGAAAGAGAATAATGAATCTATGGACATGATACCAGGAAAATTCTCTTTTCTAGGGATCAATCCCTAAATTTTTCTTGGCAACCAAATAAAGGGTTAAAAAATATGTAGTACGGGTTAAATTATATGTGTTAAAAAGTTAATAGAAAAATATATCTAAAATTAGGTATATTTAGTTACACCTATTTTTAAGGGAGATAAGATGCAAATCAAAATTAACCAGTAAACTAAAACACTAGTTCACAATACCTATCCTTACCAAGTCATGAGGAAACTAAATGCTTGCATTAAGTAACAACACCCGTTCACCATACCCTAGGGTCACTTTGCATTTATTTTGTTGTCAAGTGCCAGCAATCCAAATTCTTTAGAGACCATTGACTTGTTCTGCATACAGTACACAATACCAATTTCCAAATTATTCTAATTTTTAGGAGGTTAATTAATTAAGAATTCTTTAACAACATTAAGTTCCCTAGTTCTTGTCACGTTTATATAAAGCAAACTTTGAGTGCCATAGCCATCAATCAACAGGAGATCACTGTACCACCTTACAAAGTTTGTTGATCTTTCTCTTTCTCACTTTATTTGATCGAGCAAGAAGTGTCCCTCTAATGGAGGCCAGTAGATTTCTTGTTGCTTCACTTGTTGTTGCTGCTTGCTTAGCACAAGCCTGTCATGGAGAACTCCTCTTCTCCTCTCTTGAACGCTCCCTTATTGTTTCAGCCACTCCTAAGCCTGGTCAAGGTAATAACATCATAACATCACTATTTAGGAAATTTCGTGTTCTTGCTTGTTTCCTTTTTTTTTTTTTTTTTTTTTTCCTTCTTCTATCTTTGAAGGGTAGGAATAGCAATTCGTGTTCATCGTATCAAATTTCTTATCAGGACACTTGAGTTTGGGTTAGATCCGTCGTGACAGGAATTCCCAAAACCTGAAACTGATAACTTTGATGTGAATCTACAGTATTGAAAGCTGGTGAAGACAAGATCACCGTGACATGGGGATTCAACACTAGCATCACAGCCAGCAAAGAGTCGACTTACAAGGAAGTCAAGGTGAAGCTATGCTACGCGCCGATCAGCCAGAAGGACCGCGGGTGGAGGAAGACACACGACGAGCTCTCCAAGGACAAGACATGCCAGCATAAAATAGTCGCTAAATCCTACACCAGGGCCAACCAAACCTTCGAGTGGACTATCCAGAAAGAGATTCCTAAAGCCACGTACTTCATACGCGCCTACGCATTCAACGGTGACGGCGATGAAGTGGCTTACGGTCAAACTACAGATGAAATGAAGAAAGACAACTTGTTTGAGGTCGAAGCAATCACAGGACGCCACACGTCGCTTGATATTGCTGCCGCGTGTTTCAGTGCTTTCTCCATAGCGTCCTTGGTTGGGTTCTTTCTCCTTGAGAAGAGAAGCGAAAAGAAGGGTTCAGCTCCAAATATGTGAACATCCTTCTTCCTCTTGTATACAATTACACGTATAAATATCGATAAGATATAAAGGAAGATAGGGAAAATAGTGTGCTAATAACACCAACAAATCATATCATGAATTATTTGCTGCAAGGACTTGGTCTTCTTTGTAGGATAGAAGACAAGTAAAGGGTGTTTTGTTTTCATTTGTCTTTTTTATCTATCAAGTTTCTCGCCTGGCTGTGAAGGCCCATGCTCTATTGTCTGCTAGTTTGGAAGGGAATAAGACATTATTATGTAAACAGATAATGGAGTTTCAAATATATGGAGAAAAATCTGGATTTTCTCTTGTTTCTCGTATTCATTTCGTTTTATTGTTTGGGAAATATTTCTGAGTTGCAATAGTTGGGTAGGCTGAATTTACAACTTTTAATTTACATAGTGAAATATAACCTAAATTTAATTGCAATTAGTTATAGTTATACTTGAAAAAACATTTGTAATACTCAGATTAAATGCCACTCAGCTTAAAGAGTTATAGAATGGAACTGCTGAATCGTAGGGGCATTAATTGATTTGATTTGATGGAGAGCAAACCGGAATGCTAGGGTATATCTGACCGTGTGTCATGATTTTGAAGGCCAAATAATTTAAATCAGCTTGGTGGATTTTGTATATAAAATGTTATAAAAGTCAAAACCATTATGTTGTGAAAACAATTGGTCGAAGTTAGCTGTCCTGTAAGATAAGAGATCACCCGGCATGCATCCTGACGAAAGCTTAGTTCTTACATTAACCTAAACATATGCGTCTTTCCGCCAAAAAAGGTTTTACTTAATCCAATGTAAACCCAATTTTAAGATAGTCAAGATTCAACGGATGAAAATCCTCAATTATTTGCTGCGTGGTCTTTTGGCTCTACTTCGTCGAATATAGTAATTAAGTGAATGTTGGCAAATGAATGGTAAAATTATGTGTATTTGTGGCCCAAAATTGAGTAGGTTTAGTGTAGATAAGCACATAGTACTAGAGGCTTTCTTATGGTTCGAGATTCATGTTTCGTACTTATAAATCCAAATTATCAACTTTATATTATTTTTTTTTAATTTTTTAAGGAAACATTCAAATAGATGTCCCTCGTTCCTCTATTTAAAGTGAATAATTGGATTTTCTTTTTCTTTTTTAAATTCCTCTTCCTATAGAAAGTTAATGAAAAAAGGTGATACACAAAAAACACACTCTCTTTCTCTCCGCTAATCACTCCTCTAGGCTAGGGTTTTCACACACATTTCATCTTGGGAAATCCGAGATAAGTGTAGATTAGGGGCGAGCAAATAAAAACCCTTTGGTATATCATGTCATGTAATATCTTATTTGATAAAGTATTATTTTGGATAAATATTAAAGGTCTCATAATAGATTCCGATTACAATTTTTTAGAATCTACTTTGATAGGATATGGTACCTATATGATGTTTTAGATACTTATACCTACATTGGAACTTATATTTTAAGTTATATAAAGTACATGTTTTAGGGTATCATGTATTCACCTTATGGAATAATTAAATAATATTATATTTCTACCTTATACCAACATGAGAAAAGGAAATAAACATATAGTTCATAGCCTAAATCCATCTTCTAAAAGAAACCCTAAAAAATTTTCCACTTTATTTCTTCTATCTCTATCTCTCTTATCTTGTTTTACATTTTTATTTTCCATCTTTTTTGCATCATTTTTACCTGCTACTAACCTGACCTCTATTGTTATTTATTTATTTTTGTCAAGCATTGTACTTGTATAATGGATTTAGTGTTATAAATATTAAGTAGGTGAACTATATTTTCTAATAGATGGTAAGTTTGTACATGTGAAGGTACCTTCCTTATGGATGTATTATTTTATCACTTTTGTTTTATCGCGTCACTTTTGTCCAGCATGTTATATTGGTAGATTTTGTGATATCACTTTTCTAAACTCATGGATAGTGTGCAATCATACAATTTGAATGAATATGATGTTATGGAAATATTAAATGGGTTCAAGTAGTTGAATATTTATCTTAGAATTTTAATATAATAAAAATAAAATAGAGAAAAAAAAATAGTTCCATAATGCATTATAGATTTTACTGGATATAGATTCTAGGGTGATTTCAAAATAATATAGAATAGGTTTTGGTTCTATATTTTAGGAATTTATACTTAAAGGTATAGTAAATATAGAGTCTTATACCTTATCTACTATGCATCTACTTACTCTTAGTGTATACTCCATTTTTCCTCATATCCTTATCTTTCTTTTGTAAGCTTCTCAAAAATACTAGAAAAATAAAAGTAATTGACAAAAATAGTCGAAACCTTAAAAGATAGAAAAAAGGTATACACATATTAAAAAAAAAGAAGAAGAAAAGAAAAACAAAAAAGTGAGAAAAAAATAATAAAAGGCATAAAAATATGAAAAAAAAATGTGAAAAAACAAAAAGTGAAAAAAAAAGAGAGTTGAATTTGAAAAAATAATAAAAATAAGAAAAATTGAAATATTAAAAAATTGTAAGAAGTGACATTCGGTGGTCTAATTATCTCATCTAGAATTGGAAGTTTTTTATTTTTGTTTTTTAGTAAAAAATCTTAAAAAAAATCATTTTTTTTAACTCGGCTTGATTTTTTCTAAAGTCATAAAAGGTGATTAATTTAACTTGATCATGACTTTAAGTAGTACCTCAATTGGATTTAAATTACTTATTTTATAAGAATATAAAGTATATTATAAGTTGAATAATAGACAATTCAAGTTTATAATTCTATCAAATTGACAGCCTTTATAAAATTATTGATATTCTTCATGAAATTATTGATAATTTTTACGAAGATTTATCGATAATCTTTATAATAATAAATTACTTTCGAATAATAATAAAAATAAGATTTATTAATAATAAAATAAGTTATCGATCGGGACGGCACAATGCCGTTCTTTGGAATTGCCCAAAATTTGATTTTAGACAAAAACTGGCCGTTTGATAATATTAATGTGCAGTAAATGAACCAAGCATAGGCTTGGTGATAGTGTGTTTCTCTCTTCAGTTTGACCCGGATTTGACTCAATTAGAGCATGTCCCCTTGAACAATGACTTGGGCCGCAACCCCCTTTCCCCCCTTCTTCCTCTTAAAGTCTTTCAACCAGAATCAATTTAAGGAAAGAAAATATTAGCGGCCTAGTGGCTTTTTATTTTTTATTTATTTTATTTCCAATTTTGACACTATATATATATTTAAAAAAAATTGAAAACATAGTTTAGGAGAGGACGTGAGATAGAATCAAAAGCAAACAATCCATGTATAAATTGGCAATGGAAAGTGCATTTAAATTGAGCTTAACATCGGGAAAAAAAGAAAGAAAGAAAAGAAACTAAAACTTAAGACCTCATCTTTTAGTTTAAATTAGATGCAAATCTTGTATGTTTTCTTCAATTGAATCACCTTAATAAGGTAAGATGGTCACTGAAGCAGCCACAAAGTTAGTAGTGGATTTAAAAATAAATTGTAATTTAATTAATTATAATTATATAGATTATAAAGGCATAACTATAACTTGAAGTCAAGAAACCTATTTGAATATTAGTTATGTACATTCAATAATAAGGAAATAAAGTCATCTAAATAAGTTAATAAGATTTTTTTTTCCCTTTTTAGTTTTTAAGGAAATGTACTACAATATTTAGAATGAGCTTCCATGTTTAGAATGAACTCCATAGGCTAGAACAATGTTTGCTACATTTTATTGAAAACAATGAATTCAATGAGTATTGCAAGAAGATGTGATGAACTTCAGCCTCTAAATAGTTCGTGTTCTCGAGGACAATTAAATTTTAGAATTAAAAATGCTCAAAAAGGTAATTTAAGTGGATGGAAAGCTAGAAATCTTAGCATGGTAGGGACTGATCTTGTTAAAACCTATTCTAGCAACTCTTTCTCTATATTACATGCAAATTGCCAAGTTACTAAAAAGATTATTAATAGATTGGAATAAGTTATTCATTTTTTTCTTTCCTGGAATGGATAAGCTGAAAGGGATAAAATTCACTAGATAGGATGGAATAAAATTGCAACTACAAAAGAAACTGGAGGTTTGAGTTAATCAAATTTGTCTTTGCGGAATGAATTCTATGCAATAAAGAGGGGTTGGAAACTATGTAGGAGAAAAGTTTTATGGACAAGTTTATTTTTAGCAAAATATAGAAAAACTTAGAATGATTGTGTGACTAAGAGCCTTGCCTCTACCTTTTATCTATCTTAAGAAAATATTAGTTGCTTAGTGATTTTTTAAGCAAATTTGACCCCTTCTCATGCGGATTTTCTTTTAATTTAAAAAAAAAAACACAGATTAGGGTGGAACATGGAATAGAATAAAAAATAAGTGTCTAAATTGGCAAAGGAATTTACATATAATTTGAGATTAAACTTGAAAAAAAAAAAAAACTATAACTTTAGATTGGATTTTTAAATTCAAATTAGATGTAAAATTTGTGTGTTTTCTTCAATTGAATTGCCTTAATAGGGTAAGTTGGTTGCTGAAGTGGCCACCAAATTGATTGTAGGTCATGACCCGCATTTAAAAGTGAATTGTTCAATTCACCATTGTTAATTTAAGAGGGAAAAAAGAGAGGAAATTAGGTGGAATTTCATTTGGTTTGCAACTAAGTCATGTGACTTAAATGGGTTTACACCCATTTTTCTTTCTTTTTTTTTTTTTTTTTAATCTAAAATTTATGGTAGTGGGTTGCTTCTACTACCTTGGGGATAGTGGTGTTGGGAGAGGGAAATTTTTCAACTTCGTTACTTTTATTTTTTTTTTAAATTATTATTTTAGTTTTGTTAATTTCATTAGTTAAAAAATTTTCAAGCATTTTTTCTTTTTTATTTTATTTTTGTTAATTTCATTAGAATGATTTATAAAGTCTGTAAGAAGTTTATTAAAGAATACAGAAGCAAAAAGTAAAGTGAAAGAAGTTCTCTAGAATCTTCACTCAAAATTGAAATCAAAAGTGTAGTGTGAGAAATGCAATGGCACCTTTCAAGGCATATATTCAATGATTACTTATAATAATAATGACCTAGCACTATAAATAATATATCTTACAATAACTTTATCATGACACATGACTCAACTAGACTTCACAAGTTGCAAAAAATTAGTTAGTGCACACAAAATATGCTAGCAAATACACACAAAAAAAAGGGGAAAAAAAAAAAGAAATTAAGCTACATCCACAAAAATCAAATTATTTATTGAGGGGAAGCACTTTCAAACTTTTACACTTACACCATAAAATATTTTTGGTGGATCGTCTTTCTTATTAATAATCATTATATAGATTATTGAGACATGGCTATAACTAGTAGTATAGAAGAAACCTATTTGATAAGTAAGTAATTTAAAAAAGAAACCAAACTATTTCACATTCATGCTTTATGGTGCCTAAAAAGCATTACGAGCTTCGCAATAAAAAAAAAATTGCTAAAAGAATAATTTAACAGTATATAATGGAGCTAAATATGCTAGAGGAAAAATTACTTTTTGTTGCTATTTTTCCAGAAATTCTAATATAACAAAACAGAGAGCACACTTTTATAAGCAAAAATAGTTAACTAATGACTCCTAAAAATCAACTTCAACTCAAAACAAATCTTATCTAACTTGATTAATAAATCTACTAAGTCTTCCTTAAAATAAGGAACTGGACTATTCTATTAAGAAAGCAATCAAAACAAAAAAATAAATTCATGTAAGATGCACTAATTTTTAACACTCCCCCTTTATGCATGCTTATAATTAACAACACCAAGTGCAGCTCTAAACTCTTCAAACTTAGGCTTGCCTAATGATTTGGTGAATATGTTTGCAACTTGATCATTTGTGGAGATTTTCTTTAACTCAATTTCTTGCTTTAACACCTTCTCTCTAATGTAGTGATGACGAACTTCAATATTCTTTGTTCTTCCATGGAAAATTGGATTTGCTGCAAGCTTAATCGCACTTTCATTGTCACATTTAATCTTTACAACATAATCAATTTTACCCAGCATATTTGCCATCAATCTCTTCAATCACATACATTCTTATGTAGCCATAGTTGCTACCATATATTTAGCTTCTATGCTAGATAAAGTAACCGCAAATTGCTTCTTACTACACTAGGATATCAAAGTTGAACTAGTGTTGAAACAATGGCCTAATGTTGAACGTCTATCGTTTGCATCTCCTACCTAATTTGCGTCAGTAAAGCCACTTAACCAGAACATTTCATTCTTGTTATACATAAGACCATCATCAATAAAGCCCTTTACATAACGTAAAATTCTCTTTGTTGCTTCTAAGTGAGAACTCCTTGGACTTTGCTTGAACTGAGAAACTACACCGACAAAATAGGCAATCTCAGGTCTTGTGATGGTTAAATAAATTAAACTACCAACACGTTGTTTGAATTTTCTGGCATCCTCTAATAGCTTCCCTTCATCTTTCATCAGCTCGAGATGTAGCTCCATTAGAGTGGCTTTTTCTTTTAGCTCCCTCATGCCAAAACATTGTAAGAGCTTCCTTGCATATCCTCCTTGTAAAATGATGTATCCTTGTTCTAATTTTTCAATTTCCAAACCAAGAATGTAACGAGCCTCCCTAAATCTCTTCATATCAAAATGAACAGATAGATTATTTTTCAACATAGAAATCTCACCTTCATTATTTTCAACAATTATCATATCATCCACATAAAGTAAAACTAGCAAATGCATATTTGATTCTAATTTAATGAACAAGCTAGAATTTTCATTAGACACTTTGAATCCACAAAAGATAAAGTATTGGGCTACTTTACCATATTAAGCACGAGGTGCTTGTTTAAGGCCATAGAGCGCCTTCTTCAGCTAGCATACATGGTAGGGATACTAATTTGAGACAAAACTTTTAGGCTATTCCATAAACACTTTACAATCTAGTTCTCTATATAAAAATGCATTTTTTTTACATCAAGTTGCTACGCTTTCCAACTTTTATGAGTTGCAAGAGCAAGAATGGATCTTACTGTTACCATTTTTGCAACCGAACTGAATGTCTCCTCATAATCCAATCTAGACCTTTGAGAAAGCCTATGCACAACAAGTCAAGCTTTGCATCTATCAATAGTCCCATCTGCTTTCTTCTTTAAATGGTAACCCATTTACAACTAATAGGTTCACACTTTTCTGGTCTTGGCACCAACTCCTACGTTTGATTCTTGTTTAAGGCTTCAATTTCTTCTCTCATAGTTGCTTCCCATCTTGGATAATCTTTAGCTTCTTCATAATCTGCCAGTTCACTTGCTACAACTTTAATAAAGACACACGAAGTAAAAGTGCAATGATTTAACTACACTTCATAATCTTTGAGGTTTGTTGGTTGCCTTATCTCCCTTGTGGACCTTCTTTGAACTTGTTGTTCACCACCATATGAGTTTATAGTGTTTGGAGCTAATAGACTTTCATCATTATTTGATGCCTCTATGTTGTTTTTAGGATATAGTTGTAAGCACTCTTGATCACCATCAAGAGTGACTTCTTGAGTAGAAGCTTTTTTGTGTAGAATAATAAGATGAAATTTCATCAAACACTACATCTCTGGAAGTGGAAGACTTCTTTGTTTCAGGATCCATACACCTCCATCCTTTCTTATATGAACTATAGCCAACAAAAACACACTTCTTTGCTTTCAAGTCAAGTTTAGTTTGGTCAGATTTTAGGACTTGAACATAGCAAATTGAACCAAATACTCGAAAATGATTTACATTTAGCTTTACACCATATAATAGCTTAAAAGAAGATTTCTTTTTTACTTGGCCATGGAGTTAAGCAATTTGTTACATAGCATGCACATGGAAAAGCTTCAGCTTAAAGCTCTCTAGGGAGATTCTTATCATGTAACCATGAGAAACACATTAAGGCAAGATGAGCTAATTTTCTCTTAGAGATGCCATTCTGCTTAGGGGTATTTAGACATGTCATCAGCCTTGAAATACCATGCTGGTCACAATGGTAGAAGAAATCATCAGACATATATTCTCCTCTATTGTCACTTCACAAGCATTTAATCTTCTTCCCAAATTCCTTCTCCACAACATTTTTGAACTCAACAAACTTCGATAATGCTTCACTCTTCTCCTCAAAAAATTTCACCTAAGTATACCTCGAGAAGTCATCTACTAGCACAATGACATAGCGACTTCCACCATAACTCAATGTTTTTGTTGGTCCCATCAAATTTATATGAACTAAGTTAAACATAGTGGATTTGCGACTAAATGACTTCATGAAAGGAAGAGGATGTGACAAGCTAAATTGACAGCCTTGACAAATCACATCTTTAAAGACATTTTGTAAAATTGGTATGCCATCCATTAATTTCTTTTAGGAAATTTGCTACAGTAATTGATAGCTTAAGTGACCTAATCGAGCATGCCAAATTGTTGCACTATTAGTTTGGCTTGTCTTTTACACATAGGCTTCCCCTGTTGACATGACAAGTAAGGAGCCATTCTTCTTGCTAATGATAACAACATCAGCAACTATATTCTTCGCATTATCAAGAACTTTAACACTATCTTGACCAAATAAAACATATTTTCTAGAATGTGTAATTTGAGAAACTAAAACTAGATTTCTCTTCAAACTTGGTACATGAAAGACATCATTTAGGTTAACAATGTTTATGTCACCAGTAGCAATTTTTACAGCACCTTCTTTTGCTATAGGTTTTGTTGGGTTATCAACTATAACAATTACTCGATCTCCATTATGTTGATGTTGCTTTGAGAGTAGTGAATCATTTCTAGTTACATGATGAGAGCAACATGAATCAATGATCCACTCCTCTTTGCAACTCTTATGGCTAAGAAGAGCTTCGGCTAGTGTTGACTTAACATCATTCCTTCCTCCAACAACTTCTATAGTGAAGCATCGCTCCCATTCAAGTTGATCATGTCCTTCATTTTATCTTGCAACATTTGCTTTTAAGAGCTTAACTCTACAATTTTTCTTAATGTGCCCAATTTTACGACACCTGTAACACACAATAGGGTTGTTGTTTTGTGAGTTGTCATTAGCAGCTTTTCTAACATTTGAATCTTTTTCACTACTTTTGTTTCCTGTCGATGCGTTCATTTTATAATGCTTTCATTTTGATCTCATGATCAAAATTCTTTGATCATTTGCTTTACTAGAGCCTCTTGATTAGAAAGTAAGCTTTATAATTCTTCAATTGAGGGCTAATTTACCCATCCCTAAATGGAAGTAACAAAAGGAGTGTATTCCCACTTCAATCCTTGAATGAGAAGCCATCATAATCTTACTTCACTAATCTTCTCATCCACATCTAATTCTAAAATTTCGGCATAAATATTTTTAATTGCAAAAAATATTTAGAAATAGACATGCTTCCTTGTGTTAATATTGGCAACTCATTTTCTAGCAACAACAACCTTGCTGAATTCTTTTTGGAAAATATCCTCTCAAGTGTCTCCTATACTTCTTTTAGTGAACTGATATCATGAACATGATCAATGAACTCTTTGCTAGTTGATGTTCTTAAAGTAAACAGAGCTTTGCTGCACTTAATCTTCCATTTCCTTCATAGTTCAACATTTGATAGAATATCTACTGAAATTTCTGCATCATCACTAGCAATTAAATCCCATAGGTCTTGACCTAGAAGATATGCCTCCGTACACATCTTCTAATACTTGTAATATGTCCCTACAAGTTTCACGACACCGTACTGTGTGTTTGAACTATTTCCTCCATTTGCTAACAACATCTCTCTCCACAACTTTTGATCCTCTCCAGCAAGACAAATGAAACTTAATAGACAAGAAGAAAGAAAGAGTGGGGAAGCCTCAACCTAGCTCTAATACTATAAAAAGAAAAAAGAACCACTACTAAAAGAATAATTTAGCGGTATATAAAGGAGCTAAATATGCTAGAGGAAAAGTTACTTTTTACTACTGTTTTTCTAGTAATTCCAATATAACAAAACAAAGAGCACACTTTTATAAGCAAAAAATGGTTAATTAATGACTCCTAAAAATCAGATTTTGCCCAAAACAAATTCTACTTGACTTAACTAACAAATCTCCTTAAATCTACTAAGTCTTCCTTAAAATAAGAAAGTGAATTATTTAACTAAGAAAGCAATAAAAAAAAAAATTCATGTAAGATGTACTAATTTTTAACACATGAGACAACAAGGTGCCCTTGCTCTTGCTCGTGAACTTAGTGACAACTGACATGCATTCAATTTCGTTAGCCTTCAACATGAAACCTCCTTGAATGTCCTTGATTTGACAAAATAGAAGGTTTTAGATTCCTTGCATGTTTTAAATGTTTAATAGTTATCAACGGGAGGAGTCCACCATTCGTTATTAGAAAGTACGTTGATATAATGTAACATTTGGAGACTTTTAATAGTAAGCTATCCAAGATTGCAACCATGCTGAGTTGAGATAAGTAGGACAACTAAATGATTATAGATCTATGTACCATAATTGACCAATCTTAGTTGGTGTATAAGAGTGGAATTTTTTTTTTTTTTTGGTATTTTAAGGAAATATGCTACAATCTAGAATGAGCTTCCAAGTTTAGAAATGAACTCTATAGATCTAGAATAAGATTTGTCGCATTTTATTAAAGACAATCAATTCACTACTAAATGAAAGAATATATGTTGAACTTCAGCCCCAATCTACATTCTCAATGCCAATTGAAATTTATAATTCAAAATTCTCAAAAGAAATTAAATAGGTGGAAAGCTAGAAATCTTAGCATGGTAGGGACTAATCTTGTCAAGATCAGTTCTGGAAACTTTTTCTCTATATTACATGCAAATTGCCATGTTACCCAAAAAGATTATTAATATATTATGACAAGTTACTTAGAATTTTTTATGGAATGGATGAGTTGAAAAGGATAAAACTCACTGGGTAGGATGGGATAGAGTTGTAACTATAATAGAAATTGGAGGTTTGGGTTTATCAAATTTGTCTCCGCAAATTGAAGTCTAAGCATTAAAGATGGGTTGGGAATTGTGTAGGAGAAAAGCTTTATGGGCAAGTTTCTTTTGAGCAAAATATAGAATAACTTGGAATGAGAGGGTGACTAAGAGCCCTGCCTCTGCCTCTACCTTTCATCTAGATAAAGAAATTGTTGAGGGTTGAAAATAGATTCATGAGAAGGATTTCTCCATCTTAGAAAATAAGAAGAAGCAAAAATTTTTGGTTTGACAAATGGGGTGGTGATTTCACAATTAGGGAATTAATCTAGGGGCCAATACGTAAGGAAGGACCTCATTTAATTGTGAGTGATTGTTGCTATAGGTATTTCAATGGGATAATGATAAATTAGAATTTTGCTTATCTATAATTCTGAAAAACCATATAGGTGCAATTGTGCTTAGAGACGCAGCCAATGATCAAAAGGAGCGTTCCTTCTTTGCTAGATATTCTCCTTCTTTAGATGGTATTTATATAGTTAATATACCAACTGCTAACCCACAAAATTGGCATTAGATATAGAAGAGTATATTCCCTCTAAAGTTGAAATTATTCTTATGGAGGCTTTAATACGATGGCCTTCGTACTGCAATAAGTCCAAGAGGAAGGAAGATTTTAGATAATCCTTGCTATCCAAAGTGTGTGATCCAAATGAGGATTTACTATATGTTTTTAAAACTTGTCTTACTTTAAACATCTTTTGCAATTGAAAAATGTATTCCATGCGTGATATAGAATCACTAGAGGACTTTTAAACTCGGATTAAAACTAACTGTCACATTAGAAAATGTGAATTGACTCATGGAGTTCGTCCCAAAGGTTTCATCTTTGGGTTCATGTTATGGAAATTGCGGTATATAAGAAAGTGCAAGTTATTCCAAACAGCTTTGATAATTTGCCTTTCGAACAATGAATTAGAAGTTCCACACATAAGGATCGGGCCTTCTTGAGAAGAAAGAAAATGATTTACAATGTTGACTTGAGAAGTATATATTGGCAACCTCCCCAAGCAGATCGAATTAAACTAAACACTAATGGGCAATGGCTCTTTGGTTTTGCAAGAAAATTAGGCAAATTGGACATTTTATCAATTGAGCTATGGAGTGTTTATTGGGAAGTTAACTTATGTTTACAGAGGGGCTTTACTAAAATAGAGACTAATGTTGTTCTGTTTACAGCTATGGCTTTGTTGAGTGATATGGAAAATCCTAAACTTGAATATTTTCATGCAATTATAGCCTGAAGGGAAGAGGCTCTCCAAACTTGAGTTGATCAAGATTGAAGCTATTCGACATGAAACTAATAGATTTACCAGTAAAATGAGGAGTTATTTATTTATTTATTTGTTGATCCTCCTTTTTTTATAGGAATTTTGTTGATAAGGATCTTTATAATATTGGATTAGTACGTAAGACTGAATTCACAAGTAATGTAAATAGTGACAAAAATATGTATGCTTTTGTAATGGGAGCTTCATTGCTTAATTTTATATATAGTTATGCCTATTTTCACTGGGAAAAAAAAAATATCAACCAACTGTAAATAAATTCTCATATCAAAGTGATGAGAAGGAAGCGAAAGGTTGATCATATAAGCTATTTTTCTAAAAAAAAAAAAAAAAAAAGAAAAGACAAGAGTGAGATAATTGCAAGAAAGCGATAAAGTAAATTATATTTTCAAATTTGGTTGGTGAAAACATTTGACATTTAATTTAAAGGATTCAAATGATGTTGTTAAATGATAGATGTAACTCAAAAAGACACATTAATGACAAACATTCTTTCCTCAAACACTATCTTTTCGATTCATATAAAAGGTATAAGAAGTAGAGGTGGTTTTAGACTTGACATTTCCTTGAATATATGTGTCATAGCTGTATGTGCTTATGATTTTGTTAGTTTCCTTTTGTTTTACTTGTCTATTACCCCCTAGCTATGGCTACAATTTCTTAATATATTGATTTTGTATTTCAAATTAGGAAGAGAGAGTTTCATTTCAACATTTTGATATATATAGTTTAAACAATAGTAATATAGAAAGCTACAAGATTGTTGCAATCATAGCATGTTTCAAGAAGATTTTAAGAAACTGCATTTATTAGGTCATGAATGCATTAGTTACACAAATATTTTTTTTTTTTACATACTATTATAGAAGTACACTTTTAGTAATTAATGTTTACCTACTTTTTTTTATTTGATCATCAACTATTTTAATTTTCCATTTGATTTCTTAATGTTATTAAAATCTTTTAAAAATAGAATTTAATATGTTATTTTTTTTGTTTATCTTGTATATATATTAACTTTTTATTAGTCCTGGACTAGTTCGTCAAGATGGATAGGGTACATATAAAATTTCCAACCCCTTTTCTTACTTTTAATTATCATTTTTATATTTATTTTTATTTTTATTATATTACATCATTATATATATTTAATATTATTTTATTAATTTAACTATTATAGACTAATTTAAAGTTGATATGTATTATGAATAGAGGGAAAATTTAATAGATTTGATAAAAGTCCCTCTTTATAAGGTTTTAAAAAGTAGGTTAACATTGGGTATTAAAAACATACTTTTCTCCTTCTTTTTATTATATATCTATATTATTCTAATGCTATAGAGCAAATTATAGCAAAATTTGACTTGTAAGAATGTAATATAATAAGACAACAAAGTATTTAACAATATAATGCGTGTCTTGAGAATGCTTGATCGAGGTTTGATAAAACAATTTTACATACATTTCCAAAAGGTAAAACCGCACATGTTACAAAATAAAAGGAAGCAAGTAAAAATGAAAGTTCTATGGATCTTTTAAACACTTAATAAATGACTCTAAATGCTATAATTTTCAACGTGAAAATATAACATGTTGTTTCAATAATGTAGCCAGTGTTTGCACAAGTAATTATTATTATTATTATTATTATTATGGAAAGTTTCCATGATAATTTTTCAACATTAGAATAGTTCCAAAGTCCCACACATCTTTCACTAGAATACTAGCCACTAAAACCTTGTGGCTGTAGCAAGAGTTTTATGGTACAAATCAGGCTTGAACGACTAAAATTTTCCACAACTAGCAAAGACCTCACAACACTTCTCACACATCACTTCACATATTCAATTATTCTCAAAACAAGGTCTGGGTTTTTGGAGTACAGCAATGATCGGATGACATCGTTTGTCAAGGAGAGACACCTGCTGGGAGGGAATTAGACTTGCAAGTTGCAACATCGAGTACCGCCTGAAGCGCGGAACACCAAACAAAGGTAATGCTATACTTGTTCCATCATCTCCTGCACGGGACATGAAGCCGCTGGACGAGGCCATTTTATGTTACGGTTGCACCAAAGCCAGAGGCCAGAGCCGGCGCACCCCTTTGACAGTGTGGTCCGAGTAATTGCATACAGGATTACAAAGCAAAGAATGATGTGACACCACAAGCATTGCGTCGGCCATATTTCTTCCAGGGTCTGCCTCGGGATGACTAATTGGAACGCTACCTGTCAGTAAATCTGGGAAGAATCTACCTCCTTGTGCCTCACTAATACTACAAGGTGGAAGATCGTGTTCCCACTATTATCCTTGGAGTACAACAACACATGCCCATTAACTATTTATTTTACCATATAGAGCCCCACACTGTAGTTTCCCTTTGAGCTTGTATCATTTTATTGTAAGGCTTCTCCAATATGTTAAAAAAGTCAGACAAGAAAGAATTGTATATCTCCTTTGCTTATCTATTCAATAATAAAACGACAATCTTTTTTCCCTTGGAACTTTATCTATAGTTTATCCTTTTTCACTAAGTCAAGAATATATGATGAACTTCAGCCTCTAAATGGTCCACATTCTCAAGGCCAATTGAATTTTATAATTGACAATGCTCGGTAGAAATTAAGTGGGTGCAAAGCTAAAAATCTTAGCATGGCAAGGACCGATCTTGTCAAGTTCAATTCTAGAAACTATTCCTCTATATTACATGCAAATTGCCAAGTTACCCAAAAAGATTATTAATAAATTTTAACAAGTTATTCGAAATTTTTATGTAATAGATGAGCTCAAAGGATAAAAGTCACTGGGTATGATGGTATAGATATGCAGCTACAAAAGATACTGGAGGTTTAGGTTTATCAAATTTGTCTATATGATGTGAATTCTATGTGTTAAAGAGGGGTTGGGAATTGCATAGGAGAAAAGCTTCATGGGAAAGTTTATTTCGAGCAAAATATAGAATAGCTTGGAATGAGGGGATGACTTAGAGTCGTAACCCTGCCACTCATCTATGTAAAGAGATTACTAAGACTCGAAAATGGATTAATGAGAAGGGTTTCTTCATTTTAGGAAATGGGAAGACCATAAACTTTTGGTTTGACAAATGGGATGGTGATTTCACAATTAGAGAATTAATTTAAGGGCCATTACATAAAGAAGCACTTCATTTAATTGTAAGCAATTGTTGCTATAAGTATTTCAATAGGATGATGATAAGTTAGGATTACACTTATCTACATTCTCGAAGACCATATAGGTCCGATTATGCTTAGAGAGGCAATAGACGAAGCATGAAGCGTGAACACAAAAGTATGAGAGATAAAATAACTTGTAATATTTAATAGCAAGTGATAATTATCTTAATAATCTTTAATAATTTGTCCATTACATTGCTCATAGAATATTTATAAACTAAAAGCCCTAAAAATAAGAAAGGAAACAAAACAAAGATAATAAAAAATCAAACCTTGCATCAAGTCTATCAAATATAGACTTTTTAAAATTAATAAGGAAACAAAATAAAATAGAAAAAAAAAGAGAAAGTAGCATTCTTAAACCTAAAAACATAATAAAGTAGGAAAGAAAATAGAATAAAATGGAATATATATATATATATATATATATATATATATATATTCCTTTCTTAATTACGTTAGCACTTCCACCTAAGGATTAAGCATCAGAAATACTATAATTATTAAAAAGTGCATCAGAAATGCACTTTAAGCCAGTTGATTGAACTGCTTCAACCATGTTTCGTCGCTTAGAATGGGTAAATCAGAAATAAAAAGATGTATTAGTACTGGTCGAATAGGTCGTAATACACAGATTTTTTATTGGAAATTATAAAAAAAGTTAAAACAATATTACACAAAAGAAAAAATAGCAAAATACTATTTACTAAATGTACATAAATATTAAAAGTCTAAATTCTAATATTAAGTCATCTTTTCTCACTTTGCACCATTAGAGATACAAGGTGATTAATAAGAATTATAATTAAAATATGATAATGATGATTTGATCAAACCATCAATCCATAGAACTCAATCATTTTTTTATCTTATCTTCACTATAAGTTTATTGATTTATTTAGGCATGTGATTTATTGAATTATATTTTTCATTTTCATTTAAATTCATATGGACTTGATTATGTTTCAATTTATTGGAATGCATGGTATGGTTGAATTTGATATTTTACCCATATTTAACTAAAATGTAAATAATATTTATGAAATTCACAATTTCAACTTAATTTAACCTTGATTTAGCCCTTTCAACCTTTAACCCTTAACCTTATCTGAATTAATATCCAGTTCAAGTTTAACTACTTTTGTAATTATAGTACTAAGCTTTGTTTATAACGAAGACTAGGGAGACACATTAGATCTGATAAATTGAAATTGATTAAGGTTACAAAAGATACGGAACTCTGAATGAGGCAATAAAAGAATAAATGTATAATTAACATAGTAAATAAAAGAAAGAAAGAAAGAAAGAAACTCCAATTGGACTTGTCGTTCTGGCATAGAGACATTCCAATCTATAGACGTTTTAGCAAATCCGATCAGCCAAGTTCTACCAAATTCAACCCTAATTGAATTTACTTTTCGAGAATTATTGGCCCAACACCAAAATGACTCCAATTACATGAATTCATAACATAAATTTAAACATAGAATCATAAATAAAAAAACTTTATAAGATATGTTTCTTAATCCATGATCAAAATTCATCCCACACAAATCCTGACCCTAGATTATCAAAACCCTAATTTAAAAAGAAAAAGTTTTGCATTAGCAATACAAAAGAAGGATAAAATACACACCAATTATTCGCCCTTAACACAAATAAAAAACCCATATTGACAACACCATAACTCCTACGATTCTACTGGATTTCAATAATGTCGTTCACGATTAGAAAATGCTGGTTAAGGACTCAAATAGCTACCACAACTATAATTGAAAACTATCATTTACCTAATCTTGTACACTTGTCTTTCATAGAGAGTAGTGGTTCCCTTTCTTAGGGGCACAATGACCTTTATGCCTCAGAGTTTGAATGATTTATTGGCTTATTTCACCTTACTTTTTATAATAATTATTATAGTTTTTATTTTTATTTTTACTTTTTTATAGTATCAATTCAAGTGATTAAAAAATTACTAACGAAGGTTGCATCCGGGTTGTGGATGCTTATAAAATGCCAAATGGTTAATTAAATAAACTACATAGGGATTATTTAAAAAAAATGCAATATTTTTTATTTATAGACACACGTCTTTAAAAAAACACCCTCAATAACTTTCGTAAACAATTCGTTGCAACTCCCATTTCAACATTCTAATTACAACTTCCAAAATTTTTAATAATCATTCTAATTATATGGATGATTATGTTTTGTTAAATATGTATGACACCAAGCTTCTAATTCCTAAATAATATAGATACGATACTCTTAAAGTTTGTTGAAAGATTTGAAAGCTCATAATTCAAGTTTGGTTCTTCAGATATGAGACAAATAACAACAAACGATTGATTTGCACAATTACATAAATCAAAATATTCATCAACAAGTAAAAGTTTTACGGCAAAATATGTATTTTGCTACATAATTAAATAAAAGTCATTAGTTCACATTCGAAATCTCCTACATTTGTTTATAATTCAATCATGTTCCCAATTAAATATTCTATGTTTGTATCTTCGGGCTGTCGATATATTGCCGTTTGGCAAAAGAATGACACTATATAAAATCCAATTTTAATAAAAACTTAAATTTATCGGATGTTCTTTTTTACAAAAAAATAAAAATTCTGTATATATTTAAAAATTTTTAATTAATTATTTTTTTAACCTCATCAGTCAAATAAAACGAATCATTTATGTAGGAAAAACTAAGAAAATGTGAAGAGAAATGACAAAAAGATATTAGGACATCAATTTGAAAATGGGTGTACTTTCAATATTACACATTTTGTTACGCCAAAGACCAAAGGTAATAAGAAAGGAACAAAAACAAATGATCCAAAGTGACCATCATATAACCATTAATATTATGAAACTATAATATCCCAGTTCCGTTCATGTTTGTACGCAAATAAGGAATATGCCAATGTTTTTCATTCCCAATTTCCTAGAATTAATTAAGATATTATATTATAGAGAGAAAATATTTGAGATTTTATTTTAAATCTCCTCTATTATTGCTCAAATCTTTAATTGATCAAAGTTAACATAAATAGCAAAATTTTAACGAAAATATAATATTTAAATTTAAAAAAAATCATATATTACATGTGCTCATTGAATATATATTACAATATGTTATTATTGGCGAACTACTTATAATCTTATTATAGTTTTGTTCATATATTAGTAGTTATATTTCTAACTATATTTAGCCCATGAAAAGCTAGCTATAGATTATTCATCTTATAGATATATAGTTTTTTAAAAAAATTAAAAACAATCAAAGTGACATAACTTGTTTTTAAGAGGAAAAATAAAAATACAACTTCAGTTTTTAAGCCAAAGCCAACTTTACTTCAAGGAAGGCTGGTTATTGATGTGGAGCAAAGGCCAAGAAACAATCCAAAATGGAACCCTCGTGCAAGGAAGAATGTGAGGAAGCATGGTAGCTTACATGGAGGTCAACATGCCCATGTCAAGGGGTGTGTTAATGAGCATGCCCATTTACATGCCCATGTTGGTAGGCGTGACGAGAGATCCAAGGATGAAATTCCATATAACTCAACACGAGCTTTTACATGCCTGTGTTGAAGGCCATGTTGATCCACAACTTAAGGTTTTTATATTGTTCTTTTTGTTTTTAGGTCAGTTTATCACATATTATGAATTAAGAGCACACTTTTGAGAGAGAGAGGCTTAGAACTTTTTGTTACTTTTGGATCAATCATTGATTGGTCTTGTTTGTTCATGCTAACTTGCTGTGTTAGTTGGTATTAGAGTGGGAAATCCTTGCTAGGATGACAGGAGACAGGAATTTAGTCGGCGGTCACGTTTTGGACACTGCTCGAGATGTGGAAGCCTTATGAACTAAATTGTGGCATCAAAGGGCAATCTTGAATAACATGGATTAGTGATTTTAGCATTTAGAACAATGCTTTGATGACCTGGTTAAGCATTCGATGCTATGGGATTTGATACCAACAGGGACAGGAATGGTGTTAGGGTACTACCTAAGGCAGAATATGCGCAAGGCGATCCTGTTGTCAAACCTGTAGTTGCAAACCATAGATTACAAGCGTATGATGACGACTTGGAGGAAGAGGAATAGGTGTTGTTTGAGGAAGAGCGACCACGTAAGAGAGGTGGCAATGGCGGTAGATTCCATAGGTATGATGGTGGGTGCGACTTTAGAGATAGCAGGGAGTTTAAACTAAAGATAGATATTCCTAACTTTAATAATAATTTAAATATTGATGATTTTACTGTTGAGATTGATAGATTTTTCGAGTATATGGAAATACCTGAAGGGAGGAGAGTGAAATTAGTAGCCTTTAGACTGAAAGGGGGGTACTTCAACTTGGTGGGAGAGGCTCTAGAGTAAGGGATGTCGTGAGGATAAACAACCCATTAGAACTTGGTATAGAATGAAGCAACTATTGTAATGGGATTTCTTACCTCCCGATTAAGAGAAAATTCTTTTTCAACAATATCAAAGGTATCGTTAAGGGTAGAAAACTTTACATGAGTATACCGTGGAATTCATGCAGTTGGCTAAGAGGAATGACCTAAGGGAGAGTGAGGATAAGCAAGTGGCCAGATATTTAGATGGGTTGAAATTGCAGATTTGGGATAAAATTGGGGTACATGTTTTGCGGACTTTAAATGAGGCTAAAAATATGGCTCTTAGGGCTAATTGGATGTTGTAGGAGAAAAATAGTACATTGGATGGTGGTAGTAGTAGATTCAGGATTAAGAGTTTGAATAATTCTATAGTTGAGAAGAGTAGACCCACATCTGAGTTACTAGGGGAGGTTATTGAAAACAAAGAAGAGAAAATAACAAGCAAGGAGCTAGTTGAGGCAAAAGACATACAATGACAGAGCAACCCTTATGCGAAGTTGATATTGGGGAAGTGTTAGTGTTGTAATCTACTTAGGCATCAATCTAATGAATGCCCTAACAAAAGAGAAATTAACATAGTGGAAAGGGATGAAGAGGATGGAATCAATTGTGAACTTGATGGGGGTGAAGAGTATTACGAAGATGAAAATGACTATGATGAGTAGGCCTATGTGATTAGGAAGTTGATAATGGCACTGAAGTAGGAAGAGCAGACTCAATGACACCAACCGCTCTACACTAGGTGTACAATTGGTGGATGGCTTTTTGAGTTAATAGTCAATAGTGGTAGTTGCGAGAATATCATTGGTAGGGAGGCAGTACAAATGTTAAAATTACCAATAGAGAAGCATTGGATCCATATACCATTGGGTGGATTAAGGTAATGGAGAAGATTGAGGTTAAAGAAAGTTGTAGTGTGCCTTTCTCCATTGGCAAATATTGAGATGAGGTGTATTGTGATATGGTGGATATGGATGCTTGTCACTTGTTGTTGAGTAGGCTTTGGCAGTATGATGTCAACGCTCAGCATAAGGGTAAGGAGAATGTATATAGAGTGGAAAAAGATGGAGTGAAGTTGACACTCTTTCCTTTGAAGTTAGCAAATGGGGCTAAACCTTCTAAGGTGGATGGGTTTTCCTTCCTTACAATCAAGTAGCTAAATATTGTTCATGTGCCGAGTGTGAAACAAATATTAACGATAGGGGTGTGAGGAAGGATAAGGCAAACAGATGTTAAGAACAAAGCAACAGTAGATAAACATCACAAGAAGAAGTTGTTCTCAGTGGATGATCGGGTGATGGTGTTCCTATGAAAGGAGAGGTTTCTAGTGCAAAATTTCAGTAGGCTATAGCCCAAGAAGTATGGTTCGTATTGAATAGTGTAGAGGATTAATGACAATGTTTATGTCATTGGATTGCCTAATAGTATGGACATTTCGAAGACATTCAATGTAGTGAATATATTTCTGTTTTACTTAGATGACTTTCCTTTATATCTAGAAGAGAACTCGAGATTGAGTTCTTCTCAAGTGGGAGAGAATGATGCAGAGCAAAGGCTAAGGAACAATCCAATATGGAACCCTTGTTCAAGGAAGAATGTGAGGAAGCATAGAAGCTTGTGTGGAGATCAACATGCCCATGTCAAGGGGTGTGTTGAGGGATCCAAGGTCGAAATTCCATAGAACTTGACACAGGCTTTTACAAGCTTGTGTTGAAGGCCATGCTAATCCACGACTTAGGGTTTTATACTGTTCTTTTTGTTTTTAGGTCAGTTTATCACATATTACGAATCAAGAACACAATTTTGATAGAGAGAGGCTTAGAACTTTCTGTTACTTTTTGATCAATTGTCGATTGGTCTTGTTTGTTCATGTTGACTCGCTGCATCGGTTATGTCTAAGTAGGTACATAAAATATAACTTCTCCTTTATATTTGAAAATTGAATGAAATGTTAGAGTAAATTTAACATAGATATATTGTTTGCTAGTATCATTATTATATTTATTTATAGATTATATATAATTAATCACATCAATATTTGAAATAATTTATAAGCATTGTTGAAAAGTTATAGTTGTGTGATTATGAGTTCTTAAATTTAGTAAATAATTAAGAAAGTACAGGTATTAGGTCATGATATCAATACATTATAAATTACTATAAATTATAATAAGTGAAAGCAATCATTCTACTCCACTTTCATATATATATATATGTGTGTGTGTGTAATACACTTTCTTATTGCTAAAACATATTATTTTGAAAAGTTATAAACGTGATGTACACTCTTTTTTCTGTCTAGATATAATGCTGTGAAACAAATTAGAGCTATATTCGACAAGAACGTGATATAACATGATAACAAAATGCTTAACTATATAATGTGTGTCATAGAAATCTTTCACCATTTTTTGTTGTTTATTATACATTTAAGATTAAAAAAAAAAAAGAATAGGCGATGAGAATTTTTATATTTTAGATTCTTAATAAATGTCTTAAACACCGGTTATTATTTTTTAACATGAAAATATAAAAGTTATTCTTAGTGTAACTAATCTTTGCGGTTTTGTTCTAACTTCAAATCTTCTCCATTTAAGATTCGGCCATGTGGTAAAGAAGGAAAAGCACAAAACTGAATTAGACTTGTTCCAAAACCTGCCACACACTACTTTAACAATACACGTGTGGCTATATTTGGGGTTTTATGGTATAAATAAGCTTCGAAGGACTACTTTTTCCTCAACTAGGAGAGGGTCTGAGAACACTTATTACACATCACTTCACACATTCAATTCTTCTCATCAAAATTATACTTGTTAGATGCAATATCGAGTACCTGAAGCGTGTAACAACGATGTTTTCTTTTCAGAATTCATGCATTGCAATAGCGCATGTTTTGCAAGCAGAACCATTATTGATAGCAGCTACACTAACAGGGAGCGCAACTATCTATTTTCTAGACAATCCTCCATAGATGTATGTCAATATTGTGTATGTTTGTGTTTCAAGGCACGGCCGTGTGTGGAGCCGTGTGTGGAGCCCAGCAAATCCACAGAAGAGTACACGGCCAAAGTACACGGTTGTGTACACGGCCGTGTATCACTGCCAGAATATGCACAGAAACGTACACGGCCAAAGTATACGGTCGTGTACATGGTCGTGTATCTCTGCCAGCATATGCACAGAAACGTACACGGCCAAAGTACACGGTCGTGTATATAGCCGTATATCCCCTGTCGGCCAGCTTGTGCTCTCCATAATTATGATATATGTGATTGTTGTATTATAGGTAGATAGATATCTGTGTAATCTTTGTAATTTAGGTAGATAGATATTGGAGGTATTCTTGTTATTTTACTTAGCTAATTTGTAGGAGTCAGTTTAGGAAATTCTCTTGTATATATATATTCAACATGTGGAAGAAAGGAACGGGAAGAAATAGAACGAAAATCAATTTCCCAAATTTTGTTATGGTATCAGAGCAGCAAATCGCATCTTGATTTGTTTGTTTGAAAAAAAAAAACACGGTAAAGATGAACTCTGGCGATGATGGAAACTTCAAACGAAAGACCATATCACCATATGACATCACGTCCCTCGACAATCCTGGACTTCTGATAACTCAGGTCCAGTTGAAGGGGGAGAATTATGACGAGTGGTCTCGCTCATTGAGAACGGCCTTGAGAGCGAGAAAGAAATTCGGATTTGTTGATGGAACAATCACGAGACCTGATGAGGACTCTGCAGACCTTGAAGATTGGTGGACAATCAACTCGTTGTTGGTGTCTTGGATCCGAAATACTATCGAGCCCAGCCTTAGATCAACAATCTCACATGTAGAGATTGCGCAAGACCTCTGGGATGATATATGAGAGCGTTTCTCGTTGGTGAATGGACCTAGAATACAGCAGCTGAAATCAGACCTTGCCGAGTGCAAGCAGAAAGGAATGAGTATTGTCAGTTACTATGGCAAACTCAAACAATTGTGGGATGAATTGGCTAACTACGAACAGCTGCCGACGTGCAATTGTGGAGGATGCACATGTGATCTCAGGACTGAGTTAGAAAAAAATCGAGAAGAGGAAAAGGTGCATACTTTTCTCATGGGATTAGAAGAAACAATATATGGGACTGTCCGTTCTAACATTTTGGCTCAAGATCCATTGCCTAAACTGAATAAAGTGTACTCGATGCTTATCCAAGAAGAACGAGTGAAAGCTATTTCTCGTGGAAAGGATGAACGTGGGGAAGTGATGGCTTTTGCAGCTCGTACTCGAGGAGATGGGAAGGCTAAGAACATGGTGTGTACACATTGCAAACGCAAAGGGCATGAGGCCGACAACTGTTTTGCCTTGATTGGATATCCGGAATGGTGGGGTGACAGACTCCGGAACGAAGGGAAAAGCGGAGGACGTGGCAAAGGACAACAATTGCCTCAACAAAGAACAGGACAAGGAGCTGGACGGGGGTCTGGTTCGGTATGTGCCAACGCTACTCAGACCACAGAAGGTAGTTCTTCCTCGACAAACAATGCCGAGGGTGATAGACCTGGATCGCTTGGTCTAAGCAATGAGCAATGGGAGGCACTTGTGAAGCTGGTAAATAACAAAACATTTGGAGGTGAAAAACTGACTGGTAAGCACATGTCCTGGATAATTGACACGGGAGCAACGAACCATATGACGGGAAATTTGAGTAGCTTGTATAACTTGTAAACAGTTCTGCAGTGTTCCGTGGGGTTGCCAAATGGGAGCAGTGCTCTGGCCACCAAAGAAGGGACAATTTATCTTGATGAAAATCTTGTCCTTGAAAATGTTTTATATGTGCTTGGATTGACCTGCAATTTGATTTCTGTGTCACAACTCATAGATCAATCCCATTGTATAATTAAGATCATTGACAATCTTTGTGTAATACAGGACCGATCTTCGAGGATGCTGATTGGTGCGGGTGAACGTCGGGATGGACTCTACTATTTCAAAGGGACACCAAGAATTAAAGCAATGAAAGCAGATACGATGGGATCACTTGATTTTTGGCATCAACGTCTAGGTCATCCGTTTATGAAGGTTACCAAGTTGCTTCCAGTTGTGGATCCTACTAAGAATAATAGTTTGAATAAATGTTGTGAGATTTGTCAAAGAGCGAAACAGACTAGAGAAAAATTTTCTCTTAATGATTTTAGAGCATCTGAAATGTTTGAAGTGATACATTGCGATTTGTGGGGGTCCTTATAGAACAATCTCTTCTTGTGGAGCATCATATTTTTTAACTATTGTTAATGATTATTCTAGAGCTGTGTGGATATATCTGCTTGTTGATAAGAAGGAGGTATCTAAAGCCATGGAAAGGTTCTTTTCCATTATTGCACGACAGTTTAATAAACAAGTAAAAATTGTGCGAAGCGATAATGGAATGGAATTTACTTGCATGAAAACGTATTTTCTTGAAAATGGCATTTTTTTTTTCAAACATCTTGTGTTGGGACACCACAACAAAACGGTCGGGTAGAAAGAAAACATCAACACATATTAAACGTGGCTCGAGCTCTACGCTTTCAAGGTTGTCTACCTATTTCATTTTGGGGTGAATGTGTTCTAACTGCTGGTTACTTAATCAATCGAACACCTTCATCAGTTCTGAATGGAAAAACTCCTTATAGTATTCTTTATGGACGGGAACCTGCGTATGACCATCTAAGAATTTTTGGATCATTATGCTATGCTCATAAACAAGGGAGATCGGGAGACAAATTTGACAGTAGAAGTAGACGGTGTATCTTCATTGGTTATCCGTTTGGGCAAAAGGGCTGGCGGCTGTATGATTTAGAAACACGTGAATTCTTTGTTTCACGCGATGTGAAATTTTTCGAGACAGAATTTCCATTTGCTTCGTCCTTTAGATGTAAGATTGCTGATATTGATTCACCAGATGAGGCTAGCTTGGTAGCAAGGGGGAGACACATTGATAACGACTCTCCACCAGAAACAGGACTTCGAACAGGAAGAGGAGCATGTTGCGGAACACGGTGCTGCAGTTGTCGACGGAGAACTGTTGGGTCGCGGCCATAGGCACAAACAACCTTGAGTCCATCCCTCTCGTCATCCACACCACAGTATCTCTCAGGTACGGCTCATCCTATTGCACACTATGTGAATTGTGCTCAATTTTCTTTGCGACATCGTCTTTTTTCTTGCAACATTAAGTGCAGACCGTGAGCCAATCACTTTCTCTGAAGCTGTGAAACATAAACGGTGGCGCGAGGCAATGCAACAAGAAATCCAAGCATTGGAAAATAATGCAACTTGGGATATTGCTGATTTACCTCCCACTAAGAACGCTCTAGGCTGTAAGTGGGTATACAAGATCAAATATCATTCCGATGGCACTATGGAACGTTATAAGGCCCAGCTCGTGGTGTTAGGCAATCGTCAAGTGGAAGGGATCGATTACACTGAGAATTTTGCTCCCGTTGCCAAGATGACTATTGTTCGAATGTTTTTAGCAGTGGCAACGGCGAAAACTTGGGAAGTGCATCAGATGGATGTCCATAATGCTTTTCTTCATGGAGATCTTCAAGAGGAAGTCTACATGAAGTTGCCTCCTGGTTTTCACGTCTCGACTTCTGGCAAGGTCTGCAAATTGCGTAAGTCACTATATGGTCTCAAACAAGCTCCGAGATGTTGGTTTGCCAAGCTATCTACTGCTTTGAAAGCGTACGGGTTTACACAGTCCCTTTCTGACTACTCCTTGTTCACTATGCAACGTGATACTATACAGCTCAATGTCTTTGTATATGTGGATGATCTTATTGTGTCTGGCAACCACACTACTGCCATACAACAGTTTAAAACATATCTCTGTGCTTGTTTTCATATGAAAGACCTGGGCATTTTGAAGTACTTTCTTGGTATAGAAGTTGCGCGAGGCCCTGCCGGATTTTTTTTGTGTCAAAGGAAATATGCGTTGGATATTATTTCTGAAGTTGGCCTGCTAGGAGCTCGCCCTGCCCAGGTTCCTTTAGAACAAAATCATCGTTTGGCACTTTCGACTAGCTCCTTGCTCAATGATCCGAAATCATATCGTCGTCTGGTTGGACGATTGATTTACTTGTGTTTCACCAGACCTAAACTTTCTTATAGTGTTCACGTTTTATCTCAATTCATGTAGCAACCACGTGAAGATCATTAGCAAGCTGCGTTGCGAGTGGTTCGCTTCCTAAAGCGTAGTCCAGGGCAAGGCATCATATTGAGTAACAAATCTGAGCTTCGATTGCATGGTTGGTGTGATGCCGACTGGGCCGGTTATCCATTGACAAGGAGATCGCTTACAGGTTGGTTGGTATTCCTTGGTGACTCTCCTGTCTCTTGGAAAACGAAAAAGCAACAAACGGTGTCTCATTTGTCTGCTGAAGCGGAATATCGTTCTATGGCTGCCACTACCTGTGAGTTAAAATGGTTGAAAGGCATCTTGTGTAGCCTCGGTGTGCTTCATCCCTCACCCATGACCTTGCATTGTGATAGTCAAGCCGCTCTCCACATATCTCACAATCCCGTGTTTCATGAACGAACGAAACACATTGAAGTTGACTGTCATTTTGTGCGTGATTCAATTTTTCATGGTGATATCCAAACGAAATTTGTATCGTCTCATGAGCAACTTGCTGATATTTTTACCAAGGCTTTGGGTAGAAAGCAATATGAATATGTTCTTCGCAAGTCGAGCATTCGAGATCTGCATGCTCCAACTTGAGGGGGAGTATTGTGTATGTTTGTGTTTCAAGGCACGGCCATGTGTGGAGCCATGTGTGGAGCCCAACAAATCCACAGAAGAGTACACGGCCAAAGTACACGGTTATGTATACGGCCGTGTATCACTGCCAGAATGTGCACAGAAACGTACACGGCCAAAGTACACGGTCGTGTATATAGCCGTGTATCCCCTGTCGGCCAGCTCGTGCTCTCCATAATTATGATATCTGTGATTGTTGTATTTTAGGTAGATAGATATCCGTGTAATCTTTGTAATTTAAGTAGATAGATATTGGAGATATGCTTGTTATTTTACTTAGCTAATTTGTAGGAGTCAGTTTAGGAAATTCTCTTGTATATATATATTCAACATGTGGAGGAAAGGAACGGGAAGAAATAGAACGAAAATCAATTTCCCAAATTTTGTCAGTCAAGGAAAAGAGTTCCACTTGCCATCGGCCGAGTACCTGAAGAGGGTAAACGAGACACACTGTCTAGCAGGAACTTCTATGCTCGTTTATAATAACATCAATGTTTTCTTCTCCAAAAACTTTGGTTCTCAATTGTCTTGCGAGGGAACTTGTAAGGGCGTGGTTATTTTATTAGAACCAGCTTTTAGAATGTTCTTTCGATTTCTCCAAGCTTTTCGAGATCTTCTACAGGAGAGGATTCTTCTAATAATTCCAACGTTGTCAATCCCTTTTCGTTCAAGATACCGAGTCCTTCCCGTCCTACTAGCTTTAGTGTTCTGTTTTTGTTTCTTCTAAGCATTTCCGGATATCAGTGCGGAATTAACAAATTCAAGTTAGCCTTGGAATGAGCTGAAAATAAGCGTACGTAAAATCTGAGGAAGCGCCTTGCTCATTCTGCTTCAGCATTAGTGCATTACTGCTAAATGCATGCAAGGCGGTGTTGCCATGCCCGTCTCCGGAGTTCAACAACGCATCGCCATTAACCTCCTTTCGTTTTAGAATAGAGAGTGTTCATACTTGCCCTTTGCTGCTATTCATTTTACCATTGACGCTCCACTATAGCTTCCCTTCATGTTTGTATCATTTTATTGTATAGCTTGATCTCCAATTTGTTTAAAAGACAGATAACTAAGAATTGTATATTATCTTTGCTTAGGAGAATTCACTAAAATAATACAATTTAAAAAAAAAATCGTTAACTAGAATATTCGAAAAAGTTGTTCGAAAAATAGATTATGAAGTTGTGAATTAAGAATGTACTTTCGGTTATGCCAAAATTGGCATATATGGTTTGCACTTTCAACTGAAGATGTGTTTCGAGTTTATAACTTTATCACCTATTTTTAAAATAATTTTTTTGGATATTTTATTTTGTGATTTTTTTTCTCTTTTTCTTTTTTTAATTTGCGTTAGTTTAGTTGATTCCCTTGCTTATCTATTCATCAATAAAAAAACAAGTTTTCTCTCTTTGTTTTTCTTCCTTGCAATTTTATCTGTAATTTTCTTTTTCACTAAATCATATAGTTTGACTTTCTTCTTACAATTGTTGAATTGTTTTGGATTTTAGGCAGCACATAGCGTTGAGCTGTTTTCATAGAAAACACATGCGAAATTGTCATAGAAAGCATGTTGTTATAATTATGACAGGGCTTTTAGGTTTCTATTTCTGAGGAGGTCACAATACTTTCCTTAATTACATTACCACTTCTATACTGAGATTAAGTGCCAAAGATAGTATAGTTATACTATCAAGCATATTTATATCGAAAACTAAGGAGGATTTATGAGGTTTGATTAAATGAAATTGATTAAAAATATGACTGATGTTGAACACAATATAATGAAATGAGACAATAAAATGAAAATAAATGTATAATCAACATACTAACTTCATGACATTATGATATGACATAGCATTATAGAGTGTAGAAATACAGTCCAATTGTGCTTGTTCGTCCCGGAACAAAGGGTTTTCCTTATGTTTGATTCAGCCATTGGGAAACAACAAATGGGTTGGACGACATTCTGTGTGATATCTCTGTAATACAAGGTAATGGAATCGTAATATGTTGAGGCACTTTTGATGTAGCAGTCTAAAGTTCGTTAGGATTTAAAGGTTAATTGTATTTTAAGGTTAATCATACTTAATAAAAAGTGATGATAAATTAATCGTACTCAATAAAAAGCAATGATAACCTCTGAAAAATCTACAGCTCATTGAGATTTTTAGGTTAATCCTACTCAGTAGGAAGCAATGATATCTTCCTGGAAAGCAGCTGTAGCATAGGACAAACCATGAAGCGTAATGAAATGCCATCCTGGCATAATATACCATATAGATGTACAAGATGGTAGTCCTAAAGATCCATCAGTGTATATACATAACACATGTTTCAACGATTCATTTTCAAGCATTCACTCGATCTTGCAAGTAGCCCGATGTCTTGTGAATAAATGCTACCATGGACTAAAAAAAATACCCTCAAGGACGAAATTGTTTATTTATAGATTCTCTTATGGCGTCAGGATTGTTCGCTTTGCTCGTCAATCATTCTATTGACTTCTTTATGATTTAACACTATAAAGAGCTGGCCATTGTCGAAATTTTTAGGGTTTTTTTGAGCCAGAAAAACTTACGGAGTAGAGAGAAACTTTTAGAGAGGCATTTAACTACTTGTCCCATTCTTCCAAAATTTTCTCATTTAAATTGGAAACTAAGGGGGGTGACACAAAAAGGGGGCTGGAAAGAATTATCTTAATATTGCAATATGCGTATGCATCTGCAATTTGATAAACATTTTGCAAATCAAAGCTTATAGGACTCTATCTAAATACCTACTTATCGTATTTAATCATAAGACATATAATTGAAACCAATAGCTCACAGTTTAGAAGTGTAGAGATTTGAAATCCCTTATCAAATAATAAGGTTGGAAAGTCAAGTTTTGAATGTCATATGTTTCAAACAAAGTTCAAGAAGTATAAAATTATGATTTGTAAACAAACATACAAATCTTAGTCTTTTCCATTTCATTATTTCTACTTTTCTAAATTAATCCTAAAATTAAACCTATCATAAAAAAGCTTGAATAAAAAAATTAGTCTTCACTTAGATCTCAATCAATTCTCAACTTTCAAGTGATCTACAAAAGAAACTATTGAGCTATAAGGCCCCATTGCTTAATAAGGTTATCTCTCATACAATACAAGAAAAAAATATAAGGAAGTTATCAATCATTAAGTGCTATGCATGAAAAAACCACATATATGTAACAATATACATAATCATCCAAAAATTATATCTTGTGCGGATTTACGCCCTTTGATACCCAAGGTTGTGAAGTAAGATCCAACAAGTCAATTTTAGGTTCCAATCATTCGAGATTAGCACTTAGCACTCAACTTAGTTATTATATTTATTTATATTAATGTAAAAATAACATGCTTTCAATAGAGTTAGCTTGACATTTTAAAATATTATAAGTCTTGTAGTACATATATGCTCACAAAACATAGATCTAGAGGACACACACAATCTCTACACCCTTAAGCGATTAGTCCACAAACTGAGTCTCAATAAAAATATGACATCTCTTGTTACATGATTGTAATGACCTTAAAAGGAGCCTAGTAGAATAACCTTAAAGTTGTCATATTATGTATGCACCTGTAATATGAAAATTGCTTTATAAATTAGAGATTACAAGATTTTAATTAAGTATTCTTTTCTCACCTATTTGATAATACATATAATCAATAATTATGGAAATAAATATAGAAACTGATATGTCACAATTTGCAAGAACCACATAGAATTGGTTTTCCCTACCAAATTGTAAAATCAAATATTTAAAACTTTGGAATGCAAAAGTTCAAATGAGCTTTGAAAAGAAAAAGATTTTAGAATGAAAAAAGATACAAATGTTAACATTTTATCTCTCAATCTAGGTTTAGTTCAAATAATCTCTAAAGTTTATACCTGTCCTTGAAGACTCGAGTCTATTCAAGTAAGGTTATCAAGTATTAGTTAGCACATCATGTAATCTATCTATATACAAAATGAATGCAAGAGTGATAAATGCAAGCAATACATCTAGGGAAGTTTAGAATGATGGAGGGTGTAGATTTATGTTGCCTACACATTAATTTTCCTTCATACTTAATAGTAAAAAAGCACTTCATCTTATTTGTATGAGGCTATTTGTAGGCTCGATCCCTCTAGATAAACTCAACAATTACCTTTAGTTGAGAAAGGAGTGCCACAAGGGTCAAATTAGGTGATCTTGATTCTAGGGTATACAATATCAATTAATCAATCAATAATACCTCAAGTACCAAACTAAGTGATCTCACACTGGAGTATTACCTTTAATCAATCAAGTAACAATGCTGCCTAGGCCTCAATTAAGAGATTTTCTAACGGTTTTGTCCCAACAAATCAATTTTTATAAAATTACCATTGACAGTCTCATGAGCACACATCGAATTATAGACAAAATTACCATTGGCAGCCTTAAGAGTACATACCAAGGTTTTACAAATAGCGACTTTTGAGAGCATGCATTGGATTTTTCTAAAGACGGTTTCTAAGAGCACACACCTGGATTTTAAATAAATTTTTTATGAAAACATTTTAAAAATATTTCAAAAATGTTTAAAAAATATATGGCAAAGGTTGAACTCTCCACTCTCTACCCCTCCCTTTTTATTGTACCTATTGGGTCATAAACATGTGATAGATATATTTGATTATTTTTATTAATAATTTAAATTTATAAATTAATAAGGTGATCACGCAAATGATAACATATAAAACAATAAGTCATTCTAACAAACAATCAATAGTAATAAGTAGAATATCACGCAATTGGCAAACAACAAGCAAATAGTAGATTATTAAAACTCTCTCACCTGAGCATTCTAAGGTTGAGCTTATCCTAGAAATAAGTTCTTGGTGGCTTCATATGAGTGGAAGAGCTCTCCTAATAAGAACAATATATCTAAATTAAACTAAAAATCATGGTTACTTCCGCTTATAGTAAGTCGTTTAGACTATGATGGTGCAAATCTATATATATAATATATGTAACTTTTACACGCATAGAGATATGCTAAAAGTAATAATGAATAAATAAATAAATCGAATTTTTTTTACATATGTTCAGTTCAATTATATACCTGAGCATAAATTTACTTACTGTTTAAGAATAAAACTCGTGTATAAATATATACACCTATATATTATTAGTGCTACTTTGTCTTGGATAACACTGTTTTTGAAAAGTCCACAAAGTTATTATTTGTTATTATTATTTTTGCAAATGTACCCTAATACTTGTAATCGTACAAATATATCTACAAGTCATTGTAATATTGCATTTATTTATAAAAAGAACTATCAATAGCAAGGTAATAATCAATGTTATCATTCTTATCATCACTATTATGAGGATTATTGTTATTGCAATTGACATTCTAATTATTCATTATCATTATTATTATCATCATTATTATTACCATATATATATATATATATATATATTTAAGTATATATGTAATTTTTTTTCTTTCTTTCTTTGTTCTTTTTGGGAAAAAAAAAAAACTAATCTGTCTTACCTTAGCAGTGTCTATCCATATGTAGTTGTAAAAAGGCCTACCATTTTAATTATTTATGCATTTATTATTTCTCCTTCCATATGTAAATGCTTCTAAATCCATGAATTTATTATCTCCATATGTAAATATATTGCGTCATAAATAGGGATAGGTATATATATATATAAAATATATATATATTCCAAATAAATCAAAATATTTAATTACGGCTGAATCAATACATACATTTTATACGATTATCTATAAATTATAGTATACCTTCCCAAGCAAATATGTTGTTTCTAGATAAGTCAATAAATGCAAGTACATCTGTATGGAAACATACTTTTTATTACTTATCTATTGTTATTATTATTATTGATTGCAAATAAATATACACTTCAAAGTCCTGTAGCAATTTTTTATACATATAATAATAAGTATATCGCATAGTTAAAGATAGGGTTACAAACTTAAATATTGTTATTTTAAAAGAAAATTATATAAATATTATACTTGCAATAATTATTTTTAAAATAGATTTCAGAAACGCGAACGCCGTTTGTGACTTTAAGGTAAAAAAAAAAAAAATTTAAACTGAAAATGCAAACTAGGTTTGTGCATTCAAGAAAATTGCTTGAACAAGGTCCGCGCTTTTAGAACAATTTGTATTGTAGGCGCGAACCTTGTTCGTGTCTTTACTGTATTTTTTTTTTTTTTTGGCATTTTGGCTTGAAGGAGTAGATAACGTTTGCACATTTAGTGGTTTTTTCTTTTTTTCTTTTTTTACATTTCGGCCAAAGACACAGACAAGCCTTTAGTTTTTTTTTTTTTATTTTACACTTTGGTAGATCAAAGCATAGTAATTTGACACTTATAAAATCAACAAATAGCACGTTGTTTAGTTTTAGCTATAGTACACTCAAATCGATCTTTTTTTGATATATTATGGGTTTCATAACTCCAAATGAAAAAAAAAAATTATGATGATTTAAAGTTGGAAAAGCAAATTGTATAAGGTTAAGTTTTTTTTTCAACTTTAAAATGCCATAACATTTTTGCTTGTTTAGAGTTATATAGTTATAATATATATATTAAAAAAATTAATTTGAGTATACTATACTGAGGACTAAAATATATTGTCGTTTGCTATTTTTATAAGTGTCAAATTGCTATGTTTTGATTTGCCGAAGTATAAAAAGAAAAAAAAAATACATTAAAGGAGCGAATGAGATCCGCGTCTTCAGTTTAATTTTTTTCCCCCTAAGTTACAAATGGTATCCGCGTTTTCAAAACCTACTTTAGGAATATTGTTAGACTCTCTTAGACTCTCTTGTAACAATAGTACTTTATTATTATTATTTTTTGTCTACTCATTCGTTTTAGTATGTTATGTTAAACGTTTACGCATATAAATATAGATCTCGATGTAATTATAGATCGTGATTCATATATATATATATATATATATATGCTTAGTAAATGGATTTATAAGTACTTTCACTAGATAAATATATACATGTTAAATTTCATAGCTTTTCAAAATACTACATTGTTGACTATAAAAATATTAATATAATTTATATTAAAATATTTATATGGAGGTGTAGATAAAGCTATTGAGAAAACTTTTGAAAACTTGATTATACACAGCTTTTAACAGAAACTAGTACATATATTTGCTATGTATGCTTACATAATTATATAAGCTTTTGAAATGCCAATTAAAAGAGTATAATTATAGATTGTACATGTTACCTTATTTATACAGTAATGTTAGCAACTTATATTTTTCTATTGGTTATTTTTCTTAGATTGGCTGCAATAAAGGTTTATTAATCGATTTAAAATTACTACAATTGATAACAAGGTTGTTTCATTATTACATGATTCATCATTGTGAATATTGTGTATTATTACCATTAAATAGGTTTAAGTTTTAAATCAATGTACATTCCACTTTTTTGGGGGTTCCAAGTGATTGTCTTACATAACACTAATACTAAAAATCTTTATAAACAAACTTGCCAGCTTTCTAGGTTTTACGGTGGTAGTTTCCAAAGATCAAGATGAGGTTGTGAAGGAGAAATCATCTTTATATTGTCTTTCTATACTATTGTGTGATGCTAACGACCCTCTTCATACAAGTCATGCAATTCATGTTCGCTTTAAATTTTAAGTTAGATAGTCTATTATGTTCATCACAAAGCAATAACAACACAATATAAAATACTACAACACCCAATTATTTGGTTCATGTAATTTAGTGTGTTTTCCATACAAATTCAAGTTCGTGCATATCTCATTTTCCCACATGATCCATATTTATATCATTCATCAATTAAAATACAACTACACTATAAGTATAAACAAGTATGACAATCACAAAGATTCACTCACTTAAATATAATGGACCACTAGTTGCAACAATCTTTTGGGAAGTCAAGGATATAATCAAGATCACCAAGTAATTTAAAAGAGTAAAAATAAGTATTTGGAGTTCAAAAGAACTAAAGTTAATTGGAGTAACTAACTAAAGTTCGCCTATTTTCTGGTTATAACCGGTTTTCGCATTTTGGCCATAGTTTCTAGATGGGTTCGTTGAATTAAATTAAAGTCTCCAATAGGCAAATTACAAACACTAACCTTAGAGATCGGTTTTAGTAATACCATATAGATGTTTTCAAGGGTCGGTAAACGAGTTTAGGTATCCAAAAGTGGGAATAGGTCATCTACGCGTTCTCTTTGAGAGCAAACGAGTTTTATGATTAATGATCATATGAATTCAATCGTTGTTCATAAGGACGGTGTGTTTGAACATCTTCACTTAGGGAAACGATGCTTCAATCGACTAAGTAAAATTGTTGTTACTTCTTTTGATTGATTGCCTATGGTAGAGTAATCAAAACTGGAGAGAACAAAGGAAACATGATAACAATTGAAACAAAACCTTAATGGTTCGTCAAACTATAAAAAGATTTTATGTTTATGCACAATTCATCAATAGGTAACTAGGATCAGCTCGTTTATAATCGTTCAACGTATTTGGTTTCACTTTAATAGAACATTTCGAAAGCCTGCTGAGGATTCTTTAAGAATATAATTTCTATATATTTTTTTGCCTCTCATATAAAATGGGCTTACGTGTGGCATAGATAAACATCTAGCAACAAAATAAATAAATAAATAGATTCACTTACTCTTGATGTGAAGTGGTTAGGAGACCCATCAAGTCTGTCATGGAGCATCTTCTGCAGTGTACAAAGGGCAAAGGACATAATGCGAAAGCTTGGAGCATCAATGTCACACATGTATAGCAAATAAAGTAGCAGGCTATTTGGCTAACAAAGCAAGAAGAATTAACTCAGATTTTTATATTTATTTATTTTTTCATTTAGACATACTTTATAGAGGATTGATTCTTTTAGACCAAAAAGGCGTTCCTTCTCTTTGTTGAATAAAATATTAATTTTTCTTTCAAAAAGGAAAAAAAAAAATCACTTACTCTTGTATGATATGGATTCAATTATAGTGAAGTAGATCATTCTCTCTTTATTCAGAGTCAAAATTAAATATTATTAACATAATTGTTCTTGCATTTTGAACACATTGTTATGAAAATTTTGTTTATATTTGATTGGAACAATTATTGAGCAATAAGTAATAATGTTGGACAATTATTATAAGTCATATCTAGACGCGTACGGTGCAATAACATTATCCAAGAAACGACAATTAAATTATACTCATGTACAAAGGGATATGAATAAACAATATATGCATATTGCTATTATAGATGAATTAAATAGTCTCAAATACACCATAAAATACACACTATATTAAAAGAAATAGTCTCTTGTACATGACATGAGTACTAAGAATTGACAAAAAGTGAAGTGTGTGAAGTGTTATGGGATCTCCCAAAGCATATCTATGGTAAATATCGATAATAATAATGTTATATTATTCTTAATAGTATCAATTAATTATTTTTATACGATAGATATAACATATCTTAGAACTTATAACATGTTTACTTTACAATACAGATTTTACGTGTACATAAGGTATAATGATATTGTATCTAATCCACCCTTCCCTATCTCATAGAAAAAAGCTCCAAAAAGTTGTATCTAGAACTTACCGTGTGACTTTTAACATTTATTCGAAACCTAACAAATCTAATAAGATAGAGTAGGTACAAGTTCTAATAGGTTACTCGCTCATCCTATAAATATACAAGACAAGTGGTTAGTTTAAAATGGTATGTGATGATGATTTATCAATGTATAAACTATATTCCATTAGTTGTACTATAACTATAACTTATCCTAGGGATAATATGTAGCTTAACTGCCTAAATAATATATACTCACAAATTTAAATTTATAAATATAGTCTACGTATGCAATAGTATTACTAAGTTAGAATTAGTTCTTCAAAAGCATTTTATGTAGAATATATATAGTTATTATGCAGAAAATATGCTAGCAAATACTATTATATATATGGACCAAAGTCAAATTATTTATCGAAAGGAAAATATTTTAAAACGTTATATCATATAATTAATCGGTAGTTTTTAATAATAAATATGAATATAAACATATAAATCCATTCAATAATTTATAATATCATCGTTGGATCTTCTTTGATATTAATTATCATTAATTCAAGATGCCTCCTTTATTAGTATATTTACATTCATGAATAAATAAAGCAACATAAAATTAAGTCATTAATTTCGAAAAAGAACCCAACCGGTTCGCGAGCTTCACGAGGCAGCAAGTTTGCCCCCCACTCTTTACCCGGGAACTTGGCGGCATGGATTTGATTTTGTTAACCTCCAACATGAATCCTTATTGGACATCTATAATATGATAAAAGTGATGACTATAATCAAAGGCTTTAGATTCTTGCCATGTTTTGCATGTGGGATAATAGTTGTCAACAGTAGGATCCACTGCCAATTGTTAGAAGATACGTCCCTACAATATAACATTTGATGACATTTTACGGCAATATGATTAAGATTGTAATCATGCTGAGTTGTGATAAGTAGGACAACCAAATAGCAACAGATTCATGCTTCACAATTTAACAATCTTGGACATATGAGAATGGAATTTTTTTTCATTTTCATTTTTTTTTTTGTAATTAAGGAAATATACTACAATTTTTTATAATATGCTTTCAATTTTGGAAACAAACTTCATAGACCAGTGCGAAATTCCTATATTTTATGGAATACAATAAATTCCATACTAAACGAAAGAAAATATAATGAACTTCTACCTCTATATAATCTGCTTCTTCAACGAAAGACAAATATATCAACCATAAAATACATTCTCATATCAAAATGACGAGAAGGAAGAGAACAATGGAGCTAATACCCGATGATGTTCGACGAAGAGCAACCTTTAGGAAAAGAGCAAAGGGGTTGATGAAGAAGGTACATGAGCTTAGTGTCCTTTGTGGTGTAGAGGCATGTGCAATCATTCAAAGTCCATTTATGATTGAACCAATGGTTTGGCCATCCAACCTTGGAGCTAGACACACAATTGCAAGGTTTAAGAACATGTCGGAAATGGAACGAAGTAAGCGAATGGCTGATCAACTAAGCTATCTTTCCAATAAAATATCAAAAATAGAGGAAGAAAGAAGGAAACAAGAGCGAGAAAATCGCAAGAAAGAGATAAGACAAATTATGTTTCGAAATTTGGCTGGTGAAAGCATTCAGCACTTGAGCTTGAAGGACCTAAATGATGTTTGTTGGATGATAGATCTAACTCAGAAAGATATTGATCAGAAAATTCTTTCCTCAAAAGTTGATACTCTGTCTCTTCGATTCACATAAAAGCTAGCAAAAATGGAGGATATTCTAAATTTTCTCGACATTTTTCCTAGTTATATGTGCCGTAGTTGTATTTGCTTATGATGCTATTTATTTCTTTTTGTTTTAAATATCAAACAGATAATGTCAAAACTGCTACCTAAAATTTTGAGTGTTTTCTCAATTTTATATATGAAACCTTAAACATATTGAATGTTATATTTAATTAAACTTTTATTTGTGTCAAAGTTGTTATATTATATATAATTGCTTATATTTATACTTTTAGACTAATGCATTTTTATCATATCATCTTTTCTAACAATGAGAGAGATAATAAATTTAATAATAAAAAAAAGTTTCATTAGGTATGATTTCAAGTGTTGGGTTTTGAGTCCAACTCATATGAACCCATAGCAAATAAGAGGCAAAAAAAAAAAATAAAGAAAATAAAAAGAAAAGAAAAAGGAAAAGAAGGAAAAAAACCCTAAAAACTTGCGTTGGGGGAAGTGAGATACATCAAACTTACGGCTGCGGCAACATATTGAAAAAGAAGAAAAGCACTTTTCATAAAAAGTGTGTGGAAGGCAGTTCAAGAAGAAGATAATTGGTGAAAAGAAAGGTTAAATGAACTAGAGAACTAAAAGTGCATATGTGAGATGTTAGTGTGGGAAATTGAGAAATCAATGGTTTTGGCTTTGTTTTTGTTCTTCAGAAATTCGTAATGGAGAAACTTATTCAACAAAGGCACTTTAGATTTATGATCGGACAGCTTATTGAATCATAATCGTGAAGAAACTTCAGCAGTTGAATTCATCATGTAGAGCACCATAAGGTATTTTACTTTTATTCTTTGTCAATCTTTCTCGATTGTACCTATTGAATTTGTGTTCTCGTGATTCTAAAATATATTAGTTTTGCTATTATTATTCTATTAGGATTAATAACATATTTACTATCCAAAATTTTGTTATTTTTATAATTAATTATTTAAATTTTTAAAAGTTCAATTTACTATTTAAGTAAACTTTTCTAAATCATTTATACTACCTAGTATAACATTGTTAGTTTATATGAATAAAAAGAGTAAAGGATGAAAAAAACAAGTAACCATATATAGTGGTTTTACTTTGAGCAACAATCCACTCTTTCAACCTGCACATGCTATGGTTTTATCGAAGTATTCCAGTATATGAAAAATTCAACTAAAAAGTGTTAAAATAGTTAGCCACTCTATAGTCTTTATTCAATTAAATTACAAACTCTTCTATGCTTTATGTCCCTTACCTTCACTTAAGCTAAGTCGCAAAACTATAGAGGGAACAAACTATGTAGCCAATTTTTAGATTTAAAGTTTATAATTGTGAAAAATAAAATATGATTTTCAACACTTTAGCTCAAAAACAATATGAAATAAATTCTATTAATTGTTTCTTTTCTTCTTTTCGCTCTTGCTGTTTTTCCTTGCGTCATATTTTCCTATTTATCTTTTTCTTTCCAAGATTCTATTGTCGATGAAAAAGTAAAGTTTTCCACTTGAATTTTGATCTTCTATATTATAGCCTTGATACGCTTTAAATTTCTTTCCATAATTTCTTCAACTTTTCCATTGCATATCCAATCTCAGGATTTCATTATTTATTTGTATAACTTTTTTCTTAAAATAATCTCTAGTGTATATTCCTATTTGAGTAGAGCTGATCGAATATATTATTCAAAGATATTCAATCAATTCTTCTTCGAAAATATCTTTTTCATTTCTTGGATTAGAATTGTTGCTTCGAAACTATTGCTTAACCTTTCGATCATCTACTCTTTTGAGTATAATATATCAATATGCTTTCTGAGTTATTTTCCAATATCCAATTTCCTTTCTGATATTGTTTCTAATTTGCCTTCCAATATTTTTTTTTCCAATCTTCTTCAAGTATACTTTTATTTGTGCTTTTGATTGTACTTTTGATCATCCATTTTATAAAACATTCTGATTATGCTTTCGAACAACATTTGCTGCATAAACTTAGCAAACGAATTGATGGTTGCTTATTTTATATAAATACCAAACCTATCGATTTTAAAATTTAGATAGTTGATTGTATTTTTAAGAAAAGTTTTATATTTGACATCATCCCTTTTTTTTATAATAATTTCAGTTTTACAAGATCTTCATTTTTTTTTAAAAAAAAAAAAGATAATACAAACTTCATTTGCACTTAATTCTTAAGTTTAGACTTATAAATATATAACTAATCATAATTTAGCCAATGCAAACACTACACATAAGATTAGCATATTCGGCATCTACTGCAAATAATTAAAACCCAAAATCATTCAAAAAATAGATCTTCATATCTTTAGCTTTCATAATAAGATATAGTGATATAAAACATTATACGATGCAATACAAACGTGCTTTGCCTATCACAATCTGAAGTCTGTTAGACAACATAAAAACTCATAATTCAAGTTTAGCTAATTCAATATGAGACAAATAACAACAAATAATTGGCTTGGATTTGCAAAATTGTAAAAACCAAAATATTTATCAAGTTAAAAAAAAATTCTAAAAAATATATCTATAAAATTTAAAAGTGTACTTAAACAACCATTAAAGTGAGATAAATTATTGATATAAAGGATATTTATTTTTCAATTAAAAAGAAAAAAGAAAGAAAGACAATGAAATCAAAGTTTAAGAAATGTTAAAACATGCATTAATAGGTTAGAGAGAGTGTTGCTATACAAAGATCAAAGTTTAAAAGGGTCGATTCTAACCTCTAAAGATTATTTGCCAATTTATAAGAGTTTAGGGGATGCTAAACCGTACTTTAAAAATTTAAGAATACATTTATACCGGGATCAAAATTTAAGAATTATTTGCATCGTTCTCAAATATATTTTTGCTACATAAACCTTCACATATTTGAAATTATTCATATTTGTTTATGGTTCCTATCAAAATCTCGCTCAGTTATTCTTTTGGTAATCGATATATTACCATTTGGCTAAAAAGCTACACATTATGAAATGCAATTATAGTATATAGGTAAATTTGTCGTATGCTTTGTTTGTGAGATGAGTGTACTTTTAATTTTCCAACATTTTATCATCTAAAAATGTCAAATTCAAAACAATGGTAATGGGATAGTAACAAAAATAAAATGAACCAGAGAAATCGTCATATAACCATTTGTGTTATAGAACTACAATATCCCAAACATGTTTGTACCACAAGCAAGGAAAATGCCAATGTTTTCATTCCCTATTTGCCAGGAATTAATAAAGATATTAGATTATAGAAAGAAAATAATTGGAATTCAATTCTAAGTCTTATCTCTGGTTCCAATCATCAATTGATCAAACAATGCAATGTGAAGCGATAATCAGACTACATGTATAAAGAAATCATTTGTAACACAGTAAAAACTTGATAATAATCCTTAATAATATTATTTAATAAGTATTTATAGACTAAAAATCCTAAAACTAGTAAAGAAACTGAATAAAAAACTTAATAAATAAAAATAAACTTTTGTAATCTAAGAAAACGAAATATTTTGATTATAATTCTTATACCAAATAGTATAGCGGTTTACATCAAATTAAAATAGACTTAAATTAGTTTTTATTGATATATTATGAGCTCAATAATATTTCATAGGTAAAAAATTAAAAAATTTAAAGTTAAGCTTCTGAAATTATATTTCCTCCCGATTCATCTTTTGTAACTTTTGATGGTCAAATTGTTACATAATTTTTAATATGAAAGTATAAAAGGTTGTTTCAACGTGGCTAATGTTCTGTACAATTTTTTTTTCTTTTTATATTTAATTTCCTTCTAACTTCTAGTCCACCCAGTTTATGATTTAGACATGTGTTAGAAGCTAGAAATCTAATGGAGGAATCACACAAGACTAAATTCGTGGAATAATTACAAGGATTAAGCATCTACATCGTCGTTTTACGTAACATCTGTGTCTTCAATGGTGGAAATTTTCCATGAGAGTTCTTCTGCATTAGACTTGCTTCAAAGACGTTCCATGCATTGCGTATACTTTATCAGACTAAACGCCAGTAAACATGTGGCTACAATGGGAATTTTATGGTATAAATAAGGTTTCAAGGGCTATTTTTTTTTTTTAATTTCTTTTTTCAAAAAATCACTTCATATATTCAATTTTTCTCAAAATGAGGCCCGATTTCACATAATAATGGGAAGCGTAACCATACATTTTGTAGAAAATCCTCCGGAATTGTTTGTCGAGAAGAGGAATCACACTTGCCAATGCAACATCCGAGTACCTGAAGAGGGTAAACGAAACATACTGTTTAGCAGGTAATCATACAACCTAGTGCATTGTTTTCTTGTATCCCTCACAATGACATACGTCTATAGTTTAAGAAAATTTAATCATATTAACGTAACATGTTTCTTTATTGGTTCTTTATCGTCATGCAAAAAAGGTAATGCTACACGCATTGCCCTCATCTCCGTCACGGGACATGGAGCCACTGTACGAGGCCATTTCCTTATTGATATATAGGATATGGCTAGAGATATATATAGGATTTGGAGAGATATCTTTGAGTGCTCGTGAACCATGTATAAGGATTGAATCACTTGGTTTCTGTAATAGAGACTACCTGAAAATTACATATCTTCCAACAAGAACTTCACCTTTTATTCCTTTGTATCCGTTTACATGCTCTTCTAATGATCTTTGATTTTAATGTAAAC